>CM058236.1:16360671-18760671 GCA_030180135.1 Orychophragmus violaceus
CAATGTCTGGAGAACTCTAGCTTACGACCAGAAGAAGAGCTAAACCTAAGTAAAATATAGGAAGAAGAAGAAGAGGAAGAGAAAGGAGAGAAGTGAGAATGCACCTGATTCTTACGAGTTTAATTAGCCCACCCATACGCCTTTAATTGAATTTTTAATGAAAAGTAAGTCCCATATCGGTAGTTGGAAAAAATAATTAACTAATATTTATAGGGTAAGATAAGAAGAGAATGGAATTATAGAAAGAAAGCACAAAGAGAGAGAGAGAGAGAGAGAGAGAGAGAGAGAGAGAGAGAGAGAGAGGAGCTCTACCTACGACCCAGAAGAGTATGAATAGCAATGGTTGGAGAACTCTAGCTACAACGATGGAGAACTCTAGCTACAACGAGAATAAGAGCTAAACTAAGTAAAATAGAAGGAGAAGAAGAAGAGAGAAGTGAGAATGCACCAGATTCTCACGAGGTTAATTACCAGCATACCCTTAATGAAATTTTAATGAAAAGTAAGTCCCACATCGGTAGTTTGGAAAAATAATTAACTAATATATATATAGGGTAAGATAAGAAGCGAATGAATATATATAGAGAAGACGAAAAATATATATTGATAGTTAGAAAAATAATAATTCTAACAAAATACAGCTTTGTCCGGTGCGGACACACCACCTAGTATATAAATATACTAGGAAGTGGTAGTTTAAATTCTTTTGAAAGTTTAGTTTGAGAAAACCGATCTAGTTTAGTTTTGTATTTGATTTAACCATATAATTTTGCAAGAAGCCCTTATGCATTTAGATAGTTTTCAATATTCGCAAGGACATATGACAACTATGAAGAAAACTTTAGAATGTTGTATATAATTGTTTTTTTGTTACCTTAAATGAATGAAAACATTTGTTGATTGATGCCAAAAAAAAAAAAAAAAATTGTTGACTATAAACAGAACTATTCAGTCAAATAAAAAATTGTTTATTTTAAAATTTAATATAATAGTTTACTCTTTTGTGTAATTCAAGTTAGTTATTTAGAAATATATCCATTCATATAGTTTAAAAAATTCGTAAAGATACATATCAGCCCCTAAAAACTTGTCTTTACATGAAACTTGAAAGTATTATATGATTCAAGCGAAACATACATGAGGTGGTTCTGAGAACTTGTCGACGAAATTTTCGGCGATTTTAGGTATCAAAGTGAACTGAAGTGAGGTTACTCTTTAGTTCTTTTTTTTTTTTTGTGGTACAAAGGTTACTCTTTAGTTGTGTGAGAACCTTATATTAAGATCATAAAAACGTTGAGACCAAATAAAGAGAGAAATATGGGCCAAAAATAGTAGCACAACGATAACGAATCTGACCATACTCTTCTTGGTACATGAGCATTTGATGAATGTTTCGACAACTTTCGCTTCCCTCTTCTAAAAAAACCCGCTCCCTAGGAAGCCCCTGCAAGTATTCCTCACGTTCAGCTTCGAGCACACATACACGAATCCTCATCTAAATTCTAGGTAATGTGGGAGTTTTTAGTTACCAGATTCCTGAAGGCTTCTTGCTTTCCTCCCTGTATGTGAAAAACCCTTGGTAATTATTGCCCAAAATGATCATAAACGGAAAAGCGTGTTAAGAAGTACCACTGGAAACAATTTTTTACCCCGATTTTCCAGAGAAGGCATCATTGATTTGGTCAGGGGTTGGCCTTCCAGAGTACGTTGATATCAATACATATTTTTCCTTTCCATTTTCTTCGCTCATCCTCTTGTAAAGTTCATACCGGTAAGGATAAGACATCCTGACCATACAGAGTGTAAAAGATTGTGTATTTTCTTGATAACATTGTTAAGAAACTTTGTGTACCTTAGAGCGCCCATAATCGGGTATTGTGTTCCAGCATAATAGAGTAACCGAAATACATAGCAACTGTCAAACGTTAAGGCATATTCCAGCCTTTTCTCCCTCCCCATTGTCTGCAAAACAAAGTAATTGATATGAAGCATAACCTTCTTAACAGATGGTTAGGTAAATCACTGTGTGTGCTTACTTGCATTATGCCACTTGAAGCGGGTAAGTCCTGAATAAGTAACCATTAGTAATAACAAAGTTACCAGATATTATATCCAAAGAAAAATGTACCTTGAGGCGAGGATTGATAAGTACAACTGGCCTTTTCCCAGCAGCAGTAGTCATCGCTTGTAGATCCTAACCAAGTATCTTAATAAGATGAGGTTATAAATAATTTTAAAGTCAATGACGAATTGCAATTTAAAGCTACTTACATCTATAATACAGTTTCCAACGGCATTTTGTGGAGCCACTAAGATGAACATGTCGTCTTCTTCATCAACTTCTTTACCACCTGTTCATATATGCCTCAAAAAGAATTAATAGCAGGATAATTATACCCATCTTGATTATGCATCACAGGTTTGATTATGTACTACACAGGCAATGTTCTTAAGATTGGCGCAGTTCTTGTAAGATGTTCTTGTGTTTAAACATGAATATGTCAATATATCTTCAAAAGGTATTTGGCTTAGGATGTTACCAATTGCACCAATCTTGACGAAAGTTCCCAAAGTTTCATCATCACCCCAGTCCATATATTCTAAAATCTTTCGAGTGCCTGCCAACTGCAGTGGCATCCCGGCGAGTGCCCCTTCCCCCATTGACCCTTGAACACAAACCTGGAAAGAGGAAAGAAGCTTAATGAACAAGAGTTATGAAACTGTATCCAAGGGACAACACCTAGTCTTAAAAACCATCCCTACCTTCACTCTTTTTCCATCATCAGCGAATGATAAAGCTAGAGTTCTAACCAGTTCCATCAATGTTCCTATCCGGTAAACATCCTACGTGTATCACAATAGCTTGTGATTGTTGCTAAAAAGTTTATGAACAATACAAATGAATAACTTACCATTTCAGGATTTAGCTCAGGGATATTTATGTCCACCTATTTTATTTGTAACAGAATCAGTCCAGTCACGCAGCTGCTTTAGAAGTTTTGAAATAAAGACAACAAACTTAACATTCAACATTGCCAAGAGATTTGTGTACCCGAAGACGGGTGTTTCCATCCTTGATAGATCTAATTGTGGCTTGCAGAACATCTTCATAGAAATATGATCTGATATCCCTCGAATGAGGAATGTTATTCAATCTCGTCGGTATTCCTCTCCAATTATCCTGAAATAAAATTGTTATATAAATAAGAACATCTCCAAAATTGCTTCCTAATACTTGCTAGCTTTACGAGAAGTATTAATTTCAAGGACCTGAACATCAGATGCTTTCTCTGCAAGGACCTGTTTCATAATTAGCATCGCTTGCAAAAAAAATGGTAACAACACCGTAGTTAAACAAGAAACAAAAAGGAGTAGTTTAGTCCTAAACTGATCGACTATTAAACTTATCTAAGAGTCCATTTTTTAGAAGGCCTGAATAAAAATGGTAAGAACACCAAAAAGATGGTTGTTTCTAGGGAAGCAAAGAAAAGTGTTTGACTACAAGGATTAAGAAACTCATCTGGAACTGGAAAACACTGACCCTGCTATCAAGAAGGGCACCACGAAAAAAATTATTTATATAAATGTGTGACCACTTGCCAGTCTTTATCATTCTTTTTGAGTGTATCTGAGAAAGAAGAGTCTTGGTCTCCTCGAAAACCACTTCTTTAGGCCTGTTTGCATCAATCTGTGTTCAAAAGAGATGAGATCCTTGTAATTTTTTTTTGTCAAAGGTTTTCATTAATATAAATAGAACATTACAAGGAAGCAACTAGGAACCATGGCCAAAGAAAATACAAGAAAACAGGGGGAAATCAGGAATAAGAAACAAAGCATCCTCCTATGGAGGATTCCAAATTAAATCATATACTCGTAATTTATATAACCAAAAAGTAAGAAAGAAACAGATAGCCTAATACCTTGATCATAACATCTGAGTATGCAGAAATAATTGCTTCAGAATTATGTCTATATATTTGCAAACGTGCTTTTACCTTCAACAAAAACAACCTCACGAGATTAGAGTTGAAAAGTACTTAAAGATTGAGAAAAGCAAGTAACAAGTCCAAAAGATGAACCTTCTCTTCTGTATCATCAGGGCGTGTAATCAGTCTTGCTTTAATTTCGTCTGATTCAGGAGGGTAACTTTTAATATGATAAATCTTACCAGTCACTGGATCTAACCTTCTACCAACACATCTGTCGATTAGAATTTCGTCAGGAACCTGTCATTAAGAATGCCATATATAAGCAAAGAAACATAGCCACTAACAGTGAAGGTTCCTTTTAACACTAATTGAGGAAATGGCTACCATACGCAATAAGAGCGATTTTCACGTACATCTAATAAGAGAAAAATGTCTGATTTGATGTTTAGTTTGTCCAGACTTTGTGCCTGAGCAAAAGTCCGTGGAAATCCATCAAGAAGCCATCCTTGCTTTTTAGCATCTTCACGTGATAATCTTCCAGCAACCATCTAGAAAAGGGTAGTAGATATCATAGGAAGAATGATAATATAATAGTTTAAGAAGGCGAGTTGAATCAGTACCGCTATTACAATCTCATCCGGAACCAAACTACCAGAATACATGAACTCTTTTGCTTTCTTTCCAATCTCTGTCGCAGATGAAACCTCTGCCCTCAAAAGATCCCCCGTTGATATGTGCACCAAACCAAACTGTAAGACCAAGAAAGAGAAACCTCAATCACTTTATTTATGCAGGCAAATTTGGTACCATTTGGATAGCAAGTAAGATTTTATTATCCACATCAAACGTTTTATACGCATTGTTCAGTATACTAGATAATTTAATTGCAGATCCATCTTCACCGCACTCAAGTTCATCGAAGAGCATACACGAACCATTTTAAAAGACCACCAGCATTTCATTACAGTTTTAGTTTTACATTGATAAGCAATGAAAGTGTCTCTGCTTCTAAAGATGATATATCACCACTAGCAATGATACTGTTTCTGTTTCAAAGGATTGATTACTGATGCAGTTAAACTCAGAGTACACAACCCATTCCCATGTTGTTTATTACACAATCGGTTCCACAGATATAGGGCATCAAAGTCAGCTAAACAGACAAAATGTTCGTAGATCCTCTGATGAGGCAGAACTTCGTCCAATGGCACTGGCTACTTGTTAGCTTATTTAGTTAGTTGCATTGCATCAAGACTTATTTAGATTACACCATATTCACCAGCTACTCTATACTCGCCATATTTTCGGCTACTTTTTCTGAAATATTAGATTGTACTCTGCAGATCAGCTTGCCCCGATATTGTGGTGAGATATTAATATTCCATCAAAGTTGGGGCTAGATTCTCAGTAGCATGCTTTAAGTTACACACTGACTACTATTGGAATGCATATAGAGTACACTAAACTCTCCAAATGTGTTAACCAATCATATAATGAAACAAATGGATCAATATTACCTTTTGAACAATAAGTTCACATTGAGTGCCTTTGCCTGAAGCTGGTGCACCCGAAATCATCACCTTCAATGGCTCATTTACTGAACACCTAATCTACACAATCCCAAACCAAAACAAAACATGAAATTGTATACATATTTGAGGAAATTGGATTGAATCCAAGTAAGTAACCTGAGAAGTGTAATTGGGAAAAGAGTGAAACGTCCGGCGTGGGATGACGGCGAATTTGAGACGACGGCAGTGATCCCGGCGGATGATCGGTGATCGGAAGAGAGAGTGAGGAGGCGGAGAAAGCGATGAAGTGGAAGCGGTGGAAGAGAAATGAGCGGATGTAAGAGAAAGAGACGCCATTGTTAAATAAAATCTCCTTTCCTTTGATCAAATAGGATAAAATTCTCAGGAGGTTTTTGACTTAAAAGTCAAATACTCTTGCCTAATCACCGTGCTCGATACTTCTCCCTTTTTAATGTTATCTATATTCTATTCTTAATAAATCAATTATAAAATAAATCAAATAATCAACCAATCAGATATTATATTAGCTTTTCTCTCCTCCCCATACGACCATCCTCTCTCTCTCTTGTTCTAATTTCAGCTCCAAAACGCGATTTTTTGAAGCTGATTTCCTCCAATCTCTCACAATTCAACCATCCCACCACTTCTATTCGGGATTCCGGTCAACCCAGGTTAGTTCCTCCCCTTTTTGTCGTCTTTTCTCTCTTTTTCCCTTTTTAATATCTAAAATTGAGCTTGAGCTCGATTAAAGCTCGATTTTAATTTATGGTTGGTAATTTTCGAGGCAT
Organism: Orychophragmus violaceus; assembly: GCA_030180135.1. NCBI lineage: Eukaryota > Viridiplantae > Streptophyta > Magnoliopsida > Brassicales > Brassicaceae > Orychophragmus > Orychophragmus violaceus. Next base: position 16,366,921 of record CM058236.1, read on the forward strand.
TGTGTTGGTATCCATGTTTTCTTGGTGAATTAGACAACTGGATTGATAATAAATCGAAATTTGGTGTTTAATCGTACTGAATCATATTGTTGTTATCGCTTTTGGCGATTTGGCGATTTTGGGATTTTGGGATATTTTGGATCTGAAAACTAAGTTGCTCAACTTAGAAAAACTTGGTAATAATAGAATCGTAAGAACCGGTACAACTTGGTAAAACTACTATGGTGGAACTGGTACAACTTGGTAAAACTACTATGGTAGAACTTGTAGAAATTGGTAAAACTACTATGGTAGAACTCGTATAACTTGGTATTACTGTTTCAAATATGAGTGCTAATGCATATTTTTTATGTCATTTTCTGAAGAGGATGGGTTCTCCTTTCACAAACATACATTTTGATTTTGAAGGGCATTATTCAAAGACCGGAGATGACTATGAAAGAATTCCAAGAGAAGCTCGGTTGTATGGTATATCGTTTAAGACATCATCTGTGGAGGAGATAACGTATTCGTTGTTAGTGGATAGGATACCCAGAAAGATTTCATTAGATGATTCTACAAAGAGGCTGAATTTGAGTTATATTCCATTGGTAGTGAAACCTCAATGGCAGTCGTATATTTTAGATGACGAGGATGTTTATGTGTATCTAACCTCTGTGGATAAAGAGCAACGAAGAAGTGTTTTGCATGTAGAGGTTGTCACAGATTTGGAAATATTTCCGATCACCGAGCAACTTTCAAGAGTAGAGAGGGGAAAACGAGATGGTGGGAGTTATGGTGAGCTTATTTCTAGTGCATGGGATAATATTGGGGTAATTAATGCGGGTAATCCAACTGGAACTCATGTTACTGCCGAGGAATCAGCAGAACAACCTAATGAGCTGACTGAGCCGACTGAGCCATTGGAGAATGTTGATATTGGAGATGGTGATATTATACAATATGATAATATGCATGATCTGGATATGGTTGAATCAATTGAGCTTCCCTGGGTTGTGGAAGAGACAAGGCGTTTAGATGAATGGGAAGATGGCTTGGGTTTGGAAATAGGTCAAGAATTTAAATGTAAAGAAGATGTGAAGTATTTGGTTTATAGAGCCGCAAACGAGAATTGTTTTGGGATTTTATTGGCCAATTCAGATACGAGTCGATACGTGGTAAAATGTCGTGAAGCGAAGCAAGGTTGTAAATGGCAGTTGAGAGTTGCAAAGATTAAGAATTCAACCAATTTCTCGGTTAGAACATACACGAAGATGCATTCATGCTCTCGGACAAGCTCCAGTGTTATAAGCAACAAGAGGAAAGGTACACCACGGTTAGTTGCAAGCATCTTAAAGGAAGACTATCCCGGTAACTTCGATACTCCGTGTCCTAAAACTATTGTGAAGCTTGTCCAAGGAAGAGCCGGTGTGGACGTGTCGTACTCTACAGCTTTTAGAGGGAAAAACCTTGTTGTTTCTGATATCCGTGGTAGTCCGCTTGATGGTTTCAAGATGTTGCATTCTTATTTGCATATGTTGGAGAAGGTGAATCATGGAACAAAAACCGATTTGGTTTTGGATGAACAGAAAAGGTTCAGGTATCTATTTGTGGCTTTGAGAGCTTCCATCGAAGGGTTTGTAGCCATGAGGAAAGTGCTCATTGTTGATGCAACTTTCATTAAGAATGTATATGGAGGTGTTCTAATTTTTGCCACAGCGCAGGATCCGAATCATCACCACTATCCCATTGCTTTTGATTTATATGATGGTGAAAAAGAAGAAAGTTGGATGTGGTTTTTCAATACGCTGAAAACCGTTATACCGGATAGTCGTGAGTTAGTGTTTACTACTGACATAAATGCAAGTCTGATCAAGGCAATAGCTCAGGTATACCCTCTCTCGTAACATGGTTATTGCATCTACCATCTGTCCCAGAATGTGAGAGCCGCAGTTTCCTACGTGAACAAAGAAGAAGTTGGAAAAAAATTCAGAGAAATTGCTCGATTATACTCCGAGGCTGATTTTCTAAGACTATATGTCGATTTTAGGAACATATATCCTCAAGCAGCTGCATATCTTGACAAAAGTGTAGAAGTGAAGAAATGGGCAAGGTGTTATTTTCCCGGTGCACGGTACAACATAGACACCTCTAATTGTGTAGAGTATATGAATGCATTCTTGAAGATGGCCAGAAAGTATCATTTACTACCTATGATTGATGCGCTTATTGAAAAATTCGCTGAGTGCTATAACACTCATAGGAAAGATTTTGTTGCTGGATCGAGCGCGCGAAAATTGGTGCCGGAAGTGGAGCTTGTATTGCACGGTAGAATAGTGAAGGCGGCCAAACTAACGACAATAGAGCTTAACGCTTTTGAGCTTGAATATGGTGTTGTTGGATACTACGGAATTACTTATCAGGTGGATTTGAGACATAACAGATGCATCTACAAACTTTTGATATCGACAGGTACCCATGTGTCCATGCAATAGCTGCTACTACTAAATTCTTGAAGCAGGACATTAGGCCTACGGAACTGAAGGATTTGTATGTTTTGTGTTCGCGATATTACATGGTAGAGTTATGGGCTTTGGCTTATACGAAGACAATTTTTCCAGTTCCGCATATGTCTGAGTGGATTTGATATGAGATGAGGAGGCGTGGTGGTCGAGTGGTCGAGAAGCGATGAGCGGGACATGAGCGGACGCGGATCGATGGGACGAGGAAGCTGGCCAAAGGCGCTCTCTTCCTGGTCAGTGGGTGATTAAATGGACGTGTGAGACTTAGGACAGGACACGAGCACTTTTAGTAACACAAACAAGCGAGCCTTAAGCAACAAGCGATCTCGGACCAAGGGGTAGCCGCGCAAGGTCAAGAAGATCGAACAACCTCTAGGGTTCTTTTTACTTAAAAATTACTTGAGTTTATTGAAAACAAAGAGTGGCTTTAAATAGCCAAAATAATAGGGTTACAAACTTAAGAAAGGGCCATAAAGAGGCCTGGTCGAAACTACAAAAATAGAAAACAAAAACAAAAATGAAAAAGTGCAAAACGAAATTGGGGAGGATAAAGGTTGGATGAATACAACCTGGAAGTAGGAGCTTTTAGCTCTGATACCAGATGATATGAGATCGGAGGCGGGTGGTCGAGTGGTCGAGAAACGATGAGCGGGACGGGAGCAGACGCGGATCGATGGGACGAGAAAGCTGGCCGATGGCGCTCTCTTCCTGGTCAGTGGGTGATTAGATGGACGTGTGAGGCTTAGGACAAGAACAAGAGCAATTTGAGTAACACAAAAAAGCAAGCTAAAGCAACAAGAGATTTCGAATCCAAGGGGTAGCCGCGCAAGGACGAAGAAATTGATACAACCTCTAGGGTTTCTTTTTGCTAAACCATACTTAACTTTATTGAAAACAAAGAGTGGGTTTAAATAGCCAAGGTACTAGGGTTACAAGTCTTAAGAAAGGGCCATAAAGAGGCCTGGTCGAAACTACAAAAATGGAAAACAAGAAAGAAGGTTGGACAGGCCATATTCTCCTTCTCTTGAAGCGGGTCTTGGTTTACCTCATTAAAATCCTTAGTGGGAAAACTCAATTGGGAAAAAACCACACTTAAGGGACAAAGAGTATAAACCAATTCCCAAGGAGATGTTGCTTGTACTCCTGGTCGCCATACATAAGTCTGAAGCCCACTAAGTCCGTGAGCTTCCAAATAAGGCAGGTCCAGCAACCTTCGGATTTGATCTTGCATATCTTCTTGGTCCGAGCTGGTATTGGTGTGATTCCAACTCTCATGAATTCCCTGATGAATCAAGAATCTAGAACAAGTTCCTTTACTCCTTGATTCATCCTGGTTCGTTCTGAGCACTCCAAAATGTACAAGTCGGTATTTATCGCGTTCCCTGAAAATCATCTGTTTTGAAACAGACATAAATTCTTCATAGAAGATGGTCTTGAGGTGATTCAACTTCTTGCAGATTAAATGATGAGTCAGGTTTCTAGAACAGGTTGAGTTGCAGCTTGATTCCTCTTGGTCCATTCGCAATCCTCTCTTGAATGCACCTATATCCGCGGACAGGGCTAACTGGACAGCTTCTAGACATCCTCCTAGTTGATCTCGAACCCAAGCTGATTCCTTCTGACCAAACTCTTCCAAATGGCATACTTTATGATGAATATCAGGCCTGACATGATTGGCTTGAACCATCTCTCCTATGGACATCTTCCAGGACACGGTTAGAGCTCCGAGAGGTCGGTTGTCGACCGTCTCCAAATGGGATCGTTCCAATTGGGTTCTGGAACGATCATCACTCCTGAAACATGTTGTTGGCTTATGAATTCCTGATATCACATCATCTGGTCTGGCATAACTTGCAGTGGCCTTTCTGGACCTCCTCGGGTACGTTCCGCGGGGTCGGGAATAGCTCTGTCAGCCTCGTGGTCGAGGCTGGTACGTACTGCTCGTCCGGGTCGGGTCTGGAGGATCCGATGTCCTCATCATACCCTCTCTCTTGAAGAGGATTCGACCTCGAATCTGCATAACCTACACCAATAGAAAGCAAGTCAGCCTTCATGCGGTTTCGTGAGTTCATGGCCTTACCTTGAGGAATTGGTGGCCGGCTGGTGCAATGGCTTTCTATGCGTGTTCCGTTGGGTTGGGAACTCAGTATCACGCATTTGTCTTGGCCTGGGTTCCATGGAAAACTCTCTGGGTCGTGATCTTTGGGTCGGTCGGTTCCTTTATTTTCTCGCCTCCGGTCCGTTGGTTCGTGCGGTCCATCGGACCCTTGTTCATTCATGCGCCCTGTTCAAAACCTTTGACCAATTCCAAGTGCAATAAAACATTTTTTAATTCTTTATAATCAGATAGAAGAGAATTGGATTGGGATACTTGAACCTTGGTCGAGGCGGTCGAGGGTCGTGGTCGAGAAATAGGCGAGCATGGCACTTCTTTCCGGTTCGCCTCTTTGGTTCCAACATCTAGTTGTGGTCTCAAATCATGTTCTGATTTCTGACTAACACTCTCAGTCTGGTTTGGGTCGTGATCTTCATTGCTTTTAGTCGGATCACTTTCTGGTTCGACCGGTTCCTTCGGTTTCCCGGTCTCGCCTCCGGTCTGTTGACCTGTGCGGTCCATTGAACCCTCTATCTTTCCTGCATCCTGATCAACACTTTTGACCAATCCCAAGTGCATTAAGACAGTTTTTGATTCATTATAATCAGATGGAAAAGATTTGGGTTGGGACACTTTAACCTTTGGTCGAGGCGGTTCGAGCATCGGGACTTTGGTCGAGGCGGTCGAAAGGCGTGGACGGCCCTGGGTCTTCGGTCTTATTGTGACATACTGCTCATATACCGACCATTTCAGCTCCTTCCACGTCCTTGACGGTTCCTTCAGTTGTCTCCGTATCTTCTCCTCGAGCTGCCACCAAGCATAGGCATCTCCGGTCAGGGTTTGGATCGCATACGAGGCATGTTCGTTCCTTGGGATATTGTAATCCCAAAAGTAATCTTTTAGGTCTTCTTCCCACTGAAAGTAGTTTTCAGTAACTGAGAAAGATATTAGTTGTGAGTCTAAGACACAAAAATTATTTTGAAATTTATTGGGTTTTGAATGTCTTAGTCTGGAGGATTGATGGCGCCGATATTGGTCAGGTGGCTCAGGATCCATTTTGTTTGCAGCATGATCGTCTCCACAATGGTACGGGTTGTGACCATGGTCTGGTCTTCCTTGTTTCACTCGACCATGTCGAGATGGGTCGGGTGGTCGCTCCAAGCGGTCGAGTCGAGCTCCGATTGTCTGGATCGCAGTTAGGAGCTGAGTGAACTTGGTCGGTCCGCCTTGTTGGGCCTGTTCTTCGTCCATTGTCTTTGCACACTTAACAAAAATATCAAACGCAACAAAGAAGAAAGAAGAAACAAGAAATAAAGAAAAAGCTCAAGAGAGAAAAAAGGAAAAATGCAACAAAATTGGCAAGTTACAAATCAACGATAAAACTAACAAACACCTTTTATGATTTTGTTTTTTTTGACTGACACTTAAAAGGAAACAAAAAAAGAAAAGAAAAGGGCAAGCAGGTTCAGCAAATATATGAATTGGAACTAATCTAAATGCTAACCGTGTGCACTTCTTCAAAACCCTAAAGAGAGTATATTATGATGATACCAGATGATATATGCGGCCATATAAAACAATTTTTATTTTTTAATAACCTTTGATGATTGCAATAAGAACAGTAAACTACGAATGCAGCCAAAACAGACAACGATCACATGTACTGCAAGGAATCAGACTCAAACGGACACAATCCTAGCGAAAGAACTATATATTATGCGGCTGGTTTTAGGAATTAATAACCGATCGATTTCTAATGCTTTTTTTTTTTTATTCAGAATATAAATGAAACAAGAAAAGACAACAGTAAAGTAGAAATGACAGAAACAAGGCAGGAACAAAATAATCAAAAACAGTAGCGAGACAAGAGATTTTTTTTTTTTGATTTTCAGTTTATGAATGCAACTAAAAACAGAAGCAATGAAAACAGAAGCAAGAACAATGATAACTATTTTTGGATTTTTTTTTTTATTTTTTAAAGGAAGTAACCAACAAAAACAAAAACAAAAAAGTGCAATACGAAATTGGGGAGGATAAAAGTTGGATGAATACAACCTGGAAGTAAGAGCTTTTAGCTCTGATACTAGATGATATGAGATCGGAAGCGGGTGGTCGAGTGGTCGAGAAACGATGAGCGGGACGTGAGCAGACGCGGATCGATGGGACGAGGAAGCTGGCCGATGGCGCTCTCTTCCTGGTCAGTGGGTGATTAGATGGACGTGTGAGGCTTAGGACAAGAACAAGAGTAATTTGAGTAACACAAATAAGCAAGCTAAAGAAACAAGAGATTTCGAATCCAAGGGGTAGCCGCGCAAGGACGAAGAAATCGATACAACCTCTAGGGTTTCTTTTTGCTAAAACTTACTTAACTTTATTGAAAACAAAGAGTGGCTTTAAATAGCCAAGGTACTAGGGTTACAAGTCTTAAGAAAGGGCCATAAAGAGGCCTGGTCGAAACTACAAAAATAGAAAACAAGAAAGAAGGTTGGACGGGCCATATTCTCCTTCTCTTGAAGCGGGTCTTGGTTTACCTCATTAAAAACCTTAGTGGGAAAACCCAATTGGGACAAAACCACACTTAAGGGAAAAAGAGTATAAACCAATTCCCAAGGAGATGTTGCTCGTACTCCTGGTCGCCATACATAAGTCTGAAGCCCATTAAGTCCGTGAGCTTCCAAATAAGGCAGGTCCAGCAACCTTCAAATTTGATCTTGCATATCTTCTTGGTCCGAGCTGGTATTGGTGTGATTACAACTCTCATGCATTCTCTGATGAATCAAGAATCTAGAACAAGTTCCTTTACTCCTTGATTCATCCTGGTTCATTCTGAGCACTCCAAAATATGCAAGTCGGTATTTATCGCGTTCCCTGAAAATCATCTGTTTTGAAACAGACATAACTTCTTCATAGAAGATGGTCTTGAGGTGATTCAACTTCGTGCAGATTCCAAGATGAGCCAGGTTTCTATAACAGGTTGAGTTGCAGCTTGATTCCTCTTGGTCCATTCTCAATCCTCTCTTGAATGCACCTATATCCGCGGCCAGGGCTAACTGGACAGCTTCTAGACATCCTCCTAGTTGATCTCGAACCCAAGCTGATTCCTTCTGACTAAACTCTTCCAAATGGTATACTTTATAATGAATATCAGGCCTGACATGATTGGCTTGAACCATCTGTCCTATGGACATCTTCCAGGACACGGTTAGGGCTCCGAGAGGTCGGTTGTCGACCGTCTCCAAATGGGATCGTTCCAATTGGGTTCTGGAACGATCATCACTCCTGAAACATGTTGTTGGATTATGAATTCCTGATATCACATCATCTGGTCTGGCATAACTTGCAGTGGCCTTCTGGACCTCATCAGGTACGTTCCGCGGGGTTGGGAATAGCTCGGTCAGCCTCGTGGTCGAGGCTGGTACGTACTGCTCGTCCGGGTCGGGTCTGGAAGATCCGATGTCCTCATCAGGATTTTTCCGGAAGAGGACGAAAAGTTGTACACTTTTCCTCCAAACTATGTGAAAAGAAAGGGAAGAGTTCAAGAAACAAGATATTCGTCAGTTGGGGAGCCCCGAAGGAGAAGGATCAAGAGAGTGGCAAGAAGGAACTTAAAGAGCTGGTTTCAATGCAGTAATGGTAGCCAAGATGATGTAAGCCAAAATTAGTTGTATTTGCATTTCTTCAGTTTTTAATTTGTTGTGTCATTTGTTGTGTAACTTTGGAAAACTTGGTAAAACTAAGATTTGTAGAACTATAATTCTTTGCAAAATTCAATTTTTATAATAATGTTAAATATAAGAAACAAAATACAATAGAAACTATATAGCATATCTCTTGCTAGAAAATGAACACTTTCATAATTTAAGGTGAATATTGTAATTTTGTGTACTACCAAGCAAATATCCAATACTTTTAAGAGTTATTTGTTGGTGCAAATCATCTATATCTACAAAAAGTCAGATATTATATGTATTTTCAAATATTATTGCATGAAATTGTTTGTAATGCATTTCTATAGCCATAGATAATCGGTATAACCAATTTTTTGGATTAAAGATAAAGTATAACCATTAAAACTGAAATTTGGCAGAAGTAAAACTTGGCAGTTTTTGGTAAAATTGGAAACTTGGTAAAACTTATGTTTCCGCCCAAAAAATTCAAAACTCCCGCCCCCCAAATTCCAGAATTTTGAATTTCTCCCCTGTTTTAAAAAACCTAATCTCTCTCACCCGAATCTCTCTTTTTCACTCATTTTCGTTCTTTTCCCTCTCTCTCTAAAACCTATCTCTCACCTGAATCTCTCTCTCTCTCTCGGATCTCTCTCACATGAATCCCTCTCTCTCTCTCTCTCTCTCTCGGATCTCTCTCACCTGAATCCCTCTCTCTCTCGGATCTCTCTCACCTGAATCTCTCTCTCTCTCTCTCGGATCTCTCTCACCCGAATCTCTCTCTCTCTCGGATCTCTCTCACCCGAATCTCTCTCTCTCTCTTGGATTTCTCTCTTGGATTTCTCTCACCTCCAATGAGTACATATAATTTCTCTCTTGATCCCTATGAAGAGGAAAGGGGGCACAAAAAAGAAATGAAGCGGATGAAGGCTCGCATAGATCTTGTTGATGCCATCGCTGATGTGCAATACGGCATCCCAAAGAAATATCCATGTGGTGGCCGAATTGTCCACGAGGTCGATTTGGTTACGGTATTTGATACGCAACCAGGCCGTGTGTTCTTCAGTTGCCACCAATACAAGGTAAAATTTCTGATTTGCATAGAGATTTGATGTGTATTTGACCCGATTTCTTTGGTGTAACTCTTTAGGACGATGGAATCCATTTCCGGCAACCATGGGTGCATGGCGTCGAACAAGAGATAGAGAAGTTGCTGAACAAGGTTGATGTGCAGGGCAAGACAATCGAAGGCATGCATGAGGAGATTAAAAGCAACAAAGAAGAGATTGCCAAGCTAAAGGAGATTGTGGATGCTGTGAGAGGTGTTGTTGGTCTTTAATGTGGTTTATTTAATTATCTATGTTTGAATTCCAAGACTTAGTTATCTATGTTTGAATTCCAAGACCTAATTATCTATGTTTGAATTCTATGATGTTTGGTTTCAATGTTTAATATCACTCATGGTTTGGAATGAATGATGTGATCTGGATGGTAAAACTTTGTGAAAACCAATCATAACTTGGTCAAACTTAGTGAAACAAGGTAAAACTAGTGCTTATCGTAAAACCAGGCAATACTTGGTAAAACTACTGTGTCAAACTTGGTAAGACTTAGTGAAACAAGGTAAAACAAGGCAATATAATCCAAACACAAGCTCAATTCTTAACATAATTCAAACATAATTCAAACTATTACGTCAAACATAGATAATTCAAACCAAAATATCCAAAGTATTCAAACATAATACCAAACATAATACAAACCCAAAGTATTCAAGACATAGATAATTCAAAGCCAAAAGTATTTAAAACATGGATATAATCCAAACACAATTCAACATTACATAAAAGATCACGGTTGGGTGGTTCCCTTAACAGCTTGGTTCTCCATGTTCTTTCCCCTAGTAATCACGAGACTCCTAACCACGGTTGTCGACCCTTTCCCCATCCCCTTCTTGATAATATTTATCCTTTTTGTTGGCACTTTCTCAACAGGTTCAACAGCTCTCTTCTTACCTTTTCTGTCCTCGTTCTTCTCGGCCTCAGATACTTCCTTCTCAGCCTCTGTTCCTTCCTTTTCTTGCTCTGTTTCCCCCTTATCTCCCACGGTTTCTTCCTTCTATTGCTCTTTTTCTCCCTTCTCTTCTTCCTTCTCTCGCTCCTTTTCTCCCTTCTCTTCTTCCTTCTCTTGCTCTTTTTCTCCCTTCTCTTGCTCTTTTTCCTCCTTCTCTTCCGCTTGGATTTCCATCTCTTCCACGGTTGCTTTCAACTTCTTCCTACTGATTTTCTTCACATTCTTCTTTCTTCCCTTTCTTCCCTTTCTTTCCTCTTTCTCCTTAACACCAATAGCCTCACAAACATTCGTACCAAGAAACTCAACCCCTTCAAAAACACCATCATCGGCAGTAGCCTCAGGCTCTCTCGGTACTGTCTCCTTAACACCCGCTCTTAGTGCATTCACAACCGATTCCATATCGGTTAATCTACGGTCACACGTCTCAGTCAACTCCTTGAACTGAGCGTCATAATACATCATCAATCGAGACTCTGTTTCCTCATTTCTCTCCTTGATGAATTTCTCCACATCCGCAAGACTTAAAACAGTATGAGTAGGAGCCCCTTCCGGATACTTCGCAGCCTCATTCCCAGCATCACTCTCAGCCTCATGCATCCTTGACGCATCATGAATATCACGAGGTTGCTCTTGAGCATCCGCCTGAGACGCACGACCAGACACATCTTGGTTGAAAAGGTCTTCAAACCAGATTGTCTTCTTCTTCTTGAGCAGCCTGTTCCAACCATCGACTATTGGGTCATCCACATCATTCCAGCCAGAATCAGCGTCCATGTTTCTATCTAGAAGAGCCATTTCCATGGGAGATGGCTCCAAGATGCTTTGAATATCCTGGAAATATAAGAAGAAACAATTTAATATCAACCTCAAAGTATGATATGAGATACTAACCTTAGTAGTATGATATGAGATACTAACCTTGGTAGTTCCAAGCTTCTCATTTATCTCTGAGATACTAAAACCCCTCGTCCCCATGGTTTTGTACCTCATCTTGCACATTCGCGGGCCTCAAATGCTTGGACCTACAACACAAATTCGTTACAAGTCAGACTACTGAAAACAACTAAAAAAAGACAATTAATTTGCTAGAAATATTTTTTGTACCTCCAGAGGAACAATGCATCCTGGAAATACCCATGAAGTGGGTGCCACTCCTCCACTATTGTCAATGAAGTGCAATATGTCTTTGACATTCTCCTCGAATGACAAACGCCCCCCGGAAAAGTCTTGCACATCTTGAGATCGTCAATGGCTCTGAGGAAAAAACTCTCAACGGAAGGAGCTCCTTTTCCTGTCTTCTTCTTCCCAATGATCACGGATGACAAGAAGTACAGGACAACCATCTTCAAACGATCCTTGCCAACCTTTCGTTTCCCTTTCAGATCTCGGAACTGCTGCACAACTTCTTCATGTGTAACCTTCTCTTCACCGAAATACTTAGAAACAAAGTCTGAGCCACCACCAAGGGTTTCGTAGTGGTTTGGATAGGAGTGGCAGAGTAACCCAGAAATGAGTGCATGCTCCCTAATAGAATAGCGGATTGGAACGCCGTTGATAATAAACCATAGCTCCAGCTTTTTATCCACAACCGCGGCCCTAACAAGAATCATCCACAGTCCCATCCATTTAGAACTTGTCTTCTTACCCATGTAGAAGAAGTGCTTGAATTGTGGATGCTCATAGAACCACTGAAGCTCATATTTCTCGACAATGTCTTCTATCATCTTCACGGCTTTGGCGATGTAGCACTTAGAAGAGAGCTTTATAGTCTTCACATATTCTGTGGGAGGGAAACACATCTTGAGGGGCTGCATTGGTTCCGTTTCATCCTCTGGATTCTGCACAGAAAAAAAGTTTGACCAAGTATTACCCAGTTGTACGGCAAAGTTATACTAAGTTTACCAAGTTTTACAAGAAAGTTTTACTAAGTTTTACCAAGTTTGACATCAAGTTTCACTAAGTTTTACCAAATTACGCATAAAGTTTAGCTAATTCCTACCATGTTTTACACACAAGTTTCACTAAGTTATACCAAGTTTTCTGTCTTTTCCAAATCCAAGTTTCACTAATTCCTACAAAGTTTTACACATCCGAAATCCACAAAAATTAGACATGCAAGGTTTCGATGGAAATACGGACCGTTTCTTCCTCGTGTTGACTGTGGTGGATTGGGGATCCGTGGGTTAAAGAGCGAATTTCACTGGTTCGTACCACTTCTTCTTGTTCGTGTAACCCTAGTCCCGGAACGCGCGTATCTTCAACTTCATCCTCCTCGTCTACGGCTTTCTCTTCCTCGTCTACGACTTTCTCCTCCTCGTTTATCCCTATGGCTTCCTCCTCATCATCGTCTTCTGTTTCCTCGTCCTTCTCTTCCTCATTCTCAATCTCTTCGTCGTCTTCCTCCTCATCCTCGTCATCCTCCTCCTCATTCTCGGATTCCTTTTCGAAATCTACTTCATCTTCTTCATAATTTTTTTTCCACACTTCTTCTGCTTGGCGATTCGCCTCGTCTCTCTCGGTTGGGGATTCGGTTGGAGGAATCGATTTATCCTCTACTCTCTTTGACTTTTGCAAGTTCTTTTTTATATAAGGCATGATTTCGGATGATTTCCTTCTACAAATGGATCTTCAATCTGCTTCGGTTGAAAATCGGAGGTTGTCGGATGAACTTGAACGGTTGAATATGGTGAGAAACTGAAGAGAATATGGTGAAAATGATTTTTGATTTTTTACTTAAGTCAATTTTAGGGATGTAAAGAGTAGATCCGATCCGACTCAAATGGATCGACAAAACTTTTTGGGTTAACCCAGGTTGGGTTGTAAATAAGTCTAAAAACCCAGATTTTGCTGTCTTTTACCCATTCTCACGATTTAAAAAAAAATAGCTTTATTGGAGAGAAGTATGTGAGAATTTGACTTTGAGTCAAAGAGCCCTTGAGAATTTGATCCCCTGGAGAGTGGAATTTTAACGGCCACCACATAAACAAAAAAATATATCTAAATGCTATCGTATGTATCCATTATGGTTTTTGTTTAGGCCTCCTTAGAGGCTTGGATATTTGGGTATTCAATTCAACTTCGGATATTTCAGTTTTAGAAATTTAGAACTCATCTGGTATTTCAAAATTTTTGGTTCATTTTCGATTTGGTTTTATCGATTTCGGTTCGATTCCGAATACCAAAAAAAAATCTTTTTAATAAAAAGGTCGACTAAGTGAATGATTAGTTGAATTTACTTGATTTATAACACCAAATGCAATGCATAATAGCTTTTTAATGAAATGGATTTTTTTTAATAAAAAAGAAAGATAAAAATCCCACATTAAGAAAAAATGAAGAATTTAGTAGAATCTTGGCTATAAATAAAGTTTTTGTCTTCTAAAACTTACCATTTCAAACAAAAGACCGAAGTAAACTAAAAGAATATTCGATAAACTCATCGATTTTTAGCATCATTTTTTGCCTAGCTCCCTTCAATTGATTTAGAGGGTTCTAACTTCCCTTTTTACAAACCCATCTCCTTCATATTGGTGTGTTCACATTGGTGTAAGGGAAAATTCCCAACTAATTAGCAACAATATCATTTTAAGCAACTACCTCCAACAAATATTCGTATCCCGTTTTCCTCTTTCCTTTTCTTTATCAAATCTTCCTTTTTCTCCAAATCTTGTCTATCAAACCCTCTCAAAAATCGAAAGATATGATACAAATATCAATCACGAACCTAAATATCCTCTCCACAATTCCCCTAATCGTCTCATTGATATTTGCGCAGCTATCAACCACCGCAACCACCGATTTTGTTCTTCCAAAGTTCGTCCAAAAATGGCTGAGAACCTGCATATTGTGCTCAGGTCTACAATTCAGAGTGGTGGATGAAAACGCCACAAGCCTCCTAGGAAAACTACTCAACCCGGATTGTCAATCTATGGCTAAAATGATCGAGTATATGCCAATTGTGTGGCGTGTTTAAGGGAGAGTACGAGGAATTACACTATATCGTGATCCCTTCCAGTTCATCTTTCAAAGGAAAGAAGACCTGTTAACGGTTCTAAAAGGATTGACCATGGTCCTATAATCATTGGACAATGGTCCTGGAACGTTGGTCATCTTCCATTCCGAAGGACTTCCTCACAACCATGGAACTTTGGATACACATAAAGTATATCTCTGTCAACCACTTCACATTAGAGACAATGGACACATTGGCCTCAAAAATCTGCTTTGTGAAGGAAATAGCCTACGATCCGAAAGGTTCACAATTCAAGGACTAAATCAGTGCCAAAATCATCTTCAACATTGATAATCCAGCCATTGCAGCAAAGAAGCTCGTACTACCTACAAGAGAGGTTGACATCATTGAGTTTGAATATGAAAATACATAAACGATGCTTTCATTGTCAAGGTCTCACTCATGAGAAACTAGCGTGCCCGTGGTTGAAAAAAGGCAAGCATCTGACCAAACATCAACCTGTCACTCGAGCTCAGGATCCACAAGTTGAAGGAACATTGGCAACCTTTAAAACACGCCCCAAAAAGCTCAACGCTCCTCTTGAATTTCCTCCATTGTTCCCTGAATTATCTGAGTAGAGCAACGAATGGTGTTACAATACATTTCCCATGCTAATGATACATAAAGGAACGCTCGTATTCTGAGAGTCAAACAGTCTATTTTCGAGGATAAATCAAATCTAACTTTCAACCTGTTGAAGATTACTCAGGATCTGGATAAAGAGAAAGGCCATGTCTATGACTATTATACTGTGGCGAGAAGACTACAGTGGCCTGAATCAAGCAATGCGAAACAAGCTTAATATGCACCTACAACAGTCAGGCACAACACAAGGTTGGACCCTTACTCGCCTTCAAACAGTTGCTCTTCACCCTTTCTTTTCCAAGGATCGATGGGTTTCAATGTGGGGGATGAAAAGCTTCCCGTTGTCGGCACCTCAAAGATGGTTATATGGATGGTTTAAGATGTAGTTTGGGTTATGAAAATATTGTTACTGTTGAACCAAGAGGTCTCACTGGTGGCTTAACAGTGTTGTGGAATGATGTTTAGAAAGTGGAAGTGTTAACAAAAGACTCTCGAATCATAGATATGAAGGTGAAGTTGGGTTAACTGATTTTCTTTTTAACTTGCGTTTATGGGGATCCAGTTAAGGAGATAAGGAAGATTGTTTGGGATCGTTTGTCTCAGATCGGTTTACAAAGGGACGAGGCCTGTATCTTAATTGGAGATTTCAACGAACTAATGAACAATGACGAGAAACTCGTTGGACCAGCTCGTCGTGACTCTACCTTTTGGGGTTTTAGAAATATGGATGAAAATTGCAAGATTAGAGAAATTCGAAGCTCTGTGAACAATCTCTCATGGTCCGATATGAGAGAGAACGTTTGGATACAATGTTGTTTGGACCGAAGCTTTGGAAATGATGAGTGGTTCCATTTGTTCCCAATATCTCAGTTGGAATATCTTGCTATGTGGGTTTCAGATCTTCTCCATACCCGCCTTTCTTTCTCCCTAGACAACGACAACATAGCAGAGGAAGATTCTACCTTGACACGAGATTAATATCCAAAGATGGTTTTGAAGATGTGGTAAAGCAAGGCTGGGAAGTAGCTAGCAGTAATGAAGGTACAATAATGGATCGTATTGCAAAATGCCGCAGAAAAATTTCTAAGTGGAAAAAGAGTTTTGAAATGAACTCAAAAAGCCATATACAAACGTTTTCAGCAGGGTTTCGAGTCTGAAATATCGAAAACATATCCAAATCGAAGCTTACTAAAAATTCTGAAGCAAGAATTGGCAATCGCTTACAAGGATGAAGAAACGTTCTGGAGAGAACGAAGCCGTGAACAATGGTTGAAGGAAGGTGATCTCAATACAACCTATTTCCATAACTGTGTTAAAGGGAAGAGATTATGCAATAAGGTGCTGATGCTTAAAGACGAATCAGGTCAGGAACATTTTTCTAAAGGAGCGAAGGGAATATTGATGTGGAATTCTACAAGGATCTGTTGATGAGCACAAATCCATATGATTTGGAAACATTGTTTCAAGGATTCCACGCAAAGGTCACACCCGAAATGAACTCTCAAAGAAATCTTTCACCAGTTTGATAATATCTTACCAAGGTGTTGTCAAAATAGTTGGTAGAACCTACTCATCATACCATCCGGTCCTAGAGCTTATCAGGATTTATGTCAAATAATGTCTTCTTAATTTCCGACTCCGCAGGAGGCCTCACAAGGGTACAATTAGTAGTTTCAATTATCTTTATGGTGATGTATTTTTGAGAATTTTTGAAGCCAGAAGGAGAAGTCGTAGAGAAAAGATCTTGAAAATAGCGAGTAGAGACTTATTCTATTCAAAAATCACTTTCTACTAAATTCCCATCGTGGTCTTTAAGGCTTTTGTTAAGCCATGATGAAATTTAGTATTTCTATACCCATCTCTACGTCGGAGATTCGTACTTTTCTGTTGCCAAAAGAGGTCTTCCTCTCTGAAGGTTGCAATCAGTTACCTCCTTAGTTCTTCTAGTATCTCTAACAGGGTACTAGAAGAACTATCATCATCTTGTGTTGTGTCAATCTTGGATTTTAGCTCTTGGGTTAACTTAGCAGTATTAGTGAAATTTGTTCTCTTCCAAATGGCAATCTTTCTACGGCAGGAACCTAACTCTAGTGAAAATCCCGTACCAAAATCTAATCAAATGGGGTCCATCCCGTAACTACTGATTCCTTAAACCTTATCCATCTCTTGTTAAATATGAAATTCTTCTTTGCTCTGTCGGGTCTAGATTGAATCCTAGCAAGGACCGGTGTATGGTCTGAACCACAGAATTTTAGATATTCTGCCGAGGTATGCGCAAAAAGAGATAGCCATTGACTATTTGGAACCGTCTGTCCAATTGACACATTTTCTTTTTTCCCCACCCACAAGAAGGAATTTTCTTTAAATGGTAACTCTAGCATCCTGCAATTATCAAAAAGCAAAAAGAGATTGCCCTCTTGCGTCCACCTCGTTTTTCATGATATCCCGTGATCTCATTAAAGTCACCAATCATGAACCAAGCATGTTTCCAGTAAAGACTAATCCTAATTAGTCGCTCGCACACACGCTTAATAGGCAGGTCTCCATACACAAATCACATTATTATTTGATGGCCTTCAAAAGAGATCTCAATATCAATAATATGATCATCCGTAAATAGAATAGAAACCAAAGGTTCATCCATATAAAAAAGTGCTAGACCACCGCTTAGGCCTCTCGGTTCAACGGTACAAACATAGTCATAGCCAAAAGATAGTTCCACTCTTGTAAGAAATGTCGATTGTTTTTAGTCTCCGATAAAAATAAAAAGCCTGGTTCAAAGCATTTATAAAGTTTTACGAGATGCTCTTGTGACAGGGGAGCCCCAACACCTAGACAATTCCACGCTACAGTGTTCATCTTGGAATTTTTGGTGGTTTGGCACTGCCCACCTTTTCAGATTTTGGGTTAGTCTTGCATAACTTCGACTGAGAAACATCTCAAGAGGTCGGCCTAGAAGATGAAGTCGGAGCAGTCTTAACATTAGACTACTAGTTCTTGACCTTAGGCGAAATCCTACCAACCAAGTTGTTTAGGTTTTTTGAAGCTGAACACTTGAGCAAAGGACTTTTGGCTATTTTCTTCTTATGGAGTTTTGCTAGCTCTGTTGGGGAGAGGGTAAGTCTTGGTGATTTCAGTCCAGAATTAGGAGCAGAAAGAGAGCCATTATTACCCGAAGAAGGTCAACCCACGGACATAGTTTCAAAAACGTAATTGTAATTTGGTTCGGATATCTGAAGAGGCAACTTATTCACAGCCTACATTTGCCTCAGCATAAGCATTTATTCACCTAGGTGATCATTGTTCTCTATCGTTTCATCATCAAGTAACAGATCGTTCCCATCCTCATTACCTTCATCATCTTCATCCTTATTCATATACCAATCCTCTTCATCATCATCAATTACCTTTTCCATATTCTCGTTATCTTCCACAGAAAGCGTAGTAACACATGCCTGATCCACTTCCATAGCTGCAATTTCTTCTTCCTCCAAGGTTGTTCTTTCTTTGTTTTTGTTTTGTGTTCTATTTGGGTTTATCATGTTTGTTTTCTCTAGGCCATAAAGTGGATGAACCAATCACATCAACATAAAGAAAGAGAAGTTAAGGAGAGAACATGTCAACAATGAAAAAACAATACAATTTGAACTTGATACATTTATACACTGCAAACCTTGGATGAAACAAAAATAGAAGTTACAGAACTAGAGAAACTTAAAACATGGTAACTGTTATTACAATTACAAATCTGAATTTCACAAATTTTGCATCTGTAATGTTTAAGAGTTACAAATTCATTTGTAGGTTTTAATAAATGGCACAAAATTTGCGTACTTAATTCAAAATTAAATAATAACATCCATAAATTAGGATCTCAATATTCAGTTTAAAACCTAAGAACTCTACACCATCATCTAATGGAAATGAAGGAAAAATAAAACCATAGCAAAAACCTAATCTAAAACTACGTTACACCTTAAATTGGCTAAAACCCACAACATAGAACTGAATCTAATCGTCGTCACCGGAAGTTTTGATGAAGCACCAGCCTTATTGGGAAGAAGAAGATTGTGAATGTTTGGCATCACACCTCCATTTGAAATTGTCACATCACTAAGGAACTTGATCAGCTCCTCATCGGTCCTCCGGCTCCTCCAATTTCGACGGGATTGTAAGTATGAAAATTGATTTTAGGGATTTGATTTGTAAAACTTTTTTGCGTTCCTACATTTGTTCAAAATGTATTAACTGAGACGCTTGAGTCTTGCATTGGGTAAATTGTGCAATGTAGATGCCGAATCAAAGTAATTTTTATGAATCCAGTCCGATTTGAAGTCATGAAATCGGGAGAGATAAGACAACTGGAACAAATGGAATAACTTATAAATGTAGGTCAGCTGGGACAAATGTTATAAATGTGACATAAGACAACTGGTACAATTGGTATTACTGTGATTGGTTTTGTATTTTCTAATAAATGAGTTATCCTTTTTTATTATACTTACAAGAGGCAAAGACCATCATGCACACCAACATACATTTCGACTATGGATGATACTATTCAGAAGAGTAAACAAGGATTTCTTGTAGGAATTCAATCTATGCTATTTCGTTTAGGACCGCATCTTTGGAGGAGATTACTTATGAAAAGTTAGTGGAAAAGATTTGCCGGAAGATTGAGGTAGATAAAATGATTACGAAGCTGAAATGAGCTACATTCCGTCGGTGTCTAAGTCACTGTACTCGTCATATATTACAGATGATGAAGATGTTCTTATTTATCTAACGATATTGGACAAAGACCAAATTATGTATGTTTTGAATGTGGAGGTTATGAAATAATTGGAAACAAAAGGGATAGGTGACCAACTTTCAAGAGCATTTGAGGGAAGTTCAGTAGGGTTGAATTATGATGTACCAGTTTCAAATATCTGTCAAGGAGAATCAAGATTCGACGGGACGCTAGCGCCCCAGTTGTTGATGCAGGTAATGCTGGTGTTTTAGCTATCTATAAAGGTGTTATACCACCGATGCATCAGAATGAACCGATTATTGAAGAGGTAATGGATGAAAATGTTACAAAGATTGTAATAATGTAGAAGCACATGTTGAAATTACGGCTGTGGAAAAGGTTGTGGAAGAAGATGGTATGTATGAATTTGTTGAGCTTCCACGTTCTGTATAGAATCCTAAGCATGTTGAAGAATGGGAAGATGGTACATGTATTGAGTTAGGTCACGAATTTAGTTCAAAGGAAGCAGTACAAGATCTGGTTGATAGAGTTTCAAATACAAACTTTTTTGGGGTTGCCACTGTTAAGTCTGATACATAGTGACTTGTGCTAAACTTCCGTCAAGCAAAAGAAGGATGTAAATGGTATTTACGTGTTGCGAGAATAAAGAGATCAAATTATTTTAATGTTAGAGGAAAGTAAAAGTTGTTGATGCAACCTTTCTTAAAGCTGTTTATGGTGGTCAGCTAGTATTTGCAACAACACAAGATCGTAATCGTCACCATTACACCCATTGCATTTGGTGTCTGAGAAAGATGCTAGCTGGAAGTGGTTTCACGAAAGCCTGAAAATTGTTATACCTGGTGATCATGAATTGTTTTTCTTAGCAACAGAAGTTCAAGCATCATCAAGTATGTTCGTGAGGTGTACCCGAGATCTTAGCATGGCATTGAATCTAGCATTTGTCTCAGAACGTGAGGAAAAAGGTTAATAACCTCAGCAAACATCTAGTTGCGAGTAAATACAATGAATTAGCTCATATCTATACTCAGGCTGAATTCGACCGAGAATATTCTGATTTTATGATCAGGTTTCCAAAGGCGGCTGAGTATCTAGATAAAATGGTTGAGGTCGATAAATGGTCAAGAGCCGATTTTAAAGGAGATAAATACAATTTAGACACTAGCCATTTCGCTGAATCTCTAAACATCACGTTCAAGAAAGAAAGGAAGTTCTCCTTTTTACCTTTGATTGATGCTATCCTTGAGAAAATTTCTGAAATGGTTTAACAGACATAGGAAGGAAGCTGGTTTTGCCGGTGGACACAAAGAAATTGGTGCCGGTTGTGGAGAACGAACTGTATACACGATGTGCGATTGCAACGCACTTAGAGGCGAATGAAACAAACAGCTTTCAGCTAGAGTACTATGTATTTGGACTTGACGGAAAGACGTATTTGGTAGACTTTCTGAAAAAAGTTGTAGTTGTAGAACTTTCAATGTTGACAAGTTTCCTTGTGTGCAAGCAATTCCCGCAACCATTTTACAAGTGAAGAATCTAGGGAGAACGAGGAGTGTCAGTATCTATGATTTTTGTTCTAGATATTACTTGATTGAGACTTGGGAAATGACTTATTATATGACACTTTATTTAGTGCTGCATGAGTCTAAGTGGAGTGTTCTTGAAGATATAAAAGGATTGGTCGTATTACCTCCCGATTACACCAAAAAACCTGGAAGAATTCAAGAGAAGAGGTTTCCATCCACTGGGGAATGTCAACGAAGGACGAATAACAAGTCTGTCCGCAGTATTAATTGGAAGAATTGTTTGCAACCTGAAAGTGGCTAAGTGACAGTAGTGATGTGTTGTAATGTATTTCCTTTTTGGTAATGGTACTAATTGGGACAAATAAAAATAATCTATTTGTGTTTTAAAAATTTGTACAAATAGGTCTTTACAGGGTTCAACTATAAATTGATATAAATCTTTATTTTTTTCTTTTTGGGACCAATAAGAAGAGAATGTATAAAAACATTTCACACCAGTATAATACTTGTGACAAAAAGGCTGTATACAAATATTTGCAATATTTTAACAACTACTATTTTTGCAAATATTTATAAAAATATTAGCCATATTTTTACTCATATTGATTAAAAAATATTTACAAAAGTTTTGCTATAAAAAATTTAAAGATTTCCATATATAAGTTATATATAATTATAATTATAATTATTGTGAAACTCAAAATCTTTAAATTCTAAAAGTAATTTAGCTAAAGATTATTATTTCACATAAAACATACATTACGTAATATGGAATTCTTTCTATAATTTCACCATATTAAGATGGTCAAGAGGCAATTTGTGTTATTTCACAAAACATTTTCTTTAAGAACATCAAGAATGATATGAAAACCTATAAAATTACATGGACAACTAGCAAGTCTAAATTTAAATGTAGGTCCAACTTAAATTACTTAAAAACCGAAAATGTATAACTAAGAAGAAGAAACAACAAAACAACTGTACATATGGGTACAACAAAGTATACGGATTTTGTTGAAATTTCGTTGAAACAAAAGGTGAGAATATTTTAACATTGGAAGGAATATTTTATTTATTTTTTAAAATCCAACTTTTTATTTACAAATATATCGACCAACTTCTCCCCATTATCTTCTTCTTCTCACTTCAAAATTAAACAATATTTGAGAGAGAACTGAGAAGAGAAATATAGAGATAGCAAGCAGGTGAGCCGATTCAGTCTCGGGCTAGTTAATTTTGAATTTCTTTTTAGTTTTAGGGTCTCGATTTAAGGTTTTCAGTTTCGTTTAGGGTCTCGCTTTATTAATTGATTTAGGATTTTTTATTTTTTTGCAGAACCTTGAATATGGAGAAATTCGAATTCGATCCTTATTACAGTGACATGAAGAGGGCAAAGAAGGAATACGACATGATGTATCTAATTGCAGATGGTGACAATTGGATACCGACAAGATGTCCATGCGGTGGTCGAATCATTGTGGAGCCTACACAACCCGAATCTGACGTGGGAAGGAGGTTCTTTGTTTGCAATGCGTTTGAGGTGAGATATATTGATTTGGTGATTTGTTGATTTGGTGGTTAAGCATCATTTGAAACTATATTGTCTTTATGTGCATGATAATGACCTACACATTCATAAACTATGGGTTCAAGGCGTCGAAGAAAAAGCCACTAACTTGAGGAGGATGGTGGACTATCAGGCCGAGAAGCTTCGAACCCATGAATATCGTATCGAGCAGCTGGAAATGGCGCTTAAGAACAAAGGCGAAGAGGTTGAAAAGCTGAAGGAGGTGGTGGCAAGCGTTGTGGGTCAGATCAATGACTAAATGTCCATGTTGTCAATTCATGTTAAGACTTATCTATGGAATCATCCAAATCTATGTTCTATCAGTTTGTAAGACTTATGTATATTCAATTCACTTCTAATGCTAACTTCAAAACAGAGAAGATCCAAATGTAGTTTTACCTAGTATTACCATTTGCAATCAGTTTGTACATTTTCCAAATCAGTTGTCTAAAAATGCACTCGGTTGTACCGAAAACACAACACCATACCAAATTCACCTAATAAACACCATACCAAATTCACCTTATTAACACAAAAAGGTTCCAAAAGATCCTTAATCCATGTTACCAAAAAAGAAGTTCCTTAATCCATCAAAAAGAAGATCCTTAATCCATGTTTAAATTCAACAAACACAGCAAAAGTTCGGAAAGATAAAACACACTGAGTTACAAAGAAACACTGAGTTACAGCAAAAGTTCCTTGGCTTCTTCTGGCGAGCCTCATAAGGTGCCCATATGTTCCTGGATGCTTGTATTTTTCGCTGCCCAAGTGCCATAGGAGTAGTATTATTCTTCTCCTCCATCTTTTTGACCCTTTCTTCAACCCCTTCTTATTTCCTTTACTTTTCTGAGCAATGAATACTTCTGGTTCCTCTTCTTCATCAACGACTTCAAGGTCCTTAACTACCTGGTCTTCTTTTTCATGTTCTTCACCTTCATCAACTGCATCTTTTTATCTTCCTCAACTTCTTCCTTCTCATCATCACCATCATTCTCAACTTCTTGCTTCTCACCATCATTCTCATTATCAGCAACCTTCTCACGACCCTGCTCACAATCCTGCTCAAAATCTTGACTAGTCTTCACACCATCTACTTCATCATCTGCATAAAAAGTGCCATCATATACCAACAACAATATAAATTGACTTAACTCAATAAAAAATAAGAAACTCACGGTTATCTTTCTTAACGACTTCTCCACCGTAAACAATCACGGCTTGCTTCTCTCGCTGCTCTCATTAAAAGATTTCAAGTTCCTTCAACCTCTCATTTTGGTGTTTGATAGTCTCCTACGTTGCAGCATCCTATACATAACTGTATCAGATTGGGGTAGAGGTTCATCGGCAACTTTACTGGAGCCACTTCGGGAAGCAATTTCCGATTCATACAGAACTTTCCACCATATCCTCTTCTTCTCCACAATTAGGCTCTTCGTCCAATTATCAACGATTGGATCAATAAAATCGATCCCGTCATCAAAATCATCATCTATTATGCGCGCCATCAAAGCTTTCTCATCTGTGTCAGGTTCCAATATGCTGGTGATATCCTGCGCATATGATCAAATTTAACTTAAAATTCAAACTATTATAAAATACACAAATAACCAAGTTTGAACACTAAATCTAGCCTTAGTACTTCCAAGCGCTTCGTTTATTTCTTTCAATGGGAAACCTTTCATGCAACTCTCGCTGAATTTGTGCTTGCACAAGCTAGGACAGTCATTCTGTGCAGCTACTGCTTTTCTAAATCTGCATCTAAGGTGTGGAATACACTCAAATGCCAAAGCCTACATATATTGAACCAGGTACTTCAAAACAAATAATCATATAGACTAAAAAACTATAATGTAAGTTGCAGATTTTACCTCCAGAGGAAGAATGAAACCAACAAAGCTAGTAGTGGCTTTTGGTTTAACAAAGCCTTTGAACTTCTTCACAATGCGCCCGATCTCGCCAATAGACTCCTCGAATGTATAACGACCCCATGGAAATGTCTCACAAGCTTACGAATCATCAAAAATTCTGAGAATTAGGGAATCAATGTTTCCAGCGGCCTTCGACTTAGCTATCATTACCTTGCTTAAGAAATATAAGACGGCCTTAGAACTTCCAAAAACCCTCTCCACAAACTTCAAACTCCCCAATTCATTACACTTGTTCGGATAATTGTGTGAGTCTAATTCGGTTAACAGTGCATGTTCTCTCTGAGAATACCTAATCGGGACTCCATTATGCATAATTTAGTACTCATCTTTCTTCTCAGTATAAGTTGTGCGAAGGAGAGCATCCATAGGCCTTAAAGCATGTGGTTTGGGTCTCTAGGCATGTGAAATATATCCTTAATCTGAGAATGGTTTCTGAACCATTTCACTTCGGGAAGCGGATTAATGAACTCCACCACTGCATTGATGCAACACCGAGTTCCTATCTTGCAACCATTGGTGTACTCTCTATGAGGAAATAATATCTTCTCCGGCTGCAGTGGTTGGGAATCACCATCGCTACCCTGCAAATTATAAACATACAAATCATCACATTTACTCTAGTTGTACTACTTGTCTACAGAACAACCCTAAATAGATCTAGTTGTTCTAGTTGACTTTACACAATCCATAGTTGTCCTACTCGTACTAGTTTACAAGAAAACAATCCAAAATATTCATAGTTGTACCTCTTCATCACTTTCTTGAGGAGGAATTCGATTCTCTTCTTCCCGATTCAATTCTGTATCTTCATGCCCTTCAATTGATTCATACTCCCCATAAATGTCTCTCACTACAAGAAAACATCATTTTTGCGACTGGAACTTGCGACTATACTTGTAGTTGTAACATTTGGAAACTATTAGGGGACAATATTGCTACTATTTTGCGATAAAAGACATATGGACGTGTATTATTCGCTAATATACGACCAAAAATGACTGTCGGAAATTTAGTCGTCAATTGACGACTGATTAACAACCATTGTCGAGACCGGAAACACTAGCCGCAGGCTAGTCGGTGATATGGTGACTATTTTTGCGTCTGATGTGAAGAGTTGTAGAAAAATCTCGAATTGGTCAGTACATGGGCGACTAGTTCGCTACTTCGTGTATAGTAGTAACCAAGTCATTTATTTGTCGCTATTATTGCGACTAATATTCAACTCATTATTCGTATTGCAAAGTAGTCGGGCATGGGTCGTATCGTATAGTATTTTTGGATTTAGTAATAATAATATAAGATAGTTTGGTTATATTTTTCCTGTTTGTGGTAGGTGTACCGGTTTCAAAGCACATGCATTTATGACAATTAATGGGAGTGGCCAATTATGTCTACATAGTCAAAATTCAGCTCTTTCTCCGTTTTCATTTGTAGAAACACAGAGAATTTGGAAATGTAGTTACACGACGGGAGGATACAATAATTATATAAACCATCGGGAGTGGATGTATAATAGGTTCGATGATGCCACAGATAAGTTCTCAACAGCCTTCACAACGGGGGTGGCACAATTTATGGAATTTGCCAAAAACCAGCCTTTAGCGTTGAGCAATGGCGGTAAGTTTCTTTGTCCTTGTCGTTTATGCAAGAACGAAAAACCGGAAACCACAGAACAAGGAATTTCGAGTCATTTGTTTTGTTACGGATTTATGCCTGATTATCGTTTTTTGTATAAGCATGGAGAAGAAATCGTTTTGGATATAGGACGAGTTATGTTGATCAAATGGTCATAATAATGTAGAAGATATGTATGTGGATATGGTGAATGATGCATTTAACGGTTACGCGAGTAATAGTTAAGAACGTGTACGCAATCATTCAAAAAAGTTTTATGACCTGTTAGAAGGAGCCAACAATCCTTTATATGATGGTTGTCGTGGAGGTCACCCTTTGTTATCCTTGGCTGCTCGGGTCCTGCATAACAAGGCAAAACATAATATGAGTAAAAGATTAGTGGATTCGATATGTGAAATGATGACAGAGTATTTACCAGAAGGAAACCATGCAACATGTTCACATTACAAGACAGAGAAACTGATGCACAATTTAGGCCTCCCCTATCGTACAATTGATGTTTGCATAAACAATTGTATGATCTTATGGAAAGAAGACGAAAAGGAAGAAAAGTGTCGGTTTTGTGTTAAACTAAGATGGAAGCCAAACGAGAGACATAGTAGAACCAGAGTACCCTAGAGTTGTATGTGGTATCTACCAATTGCTAACAGGCTGAAGAGAATGTATCAAAGCGAGAAGACTGCAGCGGCAATGAGATGGCATGCGGAGAACCAAACGAAGGAGGGAGAAATGTGTCATCCGTCTGATGCGGTGGAGTGGAAATCATTTCAAGCTCAACATCCTCTGTTTTCCCAAGAACCCCGTAACGTTTATCTTGGATTATGTAAAGATGGGTTCAATCCATTTGGAATGTCTCGTACTCATTCGTTGTGGCCCGTGATATTGACTCCATATAATTTACCCCTGATATGTGCCTAAATACAAAATACTTGTTTCTAACAGTTCTGAATTCTGGTCCAAATCATCCGCACGCTAGTCTCGATATCTTCCTCCAACCTCTTATTGAGGAGTTAAAAGAATTGTGGTCTTCTGGAGTCGATGCTTACGATGTGTCATTGAATGAAAACTTTAAACTAAAATCAGTTCTGTTGTGGACGATAAGCGACTTTCCGGCATATGGGATGTTATCTGGATGGACGACCCATGGTGGATTGTCTTGTCCTATTTGCATGGAAGATACAAAATCTTTTATCTGCCAAAGGGAAGAAAGACGTGTTTGTTTGATTGTCACAAAAGATTTCTTCCATTTGGTCACCCATTGAGGAAGAATAAAAAAGACTTATTGAAGGGAAAAGACGCCTTGAAAGAGCATCCACCTGAGGTATTGAGTGGTGAGCAAGTTTATAGCGAGCGATTGCAAGGTGTAAATCCACCAAAAACAAAGGACGTCGGTGGAAACGGTCAGGTAAAGAAGGAGCCTGGCTATGGGAAGTTGCATAACTTGCACAATGAATACTCTTTTGAGTGTGAAGGATAAATCCCAAAGACACCATCATGTAAAGAATTGATATAGAACGATTCTGTTCTCGGCCACACATACATATTGATGGTGAGGGTAAAGCTCATTTCCTCACATACAGATTGACAAACGACGCCAGAACAAAATTACTAGAATGTGTGAAACATGCAGTCAAATTCCCAGATGGCTATGCGGCCAACTTATCTGGTTGTGCTGATATGGATAACGATAAGTTTTCAGGGATGAAGAATCATGACTGCCACGTTTTTATGGAGCGGCTACTTCTATTTATCTTTGCCGAACTCTTAGACCGGAACGTCCATCTTTCGTTAATAGGTCTCTATTTTATTTTACATAATATTTGATAATTAAATAAGAGTATAATATTTTATATTTACCAACAGTTTCAAAAAATATATATTGTAGGGGTTGAAAGTTTTTTCCGTGACTTATGCTTGAGAACTTTACAAAAATTCGTCTCCAAATTCTCAAAGAAAACATAGATTTAATCATATGCAACTTGGAAAAGATGTTTCCGCCATCATTTTTCGACGTGATGGAGCACTTACCTATATCTCTCTCCTACGAAGCTGAATTAGGAGGTCCGGTGCAATATAGGTGGATGTACCTTTTTGAAAGGTATTTCAAAAAGTCGAAAGGGAAAGCAAAGAACAAAAGATATGCGGCAAAAAGACCCGAAGAATATCGAATATGGGTGGAACATTTTGTATGTGTAAAATTCTGTTGTACCTATATATTTATTTGAATTTATCTTTACCAAACTCTATATTTGATGTTATGTTTCTATATACTGCAGGTTACTTATTGGAAAAACACATATGATTTTCCTGATTGGGTGCGAGAGATAGTGCAGGAACCCGTGCATAAGGCTAAAACCTGGCTCATCTATTTTACAAGAGGATATTTGTTTCATACGGAGAATCACGGCGTGGGACGTAAGACATGTAACTATGGTGTACGTGTTAAAGGAGAGAATTATGCTGATGCATCTAATGAGGCTGATTTCCAAGGGCTTTAAACTGATATCATACACCTCGAGTATGAGGGAATTGTGAATTTGAGAATCACACTTTTTAAGTGTAGATGGTACGAACCTATGATCGGTAGAGGCACTCGGAAGAGTAATGCTGGCGTTGTAGACGTTCTTTCATTAAGAAGATACAATAAAGACGAACCATTTTTTCTAGGTCTATTAGCTCCGTACCTGTAAATCTTAATGCCTTTAAATATATGTACGTATATAACTTCATTCAGTACATACAAACTTCACAGCCTCACAAGCAGATAAAGTTTGTTATATCCCGTATCCATACACAAAGAAACCCAAGCAAAAGTGGCTAAGTGTTGTTCAAGTCAACCCGAGGGGAAATATTTCAAGAGACTATGGTGACACGGAACCGATTCTCTTGCAACAAGAAAATGATGATCCTGTGATGATGACTAGAATCAAAGTTATCGTTATTGAGAACTTGGTACAAGGAGGTTTTGATTACGAGGTCGGGGATGCGGAACCAGTAGATGAATTCCATTGTAATTTATCATCTTCTGATAATGAGGATGAAGATGACGATGAAGAGCAAGATGAAGAGCCCTTGTAATATGCCTGTTGACTTTGTCGAGGTTATTATGAATGATATTTAGATAGGGACAACAACACTGCTTCCGGCAACATCAGTGTCAGCGGCCTCTAGCTGGAACCTGAGATCTTGAACCTCCTGAATTCACGGATTGGACCTGTAGTCCGATAAGCCTTCCACGACCTCAACCCATGTCTCATCAGGTTCATCTATAGAAAACTAGTACTTTAGCGAGCTATCCTAAATTATTATATATAAACAAATGAAAATGTCAAAACAGTTACTTCCAGTCCGAGCACTCCTCCACTCTTGAGCACCACGATCTTTTCTAGACTCTTAGTCTTCAAGTATTCAGGCCATAAATCAACCGCGTATTTGCCATAAGCCACACACTTTAACTTATTCATCCTATTACGAATAAGAGAAGAAACCAGAACTATCTTGATCAATTGTTCTTATTATCGAACAGTTTACACTTTAATCAATTGTTTTTGTCATGGTGTTTACTGCTAGACTACCAAAAACATGCACTTACTGGGCGTCTCTGAGGTGGAATACTTTTGTTGTCCTTGCAGGGTTAACGGAATCGACTTCAAGGGGGCAGATGATCGAGACAACGCCCATGGTATCTAGTCAAGATATTTGTTCTTATTTAGAGTTTCACGATTAAAGTTTCCAAAACATTGAAAAGATGGAAACTTTCGATAGTTTTTACCTATATGATCGTCTCTGTCTGTTTTTATGTCACATATATGGAGGAAACTAACAAATTCCACGTAGTGCTTGTAGTCCAAAGGGTCAATACGTTCAATCTCAGTGTCTTCCGTGACTTCAAGTCGGTGGCAACACTTTGTTGGATAGAAACCGGGATCCGCTCGGACTACCCTTACTCCAGATATCTCAATACACTTGCCTTCATTTTTCTCAAGTCCTGAGAAGTTATTTACTTCGCCTGGATAAATGGCCATTTCGATCTTGGCTCCCCGCACATGAGTGAATGAATAAAGATCAAAGAGGCAGAACCAGTGTAGTCTTGCATGCCCAAAAATCAGTCAAATAATTTTCACTTACTCTCTGGTTGGCCAAGATGAAATTGCAATGTTGTCCATCTGCAAACACATAGTATGGGTAGACGCGGAAAATCTCAACTCCGAAGCGCCAACCGGTTTCGGCTTTGTTAGATTGTGTTTCTGCTATGTAGTTGTAATGGACCATTTTGTTTTGGTTCTGTTTAAGAGAAAATGATAGTGAGAGAAACGTTAGTGAGGAAGGGTATTATTACGACGAAATAACTTCCCCTCACCAAACAAAGGACTTAGATTAAAGAAGGTTACAAGAAATGAGTGTTTTAATAATGTGCCTCGAGCGCCGCTTCAAAACAGAGAGAGAGAGAGAGAGAGAGAGAGAGAGAGAGAGAGAGAGAGAGAGACGTACGATTACGTGGAGTGTGTCTCTTCGCGACCCCAATCAAATAAATTTATCATGGTTAAATATCCTGGTTAAATATCATGGTTAAAAATTATGCAAACCATACACTGATTTTGTCTTTTGTTCTGGTGTATCCCCTAAGCCTTTGAACCGTATACTGGTTTTGTCGGGTAGCCTCAGAAGAGACATAGGACCGTTCACTGGTTTTTGTCTTTTGTTCTCTCGCATGCTTTTGCAGAGTTCCTTTGTTTCGCGGGGACATACGCTGCAACGACCCTCCAATCTTGTTTTTAACGTTTCATTTGGTAGGCTTTTTCTTATTGCTTACACATTAAATGAGAGACAAAATGAATATTCAATGTTCCTCTCAATCGATATTATTAAATTTCCTTAACATGATAAGTTCGTATATACGCAAAAAAAAATCAGATATCTAGAAAGATTCACAAAATCATAATTTAATTTCTCAAACCATCATAAAACCATTAAGAACATTTCACACCAACCACTTCATCTTGCTATATATGTTTGATTAAGATCATTCGGTGTAAAAGAAAAGATGAAACCTCAAATTTTAGGTTTTAGCATCTCCAAATGAAACCTCAAAACCTCATTTTTGAGGTTTGGCTCACTCCACAAGAATCCTCAAAACCTCAAATTTGAGGTTTCATCTTTTGGTTTGCAATCTAGTCCCTACAATTAAATATTTTATTAGTTTTTACCCTTAAACAATTTTTATCTTTTATACTATATATATATATTTATAAATTTTATTTACATATAAAATAAAGTAATAATTAAAAAAAATTAAAGAAATAGCACCAGCTCCAACTGTGGAAACAACAGTAAATAAAATTGCTCGATTTCAACAATTTTTATATCGTAATTTTAAGATAAAAAATAAAGAAGCACATTTAACACGTCGAAATGCATTGATTGATCATATTTGGGAGTATCATGAAAATATGTTTGTTGAATAATTTTAATTTTTTTGGAACAAAATGAATAATTTTAGTTGTAATATTAAGTGTAATTTGTACGTTTTATTATTATTTTATGTAATATAATGTTATAATGAAATATTTTATGAATTAAAATTGTTTTATCATATATTTAATGTATGTTTTATAGTTATGTAAAAGTTTTGTGATATAAATAATTTTTGTTAATATCGAGGATTTTAATGCAAAAATGCAAACTTTTAAAGTGATTTGAGGTTTATGTTTGAGGTTTTCTTTTGCAGACAAACACCTTGAAACCTCAAATTTGAGGTTTCCTAAACTTCAAAAAATTTGAGGATTTGAGGGTGGGTTCGAGATTCCCTTATACAATGAAACCTCATAATGAGATTTTGCGGTTTCCTTTTTAGGGTATATGATTTTGTTCACTCCAAAAGAAAACCTAAACCCTAAACCCATAAAATCTAAAGTTTTGTCTTTGATTTAACATTCTAGTCTCGGAAGTTATTTCTTAAATTTTTTGGTGTACTATTTTTAATTTGAGTGTTATCAAAATTGCAAAACTATTTCCTTAATTTTTGGTGATTTATAATTTTACAATCCGAGAAGTATATCAAAAACTTTCAAAGAATTTAATGAAGGAACGTTTAGTTGATCCTGATTCAATTCTTAGATTCATATCAACCTAAACATGCGATCTAGGTTCTTCTCAGAATAGAAACAAAAGATGATCTCACCTTATACCTGTTTGCAGCGGAAAGAGATGGTATGTCTGAGATCAGAGAAACACCGAGGGATGAATCCTCCAAAGGTTCACACACGCGATCACAGAAAACGGCTGCTAGACCACAAGGAGCTCGGCGCAAAAGAGAGAGAGAGTTTTTCGGCTGGGGCTAGGGTTAATTGCTCAGAAACTCGAGTTTTACCTTATAAAACTTGTCTGATCCCGTTTGGGCCATTTGGCCCAAACACCAATTAACTAGACGGCATTCGCGCACTGTGTCGACCGATACCCCTTGTGTATCGATCGACACACAGTGCCTAAACCGTTTTATTCTCTCTAAGTACAGTAAATGCCTAGCACTTTTACCGTACTTCTGCTAAACCGTTCCTACACATTTTCCTGTTAGCTTAGGCGTGTGACCCATATGGGATCATATAATAAAGGCAATAAGTCCAAGACTTATAGATCATGAGCGGACTCTAGCAAGCCATCATGACCCCCAGTATTATATGACTTATGTCTGATCATTGACATACTCTTACTTTCTAGAGACAGTACCGAGATTACTGGACACAATTCCAACAATCTCCCACTTGTACTGGAATCTCTGTATTCATAATCCTTTTGTCACAATATCTCGATTAGTCATAAGGAAAGATTGGTGTCATCCTTATAAAGCCTAATCTTGTTCATCGGACTCTGATTTGATACTGACAATCCAAACGACTCGGGACAGTCCGTTTGAGCATGGCCATGCATTTTCCAGTATTCAAATCTCCGATTGGCCTAGAGATATTCACTCCATTTATATTGGAGGGACAAATTCCGTCTTGTTCCATCACTGTAAACTATTCATTTCATAATGTACCCAAACAAGGTCCTTATAACTATCGCAGAACGATAGCGTTAGACAATGATCAAAGTGCATCAGTCCATGTGCAGTCACATGCATGCGAACTCAGGTCTAAGGACTATACTCTATAGCCGTAGTAAGAATCTCTTATGACACAGATATAAATATCCTGAAGAGTTCTTATAAGCGGGTCTTGTCCGGTCGTATGTTCCCAAACATACACCTATGTACTGACTTTGATGCCGCGCATCTATGACACACTGAGACTTTGTCATAAGTCACGTACCAATCCAGTCTCACACGGTTGTTGGTGTTCCAATTTCAACAACCTTCGACTAGGGACGGGATGATATAAACATCTATCAAATATAGGGTCTCATGATCAAGCTAAATGACTTCGATGACTCAAGATCAAGTCATTTACTTCGATGACCTATAAAATGGTTCATATCACTTTGGAACGATTATTTCATCACAGTTAAAATAATCTTGAAATAATAATTTCATAAAACATAAGAATGTTTTACAAGAACATATCAAATAACTAAATAAAAGCCCTCAAAACTCCCACTCAAATTTAGATTACATTTCTATGTCTCTAATGCCTACAGCTTCAGTCAGAAACTCGAGCTTAGGCCTTGGGAGTGGCTTTGTCAACGGATCAGCGACGTTATCATCTGTCTGAACTCGGCTGATCTTGACTTCCTTTCTATTAATGATGTCACGTATCAAGTGAAATCTTCTTAGAACATGCTTGGATTTCTGGTGTGATCTTGGTTCCTTTGCCTGAGCTATAGCACCATTGTTGTCACAAAACAGTGCCAGAGGCTCAGCCGCATCTGGTATCACACCTAGTTCAATAATGAACTTTCGTATCCAAACAGCTTCCTTCGCAGCTTCTGAGGCGGCGATATATTCAGCTTCTGTAGTGGAATCAGCAACGGTGTCTTGCTTGGAGCTTCTCCAACTGATTGCACCGCCATTCAGACAAAAGATATAACCAGACTGTGACCGGAAATCATCTTGGTCTGTCTGGAAACTTGCGTCCGTGAATCCACTGACTTTAAGCACATCACTTCCACCGTACACTAAGAACTTATCCTTAGTATGTCTTAGATACTTCAAGATATTCTTTACGGCAATCCAATGGTTTTCACCTGCTGGTATCTACTCGTCATGCTCAATGCATAAGCAACATCAGGACGAGTACAGATCATGGCATACATGACAGATCCTATTGCAGATGCATAAGGAATATTCTTCATGCGCTCAAGCTCAGCAGCCGTCGTAGGGCTCTGCTTCTTGCTTAGCGTTGTGCCATGTACCATTGGCGTGAAGCCCTTCTTGGAATCCTTCATGCTGAATCTTTGTAGGACTTTGTCAATGTATGAATCTTGACACAAGCCTATCAGCCTTCTAGATCTATCCCGGTAGATCCTGATTCCAAGAACGTATGCGGCTTCACCCATGTCTTTCATGGAAAAACAACTTCCAAGCCAGTCCTTTACCGACTTTAGCATTGGAACGTCGTTTCCGAGAAGCAGTATGTCATCGACATACAGAATAAGAAATACAATCTTGCTCCCACTAGATTTCTTATACACGCATTGTTCTTCTTCGTTTCTGATGAAGTCAAATTGCTTGATCGCTTCATCAAAACGAAGATTCCAGCTCCTCGATGCTTGCTTCAATCCATAAATGGATTTATGAAGCTTGCATACTTTTCCAGCATTCTTTGGATCTATGTAACCGTCAGGTTGTGTCATATACACATCCTCTTCCAGAATACCATTCAGGAAGGCGGTTTTCACGTCCATCTGCCAAATTTCATAATCATGAAAAGCTGCAGTTGCTAGTAGAATCCGAATAGATTTCATCATAGCCACTGGTGAATAGGTTTCATCGTAATCCACACCGTGAACTTGTCTGAAACCTTTTGCCACCAACCTGGCTTTATAAATCTGGACATTTCCATCCACGTCAATCTTCTTCTTGAAGATCCATTTGCACTCGATGGCTTTTACACCAGCGGGTAAGTCAACCAATGAAAACACTTGGTTGACCGACATGGAGTCCATTTCGGAATCAGTGGCCTTGCGCCACTTAGAGGAATCTGGGCCCATCATGGCTTGATTGAAGTTCGATGGTTCATCACCATCAATGATCAGAAGATCATGACAGTCAGTCACGAGGAATCCTTGATATCTCTCGGGTTCGTGACGGATCCTCCCGGATCTTCGAACTTCAGGTACTACAGGTTCAGGCTCTACAATTTCTTGTAGGTCCTCCTGCTGCTCTTTCTCATTAGGTTGAGCAGTATCCTGTTCATCTTGAATTTCTTCAAGCAGTACCTTACTCCCACTGTCTTTCTTAGAGAGAAACTCCCTCTCAAGAAAGTTACAATCCCGGGCAACAAAGATCTTGTTCTCGGAACGTAGATAGAAGTAATAAGCCTTGGTTTCCCGTGGATAACCAATGAAGTAGCATTTGTCAGATTTTGGTGTAAGCTTGTCTGAGATCAATCTCTTGACATAGGCTTCACAACCCCAAATTCTGAGATAAGACAGCACTGGAGTTTCTCCAGTCCATAATTCATATGGTGTCTTTGCTACTGCTTTCGATGGCGCTCTATTTAGAGTGAACACTGCTGTTAGCAGAGCATATCCCCAAAGGGATATTGGAAGGTCTGTGTGACTCATCATAGATCGAACCATATCCAATAAGGTCCGATTTCTCCTTTCAGACACACCATTCCATTGAGGTGTTCCAGGAGGAGTGAGTTGGGATACGATCCCACACTCTCTCAGATGATCACTGAATTCTTGGCTTAAGTATTCTCCTCCTCGGTCGGACCGAAGAGCCTTAATGCTTTTGCCAAGTTGGTTCTGTACTTCATTTTGGAATTCTCTGAACTTCTCAAAAGATTCAGACTTATGTTTCATTAAATAAACATATCCATACCTACTGAAATCATCAGTAAAGGTAATGAAGTACTGATAGTTTCCTCTTGCATTTGTGGACATTGGGCCACACACATCAGTGTGTATCAGGCCCAATACGTCACTGGCCCTCTCGTTAGGTTTATTAAAGGGGGCCCGTGTCATTTTGCCCATCATGCAGGATTCACATTTCTCACATGACTCAAAGTCAAATGAGCCAAGAAGTCCATTCGAATGGAGCCTCTTGATGCGTTTCTCGCTGATGTGCCCTAAACGACAATGCCATAGAAACGTTCGGTTCTCCTCATTAGGTTTGAACCGTTTGGTATTAATGTTATAAATTGGCGCGGATTGATCGAGTATGTAAAGCCCATTCATAAGAGGGGCAGAACCATAGAACAAATTGTTGCGATTGAAGGAACATAATTTATTCTTAACTGAAAAATCATAACCTTCCAAATCCAACAAAGAAATTGAAATAATATTTCTGCTTATAGCAGGTACAAAATAACAATTATTCAGTTCTAAAATCAATCCCGAAGGTAAAGACAACAAGTAAGTGCCTACAGCTAGTGCTGGAACTTTCGCTCCATTCCCAACTCGTAGCTCCACTTGTCCTTGCTTCAGCCTTCTACTGTTGCTGAGTGCCTGCATATTAGTACAAATATGAGCCCCACAACCAGTATCCATAACCCATGAGGTATTATCAGAAGTAGTTGTATTAACTTCTATAACAAAAATACCTGTTGAAGAAGTCTCATAAGTCTTCTTCTTCAATTCCTTTAGACCTTCCTGGAATTTCTTACATTCTCTCCTCCAATGCCCTGGTTCTTTACAGAACCTGCATATGTCAGTTGGCCCAGCCTTGGACTTGGGCTTGGGCTTTGGCGTGTCCTTGTCCGCGACTTGGACAGCCTTGGCCTTTCCCTTATCCTTAGCAGAGGATTTCTTAAACCCCTTGCCCTTCTGCACCATAAGCACATTTGGGTCCTTGGCGGTTTTCCTCAAATTGGGCTCCGCAGTCTTGAGCATTCCGTGAAGCTCAGGCAATGTCTTACTCAAGCCATGCATTTTAAAGTTCAGAATGAACTGATCATAGCTTGCAGGTAATGACTGCAGAATGATGTCGCAGGCAAGTTCTTGGCTGATTGGGCAGTCGAGTTTCTGAAGATGATCGAGATAACCCATCATCTTCAAGACATGAGGACTCACTGCCGCATTCGCAGCCAACTTGCAGTCCAAGAGGTTCTTAACTGTTTGAAACCTCTCAGTCCTAGCCTGCTCCTGAAAAAGCGATTTCAGGCTTGCCATTATCTCGATGGGTGACAATACACTCTCGAACTGTTTTTGCAGCTCAGGAGTCATTGTCACCAACATCAGGCAATAAGCATCATTTTCATCTGACGAATGCTTTTCCCAAGCATTATGCAGAGTCCTGGCGGCATTGGCAGGAGGCCTCTCGGGGAGAGGATCACGAAGGACATAATCCTTCTTCTCCTGCTTGAGGACTAGCCTCAAGTTCCTTGACCACGTCAGGAAGTTCGTTCCAGTCAGCTTCTCCTTTTCGAGAACAGACCGGATCGAGAATGAGTTTTGTGTGCTTGTAGTAGTCATAGCTGAAATATATAGATAAAAAGGTTATTAGTTAAAATGTTCAATATGATTAATCTCGTATTAAATTTAATATGATTAATCACGCATTATATTCAATAACATAAGTTACCCTCAATAGAATATAATGATTCCAAGATCCACATATAACTAAGATTAAAGTGGGCCACTGGCCGTCACCAAACCTTAGCTTATATCGGTAAGCCCTATATCGGCTAATTATATCCGTGATATAACTCTTGGTTGTGAATCTGGGCCCGAGGCCCAATTCACTCTGATGTCTCAAGGCCCGGGACTCCCGATGGCCCAGTCAAGAAAACCAGACTATACAGTCATGTAATCATTAATGTCTGGGACTCCCAATGAGATTTATGAATCACAAACCGTCTTATCCACGCAAAAGCAGACACCCTCACACTGTAAGGCCATGAATACAATTGAATGGGCTTCGACAGCTGACATAGAATGGACAAGACATCCAACGCTTGATATTATTTGAGGTTCGTAGGTTTATTTAAAAATTCATTCCCAAAATAGAAGATTACTATTTCGGAAACTTTCCATTTTTGGAAACCTACTATTTTTGGAAACTTTCTAAAATTGGAAACTTTCTAAAAACGGAAACTTTCTAACTTTAGAAATTTCTTAAAATCCGAATCATGCAAATCTAGAAACTTCTATAAATTAAGAAACTTTCTAATTTCAAAATATCGGAAACTTTAATTTAAAATCGATTTATATTCTTTATAAACTAAATTTTAAATTAATCTGAAGAAAGACTCAAATAATTGGCCCAATTGTTTTAACTTCTTGGCCCGAGGCCCAAGAATTGGTCCATGTCCAAGACATGACCCAATTGTCCAATTAAATGACATAACCGGTCTGGTGCTTGATCCTGCATCGATCCTGCATCGATCGATGCTTTCACGCGTTAACAGGGTTAGCCGATAGACTGTATCGACCGATCCATGCGATCGTATCGATCGATCCATGCGATCGCAGTCGATACAGACCTCTTGAAATCGCATTCTACCAAATCATATAGCTTGGTTTCTGCAATTTTATGTGTGTTTAGATTTCAATTCTTGTTGCTTAAATGGTTTCTCTTATCAGTAGTTGATTCAAAACACTTTTAAACAAGAAAACAATCCTAAACATTGAATCTAAACAAGAAAAACCAGAACCATTGGCTCTGATACCACTGAAGGAACGTTTAGTTGATCCTGATTCAATTCTTAGATTCATATCAACCTAAACATGCGATCTAGGTTCTTCTCAGAATAGAAACAAAAGATGATCTCACCTTATACCTGTTTGCAGCGGAAAGAGATGGTATGTCTGAGATCAGAGAAACACCGAGGGATGAATCCTCCAAAGGTTCACACACGCGATCACAGAAAACGGCTGCTAGACCACAAGGAGCTCGGCGCAAAAGAGAGAGAGAGTTTTTCGGCTGGGGCTAGGGTTAATTGCTCAGAAACTCGAGTTTTACCTTATAAAACTTGTCTGATCCCGTTTGGGCCATTTGGCCCAAACACCAATTAACTAGACGGCATTCGCGCACTGTGTCGACCGATACCCCTTGTGTATCGATCGACACACAGTGCCTAAACCGTTTTATTCTCTCTAAGTACAGTAAATGCCTAGCACTTTTACCGTACTTCTGCTAAACCGTTCCTACACATTTTCCTGTTAGCTTAGGCGTGTGACCCATATGGGATCATATAATAAAGGCAATAAGTCCAAGACTTATAGATCATGAGCGGACTCTAGCAAGCCATCATGACCCCCAGTATTATATGACTTATGTCTGATCATTGACATACTCTTACTTTCTAGAGACAGTACCGAGATTACTGGACACAATTCCAACATTTAAAACACAAATTTGCTTTCATAAAACTTGTCTTCAATCGTTCTTTATATTGTGAGCAAACTTGTTCTGATTTTACTTAAGTAAAATAGATTAGTTAAATTTTTAAAACAAAGTCAATAAAAAGGAATATTACGACTATGTTACACCTACAAGTGGGCAAAAATTCAAAATATTTGCCAAATTAATCCGGGAAAACTAAACCCAATTTATAGCCCAAAATTTTTCAATTACCCGCCTATACCCAAGAATTTTCGACAAAGTGCCGAGAAATCTTCAAATACGTCAAACCCTGATTTTCTTTTGGTCTTCCCATTTTCAGAAATCTCCTTCGAATCCTCTCTCTAATCTCTCTACGAATCCCCTTCTACGCTCTCCCATCTCAAAATGATATCTATTCTTCGAATCTATTATTCGAAGTTTTCCATTTCATAGCTAACTTTGGCCGAAACCCTATCGACTCTTTCAAATTCTTCCTTGAATTTCTCAATCACGAAACCCTACGTGATTTGATTCCTACGGGTACAAGTAGCTATATCGTTAGTTTTCTTCTGCTTTGCTTTGCTTTGCTTTTGAAATGGGACATGCTCTGAATCTTATTATTTGTTTACAAATAATTTTGATTATACAGGTTGTAAACGACTCCTATATTCCTCTATGAGTTTCAATATGGTCTCCACAGTCTGGGTAAGTTGGTTGCTTTTTTAAGGAGTGTTTGAGGAGTTAGAGTCTGATGGTTAGGATGTTAATCTTATAGTTAGCACGCAACTGAAGACACTAATCTTTGCCTAACTCATTAATTAGTTCTTCTAAGTTCGAGTGTCTGAGCACTTATAAGATAGTTTTTCTATCATTTGAGACATGGCCAACCATTCATAACTTTCTTCTAAAACATTTTTTGAGGAGATCTATCAACAACGTATGAAAGACATGGTTAGCATCACAAAGGACTGCAGAAGCACCGCAAAGAACTGCGACCTCGTGAGATCTCAACAGTTGAATATAACAACATCTTTCCTCAGATAAAGTAACATTTTTCGCAATCCATGTTTAGAAAGTCATCTCACATTCTTTATTTAATTGTTTTCTCTTAGTGTCTATTTTTGCCAAAGGCCACTGAGAAGGATGGATGAGTAAATCCTTATGGAGTCGAAGCCTGGTAGGTGATCTTTTAATGCGCAAGTGCAAGCAGCCCAAACATTTTTCAGCGTTGTTTCCCACCAAGAGATCCTGAAGAAGCTCAAAGTAAAATAATAACACCATTTGATTCGTAGGTTATTTATCACTGCCTCTTGCACTAGTTAATTTATTGGTATATGATTTGACAACTCCTAAATGCTGGAGTTTGCATATGTAGGTCGTTTTTGTCTGCATGTTACAAATATTATTTTTGATGCAAGTGTTTGTTACATTTGTTGTACCATTCAATTACGGTATCACCGATTACCAAATCGAAATGAAATTAATCCAAATTTTTAATTTTATTAATAAAAGTTACTAAACAGTCGTCAAATTATTCGCACTATATACACAAAGTAGTCGCTAAATATTTACCATCATCGAATCTGGATTTTCCAAACAATCGCTTAATAATCGTTATTTAGTCATTACACCGTCGCCAAGTAGTCACCATTTCTTACGACTATGTTGTGAGATAGTAGTTGGCCAGACAGTACCATAATCGAACCTGGGTGTTTCGATTAGATGATGCATAGTTGTTTAACAGTCGACAATTAATAGCAAGATGTTTACCATATTCATATTTTGGATTCTCCAATTAGTCGTCATATAATCGGTAAAGTAGTCAATAAACAATCGTCAAATAGTCTCCATATATTACGAGTATGTTGTGACTATATAAAACGGTCATGTAACAGTCGCCATATAGTGGTAATATCATTACCATAATCGTATATGGATGTTCAGATTAGTCACAGGATAGTAGTTAAACTGGTCGTTACCGAGTCGCTACATAGTGGCTAATATTTACGACTATGTTCTGACTATACAATTAAGTCACATATTAATCACCCAGTGGTCACCTAGTTTAACAGACTATTTGATGACAACTTTTGTCCGGCCGCATCTGGACTCCCTCTATAGTAGCACAAAAGCCGCTATCGTAGTAACAAATTAGTCCTTATATCTTCCGATAACGCTATGCCTAATTTACGATTACCAATGTTGGTCGTATAAATAGTCGTAACTCGCCGACTAATAATATGACTATGAGATTTAGCCACTATGGATATACAACTACCACATTTAGTCGTATTTTTTTCGTAAAAGCCCGATTAAAGACTATTCTGCGATTAAAAGTGCAGTCGTGGAAACACTGTTTTCTTGTAGTGTCTAACTCGAGCCATTTGTGAAAAACATCAAATTAGACATGGTCACAAACATATACAAAGTCGATAAGGCATGCAATCGCTCTATTTAACTCGTAAAGTAAGAGAATCTTACATTTAACTCCTCAGAAACGCAGGAGGAAGAAGGACT
This sequence comes from Orychophragmus violaceus, assembly GCA_030180135.1. Taxonomy (NCBI): domain Eukaryota; kingdom Viridiplantae; phylum Streptophyta; class Magnoliopsida; order Brassicales; family Brassicaceae; genus Orychophragmus; species Orychophragmus violaceus. The sequence continues at coordinate 16,409,204 of CM058236.1, forward strand.
GCAACAGAAGAGAGTCGGAGCATTGAGAGGATTCAGACGGAAGAGGCTAGGGTTTTCTCTTCGTCGGAGGAGAGTTAGGGTTGAGTAGAGATATGGGAGTGTTTCGACGGAGAGAAGAGAACAAAAGCCGATTTCGAACGATGGAAAAAGAGTCGGAGGAGAGTCGGATACGGTTCGTCGCCGTCGGAGGAGACGATTCCGATTTTAAGGAAACGAAAATTTCAAGAGTTTTTTTTTAAGTTGTAAGAATGTAACTTTTTATACAGATTCAAAAACGAAAATGGTGAAAGTGAGGGGTCGGGTCGGATCACCAATCCGAGTTATAGATTGATTGGTAATAAAATCGAACTCATGGGGATTAACATGTAATAACCTCATTTCTAAATGAAAAATAAATGTAAAATAAAATAATTTTTATAAGAGGGACATATGAGTTTTTTTTTCCAGATAGGGACATATGAGACGTTGGCAGCTGATTCTTGAGTTTTTTTGTGTCTAAAATTTGGGTTTTCATATAGTAAATTTATTTATATAGGTAAGTCAATTTTTGGTTAGGTTAATAAACCCCAGTTCAGAAATTGTTCGGTTTGGTTCATAATTTACGATTTAGCATACTTCATGTGAATTCTACTAATTTGAGGATTTTCACACATTAATTTTAATTATTTTGATTTTCGTCACATAGTTTCAGATCTGGCCAATTTCATTAGTTATAATTTTAAAGATAGATTTTCTCCACCGACTTCTAGGCAAACTTTGTATAAAGTCTTATAAACTAGTAAAAGATTTCTTCAGAAGTTTCTATATCCTAAATAATACCCTAAATTAACTAATTACTATTTAAATACAAAATTATGAAGTAAAACTGATAAAATACACCACAACATTTTAATATAGTTTAAATATAACATGTAAATGCAATTTTTACATCAATAAAAAAAAACTTAAAACCTATATCAAATTCCAATAATATATGTAAATGTTTTATAGAAATCTTATATTTGTGGTTAACATCCCATCTTGACTCAAATGGTTTAATATTTTTCTTTCCAGTTTTATGAATATAATTTTATAAACTTTATAGTCTTTTATATTTAATTTATGTATTAAAAATATTTAAGAAATTTTTTTTCTCTAATTTTTCAATTTAAATTTAAAATTTTATTTTGTAGAAGACTTCTCGAAAAAGCTAGTCATGGGTGTGGTTGTAGTTTTGAGAAAATATGGAAAGAAACATGTTGGAGTCAAGATTAGCACTTTCCTAAGAAGGCTTATTCATGAGTTTAGGTCGGCCCAGAATGGAAAGTCGGTAATAAAAGCCCAAGGCGGTAAAACTTAGGTTAAACCGAACTAGGGATAACCGGCTTACATTAGGGTTTGGAAGGCGTTAAGATGAAGGCGCCGCGAGACGACATCATCAACTCAGAAATATTCCATATAAAGATGAAGGCGAGATTCTAGAAAATATTCCATATTTATCTTGTATTTCCTTATTATGTTAAACCGACTTGTAACCCTATAAAAGGGAACTCGGCAAATCAATAAAGGATACGCTTTCATAATATCTTTAGCCAGAGAGACTTTAGAGCAGATTTAATCTAAAAACCTCTCCGGCGACTTGAGCACTCTTTTACCGGCTTCCATCTCGGAAACGCCGGCCTACAAACCCTAGTTTCCTAACTCTCACCGCGTTCACTAATTCTTCTTTTACAATCCCTAATTTCAAACCTAAAACTCTTGCTATCTTTGGATAGACCGAGTTACGATCTTACAATTGGCGCCGACTGTGGGGAGTTCTAAGAGAAATTTCTGAACGTGATGTCGGGAAACCGTAAGGAAATCGATTCAGAAAACCCTAGGGTTGAACTAAGCGATCATGAAGAAAGTGATTACGACCAAAGTGATCACGAAGACGATACGGCGAAAGACGGCCAGCAGCCGCGCGACCCTGCTAAGCCAAAGAAAGCTCGGGATGACGGTAAACATGTCCCGTCACTCAGCGAAACAACATCTCAAATCGAGCAAGACAAAGTCTTAGCTACTCTGATGGCCAAAATCGAATCGCAGAACGACTTGATCAAAACGTTCTCTGAAAGAATCGATCTACTGCAAACAGAACAAGCAAAGATCCGTTCGGACCAGCAGTCTAGAAAGTCCAAGAGAGAGGTACCTCCAAAGGTGAAAGACAAAGTCGCCAGACGACTAGTCTACGATGCATCCGAGGAAAGTCACCGTGAACAAAGCCGGAGCAGCGAATCCAGAAGCAACCCGCGCAAAGAACGCAGCAAAGAAGATACTCGCGAGCGGAGCTCATATCGGAAGGAGGGATCTGAAGAACCCAAACGGAGCGGAAGTCGGAGACAGGACGACTGGAGTGACGAGAGGTACTCAGCCGATAAGGATGAGCGCATCAGTCACCAGACGCGGGACGTGCATCACAGACGCAATTCGCGATATGAGAATGACTCACGCCGTGACAACTATCGCCACGAGCGAAGTATGTCACACGAGAAAACTCATGGAGCGTCTATTCGCGGAGAAAGTCGCAACCACGTCGAGAAACAGCTGACTGAGCTCAGAGACACCCTAAAAGAACTAAAAGGGGAAGTCCATGGCGTCAAGGGGTCTGCACCCGAGATCGACCGAATCATCGAGGAGACTCAGAGGACACCCTTCACCTCGCGTATCACGAACACCTACATCAGGCAAAGGGAAAAACTCAAGTTACCAATGTACGACGGCACGAAAGACCCAGCGACCCATCTTACGACGTTCAAAATCATGGCAGCAAAGGCGCGGTTTTCATCAAGCAAAGAACGTGATATCGGTTTCTGCCAACTTTAAGCCGAAACTCTGGAAGGAGATGCACTAAACTGGTTCTCCCGACTCCCCTCCAAATCAATAGATAGTTTCTCCGACCTCACATGGGCATTCGTAAGGCATCACTTTGCCTACGTACGCAAGGACACCTCGCTGAGAGCATTGATGTCAATGACACAAGAAAAGAAGGAAACTTTGAAGGATTTCGTAGAAAGGTTCAGGGCAGTGATGACACGAGCCGAGGCACCAGATAAGTTCACTATCGCGGCTCTGACAAATGCCGTCTGGCATGAGACCCCCTTTTATCAGGACCTAGTCGTCAACCCGCCATTAACCATCGAAGATGCACTCCATCGAGCGAACAAATTCGTGGAATTGGAAGAGAAAAAGGTCGCGTTAGCAAAAAGATTCGGTCCCGGAAAACAAGCAGATAAGAAAGAAGAAAGGAAACCTAGACAGCATTACGATAAAGGCGCCAAAACGATGGTGGTCGATGGCTCCGACAAAATCCGGTCATCAAAACCGTGGAATAAGCGGAACAAAGAAGCAAAGAAGGCGCAACAAGCGACCTCCGCAACAGGGGATAAGTACTGCGAATACCATCAGGCTACGTCACACGACACGGCTGAATGTCGGAATCTCAGAAATGCGCTCTATTTCCGACTTTCGGATGAAGAGATCAAGGCGGCCATTGAGAGGTCGAAAAAGGAAGAGTCGGGGCAACAGAAGGAAGACAAAGCCGACGGGCGAGATCCCAAGCAGGATAAGCCGCCACGGCGTATCAAAAGCATAGCTTTGAAACGCAACCGAGAAGAAGAGGAGGAAGAAGATGAAGAGGAAACTCCCAAAAACCGTCCGAAGAATTAACATGATCATGGGCGGTCTCATCTCCGTAAACGATTCGGTCCGGTCAATCAAGGTCTACGAACGCCTTGCGTTAGCAGCACAAAAGGCGCCTCAGCCAATCCTGTCGGATGATCCACCCGTCATCTTTACCGATCAAGACCTCTATGGGACTCACTACCCCCATTGGGACTCACTACCCCCATAACGATCCACTGGTGGTTGAGCTGTTAATCGGGAGCTGCCAAGTATCTCGAATACTGGTAGACACCGGAAGCTCAATAGACTTAATTTTCCTGGATACACTCAAAAAGATGGAAATTAAGGAGGAGGATATTAAGCAGAAAGCCAAGCCGCTCACCGGGTTCACAAGCGAGACAACATACACAATCGGAACAATCAAATTGCCAGTTTACGCAGGAGGGGTTAACAGATTGGTGAGGTTTCACGTCATTGACAAGCCAACCATCTACAACGTCATCCTCGGTACTCCATGGTTATACAGTATGAAGGCGGTATCCTCAACGTATCATCAATGTCTGAAATTCCCGACACCTAAGGGAATTCAAACGGTCAAGGGGTGCCAGAGCGCGAGCCGGTCGTGTTTTGCAAGAGAACATAGATCAGAGTGCCCTCATGCATGATCAACACGGAACACAGAAGAAAAGGACCCGAGAAAGAACTAATCCAACAAGTCATCATCGACGACTCCGACGCAAGCAAATGTGTAGGGATTGGTGCAGAACTGCCAGAAGACATCAAAAGAGAATTGAACGCCTTCCTACAGAAAAACGTTACAACGTTTGCGTGGACAATGAAGGACATGAAGGGTATCAATCCAACCATCACGACTCACGAGCTGAATGTCGACCCGACTTACAAACCAGTTAAGCAGAAGAGGCGAAAGCTCGGCCCTGAAAGGGCTAAAGCAGTCAACGATGAAGTAGAGAAGTTACTTGAAGCCGGTTCGATCCAGGAGGTCAAATACCCCGATTGGTTGGCTAATCCAGTGGTCGTGAAGAAGAAAAACGGGAAGTGGAGAGTATGTGTTGATTTCACAGATCTCAATAAAGCCTGCCCAAAGGATAGTTTCCCTCTGCCACATATTGACCGCCTTGTTGAAGCAACAACCGGAATTGAATTGCTATCATTCATGGATGCGTTCTCAGGATATAATCAAATCCTCATGAACCCTGACGACATAGAGAAGACGGCGTTCATCACTGAACGTGGTACGTACTGCTATAAGGTTATGCCTTTTGGCCTCAAAAACGCCGGCGCCACCTACCAGCGGCTGGTAAATCGGATGTTCGCAGGACAACTCGGCACAACAATGGAGGTTTACATCGACGACATGCTAGTCAAATATTTGATTGCCTCTCAGCATGTCGGCCATTTAAAGGAATATTTCAACATCCTTAACCGGTACGGGATGAAGCTCAATCCAACTAAGTGTACGTTCGGAGTAACGTCAGGAGAGTTCCTTGGGTACGTGGTAACGCAAAGAGGAATAGAAGCTAATCCAAAGCAGATCACAGCCATAATCGACTTGCCATCTCCCAGGAACACTCGAGAGGTACAACGCCTCACTGGCCGCATAGCCGCCTTAAACAGATTCATATCCCGGTCAACGGATAAATGTCTGCCTTTCTATGAGCTCCTACGGGGGAACAAAAGATTCGTGTGGGATGATAAATGTCAGGAGGCATTCATACAGCTCAAGGATTACTTGTCAAACCCGCCGATATTGTCTAAACCAGAAAACGGTGAGACACTATTGCTATACATCGCCGTCTCGACAACGGCAGTCAGTGGCGTATTAGTTCGGGAAGACCGAGGGGAACAGAAGCCGATCTTCTACGTAAGCGAAACAATGAACGGAGCCGAGACCAGATATCCCGCAATGGAGAAACTGGCCTTCGCAGTCGTCATCTTTGCACGAAAGCTACGACCCTATTTTCAATCGCATCTAATTGCCGTATTAAGTAGCCAGCCTCTTCGGACAATCTTGCATAGCCCAGGACAGTCTGGTCGCCTGGCCAAATGGGCGATAGAGCTAAGCGAGTACGACATCGAATACAGAAACATGACGTCCGCCAAGTCGCAGGTAATAGCTGATTTCCTTGTCGAATTATCACCTGAATTGGATGTCGATACCGAGATAGAAGACAAAAATTGGAAGCTGTTCGTCGACGGGGCTTCATCGAAAAAAGGAGCCGGTATAGGGATACGACTCATATCACCAACCGGCGAAATATTAGAACAGTCATTCAAGTTGGGTTTCACGGCATCCAACAACACAACTGAGTATGAAGCTCTGTTAGCCGGACTCAGACTAGCCAGAGAAATCGGAGTGCGACATCTATTGGCCCATTGCGACTCTATGCTTGTAGCAATCCAGATCAATGGAGACTACGAAGCTAAAAACGAGCGGATGGAGGCTTACCGAAAGACGGCATTAGAGCTCACCAGCTCCTTCGAATTCTTCGACATCGTCCAGATACAAAGGAAAGAAAATGCCCCGGCAGACGCACTCGCGTCGCTGGCATCAAATCCCGATCTCTGTCGACGGATCTCAGTAGAAACGATCCACGAACCAAGCATCCCGCCCCCCGAAAGTAATCAAGAGGAACCTGACGAAACGATCCAGAGTGGCGAGGACGATATGTGCTGTAACACTCAGGCGAAGAACACCGACCTCATTGCTTTCCTGACTGACGGCAATAAGGATTGGCGACTTCTAATAAGAGCATATCTGACAGAAGGAAAGCTTCCAGAAGACAAATGGGAAGCGCGACGACTTAAAGTCAAGAATGCACGATACACTATATACGACAGCATCCTTTATAAATACTCTGCTAATAAAACCCTCCTCAGATGCATACACGGAGACGAAGTAAGTCGAGTTCTCGAGGAGACGCACTCTGGAGCATGCGGCAACCACTCCGGAGGCAGGTCTCTCGCCCTCAAAATCAAGCTGAACGGTCATTATTGGCCGACTATGACAACCGATTGCGAGACCTATTCCAACAAGTGTGAAAAGTGTCAGCGACATGCACCATTCATACATCGACCTACAGAACTGCTTACGACATCAACCGCAGCTTACCCATTCATGAGATGGGCAATGGATATCGTTGGACCGTTACCGTTATCCAATCAAAGACGTTTCCTACTCATCATGACCGACTACTTCACAAAGTGGGTAGAGGCAAGGCTTACGTCGCGATCCACGATGCCCAGGTCCAAACTTTCGTCTGGAAATACATAATATGTCGTTTCGGACTGCCCTACGAGATCGTCACAGATAACGGATCACAATTCACCTCGAAAGTGTTCGAAGGATTTTGCAAGAAATGGGATATACGTCTTAGCAAGTCGACACCAAGGTATCCTCAGGGAAACGGCCAAGCCGAAGCTACGGACAAAACCATCATCGCCGGCATCAAAAAGCGCCTTGAGAGCAAAAAAGGAGTTTGGGCAGACGAGTTAGACGGCGTCCTCTGGTTGCATAGAACGACACCCCGCAGCGCAAAAGGAGCCACCCCATTCTCCTTAGCTTTTGGCGTAGAAGCAATGGTACCCGCAGAAGCTAACATTTACACTCTCCGCCGGTCTCTCATGCCGCATCATAACGAGATCAATGAAAAGATGCTAATCCAAGCTCTCGATACATTAGAAGAGGAGCGGGATCGAGCCCTACTCAGAATTCAAAATTACCAACAGCTCACAGCACGGTACTATAACCAGAAAGTCAAGGAGCGACACTTTCAAGTCGGTGACTACGTCCTCCGCAAAGTTTACGAAAACACCAAAGAGTGGAGAGCAGGCAAACTCGGGTAAAAATGGGAAGGACCTTACAAAGTCACGAAAGTCGTCAAGCCGGGAGTCTACGAGCTTGAGTCAATGAAAGGCAAAGCGGTACCGCGATCCTGGAATTCGGCGAGTCTGAAAGAATACTTCTAAGACGGCAAGGCTATCGTCAAAAAAAAAAAAATACATATATATGTATTATGAACTACGAGTGACTTGATTCTTCCCCGGGAGATACGTAGGCAGCCTTTACCGGCACAGTCACAAATCTAATAAAACCCTCATTTTTTCAGTTAAATTACCGTCTTGAAAGCTCGCAAAGCCAAAACAGGTAAGTCCTTTCATTAAATATTTAAATACTCTTGATACTAACAAAGCCGGGTTCTAACTCGCAAAAAGCCGAGTTCTAACTCGCAAAAGCCGAGTTCTAACTCGCAAAAAGCCGAGTTCTAACTCGCAAAAAGCCGAGTTCTAACTCGCAAAAAGCCGAGTTCTAACTCGCAAAAGCCGAGTTCTAACTCGCAAAAAGCCGATTTCTAACTCGCAAAAAGCCGAATTCTAACTCGCGAAACCGAGTCTAAGCAACTCGCAAAAGCCGAGCATCTAAAAAAGACTCGCATTAGCATCATACCTCCTGGCCAGGGGTATGATCTTCCTTGCGCACGAGGTGCACATCGTGGTAAGGAAAAGCCAGGATCCGTCCCGCAAATTCTTTGCGGTAGGAGATAACAAATAAGCCGGGCACAAAGGACTCGCACATTTTCCCACCCTTAGAATAAAGCCGAGCACCCGTAAGTCTCGCAAACCGCCTTATGGCAAGAGTCGCTAAATTGTTTGAGCTTGACAACGAGTTTAAACATCTGGTTACGAGCACGTATTCCAGGTCACGAAACCAACTAGACTCGTTGAAAACAAGCTTAATACAAGATTAGTACGACTTAAAACTAACTAAAGCAGCTATCTGATTAAACTTGTCAAAGACGAGTTTAAAACAAGAATAGTCCGACTCAGTTAAAGTCGCTATCTGATTAAACCTGTCAAAGACGAGTTTAAAACAAGAATAGTCTGACTCAGTTAAAGTCGCTATCTGATTAAACCTGTCAAAGACGAGTTTAAAACAAGAATAGTCCGACTCAGTTAAAGTCGCTATCTGATTAAACCTGTCAAAGACGAGTTTAAAACAAGAATAGTCCGACTCAGTTAAAGTCGCTATCTGATTAAACCTGTCAAAGACGAGTTTAAAACAAGAATAGTCCGACTCAGTTAAAGTCGCTATCTGGTTAAACCTGTCAAAGACGAGTTTAAAACAAGAATAGTCCGACTCAGTTAAAGTCACTACTTGGTTTAATTAGTACAGTAGCGCAAATTTAGTGATAAAAGTCGCTACAAGTTTAAATACAGTGGCACGACTTGGTCATTATATTCCAATCATTACTTAAGTTTGATAAAAACTACGAAATAAAGACAGAATGATCAAAATCACTATCGGGCTTAAAGAAAATTTAAATACGATTAAACCAAAAAGATTAAAGTTTACAAAGAGTTATTACAAAGCCGATACAGATAAATTATTAAACAAGACAGCCCCTACTGATGACTAAGGCTCGTTAATCCCCTCGGTACCATCCTTCTCCACCCGATCCTGCACCTTAGGAATGCCATCTATAGCTGCGATCTCCGAACGGACAGACTGGACGAGATCGGCAGGAACCGCCTCCCGAATTATTCCGCAATTGGTTCCGAATTGGTCGACATGCTGCGGGACAGGAGGAGGAGAGTCATGGGAACGATTAAGGAGAGGATGATGAATTGGCGAGAGGACAAACGTAAGCTCCTCTTTCGTTACAACGTTCATATCATCTAACTCCGCGTTCGCCGCGACCTCATCAGCGGAAATCTTGTCCAAGACGGCTTGGGGAACCAACACGCCTTGCCCGCTAAGCTTCACCAAACACTTTTTGAGCCCAGAAATCTGAGCCTGCTTGACCTGCATTGCAACGGCGGTCTCTTGATCGCTGATATAACGTTTAATAAGATCGAAATGGGACTGCGCCTTCGTCCTGGCCGCGGCTTCAACTCTCTCTCTCTCTCTTTTTGCACCAGATCAAGATGAAACTACTGCAGCCTCTTCTTCTCCGATTGAAACTTAAGGAGATCAGCCTTCGACTTCTCCTCAGCCGCCTTCAATTTCCCTTCGAGGACCAGATTATTCGCCTCCAATACCTTCTTCTCTTCCTTGATCTTCTTAAGAAGATCATCCCGTTTGGTGACGGCAGCGGCCATCTTCTTCGCACTCCAACAACTCTCCAGAGCCACACGATTCGAAGCCGCGATCATCTACAAACAACAATAAAGAATCTCGGTTAAATCGGCTGATTAAAACAAGGGATCAGGCAAAGGGGGACTTACGTTAGCTTCGGCGTGTTTCAGTTTGAGGATAGCATCTGAATGAGGCAGCTCTTCTAACACCGGCCAGTCTGACTCATTCCCTCTGACGCATGTCAACATATTGAAGCAGGCCCGAGGATTGTTGATGAAGGGGATCTCACTTGCGTACTGGTAAGCAAAATTGTGGATAGACGGCCGGACTTCCCCCTCTTTCACTTCGCGCCTTGGTCGCACCAAGACGAGTTCCTTGTTAGAAACAAAGGGCTTAGGGTTACCAGATTTATCAGGGACGGTCCCGTCAAATGTGTAGAATCGTTTCCACGGATCCTTCTGCCTAGCAGGTTCTCCAGAAGCCGCCACCTCAGTAGCAGCGTCTTCGGATGGCTTACTCGCTTGAGACGCCTTCTTTGCCGTCCTCTCCTGAGCTGGTTTATCTTCTGCAGACCTTTTCCTCGAAGGAATCTTGGGTGGCAGATTGGGAAGATTCCCCGCCGGTGCAGTCGACTTCTCGCCAATTTCAGAGGATTGGCTGCCGCCTTGAGTGAGCGGAAGCTCACCTTTGTCTGTCAACGGCTTGACAGAGGAGGGGTCGGATGAGATCTCCTTGGAATAGTCTGTTGGAATTGTGTCCAGTAATCTCGGTACTGTCTCTAGAAAGTAAGAGTATGTCAATGATCAGACATAAGTCATATAATACTGGGGGTCATGATGGCTTGCTAGAGTCCGCTCATGATCTATAAGTCTTGGACTTATTGCCTTTATTATATGATCCCATATGGGTCACACGCCTAAGCTAACAGGAAAATGTGTAGGAACGGTTTAGCAGAAGTACGGTAAAAGTGCTAGGCATTTACTGTACTTAGAGAGAATAAAACGGTTTAGCCACTGTGTGTCGATCGATACACAAGGTGTGTCGGTCGACACAGTGCGCGAATACCGTCGAGTTAATTGGTGTTTGGGCCAAATGGCCCAAACGGAACCGGACAAGTTTTATGAGATAAAACTCGAGTTCAGAACTATTAACCCTAGCCGCTTAGCCGAAAACTCTCTCTCTTTGCGCCGAGTTCCTGGTGGTCTAGCAGCCGTTTTCTGTGATCGCGTGTGAACCTTTGGAGGATTCATCTCTCGGTGTTTCTCTGATCTCTGACCTGTTCTATCTCCTTCCGCTGCAACAAACAGGTAAAAGGTGAGATCATCAATTGTTTCTATTCGAGAAGAACCTAGATCAGCATGTTTAGGATGATATGAATCAGAGAATTGAATCAGGATCAACTAAACATTCCTTCAGTGGTATCAGAGCCAATGGTTCTGGTTTTTCTTGTTTAGATTCAAGTTTAGGATTGTTTTCTTGTTTAAAAGTGTTTTGAATCAACTACTGATAAGAGAAATCACTTAAGCAACAAGGAATTGAAACCTAAACACACATAAAATCGCAGAAACCAAGCTATATTGATTTGGTAGAATGCGATTTTCAAAAGTCAGTATCGACTGCGATCGCATGGATCGATCGATACGATCGCATGGATCGGTCGATACAGTCTATCGGCTAACCCTGTTAACGCGTGAAAGCATCGATCGATGCAGGATCGATGCAGGTTCGATGTTGGTGCATCGACCGATGCGGTTGGTGCATCGATCGACACGGTTAGGGTTTTGGCTCGGTTCCGGGCATGCGTGAGAGCATCGATCGATACAGGATCGATGCACGATCGATGCAGGATCGATGCTAAGAGCATCGACCGATGCGGTTGATGGATCGATCTGTTGGATTGTTTGATCTCTGGGTTCAATTCTCAGATTAGTTGAACCTACTAAACATGCATTAGATCTAGGTGTTCTTATTTAGAAACATATGATCTCACCTTTTACCTGTTTGTTTGCAGCGGAATTGATGAACAGGTCAATGATCAGGGAGATACACCGAGAGATGGATCCTCCAAAGGCTCACACACGCAATCACAGGAAACTGGTTGCTAGACCGAGCTGAGATGGGGCGCAGAGAGAGAGGAGTAGCCGCGGCTGGGATTAGGGTTGGGAGAGAAGAGAGTTGGCTTTTAGTCATTAAAAGCCTTCTCTTTCCCTTTTGGGCTTATGGGCCCAATCTGATTAAATCCCATTTAATCAGACCCATTAATCTTTCTCTCTTAGTACGACAAATGCCTAGCACTTTTGTCGTACTTCTGCTAAGCCGTTTCAACATTATTTCCTGCTAGCTTAAGCGTGTGACCCATATGGGATCATACAATAAAGGCAATAAGTCCAAGACTTATAGATCATGAGCGGACTCTAGCAAGCCATCATGACCCCCAGTATTGTATGACTTATGTCTGATCACTGACATACTCTTACGTTATAGAGACAGTACAGAGATTGCTGGACACAATTCCAACAATCTCCCACTTGAACTGGAATCTCTGTATTCATAATCCCTTTCGTCTCAATATCTCGATTAGTCATAAGGCAAGATTAGTGTCATCCTTATAAAGCCTAATCTTGTTCATCGGACTCTGATTTGACACTGACAATCCAAACGACTCGGGAAAGTCCGTTTGAGCATGGCCATGCGTTTTCCAGTATTCAAATCTCCGATTGGCCTAGAGATATTCACTCCATTTATATTGGAGGGACAAATCCCATCTTGTTCCATCACTGTAAACTACTCATTTCATAATGTACCCAAACAAGGTCCTTATAGCTATCGCGGAACGATAGCGTTAGACAATGATCAAAGTGCATCAGTCCATATGCAGTCACATGCATGCGAACTCAGGTCTAAGGACTATACTCTATAGTCGTAGTAAGAATCTCTTATGACACAGATATAAATATCCTGAAGAGTTCTTATTAGCGGGTCTTGTCCGGTCGTATGTTCCCAACATACACCTATGCACTGACTTTGATGCCGAGCATCTATGACACACTGAGACTTTGTCATAAGTCACGTACCAATCTAGTCTTACACGGTTGTTGGTGTTCCAATTTCAACAACCTTCGACTAGGGACAGGATGATATAGAACATCTATCAAATATAGGGTCTCATGATCAAGCTAAATGACTTTGATGACTCAAGATCAAGTCATTTACTTCGATGACCTATAAAATGGTTCATATCATTTTGGAACGATTATTTCATCACAGTTAAAATAATCTTGAAATAATAATTTCATTAAACATAAAATAATGTTTTTACAAGAACATATCAAATAACTAAAATAAAGCTCACAAAACTCCCACTCAAATTTAGATTACATTTCAATGTTTCTAATGCCTACAGCTTCAGTCAGGAACTCGAGCTTAGGCCTTGGGAGTGGCTTTGTCAACGGATCAGCGACATTATCATCTGTCGGAACTCGGCTGATCTTGACTTCCTTTCTATTAATGATGTCACGTATCAAGTGATATCTTCTTTGAACATGCTTGGATTTCTGGTGTGATCTTGGTTCCTTTGCCTGAGCTATAGCACCATTGTTGTCACAAAACAGTGCCAGAGGCTCAGCCGCATCTGGTATCACACCTAGTTCCATAATGAACTTTCGTATCCAAACAGCTTCCTTCGCTGCTTCTGAGGCGGCGATATATTCAGCTTCTGTGGTGGAATCAGCAACGGTGTCCTGCTTGGAGCTTCTCCAACTTACTGCACCGCCATTCAGACAAAAGACATAACCGGACTGTGACCGGAAATCATCAGTGTCTGTCTGGAAACTTGCGTCCGTGAATCCACTGACTTTAAGCACATCACTTCCACCGTACACTAAGAACTTATCCTTAGTATGTCTTAGATACTTCAAGATGTTCTTTACGGCAATCCAATGGTTTTCACCTGGATTTGACTGGTATCTACTCGTCATGCTCAATGCATAAGCAACATCAGGACGAGTACAGATCATGGCATACATAACAGATCCTATTGCAGATGCATAGGGAATGTTCTTCATACGCTCGAGCTCAGCAGCCGACGTAGGGCTCTGCTTCTTGCTTAGCGTTGTGCCATGTACCATCGGCGTGAAGCCCTTCTTGGAATCTTTCATGCTGAATCTTTGTAGGACTTTGTCAATGTATGAGTCTTGACACAAGCCTATCAGCCTCTTAGGTCTATCCCGATAGATCCTAATTCCAAGAACGTATGCGGCTTCACCCATGTCTTTCATGGAAAAACAACTTCCAAGCCAGTCCTTTACAGACTTCAGCATTGGAACGTCGTTTCCGAGAAGCAGTATGTCATCAACATACAGAATAAGAAAAACGATTTTGCTCCCACTAGTTTTCTTATACACGCATTGTTCTTCTTCGTTTCTAATGAAGTCAAATTGCTTGATCGCTTCATCAAAACGAAGATTCCAGCTCCTCGATGCTTGCTTCAATCCATAAATGGATTTATGAAGCTTGCATACTTTCCCAGCATTCTTTGGATCTATGTAACCGTCAGGTTGCGTCATATACACATCCTCTTCCAGAATACCATTCAGGAAGGCGGTTTTCACGTCCATCTGCCAAATTTCATAATCATGAAAAGCTGCAGTTGCTAGTAGAATCCGAATAGATTTCATCATAGCCACCGGTGAATAGGTTTCATCGTAGTCCACACCGTGAACTTGTCTGAAACCTTTTGCCACCAACCTGGCTTTATAAATCTGGACATTTCCATCCACGTCAATCTTCTTCTTGAAGATCCATTTGCACTCGATGGCTTTTACACCAGCGGGTAAGTCAACCAACGAAAAGACTTGGTTGACCGACATGGAGTCCATTTCGGAATCAGTGGCCTTGCGCCACTTAGAGGAATCTGGGCCCATCATGGCTTGATTGAAGTTCGATGGTTCATCACCATCAATGATCAAAAGATCATGACAGTCAGTCACAAGGAATCCCTGATATCTCTCGGGTTCGTGACGGATCCTCCCGGATCTTCGAACTTCAGGTACCACAGGTTCAGGCTCCACAATTTCTTGTAGATCCTCCTGCTGCTCTTCCTCATTAGGTTGAGCAGTATCCTGTTCATCTTGAATTTCTTCAAGCAGTACCTTACTCCCACTGTCTTTCTTGGAGAGAAACTCTCTCTCAAGAAAGTTACAATCCCGGGCAACAAAGATCTTGTTCTCGGAACGTAGATAGAAGTAATAAGCCTTGGTTTCCCGTGGATAACCAATGAAGTAGCATTTATCAGATTTTGGTGTAAGCTTATCTGAGATTAATCTCTTAACATAGGCTTCACAACCCCAAATTCTTAGATAAGACAACACTGGAGCTTCTCCAGTCCATAATTCATATGGTGTCTTTGCTACTGCTTTTGATGGCGCTCTATTTAGAGTGAACACTGCTGTTAGCAGAGCATATCCCCAAAGGGATATTGGAAGGTCTGTGTGACTCATCATAGATCGAACCATATCCAATAAGGTCCGATTTCTCCTCTCAGATACACCATTCCATTGAGGTGTTCCAGGAGGAGTGAGTTGGGATACGATCCCACACTCTCTCAGATGATCACTGAATTCCTGGCTTAAGTATTCTCCTCCTCGGTCGGACCGAAGAGCCTTAATGCTTTTGCCAAGTTGGTTCTGTACTTCATTTTGGAATTCTCTGAACTTCTCAAAAGATTCAGACTTATGTTTCATCAAATAAACATATCCATACCTACTGAAATCATCAGTGAAGGTAATGAAGTACTGATAGTTTCCTCTTGCATTAGTGGACATTGGGCCACACACATCAGTGTGTATCAGGCCCAATAAGTCACTGGCCCTCTCGTTAGGTTTATTAAAGGGGGCCCGTGTCATTTTGCCCATCATGCAGGATTCGCATTTCTCACATGACTCAAAGTCAAATGAGCCAAGAAGTCCATTCGAATGGAGCCTCTTGATGCGTTTCTCGCTGATGTGCCCTAAACGACAATGCCATAGAAACGTTCGGTTTTCCTCATTAGGTTTAAACCGTTTTGTATTAATGTTATAAATTGGCGCGGATTGATCGAGTATGTAAAGCCCATTCGTAAGAGGGGCAGAACCATAGAACAAATTGTTGCGATTGAAGGAACATAATTTATTCTTAACTGAAAAATCATAACCTTCCAAATCCAACAAAGAAATTGAAATAATATTTCTGCTTATAGCAGGTACAAAATAACAATTATTAAGTTCTAAAATCAATCCCGAAGGTAAAGACAACAAGTAAGTTCCTACAGCTAGTGCTGAAACTTTCGCTCCATTCCCAACTCGTAGCTCTACTTGTCCTTGCTTCAGCCTTCTACTGTTGCTGAGTGCCTGCATATTAGTACAAATATGAGCCCCACAACCAGTATCCATGACCCATGAGGTATTATCAGAAGTAGTTGTATTAACTTCTATAACAAAAATACCTGATGAAGAAGTCTCGAAAGTCTTCTTCTTTAATTCCTTTAGACCTTCCTGGAATTTCTTACAATCTCTTCTCCAATGCCCCAGTTCTTTGCAGAACCTGCACATGTCAGTAGGCCCAGCCTTGGATTTGGGCTTGGGCTTTGGCGTGTCTGAGTCCACGACTTGGACACCCTTGGCCTTTCCCTTATCCTTAGCAGAAGACTTCTTAAACCCCTTGCCCTTTTGTACCATAAGCACATTTGGGTCCTTGGCGGTTTTCTTCAAGTTGGGCTCTGCAGTCTTGAGCATTCCGTGAAGCTCAGGCAGTGTCTTACTCAAGCCATGCATGTTAAAGTTCAGAATGAACTGATCATAGCTTGCAGGTAAAGACTGCAGAATGATGTCGCAGGCAAGTTCCTGGCTGATTGGGCAGTCGAGTTTGTGAAGATGATCGAGATAACCCATCATCTTCAACACATGAGGACTCACTGCCGCATTCGCAGCCAACTTACAGTCCAAGAGGTTCTTAACTGTCTGGAACCTCTCGGTCCTAGCCTGCTCCTGAAAAAGCGATTTCAGGCTTGCCATGATCTCGATTGGAGACAATACACTCTCGAACTGTTTTTGCAGCTCAGGAGTCATTGTCACCAACATCAGGCAATAAACATCATTTTCATCTGACGAATGCTTTTCCCAAGCATTGTGCAGAGTCCTGGCAGCATTGGCAAGAGGCCTCTCGGGGAGGGGATCTCGAAGGACGTAATCCTTCTTCTCCTGCTTGAGGACCAGCCTCAAGTTCCTTGACCATGTCAGGAAGTTCGCTCCAGTCAGCTTCTCCTTCTCGAGAACAGACCGGATCGAGAATGTGTTTTGAGTGCTTGTAGTAGTCATATCTGAAATATATAAATAAAAAGGTTATTAGTTATATGTTCAAAATGATTAATCTCGTATTAAAGTATAATATGATTAATCATGCATTATATTCAATAACATAAGTTACCCTCAATAGAATATAATGATTCCAAGATCCACATATAACTAAGATTAAAGTGGGCCACTGGCCGTCACCAAACCTTAGCTTATATCGGTAAGCCCTTTATCGGCTAATTATATCCGTGATATAACTCTTGGTTGTGAATCTGGGCCCGAGGCCCAATTCACTCTGATGTCTCAAGGCCCGGGACTCCCGATGGCCCAGTCAAGAAAACCAAACTATAAAGTCATGTAATCATTAATGTCTGGGACTCCCAATGACATTTATGAATCACAAACAGTCTTACCCACGCAAAAGCAGACACCCTCACACTGTAAGGCCATGAATACAATTGAATGGGCTTTGACAGCTGACATAGAATGGACAAGACATCCAACGCTTGATATTGTTTGAGGTCCGTAGGTTTATTAAATTTCATTCCCAAAATAGAAGATTACTATTTCGGGAAACTTTCTATTTATGGAAACCTACTATTTTTGGAAACTTTCTAAAATTGGAAACTTTCTAAAACCGGAAACTTTCTAATTTTAGAAACTTCTTTAAAATCCAAAACCCGCAAATCCAGAAAATTCTATTTTAGGAAACTTTCTAAAAATGGAAACTTTCTAATTATTAAATTTCGGAAACTTTAATTTAAAATCGACTTTATAATTTTATAAAATAGTTTTTAAATTAATCTGAAGAAAGACTCAATTAACTGGCCCAATTGTTTTAACTTCTTGGCCCGAGGCCCAAGAATTGATCCATGTCCAAGACATGACCCAATTGTCCAATTAATTGACATAACCGGTCTGGTTCATTAAAATTGGTCTAACCAAATTTTAATTACTACGATGACCACAATTGCCAACCGGTTATTTACTAAACCGGAATTTCTCAATTTATTTGGTCCAACCAAATCAAATTAGAAATTCCTGGTTTAGGCACAAAATCCAATTTTCGACTTTGGATTTCTTATTCCGGTTTAACCAGAATTTAATAAAATTATTAAAATCTGTTTATTAAACCAGAACGTTGATTTTTAATTAAAATCTTAAACCGAGCCTTGAACCGAACCAAATTAGTCACGAACCAAACCGAGTTGGTTGTGACCTAATTTCCAGCCGCCAACCCTAGCCAACTCGATCCGAGATCGTGATGGCCGCGAACGGGACGGGACAGGGACGGTTCACGGACGATCGGGACGGATGCTCGGCTTGGACGGACGCGATCGGGACGCACGGACGGTACGCGGGATGCACGGTCGTGACGCGATGATCGATCGCGATCGTGTGAAACGATCCGATCCGATCCGTCCGACCGGCCAACCCACCCGACCGTCCGACTCTCTCTCCCGACCGTCCGACCATACCATTTAGCCGATCCAAACCTGAGTCATATAGCTCAGTTTGCGATCTGTTTTAGTGTGTTTAGGGTTCTAATTCAGTTTCTTATGTGTTTTTCTTATCAGTAATGGATTCAAAACACATCTAAACAGATTAAACAACCTAAACAATGAATCTAAAACAAGAAACCTAAGAACCTGGCTCTGATACCACTGTTGGATTGTTTGATCTCTGGGTTCAATTCTCAGATTAGTTGAACCTACTAAACATGCATTAGATCTAGGTGTTCTTATTTAGAAACATATGATCTCACCTTTTACCTGTTTGTTTGCAGCGGAATTGATGAACAGGTCAATGATCAGGGAGATACACCGAGAGATGGATCCTCCAAAGGCTCACACACGCAATCACAGGAAACTGGTTGCTAGACCGAGCTGAGATGGGGCGCAGAGAGAGAGGAGTAGCCGCGGCTGGGATTAGGGTTGGGAGAGAAGAGAGTTGGCTTTTAGTCATTAAAAGCCTTCTCTTTCCCTTTTGGGCTTATGGGCCCAATCTGATTAAATCCCATTTAATCAGACCCATTAATCTTTCTCTCTTAGTACGACAAATGCCTAGCACTTTTGTCGTACTTCTGCTAAGCCGTTTCAACATTATTTCCTGCTAGCTTAAGCGTGTGACCCATATGGGATCATACAATAAAGGCAATAAGTCCAAGACTTATAGATCATGAGCGGACTCTAGCAAGCCATCATGACCCCCAGTATTGTATGACTTATGTCTGATCACTGACATACTCTTACGTTATAGAGACAGTACAGAGATTGCTGGACACAATTCCAACACGATCGACACGGTTGGTTCATCGATCGACATGGTTGGTTTAAGGCTCGGTTTAATATTTTGATTAAAATTAATCCGTCCTGGTTTAATAAACAGATTTAATAATTTTATTAAGTCTGGTTAAACCGGGACAAGAAATCCAATGTCGAAAGAATTATTGGATTTAGTGCCTAAACCAGGATTTTCTAATTTGATTTGGTTGGACCAAATAAATTGAGAAAATCCGGTTTAGTAAATAACCGGTTGACAATTGTGGTCATCGTATTAATTAAAATTTGGTTAGACCAATTTTAATGAACCAGACCGGTTATGTCATTTAATTGGACAATTGGGTCATGTCTTGGACATGGACCAATTCTTGGGCCTCGGGCCAAGAAGTTAAAACAATTGGGCCAATTATTTGAGTCTTTCTTCAGATTTAATTTAAAATTTATTTTTATAAAGAATATAAATCGATTTTAAATTAAAGTTTCCGATATTTTGAAATTAGAAAGTTTCTTATTTTATAGAAGTTTCTAGATTTGCATGATTCGGATTTTAAGAAATTTCTAAAGTTAGAAAGTTTCCGTTTTTAGAAAGTTTCCAATTTTAGAAAGTTTCCAAAAATAGTAGGTTTCCAAAAATGGAAAGTTTCCCGAAATAGTAATCTTCTATTTTGGGAATGAATTTTTAAATAAACCTACGAACCTCAAATAATATCAAGCGTTGGATGTCTTGTCCATTCTATGTCAGCTGTCGAAGCCCATTCAATTGTATTCATGGCCTTACAGTGTGAGGGTGTCTGCTTTTGCGTGGATAAGACGGTTTGTGATTCATAAATGTCATTGGGAGTCCCAGACATTAATGATTACATGACTGTATAGTCTGGTTTTCTTGACTGGGCCATCGGGAGTCCCGGGCCTTGAGACATCAGAGTGGATTGGGCCTCGGGCCCAGATTCACAACCAAGAGTTATATCACGGATATAATTAGCCGATATAGGGCTTACCGATATAAGCTAAGGTTTGGTGACGGCCAGTGGCCCACTTTAATCTTAGTTATATGTGGATCTTGGAATCATTATATTCTATTGAGGGTAACTTATGTTATTGAATATAATGCGTGATTAATCATATTAAATTTAATACGAGATTAATCATATTGAACATTTTAACTAATAACCTTTTTATCTATATTTCAGCTATGACTACTACAAGCACACAAAACACATTCTCGATCCGGTCTGTTCTCGAAAAGGAGAAGCTGACTGGAACGAACTTCCTGACGTGGTCAAGGAACTTGAGGCTAGTCCTCAAGCAGGAGAAGAAGGATTATGTCCTTCGTGATCCTCTCCCCGAGAGGCCTCCTGCCAATGCCGCCAGGACTCTGCATAATGCTTGGGAAAAGCATTCGTCAGATGAAAATGATGCCTATTGCCTGATGTTGGTGACAATGACTCCTGAGCTGCAAAAACAGTTCGAGAGTGTATTGTCACCCATCGAGATAATGGCAAGCCTGAAATCGCTTTTTCAGGAGCAGGCTAGGACTGAGAGGTTTCAAACAGTTAAGAACCTCTTGGACTGCAAGTTGGCTGCGAATGCGGCAGTGAGTCCTCATGTCTTGAAGATGATGGGTTATCTCGATCATCTTCAGAAACTCGACTGCCCAATCAGCCAGGAACTTGCCTGCGACATCATTCTGCAGTCATTACCTGCAAGCTATGATCAGTTCATTCTGAACTTTAACATGCATGGCTTGAGTAAGACATTGCCTGAGCTTCACGGAATGCTCAAGACTGCGGAGCCCAATTTGAGGAAAACCGCCAAGGACCCCAATGTGCTTATGGTGCAGAAGGGCAAGGGGTTTAAGAAATCCTCTGCTAAGGATAAGGGAAAGGCCAAGGCTGTCCAAGTCGCGGACAAGGACACGCCAAAGCCCAAGCCCAAGTCCAAGGCTGGGCCAACTGACATATGCAGGTTCTGTAAAGAACCAGGGCATTGGAGGAGAGAATGTAAGAAATTCCAGGAAGGTCTAAAGGAATTGAAGAAGAAGACTTTTGAGACTTCTTCAACAGGTATTTTTGTTATAGAAGTTAATACAACTACTTCTGATAATACCTCATGGGTTATGGATACTGGTTGTGGGGCTCATATTTGTACTAATATGCAGGCACTCAACAACAGTAGAAGGCTGAAGCAAGGACAAGTGGAGCTACGAGTTGGGAATGGAGCGAAAGTTCCAGCACTAGCTGTAGGCACTTACTTGTTGTCTTTACCTTCGGGATTGATTTTAGAACTCAATAATTGTTATTTTGTACCTGCTATAAGCAGAAATATTATTTCAATTTCTTTGTTGGATTTGGAAGGTTATGATTTTTCAGTTAAGAATAAATTATGTTCCTTCAATCGCAACAATTTGTTCTATGGTTCTGCCCCTCTTATGAATGGGCTTTACATACTCGATCAATCCGCGCCAATTTATAACATTAATACCAAACGGTTCAAACCTAATGAGGAGAACAGAACGTTTCTATGGCATTGTCGTTTAGGGCACATCAGTGAGAAACGCATCAAGAGGCTCCATTCGAATGGACTTCTTGGCTCATTTGACTTTGAGTCATGTGAGAAATGCGAATCCTGCATGATGGGCAAAATGACACGGGCCCCCTTTAATAAACCTAACGAGAGGGCCAGTGACGTATTGGGCCTGATACACACTGATGTGTGTGGCCCAATGTCCACAAATGCAAGAGGAAACTATCAGTACTTCATTACCTTTACTGATGATTTCAGCAGGTATGGATATGTTTATTTAATGAAACATAAGTCTGAATCTTTTGAGAAGTTCAGAGAATTCCAAAATGAAGTACAGAACCAACTTGGCAAAAGCATTAAGGCTCTTCGGTCCGACCGAGGAGGAGAATACTTAAGCCAAGAATTCAGTGATCATCTGAGAGAGTGTGGGATCGGTTCCCAACTCACTCCTCCTGGAACACCTCAATGGAATGGTGTGTCTGAGAGGAGAAATCGGACCTTATTGGATATGGTTCGATCTATGATGAGTCACACAGACCTTCCAATATCCCTTTGGGGATATGCTCTGCTAACAGCAGTGTTCACTCTAAATAGAGCGCCATCGAAAGCAGTAGCAAAGACACCATATGAATTATGGACTGGAGAAGCTCCAGTGTTGTCTTATCTCAGAATTTGGGGTTGTGAAGCCTATGTCAAGAGATTGATCTCAGACAAGCTTACACCAAAATCTGACAAATGCTACTTTATTGGTTATCCACGGGAAACCAAGGCTTATTACTTCTATCTACGTTCCGAGAACAAGATCTTTGTTGCCCGGGATTGTAACTTTCTTGAGAGGGAGTTTCTCTCTAAGAAAGACAGTGGGAGTAAGGTACTGCTTGAAGAAATTCAAGATGAACAGGATACTGCTCAACCTAATGAGGAAGAGCAGCAGGAGGACCTACAAGAAATTGTAGAGCCTGAACCTGTAGTACCTGAAGTTCGAAGATCCGGGAGGATCCGTCACGAACCCGAGAGATATCAAGGATTCCTCGTGACTGACTGTCATGATCTTCTGATCATTGATGGTGATGAACCATCGAACTTCAATCAAGCCATGATGGGCCCAGATTCCTCTAAGTGGCGCAAGGCCACTGATTCCGAAATGGACTCCATGTCGGTCAACCAAGTGTTTTCGTTGGTTGACTTACCCGCTGGTGTAAAAGCCATCGAGTGCAAATGGATCTTCAAGAAGAAGATTGACGTGGATGGAAATGTCCAGATTTATAAAGCCAGGTTGGTGGCAAAAGGTTTCAGACAAGTTCACGGTGTGGATTACGATGAAACCTATTCACCAGTGGCTATGATGAAATCTATTCGGATTCTACTAGCAACTGCAGCTTTTCATGATTATGAAATTTGGCAGATGGACGTGAAAACCGCCTTCCTGAATGGTATTCTGGAAGAGGATGTGTATATGACACAACCTGACGGTTACATAGATCCAAAGAATGCTGGAAAAGTATGCAAGCTTCATAAATCCATTTATGGATTGAAGCAAGCATCGAGGAGCTGGAATCTTCGTTTTGATGAAGCGATCAAGCAATTTGACTTCATCAGAAACGAAGAAGAACAATGCGTGTATAAGAAATCTAGTGGGAGCAAGATTGTATTTCTTATTCTGTATGTCGATGACATACTGCTTCTCGGAAACGACGTTCCAATGCTGAAGTCCGTAAAGGACTGGCTTGGAAGTTGTTTTTCCATGAAAGACATGGGTGAAGCCGCATACGTTCTTGGAATCAGGATCTACCGGGATAGATCTAGAAGGCTGATAGGCTTGTGTCAAGATTCATACATTGACAAAGTCCTACAAAGATTCAGCATGAAGGATTCCAAGAAGGGCTTCACGCCAATGGTACATGGTACAACGCTAAGCAAGAAGCAGAGCCCTACGACGGCTGCTGAGCTTGAGCGCATGAAGAATATTCCTTATGCATCTGCAATAGGATCTGTCATGTATGCCATGATCTGTACTCGTCCTGATGTTGCTTATGCATTGAGCATGACGAGTAGATACCAGTCAAATCCAGGTGAAAACCATTGGATTGCCGTAAAGAATATCTTGAAGTATCTAAGACATACTAAGGATAAGTTCTTAGTGTACGGTGGAAGTGATGTGCTTAAAGTCAGTGGATTCACGGACGCAAGTTTCCAGACAGACCAAGATGATTTCCGGTCACAGTCCGGTTATATCTTTTGTCTGAATGGCGGTGCAATCAGTTGGAGAAGCTCCAAGCAAGACACCGTTGCAGATTCCACTACAGAAGCTGAATATATCGCCGCCTCAGAAGCTGCGAAGGAAGCTGTTTGGATACGAAAGTTCATTATTGAACTAGGTGTGATACCAGATGCGGCTGAGCCTCTGGCACTGTTTTGTGACAACAATGGTGCTATAGCTCAGGCAAAGGAACCAAGATCACACCAGAAATCCAAGCATGTTCTAAGAAGATTTCACTTGATACGTGACATCATTAATAGAAAGGAAGTCAAGATCAGCCGAGTTCAGACTGATGATAACGTCGCTGATCCGTTGACAAAGCCACTCCCAAGGCCTAAGCTCGAGCTTCTGACTGAAACTGTAGGCATTAGAGACATTGAAATGTAATCTAAATTTGAGTGGGAGTTTGAGGGCTTTTATTTAGTTATTTGATATGTTCTTGTAAAACATTCTTATGTTTAATGAAATTATTATTTCAAGATTATTTTAACTGTGATGAAATAATCGTTCCAAAATGATATGAACCATTTTATAGGTCATCGAAGTAAATGATTTGATCTTGAGTCATCGAAGTCATTTAGCTTGATCATGAGACCCTATATTTGATAGATGTTTTATATCATCCCGTCCCTAGTCGAAGGTTGTTGAAATTGGAACACCAACAACCGTGTGAGACTGGATTGGTACGTGACTTATGACAAAGTCTCAGTGTGTCATAGATGCGCGGCATCAAAGTCAGTACATAGGTGTATGTTTGGGAACATACGACCGGACAAGACCCGCTTATAAGAACTCTTCAGGATATTTATATATGTGTCATAAGAGATTCTTACTACGACTATAGAGTATAGTCCTTAGACCTGAGTTCGCATGCATGTGACTGCACATGGACTGATGCACTTTGATCATTGTCTAACGCTATCGTTCTGCGATAGTTATAAGGACCTTGTTTGGGTACATTATGAAATGAGTAGTTTACAGTGATGGAACAAGACGGAATTTGTCCCTCCAATATAAATGGAGTGAATATCTCTAGGCCAATCGGAGATTTGAATACTGGAAAATGCATGGCCATGCTCAAACGGACTGTCCCGAGTCGTTTGGATTGTCAGTATCGAATCAGAATCCGATGAACAAGATTAGGCTTTATAAGGATGACACCAATCTTGCCTTATGACTAATCGAGATATTGTGACAAAAGGATTATGAATACAGAGATTCCAGTACAAGTGGGAGATTGTTGGAATTGTGTCCAGTAATCTCGGTACTGTCTCTAGAAAGTAAGAGTATGTCAATGATCAGACATAAGTCATATAATACTGGGGGTCATGATGGCTTGCTAGAGTCCGCTCATGATCTATAAGTCTTGGACTTATTGCCTTTATTATATGATCCCATATGGGTCACACGCCTAAGCTAACAGGAAAATGTGTAGGAACGGTTTAGCAGAAGTACGGTAAAAGTGCTAGGCATTTACTGTACTTAGAGAGAATAAAACGGTTTAGCCACTGTGTGTCGATCGATACACAAGGTGTGTCGGTCGACACAGTGCGCGAATACCGTCGAGTTAATTGGTGTTTGGGCCAAATGGCCCAAACGGAACCGGACAAGTTTTATGAGATAAAACTCGAGTTCAGAACTATTAACCCTAGCCGCTTAGCCGAAAACTCTCTCTCTCTGCGCCGAGTTCCTGGTGGTCTAGCAGCCGTTTTCTGTGATCGCGTGTGTGAACCTTTGGAGGATTCATCTCTCGGTGTTTCTCTGATCTCTGACCTGTTCTATCTCCTTCCGCTGCAACAAACAGGTAAAAGGTGAGATCATCAATTGTTTCTATTCGAGAAGAACCTAGATCAGCATGTTTAGGATGATATGAATCAGAGAATTGAATCAGGATCAACTAAACATTCCTTCATAGTCAACGGAACTGATTCGCTTCACTTTGCCCATCCTTCTCGGCTTAACAAGTTGATCGGCAGTAACTTTTGCCTTGGCGTTCCACTTAACTGAAACAAAACAAGTCAGAACGAGCAAAAAGAAGACTGTCGCAAAAGACGGTAAAACGAACCTGCAGAGATCCGCGGAAGGAACTTGTTAATGCGCTCACGAGTAAGGTCTGACCACTTGCGTATACCAAGAGCCTGAATCTGCTCGAGGATAGGGAAGTAGTTAGCGGGATACGGCGGAAGGAAAGGGTGTTGCACTGCAAAGACAAAAAAGAATTAAGTAAATTGTCACGTTCGGAAGATAGCAAATTTGGGACGACATCTACCATAATCTGTATTCCAAGACGTCCTGATGAGTTCCTTATGCTCGTCAGGAACAACTAATGAGGACAGTTCAACAAAGAAGTAGGATCGTTGCCAGTTGTTGATCTTCTTAGGCGCATCCGTCAGGACGCGGTTGCCGCTTTTGAATTTAACCGCAAAACACCCTGGGCTAGTAGCTTTCATACGGTTAATTGACGTCATCTCCTCAAAAATCTGAGCAGTTATTGTAATGCCGGCCTCAGCCCCTATCACAAGAAGACCGACCATGTGGCGAACCGCAACGGCTGAAAGTTGGGAGATGGCAATCTCGCAACGGTGGCAGTACGAAATCAACAAGTCGGGTAGCGGAAACCAACAACGACAACCCCCAGTATCAGTGTTAATGAAGTAAGATTCATAAAGTGTCATGTATCCCGGAGGAGGACTCCAGGGACGGTCAAGTGGGAAGGGGATGACGACCTTGATCCTTGAATCTGCTCCGCAGTCTCGAAGCATGGATCTCACCGTAGTCGCAGTAGATTTGGTCCCGAAAACGTTACCAAACATTTCGCTAGGATCAGCCGGCAATGTAGGAGGAACATTATCTTCAGAACCATCCTGACCAACATCGATGTCGTCCCCATCGTCATCAGAATCCCGTAATTGAGGAATGATAAAACCATCCCGGCCAGAACTCTCGGCAGCATCGGTCTGACGGGATGCCTCACGACGACGTCGGAGCTCCTCTATTTCTAAATGAATGGGATGATTCCTCAAGTCGGACGAAGTACTCGAAGACGAGGGAGCAGAAGGAATAGATTGACGACTTGATAAATCTTCCGCAGACGAGACAGTAACAATCTCCTTGTCTTTACTCGACGAACAACGGATCAAAGACATGATTTGTCGAAGAACAATGGAGAACACAAGAGGAAAAACGAAGATTTGATCTAAAAACCTATAGAGCCTAAGGAGGAGCCGCGGCGGAGTAATGATCGGGAAATAAATATCGAGAGAGAGAGGATTACCTTCCGAAATTCTTCACTTGAGCGAAATGAGGAAATAAGAAGCAAGAAGGAACTACTTATAGTGAAAATGACGGCGCAGGAACCGAGGCACATCATTACCTAGGCGACGATTCGTGTTTCGCACCTACCCGGTGACCAAACCGAGAATCAATTCCGGTTTCGCCGGATCACCATCGGTTCTAAAAACCGGTTCGCTTAAATCTCACCGTTCCGGGCCAAGCTGGATCAGCCCGACAAGAATATGGGCCTAAACACTACCAGAAATCGCCAGACGAATATGGGCCCAACCAAATCATTTCTTAAACCATAGGTTAACTTCTCGTAATGACGACTTGAGTCCAAGTCGCCACACTGGGGGGGGCTTATTGTTGGAGTCAAGATTAGCACTTTCCTAAGAAGGCCTATTCATGAGTTTAGGTCGGTCCAGAATGGAAAGTCGGTAATATAAGCCCAAGGCGGTAAAACTTAGGTTAAACCGAACTAGGGATAACCGGCTTACATTAGGGTTTGGAAGGCGTTAAGATGAAGGCGCCGCGAGACGACATCATCAACTCAGAAATATTCCATATAAAGATGAAGGCGAGATTCTAGGAAATATTCCATATTTATCTTGTATTTCCTTATTATGTTAAACCGACTTGTAACTCTATAAAAGGGAACTCGGCAAATCAATAAAGGATACGCTTTCATAATATCTTTAGCCAGAGAGACTTTAGAGCAGATTTAATCTAAAAACCTCTCCGGCGACTTGAGCACTCTTTTACCGGCTTCCATCTCGGAAACGCCGGCCTACAAACCCTAGTTTCCTAACTCTCACCGCGTTCACTAATTCTTCTTTTAGAATCCCTAATTTCAAACCTAAAACTCTTGCTATCTTTGGATAGACCGAGTTACGATCAAAACAGAACAAAGTGAAGAGAGGATGATAACTGATTTCTGTATAACCGCTTTCTGATCTTATTTTCATGGTCCCCTTAGAAACAATGAGTTTACAAGTGCTTAAGTAAGCAAAGAAGATAAGAGCAAGAAAAATATCTAAACATGTGGTTAGGAGAGGTTTAAACACTAGGCTGAGCTTGGAGTGTATAGTAATCGCTGATCACAAGTGGGGCAAGTGAGAAACACTATTCCATTCCCTTAGAACTCAACCAAACCAGAACAACTTCATCCTTTTAGAATGCAACGGTTCTTCTCTTAAACCAACATAAAACTTCTTAGACCACTACAACTTCTCATGCTTGCTTCAACTTTTCAGTCGAGTTGTTAAAGCCCTTGAGTCTTCGAAATCTTAAATGGAATAATTACCATTTTTCAACAAAATTATGAAGTAAACTATATAACAAACATAAAAACTGTTTAACATTATCGAATATAACAAATATATGCAAGTTTAACATTTCAACTAAAAATTCTTAAACCTCAAATCTAATCCTAAAAATATTTCATAGAAACCTTATCTTTTTGTTTTACACCTCATCTTAACTCTTATTGTTTATCTTGTTTCAATTTAATACAATTTAATTTTATAAACTTCACAATTGTCTATATTTAATTTTTATATTAAAAATATAATAACTTTTTCTCAAATTTTCAAATTAAAATCTAAGATTTTATTATGTAGAATACTTCTCCAGAAGTCTTAAATTTTTTTGAGGTATATAACATAATTTAACTTATATGGTTTAATCTGATTAGATTTTATGAATTGTAAAATTTCATACATAAAATCTGTTTATATATAATTTATGTATCAAATAAATTACAAAAATAATTTTATACTTTTAAAAAATTTAAATTTAAGATTTATTTACTTTCAAACTTATCCAAAAGTCTTCTCGAAAACTTCACAAGAAGTTTGTGATAGCACATAGGTTATAATGGTAATTGCAGTTTTAGTTTTTTTTGTTTGGTCATGAGGGAGTAACTGTATTTTCGCATACCATTTAGTGTATACTTTACACTTGTTTGAATTGGCAGTTCAGTTTTGTGTTAAAACTCAAATCCCCTATAATTTATTGAAGTCTTAAATAGTTTATTGGCATTTAAAGTATTTTGGATATTTCTTGATATTTCGGGTTTCAAATTCAGTTTTTTTCTGTCATTTTGGGTATTTTAATTACATTTCAGATAATTTATTTGTATTTCGGGTTTGGACTTATGTATTTTTTTGACATTTCAGATATTTTCGTTACATTTAGGAACAAAATACTTTGAATCGATGAGGCTAAAAAAATTGAGTATTTTAAGGTTTCTCAGCCTCTATACCTGAACCAATCCGGACAGATGGGAACCGAACCGAAACCTGAAAAAAATGATAATATTCATTAGAGCTTAACACTACAAGACAACACGCCCTAACCGACGGAAAAATCCGTCAAATGTCCATCAGAAAAATCCGTCAAATGTCCATCAGAAAAATCCGTCAAATATCCGAAAGGGCCACTACCGACGGATTCTCAATCGAATGGATCCATCGGTTTTCTGTTGGTAATTACCGATATATTACCCCCGTAGGAATACCGACGGATTATCAACAAATTATCGACGAGTGAAAAGACCGATGGATTTACGACGGTTTACCGAGGAAGAAAAACGAAGGATTACCGACGCCAGTAACTCACAGCCGTTTTATCGGTAGTTCGTCGAAAAAATTGGCAGTATACTAGCAAATAAAAATCCATGTACCATGTACGTCGGATATAAGAACCGAAGCAAGATATTTATCATGCCCAAAATGCTCTTAGGATCTTTGCATCTGTCATCCCGAACCTAAAAATGCAAAAACATTAACCGTTAAACGTATATAGAACAAATATGGAAAAAGAAATTCTCGAAGTTAAAACTTACCAATTAACTCCATGTTGGCCCTCGTACTGGGGATCGAATCGTTTGAGCATCTCTCATCCCGGCTGATCGACTAGTACCAAAATCGTTGTGGCAATAGAAGGCGGAACATTTTGTGTCTCCGACACCTGAGAAATAGATGACTCCCACTAGGAACATGCTGGCTATTGATCATGATAAGTAAGGACACAAATCTTCAGGGTTTTCACAAATCTTGCACAGATTGATAATGTGCAAAATCAGGACACTTTATCAAATGTGCAATATTGGTGCTATGGAGATGAAGCATGACATACAATGTGCAAAACAAGGGTCCATATAGCCGTTGAAGACTCATATGGATAGGGGAGGCGTGTCTGTTCTAAATTTGGGACCACATAGTACAATGGTCCCAACCCTTGTGCTTGCCACAATTTAAAATTGTCTTTTTTTCTCTTGTTTCTAGTCTTGTCTTATTTGTATTAGGTTAAACCCTGAGTAAGAGTGTGTGTCTTATATATTGTCTCATCATCGAAATCAATAGACACTAAGTTTTTCAGACAAATTCTCCCCTACACTTTGCGTCCCATACTCCCTTCTTATCATTCAAACAAATCTTATTCTCTCAAAATCTTACATGGTACCAGAGCAATAGTTGTTATTGTTCACTGGTTCTTATTATTCTCTCATCGATTCTCCTAATTTTCTGTTCACATTTTTTTATTCTTCTTTATCTTTGTTCTACAAATCGTTTTCTCTCTTCTTAAACCTTTCAAACTTCATCAATTAAAGACACTGTCCAAGTTAACTCAAGTTTGAAGCCTACTTTCGTCTCATTTGTTTTAAGGGCCTGAACTACCGAAACTGGTCAAGAACCACCAAGACAGCCATCTGTGGAAAAGGACTTTTGGAGCACATCCTTGAAGACAGGACACCAACTGATGAAGATCCAAAAGGGAAGAAAGATGAGCAGACCAAGAAAGAAGAGGCAAGGTGGTTTCAAGAAGACCAATAAGTCCTTGTCTTTCTCCAAAACTCACTGGATTCCTCCATTCTTGAAGCCAACTCTCACTGTGAAACTTCTAAATACTTTGGGACACTGTGATGTCTCTAACCTCAGCCGTGTGTATGAGGTAAAGAAAGGCATTAGCGACCTGCATCAAGAAGACTGTGAGTTCACTAAATATCTTGGGAAGTTCTCATATGCTTGGTTTGATCTTGATATGTTAAGGCCAAGCTCCATGGATCCCAAGGTTCTAAATGAAAGGAAGGAGAAAGAAAAGATCTTTGGGCTTCTACTCAATCTCAACCCGGTCTACAATGATGTTATTAAGTCCATCTTAATGGAGACTACACTCCCTGACTTTGAAGAAGTGTGCTCAAGAATCCAGAAGGAACAAGGGACATTGGGTTGTTTGGAGGAAAGGGGGGAGCTTGTTTCTGCCAACAAGGGTGTGTTCAAGAAAGGGGGCATGAAGTCTATCTTCTGTGACCACTGCAAGAAGAAGGTACATGCCAAGGAAAAATGTTGGATCCTACATCCTCATCTCAAACCATCTAATTTCAAGGATTTAAAGGCCATCATCTCTCAAGAAGTCGTGAATGAGCAAGCGGCTTCATTTCCTCAAGGAGGAGAGCTTGTCCTGTTCACTAACACTGAGTTGTGAGGAGGAGTGATATGGATGATCTCATCAAGGCTTATGCCTCTAAACTCTCTGGTATCACACTCTTTACTCATAAGTTATTTGCAAAGCCTGATCATAAATTGGTAGAAGACTCATGTGTCTCTCAACATATTATTAGTGATGTCAAGTTGTTAAAAGATATCAAACCTAAGTAGAGTAACTATTGCTGATGGTCAAGGTATTCCCATTGTAGGAACATTAAAGTTAATACTCTTTAACAAGGATAATGATGAATTCTTTTTGCCTAAGTTTATGTCTAATCTCCTGTCTGTGAAAAGGATTACTAATGAACTGAATTGCAATGATATATTTGGGCCTAATGAAATTTTCTTTCAGGATATTAAGAATGGAAAGGTACTTTGAAAAGGTGAAACACAAGATGAGCTTTATTCCCTTGAAGACACTTCTCCAAGCAATTCAGATTCCTTAGCTTTCAATTCTTGACAATCAGGCTGCAATCCATATAGCCACAAACTCTTTCACTACAACAAAAACTGTAAATAGCCATGAACTAGCCACGAAATTTTCGTGGCTATGAAAAATCAGCCACGAATAGCCACGAAACTAGAAAATCGAATTCCGTGGTTATCCGTGGAAAAATAACCACGAAATACACTTCGTGGCTATTCATGGCTATATTTTCCACGAATAGCCACGAAAAGTTTCGTGGAAGGAGTTAGCCACGGATAGCCACGAAATTTTCGTGGAAAATTAGCCACAAATAATTTTGTGGCTCTCCGTGGAAAATAAAGCCACGAATTACGAAATAGCCACGAATAGCCATGACTGTAGTCGTGGCTATTCAAAACCGTAAACCCCAAACAAACCCTAAACCTTAAAAATAAACAATAACCTAATTATTATAACATAACTAAAATTAAGATTAAATACATAAAAAAAATTCTTATTTTCCAAATTTATCATTTTCAAACAATAACTTAATACCTTATAAACATATCTCCTCAAACCTTATACTTCAAACTTCAAACCATAAACCATAAATTCTAAAATTTAAACATTTAATCATAAACTATAAAATCAAAATATAACTACTAATTATATACATACAACTAATATTTAATTATTTTTATCTCTTACAATTATAAATTCAAAACCCTAAATCCAAATAAACCCTAAAACTTTTATACCAAAAACAAAAATCTAATAACCAAGACTCTAATTACTCTAATATATCTAAAATTAAGATTTATCACTTATAGAAGATTTATATTTTTCAAATATACTATTTTCAAACATGCATTAATTTTAAACCTTTAATATATAACCCTTTAAACCTAAATAAATACTAAACCTAAACTCAAAACATATACCCCAAACAGCAAACCCTATACTTTAAACTTATAAACTAAATATAATATATAAATCTTTTAATAAATAATGTGTTTTAAATTCAAATCAAATCATATTTTAAATCTTAAGTTCCCACTCCTAAATAAAAAACTTAATTACCAAACCCTAAATTATGAACTCTAACCCTTAATTATTATTTTAAATCATTTATAAAATTTTTAAAAATTTAATTTTTTTTTTATCTCTTGCAGTTTTAAATTTAACTTTAAAATTTTCCTTTTTTTTGAAACCATTTGAATCATTTTAAATCATTTTTGATTCTTATATATTAATTAAACTCGAAAAATTCTTATTGGCTAATACTACTGTCACTCGGATCACATCCTGGGCCGTTAGATCTCCTTCTAACTTTCGATCTGAACCGTTGATTGTTTTATAACCTAATTAAAAAACAAAATCGTGTTACCCTCACCTTCTTCCCTCAACCTTCGTTCACCCGAAGAGCCGTCAACCCATTTTTCAATTTGATTCTCCATCTCTCACCCAAATCCCTTGAGTTTCAAGCTCGATTCGTCATCATCCATGACCTTCTCGTTCAGAAACAACTCAAAGGTAAGCACATCGATTCGTCATCATCTCTTTATCAATCCGAATTTTGTTGGTCTCTTTTCAGATCTCTGTAAGCATCAGGTTTAGGAGGGACGACAAGGCGGAGGAGGCGCTTCACATTGGCAGAAGCAAAGCCCGGCGGCACGACGGAGGCAGATCGGCAGAAGCAGAACCTTCGGAGCTTGCGTCGTCGGAGTCTCTCTCTCTACAGCAGCAGACGAAGGCGGCGAGGGTTTAACAGCTTCGGTGGTGGTGGCGGTCCTGTAAAAGGAGCAGGTGGTGGTGGTTCAGCTATGGTGGTGGCGGTGGTCACGGAGACGGAGGGCTGCCGGAGATTCATACATATATATATACAATATATATATTGTATTTATGTTGTTTTGTATTTCTTTTTGTTGTATTTTTGTATTTTTTTGTATTTTTTTTATAAATAAATGTTTAAATGATTATTTTTTTTGTATTTTGTATTTTTTTGTTATTTTTTTTTAAAAAGCCACGGAAAAATTCGTGGCTATTCGTGAAAATAGAGCCACGAAATATGTCGTAGCTAATCGTGGCTAATAGCCACGAAAATTTTCGTGGCTAATCCGTGGAAGCGTTGCCACAAATTGCCACGATTCTGCATATCCACAAGCCCATAGCCATGAAATAATTTCGTGGCTATCCGTGGCTATGGTCATTATAGCAACGAATTTTGGGTCATAGCCACGAAAAAATTCATGGCTATTTATAGTTTTTCTTGTAGTGTGTGTTCCATGAAAGGACTAAACACATTGAGATTGATTGTCACAAGGTTAGGGGGAAGATTGAAGATGAAAAAATTCTCCCCTGTTATACAAGGAGTGAAGATCAGTTAGCAGACATCTTCACCAAAGCTGCAAGTCTCAAGGTTTGCGATCATATTTTCAGCAAACTAGGACTTGTTGACCTATCTCATCCATGATTAGAACTCTCCTGATCCATGAGAAACATACTCTTTTTCACTTGATGTGGTTTTGTCCCAAGTGGCTTCCACATCAAGTTTTTTTAATGAGGTGCTACCATGACCATTCCAAGCTTAGTCTTTAAGGTGATTCCAAAGTTTAAGTTTGAGGGGGAGTATTGATCATGAGACGTAAGGACATGAATCTTCAGGTTTTGCACAAAGCTTGCACATATTGATAATGTGCCAAATCGGAGACACTTTATCAAATGTGCAAGATTAGTACTATACAAATGAAGCATGACAGACAATGCGCAAAACAAGGGTCAAGCCGTTGAAGACTCAGACAACTGTTCTAAAGTTGGGACCATATAGTACAATGGTGCCAGCCTTTGTGCCTTCCACGGTTTAAAGTTGTCTGTTTTGTCTTGTTTCTTGTCTTGTCTCATCTATATTAGGTTAAAATTTGAGTAAGAGTGCCTGTCCTATATATATTCTCTCATCATCGAAATCAATAGACATTTCAGACTCATTCTCTCTTACTCTTTGCGGTTCATACTCTCTTCTCATCATCCAAACAAAGTTTAGTCTCTCGAAATCCAACACTGACGGGGCTGAAATGGTTTCGGCTGAGCCGATCAGGACCGTCGAGGGGCACCGGTCGAGGGTGAGCCGTCTGGGAAGCCTAGTACGCCTCAAAATCAATGAAATCGTCCCTATTCACCATAAAATGGATTAATAGTTAAAAAATAATAATATAAAGTCCTATAAAAATTTACAAAATTATATAAAACTTTATAATATACTTATAAAATTATTACTTTAAAAAAAAATTAAATATTTGGAAATATCAATAATTTTTTTTAAATGCTAAAAACTTATTAAAAAATTGTTTGATACTATAAAATATGAAAATAAATATAATAATTTACTACAAGTATAAAAAATTAAATATTGAATATAATTTTTTATACATAAAAATGCATATATTTTTAAAAACTTTTTATGTAAACGTTTTTATACCAAAATGTTTTTAACTTTTTTTTTATAAAATTTTTAAAATATTGAAATTCTAAAACGCTTACAAAATGTTTTGTAATTGTTTTAACACTTTTGAAAACGTTTAAAAACCTTTGTAAATTTTCATAAAACAATTTATATTCTAAAAACATTTTTAATCAATCACATACTACCATAATCTAAATCATTTTCTAAACCACTCAAAATCAATCTAAACTACATAGTAATTTCACTAGAACAAGACATGCATCATTCCACCTAAAATCTGTCCACCTAAAAAATCAATTTAATTGAAATTAACTTAATAAAACGAAAATTGACATGGTTTTGGAGGTTTGGACGGTTGGATTTGACTGTTGGAGGCAAGAATCGATTTCAAACCCTAGAAAGAAGGCAAAGCTCGATGGTAGAGAAAGAAAATTCGCAG
This sequence comes from Orychophragmus violaceus, assembly GCA_030180135.1. Lineage (NCBI taxonomy): Eukaryota > Viridiplantae > Streptophyta > Magnoliopsida > Brassicales > Brassicaceae > Orychophragmus > Orychophragmus violaceus. The sequence continues at coordinate 16,445,404 of CM058236.1, forward strand.
AGAAATGAGCAAGAGGAAGAAGTTGGCGGTCCAATATTATCTGTAAACCGACAGAAAACCGACGGATAATTTCTTTTACCATCATAAATTTGTCGGTAATTAGATGGTTTAATTATTTGGTAAAATGTTTTGGCGGTTACGCTAAAATTTCGGCAAAAAAATGGCGGTCGAATAACAGACAGATTACCGACGGATATTTCATGTTTCGGCGTGACTCGAAGCCGAGTTCTTTGGAAATTTATAAATCTCCCTACCATTTTGCTATGTTGTTATTAACGTGAAGGCATTATAATCAAATGTATATATTTGAAACACGGTTGCTAGAAAAATAAAAAATCCATTTTCGGCGTGACTCAAACCCATGACGGTTGGCAAGTATATAAGTCTATGAAACCAATAGGCTATGTTTTTATACTCGCTAGGGAAATACATCCAAACGTATATAGTTTATCTTTCTTTCTATTATAGAAAAATAAATTTATATTTTAATTATATTTTTAATTTTTGATTTTTGTTAGATTATTGAAAATATTCAAAAAACAATAAAAATGTAAGATAATTATTATTAGTTTTTAATTAATAATACATTTTATAATTCGTATTCCCCTAATTTTGGTTCTCAAACCAATCCCCGACCTCTGTCTCGTTCCAATTTGCGATCATACAGTTCTACTCTGTGACAACAATCCATGTTAGTCTTGGGTCTCCACTTTGCCACAGTAGTTTCGACTGCCAAATTTGGTCAGGAATACCCGCCGAGCCGTCTTGTAGAATTCCCGTCAAACTTGGTTGATTATGTTCGGGCTAAAATTAAAGTATGCCTAAAATTTTGAAAAACAATTAATATTAAAAACTATGAATTGAAACACTAATTTAGATGAAATTAAACTTACCGAAAAATCATCGAACCATGATGCTTTCAAACTGATAGGAACATTCCTGTAAGTGATCTAGTTCCCCTGCCAGTGATGTTCGATCACATCGCTTATGACAGAAGGTATCGCCGCGTTATAACCGAACCATATAGCATAGTTTTGGCGGGACAGGTGAAGAACATGAAGACGTTCCCGACCCGGTTGCGTTATTTCATGAATACTGGAAACTCGTGTCTCGGACGACAAGTAGACATTGTCCATATTTGGATTTTTGTAGTATGGAAGTAGTGGTTTTGAAGATGAAAAACAATGATAAATCAGGTCCCTATTTGTAAAATAACTTATGACGGGCTGAGTTGTCAGAAATCCATTTGTGTATCTTCAATTTTATGAAAAGACACTTACCGAAACGTTACATAGGGATTAGAAGCAAAATATTGCGATTATTGACAATGTACTTAACGTTACCATGGAATTTTCGACGTAATTTGAAAACCATCGAAATTCGTCAGCAATTTTTAAAATAAACCAGGTTCAGTGTGACTCGAACCTAGGTTGTTACCATGTTATATGATCTGAAACCAATAGGCTATGTTGTTATACTTATCCACATATAACAACCAAATGTATGTATTATCGAATTTGTTTTATTAAAAAATTAAAATTTTCAGTTTAAATTTTAATATAAATTTAAAATATTGTAATATTTTATTGTAGATACTAAAAAAAATTAAATAAAAAAATTTGATTTTATTGATTTAATTATTGAATAATAAATTTATTTCAAATTATTTACTAAATATTTTAATTTCCAAACCAATTATGTTCCATAGTAGCTTTAACCGGAACATTTTCGTTTGGAATACCCGCCTAGCTATCCAACAGAATTCCCGCCACACTTGCACGATAATATCGAGGGTAAATTAAAATAATACTAAAAATAGAAAAATGTTATTGTAAGCAAATAATTGAAATATATAAAAGAAAACAATATATTTACCAGAAAATTGAAAAACCATGTGATTTTAAGACCTCTGACAATATGCTTGAAGTCATAAAATTTCCGCACCAACGTCGTTCAATCACATCGCTTACGATTGATTGTATAGCTGTATTAAAACCAAACAAAATGGCTGGTTTTCGCGGGACGGGTGAATACGAGGAAACCAAACATAAGTAATGCCAGTTCGATTCGGCGGATAAACAAACAACGCCATTTGAAGAATTTATTTTGAAGAATAGTAGAAGAATTGAGGACGAAAATAGAAAAAATTGGTTCTATATTTATAAATTTCATTTTGATGGTTATTCCGTCGGAAAGCGGTCCAATGTTTTGAAAGATCATTTTTGAAATTTTTTTTGGGAACAAGCGGAAAGTAAATGCAGTTTATGACCGTTTGACTGAAATTTACCGACGGAGTTGCGATGGAAGTCTAACAACTTTTGAAAAGCCGTCAGTAAATTTCGATGTATTTCCGATAAGATAGGTTTTAGTGTTTCTTTAGGGAATGTTTTTACGGAATATAGGTTCTACGGAAGTCTATATTTATAAATTGTATTCCGACGGCATAACCATCAAAGTTTCGACGAAAGTCCAACAAGGTTTATTACCAAATATAGGTTCTTTACATACAAACTACCAATAATTTATGTTTTCGGTACAGCTACCGATTGTCATATATAAGTTCCTTTTTTTGGGTCAACATATAAGTTCTTCTTAAACACCACTATATACTAAGAAGCTGCTCTCAGTTGTTTTTTAATCGTTTATATCCGATTTTGAAACCCTATACCCTAAACCCTTGATTATCCGCCGAAAATTGGAAGAATAAAGGAAAACATCCTTCCTCCGTGTTTCGAACCCTGGAATGGAGAGGTAAATGCAGGGGATCGAAACAGTTGAACTGAGTGTTATATTACTGTTTTATGTACATAAATTTATTGATATTTTAATCGTTTATGAGATTTGTTAAAAAAAAAACTAAAGACTTTGGAAATGTTAGAAAACTTACTATATAAATGATATTTTTTTTGAAAATAATATTTTTTTTTTTAAATATTTAATTTTCATCACTTTCGGAATTGTAGTCGGATGAAAATTAATTGGTGTCAACATCAGATTCACCCCTCTCTTCTTCCGAATTTTGAATGAAGAACGGCGTCTCCAAATTGAGTAAAATCAACGCTTGATTAACTATATAATCACTTTCAATTTCTTGTAATGGATAGTGTTCCTCAACTCCGTAAACTCTTCCTCTCGGATTGATTTTAGTAACTATTATCCATGGGTCGTTCTTGTATATTTTCTATGGTAAGGAATGTAACACACCTGCATCAAATAAAATATCATTTATATGGTAAATTATTTAGAAGAAAGTCAAGTTTTTAGATGAATTAAAACGTAAAGTCGATCACTAACCTGATCTGCATGTGGAGTAATAATGAAAAGATCATATTCCCGAACTTCTTACTCGAATGGATAGACATCACTCCAAACTCATCGATGGTAACACCTTGGCCAATAATCGGGTTATACCAACCACAAAAAACCACTCATCTCATGTCGAGCTTCCGAATGTACTTGACTTCCATTATTTCTTTGAGAACCCTGTAGTACACAACTTCACCGGAAGAAAACGAAACACTGTAATATGCGGTTATCCTAGTAGAGCCATCTTTATGCACCTTAAACACATATCCCCTTGTGCAATATCTTGGATAAGACTTTGTATTGTAGTGGGGGCCGTTGACTATATCTATCAACCAATCATGGGGCGTGCGTCTGTTTCTTATTTCATTGTTCACTTGAAAAAAGTAACGCACAATAGTTAATAAAAATACCCAATATATCGTTGTTGAGTAACATTTTAAGAAAAAATCTTACATAAAATTGTAGCCAAGTGGTGAAGTCTTTTTGTTTATGCTCTTCACGCTCTTCTCTGTCAATTCAGGATGCCAATGTCGTAAAGCCTCCTTGTGTAACTTACGAAAAGTAAATATCTCATTAGTACACTTATTATGAGATATAGTTGCCAATGTAATAACACGTAATGTAAACTATATGCCTCTCATATTCGATGACTTCGTCGCAGTTCGTGAGAATATACGTGTGTAGGTGTGCTTGATTTTCCGCTTAACTGTCCAACTTGTTGGAAAATGCTGGGGACCGTTGACGGATAAATTGGCTTCTCGCCTCTATCACCTTATTGAGCTATGCGCCGACTCTTTGTACGTACTTGTGATGGGAAGTAATAGCTAGCAAAGGTCGAAGTCTCTTGATTTTTATATTGAGCCACAATGAACCATCCACTTTAACGGGGTTATTCACCTTCTTTTTATGATGGGACATATAACGCTCGAAAGAATACATCCACCGATATTGTACCGGACCACCAAGTCTAACTTCTCCAAAGAGACGAAGGGGCAGATTCTCCTTTACATCAAAGAAAGACGGTGGAAATATCTTTTTAGATTGCATAAGATCCTAGGAACATTTTTCTCCAAATTTATGATGTTGTCAACTGTAAGTGACCTCGTGTATATATCCCTAAAAAAGCTCCTACTGCTGCGATTGCTTTATGAACATCTTTTCGGAAGAGATGAGAAAATGCAAATAGTAGAAATCATTGCATCACAACATGACAATCATGGCTCTTCATTCCGATAAACTTTCCTCCATCAGTATCAACACAGCCACACAAGTTTGAAGCGTAAGAGTTGCATAATCCAATCAAAGAACTCTTCCATCGAATGCTGGTCTAACCAATACGCTGGAATTGGACATTTTCGTTCTTCTAAAGATGAAGTTCATGCCGAGAACAAATTTTCGACAACTTAAATCCTAGACTTCAAATTATCTTTCGTCTTCCCTTTCACTTTCAGAACAATGTTCATGATGTAATATAAAAAAAAAAATCTCAATGTGCATGACATCAAGATTATGCATTAGTAGTTGGTCTTTCCAATATGGCAAATCCCATAAAATGCTTTTCTTGTGCAAGTTGTGGCATAAACCAGCCGCATATACATTTTCGTTCCTATTTCCACCTAAATCATAAGTTCTTAGCGCACCAAAGGTTCCTAAGAGCCCCAAAGTAGCCGAACCGGTGTCTTAGGAAGGAAGATCATCAAACACTTTTATCTTCTTTGTAAAATGATTTGTGCTTCTTAACAATACATACATGCTAACCTCCCATGTGTTGTCCATCCAGATAACTTACCATGAGTAGGGAAATCCCTAATTTTCCAGATTAGTACAACCCACTTCTGAAAATTTTGCTTGCACGAGACATCATATGCTTCAACAACGGGCTCCCACAACATTTAAAATTCATATATTAGTGGCTGCAAGAATACGTCAAGCGAACGTTTTGGATGCACTGCCTGGAACGAGTACGGAGAGGAAAAGAAACTCTCGACACTTGCACATAGATGGAGGTAGGATATACGGAGTTAGAATCACATGCCACAACGAATATTGTCTCTTATGACTCCCAAATGGGTTGAAACCATATCTGCATAATCCGAAGTACAAGTTACGTGGCTCATACACAAAATCCGAATATACAAAATGAAAATGTCACCACACCTCATCATCTGACGAATGTGCAATCTCTTCTCCTCTTCTATGCTCGGCATGCCTTCTTATTTCCCCTGTGGTTCGTTCAGATTGGTATAATCGCTTCAACCTGTCGGTTAACGGCAAATACCACATTCGTTTAAATGGAACTTTAACTCTTCCCCTTGTGTCCTGATAGCACGGCGACCGACTAAATCCTCCTCCTAAGTTGGTCCCCAATTTGAACGTAACGTCCTTCTTGATGACGATTGTGAGTGGTGCAGCTGTGGTACTTAATGCTGGTTTGTGTGGGCCATTCCTAGAGAGCCTTAACCTTCTCCCGATTCACCTGCAATCCCTCCGAACTCACGAAAAACATAGCAATACAAGCTGATCAGTGCAAAATGTGTACGTCTTGAGGTCCACATAAAAGCCTTCTTGACGAAGAGTGGCCTGAAAATACCTATACTGTATATTATAATATCATCAAAATAAACGACCACAAACTTACATATCTAGGCCCGTAAGACCTGGTTCACGAGTCTCGTGAAAGTGATGGGGGCGTTGGTAAGACCAAACGTCATGACGAGCCACTCATAGATACCCTGCTTGGTTATGAATTCCGTACCACTCGTTCCCTTCTTTCATCCTCACCTGGTGATAACCACTCGTTAGATCGATCATAGAAAATCCGGACGCTTCATGCAGATCGTCCAACATGTTGTCCAGACGTGGTATCGGATGTCAGTACTTGATAGTGATATTTGATTGTTGAGCAGTCGACGCACATCCTCCTAGTTCCGTCTTTCTTGGGTACCAACATAACCAAAAATGCATATGGGCTGAGACTCTCGCGTATATTTACCTTGGACATGAGGTTCTGAATCTGCTTCTCCAACTCCTTACACTCGGTCGGGTTCGTTCGGTAGGCCGGTCGGTTCAGTAGAGCGGAAACGGGTACGAGGTCGATCTGGTGCTTAATGTCTCAGATCGGTGGTAGGCCGGCTGGAATCACTCCGTTAACACGTCCTTAAACTTTTGCAACAAAGAAACCACTTCTCGGGGCAGATCTAAGTCGCTAGGACCACAATGCAAAACCTCCTGAAAGACCATCTGCATTTTATGACTAATAGTTTTAGAAACGAAACTTGATGTGATGAGTAGGTTGGTTGCACTTACCTTGCTCTCCTTTACGAGTTTTAATTGAATTTTAGGGATGTCCAATGGCGGGAGTGGTGCGAGCTAGTATTTGCGTTTATCATGGCTGAACGAGTAGTGATTAGTACGTCTGTTGTATAAAGTCTCCTTTTTCGAATTGCCAGGGTCGGCCCAAAAGTAGCTGACCAACTTGCATGGGCACGGCGTTGCACAACACGTTGTCACTGTACTTGTTTACACTGAACAGAATGGTGACCTGATAGGCTATTCGTATATAGCCACCTAACCTGGTATGGCCACAAATGCTTTGTAACTTGGAGACCTAACTTATCAACCATGTATCTACTAGACATGTTAGCTCATGAACCTCAATCTATGATAAGACTACAAACCTTGTTTTTTACGGTACACTGGGTATGATAGATGTTCTCCAGTTTGATTGTCTTGGGATATAGTAGGGCGCTGAAAGCTCTTTGGGTCACCAACATTTATCCAACATCTGGATATTCAATAGGAGTTTTTAGGCCGTAAATCTCCACATCTTCTTCTTGCTCCCCTTGATACTCGTACTCGCCAGTTGACGTGACGATCATAAGCTGTTGATTGGGAAATTCTTGAGCCATACGTCCTTTTCCTTGACATTTAAGACAAGTAATATCTCTACCTCTATAAGTGCTAAGAAACTTACCAGCTTTGGGACAGTTGAATTTAGGAGTCTCGACATTTGATTTCTTAAACTGCAACTTATACTCAACAGCCTTACCTTTGTCTAAAGCTCAAGGCGCGGGGGCGTCCATGTCGAGTTGCTCCGCGCTCGCTTCATCGTGGGCGCTTTACATTTGCTGTGCTGCTCGACCTGAATACTGATATGTAGTTGATAGGTCAAATCTTATCCCTATTTCTAACTTCAAGTGTACAATGTCGAACAATGTAATATCTAGGGTATCGAATCCACAGAGACTCAAGTTTCACGCGATACATTATATGTAGTCGAATTAAGCTAAGCAAGACATATGAAAGCAGTAAATGATAGGTCGAGTTTTATCCCTATACTAACTGCAAGTGCACAGTGATGTAGTTGTAGTACTTAGGGTATCGAATCCAAAGGGACTCCGGTCAACGATAGAATTAGAACAGAAAAGATTAAACTAGGAAAAAGCAAATTATAAAGCAGTAAACAAAATAGCACGTAAATAAATCAAGCGAGGTAGTTGTAAGCAATCAAACGAAGGTGTCAGGTTTCAGGGGTTCTCAGGATATCAGGAAATCAGATAATCAAACAATCAGATTCAATCTATAATTTTCTTGAACTAGAATCACGAAGGTAAAACTAACCAGCTGTCGCTGCGATAATTATCTATGTCTAACAACCTAGCAGACCAACTTTCGTTGCGAATCCTAGAGTTCTAAACATGCATTAATTCCAAGTTCGTTCGTTCACAATTTCTCCAAACCAAATTCCTTTGCGGATAGATAAATTGCTCACCTAATCAGATCTAGTTAAATAAACCAACTGTCTTTGCGTAAATCAACCTAGAATCAGTAATCTAAATGGCCAGTTCAGATTAAGCATTAAGAATAGATTAGATGAAGAACTAGATGATGAATCTAATAAATTAGTTATTCTAACATTCCTTCAAATCCCTAATGAAAATCCCTAACCTAACAAGAGATCTACTCAGACATAGCAATCATAACAGAAAACATGGTCATAATAGATATCATAAAATAATCTGAGAATGAGAACAGGGGTTCGAAATCAAGTCTCTTTCGAGAACAAAACCAGCCCCTAAAACTCTCTCTAGAAAAGCTTAGAATCAAAACTTAGCCTAACAAGTGGCTGTAAAACCTAATTATAAACTAAAACACGAATTGGGGCTTTCTTGTGAATATGAGAAACTTATGGGCAATTGTGTAAATCTCCAAAGTCTTCAAAATCTGATGTCGCAGGGCTGCAACGATCGACACCACGAGTGCATCGATCGATGCAGAGGTCGTCCAGACTTGGTGGAATTAGCTCTCTCGGCTTTATGCTCCAAACTTGCCCAAAATGCTCCATTATCTCCAATTCCGCTCCAAAAGTGCATGTACCTAATAAACACCTGAAAAGACTCTAAAACATAATAATAAACTCGATAAATAAGATATATACCATGGTTAAAAGCCCTAAAATCCATGGTATATCAGTAAATATGCAAGTAATTAATAGTGTGTTTTCGAGGGGACAAAATCGCTAGACTTAGGAAGTTCTCAGGAAATCTTACAATGTAAGACTCTTAATTAATCAGGATTCAGATTAAGCGCATGTTCAAGAACTAAAATCACAAATGTCAAATAACTCAACTCTCACTGCAATTATTCTCTATGTCTAGCAACCTAACAATTCAAATCTCTCTGCAATCTTATAGTTCTAGACAAGCATTAATAGCAAGTTCTTTAGTTCACAATTCTCTTAAACAAAATCTCTTTGTATCTAGTCAAATTGTTCACACTAAGTTCTGTGAGATTATAATTCACACCCTCATGCCAAATTGTTAGTCTAAGATCTAAAACCTAGGTGATCAATCCAGAATTAATTTTTAATCTCAACTTAGGTGATGACATATAGTGTTAGAATCCTAATTATTCAGAGATCTAACAAAGTATGAAAACCCTATGAGAATTCCTTAATCTAACAAAGGTTACTACACAAACATGATATCATCAGACAACACATATTGAATAGAAAACCAAAAGACTGAATAGATATAATAATGGGGTTCGAAATCCTTCTCTCAAAGGTTACATAATAGTAGATCAGTGATATATCATGGTTTTTACCGGTTTTAGACCATGATATAAGTGTGTTTTAGACTTTTTTAGTGTTTCTTTAGAGTCATTTACAGGTGTTATTAGGTACATGCACGTTTGTAGCGGAATTGGAGATTTTGATGCATTCTGGAGCTTTTTGGAGTGTTTGGCCGAGAGAGTAGAGTTCACTGTCGAGATCAGAGTTTTGTGTCGATCGACACATCTTGTGCAACGATCGACGCACATGCGAGATGGGCTTTTTCTTGGCAAGTTATGAAGAATAAAGAAATTGCACAATTACCCAGAAGTTTCTCATATTTACAAGGAAGCCCCAATTCGTGTTTTAGGAATATAATTAGGTTTTACAGCCACTTGTTAGGCTAAGCTTTTCTTGGAGAGAGTTTAGGAGATTTTAGGGATGGTTTTGTTCTCGAAAGAGACTTGATTTCGAACCCCTGTTCTTATTCCCTTGATTATTCTATGATATCTATTTTGACTATGTTTTCTGTTATAACTGCTATGTCTGAGTAGATCTCTTGTTAGGTTAGGGATTCTCTTTAGGGATTTGAAGGAATGTTAGAATAACTGATTCATTAGGATTCATCATCTAGTTCTTCATCTAAAACTGTTCTTAATGCTTAATGATGTGAGATGGTATGATGGTAGAGAGAGAGATGGACCGAGAATGGAGTGAAGAGATGAGTGATGATCGAATGGAACGAGAAGCTGGCCGATGGCACTCTCTTCTCGTCAAGGGATGGTTGAATGGTGGTTTGTGAGCTACTGATTGCTAGGAACACTGAGGAAGATCGAGGCAGCAAGCAAGCCAAGAGTCCCACTCGTCTAAGGGGCAGCCGCGCAGAGAGAGTGAAAACGAAAACCTGTAGGGTTTTTCTTGGTTCTAACTTGCTTAGTGTTTTCATTAACCAGAAAGAGTTTTATGACTTACAAGATGGACCAGAAACTAATGGGCCATCTGAAATTACCCAAAGAAAAACAAAGACATAAAAGAAATAAATAAAAGACCAAAAATGGAAGGTCTGGTCGCAAGAGAAGAGAAGAGGCCGGTCTGACTCTCTAATGAATGGGCCTCGGATCACCTCGTTAAAAACCTTGTGAAGAAAACCCATTTGGGACAAAACTTCACAAGGGAAAAAGAGTATGATCTTTATCCCAGAGGCAGACCGGTCAAAGAATCATCTGGCTCGATGCAGAAGATCATGGTCGGTCCGTGGGTCCAGAGTATGGGCCAGGGCGTGGTCTACTCAAATGGGCCGTCAGCTTCGGTATGGATCATCCTCCTGGCCAACTGGTTCAGGACAGGTTTTCCTTGGTCGAGATGGCCTAGCTGGGTCGTGATGTCTTCTAGGCTTGTCATCGAGATCAGCTGCTCCATGGCATTGTTGAATTCGGCTCGACCTAGCTGGGTCGTGATGTCTTCTAGGCTTGTCCTCGAGATCAGCTGCTCCATGGCATTGTTGAATTCGGCCCGTATCTGTTGATGTCCCGAACGCGTCCTTGGTACATCTCGCATGGTCGGGAACAGGTCGGCCAACTTCTTGGTAGAGCCTGGTCCATCTTGCTCGTCCAACTCAGAGTCGGCCAAGCTGATGTCCTCATCATTCCCACCCTCTTGAAGAGGTTCTGGCCTCAGAACGGTATCACCTGCACAATAAGGAGACAAATCAGCAACATTAAAACTTGACGATATGCTCATCTCACCTGGTAGTTCCAATTGGTAGGCGTTGTCGTTGATCTTCTTTAGGACCTGGAATGGTCCATCTCCTCGTGGAGCAAGCTTGGACTTCCTCTTGTTTCTGAACCGTTCGGGTCGCATGTGAACCCAAACCCAGTCGCCTGGCCTAATATCGATCTCCTTCCTGTGTTTATCGGCTTGCTTCTTGTACTGCTCCGTCCTCTTCTCGATGTTCTCCTTGACCGCCTGGTGTAGCTTGGCGACGGCCTCAGCCTTGCGCTCTCCATCAAGATTGATGAACTCCAATGCTGGCAGTGGCTTCAGATCAAGTGGCGTATCTGGCTTAAATCCATAAACAACCTCAAAAGGAGACATCTTAGTAGCAGAGTGTTTGGCACCATTATAAGCAAACTCAACAAAAGGAATGCAATCCAACCAATGTGATAAATTTTTTACCAACCGTGGCCCTTAAAAGGGCTGAGAGAGTTCGGTTCACGACCTCGGTCTGTCCATCAGTCTGTGGATGACAAGTGGTCGAGAACAGCAGCTTGGTACCGAGCTTCCTCCACAACGTCCTCCAAAAGTGACCTAGGAAGGCCGGGTCACGGTCCGAGACGATGGTCCGTGGCAGTCCGTGCAATCTGACCACTTCTTTGAAGAAGAGATCGGATGTCTGGGTCGCATCATTCGTCTTAGAACACGGTATGAAGTGAGCCATCTTTGAAAACCGGTCGACCACAACGAAGATCGTATCCTTGTTCCTGACCTTAGGCAAGCCAAGCACAAAATCCATAGAAATATCGACCCATGGTCGGTTAGGTATAGGCAAAGGTAGGTAAAGACCGTGAGGATGTGACCTGGACTTGGACTTAAGGCATGTGATGCACTTGGAGCAGAAACGCTCCGTGTCTCTCTTCTGATGTGGCCAATAGAAGTGCTCTACTAGGACACTCAATGTCTTGTCCACGCCAAAGTGTCCCATCAGTCCTCCTCCATGGGATTCTCTGATCAGAAGCTCCCTCATTGACCCCTGAGGAATGCACAGCCGCTTGCCCCTGAACAGGAAGCCGTTATGCAAGTAGAAAACTCCTTTCGGTCCTTTGCTACATTCCTGAAAAATTTCACCAAAATCAGGGTCAGTATCATAATCGTCTTTAATGAGTTTAAACCCCAAGACTTTGGCCTCCATGGTGCTGATCAATGTGTATCTCCTGGACAATGCATCAGCTACCACGTTCTCCTTTCCCTTCTTGTACTTGATGATGTATGGAAAGGTCTCCACGAACTCAAGCCACTTAGCGTGCCTCCTCTTCAGATTTGTCTGTCCTCTCAGATGCTTGAGCGTCTCGTGGTCGGTGTGAATAACAAACTCTTTGGCCAGCAAGTAATGCTGCCAAGTCTCCAAGGATCTAACCAACGCATACAACTCCTTGTCATAGGTAGGATAGTTGAGTGTGGCTCCACTCAACTTCTCGCTAAAGTAGGCGACCGGTCGCCCACCTTGCGTCAGAACAGCTCCAATCCCTAAACCTGAAGCATCACACTCAATCTCAAACGTCTTATCAAAATTAGGCAAAACCAAAATAGGAGCATGGACTAAAAACTAAAATAAAATAGCTACTTGAAGACTAAAATAAAAACTAGAATCCCTACAAGCTACCTGAAGATTAAAAACTAAAATAAAAGTTTGAAATTTCGTTTAGGTGATGATTTATGAGGACAGGGGTGCCTCTCTATATATATGGGTTAAAAAAATTTATAACTTTCGATGTGGGACTTCCTTAACTTCATTAAGTGGTCTTAAGTTTCCAAAATAGCCCCAATATGAGGTTTTAAGTCATTTTGCCTTCGGAGGGGTGTTTGGCCGCGATTTGGAGTGATGGTTCGGGTGCTCGTCAGGCCATCTTGCTCCAAATGTATCTTGAAATCTAACCGTTGTATCATCCGAAACAAGTTGAAAATGAAAGATGGTATACCCCTCTATCCCCTGTCCAAATTTGAGCATGATCTGTCCGTTGGAAGATCTCCATTGGATGTCAAACTTCTGATAGAAACTGTGAGTGCCAAAATGTAGAGTTTCTCGCTTGTTTTTCCCAAGTCTTTTGAAAAGCTAGATAAAACTACAAAATATGAAACTCACTTGAAAATCATTATTAAAAAAAAATAACACCATAAAAAGATATTTAAAATATTGTTTAAATGGTGTAAAAACGGGTTATATCAGCAGTTACAGGAAAATTGTTGGTAGCTAGAAGATTATTGAACTTGCAAACCAAAATAAAGGAACAAGAACAAAGAGTGAATGAGTTTTACACCATATGCATTGTTCAAGGCAAAGTCTGCAGCCTCAATGTAGATTGAGGAAGCTGCACCAATGTGGCTAGTGATTACATGGTTAAGAAGCTTGAATCATCCAAAGCCATATAAGCTTCAGTGGGTCAATGATAGTTGTGAAATGAAAGTGAACAGCCGAGTTTTTGTTTCTCTTTTTCGGAATTTCCTAAAATCAATTGTCCTAACTGTTGTTTTATTCGTAATGTCGAGATTCGATAATCGTATAATTTTTGGTATTTATAATGTTTTGTTAGAAAGTGCTTATAATCTATAGATTAAGAATTTGTTAGTGATATGATCTTACAAGATCAAACCTAAGCAAACTAAATTAATAATATATTGGGTTATTATAAGTATAATATATATATATATATATGTGTTTGATATATATGATATATACATTTATATATATTGTACGTTAAGAAGAAATAAAGAAACAAACAATAATTATGATTTTTGTTGTAAGTATAATTGGGGTTAGCCCACTATCAACGGTGTGGCAAACCTAAACGATTGGGTTTTGATATCTATACTATTATTAGAATTACAAAATAGAGAATGCCCTTTTTTGATTTATTTACAGAAAATGCCACTCACTTTCTTTATTAATTTACTCATTAATTAAAGACAAAAATGTATTAAAATAGATCTTTTCTTTTGTTTTTTATTAAATAAACAGATAATAACATTTATATAAATAGATTTGATAACTATTAATATTTTAAAATATAAGGAAACTAAATCACTCAAAAACTTTCGTAAGAAGTAAGTATGTTCTCCACAGTATCTTGCCAATATATTTAGTTTAGTTCCACGGATTCACCAAAAAAAAAAAATACAAAATTATCTTTTTGACAAATCCTAAATATTCAAAAATTATTAATATTTCAAAATATAAGTAAATTAAATCCCTCCACAACTTTCGTAAGAAGCAAGTATTTTCTCCACAATATCTTGCCAAAATATTTAGTTTAGTTCCATGAATTCATCAAAAAGAAATAAAACAAAATATCAGTTTCAAAAACCCTAAATCGTCTCTCTCTCTCTCTCTCTCTCTCTATATATATATATATATATATATATATATACTAGTATGTTTCGCTCGCACCATGTGCAAGCGCTAATATTATTAAACATAAATTCTTAAAAAATAAAAAATTATCAAATTAATTTAACAACAATAATAATATTACTAAAATCTATATGAGAATATTTATAATTAAACATACATATATTATTATATTTAATAAGATATTTTATAATTTATTATAAATAAATTAATAGTAATAAAATAAATTATAATTATATAATTTATGTATAAAAATCAATACATAAATATCTTATTTAAAATATTATATATTAAATATATAAATTCAAATTTTATTTAAATAATATGAATTTAATATATAAAATCCGAAATATTATTTATTAATATTTAAAAACTTTCATAGACGTTTTCATATTAATCTCAAAATTAAAATTAAAAATATTCATATATATTTACACATTTATCATCTCATCTTACTTTTTGTATTTTTTATTCATGATTATGTATATCTCTAAAATAAAATTAAAAATATTCATAATATTTCATATTTATCATCTCATTTTTTATCCAAGGTTATATATATCTCCATAATAAAATTAAAAAACATAATAAAATTACCAATATAAATTAAGATTAACACATTAATTAACCTAATTTCATTAATGACAAATTAGTAATCAACCATTTTGAAAGTGAATATAAGGACAAAAGCACTTCTCATTTAATATAAAGATAAGATCATGTCATTTTCACTACAAGAAAAACTGTAAATAGCCACAGATTTTTTTCGTGGCTATGGCCTTTATCCGTGGCTATGGGCTCTTTGCTAGTGGGTTTTCGTGGCTATCCGTGGCTACGCTTCCACGAATAGCCATGAAATTGTTTGTGGCTATATAGCCACAAATAGCAAGAATAATTTTTGTGGCTTATGTAGCCACGAATAGCTACGGATTTTGTCGTGGCTATAGCCACGAATTATCCACGATATATTTCGTGGCTTTAGCCATAGATAGCCACAAAATTATTCGTGACTATTTAAAAATTATAAAAACAAAATTAAAAATTAAATATAAATTTATATACATAATTAAATAAAAATTAATTCACAAAAATACATTAAAAAAGCGGACCACCGCCGATGCTTCTCCGCCGATGCTCCTCCACCGCCGCTACTCCTCCACCGCTGCTGCTCCAGACCACCGTCACTTCGTGTTCTTCGTCTTTGTCACCACCGCAGCCATCGTCCACGGCTGTAATGTTTGTTAGATCTGAGGGGTGTGAGGTGACGGAGGTGCGTCAACCGCCGCTACTCTCTCTCACCATCGTCGATTCCGGTCTGGTGGAGAAGCCTACGTTACGAGCAACGACGGCTTTGTCTGCTTGGTCTTCTTCCCAGGAGGAATCCGGTCTGGTTTGTCTTCTTCCCAGGAAACAGAGCTTCGTCGAGAGAGCTCCGGTCTGGTTCTTCTGCGACAGAGCTTCGTCGAGAGAGCTTTGTCTTCGGTCGGCGAACAGGAGGGGAGGAAGGAGATCGGGTCGCTGCATCTTCGTCTTTCTCTCTCACGATTCGGCTTCGTCTTCGGCCGGCGACAGGAGCGGAAGAGGGAGGTCGGCTCGCTTCATCTTTGTCGATCTGTTTTGCCGCAGATCTGCTTGTGCAGAGATGACGCTCTGCTTTGCTCCATCTCTATATTACGATCTGATATATAAAAAATGAAGAAGAAGATGAAGGTTAATTGTTCAGCGGATGGGGAAGGCAAGGTGATGAAGAGATTAGGTTAAGGAGTGTTGTTAAATTATGGCCATTAGAACCAAGTGTAATCAATGGTTGATATGTAAAGAGACCTCAATCCCTGTCTTTCTTAAACAACCAATAGAAATTAAGTATTTATAAAATTATTTTACAAAATCATTTTATAACCATTAGAAATTAATTTTATGTTTTAATGTAAAATTTAAGTATTAGAGTTTATAATGTATAACTTTTCAAAATAAATTATCAAACTAATTAATATATAAGAAAGAGGATTTGAGTTTATAATTATAAAGTTTAAAACTTAAGGTTAGAGTTTGGGGTATAGGGTTGGTGGTTTATAATTAGAGTTTAAAGTAATTAGAGGTTTATTAATTAGATTCTTGTTTATAATTTAGGGTTTGTTTATATTTTGTTTATAATAATAACTCTTTTAATATAAATTAGGGGTTTGAAGGGTAAGAGTTTAATTTTATAGTTTATGATTAAAAATTTAAGTTTAGAGTTTGATTATGATTTAAGTTATAGGGTTTGAAGGTTTATAAGTGTTGAATATTAGTTTTGAATATATTATAGTATTTAAAATGTTATTAATAAGAGTTTTGGTTATACTTTAGAATTTTGGGTATGTTTAGGGTTTAGGGTTTTATATATTAGTTTTGTTTTGTTTATACTAATTAACAATCTTAATTTTGGATATGTTATGGAAATTGGAATGTTATATTTTTTTTTATATCTTAGGGGTTTGGAGTTTATTCAGGGTTAGAGTTTAGGTTATATATATATATATATATATATATATATGTTATACAATTGAGGTATTGGACTTGAAAATAATAATTTTATGTATATATAATTAAAGGTTTGTATTTTGATTTTCGAGTTTTTGATTAAGAGTTTAAGGTTTAGAGTTTGGGGTTTTATGGTATATTTAGGGTTTAGGGTTCTGAATAGCCACAAATAAAATTTGTGGCTATACGTGGCTATTTAGCAATTCGTGGCTAAATATCCACAGATAGCAATGAAACTGTTCGTGGCTAAGATAGCCATGAATAATGTCGTAGCAGTTTGTGGCTAACCCCTTCCACGATAATTATGTGGCTATTCATGGCTATATTAGCCACAAATAGGCACGAATAATGTCGTAGCAGTTCGTGGCTAAACCCTTCCACGACTATTTCGTGGCTATTCGTGGCTAAATATCCACGGATACCCACAAATTTCAAAATTTGAAATTCGTTGCTATTTCGTGGCTATCCGTGGCTGAAAAAAAAAATAGCCACGACCAATTCGTGGCTGGATCGTGGCTATTTACAGTTTTTCTTGTAGTGTTTCAACAAATGAATTGATTTTTTTTTATTTGATATTATTTACTTTATATACATACAAAAATTAACAATTGATTTTGACAAAATGTTGATGATTTTGATATTTGATTGTATAGTTGGAACGGAGGTTCTGAAAATCGAAGTTTGTTTCGAGAATTCAGATATTAGAGTGTTTGAAATGGTACAGGAGCCATACCGACTTTGGTTGATCCGGAGCTGCTTCGAGTGGACGCTGGGCAGATTCAGAGGCGAATCCAAGAGGTTGCAGTTGGTAATTACTGCTACAGATGCTTTGCTTGCGATCTCCCACGATGTATCCTCCATTGATAAGAATCTCGAGTCTCCTGTAAGTTGTATAAATTTGGATTTTCTTTACGTTGTTATGTCTATCTGGTTTTGAATTTTCAAAACTTCACTAATTTCCCTCATCTTTTGCTTTGCTCTGTCGGAGATGTTTATTGTTGTTTTAAAGGTGAAAATTTCACAGATGTGGTTAAAAGTCCATACTACATTGCGCCTGAAGTTCTGAACAAGGATTATGGTCTTGAAGCAGATATTTGGAGAGCCAGCGTGATGATTTACGTGCTACGCTCTGGTTCAGCTCGGTTTTGGGGAGATAAGATTACTAATTTGATCACAAACTTCTATGTGTTTTGGCAGGTGTTCTCATGTGTGTTATTAATTTAAGCAGAAACGGAAGAAGAAATATTCAATGAGGTTCTAGAGGGTGAGCTTGAATTGGCATCAGTTTTTGGCCACAAATCTCTGAAAACGCAAAAGATTTGATCAGAAAGATGCTTGAAATAAACCCCAAACAAAGACTGACTGCTCAACAAGTCTTTTAAAGTCTAGAATCATGAAATTCGATATTTCAAGCAGATAAGGAACTTTCTTAATCTTGATTTTTTCTTTCTAGGCCATTCATGAATTAGGGATAAAGGAAATGCTCCAGATACACCGCTACACAACTATGTTGAATCGCTTCAAGAAGTTTTCGGCAACAGACAAACTCAAGAAGATGGCTTCAATATAATAAAATATTTTGATTTTGTTAAGATGGTTTTGATGAGAGTATCTCTGATTTGTATTTTACACTAGCAGGTGATTGCAAAAAGAGATTCACAGGCTTAGAGATACCTTCAAAATTATAGGTAGTGACAAAAGCCGGAGAATAACTTCTTTTTTGTTTTTTTTATAGATAGTGACAAAAGCGGGAGAGTAATTATAATATTTATGAATTTGCATCATATATTTTCTTACACATGGATGAGTCTTCTTGTGCTCACTTTTAGACGGATATGAACTTGGAATACACCGTAGACTACGAGGAATTTATAGATGCTATTGCAAGACTAAAACAAATACAAGACGAGGAAACAAATTGCAAGATTAACATTGGAGCTCGATTTTGACGCGTCAATGATTATCAGGCATTAAAATCCGTTCTGGATCTGAAGAGGAAAGGGAAACCGTCTCTTCGAGACAATACTTACTCTATATTTTTTTCCTTACATACCACAAAAATGTCAAAAATGTTTGAAGTGCCTGAAAAATTGTGTTTTTGTCAAAAATTTTAATTTGGGTTTCTCAAATAGGATTAAATTATGGGCTTGATTTATCAAATTTGCCTAAAGTCAAGGGAGCTTAAAAGATTTATGTTTAAGTGTAAACTTGAAAGATCCATATTAAAACACAATCAATAATTTTATAGATTTGAATCTAGAATATACCATTTTATTTAATAATGTAAATTCCTTTTTCTAATGAAATTTAATATTTTAAAGCTAATACATTTTATGTCATGTATATTTTAAGGTAATTTAAAAAATATATTAGAGAATATCTGACATAAATTTGTTTTGAAAAATTGGCTACAAACCGCTAAACCTAATTTCTAAATGTTAAATAATTAGATTTTTAAAATTAATTTAATTAATAAATATTTCAACAATAAATTTTACAAAATATCAATAAATAAACCTTATTAGTTAGCAATAAAACTTCATAACTTACAATTTATTAACGAAAATATAGGTACTAAATTTCATGGCCATAATCTTCATTTTATTAAATTTTTTAAAAAATAAAAATTATAGACATACATATATGAAATTAAATATGCATATCTTATTTATGACACACTACAAGAAAACAGGGATTTTGCGACTCTAAGTTGCGACTGATTGTATAGTCGCTAAATTTTGCGACTGCTTAGCGACTAAGTTGCGACTGATATTGCGACTAATAGAGAATAGTCGCTCTTTAGTCGCTAAATTGCGACTACAAGTAAAATGTCGCTAAATAGTCGCTATTTAGCGACTATTTAGCGACTAAATTCGGCGGGTCGCTAAACCGTATTTTTGTTAGTCGCTAAAAGTCGGTATAAAAACACGTTTTTAATGTTTTTAACCGCGTGTACCTAACTTTGTAACAAATTTACGAATCAGTCGCTAAATTAGTCGCTAAATAGTCGCAAAAACTTATATATATACAAACATGGATCAGCTCGGTTTCTCCTGAGCCACACACTTAGTTTGCGATATTCATCAGAAAAAATTGAAAAAAAAAACCCAGAGAGGAACGTTTTCTAGGTCAGCGATAATGTCAGGAGCTTATAACTACACTAACGGTCGAGAGTGGATGTATAACCAGATCGATCCAGCTACGGGAGATTTCACGGCAGAATTCATGGAGGGGGTCGATAAACATTTCATCCCGTTTGCAAATAGCCAGCCCTTCGCGCAGAGCAATGGAGGTAAGTTTCACTGTCCTTGTGATACTTGCAGGAATGATAAACGACTTATGACGGGGAGAAAAATACAAAAGCATTTGTATAGGAATGGATTTATGCCTGATTATTATGTTTGGTATAAGCATGGTGAAGAAGTCGATATGGGTTTAGGAACGAGTTATGCTGATACGACCTGGGTTAGTGGAAGTGAAGGAATGGGTAATGTAGTAGAAGATAGGTATGTGGATATGGTGAATGATGCATTTCGTGATAACAAACATTTTGATAACTATCATCAATATAGTTATCAGAATGTGGAGGAATATGGTAGTTATCTGAATGTAGACGAACCGGTACGTAATCATTCAAAAAAATTCTACGACTTGCTAGAAGGAGCGAACAATCCTTTGTACGATGGTTGTCGTGAAGGTCAGTCACAGTTATCCTTAGCTGCTCGAGTCATGCAAAAGAAGGCGGAGCATAATATGAGTGAAAGGGCAGTGGATTCGATATGCGAAATGTTTACAGAGTATCTACCAGAAGGAAATCAGGCAATCAATTCACATTACGCGAAAGAGAAATTGATGCGCAATTTAGGCCTCCCATGTCAATCGATTGATGTTTGCTTCAACAATTGTATGATATTCTGGAAAGATGACGAAAGCTTAGATAAGTGTCGGTTTTGTGATTCACCAAGATGGAGGCCTAACGAGCAGCACCGTAGGACCAATATACCATATAGCCATATGTGGTATATGCCTATTGCTGACAGATTAAAGAGAATGTATCAGAGCCAGAAGACTGCATCGGCAATGAGATGGCATGCCGAGCACCAAGCAAAGGAGGGAGAAATGTGTCATCCGTCTGATGCGGCAGAGTGGAAATATTTTCAAGATCAGTATCCCATGTTTGCACAAGAGACCCGCAATGTTTATCTTGGACTATGTACAGATGGATTCAATCCATTTGGCATATCCAATAATCATTCGTTGTGGCCTGTGATCTTGACTCCTTATAATTTACCCCCTGATATGTGCATGAACACGGAGTACATGTTCCTTACAGTAATGAACTCTGGGCCAAATCATCCGCGAGGTAGTCTCGATATATTCCTCCAGCCTCTTGTTGAGGAGCTAAAAGGATTGTGGTTTAATGGAGTCGATGCATACGATGTGTCCTTGAATCAAAATTTCAACCTAAAAGCAGTTCTGTTGTGGACGATCAACGATTTTCCGGCGTATAGCATGTTATCAGGATGGACCACTCATGGAAAATTATCATGTCCATGGTGCATGGATGATACCAAATCTTTTTATCTGCCGAATGGAAGAAAGACGTGTTAGTTCGATTGTCACCGGAGATTTCTTCCTGCAGATCATCCACTGAGGAAAAACAAAAAAGACTTCTTGAAGGGAAAGGATGCTAGGAATGAGTATCCACCTGAGTCTTTAACCGGTCAGCAAGTCTATTCATACCATTTGCGCGGTGTAAATCCACCTAAAACTAAGGATGTTGGTGGAAACGGGCACGAGAAGAAGATGCCCGGATATGGAAAGAAGCATAACTGGCACAAAGAAAGCATCTTTTGGGAGTTACCTTACTGGAGGGACCTCAATCTTCGACACAATCTCGATTTGATGCATATAGAGAAGAATGTTTTCGACAACATTATCAAAACTCTTATGCGTGTGAAGGGTAAATCAAAAGACAACATCCCATCAAGATTGGATATAGATCAATTCTGTTCTCGGCCACACTTACATGTTGATAGTGCTGGTAGATCTCCTTTCCCAGTTTACTCACTGACAAACGAAGCTAGAACCAAGTTGTTGGAATGTGTTAAACATGAGGTCAAATTTCCAGATGGTTATGCTTCAGACTTAGCAAGTTGTGCTGATTTGGGTAACGCACAGTTTTCTCGGATGAAGAGTCATGATTGCCATGTCTTTATGCAGCGACTACTTCCATTTATCTTTGCTGAACTCCTAGACAAGAACGTCCACCTCGCGTTAGCAGGTACCCGATTATTCATTGTATTTTGAATATGTTGTATTAACCATTAATGTTTTAATTTCTTTATATTGTAGGGATCGGAGGATTTTTTCGTGACTTATGTTCACGAACTTTGCAGAAGAGTCGCGTCCAAATTCTAAAGCAGCACATTGTTTTGATTCTCTGCAATTTGGAGAAGATTTTTCCACCATCATTTTTTGACGTGATGGAGCACCTTCCTATACATCTCCCCTACGAAGCTGAATTAGGAGGCCCTGTTCAATACCGGTGGATGTACCCCTTTGAAAGGTTTTACAAAAAGCTGAAAGGGAAAGCAAAGAACAAAAGATATGCAGCTGGATCTATTGTTCAATCATATCTAAATGAAGAGATTGCATATTTCTCTGAGCATTATTTCGCGTCTAATATACAAACGAATTCAAGGTAAATTTCTCTCTAGTTAACGGAGACATGTACATGATATCGATTATGAGGTTTCTAAATGTTTACTCATGTTGTCAGGTTAACAAGATACAATGAAGGTGGAGTCCCCGAATATCATGACCAAGAAGTACCTAATATATTTACTCAGGTTGGTCGTACAAGTGGGGAAATGCATGAAGTATGGCTTTCACCAGAAGATTGGAAATGTGCACATGCTTACGTTTTGCGAAATTGCGCTTATTTTAGACCATTTGAAAGGTATAACACAGCATAAATGAATTTATATTTTGTGTTGGTCTCATATATATGTTGGTCTTAAACAGTATGTTCGAAGACTATATCTCTGGAAAATATCCAGATCTCTCCGAGAACGAACTCTCTGGGAAAAGGGCTGACGAATATCATACTTGGGTGCGAGATTATGTATGTTCGTGAAATTTTTCTTATGTGATTTTATACATGACGAATAACATACATGTGATTTTATCTACTTATTTGTCATTGTCTGTTTATCTATATGCAGGTTGTTTACTGGAACGAGACCTATAAATTTCCTCCTTGGGTTCAAGACATTGTGCATGGACCCGTCAACAAGGCTAAAACTTGGCCTATCTTCTATACAAGAGGATATCTGTTTCATACAAAAAATCACAGTGAGGGACGGAAGACATGTAACTATGGTGTCTGTGTTAAAGGAGAAAATTACAGTGATGCTTCCGATGCAGCTGATTTCAATGGGATCTTAACAGATATAATACAACTTCAGTACGAGGGGTTGGTTAATTTGAGAATAACACTCTTTAAGTGTATATGGTATGACCCTGTTTTAGGTAGAGGCACTCGAAGGAGCAATGCTGGCGTTGTCGACGTTCGTGCATCCAGGAAGTACAACAAATACGAACCATTTATTCTCGGTACGTAAATTTAATTGTCGCTTTCTTGTTAATTACTCTTTGGATATCATAGATACTCGAGTATAAACTTCCACATTTATAATTTACACAGCCTCTCAAGCGGAGCAAGTTTGTTATATCCCGTATCCGTACACAAAGAAACCGAAGCAATTTTGGCTCAATGTTGTTAAAGTCAACCCGAGGAGCAATATCTCAAGGGAATATGTCAACACAGAACTCACTCTTTTGCAACAAGAAAATGATGATCCGGTAATGATGACTACAATTGAAGATCTCGTTCCTGAGAATTTGGTACAACACGAAAACACAATCAATCTCGATTACGACGTTGGAGATGCAGAACCAGAAGACGAATTCCGATGTAATCTATCATCTTCTGATGATGACGATGAAGATGATGAAGTGGACAATGATGAAGAACCGTACTGATATTTGTATTTCATAGTTTTAATAATCTCAGATTTGTTCAATATTAAATATGTCTAGTGTTTGATGTTTATGTTTAAGGTTTATGTATAATGTCTAATGTTTATGTATAATGTTCAATGACATCTTCCCTTTGTTTAATTCATAATGTTATTGTTTTTTTTTTTTTCTAATTTGTTAATGTTTGTGTCTTTATTAAATGCAATATGTTTTACTTAAGTATTAGTTTTTAGTATATAATTCGTTAATCGAGCTATTTAAGATTAAAATTTGCATCAAACCCTGATTAGTCGCAACTTAGTCGCAATTTAGTCGCCAATTCGCAACCATTTAGCGACTAACTTGCGACTAATAAGGATTTGGCCCAAATAAAATCAGGCCCGCCAATATTTCGCTAGCCCGCGAACATTTTTGTTAGACCCGCCTAGATTTTTGCTAGCCCGCGAACATTTTATTCTGGCCCGCCAAAATCCAGATATTTTCCTAATTTTTTCTAAGGGTCGAAAACCCTAGTTCATTTGTTCAGAACCAATTTTCATCGCCGTCTTCCTCTCTCTCGTTTCCATCTCTCCAACGAAATCACGATCTCCTTCTCTCGCCGTCTTCTTCTCTCTCGTTACCATCTCTCACACTCTCAACCACTCTTTCGCAACCCTAACACCATCTATCTCCCACCAAAATCTCTCTGTTCGATCTCAGTCAAAACCCTAACCGTGTATATCTGATGGCGAAATCAAAACCTAGAGGAGGTAGAGGACGAGGCCGAGGTAGAGGAGGTAGAGGACGAGGGCGAGGAAATAGCACCGACGGACCAGAGCCTTCCTCATCAACCCCATCGAGGCCCATGAATCTGCCGCCGCAGTACAAATTCGATCCGGCGACAGATGGTACACCTCCACCGCATCCCACCATGACTCAAACCCAGCTGCATGTCAGCCAGTACCCACCGCCGCATCAACTCTTATACACCGAAGCGAGCTCTCCACGACCGACATCTCTTGGATACGGTCCTGCCACCACCGCAGCTCCTTCGAATTCTCAGCGGACAACCTCGGTGACTCCACCTGCTCATAGGACAGCCTCGGCGAATCAGTCTGGTCAGAGGACTACCTCGGTGACTCCACCTGCTCATAGGACAGCCTCAATGACTGTGACTCCACCTCCTCAAAGGACAGCCTCGGTGAGAGAACCTGCTCAGAGGACAGTCTCAGTGACTCCACCTGCTCATAGGACAGCCTCTGGGAATCCCCAAGGTAATTGTCTTTGAACCGATTGTTGTGAGTGTTGAGAGTGTTGAGAGTGTTGAGACTGTTGAGATTGTTGAGATTGTTTGTGATTGATTTATCTTGTCTTGATTCGTTTGAT
Source organism: Orychophragmus violaceus (assembly GCA_030180135.1). NCBI lineage: Eukaryota > Viridiplantae > Streptophyta > Magnoliopsida > Brassicales > Brassicaceae > Orychophragmus > Orychophragmus violaceus. Next base: position 16,470,816 of record CM058236.1, read on the forward strand.
GATATTACTTGAGACAACTTGTGGATTTAATATGTGACTTGTTAGTGTTTTTAAGTCTGTTGAGATTGTTGAGATTGTTTGAGATTGCTTTATCTTGTCTTGATTCGTTTGATGATATTACTTGAGACAACTTGTGGATTTAATATGTGACTTGTTAGTGTTTGTATGTCTGTTGAGACTGTTGAGATTGTTGAGATTGTTTGAGATTATTTGATCTGTTACTTGTGACTTATTTGATCCTCTATTGAGTTTAATTGAGATTGCTTTGAACCGTTACTTGAGAATGCTTTGAACCGTTACTTGTTTCATTTACTGAGAGTACTTGAGATTACCGAGATTGCTTGAGATTACTTGAAAGCTTAGTGAGATTGCTTGACATTTCTTATATGCAAGATTGCTTGGTGGTTATTATCTGTTACTTGTGACTTATTTGATCCTCTATTGAGTTTAATTGAGATTGCTTTGACTGTTGAGACTTGTGATATTTAAGAATGAAAGCTTGTTTCCGTTTGAGTTTACTTGAGAATGCTTTGAACCGTTACTTATTTCTGTTTGAATTTGTGAGCTTTGATTTGTGTGTTGATCATATTTTCAGGTCATATGTCTTCTCCACAACCCTCTTCGAGTCAATCAGTTCATCTGTCTCAACAACCAAGGGCGTCTCCGGTGCAAAACTCTGAAGGTCAGAGCAATCAAGTGGATGAGAATCTGATTGACGGGGTTGACGACCATGTGGTAATTCAACCTAATCTTGAAGCAAGCCGTCTCCGCTATCTTGAGAGACTACTAAGCATGCCAGGACGAGAAGGGTGGACTACTGTTCTCTCACCAGTTCTTCCCCAGCCGCCAAATACAACTTGGTAAATGTTTATTTCCATCTTTTCATCTAGTTATTTGCTTTGATTCAGAATTTTACTGATTCTTTGTTGTCTGTGTAGGTTTGGTCGTGACAAGTCTTCTCTGGTCCGAAAGATCACAAAGGTCTTCCAAAACAAATTTGATGGTGAGTTCTATAGTTGGAGCCATGTGCCTCGACCGCGAGTAGAGCGATACTTCTTAGAGTTTGCGGTAAGTATATAGGTACAATAGTCTAATTTTTTGTAAACTTTTGTTTGTAAACTCATTAAATTGATTAAGCTCTTTATATTGTAGAAAGAGCACCACTGGGATCCATTAATCACAGGGACCGTTCAAGCACATTTTGAGGCCATATGTCAAAGGAGAATGAAGGACATGGTGAGCAAAGCTCACCTTTCTGGTGTCCGACCTGCATGGATAGAAGAAGACATTTGGGTAAAGATGACTGCATACTGGGAAACTGATGAGGGTAAACAGAGGAGTGAGACCACTTCTGCTGCTCGGAATTCTGATCGTGTCGGTCTTGGTGTGAGCAAAACCTACACTGTCCAAAAGTCTATGGAGCAAATTCACCAAGAAATGGTAGTAGGCATTCTTCCTCTTATCTACTTTTGTCTCTGAATTTTTAATCTTCTTTGTTAGCTATTAATTTTGTTATATTTTCAGGAAAAGGAGATGGGTAGACCTGTCAGCTTTGGTGAGGTTTTTCTGAAAACCCACAAAAAACCTGATGGAACATTCATCGACTTGAAGGCACAACAGATTGCAGAGAAGTATGAGGAGATGCTCAATGCAAAGAAGGCCGAGATTGAGGCAGAAACTTCTGATGGCACTTCGCGACCTAGAGAGCTGACCACCGATGAGTTCAATGAAATATTTCTTCAGGTAAATCCAATTCTTATTATTCATATATACATTTGCGTTTGACTGCTTGGTTGACTGTCTTTGATTTTGTTAATGATTTGGTTGACTGTCTTTGATTTGGTTGACTGTCTTTGTCCTTGTGTTGTTTGTTGGTTGTGTACAAAATTTTTCTATTTATGGTTGTCTGAATTTAACCATTTCCTAACAATTTAACTTTCTTCTTATGTTTCCTAGTCAACAATTGTTGATGACAGAGGCTATGCATATGGTATTGGAAGTCTTGGAGAGTCTCACGCCTCTGGAAAGCGCAAGTACCCGGGTAGCTCGTGGCCTTATAACTCGCTCCAAAATCAGCTCGAAGAAGCTCAGCGCCAGATTGAAACACAAGCTGCTGAGTTAGCTCGACAGGCGATTGAGCAGAAGGAGTTGGGCATGGTGAAAAGGTATCTAATCGAAACAGATCCTGCATACCTTGATTTCTGCAAAACCCAGTCTGATGCAGCTCCTCCCACGTCTCCTCCTAATTCTCCTTAAGACTACTTGTTAAGACTTGTTTGTAGTTTGTATGTTTGAATTCTGTTAAGACTTTAATGTATGAATTTATGTTCTTGTACTTTAATATAAGTTGTGTTTTATTCAGAAGTGATTTAGATTTACTATTATTGCATTACATTCTGCATTTAATTCAGATTTAAATGTTGGAAAACCGAAACCAAATCAGAATGCATTCAGGTTCATATTAGTCGCTAATTAGTGGCTATTTAGTCGCGATATCAGTCGCTAAAACGTCACTAAGTAGTCGCTATATGGTAAATTTAAATTCATTATGGCATAATTAGTCGCTAAAACGTCGCTAAATAAGTCGCTCTTTAGTCGCTATATAGTTGCTACTTTAGCGACTATTTAGCGACTACATGTTTAGCAACTAATTTGCGACTACAATACAGTCGCTATATTCGTCGCTACTGAGTCGCTATATTAGTCGCTAAAGTAGCGACTAATATAGCGACTAATATTCACAATATATATATAGTCGCTATATAGTCGCAATTTAGCGACTAATAAATTTAGCGACCACAGATTAGCGACTAGTCGCTACTGGGTCGCAAAACGTAATATAGCGACTAAATAGCGACTATATACGCAGTCGCAAAAACCCTGTTTTCTTGTAGTGACAGGTTTAAACGGATATGTTTAAATGGATATTAATTATAAACGGGTCATATTTTCCGTTTTAACATTTTTTTTGTAAATCCAAATAATTTTCAAAGGCAAAATCTAAAATAAATAGTTTACTAAAAATTGCAATAAAAACGAAAATAGTACTTAAAATCAATATAACGATCTTAAGTAAAAAATTTAAAAATAAAAAACAAAAACAGATAAAAAATATCATTGAATTAACACAAGTGTAATGACGTTTAGTGATAGACACAACAAACCGCAAAATCATAACCTTAATATAGCAAGCAAATTGTTCTTTTTAACATCCCTTTCCTATCTAGTTTGTATACGTGTGGATACTGATAAAGGAACTATATTTGAAGTACCCAACAAATTCGTTTTTTTTGTTTATTTTTTCGCTGCATAATAACTATGTATATTAGAAACTTTAGATCTTGATTTAAAGACATTTAAAATATTAGCCTTAATATACATTAGTCTCTATAGTTTCTTGGCTCCACCATTGTTCGGATTGATCGATTAGTTGAGTCGCTGCAATAAACACTTACTCGAACTCTAGACAATCACAAAAAATGAAGAATTTGTTCTCCCACTCAAAGTACTCATCAGGGTCTGATGTTCCTCCAAAATAATAATTTTTTCGTTTTAAAAGCTCCATCGCTGGCTCTTCATATCTTTCTTATTGCTGATTTGGGTATTTTTTGTATCTTTTCCGGGAATATTGGCCATTGTTCATTAGTATGTTTTCGCAGACAGTCCGTACAGTTTTGAAACTCTCTTAGACCCGTTTCCCTAGGCAGTTTCTACCAGCGTGGTTTTGCCCACAGTTTGAACCCAACTTCCTGGTATTTACTTCTTTTGGAGAGTTGACTTCCCCAAAACCACGTTGAGAGACATGCTCCCACGGTTCAGCCCCCGACGGCAGTCGAAGGGCCCTCCCTGGTGGTCCGGTAAGCCCATCCTCTCTGGTTACGATCTCTGCAAGCTTCATACTGAGCCCTCTCGCTGATTTCTTCCCGCTACAAACCACTGTCGTAAAACCACTATTTATGGCTTCCCTCTTTAACACTGCTTCAGACAACACTGCGGAGCGCCTCTTCTTATGAAATCCCGGAGTTCTATTTTGGTTGCTTGGTTAGAGTAGTGAGACTCAACTTGCTCTACCCGTCCACTAACTGAGAAACCACCAAACCTGATCTCCTTTCGTCTCTTGTAAGTATTGTTTTCAACAAGACTAAGCCTTCACCCAAATAGTGAGACCATACTCTTATGAAGAAAAGGGAAAAGGACAACTCTCTCCGTCCTTCCCTCTTGCTCCAAAAAGAATCAGAGTCCCTCCGCTAGACACGTCAGATCTTATCAAAGACAATGCTCTCACTCTCATCAGCCGACTTACAAATCCAGATGAATAACGTGTCTGGTCTTTGCTCACTTATTTTCCTAGGAAATGGGGAGTCAGCGGAAGAACAATTGACTCAGACCTGGGGAATAACTGTTTTCAATACCGATTTGAATCTGAGGAGGACCTTCAATACGTCCTAGACAACAGACTGTACAACTTCGCTAGATGGATGGTCAGCTTATAAAAATAGGAACCCATAATCTACCTAACTTTCCCGTCGGAGATCCCATTCTCGATAGATATAATAGACATCCCTTTACACTACTGGAATGAGGGACTCATTCGCGACATTAGAAAGGAAATCAGACGATATGAAGACTTCGAAATCTCCAAGACCGCAATAAAAGCCAGGGTAACAGTCGACGGCTTAAGGCCCCTGTTAAAAGAGAAAATTATCGAGTTTGATGGTGGAATCGAAACAACCATTAAGTTTGACTACATCATGTTGGAGAAACACTGCTCCCTCTGCCTAAGACTCAGTCATGAAGCTGTAAACTGTCACAGAAGACAGCAAAATAGAGCTATCTCAGGAACCCCTCCTTCACCTAGACACCAAGGACTCAACCCAGACCACATCTGAAACAGCCATCATCACCAAGGAGTTCAATCAACGGGTGGACAGGCACAACAAACCGTTTGGAGAGAGACCTTCTCTACTCCCAAAGTCTCGGCCAGTAACTGAAAAGTCTGCAGCTCAAAAACTAGCAACACAATCGAATGTATACCGAAGAGCTGTTCCCACTGCGAATCCTCCTGCTCACCATAATACACGAAGGTCACCTTCTCCAAGAGAGAAAGACCGGGACCAGTTCATCTCCGCCGAAAGCAAGTTGCCCCTGCTCAAGTGTGGCGCGAAAAACCAGTTCAAACTACTACCTCTTTATCCGATGAGCCCTCTCCACCTTATCGTCCTGGATTATCTATTGAAAAAACCTTGACAAGGAATTTCAACCTCTTCAAGAGAAATCAAAGGATGATATCCTAAGTGAACTCCAAGAGGTCACCATTCAATACATAAATTGTGGAGACCCTACTGAAAGTGCAGAAAGGCGTCAAAGAGTTATAGAAGGTGAATCAAGAGGCTTATGGCTGAAACTGCAGACTATATACTCGCTGCATCATAGCTCACTGAGCATGAAAATCACCTTGATTCAACACTTGCCATATCGGATGAGCCACAGGAGCTGGCTGGCTCACAGAATTCTGCCCCAAATGCTGCTGCTACTGTCCCAAAAAAGAAGAAGAGGGGAAGACCATCTACCAAGAAAGTAATAAGTCTGAGCCCCCGCATCTGGTCTAGACAAATTTCAAAAACCCGACAAGTGAGACAAACCAAACAATCTTTAAAACGGAGAGCTTCATCCTCGACTAAAGCCTCTCCACGCATACTAATGACAAATTCAGAACAGTTAATCACAGCTGGAGCTCATGCAAAATCTCTTCAACAGCAAAGCTCTGAGGCGGGTACATCAATGGTTCCACCACGAAGAAATATCATCTCGGCTATCTCAAAGACGAAAGTGGATTTTCGTCTACCGGGAAGTCGTCTTCGTTAGTGATTTTAAGCTGGAAATGATGTAGTTTGAGGAATCCCACAACTGTCCGGCGAATAAAGTAGCTCAATAATGATATTGCTCCTAATGTAATTTTCTACATTGAGACTAAGAACTCAGACGATTTCGTAAAAGAAATTCTTAGACTCTTTCGACATTTTATGTGTTTCCCCATCTTCTAAAAGCGGAGGGGGACTAACACTCTTCTGGAGGAAGGATTTAGACCTCCAAATCATGTATGGCTGCAAGGATTTCATTGATACTACAATCAAATACAAAGGGCAAAGGTTCTTCGCCACTTTCATCTACGGTGAACCGAACCACCAAAGGAGATTAGCAGTGTGGGTTGAGCTCAAAAGCATTGCAAATGGACTCAAAGCCCCATAGCTTCTTACGGGGGACTTCAACGACATGATCTTTGAAACACAATCAGCTGTGATTCTGCACTTACTCATCTTTGAAACACAATCAGCTCTGGTTTTGGGATGAGCTGTCTCCGATAACGTCTTAATAACACACGAGACGCTGCATTTTCTTAAGACGTTGGGAGCCACAAAACACTGCTCCATGGCTGTAAAAACAGACATGAGTAAAGCGTATGATCGTCTCGAATGGAGCATTATTACATCGGTGATAGAAACACTCGGTTTCCATCCGAAATGCATCAATTGGATCTTCCAATGCATCTCCACAGTATCATAATCCATTCTAATAAACGGATCAGCCTAGAGAGAAGTCATTCCACAACGTGGAATCCACTGAGGAGACCCGCTGTCTCCTTATATCTTCATATTATGTGGTGAAGTCCTCTCCGGACTATGTAGGAAAGCACAACTCAAAGGAACTCTCCCAAGAATCAGGATCTCTTGCGGCAGCCCTAGGTTCAATCACCTTCTCTTTGCGGATGACACCATGGTTTTTTGAAAAGCTATGAAAGATGCTGCAACGAACTCAGATCGATCCTCAAAAGGTATGAGAAAGATTCGGGACAGATCATAAATCTCCAAAATCATCAATCACCTTTGCAACCAAGACATCGCTAGACCAAATATTCAATGTGAAATCACTGCTTGGAATTGCAAAAGAGGGACGACAAGGCAAGTACTTAGGACTGCCGGAAAGCTTCGGACGAAGCAAAAAGACATGTTTTCTCAAATAGTGGATCACATCAAGCATAAATCAGTGGGATGGTCGACCAAGCGTTTGTCAATGGCGGGCAAGTTAAAAATGATAAAATCAGTCCTTTCCGCCATCCCAACTTATTCTATGATTTGCTTTAAGCTTCCGCAAAGCCTTTGTAAGAGGATCCAATCCGCTCTTACGAGGTGTTGGTGGGACTAAAATTCAGTATAGAAAAGATGTGCTTCGTTTCGTGGCGTAAGCTTGCAAAGTCCATGAGAGATGGGGGTGTCGGACTAAGGGAAATCAATTGCTTTAATGATGCTTGTTTAGCCAAACTCAGTTGGAGGCTTCTCAAACGCCCAAATAGTTTGGTAGCAAAGGTGCTCCTGGGAAATACTGTAAAACAAACCTCTTCTAGAAGTGACAGCCTCATCCTCCTGTTCACATGGTTGGCGTAGTATTCTCTGCGGACGTGATCTTCTGCGCACACAGTTAGGCAAATCCCTGGGAAATGGCAAGTCTACTCTAATCTGGTCAGATGCCTAGTTAATTTCAAAGACTCTATCAATCCCAATGGGACCCCCAATAGAGCATACATCCGACATTATTGTGTCTTACCTCTTAGAGGAAAACTCAAATCGCTGGGACCTTGAGAAGATCTACAATCTTCCGCCAGAATACACGCAGCAGATCAGAACATTGAGCCCGTGCTCTATAAACCAGGAAGATGCTTTTATCTGGCTGCCTTGTAAAGATGGTAACTACTCGGTAAAAAATGGTTACCATACAGCCATCGACCTGTTTGAAGAGGCACACCCGCAGGGTTTTGAAACTGTTATCTCGGACTTCAATTGGAATCAGCTCATCTGGAATGCAGCTACATCACCAAAATTGAAAATCTTCTGGTGGAAAATAGTCTAACAAGCACTTCCTTTAGGTGATAACCTGCTCAGGCGTGGAATTGTGGATAACGCTTGCTGCACCAGATGTAGCGAACTTGAGACTGCAGAACATCTCTTCCTCCATTGTGATTTCGCAAAAAAGGTTTGGCGGTTACTTTCAAGTAAAACCCCTACAGAGACCTCTATCTTTTCTGGCTTTATTACAGCTTTTAAAGCTTCATATGAAATGTTATGCTTGCCACCAACCGGATTAGGGACATGACCCCTGTTTCCATGGCTGTGTTGGTCATTATGGTCAGCAAGGAATTTTTTGATCTTCGAAAACAGAAAATTCTCTCCGGAGAAAACAATCTTTAAAGCCCTTAAGGACGCTCGAGAATGGCAGTCTGCTCAACTAGAAATCAAAATGTCAACTACCTCGACACTTCCAAAACTCCCAACACCAGCTGTAACTCCCTTAGATCCGAACGTGGTCACTGCATATATTGATGCAGCTTGGCAATCACCAAATCGGGCCGGCTTAGGTGGGATTTTCTTCGAAAACTCGGCATCTGAACTCCTTCCCAGCAGCTCATCTGAAACAATTGTGTCATCACCCCTAATGGCAGAGGCTTTAGCCATTTTAGCTACGCTATCAAAATCCTTAGAGATAGGGTACACAAATCTGGTCATCAAATCATATGCAAAAGAGCTCTTGCGCATCATCAAGCTAAAGGAGACAAACAGTGAACTCCATGGAATCGTAGCAGATATCCACCATCTCTGCTCCTCTTTATCGGTTATCTCATTCGGTTTTATTCCTCGCAGCGAAAACTTCCTTGCGGATGCTATAGCTAAGAATGCCCGGTTAGTTTCTTCTTTTTCTTTAGTTTCTGTTTCTTCAGATTTGTACTCAGTGAACTGACCCCCCTTCTAGTATAATCGTCTAAGTTGTTCCAAAAAAAAAGATCTTTGATTTATTTCAGTATTCGCATGAGTTTAAGGCTAAATAATTTTGTAAATTAACCTTTAAATTTATACAGTGGCATCACAGTGGACGTGCATTATATTGATTTGAATCTAATATACATATGTTAGTCGTTATGAATGTATGTGCAAATATTTAATTTGATTAAGTATTCGAATTGTCAATGTACAAAGCACTTTAGCCAGGGTATTTAACTTCAATTAGATAATCTGATTAAAATATCTAGAGTTCGTTTTTATCATCTCAGTAAAATTGTCTCAATGATTGCTGAGGAAGATATGTAGTATATATATATCTCGTGTCTCTGTTGCTGCAATATGAATATATTTACATATGCTCGTGATCTAGTTTTAGTGACAAAGGCGACGGAATTGCTATCTAATGAATATTCTTATTCACAAAATTTTAATAAGATACTTTCGCAAAAAAATTTTTTAATAAGATATGGAATGTCTAAATTATCGGATTCCATGTTGGAATTAGTTCCTCTAACGAACTGTTTTGATTGAATAAGTCAATTCGATTGACTCGATCGATTCGCAGTTTTTGTATATTTTAGTTTTCTATTTAATCTTAATTCTGATTTGATTAGAATATATAAATTAAATCAAAACTACTTAAAAATTTGATAAAATTAAATTAAATTATTTATAATCCAATTAAATACATATAAAATATGTATTATTTAAATTTAATTATTTATAATCCAGTTAAATATAAAATATATAATATAATAACCAAAAATTATATTTGATCTAACTAACAAGGTGATGTTTACTTAAACAACTAGACATTCAAATGATTAGCCAATGCTCACTTAGAATTCTAGTGAAATATAGATCTTGGATCATGTGAGTTTTTTCAATTGTTGAGATTTCTCTTATCTAACATCATAATATTTACTATTCTTCATTTCCAGAATTGTCAATTCCTCACGGACCCACGGTTCGTTTTTATTGTGAACTATCTTTGAGAAAGACAAGTTCAATGGATCCAATTTCTTGAATGCTATCAAAACTTGATAATTGTTTTCAAACAAGAGAAAAAGGACTATGTTCTAGAAAATGTTCTTCATGAGAAACCTAGACCAATGCTCAATATGTACAGAGAAATGGTCATGATAAGCATTTCAGTTATATGGTCGATATTTGTAGTATTATGTTGGCGACCATGAACTCAAACTTGCAGAAGTAATACGAGAACGTTGATTCGCAAGTCGACATGATCACCAGGCTGAAAGAAATGTTTCAGGAATAAGCACGAACTGAAAGATACCAGACGGTTAAGCTTCTCATTCTGTGCAAGCTACCGAAAATGGTCTAGTTAGTCCACATGTGATTAAAATGATGGGTTATATTAATAACTTGGCAAAGCTAGTTTGTCATATTAGCCAGGATTTGGGTATTGATCTCATCCTGCAGTCATTGTCATCAAGCTATGATCAATTTGTTATGAACTACAACATGAACAAATTGACAAAGACTTTGATTAACCTGCTTGTAACGCTCAAAACTACTAAACCCAAAATTATGAAGGACACCCCAAATGTCCTTATGGTACAAAATGGTTAGATTTTAAAGTAACAAGGTAAGAACAGAAGGTGGCAAGACAAGCTTGATTGCAAATCAAAGGGGTCTAATATTACCCTTAAGTTTAAGCATGGTCTTTTTTATTTTGATAAGTGTCATTATTTTAATGGTTCTAAGCATTGGAATTGAAAATGCAAGAAACACTTGGATGATCTAAAGGCGAAGAAGACTTGGAGACTTCATCTTCAGGTATTTATGTTATATAAGTAAATGTTACTACTTCTATTTCTACTTCTTGGGTCTTGTACACTAGTTCTGGTGCTCATATTTGTACATATATTAAGGGCATAAGCAACTCTAGAATTTTGAAGAAAGGACAAGTGGATATGGAAGTGGGAAATCGAGCAAGAGTTTTTGCATTAGTCGTAGAAACATTTCATTTGTATTTGCCTTCATGCATGGTTTTAGAACTTAAAGAATTGCTACTATGTACATGCTATAGCAGAAATATTATTTATATTCTTTGTTTGGATTTGTAATGATATTAGTTTTTAATCAAAAACAAGTGTAGTATATTTTATTATGATAATATCTTTTATGTTAGCAATTTATTATAGAATTTATTTTATGTTCTAAACCAAAGTGTTCCTATCTGTAACAATAATACCAAGCGATTCAAGTCAAATGACATGAATCAAACTTTCCTTTGCTCTTTGGTTTGGACCACATAAATGAGAATTGCATTCAAAAGATTCATAGGGATGGACTTTTGAGCTCATTCAATTATGAATAATATTAGAAATGTGATTCTAGTTTATTGGAAAAAATGACTAAGGCTCCTTTTAATGGACATGTTGAAAAAGCTAAAGACTTGTTGAAACTTATACATATTGATGTATGTGGACCAATGAGCAGAAATATTTGAGGAAATTACTAGTACTTCATCACATTTACTTATGACTTTAATAGATATGGTTATATTTATCTAATGAAACATAAGTCTGAATGAAAATTTCAAGGAATTTCAGAAAATTACAAAACCAGCTAAGCAAGAAAATTAAATATATTTGATCTGATCGAGGTGGTGAATATTTTAGAAATTTTTTTGATGATCATCTGAGATAATGTGAAATTGGTTCACAACTCACTCCTCCAGCAACGCCTCAGTTGAATTATGTCTCCGAAAGGATAAATTGATTTTTATTAGATATGGTTCGATCAATGATGAGGTATGCAGATCTTACATTATCCTTTTGGATATGCATCCTAAGAAACTCATATCAAAGTATATTCATAAAAAGTCTCTTTGCCATAAAATGGCCTTCGGTTTCAAAAAGCTTGTAAGGTTGCCTCTTGCTTCTAGAGATTACTTGTTCCTTGCATACCTTCCACACACCATCCGTGACACCAATAGAGAGAGCCCACTGGCATGCTTTTTGTGTTCCATCCTCCACAGTCACTTCTTGAACAAGAAGAGAGCTCCCCTCGGCCAGACTTTTCCAACTTAGTTTGAGACACTCCTTGGATCTTACATCATCTGGTATCATAGCCTAAGGCTCCTAAAACTCAGTTACTTCTATCCCTTATCTTTTTCTTTTTGTGTTCTTTTTGTTTTTATTTATAAATTAAAAACCTTATAAAATTGTTCAAGTTTTTTTTTCTGTTATTGCATTCTCATAATTCAGAAAAAGTGGTAGAACTTGCATATCTTACCTGCGGCCGCACATATCTTGTTAAGATTGATATCAAACTATCTCCTCCTACTTTTGAAGGAAAGGTCAATCAAGAGGCTTATGTCAAGTTGGAAATACGGATGGAGCACATTTTCGAGTAGTATGCCTCAGTTGACCAGAAAAAGTGGCCTTAGAACCAGTTCACCTCATGGACCATGCACTTTCTTGGTGGGAAAGAGATGCTTCATAATGAATACGCCATATATATGAGAAGATCACAACATAGATGGCCATGAAATTCAGCCTCATAAGAAGGTATGTTCCTCCCCATTTCCATAGAGACTTACAAGAGAAGTTTTGGAAACTAGTGCAGGGATACAGGTTGGTCGAGGAATACTTTGAGGAATTCGGGAAACTCAGGAACAAACTCTAGCTATAAGACCCTTAGGAGACGCTTATGGACCAGTTTATTGAAGGAAGGCACGACAACATTGCCTAGAAGGTCGAGATTCTGCCTTACCATGACATGTTCGAGCTACTACACCTGTGAATTCAAACTGAGAAACATATAAAGATTAAAACAGCTGCCACGATCATAGCAGAAGCAACTAAATGGCTTATGCATCTATGGTCGTTGACAAGGGCAAGGCCATTGAGATCCGAGTCATGGTTCCAGAAACCAAACACTGAGGCTCCCAAATCCAACCACAAGAAGACGGCTAGTTTCCTAGTACTTATAGAGCTAGAGATATTACTTGTTTTAAATGTCATGGAAAAATACAAATGACTCGAGAATGCTCCAACCGACAAGTCATTATCATCAATGCAATTGGACAGTACAAGTCTAAGGACTAGAATGAAGAAGAAGAAGAGACGTTTGAGCCAGATACTATTATTTTGTACCCTGATGTTGGAGAGATGCTAGTGATCAGGAGAGCCCTCAGTGCACTAGTAGATCCATAGACAATTCAATGAGAAAACATCTTTCATACCAGATGCACCATGAATAACAAAGTATGTAGTCTCATTTTAAATGTAGGTTATTGTGCTAGCGTGGCTAGCAGGTACATGGTTGATAAGCTAGGTCTCATGGTCTTAAACCATCCGCGGCCATACAAATTTAGATGTCTCAATGATGACACAGAGATACGGATAGCTGATGAAGTCATCGTTGCATTTAGTGTGGGCAAGTACAGTGACCATGTGGTGTACGATGTCATGCCCATGCAAGTAGGCCATCTGCAACAAGGCCGTCCCTAGCAATTTGACAAGGAGGCTATGCACATTGGACGTGCCAATCATTACATTTTCATCCATGACAAACACAAGGTCCAGATCACGCCACTTACACTGTTGGATGTACACAAAATGCAACTAACTTGCAAAGGATAGCAAGATAAATTAGAATAACTTCTTCATTACTTCAATTTCAATTTCTAAAACTATTCGTAGAAACAAACATGTGCTACTAATGATCTTTAAATAGGTTTTCATTCTGGTCCTAGTGATCTAGAGCTGCCCCGAGAAGTGGTTTCTTTGTTGAACATGTTTAAGGAAGTGTTGCCAAAAGCGATACCAGTCGTCCTTCCACCAATCAGAGGCATTGAGCATCATATCTAACTAGTTTCTGGTTCTTCTCTACCGGCCGACCAGAAAGCTGGTACGTAGACTGGATTCGGCTTATCTAACAGGAAAGCCTCAGTGTGTGTGCCAAAGAAAGATGGGAATTAGAGAAGATACGTAGACTGCCAATCCATCAACAACTTCACCATCAGGTACATGCATTCCATACCATGACTTGACGACATGTTATACAAGCTATATGGTGTAACGCTCTTATCCAACGTGGATCTCGTTAGTGGCTATCATCAAGTGAGGACGAAATAAGAAGACGTGTGGAATACTGCATACAAGATCAAGAAAGGTCTATAAGAATGGCTCGTGAGGCCATTTGGTCTAAAAACCCTCCATCCACATTGATGAGGCTCTTGAACCTGGATTTGGAATGGTATTAGTTTTCAATTTAAAACAAGTGTAGTTTATTTCATTTTGATAATATCTTATATAGTAGCGTTCCATTAGAGAATTTAATTTATGTTCTAAACCAAAGTGTTCATATCTATAACATTAATACCAAGAGATTCAAGTCAAATGACACACATCAAACTTTTCATTGGTATTGTGGTTTGGACCATATAAATAAGAAATGCATTCAATAGATTAATAGTGATATACTTTTGAGCTCATTCGATTATGAATCATATGAGAAATGTGATTCTTGTTGATTTGGAAAAATGACTAAGGCTCCTTTTAATGACTTGTTGGAACTTAAACATATGTATGTGGACCAATGAGCATAAATAATATAGAAAATTACAAGGACTTAATCATATAGACTGGTGACTTCAATAGATATGGTTATACTTATCTAATGAAATATCTTCGATGTGATAGAGGTGGTGATTATTTGAGCAAAACATTCAATGATCATCTGAGAAAATGTGGAATTGGTTCACAACTCACTCCTCCAGGAACGCCTTAGTTGAATTGTGTCTCCGAAAGGAGAAATTAAACTTTATGAGATATGGTTGATCAATGATGAGTTATGCAGCTCTTCAATTATCCTTTTGGAGGTGCATCCTAAAAAACTTATGAGTTTACGCTTAGCAGATGTCCATCAAAATCAGTTGAGAATACACCATATGAGATGGACTAGAAGAGTTCTGAATTTGTCTTTTCTGAAAATTTGGGGGTTGTAATGGTGTGGATACTTTTACTTTTACTACCCAACCAAAAACAAAGTGTTTGCTGCTTGTAATGGTGCTTTTATAGAAAGAGAATTTCTCTCTAAGAAAATTAATGGGAGTAAAGTACAACTCGAAGAAGTTCGGGAAACACATGATATCGTTTCGGCTTGTCGTGAAGAGGATCAAATAGATTTATTAAGAGTCATAGAATCCACACATGTGGAACATGAGGTACGTAGGTCCGAAAGGACACGTCATGAATCCGATCAATATGAGTTTTGTGTGTTAGAGCATCATGAACTATTAATAATTGAGAGTGATTAACCTATGTCCTTTGAAGAAGAAATTATGGGCCCTGACTCCGACAAATTACTAGAAGCCGCAAAATCTGAAATGGGATCCATGTAAGTAAACATGGTATGGACTTTGATTAATTTACCTAATCGTGTTAAAACTGTTGAGCAGTGTGACCGAGCTGAATCAGCCGATCGTGACCGAACCAGGCCGTCTGAGCAATAAGAGTGATACTGCTTCAATGCTAAGCCATGCCAATGCAGAACAGCCGGAGCAAGCCTGTACCAGCGCTAGCGATCATCCTGAGCCGTCCTCGGCCATGAAGAATGCACCAAGTACGCGATCACTCTACCGAAAGCCTGGAATAATTAAATCGTTCCATGGAGACTTTGAACAAACAGACCAGCATTTGCGAAATTACAAAGTTTTTGACCAGCTAGCCCATTACCAGCCCGTGCTGTATCAGTTGGCCATGTGGATGGCCGAGACGAGCCGCAGAGACATTACCGAGTCATTCGACCAATCCCATTGACTTTTCAAACATGGAGCCATTTTTTAGATTGAATGTAATAATGCTTCAAGTTTAGTAATTGGAGCCGTGCTCACCCAAGGAAGTCGACCATGGCTTATTTCATTGAGAAACTCAGTGGAGATACCGTTAACTATCCCACCTACGACAAGGAGCTATATGCATTGGTGAGATCTTTGGACGTGGCAGAACTATCTTATGGTCAAGGAATTCGTGATCCACACAGATCATGAGACGTTGAAGAATCTCATAGGACAAACAACACTCAAAAAGAAGGAATGCTAGATGTCTGAAGTTCGCAGAGACTTTCCTGTACATCATCAGATATAAGAAGGGAAAAGAAAAAATAATAGCCGACGCCATGTCCATGAGATACATCAAGTCATGTGATTCGAGCATATCATGGAGAATTATGAAGAAGATCCGGATTTTGGTGAGATATTTCAAGAATGCAATAACCTAAGTGGCTAATCAACGTGCATGAAGGACTCCTGTTCAGATACAAATTGTTGTGAATTCCTCAAGCCTCAATGAGAGCACTTATGATCTGTGAGTCTCACGGAGGAGGCTTGATGGGACACTTTGGCTGGACAAGACACTGAGTGTTCTGGTTGATCACTTTTTCTGGCCTCATGTGAAACGTGATGTGGAGAGATTATGTTCCAAATGCATCAAATGCCTTAGAACCATGTTCAAATCACATATCTACGGTCTTTACAGGCCTCTACATGTTCCTAACAAGCCTTGGGTGGATATTTCTATGGAATTTTTGTTAGGTTTGCCAAAGATAAGGTACAAGGACAGCATTTTTGTGGTTGTGGACCTGTTCTCGAATATGGCACATTTTATTCCAAGTGTTATGACTATTGATGCCACATATATTGCATATATTTTTTTGAGGGAACTGGTGAGGTTACATGGACTGCAACGGTCCATTGTAAAAGAGAGAGACATGAAGTTCCCTGAGCCATTTCTGGAGGACGCTTTGAAAAAATCTTGAGACCAATCTGATCTTTTCTACAACGTGCTATTCCCAAACAGATGGCCAAACCGAGGTTATTAACACAACCTTATATGTCCTTCTCGACCACCCGACCACGCCTGATACCATCTTACATCACATATCCTAAGAGCATTCATAAGATTCTTTGTTTTTGTTTACTTTGATAACATCTTAGTATATACCAGGAACTTAGATGAGCATGTTATGCATTTGAAATCGGTTTTGAATTTTCTTAGAAAGGAAATTCTATATGCCAATCTCAAGAAATGCACTTTTTGTACGACTAACCTTGTGTTTCTAGAATTTGTTGTACGTTCGCTAATCAACCTAACATCAATACTCTAAGTGGCCAGCTCAGATTAAGAATAAAAATTAACATAGATAAAGAACTAGATGTGATGAATCCAAACTAATAAATTATACTAAAATTCCTTGAAGTCCCTAACGAGAATCTCTAAACCTAACAAGATATCTACTCGGACATATCAAATGAAAGATAAGACTTGATCAAAGTATATATCATATAGATCAAAGAGAATAAGAAACGAGCGTTCGAAATCTTCTCTTTGGGAGTATTGAACGGACCGAGTCAGTTATACTCAACAAGTGTCATTCGTAACCATTCATTTTGTTTTCTGCATCCGTTGTTGTTGATGTTGTGCTAATTCCGCCCACGCCAACATTTTGCACGCTGGGATTTCCTTCTGCATCCATTCTCTGACCTCGCACGTTGCGTACACGACCCCCTTGGTCTCGTAACATATCGTCTTCAACGCGAGGTTTCGATCGACACTAAATGTTTCTAAATGTTCCCTGCAACACCAAAAAAGACAGGACAATTAATTTAAGTAAAGAAGAAAAGAAAATCTTTGACAAAACTCTACTACTAAAATCTATTGGCGAACTGAAAGAGTCCGAGGCAATGGCGCCAAAAACGTAATATGCTCAAAGTTTACTATGCCATTGCAAGTGTACATAATGAAATCGTAGTATACAGGGGTCGAATCTACATAGACTCTAGTATCACGCGATAGACTTATTGGTTCTAATATAGCTAAGCATATTGTTTTTATGAAGTAACAATGTAAAATAAAATGTGGTGTGTATCAATTAATGGAAGTGTCATGTTCAGAGAAGCTCTCAGGAAATCATAAATTCAGGCAAATAATCAACAATGATTCAAAGATGCAATGTTCTTGAACTAGAACCAATCATATATATAATGAGAGAAGGGGGCTCTCTCAAGCTGACACATCAGCCCCCTTTTGATTAGTTAATTTAAATTAAAAATTTCCACATCATCAACTAAACTAAAAATAGATATAATATTTAATGTAAAATTAATTAATTTAATGTAATTAGTTAAAATTGAAATATAAATCTAAATTTAAATTTAATTTAATTTAGAATCTCATAAATATATAAATATTATAAATTTTAAATACAACTTCTAAATTTTTATGCAATAAATAAACAAAAATAAATAAATCTTAATATAAGTGAAATATCATATTATAAGACTAAAAGTAAAGATAATATTATTAAAAAATTTATAATAATTGAAATTTAGAAGAAAAAAACTATAGAACAAAATAATATAAATAATAAAATAATAATTATTAAGACTAGAAATAAAATATTATGAAATGAGATACAATGACGATAAAAAAATAAAATAAAAAAATATAAGAATATAATAAATAAAATAAAATCAATGATAATATTATAAAACATTTACAATATAAATTTAAATAATATAAATAATAATTATTAAGACTAGAAAAAATATTATAAAATGAGATACAATGACAATAAAAAATGAGAACATAAGAAATAAAATAAAATAAATGATATATATATATAAATTAAAGAAATCTAAAATGACAATAAAAGTTTATAAAAAACTTACTAAAAATATGATAATTAAAAAAATTTATTTATAAAACAAATTAAATAAATAATTGTATGTTAGCGCATATTCTCTCCTAAAAATCACTATACTCATAAAAAAAGAAAGAAGAAAATGCAAATTAATAAACTAAAACATATAAAATATTAATACTCAAAATAAATTAAATATCTACAAATTTAAGCAATATCCGCGCATTTGCGCGGGTTCTCTCCTAGTAAGTTATAACAAACCAAATCGAGTTACAATAATTATCTTTGATTAAATCCTAGAATTTCAAATCTCTTTGTTTGTTCACAATTTCATTAAACAAAATTTCTTTGTGAATAGACAAATTGTTCACCTAGGTTCTTTTCTAGATAATTAACCAACTCTCGTTGCGGTAATCATCTTAATATCAATACTCAAAGTGGCCAATTCATATTAAGCATTAAGAACAACCTAGATAAAGAACTATATGTCATGAATCCAGACTAATCAATTATCCGAAAATTCCATGAACTCCCTAACGAAAATCTCTAAATCTAACAAGAGATCTACTTTGACATATCGAATGAAGCACATGTCATGATCAAAAGAGATATCATATAAATCAAAGAGAATAAGAAACAAGGTTTCAAAATATTTCCATTGGGAGTATGAACAATGACAAGTAGATAAGAATAGCTCAGACATCGCGGCAAAAAGGGATAAAAATCTTTCTCCAAAATCTCAAAATAATTAGAAAGACACATTAAGCGACTCGATTATGTAAACATATAATCTCCTAAAACCCATGAAAACCATGATATATCCACTACAAGAAAAACTGTTTTTAGCCACGAACGAGCCACGAACAGTTCGTGGCTAAGAATTTTTCAGCCACGAATAGCTACGAACCAGCCACGACTGCAAATCGTGGCTAATTCGTAGATATTTGTGGCTACTTAGCCACGATCTGAAATCGTAGCTATTTGTGGCTAATTTAGCCACGAATAGCCATGATATTATCGTGGAAGAGATTAGCCACGAAATAGCCACGAATAGCCACGATTTTATTCGTGGCTATTTCAAACCCTAAACCCTAAATATACCCTAAAAACCCAAACTCAAAATCTTAAACTCTTAATCATAAACTATAAAATCAAAATACAAACCATTAGTTATATATACATAAAACTATTATTTCAAATTCAATACCACAATTATCATATCCTAAATTATATAAACATATACATATAAACCTTAAACTATAACCAAAAATCTAATAACTAAAAATCTAAAAACTATAATATACTTAAATTAAGTTCAAAACATACAAAATTTATTATATATACATAAACTAATATTTAAAATATATATTATAAACAAAACTAATACATAAAACTAATACACAAAACCCTAAACCCTAAACAAACCCTAAATCATAACCATACTCTAAACCTTACTCTTATACTAATAATAATTTAAAAATTCTTAAACAACAATTTAATTATTCTCACACATTAACTTAAAACATTAAACATAATCCTTAAAATCATATACACTAAACTATAATCATACTCTAAACTTTAAAATTTTAGTCATATACTATAAATTTTAAAATATTTATGATATTTAGTTATATTTTATATTTAACCTTCAATTTTTAAAAAATTATTCTAATTCTAAATCATAACCATACCCTAAACCATAATCAAACTTTAAACTTTAAATTCTTAATCATAAACTATAAAATTAAACTCTTACCCTTCAAACTCCAATTTATATTAAAAATTATTATTATAAATAAAAATCTAAAAAACCCTAAACTATAAACATGAATCTAATCTAATTAAGAATCTATATTTATAAACTCAAATTCTCTTACCTATATATTAGATAGCTTGATAATTTATTTGAAATTTTATACATTATAAACTTTAATTCTTATATTTTACATTTAAACAAAATTAAATCAAATTAATTTGATGCTAATTAAAAACTAAAATATATCATAAAATGATTGAATTTAATTTAAACATAAATGACAAACCCTATAACCCAAACTCCAATTACTATATTTATAAACTCAAACACTTTTACTTATATATTAATTAGTTTGGTTTTTAGTTGAAAATATTATAAATTATACTTTAATTCTTATATTTTACATTTAAACAAAGTTAAATCAAATTAATTTGATGCTAATTAAGAACTAAAATATATCATAAATGATTAATTCCTATTGGATTTTAGAGCTTAATTCCTATTGGCTCTTAGAGGAAGACAAGGATTATGATATCCTGTAATATCAACCATTGATTAAGCTAGATCTAATGGACATAAATCATTTGTGCTTTTTCCTCTTATTTTATTTTCTTCTCCTGAGATCGCATCTTATTTTCTCTTCTTTTTTTTCTGGTTCTTCTTTTCTTAGATTTTCAGATGGGATTCTCATTTTCAGATCCACAAAGCAGGGATTTTCTTCGTATCTGAAAGCAGGGATTCACGCCTGCCTTAGCTCGGCTTGTCACATCCGCCGTATCTCATCTCCCGTTCGTCACTCCCACGCCGTGAAGCCTCCATTCTTCGTCACACTCCAGAGGAAGCTTCGTCCCGGATTTCCAGCTCCGTCACAAACTCCTCCCGCCGGAGCTTCAACGATAGAGACGAAGACGAGAGAGACGCCGTCTCTAACGCCCGGTCACGCCTCTCCGTCACGAATCGCCTGGTCACGCCTCTCGTCGCCGGAGATTCAGTGACGGCGGTCTACACACGAGCCAGATTGCATATATCTGGTGCTACGATGGAGTCGGTGGATTCGTGGTCCGATGGAGTCGGTTGATTCGTGGGTCGGTTGATTCGTGGTCGGATGGAGTCGTGGTGCTCCGGAGGTGGTCGATGGTGCTGCGGTGGTGCCGTGGTGCGAAGGTGAAGCCGGTGGTGCTCCGGAGGCGGTCGTCGGAAGCTGCAGAAGACGGATCTGGAGAAGAAGACCAGCAGATTTTTTGTTTATTGCTAAAATAATTTAATAATACTCATTTTTTTGCTCACATATGTATATATATTGTATTTGTTTTGTATTGTATTTTGTATTTTTTGTATTTTGTTTATAAATAAAAAATTAATGATTTTTTTAATGTATTTTTGTATTTTTTTTTGTTTTTCGTAGTTATATAGCTACGACTATATCGTGGTAATTCGTAGCTACGTAGCCACGAATATATCGTAGTTAGTCGTAGCTAGATAGCTACGAATATATCGTGGTAATTCGTAGCTATATAGTCACGAACTAGTTTGTAGCTATTCGTGGCTAATAGCCACGAAAACGTTTGTGGCTATTCCGTGGAACCTTTGCTACGACTAGCCACGACTAGCCACGATTAGCCACGGTTAAACATTAGCAACGAGCTCGAAGCTACGAAACATTTTCGTGGCTAGTCGTGGCTAAGGGCGAACTAGCCACGAATTTTTGGATCTAGCCACGAAAAAATTCGTGGCTAAATACAGATTTTCTTGTAGTGATCGGTCTCTTTTGGATATAACCCCATTTCTTTTCCGTGAAAGAAATAACTTTGATGGGAAAAATAAAGATAAAATTGTTAAGCATATCCATGGTTCGATAAGAAACCAACAAGGGAAGATGCCCATGATCATTGAGTTGGAGATGAAGTATGGGTACATTTTAGGAAAGAAATATTCCCATCTAACAAGAAGTCCAAGCTAATGCGAAAAAATCGATGAACCTTTCAAGATCACAAAGAAGATCAATGAAAATGCTTACCAACTTGATCTTCATAATAATTGGAAAGTGAGTTCTAGCTTTAATGTTTCTAATTTGATTCCTTTTATTGCAGATGATCCAGATTTGAGGTCAAATCCTCTTCAAGTGGAAGGGGATGATGCAATATTGGAAAATATCATGGTCATGGATCTTGAACCTGAGCTTGAACTAGGTTAGAACCATAGGATGAGATTGTAGCCGAGGATATTGGATCTCAAGATGTCTTGCTTTCACTAGAAGGACCAATAAGTCCGTCTAGATCTAAGAAATCCAAGGAAGTTATTGGAGGGCTACGTCATGACATATGGAATCAGTTACTGCCCTTGGATCTAGTTGGATAACTTTATCAAACCTTTATGGCCCATTTCCACTCTTTTGATGCTTTGTCGTCTTGAGACCTAACTTATCAATCATGTACCTGTCAGCCACGTTAGAACATGAACTTCAATGTATGATAAGACTACATATGTTTCTGTTCACGGTAGTGTGAAGAAATTTTTACGTTGGATAGTCTCTGGGGTCTATTAAAGAACTAAGGGTTCTCCGGATCACTAACATCTCACCCACGTCTGGATACTCAGTGATATCCTCTAGTTCATGCATCCCCTCCTCTTCATGCTCGTTCTGAGTCTTGTACTCTCCAGTTGAAGTCATTTTACTGACCATTTGGTTGGGGTATTCTCGTGCTAGTTTTCCTCTTCCCTAACACTTAAAACATGTAATATTTGTAGCTCTGTAAGTACTAGGAAAATTACATGGGTCTTGTCAGTTGAACTTTTGAGCCTCAGTGTTGGGCTTCTTGAACCGAGATTCAATCACAACATGGCTATCTTTGTCAACGGCCTCAGGTGGTTGAGGCGCACAATTGGAAATGTTTTTGTCTGGGCCCGTGACAGCTACCTTTCGTTTGATATATTGCTCAAGTTGTATAACATACGGATCAGCTCGGATATGTGAAGATACATTTGCATTTACGCCTCTATTTTGCAAGCTTTCTATGAACTGATACATGAGAGTATCCTCAGAATAATCTTGTTCGAGCATGTTCATCATCTTCTCAAAGTACTCCTCTACTAATCTCCTTGTACCAGCTTTTGAAACAATGTTTTAAGTCTCTATGGAAATGTGAAGGTACGTACCATCTTTTCAAGTTGTATTTCAGTGCGGATACGTTTTTATCTGCTCATAATGGTTCCTCCTATGTTATCACATATCTCTGTCCCACTAGTAGAGTGCATGGTCCTTGAGGTGAGTTGTCGCTAAGGTCACCTTCTTCTGGTCATTGTGGGCGTAGTAATCGAAGATGGACTCTGTTGTTCTTTCCCACTCGAGATATATATCTGGATTGACCTTTTCTGAAAAAGTAGGAAAATTTAATTTAATCTCATTATAGACTGGTCTTTTTACCTCTTATTCTCGCATTCGGCTTATGTGAATAGGATCCCTCATTCGGTTGAACGAAATATTCTTTCGATCGTTGGGCAGAGGAAGATCATCCTCTTACTCGGGCATGTCCATATACGTGCCCTCCTGCTGGTTTGCAGGTCGTATTGGTCCTCTCTTAGCTTAGAGTGGTGGTGGTCTAGGCGGTTCGGGAGGTTCTGGTGGTTTTTTCTTAAGCTGGCTCAAGCGTTCACATAAAGCTTGGATTGCTCCGCCATTTTGGTGGCGTCTCCCATCCTTTCTTATCCTTTAAAACTAAACTAGACAGAAGAACATGTGCCAAAGGAACAAAAACAAGTAAAAAATAGAAAAAGAAAACAATTCCAAAGAATATAAAAAATCGGACAGACTTTCGAATTCTAAGACAGAAAGCAATTTAACAAATTCTAACACTTCTCTTTCTTTTTTGGGCTGTTTGCAAAAATGCCACTGAAATTGAAGTCAACCCTGAAACTACCCTTCCCCTTCTCCTTCCTTCCCTTCGCTAATATATCCCCCTAATAATCTGTGTATTCACGATAATGCCATCGTCAGACTTCATATGAAGTCTGATATTTTTTACCAAAAGACCAAAAAAACCCTTTAGATCTAACTTAATTACGAAACTGTCATCTTCTTCAGTTCACCCAAACACCATTAACAACCAATTTTGAGCTCCTAATGCCTCACACAACCAATTTCGACCCATCAAAACTCCATATTAGAGTTCACAACCTTCTATTCTCCTATTTTCTCTCCAATTTCATCCAAAAAACTCTTTAATTCACGTTCTACAAAATTTTAAAATTTGGATCTATTGCAATTTTGGTCATTCTTGCATAAAAATGGTTGGGTTTGTTGGGTATTGGTGTAACTAAAGTTTTGAGTGTTTGGGGAAGGTAAAAACGAGCTCAAAATCAGATTTATGTGATTTTTCACAAGATCCCCCGATTTTCAGATCTGTTTCGCGATTTCAGACTTCCCACGAAGTCTGATGAAAAATTATGGTCAACGAGAGGGTAGTTTTGCAATTGACTTTCAATTGACAGACTTCCATAGAAGTCTGAGAAATTCCTTTGAAAAAAAAAAAAAAAATTTATCTGACGTCACCAAGAAGTCAAAATAAGAAGAGGGTAGTTTTGCAATTGATTCAAATTTGATTTTTTAGTCAGACTTCTTATGTAGTCTAGCAAGAAATTGACCGATTTTTGACTTTTTGTCAGACGGGATCCGATGTCTGACAAAAAGGAGGGGTAGAAACTGCAATTGACCCAAATTTTCAGATGTTGACCAGAATAAGCGAAAAAATCGTCAGACTTCTAAATCTGTCTGAAAATAGGGAAAAATAACATCAGACGGCTATAGACATCTGAAATTTCAAACTCTTGTCAGACGGCTATAGACATCTGAAATATCGAATTTTGGTCAACGCTGGATAAAAACCGAAAATGCGATGTTTTTATCAGACTTCCCTCGCTGTCTGAAATTCTTGTCAGACAGCATAAGAAGTCTGAAAACTATCAAAATTCTTGGCGAAGTCTGACATTTCAAAATCAATTGCAAAACTACCCTTTACTTTTTTCAGACTTCTCCCGAAGTCTGAAAATTATAAAAGAAGTCTGACAATTGAAATTCAATTGCAAAACTACCCTTTTTTTTCTCAGACATCATAAGCTGTCTGACAAAAAGTTCAAAATTTTTCAAAGCAGACTGCGTACGCTGTCTGATTGATTTCAGACTACATCCGCTGTCTGACATTTCAAAATCAATTGCAAAAAATACCCTCTTTTTCAGACTACCATAGAAGTCTGGTTTCACTACAATCAGACATCTATACACGTCTGAAATATTAAAAACTTTTAAAATATATTTTATTGAATATTTGCTATTAATTTTGGTTGATTTTAATTTTTATAAATGTGTGTTAGTTCTCTATGTTCTTTATGTGTGAGTTTTACATTTTTATATATGGTAATTATTTTTGAATCAATTTTTGAATAATATTGGCAATGTAGCTAGTAGCATCCGAGCTGGTGGAACGAATGTCTATGCGTAAACGTCATACTCCATATTATATATGTTGGTTGTTTATTGAATGCTTTGATATAATTGAACTGATTACACCAAATCATATCAATGTATCAATGAAGAAGTAGATTGGGATTAAGATGAACTACACAACCACATGTAGAGCGTTTATAAGCTTTTTCAGTAAGATCGCTAATGTGATGATGAGAGAACGAACTTGACATTTGGACTTGTTAATTTTATAAACTTTTAGCTCATAAGAATCAGACAGCAATAGAGGTCTGACGACCAATTCATCACCACTTAAGGTTATTTTAGTTTGTCATATGTTGGTGTATGTAATCTAAAGAGTAATGTTTTCTTCCAAGGTTAAACTAACCCATTTCTTGATATTGTATACTTTCAATGAACAAAATTCCTTGTTGATTTTGAGTAGACAAAAGAAATTTATACAACTTTGTATTTTTCTACAAGCATAGTACATAAGGAGAACTTTCTTTCTTTGATTTGATAATCCAATAATCTAATACAATACAATGTGTTCAACAAGAAGTCTAATAACCAGTAAAAATCTACAACAATGAGAAAACACCTAATTTAGTATCAAACTTCAGACTTCAAAAGTAGTCTAATATAAGACTTCATGTTGAATTTTCACTCTCAGACTTCTATTGTAGTCTGGTATTAGGCTCTCAGACTTCGTGTTCCTCGTAACAGTGAAATTTTATGAGCCATTAGCACATAATAAACCCCAACTCCAGCTTCTTTGGAGAGTCATCTGGATCAACCTTAAACCAAGCACCTGAAAAAGCAAAAACACAGAGCTCTTGCATTAGTTAGCGAACAAGTCTCCAAGAAATGGATAATAAAGGATTTTTTGAGCAAATCAACATGTATAACCAAAAGTCCAAAAGAGAGGTTTTACAAAAGAGAGAGAGAGAGAGAGAGAGAGAGAGAGAGAGAGAGAGAGAGAGAGAGAGAGAGAGAGAGAGGAGAGAGAGAGAGAGAGAGAGAGAGAGAGAGAGAGAGAGAGAGAGAGAGAGAGAGAGAGAGAGAGAGAGAGAGAGAGAGAGAGAGAGAGATAGAGAGAGAGAGAGAGAGAGAGAGAGAGAGAGAGAGAGAGAGAGGTAGTATAAAAAAGGAAGAATGTGAAGGTTTTTTTTCTGGCTGTTATATGTGTGTAAAAAATAGGTTTAGATAAGAGGAGAGAATTCGAGGGAAACTTTGCCGCCAAATTTTTAATAATTAAAAATTGTAAAATATCCGGTATCAGACTTCATATGCAGTCTGAGAAGGAATTTCTGAATTAAGCGGGAATTCTGAAATTTTCAGGCAGAAATTTCCCGCCTTTTTGAAAAGTTTTCGTGTGGAAATTTTCGAAAATGCGGGAAATTTCAGACTTCATATGCAGTCTGAAATAAGACTTCATGACAAGTTTAAATACTCGAACCAGATTACCTGGAAGTCTGAGAAACTCTCAGACTTCTATTGTAGTCTGGTATTAGACTCTCAGACTTCGTGTTCCTCGTAACAGTGAAATTTTATGAGCCATTAACACATAATAAACCCCAACTCCAGCTTCTTTGGAGAGTCATCTGGATCAACCTTAAACCAAGCACCTGAAAAAGCAAAAACACAGAGCTCTTGCATTAGTTAGCGAACAAGTCTCCAAGAAATGGATAATAAATGATTTTTTGAGCAAATCAACATGTATAACTAAAAGTCTATGTCAAAAGTCTTAATTGGTTCAGTTAAAAAAACTTTGAAAACACTAAATGAGAACCGATCCACTCACCTATTTCACACCTCAAAGAGAATCAACTATGAATCACATACATAAGAACTCATATGAGAGAATAAGTTTGAGAACATTTTTGGATGAGAAATTTTAGAGAGGTTTTACAAAAGTGAGAGAGAGAGAAAGAGAGGTAGTAAAAAAAAGGAAGAATGTGAAGGGTTTTTTTCTGGCTGTTATATGTGTGTAAAAAAATAGGTTTAGATAAGATGAGAGAATTGGAGGGAAACTTTGCCGCCAAAATTTTAATAATTAAAAATTGTAAAATATCCGGTATCAGACTTCATATGCAGTCTGAGAAGGAATTTCTGAATTGAGCGGGAATTCTGAAATTTTCTGGCAGAAATTTCCCGCCTTTTTGAAAAGTTTTCGTGTGGAAATTTTCGAAAATGCGGGAAATTTCAGACTTCATATGCAATCTGAAATAAGACTTCATGACAAGTTTAAATACTCGAACCAGATTTACTTGGAAGTCTGAGAAACCCTAAATCTAATAATTACTACTTAAATACCATCATATTATATAGAAAACTTATAATAAACATCAAACTCGTTTAGAATAGTCACAAATTAACTAAAATGGAACAATATGAATGAAAATTCACAAACTCTGAATCTAACCCTACAGATAAAACATGATATTCACCTTCATATGTGAAATATAGATCAAACTACATGGTGTTTTGAACCAAATATATCTTAAATGCTTAAGTTTGATCAAAGTTTATGTTATTTTAATTTATATACATAACAAATGCTTATGCTTAATTTATGTATCAAAATTTATATCAAATTATTTTTTCATATTTTTAAAATTTAAATTTTTAACTTAAATACGTCTCAGACTTCTAAAGAAGTCTGAGAAACCACAAAATTCAGACTTCGTCGTGAAGTCTGAGAAACCCTAAACCTAATATTTATCACTTATCGGTGAAAATATTTAAACAAAACAATTAGAAAACATCAAATTCGCTAAATATATGCACATTATAACATATATATATATACAAATTTAATATTTCAAATATAAATTTGGTAAACCATGAATCTAACCCTAAAGTTATATGTAAGTTATATGTAAATGTTCCATTACAAAGAATGTTTTGAGGTTTAGAACTTACTCTACCTTACATATTTTTTAGTTTGACTCAATTTTACCAAATGTTACGAGAAATCTGAGAGATAATTAAGTTGGAAATTTAAATTATAAATTATTAAAAAAATATTTTGAGGAAAAATTTGGATACTAAATTAAACATGAGACTTTTGGACATATGTAAATTAAAATTACATAAAATTTAGTCAATTGTACTCATTTAAGGTATATTTGGTTAAAAGTATTTACGAAACCCCAAAATTCAGACTTCTATAGAAGTATGATAAACCCTAAATTTAGTATTTATCACTTAACATCGAAAAATATTTAAACAAAACACCTAGGACACATCAAATTCATTAATTATATCACCATTATAACATACATGTGCAAATATATTTTTTCAAATGTGAATTTCTTAAACCATGAGTCTAACTAACCCTAAGGTTATATGTAAGTTATATATAAATGTTCCATTATGTTCCATTACAAAGTAGGGTTCTAAGGCATACTTATTCTTTTTTACTATTTTAGAATTCAAATCCTTATTATATAATTCAGAAGTCATGAGAGAGAAACTGAGAAAGCTTCTCCTTTTGACACGTAGGATTTTGTTGACGTGTCAATTTTACAAATTTTGGCATTTTATAATGTCTATGTTTAATTTAATTAGGTGAGAAATGTGGAAAAAAAATCCAGAAACTTAATTAGGAGAGAAAAGTGGAAAAAAATCATGAGAAACCAACCACGGTCTCTCTTCTTCCTCCACGATTTCTCTCAGATTCTACAAAAGCCACCATCAAAACTCCCAATTGATGAAAACATGAACACCCTAACAATTTCACCAAACTCTTTTCGTTTTTTTTTTTAACCAACTCTTTTCGTTTTTGATTCAAAACCCTAAAATTAGAGAATTTTTATTTGAGAGACTCTTCCAAATTTTCTCTCTTAGCAGAATTTAGGGATTTTTTGTTCATAGTTTCTTCATTTTCTGGAAATGGATTTGTTGTCTTCTTCTCGGTTTATTAATCTAAATCGTTTGTCGGGTAATAATGAGTAGTTGGAGAAGAAAAAACCGTGAAATAATTCATCAACCATGAACGCAATCATCAAAGACGCAGGTATGTATGATCTGTAATGTTCTCTCTGTTTTTCTTTCTAATCATTTTTAATTGCTCCAAGTATCGATTGAATTTCTTCAGTTTTGTAACCTTTCATCGCTTGGTATTCAATATGGGTTTTAGCAGATTTTGTTGTGTGTAGTTCTTAATTAGAGTTTTTGTCTGTTCATCAATGTCGGTTTCTAAGAATAAGAGAATTCATAATCACATGGATATCTATCATCTCTCCCATGAAATTAAAGCTACTGACATGACTTCCATTGAGGCTTTCATGAGCTGTGACGAGGAGAGGTTTTGAAGCTGGAGAAGGAAACTGAATCTCTTGCTGAGCAGGTTTGTATAAACAACAATAGGCTTTATGCTTAATTCTATATCTTGTGTTTGATGTTGATTATATATTTTATAATCATTTGTGTTTTGCAGGATGATGGAGGCGGAGAGCTTCTTGATGCTATTTATGAGCGGTTAGAAGCCATGGAAGCATCAACCGCCGAGAAGCCTGCTGCTGAGATTATATTTGGTCTTGGTTTCGAAAAGGAAATGAAAGCTAAGAAGAAAAAATATTTTTTCTGGTGGGTGGAGTGGTGAGAATCGTTACACCGATTCATCCCAAACCGCGACTCAAGACTTAACTACAACGCTAACGGCACGACGATCTTTTGACCCGGTTCACGGAGAACCGCTACGTCTGGGAGAGTATATCGCATTGCCTCGCGTCCACTATGGTGCCGGAAATAACCTCTGGCGTGGTGCTTACATCCGTCACTCACCACCGATAACAATCCTATCGGATTTACAAAGAAGAAGAAGAAGAAGAAGGTAGAGAAGATGAATCAAGAACAAGAGAACCCATAAACCTAAGATAAACCTCTCGTGTTTAATCTATCTGAATCACTCTCTCTCTCTGTTTCTATCAGCTCTCTCTGCGTCTCGAGCTCTATTGAAGACGATGACCAGATACTTACACATTTCAACCACACGAACCTTTTATCTTTTGGTAAAGATAATGTCTCAGACTCACGTGAATGGCATGTGACTTACTAATCCAGCTGTACTTGAAATAACATTTATTGCCAACATATTATTCTAAGTCGTAGCTCAGCCTGCATCTTTCTAACTCTTCACTTGAACCTTTAATTCAAACCATCTTCTTTTGCTATGCTGATTTCTTCAATCCACTTATCAAGACTTCTTCAATGTTGAAGCATAGTCCAATATTCTCCACCTTGATTCAAGCTTGAAGAATTCTTTGTGAGTTGCCTTTGTAAGCTGTCTATTAGAACTATTGAAAACCCAGCTCTAACCTTGGCTTTCCATCCTCATGAACCTGCATAAGTCCAACTTATACAAACAAAACTCATCAGTAAATTCACTGCATTAAATTTACTTCACCACCAACGCTCGGATTGAATGATCTTCAAAGAGATCATTAAGCTTTTCTCCAAACTTCTAGCTTGTCACATGCTTCATATTGAGTTGTACCAGCCCCGTCACAGTCTTGTGTCGAGCTAAACTCTCATTTCTCAATGTGTTTTCCCATCATTTGGATACCTGAATTAAACCACTCAGAAAAGACAGACCATTAACAAGTGAAATAAACTTCTCAAAACCTGTTAATATCCAACATACCAACTCCCTAAGCATGACTACTTAAGAGTTTAATCAATCACACAGTTTGTACTATGGTTCATGTTACAACCATCAGTCTGTTACAGTGATTGATAAATACAATATGACCTCCTGCAATTTGGTTCTAAATGCTAGCCTTTAGTTTCTTATCATGTGCAATGAATTTAGAAACTAACTCCCTTGAACCTTATGCAGTGGACCCTTGAATCACACATGCTTCAACCAAAAACATCCACTGATTCACTTTTGAAACATCAATGCTTTTGACAGTGTGTTGGAGCAGCTCTATTGATGTATAACCATACAAATCCTGAGCTAAACACCTCCATCTTTCCATTGACATATCATTCCCTTGTCCTTGGAAACCTAAAATACATTTGTCAGAACAAAACCATTAACATGTATAACAACCATAACACATTAATGCAACAGAAGCTTTATAAGCTAAACCACTTATAAGACCATCAATCACACAGTTTTTCCTTCATGATTTCTGTCAAAAAACATGAACTGTTACAGTGATCGAACCATTTTCCCCTGCAATGTGATTCCCGTCGACGTCCTTTGATTCGCTCATGCGCATTGAGCCATGAATCAAAACAAAATCTTATTTTTGTTGAACCACCTGCTGAGACAAGAATCCTTTTAAAATTCCTGACCTGAAGTAAACATGATTCTCACATGAATCATACATGCTTCCAACTGAAACAAATCCTGATTCAAACCTTTGCTCAGTCTTGTTCAAACCCATTATGGTTTAAGCAGAACTCCACCAACAGTGTTAACCTTACTGTTAGCAATCTTTAACACCTCTCATATCAGTAAACTTGTGATATACCTGAGAGACCTTTCTTTCAGCTTTTACCACATCAAATTTGAGCTCCCGATGTCCTTTTAATGCTGAAGAAATACCCTGCAACCTCTACTAGTATGCAGACTCCACCAAACCCCATGGTGCTTGCATCAAATCCTTCAAACTTTACCAGAATCTTTGTTCTCCAAAACTTGGTCCTTTATGTGCTTCTGACACAAATAAGTTCTTCACTTGTCATTCATGCAAAGTGTCTATTTGGGAAGATTATTTATAGTCTCCTTATGATGCAACAGAACAACAGACTTTCATTAGTAGTTGTTTCCAAATGCAGCACTGATTTTTTGAATTTTTCCTCTTTTTGCATAGCTGCTTAAGCTCCTTAAAGTGACACCAATCTTGAGACATCTTTCTATGCTTGATTCTGCTATTGGCTTGTCCTGTCTCAGACAACATGACTTCTTCACATTTCACTTTGACCTTAACCCATCAGAACAATTACCCTCTGCAATTATCTTCAGTTCTCCAACATTCTTCTTTTAGAACAAAGCATAATCCCTCTTAGAATGACATTTCTGAAATTCTAAAAGATCAGAGAAACTTAGCACAGAATTGAGACTTTCTTTTGCAGACCTGAACATGTAGCCTTCATGTCTGAATAAACTTGTAACTAGCATAACCACTTCCTCTTTTGACTCATTTACCATGAACCCTAGGAGACAGAAACTTAACTTATGTTTTCAGAAAACATGCATCTCAAATTTTTAACCCAAAATCAGTAGCTTCAAACTGCAACTTTGACCATCTAACTCTTCTCTTTGGAGCTGTCTTTCAAATTTTCTCAGATTATTGACTGTTTAAACAAACATAATCCGAGACATCCTTTTAATTCAGCGCTCCACCTGGTACAGCTCGTCATTTGCTCCACCTAAAACTTGAGCGCTTCATATTTCACCATGACTCTTAGATTTTGCTCCACATAAGTGAGTTAAATTTGTTACCCACTGCAACTTAGATCCATATATACATGTCCTTGTATATCAGATTACTCAAGGTTTCCTCCATGAAGTGACGACAGATGATTTACCCCACTGCAGCCATTTCTTCAAATAAAACCTTTAAACCAGAAGACCTACCAATGACCGTCGCTCCCTTTGAAGCTTCCAAACTTTGGCTTACGTTTGTCAAACTGATCAGACATTAGCTGCCTTAATCATTCAGACCTTTGAAAAGCATTAACCTGTTACAGCCTTAGCTCACTCAACTTAAAACACATCCCATTCTGCCTTGAACCTTGAGTCTTTCACCTATGAGCTCCCTATAACCAGCTTATCCAACATTCTTTTGACTCATGTCCTTTGAATCATTAGAACCCATAAACCTTTTAGTTCAAAACTTGGTTTCTGTAACAGTGATTTTCCAACCAGCTTACACTAAAGGGCTTATCATCTTCTCAGCTAAATTAAGACACAAAGTCTATGTGTCACCATTGCTCTAAACCGAGCTTATCTCCTGCTACCACCATATGTTCACAGCAGCTTCATGCTTCCATTCCACAAGAGCAACATATGATCCAACAAGCTTTACAGAACCTTCAACTGGTGAGAAATGATACACATTTGTTGTTTCTTCTTACACCATCATGTTAACATAGATATGCTAATGAACAAGCAACAACAAACACTGCAGACTGAACCATTCTCCTTTGGGCTTCCTTAGACTGCTATAGCTTCAGTCATGATATACCTTTGCCCTTTTATCATCAAACATAAGCTTCTTAGATTCACAGGAATCTAAACCCCATTCTTCTGAGACTGATTCACTTAGACAAAGAACCACTCAAACCTTAACCGCACACTGATTTTCTTCATAATCCTTAACCTGTCTCATTTACAAACAAATTTCTGAACTTGTTTCTTCACCCATCTGAAACTCTTCTAACGTTGAACATGGAACCTTAACCAGTGGTTGAAATAGCATAAAAATACACACTGATCCATCCTCTAAGGCGTCCCCTAGACTCAATGTCCACATGTGCCACCAAATGCCATCTCTTTAACCATTCTAGACTCTCATTTGCATCTAACTCAAACAACTAGAGATCCCCAATACACAATCTGAAGCCAGACAGACCAGATGCAAACAAAGTGAACTAACTAGATTCCAAACGTTCTAGTGCAGACATCAGTGACCAGAAACAAACCATATAATCATCACATACCTTTGTGATGGCAGCGGAAAAAAATTAACTATCACACCAGTTTGAGTCTACGACGATGATTTTGAAATGCAACCTTAATCAAGTAACCCATAGATGAACCAATTATGATCATAACCAGCTTGATAAGGTAGAGAAGTTTCCAGACACATCAATCTTGAATTGATTTCTTC
The DNA here is from genome assembly GCA_030180135.1 of Orychophragmus violaceus. NCBI lineage: Eukaryota > Viridiplantae > Streptophyta > Magnoliopsida > Brassicales > Brassicaceae > Orychophragmus > Orychophragmus violaceus. The sequence goes on from CM058236.1 coordinate 16,505,391, forward strand.
AAGAAAATCCAGAACAAAACTTTTACCGATTGTTCTTTTCTAGTCTCGTCGAATCCGTCGATCGTTGTACGACGAACATCTTCCCTTGTGATTCTTTAACGAAAGAACTCACACCAGATGTAGTACAGACAAACCAGTGGGAAATTAACTTACAGATTCTCCTGATTTCATCAAACCCGAAATCATACGATCCATTGAAATCTCCTTCCGTGAATCTTTCTTTCTCAACTTCAAGCGTCTTCAACGATAATCAGGCACCATCTTCTTCTTCTCTGCGACCAATCCATCACCAATGACGCCTTGAATCGAAGAGCCTGAGCTCTGATACCACTTGTTGAGAATGGTTACACCGATTCATCCCAAACCGCGACTCAAGATAAACTACAACGTTAACGGCACGACGATCTTTTGACCCAGTTCACGAAGAACCGCTACGTCCGGGGGATTATATCGCACTGCCTCTCGTCCACTATGGTTCCGGAAAGAACCTCCGGCGTGATGCTTACATCCGTCACTCACCACCGATAACAATCCTATCGGATTTACAAAGAAGAAGAAGAAGGCAGAGAAGAGGAATCAAGAACAAGAGAACCCATAAACCTCTCGTGTTTAATCTCTCTGAATCTCTCTCTCTCTCTCTCTCTATGTTTCTATCCGCTCTCTCTGCGTCTCGAGCTCTGTTGAAGACGATGACCAGATACTTACACATTTCAATCACACGAACCTTTTATCTTTTGGTAAAGATAATGTCTCAGACTCACGTGAATGGCATGTGACTTACTAATCCAGCTATACTTGAAATAACATATATTGCCAACATATTATTCCAATTCACTTGAAGCATAGTCCAATATGGAGGATGAGAATTGATTGGCAAAAGTGCTATAACGCTGTATAAAGGGCCAACCATTTACCAACCAAGTCTGCGATGAGTGGAAAAATCCATAAATGGTGGAGAAGCAGAGGAACAAAACAAGAACTGGACGTTGGGATGTCTCTGCTTGATGGGTCACTACTTTTGCTGGTCAAGCTGGATCGTGTTACATTCACCATTTCTTAAAAAGTACCCTGCTCGATTCTTCTTTGTCTCTTATTCTTGCCTTTTCGCAGTGTTCCAGTTCTTGGCATATCTGCTTATTTCAAGAGACATCTGGAGAGCTGGAAGATAGATCATGAGGTGAATTGTAGGCATTGCTAGACACAGTAAGTGTTTTTATCTCTTACATTAAGATTGTTTGGTGTTTATTGATTTTGGATTGAATAAAAAACTGTGTAGGGATTGGTGTTTTGCGATGGTTTTTGCAATACAAATATATGTAGTGGATGTTGGAACATATTTTTTGAATAATAAAGCTTGGGCTTTATTAAATATGTGTGTGTGAATGAGAAATACATTATGGGCCATGGGCTCATATAAGCCATAACTTGTTGGCATCTTTTAATGAGGAATGAAGTTAAAATGTCCCACATTGGTTACATGGGAATTTTTTCACTAGTATAAATAAGGACACTCTCATGTCTTTGTCCAATAGCTTGGGCTACACAATGGAGTGTGAGAGAGAGGATGCAAAGACCACACGCGCGCGTGCCGCCGCCGCCGCCGTGCCGGGCTTGGGCTTGGGCTTGGGCTTGGTCTTGGTCTTGGTCTTGGTCTTGGGTCTTGGTCACGTATTATTTTTTGGGATAAATTTTGGTAAAACAATTTCAATTGGTCTGATGGTTTAATTGGTTTGTAAACACCAAACGTGATAAGATGTCTCTCGACATAATTTGATGCTCTCGACATCTTTGTCCCACCAAGCCGAAAGTCATCCACTCATCCCGTAAATTACGCGTCCAACGGCTCCTCTTCGTCCTCATCTTCTTCCTTTAAACTCCTCCATAAAAACAGAGTTTGAGCTCTCTGTTCCAGAACTCACGCTCATAACACACATACACGAAACGCTTGTTCCTTCATCTCTTCTTCCTAAGTAAGTCTCGAGAGTATATGTTGAGCTTTCGTTCGTTGGAAACGTTCTTCGAGTGTTTGCGAAAACGTTTCGATATCGGTTTTATCCTGGGATTCGATTATCACACACAAGCCGTCACACTACGGGTGATAATTCGAGTTAAGGAAAGAGACGTCATCGTCTCGACTCCGTTCGTCTTCCCTTAACGTCTACACAATCCGCAATTCACTCACCGTTCGTATACGATCTATAAACTCGGGTCCTACAGTCTTAACTCGAATTACAAGTCCGTTCTCTGTTTCATAACATTGGCCGGACTTGGTGAACTGCGTTTTGTGTTCTCGGTTAAAGGAACGTATCTGCGAATCGTTTTACGGTTACACGGATTGAAAACTCGAACTCGCGAATCGTAACTTGCGATTACATGAGTTGTGTTACGGTTCGCGATTAGCTTATAAGCTTTTCCGCGATTGTATATCGTTTAAAGACGTAACGTTTTAACTCAAAGATTAGCGTTTCCGCTTCACCGCGTTTCAAACGCTAATCGTTTCAGTGACTCTAAAACGTTTACGGTTTTGTGAAACGCATGCCAAGCGATTACATAAACTGTTTTTTGTTCGCGTATTGCTTATAAGCTTTACCGCGATTGTATAGCGTTTCCAATCAAAGATTAGCGTTTCCGCTTTACCGCGTTTCAAACGCTAATCGTGTTAACGATTATAAAACGTCTTTTGGTTTTGTGAATTGCTTAAACGCTTTTACACGAATCTCTTGTCGCGAATCGTTTTAATACGTTGCGATGATGAAGGAATTTCTAGCAGATCCTAATCCAATTAGGCAATCCTGGTCTGAATTCCGAGCCTAGGATCTAGGGTTCATGTAATTCAATCTATGGGATCTCAGTATTACCTGGTGATTTGCAGCGGAAGATTTTCAGATAATCGAGATCTAGAGCGCCTAAAATGCTGCGCCTCTACTGGTATCCACACGCACACAAACTGAACAGCAGGGATGCTAGTGCCTATAGAGATCCAATCTCTTCAGAGGTTTCTATTCAAGTTCTGGTGGCTGTGAATTATGTTAGATTAGAGTTTAGGTCGACCATATATCTTATATATGTCGACTTAAACCGCAACCGAATTAACCAACGATTAAACCGAATTAATCTGATTAATCCGCGAGTTGCATCGATCGATGCACTATCTGCATCGATCGACACTGCCCTAGAATATTGATATCGAATGCATATCAAATATGCATTCACTAGATCATTACATTAATGATCAACCTCGTCTTTAACGTCCAGTTTTCTTAGGTGTGTGACCCTGTAGGATCATATAACACTAGCAATGAGTTCTTAACTCATTGATCATAAGTGGCTTCTAGCAAAGCATTATGACTACCTAGTGTCATATGATTGTCTCATCTCGACAATACGACTTTCACTTGGAATAAGTACAATAGATTTCAGGACATTCCCAACAATCTCCCACTTGTACTGGAATCATCTATTCCTTCAATCCCTTCGTCACTATATCTCGATCTGGCATAAGGCAAGATCTGTGTCACCCTTATTTAGCCAAGATCATGTTCATCGAACTCCGATTTATACTGACAAGACAAACGACTGACAATCACCTCGTTTGAGTGTGGCCACACATTTCTCAGTATCAAATCTTCGATGGGCCCTGAGATATTTATCTCCTGTTATATAGGAGGGACAAATCCCATCTTGTTCCATCCCTGTCTCTTCACACGCTTCATGATACGCCCAATCAATGCCTTTATAGTCACCAGTTACGGCTGACGTTTGACAAGGTTAAAGCGGACCAATTCACATGTAAGAAAACATGATGAACTCAGGTCTAAGGACTATACTCTATAGTCGTAATGAAAACTCTCATGACATTATATAACTATCCCGTAGAGTTCTCATCAGTGGGTCATGTCCGATCCTGTGTTCTACAACACATATCTATGTGATTGACTTTAATACTCTTATTAATGACTACATGAAACTTAGTCATCAGTCACCTCACATACTAGTCTCACGCGGTTGTTAATGTCCCATTTTAACAACCTCGACCAGGGACCAACTTAATTTATGTCATTTATTATCTATAGGGTTTCATGATCAAGTCACATATTTGATGACCTATAAAATGTCATAAATTACTTTGGGACCATTATTTAATAACCATTATTAAATAATACAGATGTCAGATTTTAATAACATAATCAAATTATGTTTATACGAACATCATATCATAACTAAAATTAACAACAACAACTCCCACTAAAATTAAGATCACATCTTAAGACATCTAATGCTTGTAGCTGTTGTATGACCCTCATTCGCTCTTGCTCAGCGTGTGTCGAAGGACACTGCGTCTTGCTAAGAGTAATACCAAGAGTCATTTGCACGAAGCCCTTCTTGGAATCATGCATACTGGACCTGTGCAAGACCTTATCACCATAAGTGTCTTGACACAATCCAATTAGCTTGTCCAATCTATCTCCATAGATTCTCATTCCAAGAATGTATAAGGTTTCTCCCATAATTTTACCGAAAAACAACTTTCGAGTCAGGTCTTAATAGACTGAAACGATGGAACTTCATTTCTGAGAAGTAGTATCATACAATACTAGAAATGCAACTGCGCTCCCACTAGTCCTCTTGTAAACACACGGTTCCTCTTCATTCATGACGAAGTCAAACCTTTTGACTGTTTTATCAAACGAAGATTCCAACTCTGAGATGCTTGCTTCAATCCACAAATGGATCGGCGAAGCTTGCATACCTTCCTAGCTTCATTAGGATCAATGAAAACTTCAGGTTGTGTCATGTACACATCATTTTTCCAGAATTTCCATTAAGAAAAACCGTTTTTCACATCCATCTGCCAGATCTCATAACCATTATGAGTGGCGGTTGCTAGGAGAATCCGAATGGACATAAGCACGGTGTCTGGGATTAAGTTTCTTCACAGTTAATACCATGAATTTACTTGAAACCTTTTGCCACCAACCTAGCTTTGTACATCTGAATATAACCATCCATGTCAACTTTTCTTCTTGAAAATCCATTTACTCACAATGGCTTCTACACCATCGGGTAAATCAACCCAAGTCATACTTGGTTCTGTGACATGGATCCCATTTCGGATTCAACGGCTTTCAGCCATTTTCGGAGTCAAGGCCCATCATTGCTTCTTCAAAATTCGCAGGCCCGTCACTTTCAATGATCAATAGATCACGGCAATTGGTTACGAGAAATCCACATTTCTCGGGTTTGTGACGGATCCTTTTGGATCTGCGAGCTTCATTTTTCTGTAAAAGTCACGCACACATATCTCATATGTATACTTTTACCACGACCTAATTAACCAAGATTTAAACCGTAGTTAATTAAGTCATACACAAAAATCAATATTTTGGTTCGCGATCTGTGTCGATCGATGCAACTTTTGTGTCGATCGACACTTCTTCAGAAACTCTCCATTTGAATGTATATCGAATATACATTCATCAGATCCTTTGCAAACTTCAGGCACCACAGGTGCAGGTTCTACAACTCTTTGTAGATCCAACTGCTGCTCTTCCTCATCAGGTTGAGCAGTCTCCTGTGACTTTCGAATTTCTTCGAGTTGTACTTTTACTCCCACTGTTCTTCTTGGAAAGAAAGTCTTTCTTAAGAAAACATAGTTCCGAGCAACAAACGATTTGTTCTCGAACTGGTTGTAAAAGTAACATGCCTTGGTTTTTGTTAGAACAACCAATGAAGTAGCACTTATCAGATTTGGGTGTGAGCTTATCAGAGATTAAACGTTTTATATAAGTCTCACAACTCCAAATCTCCATGATGGATAAATCAGAAACATTTCCATTCCACATCTCATGTGGTATCTCTGTAACTGATTTTGATGGAAACCTATTTAGTGTAAACGCATACGTTTCTAGAGAGTATTTTAGAAGGATAATGGAAGATCTAAGTGACTCATCATTGATCGAACCTTATCTAATAAAGTCCGATTCAGGAGGAGTGAATTGTGAATCACTTTCACAATCTCTCAGATGATCACTAAATTCTTGACTTAAGTATTCACCTCCATGATCTCATCGTTGAGGTTTAATACCTTTGCCAAATTGATTTTGTACTTCATTTTGGAACTCTTTGAACTTTTCAAAGGTTCTGACTTATGTCTTATGAATAAGACATAACCGTACCTACTAAAAATATCAGTAAAGGTAATGAAGTACTTAAATTTTCCTCTAGCACTAGTGTTCATCGGCCCATATACATCCATATGTATAAAGCCCAATAAGCCTCCGGCCCTTTCATTTTGTTCGTTCGCAACATGTATCGACCGACGCACCGTTTGTGTCGATCGATACTACCTTTGTTGAAAGGGGCCTTCGTCATTTTGCCCAATAAACAAGATTCACTTTACTCATTATGATTCATAATCAGATGAGCCCAAAAGACCATCACTATGGAGCTTCTGAATCTATTTCTCATTTATGTGGCCCAAAACGACAATGCCAGAGAGAAGTTTGATTCGTATCATTTGACTTGAATCTTTTGGTATTAATGTTATAGTTAGGCACATTCTGGTTTAGAACATAAAGTCCATTCTCTAATGGATTGCTACTATAAAATATATCATTGTAATCAAATGAATAACACTTATTCTTAATTTGAAAACTGATATCCTTCCATATCCAAACAAGGAATAGAAATAATCTTTCTGCTCATAGCAGTTACATAGTAGCAGTTCTAAGTTCAAAACATGCCATAAAAGAAAACAAATGAAATACTCCTACGGCTAATGCAGCAACTCTTGCTCCATTCCCACTCATAGGTCCACTTGTCCTTTCTCCATAGTTCTACTTTTGCTCAGGCCCTGCACATTTTCACAAAATATGAGTACCACAGCTGGTATCCAATACCCAATAAAGGACTATAAGAAGTACGTCTTCTTCAGCTTCTCATAATCTTCCAAGAATTTATTGCAGTTTCTTTTCAAATGCCCATAACCATTACAATAACGGCACTTAACATCTTCAGAAGGACTGGTTTTAACCTTAGGAACATGGCCAGACTCGCTTGGATTCACAATCGAGCTCGTCTTGCCATCACCTTTGTTCTTACTAAGTTTCTTAAACTTTTTACCCTTTTGTACCATAAGGACATCTGGGGTGTCCTTCTTGATGTTAGGTTCAGCAGTCTTAAGAATCCCATGCAATTCAGTCAACGTCTTCATCAAGTTGTTCATGTTATAGTTCATAACAAATTGATCATAGCTTGACGGCAGTGACTGTAGAATGATGTCAGTAGCCAACTCTTGACTAATGGGACAATCCAGTTTCCCCAGGTTATCAATATAACCCATCATCATAATGACATGAGGACTAACTGGTTCGCCCTTTGGTAGCTTGCACTCAATCGGAGACCTAACCGTCTGGTATCTCTGAGTTCGTGCCTGCTCCTGAAACATACTTTTCAGGCCAGTGATCATCTCTTTTGGCGACTCCACGTACTCATATTGCTTCTGCAATTCCGAGTTCATGGTAGCCAACATGAGACAACTCACATCCACCGCATCATTAGAATGCTTATCCCAAGCATCTTTATCTGACTGCCAGGCATTGGCTCGGTACTTCTTGGAGAGAACTTTCTCAAGGACATAGTCCTTTTTCTCCTGTTTGAGAACAATTCTCAAGTTTCGATACCATTCAAGAAAGTTGGATCCATTTAACTTGTCCTTCTCAAGGACGGATCGCAGGGAGAAATTGTTACGATGGTTTGTGCTAGACATAGCTGAAAAACAAGGGAGGTTTTAGTTATGATGTTCAAGAAATGAGAAGTCTTAACTATTAAGAAAACTCGCATTATATTCAAACAATGTTTCCTCAGATGAATATAATGATCCAAGACCCTTACTTCACTAAACTTGAGAGAGCCACTGGCTATCACCCAAATTTTAGCTATCTAGGTAAGCAACTCTTTGCTAGTTATATCCAATATAACTCTTGGTTGTGGATTGACATCTCATGTCCAATCCACCTGATGTCTTTGAGCCCAAAACGATTTTGATGGCCCAGTCAAGTAAACCAATCTCTTCAGTCATGTAATTGTTGATGTCTTGCACTGCAAGTCCATCAACACGATTACCTTCTGTCTTACTCATGAAATTGTGGACATCTTGCACTTCAAGTCTATCGCACAATTAGACGGGTCTTGACAGTTGACAAGATTGGAAAGACATCAAGTATCACTTGATATTTGATTGAGGAACAGAACTATTTAAAACGTTCAGTTTTATTATGTTTTAATTCTTCTAATTAAATGATTTGTCTTGGTTTGGTTCTGTGGTTTCAGGATCCATAACCTAAACCATCAAATCTTGTGTCGACCGACACTACTTTAGTGTCGATCGATGCAGATTAACCAAAACCAATCTGCGATAACCGATCAATCCAATTGATCCGGTTTTGAGTACCGGTCGGTGTCGATCGATGCTACATTAGCATCGGTCGATACCAACCCAATCGCAATAAACCATTCTTAGCGTTTAACCATCATTAACCAAGCTCGATAACCGGTCCAATCCAATTGAACCAATTCATCAATCTAGCGAGGTGTGTGTCGACCGACACAACTATTGTGTCGATCGACACTAGGCGAAACATAAGTTTTATTCGGGTTTTCGCCCTGTGTCGATCGATGCCGGTTTGGCATCGATCGACACCATGCGAAAAACCCTAAAACGTTTTTCGAACAAAACCCTAAACTAGGTTACTTTGATCAAAACGAGTTTTAGCATGCTTGTATTAATCATACAGAGATCCAGATTCAACCAATCTAATCAACATGCTACAGATTCAATGGAACCCTAAAGCTCTGATACCACTGAAGGAATTTCTAGCAGATCCTAATCCAATTAGGCAATCCTGGTCTGAATTCCTAGCCTAGGATCTAGGGTTCATGTAATTGAATCTATGGGATCTCAGTATTACCTGGTGATTTGCAGCGGAAGATTTTCAGATAATCGAGATCTAGAGCGCCTCAAATGCTGCGCCTCTACTGGTATCCACACGCACACAAACTGAACAGCAGGGATGCTAGTGCCTATAGAGATCCAATCTCTTCAGAGGTTTCTATTCAATTTCTGGTGGCTGTGAATTAGGTTAGATTAGAGTTTAGGTCGACCATATATCTTATATATGTCGACTTAAACCGCAACCGAATTAACCAACGATTAAACCGAATTAATCTGATTAATCCGCGAGTTGCATCGATCGATGCACTATCTGCATCGATCGACACTGCCCCAGAATATTGATATCGAATGCATATCAAATATGCATTCACTAGATCATTACATTAATGATCAACCTCGTATTTAACGTCCAGTTTGCTTAGGTGTGTGACCCTGTAGGATCATATAACACTAGCAATGAGTTCTTAACTCATTGATCATAAGTGGCTTCTAGCAAAACATTATGACTACCTAGTGTCATATGATTGTCTCATCTCGACAATACGACTTTCACTTGGAATAAGTACAATAGATTTCAGGACATTCCCAACAGACGAAACAGTTGGTTAATCGCTCAAAATAGCGATTGCGTTTTCCAAACGGTTATGTAAAAGCTTTAAACAGCAGATCGTTTATCATTTTTATCGTTTATTAAACGTGAAAGCTGATACATTTTGTTTAATTGTATCAGGAAAATGACAAACGAAACTGAAAATGTGATTGGTTCGGGTTCGACACCAAACTCTCCTCTGGATGTAAGTGCCGAAGAAACGGCACGCAGGGATTTGTTTCATGCTGATTCCGAGAGGATGGAAAAAGAGAAAGCTGAAAAAGCAAGGGCTGAAAAAGAGAAAGCTGAGAAGAACGTGGTGTATCACGCTCATCCTCCTCCCCCATCGTTTGCTTCTCTTCAAGCATCGTGCCAAGGCTTATTGCCTGACAAGTTCAACGGCAAAATCTGGAAGATGTGGTCGAACCAGATGAAGTTCTATCTTCATGCGATGCATCTCTCGCGGTACCTCGAGGAGGATCAACCCGAAATTGGAGAAGAAGTCGGCGATGTGTACACCGTCGGAACTCTGGATGCATGGAATCAAGGAGATTACATGAAGAAAGGATGGATTCTTGGCAGTCTCTTTGAGCCGCTATATGCGATATACTGCGAGCAAAAGACCGCCAAATCCCTGTGGGCCGCCTTGGTGAAAAAGTACAAGGTCGATGATGCTGGATGCCAGAAGCACGCAACGACAAAGTTCTTGGAGTTCCAGATGGTGGACGACAAACCCATCATGGAACAGGTGGAGGCGTTCCAGCGAATCTGTCAGGAAGTCGCTACAGAGGGAATGTCTATATGTGAAATCTTCACGGTGAATAGTTTCATCGAGAAGCTTCCTCCAAGTTGGCTGACGTTCAAAAACTACCTCAAGCATAAGAGGAAGGCCATCTCACTGGAGGATTTGATCCAGAGGCTGAACACGGAGGACCGGAACCGTCAAGCAAACGGTATCCAAGTCCGTGAACACAATGTGAATGTGGCTACCCACAACAAGGAGAAGGGAAATATGGACAAGGGAAAGGGCAAGGCAATTGCTAATTCTCCCTTGAAGACTAACGGGAAGAACTTCAAGAAGCATGGTTCTTCGTCTTCCCATGCCCCCACTGAGGACAAGAAGAAATTCTTCAAAGGCAAATGTCACGCTTGTGGGAAGAATGGTCACAAGTCCAGTGAGTGTTGCTCCAAGCAGAAAGCGGCAAAGTATCAGGCAAATCTGACCGAGGAGGACCTCTGTGCTGTGGTGACAGAGGTTAACATGGTAGATGAGAAGACCAATGAGTGGTGGTATGATACTAGTGCCACAACCCACATCTGCAATGATAGGTCCATGTTCAGTACCTATCAGAAGAACAAGTCTGAGGAGGCGCTCTTCATGGGTAACAAGGCTGTCTCGAAGATCGAAGGAAAGGGTTCGGTGGTGTTGAGGATGACTTCAGGACAGGAGATCACGTTGAAAAACGTGAAACATGTGTCCGACATGAGGAAGAACCTGATTTCCGGTACGCTGCTGAGCAAGGCCGGTTTCTCGGTGATCTTCGAAGCCGACAACCTTACCCTCAAGAAGTGGGGCATGTACCTGGGAAGAGGATTCGTGAAGAATGGACTTGTCAAGATGTGTGTCATGACTGTCCTCAAGAAAGAAGAAGCAAGTACCTCCAAAACGAAGAATGAGATTGTTGTTAAGAATGATGTTGCAAATGTTTCAACTGTTGTAACTGATTCCGGAATGAATAAGAATAAGTCTGTTGCTTACTTGCTTGAGTCTTTTGATATTTGGCATGAAAGATTAGGACATGTGAATTATAAATCAATAAATCGATTAATGAATTCAAACCTAATCCCGAAATGCAAAATGAGTAAAGAAAAATGTGAAGTGTGCGTACAGGCTAAGCTCACAAAAACACCATCGCCCTAAGTCGAAAGGACTAACGCACCTCTAGATTTAATTCACACGGATTTATGTGACTTAAAGTATGCTCCTACTAGAGGTGGGAAAAAGTATTTCGTGACTTTCATCGATGATCATACGAAATATTGTTATGTATATCTGTTGCATAGCAAAGATGAGGCGCTGGATAAATTTAAAGAATATAAGCTCGAAGTTGAAAATCAACTTAGTAAGACTATTAAAATAGTCAGAAGTGATAGAGGAGGGGAATATGATGGCCGATTCAATGCTTTCTGTGTGGAACATGGAATTATCCATCAGACGACCGCTCCTTAGTCACCAGAATCTAACAGAGTTGCGGAACGAAAGAACCGAACTCTGAAAGAGATGATGAATGCAATGCTTCAAGAATCTGGGTTAGCCCAGAACATGTGGGGGGGGGAAGCGTTGCTTACATCAAATTATATTCTTAACAAAATTCCGCACAAGGTCACCGGCAAGACACCCTATGAACTTTGGAAAGGTGTTGTACCTTCGTATAAATACTTGAAAGTGTGGGGGTGCCTAGCAAAAGTGGCAGTACCGCTTCCGAAAAAGGTCACGATAGGACCAAAATCTGTGGACTGTATTTTCATCGGATATGCGCACAGCAGTAGTGCTTATCGGTTTTTGGTTCATAAATCGGACATACCGGATATCCATGTAAATACCGTAATGGAATCTCGCAATGCATCCTTTTTTGAAACGTTGTTCCCGTGTAAAGATAAATCTAATCCTAAGCGGACACGTGAGCAAAGAGATGAAAGTGAAGCTAGTACTTCAGGTACTTCAGCTCCTGAAGTTGTAGAAGTTGAACCTAGACGGAGCAAGAGAGCTCGTAAGGAAAAAGACTTTGGCGAGGATTTCATGATGGTCTTTCTTTTAGAGAATGAACCAAAGACGTTCACAGAAGACATGACTACACCTAACGCACCTTTTTGGAAGGAAGCCGTTAATAGTGAAATTGATTCTATTATGCAGAATCACACTTGGGAGATAACCGATCTACCTCAAGGGTTTAAGCCACTAGGGTGTAAATGGATTTTCAAAACCAAGCTGAAAACTGATGGTTCGGTAGATAAGTACAAGGCTATGTTGGGAATGTCCTGAAATCTATTGTACTTGCTCTAAGTGATAGTTGTATTGTCGAGATGAGACAATTATATAATACTAGGTAGTCATAATGCTTTGCTAGAAGACACTTATGATCAATGAGTTTAGAACTCATTGTTAGTGTTACATGATCCTACAGGGTCACACACCTAACAAAACTGGGCGTGAAAGACGAGGTTGATCATTAATGTAATGATCCAGTGAATGCATATTTGATATGCATTTGATATCAATATTTTGGGGCAGTGTCGATCGATGCAGATAGTGCATCGATCGATGCAACTCGCGGATTAATCAGATTAATTCGGTTTAATCGTTGGTTAATTCCGTTATGGTTTAAGTCGACATATATAAGATATATGGTCGACCTAAACTGATTTCTAACCTAATTCACAGCCACCAGAACATAGAAAGAGACCTCTCTAGAGATTAGATCTCTGTAAGGCACTAGCATCCCTGCGGTCCAGTTTGTGTGCGTGAGGATACCAGTAGAGGCACAACATTTGAGGCGCTCTAGATCTCGATTATCTGCAAATCTTCCGCTGCTAATCACCAGGTAATTCTGAGATCCCATAGATTCAATTACATAAACCCTAGATCCTAGGCTTGGAATTCAGACCAGGATTGCCTAATTGGATTAGGAACTGCTAGAAATTCCTTCAGTGGTATCAGAGCTTTAGGGTTCCATTGAATCTGTAGCATGTTGATTAGATTAGTTGAATCTGAATCTGTGTATGGTTGATACAAACTTGCTAAAATTCGTTTTCATGAAAACCTAGTTTAGGGTTCTGATCGAAAACGTTTTAGGGTCTTTTCGCATGGTGTCGATCGTTGCCAATCCGGCATCGATCGACACAGGGCGAAAACCCGAATAAAATGTAGGGTTTTTTTTCGCATGGTGTCGATCGATGCCAATCCGGCATCGATCGACACAGGGCGAAAACCCGAATAAAATCTATGTTTTGCCTAGTGTCGATCGACGCAAGAGTTGTGTCGGTCGACACAGACCTCGCGAGATTGATGAATCGGTTCAATTGGATTGGACCGGTTATCGAGCTTGGTTAATGATGGTTAAACGCTAAGAATGGTTTATTGCGATTGGGTTGGTATCGACCGATGCTAATGTAGCATCGATCGACACTGACCGGTACTCAAAACCGGGTCAATTGGATTGATCGGTTATCGTAGATTGGTTTTGGTTAATCAGCATCGATCGACACTAAAGTAGTGTCGGTCGACACAAGATTCGATGATTTAGGTTATGGAACCTGAAATCACAGAACCAAAGCAAGATAAATCAATTAATTAGAAGAATTAAAACATAATAAAACTGAACGTTTTAAATGGTTCTGTTCCTCAATCAAATATCAAGTGATACTTGATGTCTTTCCAATCTTGTCAACTGTCAAGACCCATTTAATTGTGTGATAGACTTGCAGTGCAAGATGTTCACAATTACATGAGTAAGACAGAGGTAATCGTGTTGATGGATTTGCAGTGCAAGACATCGACAATTACATGACTAAAGAGATTGGTTTACTTGACTGGGCCATCAAAATCGTTTTGGGCTCAAAGACATCAGGTGGATTTGACATGAGATGTCAATCCACAACCAAGAGTTATATTGGATATAACTAGCAAAGTTGTTGCTTACCTAGATAGCTAAATTTGGATGATAGCCAGTGGCTCACTCAAGTTTAGTGAAGTATGGGTCTTGGATCATTATATTCATCTGGGGAAACATTGTTTGAATATAATGCGAGTTTTCTTAATAGTTAAGACTTCTCATTTCTTGAACATCATAACTAAAACCTCCCTTATTTTTCAGCTATGTCTAGCACAAACCATCGTAACAAGTTCTCCCCAACAGGTACCGAGCCAATGCCTGGCAGTCAGATAAGGATGCTTGGTATAAGCATTCTAATGATGCGGTGGATGTGAGTTGTCTCATGTTGGCTACCTTGAACTCGAAATTGCAGAAGCAATATGAGTACGTGGAGTCGCCAAAAGAGATGATCACTAGCCTGAAAAGTATGTTTCAGGAGCAGGCACAAACTCAGAGATACCAGACGGTTAGGTCCTCATGTCATTAAGATGATGGGTTATATTGATAACCTGGGGAAACTGGATTGTCCCATTAGCCAAGAGTTGGCTACTGACATCATTCTACAGTCACTGCCGTCAAGCTGTGATCAATTTGTTATGAACTATAACATGAACAACTTGACGAAGACGTTGACTGAATTGCATGGGATGCTTAAGACTGCTGAACCTAACATCAAGAAGGACACCCCGGATGTCCTTATGGTACAAAAGGGTAAGAAGTTTAAGAAACTTGGTAAGAACAAAGGTGATGGCAAGACGAGCTCGATTGTGAATCCAAGCGAGTCTGGCCATGCTCCTAAGGTTAAAACCAGTCCTTCTGAAGATGTTAAGTGCCGTTATTCTAATGGTTATGGGCATTTGAAAAGAAACTGCAATAAATTCATGGAAGATTATGAGAAGCTGAAGAAGACGTACAAGACTTCTTCTTCAGGTATTTATGTTATAGAAGTAAATGTTACTTCTTGTAGTCCTATTTTTTGGGTATTTGATACCAGCTATGGTACTCATATTTTGTGAAAATGTGCAGGGCCTGAGCAAAAGTAGGACTATGGAGAAAGGACAAGTGGATCTACGCGTGTGAAATGGAGCAAGAGTTGCTGCATTAGCCGTAGGAGTATTTCATTTGTTTTCTTTATGGCATATTTTAGAACTTAAGAATTGCTACTAGGTATCTGCTGTGAGCAGAAAGATTATTTCTATTCCTTGGTTGGATATGGAAGGATATCAGTTTTCAAATTAAGAATAAGTGTTATTCATTTGATTACAGTGATATGTTTTATAGTAGCAATCCATTAGAGAATAGATTTTATGTTCTGAATAGGAATGTGCCTAACTATGACATTAATACCAAGAGATTCAAGTCAAATGATACGAATCAAACCTCTCTCTAGCATTGTCGTTTTGGGCCACACAAATGAGAAACAGATTCAGAAGCTCTATGGTGATGGACTTTTGGGCTCATCTGATTATGAATCATAATGAGTGAAGTGAATCTTGTTTGTTGGGTAAAATGACAAAGGCCCATTTTCAACAGAAGGTAGTGTCGATCGACACAAACGGTGCGTCGGTCGACACAAGTCGAGGACGATCAAAATGAAAGGGCCAGAGGCTTGTTGGGTTTTATACATGCGGATGTATAAGGGCCGATGAGCAAAAGTGCTAGAGGAAACTTTCAGTACTTCATTACCTTTACTGATATTTCCAGTAGGTACGGTTATGTCTTATTTATAAGACATAAGTCAGAATCTTTGAAAGGTTCAAAGAGTTCCAAATATTGAAGTACAGAATCAATTTGGCAAAGATATTAAAACTCTACGATGAGATCATGGAGGTGAATACTCAAGTCAAGCATTTAGTGATCATCTGAGAGATTGTGAAAGTGTTTCACTATTCACTCCTTCTGAATCGGACTTTATTAGATATGGTTCGATTAATGATGAGTCACTTAGATCTTCCATTATCCTTCTAAGAATACGCTCTAGGAACGTCTGAGTTTACATTAAATAGAGTTCTATCAAAATCAGTTACAGAGATACCACATGAGATGTGGAATATAAATGTTTCTGATTTATCCATCATGGAGATTTGGAGTTGCGAGACTTATATAAAACGTTTAATCTCTGATAAGCTCACACCCAAATCTGATAAGTGCTGCTTCATTGGTTGTCCTAATAAAACCAAGGCATGTTAATTTTACAACCAGTTCGAGAACAAATTGTTTGTTGCTCGGAACTATGTTTTCTTGAGAAAGACTTTCTTTCCAAGAAGAACAGTGGGAGTAAAAGTACAATTCGAAGAAATTCGAAAGTCACAGGAGACTGCTCAACCTGATGAGGAAGAGCAGCAGTTGGATCTACAAAGAGTTGTAGAACCTGCACTTGTGGTGCCTAGAGTTTATAAAGGATCTGGTGAATGTATATTCGATATACATTTAAATGGCGAGTTTCTGAAGAAGTGTCGATCGACACAAAAGTTGCATCGATCGACACAGATCGCGAACCAAAATATTGATTTTGGGTTATGACTTAATTAACTACGGTTTAAATCTTGGTTAATTAGGTCGTGGTAAAAGTATACATATGAGATATGTGTGCGCGACTTTTACAGAAAACTGAAGTTCGCAGATCCGAAAGGATCCGTCACGAACCCGAGAAATATGGATTTCTCGTAACCAATTGCCGTGATCTACTGATCATTGAAAGTGACGGGCCTGCGAATTTTGAAGAAGCAATGATGGGCCTTGACTCCGAAAATGGCTGAAAGCCGCTGAATCCGAAAATGGCTGAAAGCCGCTGAATCCGAAAATGGTTATATTCAGATATACAAAGCTAGGTTGGTGGCAAAAGGTTTCAAGTAAATTCATGGTATTGACTATGAAGAAACCTATTCCCAGACACCATGCTTATGTCCATTCGGATTCTCCTAGCAACCGCCACTCATAATGGTTATGAGATCTGGCAGATGGATGTGAAAAACGGTTTTTCTTAATGGAAATTCTGAAAAAAGGATGTGTACATGACACAACCTGAAGTTTTCATTGATCCTAATGAAGCTAGGAAGGTATGCAAGCTTCGCCGATCCATTTGTGGATTGAAGCAAGCATCTCAGAGTTGGAATCTTCGTTTGATAAAACAGTTAAAAGGTTTGATTTTATCAGAAATGAAGAGGAACCGAATGTTTACAAGATGACTAGTGGGAGCGCAGTTGCATTTCTGGTATTGTATGTTGATAACATACTACTTCTCAGAAATGAAGTTCCGTTGTTTCAGTCTGTTAAGACTTGACTCGAAAATTGTTTTTCGATAAGAAATATGGGAGAAACCGTATACATTCTTGGAATAAGAATCTATAGAGATAGATTGGATAAGCTAATTGGATTGTGTCAAGATACTTATAGTGATAAGGCCTTGCACATGTCCAATATGCAGGATTCCAAGAAGGGCTTCGTGCAAATGACTCTTGGTATTACTCTTAGCAAGACGCAGTGTCTTGCGACACACGCTGAGCAAGAGCAAATAAGGGTCAGACTACTGCTAAAGGCATTAGATGTCTTAAGATGTGATCTTAATTTTAGTGGGAGTCATTGTTATTAGTTTTAGTTATGATATGATGTTCGTATAAACATAATTTGATTATGTTATTGAAATCTGACATCTGTATTATTTAATAATGGTTATTAAATAATAGTCCCAAAGTAATTTATGACATTTTATAGGTCATCAAGTATGTGACTTGATCATGAAACCCTATAGATAATAAATGACATAAATTATGATTGTTCCCTGGTCAAGGTTGTTAAAATGGGACATTAACAACCGCGTGAGACTAGTATGTGAGGTGACTGATGACTAAGTTTCATGGAGTCATTAATAAGAGTATTAAAGTCAATCACATAGATATGTGTTGGAGAACACAGGATCGGACATGACCCACTGATGAGAACTCTACGGGATAGTTATATAAGTGTCATGAGAGTTTTCATTACGACTATAGAGTATAGTCCTTAGACCTGAGTTCATCATGTTTTCTTACATGTGAATTGGTCCGCTTTAACCTTGTCAAACGTCAGCCGTAAGTGGTGACTATAAAGGCACTGATTGGGCGTATCATGAAGCGTGTGAAGAGACAGGGATGGAACAAGATGGGATTTGTCCCTCCTATATAACAGGAGATAAATATCTCAGGGCCCATCGAAGATTTGATACTGAGAAATGTGTGGCCACACTCAAACGAGGTGATTGTCAGTCGTTTGTCTTTTCAGTATAAATCGGAGTTCGATGAACATGATCTTGGCTAAATAAGGGTGACACAGATCTTGCCTTATGCCAGATCGAGATATAGTGACGAAGGGATTATGGGAATAGATGATTCCAGTACAAGTGGGAGATTGTTGGGAATGTCCTGAAATCTATTGTACTTGCTCTAAGTGATAGTTGTATTGTCGAGATGAGACAATCATATAATACTAGGTAGTCATAATGCTTTGCTAGAAGCCACTTATGATCAATGAGTTTAGAACTCATTGCTAGTGTTACATGATCCTACAGGGTCACACACCTAAGCAAACTGGGCGTTAAAGACGAGGTTGATCGTTAATGTAATGATCCAGTGAATGCATATTTGATATGCATTCGATATCAATATTCTGGGGCAGTGTCGATCGATGCAGATAGTGCATCGATCGATGCAACTCGCGGATTAATCAGATTAATTCGGTTTAATCGTTGGTTAATTCCGTTATGGTTTAAGTCGACATATATAAGATATATGGTCGACCTAAACTGATTTCTAACCTAATTCACAGCCACCAGAACATAGAAAGAGACCTCTCTAGAGATTAGATCTCTGTAAGGCACTAGCATCCCTGCGGTCCAGTTTGTGTGCGTCTGGATACCAGTAGAGGCGCAGCATTTTAGGCGCTCTAGATCTCGATTATCTGCAAATCTTCCGCTGCTAATCACCAGGTAATTCTGAGATCCCATAGATTCAATTACATAAACCCTAGATCCTAGGCTTGGAATTCAGACCAGGATTGCCTAATTGGATTAGGAACTGCTAGAAATTCCTTCAGGCTAGGCTTGTGGTTCAAGGATTTCGCCAAAAAGAAGGTTTGGATTTCTTTGACACTTATCCTCCAGTAACGAGAATAACCTCAATAAGAATGTTGATCGGCATAGCAGCATTAAGAGACCTAGAAATCCATCAAATGGATGTTAAAACTGCTTTTCTAAATGGAGAATTAGAAGAGGAAATTTATATGAAGCAACCCGAAGGGTTGTCCCTGGACAAGAACACAAGGTATGTAGACTTGTGAAGTTATTGTATGGACTTAAGCAAGCTCCAAAGCAGTGGCATGAGAAGTTTGACAATGTAATAATGTTGAACGGTTTCAGCATAAACGAGTGTGAAAAGTGTATCTATGTAAGAAGTACTCCACAAGGGTATGTCTTGCTATGTTTATACGTAGATGACATGCTCATCATTGGCAGTACCAAAGATATGATCAATCAGACTAAGAACATGCTTAGCCAGAGATTTGATATGAAAGATATGGGACTTGCGGATGTAGTCTTAGGGATTAAGATCATTAGAACTACAGAAGGTATAACCTTATCCCAAGCACATTATGCTGAAAATATACTTGAGAAGTTTAAAGCTTACTCAAAAGGGACATCAAAAACTCCTGTTGATACTCAACTGCACTTGAAGAAAAATTCAGGTGAAGCAGTTTCACAATTAGAGTACGCAAGGGCAGTGTTCGAAAACGCGGTCTCCGCGGCCGCATAATCGCCGGCGAGGCGTTCGGCGGCCCAGAGCCGCCGCGATTTGAGTGTAGGCGGTGATTAAATCGGAAGCTTCGTAAACCTTGTGATTTAGCTCGTGTTTTCTTATGAAATCTGATTTTTTGGCTTAGATCTATCATTTTCAATCACAAAACAAGCCAAAACGAAAGAAAAAAATGGAAAAACGAAACTGTGAAAAAAAAAGACGCGGCTCTGTATTAGGGTTGCAGACTCAGGAGGAAGAAGATGGTATGTAAATGTCGATATTACCCTTCATTATTAGAAATCTGAAAATTGTGGTAAAATTAACACCCTGGGGAATTGAACTCTGGTTTATATGGCTTTTTTACGTTCAACAACCACTGGGCCACGCTTACATATATTGTCAATCATTAATACAACAAATCTATATCCGTAAAACTAGATAAAATATTATAATATTTACTTTTCCCTATTATAAATTTATAAATATATTTAAATATTTTAAAAAAATCTAAAATTCCGCCCCGCGTAATCTCCGTTTAATCCCCGCTTTATTCATTAGGCGCTAGGCCCAACCTCGCCGCCCGACTAGCGCCTAACGATAGTCTGATGTACTTAACAAATTGTACTAGACCCGATTTAGCGCACGCAGTAAATGTACTGAGTCGTTATACCAGTAATCCAGGACATAAACATTGGAAAGGTATAACTAGAGTATTGAATTACTTACGTCATACCAAAGATTATGGTCTGCATTATGGTAAAGAGCCGGCTATTTTGGAGGGATATAGCGATGCAAATTGGATATCTGACTCTCAAAACTCGAAATCCACGAGTGGATATGTCTTTACACTTGCGGGTGCAGCAGTTTCCTGGAGATCTTCCAAACAAACAATTCAAGCCAGATCCACGATGGAGTCAGAGCTAGTAGCTCTAGACACCGCAGCAGCTGAAGCGGAATGGCTTCGGAATTGGCTGGAAGATATCCCAGAGTGGATAAACCTGTATCCGTTATCCGTATGCATTGTGATAGCCAATCAGCGATACTACGGTCAAAAAGTACCTTGTATAATGGTAAAAACCGTCACATTAGGAGACGTCATAAATCCATTAGGAACTTTATAACCACGGGTATAATCCATGTAGATTATATCAGAACGAATGACAATCTAGCGGATCCCTTCACAAAAGGACTGTCGCGAGATAGAGTTCTAAAATCATCAAGAGGAATGGGTTTAAAGCCTACGAATTAAGAGGAAATTTGATGGAAACCCTACTTACGTGACTGGAGATCCCAGGATGTAGGTTCAAAGGGAAAAATAATTCAAATGAAATCGAGCACTGCAAGACTTATGTCTTTACCCAATTCCTTGAATGATAAAAGTGCTACATGTATGTGAATAAGGTTAAGCATTGGCTTTTAATGATTACATAGTTTCACAATAGTGGAGTATGACAAGATACTTCTGAAAAAAAACTAATGGCAGATCACCTAGTGAGTGTGAAATGGGGCCGTTTCTAGGAGAATGAAAGATAGGCTATATTCTCCAAGTTCACTCATGAAAACCAGGAATGTTCAAGGCCAAAATGGACAAAAACAGAGAACAAAGTTCTACGAGAAAATGTCGCTGCGCGATACGTGTTGTCTCGGTTTACATAAAAATCCGGTTGGTTCAAGACATCATGTTCACCTCCCGGCTAGTAAACCCGACAGATATTAAAAATGATTGGTTCAAAGCTGAAAAATGCTACCTATCAGACACAATTACATTTTCGCATATACTCTCGAAAGTCTGTCTAGTCTAGTCAAGTCAGTGTCTAGCCTAGTCAAGTCTAGTATAAGTCTTTCGAGTCTGTCGAGTCGTCATATGTATAGAGTAATTTCTATTCATGTGGGGGATTGTAAGAATATATTTTTTGAATATTAAAGCTTGGGCTTTATTAAATATGTGTGTGTGAATGAGAAATACATTATGGGCCATGGGCTCATATAAGCCATAACATGTTAACATGTTGGCATCTTTTAATGAGAAATGAAGTTAAAATGTCCCACATTGGTTACATGGGAATTTTTTCACTAGTATAAATAAGGACACTCTCATGTCTTTGTCCAATAGTTTGGGCTACACTATGGAGTGTGAGAGAGAGGATGCAAAGATCACACGCGCGCGCCGCCGCCACCGTGCCGTGCCGGGCTTGGGCTTGGGCTTGGGTATAGGCCCCGAAGGGGCCTCCGCGCGCGTATTATTTTTTGTGAAATTTTTTGGTAAACCAATTTCAATTGGTCTGATGGTTTAATCGGTTTGGTGGTTACAAACCAATTGGTTATTGTAAACGTGATAAGATGTCTCTCGACATAATTTGATGCTCTCGACATCTTTGTCCCACCAAGCCGAAAGTTATCCACTCATCCCGTAAATTACGCGTCCAACGGCTCCTCTTCGTCCTCATCTTCTTCCTTTAAACTTCTCCATAAAACAGAGCTTGAGCTCTCTGTTCCAGAACTCACGCTCATAACACACATACACGAAACGCTTGTTCCTTCATCTCTTCTTCCTACGTAAGTCTCGAGAGTATACATTGAGCTTTCGTTTGTTGGAAACGTTCTTCGAGTGTTTGCGAAAACGTTTCGATATCGGTTTTATCCTGGGATTCGATTATCACACACAAACCGTCACACTACGGGTGATAATTCGAGTTAAGGAAAGAGACGTCATCGTCTCGACTCCGTTCATCTTCCCTTAACGTCTACACAATCCGCAATTCATTCACCGTTCATATACGATCTATAAACTCGGGTCCTACAGTCTTAACTCGAATTACAAGTCCGTTCTCTGTTTCATAACATTGGCCGGACTTGGTGAACTGTGTTTTGTGTTCTCGGTTAAAGGAACGTATCTGCGAATCGTTTTACGGTTACACGGATTGAAAAATCGAACTCGCGAATCGTTACTTGCGATTACATGAGTTGTGTTACCGTTCGCGATTAGCTTATAAGCTTTTCCGCGATTGTATATCGTTTAAAGACGTAACGTTTTAACTCAAAGATTAGCGTTTCCGCTTCACCGCGTTTCAAACGCTAATCGTTTCAGTGACTCTAAAACGTTTACGGTTTTGTGAAACGCATGCCAAGCGATTACATAAACTGTTTTTTGTTCGCGTATTGCTTATAAGCTTTACCGCGATTGTATAGCGTTTCCAATCAAAGATTAGCGTTTCCGCTTTACCGCGTTTCAAACGCTAATCGTGTTAACGATTATAAAACGTCTTTTGGTTTTGTGAATTGCTTAAACGCTTTTACACGAATCTATTGTTGCGAATCATTTTAATACGTTGCGACGAAACGGTTGGTTAATCGCTCAAAATAGCGATTGCGTTTTCCAAACGGTTTTGTAAAAGCTTTAAATAGCAGATCGTTTATCATTTTTATCGTTTATTAAACGTGAAAGCTGATACATTTTGTTTAATTGTGTCAGGAAAATGACAAACGAAACTGAAAATGTGATTGGTTCGGGTTCGACACCAAACTCTCCTCTGGATGTAAGTTCCGAAGAAACGGCACGCATGGCTTTGTTTTAAGCTGATTCCGAGAGGATCGAAAAAGAGAAAGCTGAAAAAGAGAAAGCTGAGAAGAACGTGGTGTATCACGCTCCTCCTCCTCCCCCAGTGTTTGCTTCTCTTCAAGCATCGTGCCAAGGCTTATTGCCTGACAAGTTCAACGGCAAAATCTGGAAGATGTGGTCGAACCAGATGAAGTTCTATCTTCATGCGATGCATCTCTCGCGGTACCTCGAAGAGGATCAACCCAAAATTGGAGAAGGAGTCGGCGATGTGTACACCGTCGGAACTCTGGATGCATGGAATCAAGGAGATTACTTGACGAAAGGATAGATTCTTGGCCGTCTCGTTGAGCCGCTATATGCGATATACTGCGAGCAAAAGACCGCCAAATCCCTGTGGGCCGCCTTGGTGAAAAAGTACAAGGTCGATGATGCTGGATGCCAGAAGCACGCAACGGCAAAGTTCTTGGAGTTCCAGATGGTGGACGACAAACCCATCATGGAACAGGTGGAGGCGTTCCAGCGAATCTGTCAGGAAGTCGCTACAAAGGGAATGTCTATCTGTGAAATCTTCAAGGTGAATAGTTTCATAGAGAAGCTTCCTCCAAGTTGGCTGACGTTCAAAAACTACCTCAAGCATAAGAGGAAGGCCATCTCACTGGAGGATTTGATCCAGAGGCTGAACACGGAGGACCGGAACCGTCAAGCAAACGGTGTCCAAGTCCGTGAACACAATGTGAATGTGGCTACCCACAACAAGGAGAAGGGAAGTATGGACAAGGGAAAGGACAAGGCAATTGCTAATTCTCCCTTGAAGACTAACGGGAAGAACTTCAAGAAGCATGGTTCTTCGTCTTCCCATGCCCCCACTGAGGACAAGAAGAAATTCTTCAAAGGCAAATGTCACGCTTGTGGGAAGAATGGTCACAAGTCCAGTGAGTGCCCCTCCAAGCAGAAAGCGGCAAAGTATCAGGCAAATATGACCGAGGAGGACCTCTGTGCTGTGGTGACAGAGGTTAACATGGTAGATGAGAAGATCAATGAGTGGTGGTATGATACTAGTGCCACAACCCACATCTGCAATGATAGGTCCATGTTCAGTACCTATCAGAAGAACAAGTCTGAGGAGGCGCTCTTCATGGGTAACAAGGCTGTCTCGAAGATCGAAGGAAAGGGTTCGGTTTGTGTTGAGGATGACCTCAGGACAGGAGATCACGTTGAAAAACCTGAAACATGTGTCCGACATGAGGAAGAACCTGATTTCCGGTACGCTGCTGAGCAAGGCCGGTTTCTCGGTGATCTTCGAAGCCGACAACCTTACCCTCAAGAAGTGGGGCATGTACCTGGGAAGAGGATTCGTGAAGAATGGACTTGTCAAGATGTGTGTCATGACTGTCCTCAAGAAAGAAGTGTTGGGAATGTCCTGAAATCTATTGTACTTGCTCTAAGTGAAAGTCGTATAGTCGAGATGAGACAATCACATAACACTAGATAGTCATAACGCTTTGCTAGAAGCCACTTATGATCAATGAGTTGAGAACTCATTGCTAGTGTTATATGATCCTACAGGGTCACACACCTAAGCAAACTGGGCGTCATAGACGAGGTTGATCATTAATGTAATGATCCAATGAATGCATATTTGATATGCATTCGATATCAATGTTCTGGGGAGCATCGATCGTTGCATATATTGCATCGATCGATGCACTCGCGGATTAATCAGATTAATTCGGTTTAATCGTTGGTTAATTCCGTTGTGGTTTAAGCCAACATATATAAGATATATGGTCGACCTAAACTCGTCCCTAACCTAATACACAGCCACCAGAACACAGAAAGAAACCTCTCTGGAGATTAGATCTCTGTAAGGCACTAGCATCCCTGCGGTCCAGTTTGTGTGCGTGTGGATACCAGTAGAGGCGCAGCATTTGAGGCGCTTCGTGATCTCGATTATCTGCAAACACTTCCGCTGCATATTCATCAGGTAATCTCGAGATCTGTTAGATTCAATTACATGAACCTTAGATCCTAGGCTCGGAATTCAGACTAGGGTTGCTAATCCTGATTAGAACTGCTAGAAATTCCTTCAGTGGTACCAGAGCTTTAGGGTTCCATTGAATCTGTAGCATGATGATTAGATTAGTTGAATCTAGATCTTTGTATAATTGATACAAGCATGCTAAAATTCGTTTTCCTGAAAACCTAGTTTAGGGTTCTGATCGAAAACGTTTAAGGGTTTTCTCGCATGGTGTCGATCGATGCCAATCCGGCATCGATCGATGCAGGGCGAAAACCCGAATAAAATTTAGGGTTTTTTGCATGGTGTCGATCGTTGCCAATCCGGCAACGATCGATGCAGGGCGAAAACCCGAGTAAACCTAGTTTTTGCCTAGTGTCGATCGATACAATTGTTGCATCGATCGACACAGCCTCGCGAGATTGTTGGATCGGTTCAATTGGATTGGACCGGTTATCGAGCTTGGTTAATAATGCTCGAACACTGTGAATGGTTTGATGGCGATTGTTTTGATTAGGTTGGCATCGACCGATGCTAACGTAGCATCAATCGATGCTTACCGGTATTCAAAACCGGATCAATAGGATTGATCGTCATCGCGGATTAATTATAAGAATTAAAACATAGTAAAACTGAACGTTTTAAATGGTTCCGTTCCTCAACCAAATATCAAGTGTACTTGATGTCTTTCCAATCTTGTCAACTGTCAAGACCCATTTAGTTGTGTGATAGACTTGCAGTGCAAGATATCCACAATTTCATGAGTAAGGCAGAGGTAATCGTGTTGATGGACTTGCAGTGCAAGACATCGACAATTACGTGACTGAAGAGATTGGTTTACTTGACTGGGCCATCAAAATCGTTTTGGGCTCAGAGACATCAGGTGGATTTGACATAAGATGTCAGTCTACAACCAAGAGTTATATTGGATATAACTAGCAAGGTTGTTGCTTACCTAAATAGCTAAAGTTGAGTGATAGCCAGTGGCTCACTCGAGTTTAGTAAAATATGGGTCTTGGATCATTATATTCATCTGAGGAAGCATTGATGGAATATAATACGAGTTTTCTTAAAAGTTAAGACTTCTCATTTCTTGAACATCATAACTAAACCTTTTCTTTTCTATGATTCTCAGGTATGACTGCTACTCATAACAATTCTTTCTCCCTGCGATCCGTCCTTGAGAAGGACAAGTTAAATGGATCGAATTTTCTCGAATGGTATCGGAACTTGAGAATTGTTCTCAAGCAAGAGAAGCGGGACTATGTCCTTGAAAATGTTCTCCCTGAAAAACCGAGAGCCAATGCTCCACATGCAGAAAGGAATGCTTGGGATAATCATTCTAATGATGTGGTCGATGTGAATTGTCTCATGTTGGCTACCATGAACTCGGATTTGCAGAAGCAATACGAGAACGTGGAGTCGCCCGTGGAGATGATCACTAGCCTGAAAAGTATGTTTCAGGAGCAAGCACGAACTGAGAGATACCAGACGGTTAAATCTCTCATTGAATGCAAGCTACCAAAGGACAGTCCAGTCAGTCCTCATGTCATTAAGATGATGGGTTATATTGATAACCTGGGGAAGCTGGATTATCCCATTAGCCAAGAGTTGGCTACTGACATCATTCTGCAGTCACTGCCGTCAAGTTATGATCAGTTTGTTATGAACTATAACATGAATAACTTGACAAAGACATTGACTGAGCTGCATGGCATGCTCAAGAAGGGCACTCCTAATGTACTTATGGTACAAGGGGGTAAGAAGTTTAAGAAACTTTGCAAAGGTAAGGGAAAGGGCAAGGCAGTCCCGGTTGAGAACCAGGACACGCCGGCGCCAGCCCCAAAGCCCAAGCCAGGCCCATCTGAGACTGATAAGTGCCATTACTGTAAAGAGCTTGGGCATTGGAAGAGAAATTGCAACAAATTCTTGGAAGAGAAGAAGAAGAAGAAGAAGAAGACTTTCGAGACTTCATCTTCAGGTATTTATGTTATAGAAGTAAATGTTACTACTTCTGGTTCTACTTTTTGGGTATTGGATACCGGCTGTGGTGCTCATATTTGTACAAATATGCAGGGCCTAAGCAACAGTAGGAAGTTGGAAAAGGGACAAGTGGACCTGCGCGTGGGGAATGGAGCAAGAGTTGCTGCATTAGCCGTAGGAACATATAACTTGTATTTACCTTCTGGTTTGGTTTTAAAGCTTAATAATTGCTACTATGTACCTGCTATAAGCAGAAATATTATTTCCATTCCTATTTTGGATGTGGAAGGATATCAGTTTTCAATTAAGAATAAATGTTGTTCTTTTGATTACAATGATATATTTTATGGTAGCAGCCCATTAGAGAATGGGCTTTATGTTTTAAACCAAACTGCACCAATCTATAACATTAACACCAAGAGATTCAAATCAAATGACACGAATCAGACTTTTCTTTGGCATTGTCGTTTGGGCCACATAAACGAGAAACGGATTCAAAAGCTCCATAGTGATGGGCTTTTGGGCTCATTTGATTATGAATCATGTGAGAAATGTGAGTCTTGTTTACTAGGCAAAATGGCAAAGGCGCCTTTCAACAAACAAAATGAAAGGGCCAGTGACCTATTGGGCCTTATACATACAGATGTATGCGGCCCAATGAGCACAAGTGCTAGAGGAAATTTTCGATACTTCATTACCTTCACTGATGATTTCAGCAGGTATGGCTATGTCTATTTAATGAGACATAAGTCGGAATCTTTTGAAAAGTTTAAAGAGTTCCAAAATGAAGTACAGAATCAACTAGGCAAAAGTATTAAGGCTCTTTGATCAGATCGTGGAGGAGAATACTTAAGCCAAGAGTTCAGTGATCATTTGAGAGATTGTGGAATTGTTTCACAACTCACTCCTCCTGGAACACCACAATGGAATGGCGTGTCTGAGAGGAGGAATTGGACTTTATTAGATATGGTTCGATCAATGATGAGTCTCTCAACTCTTCCATTATCCTTTTGGGGATACGCTCTAGAAACGTCTGCGTTTACACTAAATAGGGTTCCGTCAAAATCAGTTGCAAAGACACCACATGAGATGTGGACTGGAAATGTTCCGAATGTGTCTTTCCTGAAGATTTGGGGTTGTGAAGCTTATGTTAAGAGATTAATTACAGATAAGCTCGAGCCCAAATCTGATAAATGCTACTTCGTTGGTTATCCTAAGGAAACCAAGGCATACTACTTTTACAACCAATCCGAGAACAAAGTGTTTGTTGCTCGGAATTGCGTATTTCTTGAGAGAGAATTTCTTTCCAAGAGAAACAGTGGGAGTAAAGTACAACTCGAAGAAGTTCGAGAACCGCAGGAAAATGTTCAACCCGTAGAGGAAGAACAACAGTTGGATCTACAAAGAGTTGTAGAGACGGCGCCTGTGGAGCCTGAAATCCGCCGATCCGAAAGGATCCGTCACGAACCCGAGAGATATGGATTTCTCGTAACCAATTGTCATGATTTGTTGATCATTGACAGTGACGAGCCAGCGAATTTTGAAGAAGCAATGATGAGCCCTGACTCCGAAAAGTGGCTGAAAGCCGCTGAATCCGAAATGGGATCCATGTCACAGAACCAAGTATGGACTTTGGTTGATTTACCCGATGGTGCAAGACCCATTGAGTGTAAATGGATTTTCAAGAAGAAAATTGATGTGGATGGAAATATTCAGATATATAAAGCAAGGCTAGTGGCAAAAGGTTTCAAACAAATTCATGGTATTGACTATGAAGAAACCTATTCACCTGTCGCCATGCTTAAATCCATTCGGATTCTCCTAGCAACCGCTGCTCATTATGATTATGAGATCTGGCAGATGGCCGTGAAAACAGCTTTCCTTAATGGAATTCTGGAAGAGGATGTGTATATGACACAACCCGAAGGTTTCATCGATCCAAATGCAGCTAGGAAAGTTTGCAAACTTCATCGATCCATTTATGGATTGAAGCAAGCATCTCGGAGTTGGAATCTTCGTTTTGATGAAGCAGTCAAAAGGTTTGATTTCATCAGAAGCGAAGAAGAACCATGTGTTTACAAGAAGACTAGTGGGAGCGCAGTTGCATTTCTCGTGTTGTATGTAGATGACATACTTCTTCTCGGAAATGACGTTCCGTTGTTACAGTCTGTTAAGACTTGGCTCGGAAGTTGTTTTTCAATGAAAGACATGGGAGAAGCCGCGTATATTCTTGGAATAAGAATCTATAGAGATAGATCAAACAAGTTAATTAGACTGTGTCAAGACACTTATATCGATAAGGTCTTACACAGGTTCAGAATGCAAGATTCCAAGAAGGGTTTCATACCAATGTCTTATGGCATAAGTCTCAGCAAGAAGCAGTGTCCTGAGACACCTGCTGAGCGAGATCGCATGAGTCGGATTCCCTATGCCTCGGCGTTGGGATCCATCATGTATGCTATGCTCTGTACTCGTCCAGATGTTGCTTGTGCTTTAAGCATGACGAGTAGATACCAATCGGATCCAGGTGAAAGTCACTGGACAGCAGTCAAGAATATTCTGAAGTATTTGAGAAATACTAAAGATAAATTCTTGGTGTATGGAGGAAGTGATGAGCTGGTAGTAAGTGGTTACACAGACGCAAGTTTCCAGACAGACAAAGATGATTTCCGATCGCAATCTGGTTACATCTTCTGCCTGAATGGCGGTGCAGTAAGCTGAAAGAGTTCCAAGCAGGACACTGTAGCAGATTCCACAACTGAAGCTGAGTACCTCGCTGCTTCTGAAGCGGCAAAGGAGGCTGTTTGGATCAAGAAGTTCATCACTGAACTTGGTGTGATTTCTAGTATTTCTGAGCCAGTGGCTTTGTATTGTGACAACAATGGAGCCATTGCGCAAGCAAAGGAACCTAGATCACACCAGAAATCCAAACACATAGAAAGGCGATATCACCTTATCCGTGATATTGTGAATAGAGGAGATGTGAAGATCAGCAGAGTCCCGACGGATGAGAATGTTGCTGATCCACTGACCAAGCCCCTCCCAAGGCCTAAGCATGAGTTTCATACAACTGCTGTAGGCATTAGATATCTTAAGATATGATCTTGATTTCAGTGGGAGTTGTATTTGTTTTAGTTATGACATGATGTTCACAAAGACATAATAGTTATGTTATTTTAATGAAATTGTTTCAGCATTATTTAATTGTGTTAATTAAATATATGTATATTGTCCCAAAGTAATTTATGACATTTTATAGGCCATCAAGTATGTGACTTGATCATGAAACCCTGTAAACAATAAATGACATAAATTATAATGGTCCCTGGTCGAGGTTGTTAACGTGGGACATTAACAACCACGTGAGACTAGTATGTGAGGTGACTGATGACTACGTTTCATGGAGTCATTTAATAAGTGTATTAAAGTCAATCACATAGATATGTGTTAGAGAACACATGATCGGACTTGACCCGTTAATGAGAACTCTACAAGATGTTATATGAGTGTCATAAGAGTTTCTCATTACGACTAAAGAGAGTAGTCCTTAGACCTGAGTTCATCATGTCTTCTCTTATATGGATTGGTTCGTCTTGACTTTGTCAAACGTCAGCCGTAACTGGTGATCATAAAGACACTGATCAGGCGTATCATGAAATATAAAAGAGACATGGATGGAACAAGATGGGATTTGTACCTCCTATATAACAGGAGTTAAATATCTTTGGGCCTATCGAAGATTTGATACTGGAAATGCGTGGCCGCACTCAAACGAGGTGATTGTCAGTCGTTTGTTTTTCATCAGTACAAATCGGGATTCGATAAACGTAATCTGGTTGAATAAGGATGACACAGTGCTTGCCTTATGCTAGATTGAGATATAGCTACAAAGGGATTAAAGGAATAGATGATTCCAGTACAAGTGGGAGATTGTTGGGAATGTCCTGAAATCTATTGTACTTGCTCTAAGTGAAAGTCGTATAGTCGAGATGAGACAATCACATAACACTAGGTAGTCATAACGCTTTGCTAGAAGCCACTTATGATCAATGAGTTGAGAACTCATTGCTAGTGTTATATGATCCTACAGGGTCACACACCTAAGCAAACTGGGCGTCATAGACGAGGTTGATCATTAATGTAATGATCCAATGAATGCATATTTGATATGCATTCGATATCAATGTTCTGGGGAGCATCGATCGTTGCATATATTGCATCGATCGATGCACTCGCGGATTAATCAGATTAATTCGGTTTAATCGTTGGTTAATTCCGTTGTGGTTTAAGCCGACATATATAAGATATATGGTCGACCTAAACTCGTCCCTAACCTAATACACAGCCACCAGAACACAGAAAGAAACCTCTCTGGAGATTAGATCTCTGTAAGGCACTAGCATCCCTGCGGTCCAGTTTGTGTGCGTGTGGATACCAGTAGAGGCGCAGCATTTGAGGCGCTTCGTGATCTCGATTATCTGCAAACACTTCCGCTGCATATTCATCAGGTAATCTCGAGATCTGTTAGATTCAATTACATGAACCTTAGATCCTAGGCTCGGAATTCAGACTAGGGTTGCTAATCCTGATTAGAACTGCTAGAAATTCCTTCAAGAAGAAGCAAGTACCTCCAAAACCAAGAATGAGATTGTTGTTAAGAATGATGTTGCAAATGTTTCAACTGTTGTAACTGATTCCGCAATGAATAAGAATAAGTCTGTTGCTTACTTGCTTGAGTCTTTTGATATTTGGCATGAAATATTAGGACATGTGAATTATAAATCAATAAATCGATTAATGAATTCAAACCTAATCCCGAAATGCAAAATGAGTAAAGAAAAATGTGAAGTGTGCGTACAGGCTAAGCTCACAAAAACACCATCGCCCTAAGTCGAAAGGACTAACGCACCTCTAGATTTAATTCACACGGATTTATGTGACTTAAAGTATGCTCCTACTAGAGGTGGGAAACAGTATTTCGTGACTTTCATCGATGATCATACGAAATATTGTTATGTATATCTGTTGCATAGCAAAGATGAGGCGCTGGATAAATTTAAAGAATATAAGCTCGAAGTTGAAAATCAACTTAGTAAGACTATTAAAATAGTCAGAAGTGATAGAGGAGGGGAATATGATGGCCGATTCAATGCTTTCTGTGTGGAACATGGAATTATCCATCAGACGACCGCTCCTTACTCACCAGAATCTAACGGAGTTGCGGAACGAAAGAACCGAACTCTGAAAGAGATGATGAATGCAATGCTTCAAGAATCTGGGTTAGCCCAGAACATGTGGGGGGAAGCGTTGCTTACATCAAATTATATTCTTAACAAAATTCTGCACAAGGTCACCGGCAAGACACCCTCTGAACTTTGGAAAGGTGTTGTACCTTCGTATAAATACTTGAAAGTGTGGGGGTGCCTAGCAAAAGTGGCAGTACCGCTTCCGAAAAAGGTCACGATAGGACCAAAACCTGTGGACTGTATTTTCATCGGATATGCGCACAACAGTAGTGCTTATCGGTTTTTGGTTCATAAATCGGACATACCGGATATCCATGTAAATACCGTAATGGAATCTCGCAATGCATCCTTTTTTGAAACGGTGTTCCCGTGTAAAGATAAACCTAATCCTAAGCGGACACGTGAGCAAAGAGATGAAAGTGAAGCTAGTACTTCGGGTACTTCAGCTCCTGAAGTTGTAGAAGTTGAACTTAGACGGAGCAAGAGAGCTCGTAAGGAAAAAGACTTTGGCGAGGATTTCATGATGGTCTTTCTTTTAGAGAATGAACCAAAGACGTTCACAGAAGCCATGACTACACCTAACGCACCTTTTTGGAAGGAAGCCGTTAATAGTGAAATTGATTCTATTATGCAGAATCACACTTGGGAGATAACCGATCTACCTCAAGGGTTTAAGCCACTAGGGTGTAAATGGATTTTCAAAACCAAGCTGAAAACTGATGGTTCGGTAGATAAGTACAAGGCTAGGCTTGTGGTTCAAGGATTTCGCCAAAAAGAAGGTTTGGATTTCTTTGACACTTATTCTCCAGTAACGAGAATAACATCAATAAGAATGTTGATCGGCATAGCAGAATTAAGAGACCTAGAAATCCATCAAATGGATGTTAAAACTGCTTTTCTAAATGGAGAATTAGAAGAGGAGATTTATATGAAGCAACCTGAAGGGTTTATTGTCCCTGGACAAGAACACAAGGTATGTAGACTTGTGAAGTCATTGTATGGACTTAAGCAAGCTCCAAAACAGTGGCATGAGAAGTTTGACAATGTAATGATGTCGAACGGTTTCAGCATAAACGAGTGTGACAAGTGTATCTATGTAAGAAGTACTCCACAAGGGTATGTCTTGCTATGTTTATACGTAGATGACATGCTCATCATTGGCAGTACCAAAGATATGATCAATCAGACTAAGAACATGCTTAGCCAGAGATTTGATATGAAAGATATGGGACTTGCGGATGTAGTCTTAGGGATTAAGATCATTAGAACTACAGAAGGTATAACCTTATTGTTGGGAATGTCCTGAAATCTACCGTACTATCTCTAGAAAGTATGATAAGTGTCGAGATCAGACATAAGTCATAAATACTGGGTGATCATGATGACTTGCTAGAGCCCGCTCATGATCTATAAGTTTAGGACTTATTACCAGTATTGTATGATCCCTAAGGGTCACACACCATAGCTAACGGGAAAGTTAACAAGGAATTAATACGGTAAGATGCAAGGCATTTACTGTATTTGAACAGAGAATTGGGCCAGACAAAATACAGGCTTTTGTCTGATTTGTGTCTTGGGCCCAAAATCCCAATAGGCCATTAGGATAATTCCTTGGGCCCATATAAGGGAAGAGAGGCGCAGACTAGGGAATCACACACCACCCTCTGCGATTTTACCAGTAGCTGTCTTCCTCTCTCTCTCTGTTGTTCCAGCTTTGGTCTAGCAGCCTGATCCAGTAGCTTGTAAGCGTGTGGATACCTAGGAGGAGCCGGTTATCATCAGCTCTTGCAGATCTCTTCATTCTTTTGATCAATCCGCTGCAATCATAAGGTAATGAATCTGATCTGTTTATGATTCAATTGCAAATCACCTAGATCCTAGTTGATTATGTGCTAGGTTGTAACCTGACAATTACACCAATGAACACACATAATCCTTCAAAAGGATTATGCTGAAAATATACTTGAGAGGTTTAAAGCTTACTCAAAAGGGACATCAAAAACTCATGTTGATACTCATCTGCACTTGAAGAAAAATCCAGGTGAAGCAGTTTCACAATTAGAGTACGCAAGGGTGATCGGTAGTCTGATGTACTTAACAAATTGTACTAGACCCGATTTAGCGCACGCGGTAAATGTACTGAGTCGCTATACCAGTAATCGAGGACATAAACATTGGAAAGGTATAACTAGAGTATTGAATTACTTACGTCATACCAAAGATTATGGTCTGCACTATGGTAAAGAGCCGGCTATTTTGGAGGGATATAGCGATGCAAATTGGATATCTGACTCTCAAAACTCGAAATCCACGAGTGGATATGTCTTTACACTTGCGGGTGCAGAAGTTTCCTGGAGATCTTCCAAACAAACAATTCAAGCCAGATCCACGATGGAGTCAGAGCTAGTAGCTCTAGACACCGCAGCAGCTGAAGCGGAATGGCTTCGGAATTGGCTGGAAGAAATCCCAGAGTGGGATAAACCTGTATCCGCTATCCGTATGCATTGTAATAGCCAATCAGCGATACTACGGTCAAAAAGTACCTTGTATAATGGTAAAAACTGTCACATTAGGAGACGTCATAAATCCATTAGGAACTTTATAACCACGGGTATAATCCATGTAGATTATATCAGAACGAATGACAATCTAGCGGATCCCTTCACAAAAGGACTGCCGCGAGATAAAGTTCTAAAATCATCAAGAGGAATGGGTTTAAAGCCTACGAATTAAGAGGAAATTTGATGGAAACCCTACTTACGTGACTGGAGATTCCAGGATGTAGGTTCAAAGGGAAAACTAATTCAAATGAAATCGAGCACTGCAAGACTTATGTCTTTACCCAATTCCTTAAGTGATAAAAGTGCTACCTGTATGTGAATAAGGATAAGCATTGGCTTTTAATGATTACATAGTTTCACAATAGTGGAGTATGACAGGATACTTCTGAAAAGAAACTAATGGCAGATCACCTAGTGAGTGTGAAATGGGGCTGTTTCTAGGAGAATGAAAGATAGGCTATATTCTCCAAGTTCACTCATGAAAACCAGAAATGTTCAAGGCCAAAATGGACAAAAACAGAGAACAAAGTTCTACGAGAAAATGTCGCTGCGCGATACCTGTTGTCTCGGTTTACATAAAAATCCGGTTGGTTCAAGACATCATGTTCACCTCCCGGCTAGTAAACCCGACAGATATTAAAAATGATTGGTTCAAAGCTGAAAAATGCTACCTATCAGACACAGTTACATTTTCGCATATACTCTCGAAAGTCTGTCTAGTCTAGTCAAGTCAGTGTCTAGTTTAGTCAAGTCTAGTATAAGTCTTTCGAGTATGTCGAGTCGTCATATGTATAGATTAATTTCTATTCATGTGGGGGATTGTTGGAACATTTTTTTTTGAATAATAAAGCTTGGGCTTTATTAAATATGTGTGTGTGAATGAGAAATACATTATGGGCCATGGGCTCATATAAGCCATAACATGTTGGCATCTTTTAATGAGGAATGAAGTTAAAATGTCCCACATTGGTTACATGGGAATTTTTTCACTAGTATAAATAAAGACACTCTAATGTCTTTGTCCAATACCTTGGGCTACACTATGGAATGTGAGAGAGAGGATGCAAAGACCACATGCGCGCGCCGCCGTGCCGGGCTTGGGCTTGGGTCCTGGGTCTTAGGTCTTGGTAATAGGCCCCGAAGGGACCTTCGCGCGCGTATTATTTTTTGGGAAAAGTTTTGGTAAACCAATTTCAATTGGTCTGATGGTTTAATCGGTTTGGTGGTTACAAACCAATTGGTTATTGTAAACGTGATAAGATGTCTCTCGACATAATTTGATGCTCTCGACATCTTTGTCCCACCAAGCCGAAAGTCATCCACTCATCCCGTAAATTACGCTTCCAACGGCTCCTCTTCGTCCTCATCTACTTCCTTTAAACTCCTCCATAAAAACAGAGCTTGAGCTCTCTGTTCCAGAACTCACGCTCATAACACACATACACGAAACGCTTGTTCCTTCATCTCTTCTTCCTAAGTAAGTCTCGAGAGTATACGTTGAGCTTTCGTTCGTTGGAAACGTTCTTCGAGTGTTTGCGAAAACGTTTCGATATCGGTTTTATCCTGGGATTCGATTATCACGCACAAACCGTCACACTACGGGTGATAATTCGAGTTAAGGAAAGAGACGTCATCGTCTCGACTCCGTTCGTCTTCCCTTAACGTCTACACAATCCGCAATTCATTCACCGTTCGTATACGATCTATAAACTCGGGTCCTACAGTGGAGAGAGGAGGGCCTCTGTTTGTATCAGCGTATTTGGCTATTGGTGAGAACTTCTACCTTGGAGGGTATGTATGCTGTACTCAATATATACTAACTAATCAATCATAAATGTATTTTAATTTTCATATCATATAGTATAACTAAGTTTTGCATGTTATAATATCTTTTAAATTGTTTTGTTGGTCAGATTATTTGTGGACCCTACTTGGTTGTATTGGGAAAGAATTAAGCAAGCTTTTGGCGATGAAGAAGACAACCATAATACAAAGATCTTCTATCATTCAACCATTAATTTCTTCCTAAATTGTTTGGAGGTTAATAAAAGTTACAAGATAACTGGATCTTTTTGATACTTTATTTTTTCAAAAAAAAAAAAAAAGATTCTGAATAGGAGATGTTTACATTAATGTTAAAATCTTCCTCAAATTTTATTTATGGTATATTTTAATCCAGATCTTGGATACAAATAAAATGATGAGTAATCACAATGCAATATTGTATTATGCATATCATAAGACTAACTGACACAAAGAGTTAAATCAAAGCTTAAAGATGTCCTATGGCGTTGGAGATTGTTGTTTTAGCAATTTCAGAATGTTTTCATAGACGATGAATGTGATGTAAGAAGCAGACACATTTTTCAAAAGTTTAGCGGTTAGTCCCCTGTAG
The DNA here is from genome assembly GCA_030180135.1 of Orychophragmus violaceus. NCBI lineage: Eukaryota > Viridiplantae > Streptophyta > Magnoliopsida > Brassicales > Brassicaceae > Orychophragmus > Orychophragmus violaceus. Next base: position 16,543,114 of record CM058236.1, read on the forward strand.
AAAACCTCCGACTCTTGAATCTGCACAAGAAGAAAAAATTTATTTCAACCCCCAATTTAAAAAAAAAAAAAAAAAACAATCAAGACCAAGAGAATAAGAGCACCTCCGCGGAGGTATTTGCTGCTTATTTTGCCTTTTTGTTGTGGAACATTTACTCCGGTTATTGAGTTTAGTTTTAATATTAAAAACTGTTGACCAAAAAAAAAAAAAAACCAATGAGAAACCTGCTGAAGAAACTAAATCAGAATAAATGAAACATTTGTAGATCATTTGATTATCTTTTTCAATTATTCCAAAACATTTGGATCGTATGGTAGTTTCACACGAGAGGAGAAAAATAAAGGATAGTAACTAACATGTGGATCGTATGGTAGTTTACCACCAGCAGTAACTTCCAAACAAGAAGCAAAGTGACTTTAAAAAATTGAAATCCAACCATGTGTATTGTGTAATGATAAGATACTCAAGTTTACCTCTCACGTTGTCATTGAGTTCCTATTGATTACTTTTACTAGTGGCGGTGTTCAACCTCCGCGTACGCGCGGGGGTTCGTGTGCTAAAAAGTTCAATTCAGATTATATCATATTGTCGGTTCTCTAATATGAGTCTTAAATTACTGTCTAGTTTTTATTCTTTGTGTGACGTTCTTGCACGGGTTGATTTCTTTTTTGTGCCTAATGTTTCTCGTACTCCTCTACACACTACAAAAATTATGCTTATTGATAGCAGTATACAATAGCACGGATTTCCATTCTGCTATTGTAGATAATTTTCAGATTTTTTTAACTTTTAATAGCATTGTTTAAACGCTAAGATAAAGTTTTAATAAGCGGGAACACAATTAGCCCAATCCGCCAATACTTTGGCGAAATTTCATTTAACCCGCGAGCTTTCCCCTCTTCTCATTCATCTGAAAATCTAAGTACCGCGAACCCTAAAAACAATTCCCCCCAAAACATTCAGCTCAATCTCAATGTCTCTCTCTTACAGACACAATTAACTCATAATTAAGACAGCTAAATCTCTGTCTCGAAAAAACCCAGAGCTCGCGAAAGATTCTTCTTTTAGCCAAAGATTCTTCTTGACTTCGGTGAACAAAACCCAGAGAGAGCTCGACTTCGGTGAACAAAATCGAAGGTATTTAGCCTAAGATTCTTCTTTTGTTAGTCGGTACTATCAATTTCGTTTCGAAATTTTGTGGTTTTCGTGAAGATCTATCAGACTTAGGGTTCTTACACATCGATTGCAAAGAATTGAATTTTGTTTCATCTTACAAGTCTTTACTTCCTTGCATGCACAATTTCGTTGCTTGTGTATTTTCTGTGAATCAATTATATTTAGGGTTCTTAAACACCGATTTACAGATTTATACTCTTGTTGTGCTTTACCCTTTCAACCCGAGAAGTACAAATTTCTACTGTGTTCTGACTCTCTATTTGTTTTCTGAGTGTTGGTGACAGGTTTTTCCACATCTAAAAGCTTCACATTTGTTCAGGCCAAAGTCCAGGTTCGACTCCTCTTGATATACTTTGTTTGTTGCACATTTCTTATGCTTCTGCTATTGTCTTCTTGATTGTGTGCGAGATGTTTTGTTTTGTGCTGCTTTATATTCAACCGTAGATTATCTAAAGTAGATTATTGAAACTGTGGTTGATTTTGTTCTTCGCTTTAACTTCTATGATTTATGTGATTTGATTATGGATAGTAGATTATTGAAGAAACTGTTGTTGATTTATATCCTCTTGGCTTAACTGTTGATGATTTCCAACATCAACTTCTTTCTGTCTGACATAGTGTATGTTCTGGTTTACTTGTACGAGCATGAGTTTATGTGAAATACTAATCCTTTACATAGTGTATACCCAACTGATTTGTTTGTGTCATCGGTTTGATTTCTTGATCTTACGAATTAAATAAGGTTAGATCATATAAATGTTGGAGAAGAAATGGGTTCATCTTTGCAGGTATTGATCTAACATAAATATATTACTAAGTTTTTGTTTGTGGGTTTTGGACTTTAAGATTTTAAACTGACCTTTATCTCAAGACTCGATCCTGCATACGAGAGAGGTGCATGGGATTTCGTAAACTATGTGGCTGCGGATAGAGGAGAAAGACAGCTGGTAATTTGCCCTTGCAAGGACTGCCGCAATGTAGATCGTCATTTAGGGAGTGATGTAGTAGACCACCTTATAACAAGAGGGATGGATGAGGATTATAAGCTGCGTAAAGACTGGTACCATCATGGAGAAGTCATCTGAGTAGCTGAAGGTGAAAGGAGATCAAATGTATGGAATGAAGAGATTATTGGGTTATATAGAGCTGCTGAGTATCTAGATGGAGACTTGGTTAGTCCGCCTGACTTCTCTGAGATGGCAGAGGGGGAGGACAGGGAAGAAGATGAGTTCTTAGCTAAGCTAGCAGATGCAGAGACACCACTGTATCCAAACTGCACACACCATAGCAAGCTGTCTGCCATTGTGTCACTATTCAGATTGAAGACCCAGAATGGATGGTCTGATAAGAGTTTCAATGACCTCCTAGAGACTTTGCCGAAGATGTTACCACAGGATAACGTACTACATACCTCCTTATATGATGTGAAGAAGTTTTTAAAGTCCTTTGACATGGGTTATGAAAAGATTCACGCATGTATCAATGATTGTTGTCTATTCAGGAAGACATTGAAGAAGCTCGACAACTGTCCTAAGTGCAAAGCTTCTAGGTGGAAAGTCAATATGAGCACTGGTGAGGTGAAGAAAGGTGTCCCACAGAAAGTTCTAAGGTACTTCCCAGTAATCCCAAGGCTGAAGAGGATGTTTAGGTCTGAGGAAATGGCCAAAAATCTTAGGTGGCATTTTACTAACAAGAGCAGTGATGGGAAACTTAGACATCCAGTAGATTCTGTGACATGGGAGCAGATGAATGATAGGTATCCTGCTTTTGCTGCAGAAGAAAGGAACCTTCGACTTGGACTTTCAACAGATGGGTTTAATCCGTTTAATATGAAGAATAGTATGTATAGTTGTTGGCCCGTGTTGCTGGTGAACTACAATTTGCCACCTCATCTTTGTATGAAGAAGGAGAATATCATGCTAACTTTGCTGATTCCCGGTCCACATCAACCTGGCAACGATATTGACGTCTACTTAGAACCCTTAATAGAGGATTTGAACCAGTTGTGGAGCATAGGAGAGCTAACATATGATGCCTTCAGTAAATCTGTGTTCACTCTCAAGGCCATGCTTCTCTGGACAATCTCAGACTTCCCTGCATATGGTAATTTAGCTGGATGCAAGGTGAAGGGAAAAATGGGATGTCCCTTGTGCGGGAAACACACTGACAGTAGGTGGCTGAAGTATAGTAGGAAGCACGTGTATATGTCACATAGAAAGGGTTTGGGACCAATGCATAGGTTTCGGGTGAAGAAGGCTTGGTTTGATGGACACACTGAAAATGGCAAGAGAGCTAGGATATTATCTGGTCAAGAAATTTCTCACCAATTGAGAAACTATAAGAACAACTTTGGAAAGGTTAAAGAATCTGTGAAGAAGAGAAAAAGGACTGTTGTAGAAGAAACTGAGATTGACTCTGCCTCTAGTGAATCTGAGGAAGAGGAAGAAACAGAAGTAGATGAAGAGGAAATGTCAAGATGGAAGAAAAGATCTGTATTCTTCAAGTTGCCTTATTGGGAGGTATGTTAAAAGTTCAACTATTACGTATGCATTCATTGAACAAAAATCAGATTGCCTTGTCTAATTTTGGTTTGTTTATTGTGTTTGTTACTTAGGAGCTCCCTGTGAGGCATAACTTGGATGTTATGCATATTGAGAGAAATGTGGCTGCAAGCATTGTATCAACATTACTCCATTGTGGCAAGTCAAAGGATGGGCTTAATACTCGTAAAGATCTGGAACATTTGGGTATTAGGAAGGATCTGCATCCTAGCATCAAAGGCAAAAGGACGTACCTTCCTGCAGCACCTTGGTCTTTGTCCAAGACTGAGAAGAAAGTGTTCTGCAAGCGACTATATGACTTTAAAGGGCCTGATGGATATTGTTCTAATATATCAAGGGGCGTTTCTTTGGAAGACAGTAAGGTATCTGGTCTTAAATCACATGACTACCATGTCCTGATGCAGCAGTTCCTACCAGTTGCTCTTAGAGGTTTACTGCCTAAAGGTCCACGGATAGCAATTGCACGGTTATGTGCATTTTTCAACCGTTTGTGTCAAAGGGTGATTGATAGGGACCAGATTGCAGCAATGGAAGCACAGGTTGTGGAAACTATATGCATGTTTGAGAGATTTTTTCCTCCCACCTTCTTTGATATCATGGTCCACTTGACTGTTCATCTAGGAAGAGAAGCTAGATTAAGTGGACCAGTGCATTTCCGTTGGATGTACCCATTTGAAAGGTATACTCTCCACTATATCATACTTGTAATTCAATTACTTATTAATCTGGTATGATAGTAATACCCTTTTTTACTATGTCTAGGTACATGAAGGTGCTCAAAGACTTTGTCAGAAACCCTGCCAGACCCGAGGGATGTATTGCTGAGTCCTATCTAGCAGAAGAATGCATGCAATTCTGTAGCGACTTTCTCAAAAGAACAACAAGGGTAGAGGAGAAACTGGACAGGAATACGGATTATGAGAGTCAATCCATATTAGAGGGTCGTCCAATATCTGCAGCCACAACAGTTAATCTATCTGAGATGGAGACGAGAATAGCCCACCTTGCAGTCATCCAGAATATGTCTGTGGTTGATCCATATGTGGAGTAAGTCTAAAGAATGTTTTAGATTTAATTAGTCATTGATTTGTTATGTGTTTAGTCTGATATCTTCCTTTTTTACTCTTACAAGCATGCATCTACAACATCTACAAGATTCCAATGCAAGATGCAGTCGTGATGCTACATATTTATGGAGTCTTCATACTCAGAAGTTTGCTTCCTGGTTGAAAGAACATGCAAGACTTATTAAACATTTTGGCTTTATGTTCTTTATATTAATGTGCAAGGAGTTGAACTTTTACTTGTGAATATTGCTAGGTGCCCATCGACTCGGAAACTCATGATGAAACACTAAAGTGGTTGGCATATGGTCCACGCAGTAGTGCTAGATCATATACAGGTTACATTGTGAATGGTCAGCGGTTTCACACCCACTCAGTCCATAAAGAAAGTCAAAACAGTGGTGTCTTTTATGAAGCAACTGCAATGTGTAGATCAAGTGCGAGAGACACATCTCAAGTTGCTGACCTTGTATCTTACTATGGGAGAGTGGTAGACATCATCTTACTGGATTACAATGTGTTCTACGTACCTCTCTTCCGATGTCAGTGGGCAGTAAGGGGTAATGGTGTTAAGGTGGAGGATGGGTACACACTGGTCAACTTGAATCAGTGTCAAGTTTCCTTCATGAGGGATCCATATATATTGGCTTCACAGGCCAAGCAGGTTTTTTACTCCAGAGAGGATGACACATCAAATTGGTATGTTGTGCTAAGAGGTTCTTCAAGGAGATACAGTGAGGAAGAGGAAGGAGATGAGATTGCAGAGATTGGACCATTGCCGACAACTGTTGACTTTGACCTTGAAAATGAAGAAACTCAGAATGCCCGTAGTGATTGTGAAGGAATATATGTTTGATTGAATTGTGTGCTGATTGCTTTTTTGTGTGTGTGGCTGTTGTTTGAATTGTGTGTTGATTGCATTGTTTTGCCACATTGTGTCTTTTTTTGGTTTTTTGGAAGTTGTATAGCAGTGTAGGTAATCACTCTGACAGTGTACTAATTAATTATATTGTTTGTTTCAGGTGAGCTAACATGGGACGCAAGAAGCACATTGCACAAAGGAAAAACAAGCAAGTCACTAAGGAGGTGCCGGCCAAAGGAGATACAGACGACGTGGAACATTTGGGAGTTGTGTATTACCAAACACATACCGAAGGTATACAACAGCCAGAAGAACAAGCTCAGGATGTTGCGGAAGAACCAAAGGATGATGAGCATCAGCAAGATGAAGCACAAGCTCAGGCAGATGATGGAGCAACACAGGCAGCACACTCTGAACAAGAAAACCATGATGACGGGATGGGAGGGCTTGATGGTGAAACACAAATGGAGAAAGAAGGAGAAGATGAGGAACCAGTCGTAGGTGAAGAGCTTGATGGTGAGATGGAGATGTGTGACCAGCCTGCAACTGGAGATCAACCAAAGCGTAAGAAACACAGAGGACCAACAAAGATGAAGAACATAGCCAAGGATCCAAATTTTAGAGAGAGAGTTGAGTTCACTGATATGGGAGATCCTGTTGGTGTGGAATCAGTGAAATTATCATCATATCTTGGTCCTTTAGTTCGAGAACATGTTCCTGTCACAGTTGAAGATTGGAGAAAACTCAGTGAGGAAGTGAAAATTGTTCTGTGGAAATCTGTCAAGGTAACTTTTCCTTTTTAATAAGCCTATGTGTCTTTTTGTTTATGAATGTTTGATTGTAAGCTTTGTGTTTTGTTGGTGTTTGAATACAGGCTAGGTTTGAACTCGATGAAGAGTACCAAAAGACTGCAGTGTTGAAGCAAATGGGATGTCTGTGGAGGGCTTCTAAATCACGACTAGTCACACAGTTGAGAAGTAAAGCTACTACTAACCAAGAGAGGATGAAACTTAGACCGAAGAATGTCACACCAACAAATTGGCGCAAGTTTGTCAAACAAAAGACCAGCTCAACCTTTAAGGTATTGTCTTGCAATACACATGAGTTTCCATATTCAGTAATATCTTGCTAATATGATGGTGACAGGTTGTAAGTGATTCCTACAAAGAAAGGAGGAAGAAGCAAATACCTCACACTTGTAGCCGTAGAGGGATGGTCAGACTAGTTGAAGACATGGTACTAACCATTTAGTTATTTCTGCTAATACGGATATTTAGTGTAATGGCTTGTATCAATCATGACTTCTATTTTCACAGAAAAGAGAAAGTGGAGAGACAAGTCAAGTCACTAGGCTGAAGGTGTGGGTCAAGTCACGTACCAAAAAAAATGGTACACCAGTCAATACAATTGCAGCAGAGAAGATTGTAAGTATAGTAGTTATTAAGTATATTACTTAGTTCCTTGTCTGTTATCCAGTTTTTGCATCTGATTACTGACATGATTCTTTTGCAGAAAAAGGCAGCTGAGATCATTGACAATGAGCATGGCCCAGCAAATTCAACTGACCCTAGTATGGACCAGCTTTCCCAACTATTGGGACCTGATAATCCGGGCCGTTTGAGGGCTATGGGCAGAAACATAGGGAAGACCAAGTTACATTGTTTTGAGGTTAAGAAACATTTTATGGCTGATATGGAAGAGAAACAGAATCGATTGCAACACAAAGTGAAGGAGTTAGAAGATGAACTTGCAAAGTTTAAACATGTAAGGCATAACTTGGACTATGTTTTGATAAGATGGATGTTAATTTTACATTTTGACTATGTTACTCTGTCTCAGTGCAAGGAACCTGAAATGGGAGAAAATTCAGCTGCTGCTAGAGCCAAAGTAAGTCAACAATACATTATGTTTATTCATGATGTTTTTGAAATGTATATGTCTGACATTTTCCAATTGAACAATTTGCAGAGTGTTAACAAACGTGCACATCCTAAGTGTGTGTTGGTAGACTGGTCTGGTTCTGATGCGAACATCGCTGAGGGAAGAGTTTTGTCGACTGATCCAGAGGATGATATCAATGGCATCCCATTAGGCCCTCTAGCAGTTAAAGTGTTTGTGGACACTGCACTCAAGTCGGATGCCTTTCTCTGGAGACCTGCACCTGAGATGCATAATGTTGCGCAAGCCGTTGGGGAGATGATTGCATGGCCTGCAAGTAATTGCGTCGTTCTTGACCATGGACTCCTTTCAGATGACATTCCTCTTATGGTAATGTTTCTTCTTTAGAACAATGTATTAGTTGTTTGGTTTATTGATATCTGTTGGAATGTTAAGCTTGACAGATTCAAATGTTTTATGCATGTTTCTAATAGAGCCAAACGCCCAATTCTGTGAACAAATGCAAACTTCTGAATTGGTGTGGCAATGATGAGGTAATTGCGGAAGGACGGTGGCAGTGTGAGGAACCAAAAGCATTGGTGAATGGTGTTCCTCTTGGACCCAATGCAGTGAAAGTGTTTGTTGATGTGGTACGTGAACCAGACACTTTCCTATGGAGGCCAACAGCAGAGATGATCTACATTCGAGACTCTTTGAAGACCTTTGTTGCCTGGCCTGCAAATAAGTGTGTGTTTCAAGATGATAACTCCACATTTCAGGGACCTCCTCAACAGAAGCAAGCTTCAGCTGCGAAGACATCAAGTGCGAGAGCAGCATCAGCATCTCCAACTCAGAAATCTCCCACACAGAAATGTCCTACAGAGCAAACTCCAACTCAGAAATCTCCCAAAAAGATTTCTCCAAAGCCTAGTCCTAAGAAACCACAGGCAGCCCACTCCCCTCTTAGAAGATCTCAGGTAATTTTCTTAATCCTTGAAGTGAATTTGCTGCTAGAGTTTGTTTATTCCAGGGTAATGAGATCCTTGGTTTGTCTTTCTTTTGTTGTAGCGTCTCGGTCCAAATGAAACTGGTAGGGAAAATCAGAAGTGCAGGCTGTTGTCAATTGCTGGGAAGAAACAGGTGGTTGCTGAGGGACGTTGGGCTTCAGACAATCCAGACCAAAAGGTTCATTTTGTTCCTTTGGGGCCTAATGCTGTGAGAGTATGGGTTGATATAGTGAAGGTCGGTGGTGCAGCAGTTTGGAGGCCTTCGTCTGAAATCGAGTGCATGGGAGATGCAATTGGTTCATCCATTGCATGGCCAAAGGAGAAAGTCATCTTGTGTTAAAGCTTATCAGGTTTCAAGTTTCATTAGCTAAAACTATGTGATGTGTTGTGTGTTAAGACTTGACTTATGTTTCGGATTGGTAATGTGTTGTTGGTATGAAACATGTTTGATATTTTGTATGGAATGAATTTGTGTTTCTAAGCAGGTTTTGGAAAATGATCATATATGCAATAGTATGCATATTAATATATAATGCCATCACAACAAATATAATGACATATATCTACTTGTTATAATTTCCTCTGAAATAGCACAATACAAGAGCTATAACTTTTAAAACAAAATATATGTGAATGCTATTACTAAATGTATTAGGGCATTGAAATAAAGCTATAACATATGTTTCAATGGCAAACAAAACTAAAGCTATGATAAGTTAACCAAATAATAGCATGAACAAACAATGCTATAATATATGTAAATTATTATAGCATTGACAAAAACGCTATCGTATCTGGCCTACCTATTATAGCTGGGGCAGACATAGCATTATCACAAACGCCATCATATACATACAATGGCGTTTTTCGTGTGCTAAGAATAGAGCTTTTTCTTGTAGTGACATCCCGCGTAACAGTGTGGTTACCTTTCATTTTGTCGAAGTTCTATATGCTTATGTTCTCTGAATATATTTCAATTTACGGCGAGATTATGTTTGTAGGTTGGTTACGTATTTGCTGCATATGTATTGAGGACGGTAATTATGACGTTGTTCATTCACTTTGGTCTTTGAGTTTCATGTTCATATTGCGGTAAAAACCATGCTATTTTAGTGTTTTTGTGGCGCCTTAGTTCTTACCAGTTGGTTGGAGGAGACTCTTCCTGCGGGCCGGGGTAATGTGCTTGTTAAGCAGGTGTCTCCAATTATATTGCATGTTGCGTAAAGCAGAATCTGATTGATATTCTCTATGAAACCTAATTGGTGAGAACCAAAAGGAATGCTAAAGCAAAGGGTACAGACCTAAAAAGACATTCTTCCTCCATTACTGCTAGAGCTTGCGGGAGCAGCATCTGTTTTTGGACCGTTTATCCTCTCTTCATTAAGGTTGTAAGGAAAAAAAATCAGTTCTATTATAGAAAGAGAAGAACATCAACCGTAAAAAAATCTCAGGGCCTTAGCGTGACAAACAGAAACCTCGATAGATTGGTTGAAAGACTGAAATGACATGCGTTCTAACGATGCTCCTGGTAGAGGATCCCAATCTATTATAAACCGATGGTTTTTTATGGATGGCGTGATGTTCATGTATTTAATACTTCCAACTTGTTATTGTCCGTAGATCTTTGAAAACTTTTTAATAGATAATTAGACACAATAGTTTTTCCTTTGGTGTTTTTGGATATGTCTACAATTTTGTGTGTTTTAGTTAAAATTTGTTACATTAGTTCATTATTCTTTATCTTTATCGTAAAATATTTAATTATTTTTTTGTTCCATATCTTAACTTTTTTTTATAAGTAATCTTTACCATGAAAATTTAGTTAACGCTTAAAAATGAGATATAAAAGTAATGTTTAGCTTTAAAACTTTCTCATTATTCGTCCAAAAAAAACTTTCTCATTAAATTCAATATGTACAATCAAAACTTTGTGTTCCACAACTCTCAGAATCAAAACCATTTTGTATTCTTAAAATCGTAGACACATTCTAATACTTAAACTAAAATAAATCTTGAATAGAAAATTTGATTGAAAATCCAACAACATATATTATTGTTACTATTAAAATATTTCAAATTTCTTAACAATAATATTTTTGTTTTCTTGAATTTTAAAATTCATTTGCAACATTTTAATATTCATTTACTTATTTTGTATTTCCATTATTTTATTTACGAATATTAGTAGTATAAATTAGCATATATTAAATGATATTTTAAATACAATTTAATATATTTTTTATTTTTTGATGACACTCACATTGGAAACAAAATAGTCTCATTATATAATACATTATTAAAAGTAAAAATGTTTATCTAAAAGAAAGAAGGAAAGGTAGTATTTTGCAATTTATGCACCTAGTTTTATGTTGACCAAAAAAAAATGCACCTAGTTTTACATTTGTCCACACACAAAAAATGCACATATTTTTACTATTTACACACAAAAAAATCATCCAGAAGGCACATGAAACATTATAAAACATTTTGTTTGTAACTGAGAAAGTTACAAATCCCACTGAAGAATATACATTAAAAGATCCTCACAAAAAAAAAATGTTATCGGCGCCTTCTGGATGATTTTCGACAGGTTTTATGACCAGCATCGAGCCACTTCTGGATGGATGATCTTTCGTATGTCTGCAAGGTCGAGAAAAACCAGCTAGAACAACAAATACACAAATGTAATTTATTAAACTCACTACAATGCTAAAGGAACCTACAAAAGCAGACTTGTGAAAATACTCTGGTAAACAGGAGAACGATGTCTGGAAATGATTTCGTTTTCGGTGGATGATGGAAGGCTACAGCAATCCAAAATTCACTGATATTCATTAACGCATAATCATGTCAAAAGGCCATGTAAATCATACAATTGAAAAGGCTCAGTGGAGAAGCTCGACAAGTCAAGGAACAACACCTGCTTGGTCATTGGTGCCATCAGAAAGATATTAACACTTCATCATCAGTGGAATGCAATAGGCGTTTAAGGGCTGGAAGTGTTGGACAAACCTGTCGAAGTAGCATTTCTCAGCATTGAGAGTTTAACATGCTCATTCAACTGAGAGAGCAATGGTAAAAAAGCTCCCCGACTTAGGAAACGATCTCTGCACATTGATAGGATCCAGTAAAGAAATGCTGCAGATAACGTAATAATGATGATACCAAGAGGTTTTCTCTCCTGGTGGCTTGACATTGAGAAAGAGAATACATGTCCCAGATTCTCCAGCTTGCTCTGAACAACATCCATGTATAAAGAGTGAGCAAGTTCAGAGTAACTGACCTGGGACAATCAAAATTGAGACAATGATTGAAATTTCAACTGTAAATGTGAATGAGAAAGAACCAGATGATGTCGTCAACAGTTTCATTTGCTAGAAGGTAGTGTATGTTAACTGAAGAGACCTGTAAATATGAAGCAAAAGTCACCGATAGGGTTAAAAATGACACAGCAAATGATTATTGAGAAGTAAGGGTGTGACTGTGAATCCACCAAACTATGGTCCATGACCAACTTGACCAATCATATGTGCACGATCTTCTGCCTGTATCAGGTCACCTGGAGTCAATGCCTAGTCCGCAAAGATAATGGTGCTCGCTGCTGTAAAAGTTATCGCAACACCAACAACTCATATTGACAGCTGCAAACAACAACAAATGCTAAGGATTAGTAATTTCTACTGTAGATTGAAAGGCTAAAACATACATACAATCAAAGTATTCATCAAAAAAGCAAGAAGATCAAATCTCTACTTATATTACTCCTCTGTGCTTTTTAAGTATGGTTTTGCAATTAAATTGTTAGAAACAAATGAATGAATGACATATTAGGAAACCAACAACATTCCTTAACGACCAAACAGCCTGGGAGATGAAAATGTTAAGAAAATATACTTTAAGACTTGAATAATATCAAAAAAGAACTTGACCAAGGATTCTGTACAGAGCAAAACCCATAAACACAATTGTTTACCTGGTCACAGACATAATCACTCTGGGAACCCAATGGTCTGAAAGAAAATATGAACGTCACATAATCATTGTTTGCCAATGCCCAAGGAGCCTAAAACTGAAGCCACACACAAACAAAGTATAAATTATCAGATGATATTTGTAGCAAATTTGACATACATACTAAATGGATCCACCAAACCTGAGCTGTGGTTAATCCGCCCTCATGAGAAATTCCACAAACCGAGGCACAATACCAGTGTCGAACACCTCTTCGATTGGAGGACTACGCTCTACCAAAAGTAAATAGAAGCATAGCTTCGTATCAATAAATTGATGAGTCTCGAATCTAAACTTTAAACCCCCATACATATAGATAGCAAAATTACTCTGCAAAGATCAAAGATCAAAGACCGAAGACACTAAAGATACTATCCATCTTACTGAAAACAACATGTATATAGAAACCCAGAATCATCTTTTCAAAAATAGTGATGAATGAATCCAATCGAAAAACCTTGTGGGAAGTAATAGGATGTATAATGAATACGAACAGCTTATATGGAGTGAGAGGAACTCAAGGAGACATGGAAACCCTGAGAAACAACCTGTGACTATTATTAAGATGAATGAATCCAAAATGGTTCGATCAAAAAAAGTTCAGCCGTCACAAACAAAAAAAGTTTATGTCCGATGGTTTTAAAAATTCAGCTATAAGATCAGCAAAATGAAGCACTTTGTGTAAAAACAGAATATGATGAATACGAACAGCTTCGGTCTTGCTCGGATTCTGTGAGCCGATCGACCCCAATCATGGATTCCTGCAAACAAACAAAGGAAAAAAAACAAATGGGGCGATCAAAAGGTGTTTCAGAACAAAAAAAAAAGGTCGAAATCAAACTGAAGAGACTAAAGAAGCCAAGAGAAGGAGCCGAATCAAACGGCGGGAAGCAGCAGTTGGAGGTCGAAAGGATTACCCGAGAGAAAACCTAAGATCATGTAACTGAAAAATCACGTGCTTCGGACTAATCGACTCTTTTCTGTCTCTGTTTTGACTTTTGACTTAGGGAAGCATAAAGTGGGCCTAGCAAAATGTTGAATAGATTTCTTCTAAGCCCAATTTCTTATTCAAATGATGGGACATGTGTCACTTAGATGGAGAAAGTGGTTTCCTATTATATATAAGATTAGTTTTGCGACCACACCTTTTACCTTTGATCGGTCAAACTTTCTCACATGATCGCGGTACGTAAACTGAATATTTACTAATTGAGCTGATACTGCGATTCTGTTTTGTCACTAACTGAGACTTTCTCTAATTTATCTCCTTTTCGCAATGTACAATTATGGTTTTCAGTTGTTTCAACAATATTCACGTTGTTCCAACAGTAATCTTTGCATCCCGTGTTTGATCTTCAAGGCATTTTTCTTTATCTCCACTACTCTTACTAGCTAAGAAGAGTTGATTCTATATAAAACTTCTCGGACTGAGAAAACATTAAGGAGGTGTTATTGTTTGGGTAAGTTACAATGAAACGGAAAAACATAACTAAAAATCCTAGAAAATATTGATGTAGCGTAAAAAGAAATGGAAGAGAAAAACTGAAAATTTTGTGTCCTTTGAAGTTCCAAAGAAAAGATTGACGGATCAAAAAAAAAGGTGACATATACATTTTCTTTTAAAGAAAATTTGGGTTTCAATATGAAAATGGATTTTTTTAACAATGTGATGATGAAGGTTTTAGGAAAAAGTGACGATAGATATCTATAATAATGAGTGAATTTTATTATTGATAGAAATGATTATAAAATCTGAAGATAAAAAGTTAGATTTTGATTGATTTAATTTATAAGAAACTATATTCAAATCCTTTCAAATTCTTTCAAATCAAATGAATTATAAAAAATCTATCAAAAATGAATGACACAAGATTTTAACTATTGTATTCAAATCTTAAATTGAATAATAATAGATTCTAAATTCTTTTAATAGAAAGATTGTAAATACAACAACCAATAACATTATATTTCAAAATATTTTAATAGAATATTTTAAATACAATAACCAATAACAATAGATTTTTGTAAAGAATTTAGAATGAGTCATTGGATAAGAAAAAATTATAAAATCTATAGAATTAATTTTAAATTCAATATTGAATAACACCACATAAGGAGTTGTTATTGGTTATCTATATTATAAAAACAACAAACGGACCGTGGTACATAAATGTTATATTCCGAAAATTTCTCTTGATTCTGTTAGGGATTGTATTTTTTCATTAAAGGTAAAAGTGGAATATCACTACAAGAAATCTGGGTATTGATAGCAGATCACGATAGCACGAATTCATAAACTGCTATTAAAAATAGCAAGCTGAGATACCAACTCTATTATAGCATTCAATCAACGCTAAGCAAGATTTTTACGGATTTTTACTAAGCGGGAAGACAAAAATCTTATGTAACACTTAGTCCGCCAAAAACTTAGTGAAAATTTCACTTTGGTACCAAAATTAAAAGTTTTTGGTGAAATTTTATTAAACTCGTTCTTTTCACACCCAGAAACTAATAATATCACAAAAACACAATACTCTAATTAATTCTTCTTCTCTCTATCTCGTCTCTTTCCTCTCTCATTCTGAAGCTTTTTTTGTTCTTCAATCTATCTCACCATATATTTCTGGTTTTCTTCTTTTATTCATCCGTTTCTACTTTGATCCCCACACCAACTTCATCTTCAACCTCTCGATTTCAGGTAAGATTCTGTTCTTCTGTAACGATCGGAACATGGGGAAGATATTTACGGTGTTAGTGGTGTTCTTGTCATTGCTCTCTTTACTCCCTGTTCCATCGGAATCGGCTGTTTCGAGTGTAGACCTAGGTTCGGAATGGGTTAAAATCGTCGTAGTTAATCTGAAACGAGGACAGAGCCCAATCTCCGTAGCCATTAATGAAATGTCCCAAAGGAAATCCCCAAGTTTAGTGGCATTCCAATCTGGTGACAGATTACTAGGCGAGGAAGCTGCAGGAATCACAGTTCGTTACCCGAATAAAGTTTATTCACAACTTAGGGACATGGTTGGAAAACCTTTTAAGCACGTCAAGGATTTCATCGATTCCGTCTTTGATGGTTCACCGATGATTTCTTCTGCTTAGTTTGCGACGCGATGTTAATCGATTTTCTCTTTGTGGAATACATGATTCGTGAATCATTAGTCTGAAAATCGACAGATATCTTTGATTTCTGTTCGAAATTCTAGATTCCTTTCTCTGATTTGTGTTGTACGGAAACATTCGTATTATTGACTGATCGGATGCTTGTTATGGTTCTTATATTAAGAAAGTTTCGGAGTATTTAGATTGGATTTGAATAATTTACGAACTTCTTTGTAGTCTTGATGTTTTCTTAACTTAGCTGCTTGGTAGATTGGAATATTTCGAGAAAGAAATGGAAGATTATCATGTAAAACTAGGCTCAAGCTCTCCTTAATTTGGATTTTGGCCTCAGTTTCTTTGCATTTAATTGTAATTTTGTGTGTTTTAAGGTGACATTAGGAGAGTGGGAGAAGAAGAGAGAGGAAGAGCGACGAAGACTAATGGTGGAAGAAACTGAGAAGAAGGAAGAAGATGGAATGTGAAACCTGGAGTTGGTAAATGGGTTTTATACCTTAACCGAGAGAGGAAACTGGATTCGATTGTCGAAGACGGTTTCATTTTCACGAGGTGAGTCTTTAAGAGGTTCTTCTTTTGTTTTTGGCTTACATAAGTGATATTTGGCGGTTTAATTCTTCTGTAGGCTATGCTGAAGATAAATGAGCAAATGCATAGGTATTGGAAGGAGAATGGTGAAGAAAAGTCCTCACAATATAGCATTTCGAGCTGGATTATGAATTTTCATGTTGATCAGAAAGTTAAGGAATGGCTAGCTGGAAAGTCCTCACAATATAGCATTACCCAATTCATAAAGTCAATTTAGTGTCTACAAAGGCTTATATGAGACTTGATTTGCAAAAAGTTGATTGTTGATGTGTTTGCTATTGTGGCCTTATCTGGAATTATGAGCAGATTGTAAACTACTGGAACTGTTTTTGTAGCCACCAGTAATCGAGCACCAAGAGAGTTAAATCAGGTTATTTTTCTCCTTAAAGCTCTCTTCTTTTGCAGCAGGAAGGTAGTAACTAATTTTCTAGCTAATGTTGTTGGTACAGGACGGAATGCAGAAGGAGATTGCTCGTTGTGATTGGGTTAATGATTCGATCACCAACGCTTCTGCTACAACAGCTCCTAACGCGAGGGATTTCGCTAAGAAGAAGAGGGCAAGTTTTTTCTTCAAATCTCATCAATTTCTCCTTAAATCTCATCTCTTTCTCTGAAATTGATTAGCTTTACCTCTCTTTTTGTTATTGCATTGGGTTGGCAGAACAATAAGTCGGCTAAGATGAAGCAGAACAAGCTTGGTCTCCGCCGTGAGCAATGGCTTTCTCAAGGTATGATATTAAAAACTTCATCTTTTTCGTTTTCTCTGTATGTGTGTCCACTTAGGTTGTTGCCCTTTTCGTTTGGTTAATGGGTTTTGATTTCACTATTAGTTGTGGTGACCAATAAGGGTTGTAAGGAGGAGAGGAGTACCAATCGTGAGAAGCCTGATCAGAGAGATAAGCCAGTGGAGAATTTAGATGGGCTGCAGCGTAGAGTAGAGGATAATAACGGTGGGAATGTTCATCATGAGAGCTTTATGGATTCACCTTCAAATAGCTCTATGGGAGGCACAGATATAAGCACTAACTTCAGTGGTGGAAGCAGCGGGAGTAGTAGTAGCAGCAGTGGGTTTTGCTCTGGTAACATAACAGAAGAGGAAAATGCAGATGATGATGATGATGATGACGGGTGTGTGGATGATTGGGAAGCTCTTGCTGATGCATTAGAAGCTGAGGAAGAGAATAAGAAAGAGAATCTCATCCATGAGTCTGTCAAGGAGCAAGAGAATGTTGGACAATCAGCTTCTAATGTGAGTCATGCATCAGATGTTGTGGGTGTTAGAGATGCAGAGCAGGATTGTTTGAGAATTCCATCAAGGATGCAAAAGAGCAATCGAGCTTGGAGGCCAGACGATAACCTTCTCCAGTTCCTTTTTGTACTTTCTAGTTTCAGTTCATCTATTTTATAAATCGGATTACTTCACCTTCATCTATACAGACATCATCTTGTGTCCATAATCTCTAACATAGACACAGAAGCATCAAGAAATACAAAACATTAATTTAAACCCTATATTTCACAAGTACTAAATTTCAAATTGTATATTATTAAACATAATATAATATACAAAACCAAATCAAACACTTATAAAAAAAATCTAAAACTTTAACTCTAAACCCTAAACACAACCCTAAACCCTAAACTCCTAAAGCCCTAAAAATAAACACTAAAATTTTAAACATCAAATAATATAGCAAAAATTTAACACTTATAAAAAATTGAAGTATAACAAATTTTACCTTAATTATGAATAAACAAAATTTTCAGCTTTAGTTTAGGCTACATATATAATGTTGAATATCAAATTAAATCAATAAAAAGTCTTTAGAGTATAAATAGGGTTTAGGGTTTAAAAAAAAACCTTATATCCCAAACTAAAATAAAAATTCAGTTTTAGATTAAGTATATATTTTTTTTTTTTCAAACCTTAATCTCATACCCTAACTTAAAATCTAACCCTATATGGCTATATCCCAAATTTCAAACCCTAATCATAAAATACTATCCAAATATAACATAATTTCAAATTGTATGTTATTAAACATAAACATCATATAATATCCAAAACCAAATCAAACACTTATAAAAAATTCTAAAACTTTAACTTTATACCTAAACACAACCTTAAACCCTACAAATTTAAACATCAAATAATATAGCAAAATTTGACACTTATAAAAAAAATTCCAAGTATAACAAAATTAATCTTAACTCTATAACCTAAACACAACCCTAAACCCTAAACTTCTAAACCCCTAATAATAAACCCTGAAAATTTAAACATCAAATAATATAGCAAAATTTGACACTTATAAAAAAATTCCAAGTATAACAAATTTAATCTTAACTCTATAATCTAAACATAACCCTAAACCCTAAACTTCTAAACCCCTAATAATAAACACTAAAAAGTAAACATCTAATAATATAGCAAAAACTTAACACTTATAAAAAATTTCAAGTATAACAAATTTAACCTTAACTCTATACCCTAAACCCTAAACTTCTAAACCCCTAATAATAAACTTTAAAAAGTAAACGACAAATAATATAGCAAAAAATTAACATTTATAAAAAAATTCAAGTTTGAAACATTTTATATAGAATTTAGGGCATTATAATACATGTTTCAATACTCTAAACACAACCCTAAACCCTAAAATATAACATTTACATTTAAATTTAAAACTATTAATCATAATAATTAATTCATGATATCATGATACATATGCTTAAAATATAACATTTACTTAGTGTTTTTGTCATATAATTTTTACTTAGCTAGTAAATAAAATTTGGCCAAATTTAGGCTGAAAATTCATCATAGAGCCATTTTTTTAAGGGTACACTTGAAGAGTTAAAATCTAAAAATTTGGCATTGAAAATATAAGTCCCGGGTAAATTTTTGTTGAAACATTTAGTTTCCCGGTTTCCATCTCCCACCCCTCTTCCTCTTCGTCCTCCTCTCCTTCCCATCTTCTCCGAAACTATCGAACTATCTTCTCCAAGCGTCTTTGTTCATAAATCTTCTTCGCCAATTCCAAGCAATCGATCGACTCTCGTATCGCCGAGTTACGACTCGTCTCCTCCTCCTCGGGTTCTTCCAAGACCAAATCGGGTCTCGCCGAGATCTCATTAGGGATTGAAAATCTCGAGAAACTTGTCGCGGCTAATTCATATTCCTTCCTACCTACGAGGTTCGATCTTCTCTCAAAGCTGC
Source organism: Orychophragmus violaceus (assembly GCA_030180135.1). Classification (NCBI taxonomy): domain Eukaryota; kingdom Viridiplantae; phylum Streptophyta; class Magnoliopsida; order Brassicales; family Brassicaceae; genus Orychophragmus; species Orychophragmus violaceus. The sequence goes on from CM058236.1 coordinate 16,562,595, forward strand.
ATCTGATCTCAAACAGAGCCTTGATACCCTCTCCGGCGAGTTAATCCCGAAGAAGAAATTCTCGTTCAAGGGCAAATCGTCTTCTACTAGAAAGTCCGAATCCAAACTCCAAGAAATCCAGAAACCCGATTTCGTTTCACTTCAAAAACTCCCGACACGCGATTCTCTGGGATTCAGGAACAGACAAGGAGAGATGCTGGTGAAAAGCTTCAAAGACTCGTCTTTGATCTGAGAATTCACGTCTTCATGTCAAGTGAAACTGACTGGAACTATCAACGCTCTCTTCATTCATCGGCTGAAAAGGTTAGTTTCTTATAGATTCATTGTGTCTCGGGTTTTTTGAGTCAAGAGTGTCACTGATTTGTATTTGTTCATTTGTGTCTACAAGGATGCTTGAATACATGCTCGTGACCAGCCATAGTTATAACCAGGTTACCTTTTGTCTTGTACACATTTATCATTAACAAAATCTGGCAGTGCTTGAAAAGGTTATTTTCTTTGTTGCAGCAAAAACTAGCTCAGATGCTGTCAAGGCTAATCAAAATTGCAGAGGAATTCAATGTTGTTGTCTACAAGACCAACCAAGGTTAGTTTTAAAACATAAGAGACTCTCGATTGAACTCAGTAATTTTCCTCTCATGGCATTCTGATTCCAAATCGATTTTCAATATTAAAAAATATTATCAATCTCGAGTTTTCAGGGTACGAGGCTTATCCAATTGTGATGGATATCAATAAGATACAAGAGATTTTGCCTCACAGGTGAAAATTTCTTATTTCAAGCTGTGAATGTGTACTGTTATGATTCGATATCTTCATCTTTATCATCCATTTTTGTGTGTGGATTGTTGTGTAGATTCCCGTTTATGTTAGTGGATAGAGTGATAGAGTACACAGCTGGTGTATCTGCGGTAGCTATTAAAAACGTGACCATTAATGACAATTTCTTTCCTGGGCATTTCCCTGAGAGACCGATCATGCCTAGAGTCCTCATGGTTGAGGTAATCGCATTGCATGCTTGTCTCTTATTACTCCAATCTTCATTGATTATGAAATGCATTTATAGTCCACACACAGACTTGTGGACTGCATCTTATCGATGAAGTTGATGTTCTATCTGAATTTCAGAACCAGCTTGATTACCAAGTCAGATTCTTTTCTTTACTTTTGTTTCCTTCGTGTTGAGTCTGAACACTAATTTTGGAGAATCTTAAGACAACAAGCAGAAGGGTAGCTCTGGTTTTTGCTTGGAACTTGCCAGTTGTTCTAAGTGGCTCTGTATATGTTGTGATAATATAGTACCAGGTTGTGACCAGCGAAGAAGAAGATAAGTTACTGGATGCACTATTTGGCAAGGATGGAGCTTCAATAGCAAAACGTCTCTCTATTGCTATTACTTCTACAAAGGAGGAGGTTCAAGATGATGCTACAGGTTTGCTTGATTACCTATAATATCTCTGTCTTTTTTGGTTTAAACTCTAACTGTTTCTTGCTTCTCTTGCAGGAACTGCTTTAATGTCTAAGTCTAAAGTCATTGAGCTTTATCAAAGGTAACGTTTTTTATCCTTTGCCTTGCAAAAGTGAGCTTTGAAGTTTGGTCTCTGATATAACGCTAAAATTATGCAGTCTTGGAAAGTTTATAAGTGTATATACACAAGCTTTATTTGTTGTTTTGCCAAAGAACTCCAAAAGGTGGCTCATCTCATGCATGCCATTTCATTTTTAGAACTCTTAATTGATCAAAACACTATCTTGTTGCCATATTACCTTAGTTTGATGTGTTAAGAAAAAGGTGGTTCTTCCTCTTCAAATGCAGGGAAGCAATATTCAACCATTGTGGGGAATGGCTCAGCTTTTCTTGCATCCTCGTTCCATGCACGGAGGAGCAACGAGCTCTGAGGTTGGAGTATATACCTATGCTGCTGCGCAGGTGAAGAAGGCCATGGAGGTGACACATTATAAACCAAGTGGAAGCAACTCTAAGTTTTAAGAAATGATAGGAACAATGTTAGAAATATGTTAAAAATTTCTTGATATGTATCTTTTATTATGTTTATGTAAAACATGTTTTAAGTTATTAATAAAAAAAAAATCAAATTTTGAATATAATTTTTTTTATTTAAATTTAATTCATTTTTAAATAATATTTTATAAAGAATTTGAAACAATATTATATAATAAATATGGCAAAAAATAAAAGTGTTCATAAGATATACAACAACCATAAAGATTGACCATTATAAATAATAATACAACAATTATAAAACGCTAATATAAAATATAATATAACCCTAAAATATTGCCACCACAATATTTATTATTGCACGAATAATATGCTACATTAATCTATAAAATGGCGATAAACCAATGCTACTAAAAACTACATAATCACATCAAAATTAGCGCTATCGTAGACAGATATATGATAGCATGTCAAATTAGTGCTATCGTAGATGGCTGACCTAAGATGGCAGCGGCAAACATAGCGTTTATGGAAACGCTATCATAGACATATGATAGCGTTTTCGTTGTGCTATCAATACCCATATTTCTTGTAGTGTATTGTGAAAATTGTCACGCATGGGACGCGGATCCGGGCCGGGTTTTCCTTTCTCGCGGATCCTTTTCTTTAATTGTGGTTGTCTGTTTGCATGTGTTCTAATCCGACTGTCCGTTGAATATTTCTAATTTTTTTTTGTCGCATTTGAGGGCAATAACCATCGGATCCTAATCGGATATAGCATAGATCCTAATCGGATATAGCGCGGATCCTATTTTAAATCTTCACCCTTCATTCTTAATGGTTTAATCTAGCCGTCCAATTATTAGCGGATATTCAAAGTAAAAAAAAGAATATTCACCATTAAATCTTTGTATATCTATCATATTAGAGATTAGTAAACTTAATAAATTCAAATTCAAAATGTTTCTAAGATCAGTTATAATAATATTCGTTATCAATCAAAGATATATACATTTTAAACTATAAAACGAATATGCCAATAATATTCTAAACAAAACTTGACCTAGGAAATAATCTATAAATACCAATGTCCACCAACCACAGCTTCATAGTCTTTCTTACTTTACATCGTTGCGGGAAAAGTTATTGCTGATCTTTTTCAACAATATTTTATTATCGAATTGTATCCGTGTTTCTAAATTTTTGTTAATGTTTTGGTTTGATATATGGAATATTGTTTTCGTTTTTTGTTTTTGTTTTGGTTTTATACCATGGATTATTGGTTAGGAATTAAAGAGATGCAAAACATTAGTCTGGTGATAAGTTTTTTTTTTTTTTATATGATGTCTATTTATGTTTTTCCGTAGTATACTAATGAAGGGGATTTAAGAGATTCAAGCTATAGTCGATTATAGGTAGCCTCCAAATTAACCAAAAATTAGAGCTTCGCAATACTGCAATTGTCAACCCTTAATGAATATTTTCAAACATTAAGGGTTGGGCTATAAGTAGTTACAAAATTTAATCGGTAAAGGCTGAAATGTCTGGAGTTATGGTTTTGTATTTTTATGGTTTTGTATTAAAAGTGTCCTCCAAAAAATTTGGGCTATGACAGTTAAATATGCCAATATAAGCAGTTATGGCCCAAACGTTTTTACTGAGCCAAGGGTTTTCAATAAGTGAATAACACCTTTTCCTCACCACTTTTGGAAACTATTTAAGTTTTCAACCCTAGACGCTTCAGTTTCTTACTGCTTAACCAAACAATAACTTCCTTTCTCGGTAATTTCTACGAAATTTCTACGATTCCCAAACATGGCTCCACAGATTTTTCGAAAAATCTCCCAAATCAACAACTTTGTTCCTTGCATCTGGGAAGTATAAGTTTTGCTTTTGGGAGTTTGGATGTGTTTAACACACGAGTTGGGAGATGAGTGTATCAAGATGCTCTTGGTCGATGAGGAAGTAATTTTCTTTTTTTACTCTTTCATTTGTTCTGTTTAATGTTTGGGCCATGTTTTAGCTAAGAAATTTCTTATATTGATTTAAAAATAGAGGCTACTATTCATGTCTCTTATGTGCCAAAATTCTGTTTTGCAACATGGTGTGAAGGCCGCTGGTTTAAGCTTGCTAATGCTCGGGTTGTACAGTCATCGGAATATAAGTCCTGACTCCTCACGACTTCGAGCTCATCTTTGGTGAAAACACAACTTTCTGCCTGGCTTACGATAATATTCCTGATGGTCATTTCATTCAATTTCCATCAATTCCGGATATTGGATGGTAGAGTTGCTGATGAATATCCTAAAGGTAACTTGAATATGCAGATTTTTGATTTTGTTCTGATCATTAATAAGGAACACGTGCAGATTTAATATATAGTTGTCTAAATTACTGTATTTTCTGTGTAGATGTTCTTGGTACTGTTACACACGTTGGAAACGTGCAACCTTATTGGACAGGACCAAAGTTGCATTTTACCATTCGTGACACTAGGTTAGTTAATATGCAATTCTCATAGAAAATTGCAAATAATTGCATTTCTTACATGAATTTGTTTTTACGGGGTAATATAACTTGGAAATACTTTGTCTAATAGCCTCCGGAGTCTTCAGTGATTGATAATCGGAAAAGCTGCCCACGAGCTCATAAGAAGGTTTTGTAAGGATGCTGATAGGCATCTCTTTGTGATCCCCCGGTGCTTCTACATTAAGAAAGAATCCAGTAAGAGTAGATATGAAATGTTTTGTTTATTAAAGTAATCATATGATTATTACATATTGTGGTTTGTGTTTGGTTTAAACTTGATATTTCTTTGTTTTGTAATATAGATGTAACTTGGCTAAGAGAACATGAGGCTATTTCAGCAATTATGTACGATCATATTGAGAATTCAGATTTCAATGGATTCCTCAACAGGTTGTGTTCATATATTTGATTCATATTTTCCTGTTTAATGCTTCAATAGATTGGGAATTGTTTTTAAGTTATGGTTTAATAAATATCTTGAGTAGTTATTAATACATTGTTTTCTATTATGTAGCTTTCTAAATCCAGTGCCTGCTCAATATCCTGAAGAAATCGACCTCTCACATTTTATATTTTAAATAATGTATCTATGTTCCACAAACTTGTGTTTTTTTGGAAAAGAGGATGATCATGATCCTCTATATTTTGTTTTAAAAACTGAAGTCTTGAACGTTTTTTCCTGTAATTGTAAGATGTGAATGTTAAACTTTATATGAAATATCTTATGTTTGAAGATTAAATATTGTATTAAAATTGTTGGTACAATATTTTTGATTCTGTTTTATTCTTTACAAAGTATATGTTTTTTAATCTAAAATTGATTGTTTCTAATTCATGAGGTGAACACAAAAATATCAAACGAACATTTCGCCAATATTGCTTTCGTATTTTCTCAATTCGCAAATGTTAGATATTTGAAAAACAGATATAAGTTATTAACAAAGTTAAAAAGATAAGATGGTTAATACGAATATTCGAATTAAGTTTGTTATTAGAAACAATTAAGAATGTCAAAAGTACAATATCTTTTAATATAGAAGCAGTATATTCACTTAAAATTTAATCTATTTTTATATATTGGTGAGACTTCCATATTAAGTCAAATAGTTTCGCTTCCTTATTTGATAATAGACAGATATCAATACTCAAACGATTATGGTTAATTTTACAGAATATCCGTTTAAGTAGTTTGTGGAAGGAATGTAAGATACTGAAGATATTGAAATAATAATAGCAGTTATACTAGATTAGATCGATATCTAATCAAACGATATTTTCGCTGTTTAAAATATTCTCTCAATTATAAAATAGGTTACAATCTATTCGAATATCCAAATCAGATTGTATGTTAACTATCAATGGATTTTCATACGACTTAATATGTGAAAGATATCTTCATTAGACCTAAATTTCGTATTAGATATTTAACGTTCTTTACGTTTGGTAAGAATATTAGTGCAAATTATACAAATGTTTTTATTTTGGCGCCGCTTCTAATATAAATTTCACGAAATATTTTGAAATTAAACTTAAATGTATACTTACTAATCCTTATGTTGATGAAAGAAGCAAAACGAACCACAGTCTATCCATGCCAATGAGGTTTCTCACACTATATGCATCAGGTTTTATCTAAGTAATTGCACCATTAACAAAATCTTCTTTAACTATTTTTATTAGATGTGTTTATTCACGTTTGAATATCTATAGTTTTGAAATTCACAGAATGACCAAAACGAAAAAAAGATTCTCAGTGTTTCGAACTCAACCATGGAAGAACAGTAAAAGATAAGCAATCTAACAACTACAATCATGCTGAAACTGAACTATGTTCACTTCCACATTCTATGATCAGCCATGAATCAGTTCCACTAAGCTCTATTTTTAATAAGGTTCTCCATGATGTAATAAATGCACCTAGAAGTTCATACATAGTATCATCAATATATAATCATTCTCAATCATTGACAAAAATGTATTCTTGAATTGTTTATTAAAATAATAATTATTTCTGCTTAAAATTTTATTTTAAAAATAATATGTTATTTTTCTGAGAACAGGATATTACACCCATGATCTCTTGAGTCTAATAAGAACAATCTTGAAAGGTGAATACTGTATCGCATCATGGAATTTCAAAGAGTAAAATACGATACTTGTTAGTTGATTCCGAATTTTTCTGTATATATATATATGTGTTCCTTAATTCTTCTGCTCAAACAATTTATATGCAAAACTTCATAGTGGCTTTAATTATCAATCCGTTTATGTTTATGTCCGATTTCCGTTAGGAAATCTAGTTCTTTAAGACCTGTTTTTAGACTTACTGGGTCGATCTCCCCTTGAATACTCACCGGGCCAAACGACTTATAGCAGGCCCAAAGAAATGCTCTAGGCCGAAGGCCCAACCTGATTTGATGGAAACACAGACGACAGTTCCACAACGAGTGGATGATCAACTACCCCTCAAGAGATATGCTGAGGCCATCATGTCCACGAATATCCTGAAGATCATGGAGAACGTTGAAGGTGGCGTCCAAAGAAGGAGGAAGACAGTTGACATGAAAGAGAACAATAAAAGGAGAGCCTTCGTCTTCATTCGTGACATCCGACTTTTAGCAACAAACACTTTTTTACCCTTGCACTTGTAATCGCTCTAAACAGCTAAATTCTTTGTAATCACTCGTATTCAATCAATACAAATCTAATGCGTCGATCTATGTCTTTGTTTACATCGTTGTTCAGTTAAGAATCTAGTCCACCTTTCCTAAAACTTCAAACTAAACACTCTAAATCTCGAGTGTGGATTTTAGCATACACATTTTGGGGGCGTCTGTGGGGAGATTTATGGATTTCTTATACACCAAAACCCGATCCAAAGCTTGCTAGCGCGAATATGGATCCCAGTGCACAAGCGCCGGTCAGATCACCGAGATCGGAAGATCCCGACCAATTGTGTTGGGATAGTGTCCTGAAATCACACTTGTACTCACTCCTGATGATAGTTGTGTGTCGAGATCAGACATTCGTATAATGCTGGGCGGTTGCAATGTTTTGCTAGAAGCCTCTTGCAATCTGTAAGTTGTATACTTACTGTCAGTATTATATGATCCTATAGGGTCACATGATATATCATGGTTTTTACCGGTTTTATGCCATGATATAGTTGTGTTTTTAGTGTCTTTTGTGTTCTTTTAGAGTCTTTTACAGGTTTAATCAGGTTTGGAGCTAATGTAGAGATTTTGGAGTATTTTGGGAGTTTTGGAGCATTTTGGCCGAGAGTTTAACTCACTGTCCGATTTGATGATCATGCATCGATCGACACACCTTTGGTGTCGATCGACACACTAGCGAGATGGGCCGAAATACGGCGGTTAATGAAGTTACGAAGATTTGCAGAAAAGCCCAGAAAAGTTCCAGTATTTACACAGAAGCCCCAGCCGAGATTATGCCTATATATTTAGAGTTTTGGCTTTTATTTTAGATACGCTTTCATACTTAGAGCTAAGAGATTTTTAGAGCTTTTGGGGCTTATATAATCATGTACTTCATCTATTTTGGAGAAGATTTCGAACCCCTTTATCTATTTAATTTCTTATATGCAATTTATAATTTGTATGATTTATGTTTCATTAATCATGTCTGAGTAGATTCATAGTTAGGTTTAGGGTTTCTCATAAAGGATTTCATGACTTGCTAGACTTGTTTAATTCAGTTAAGGATTCACAAGATTATAATGTTCTTCAAACTAAATTGTGCTTAATGCTAGTTCTAACCTGATCAATTAGAATCTAGATCTTAGGTTGCTAAATACGACACGAGAGTGTGGTTTAGAATCTGAACTATTTAGGTTGAGCAATTAAATTATTCGCAAAGAGATTTGCTTAGTTTAATTGTGAACATATCGAACTTGAAATTAATGCTGGTTTAATCTGTTAGTAATTGCAAAGAGATTTGGATTACTGCACTTAGACTTAGAGGATTTTCGCAAAGAGATTTGGTTAATTCTAATTACGTGATTTGAGTTCTAGAACTGAGTTTAATTTGATCCTGACTGATTAACTTGTCTGCTTTTCTGATTTCCTGAGAATTCCCTAGACTTAGCGCTTTTAGTTTATTGCTTTCACAACAAATTCCTGCTACTGATTTACTTTATTTCCTTGCTTTTATTTCATTCACCACTTGCTTTATTCTTAGTATTAATCTCTACGGTTCTGATCTATCGAGACCAGAGTCTCTGTGGATTCGATACCCTATATACTACATTGATATTGCTGTGCACTTGCAGTTAGAATAGGGATTAAAACTCGACCTATCAAGTTTTTGGCGCCGTTGCCGGGGACTCTTAGAGTCTTCGATGGGACCGAACTTAGGGTTTTTACTAGGAATTTTTCTTTTTTGTTTTTGATTTCGTTTTTATTTTATTTTACTGATTTTTTCTCTGTTTTCTCTCTGTCGCAGGTACCGATTTTGCCTTGCGTCGATCGTTGCACCTCTTGTGTCGATCGTCACTAAGCGATTTGAGATTGAATCGATCGTTGCACTGTTAGTATCGATCGTTGCTTGACGATTACAGACAGTTTATGTAGAAGCGTGAAACTCGAAGTAACCCGAACTTAAGCCTAATCAATCTCGATCTTGAAGAACTTGGACATCTAGAGAGGACTAACAGAATAGAAAGAAGAGAAAGAATGGTAGTACAGAGAACAATTCTGGTACGCGATGCTCAAGGTACTCTGAGGGACCAAGATAACAACCTATACAATGCTGCTTGGCAAAGGGTTGATGCTGAAGGGAATGTCATCCCTGATCCTCCTGAGCCACCGCAACAGGAGCAGAACCAGGGTCAAAGACAGGCCCAAGGTAGAGAGATGGTTGTCCATGAGAGGACCTTAGCTGACTACAACAGACCGGATGAGTTTCATGCAAACCGGTCAGCTTTGGTGATTCCTGGCTTTGAGAGGAATGATTTTGAGATCAAGACCATCTACTACTCTCTGATGAGACAGAATTCATTCCATGGTCACCCCACAGAGAAGCCTATGGATCACATTGATTCGTTTGAGGACATAGTCACTGACATGAAGTATGATGGAGTTTGCCAGGATTATTTGTTCCTTAAGCTCTTTCCGCACAGTCTCGCTGGAGACGATCGTGCATGGCTGAAGCAACTGCCACCTGGGCAGTTTGATACTTGGGAAGCCCTGAAGAGTGAGTTTCTGCGTCATTTCTATGATGATGCGCGTTCAGATCAGTCCAGACAGGACATTCTCACATTTTCCCAAGGAGCTGTGGAGCCTTTAAAAGCTGCCTGGATGAGATTCAAGAAGTACCAGCGTGACTGCCCACACCATGGATTCACTGAATTCCAGTTGCTTGGTATCTTCTTCAGAGACATATATCTGCCATATCAGTCTGCGCTGGATAACTCCAGTAATGCTAACTTCAACACCAGGACTCCTGCACAAGCTAAGCAGTTGATTGAGAACCTAGTAAGCAGCAACAGTTGCAAGACTATGAATGAGAGGAGGAAGAAATCTGGTGGAAGTATAGAGAATACAGAGATGGCTGAATTGAGATCTAGAATGGACACAATCTGCAATCTCATAGCTAATAAGAAAGTTGTCCATTTTGCTCAAGATGTTGAAGTAATTCAGACTGAGGAGGACACTCAGGAAGAAGATGTGAATTACATTGGAGGATCTGGTTTCCAAGGTAACAAATTTGGCAATCAGCAGGGTAACAAATTCTTCAATGGAGGACAAAAGAGTGCCTTCACAAGCAATCAGAACTCTTTTGGACAGACTAGTGGTTTTCAGAAGCCCTTTGGACAAGGTGCTCAGAGAACCTATGGATCTTCATCTTATCAGACTCCTCCTGCACCTACAGCTCATGAGAGTAGGATGGAAGCTATGATGGAACAGCTAATGGAGAGTCAGACCAAGAGTACTGTGGAGAGCAACAAGAAGTTAGATGCTGTCTATGAGGACCTCAATGGGAAGTTTGAGTCTCTGAACACTCACATGAAGCAGTTGGTTACTCAGGTGAATCAGATTTCTAGCTCTATGAAGGGAAAAGGAGTAGCAGACACTCATATTAAAGCCTGGTCTGTGTACATAAATGATGGGTCTCACCTAGGTGAAAAATTTGAGCTAAGTACAGCTGAATTGGTGAAGGAGAGTGAAAACTCGGATTTTGGAGAAAATCTCTCGGGTGAAAACTGTGAAAACAGTGTTGCATCGATCGACACACATCTAGTGTCGGTCGATGAAGGTCGTGAACAGGCAGACTCGCCAGATGATGACAATGTTGATGCTGATTTAGAGCTTGCCCGCTTATTCCCTGAAGTGTCTGAGATCACTCAGGAGGATATTTATGCTACATCCATCAGACTATATCCTTCAGTATCTGAAGTGATTAAGCAGGAGATTGAGGAGCTTAAGAAGCTAGAGGAGATTGGTGAAGAATTGGAAGAAATTCCATCTTCTGATGATCCACCTTATCACCCATGTGTGCAGAGATACCTGAACAGGATGCTGCCTTTAGATGAGGAGCTGAGAGATTGGGTGATTATAGTCCCTCAGCATATTAGTGATGTTCTGCTGACTAAGATCCCGAAGAAGCTGCCAGACCCTGGTTTCTTTGTGCTAAACTGTTCTATCTTCGAAGATAGTTTTAGGCGCTCTCTTTGTGATCTGGGAGCTGCTGGAAGTCTTATGCCATACTCTGTGGCAGAGAAGCTGGGAATGCTGGATTTTAAGCCTACTAGGACCTCTCTTGTCCTAGCTGATCAGTCTATAAGAGTTCCGGAAGGACTTCTTGAGGTCATCTCGGTGAGAGTTGGAAACTACTTAGTTCCAACGGACTTCCTAGTGCTGAAATATGACTGTGATCCGGATGAAGCGTTACTACTTGGAAGACCATTTTTGGCTACAGCGGGAGCGGTAATTGATGTTAGGAACAGCCTGATAGACCTCCATCTGGGAGATGAACCGCTGCGTTATGAGATGGACAAGCTGCGAAGACCACTGATAGATGGGCATACATTCACCATCATGGAAGCAGATGATGAGCAGTCGGATGACACTGTGATTATAGATCCTGGAGCGCATTTTGCTCCATCTTTTCTTGGACACGAGCATTCTACGACAGCCTACTCGCCACCCTGGATGAGGAGACTTGAACGGAGACAGAAAAAGTCTCTGTCGAGATCTCTTGATGCCTGAAAGATCTTGTTCGTCCGGTCAAGCTAATGACCTTAAACAAGCGCTTAGTGGGAGGCAACCCACTGTTTTCGTTTTTGCATTTTGATTTTAGTGTTTTATAGGATTTTACGCTTGTTTCTGGTTTTGGTGAGTTTTTGTTTGCAGGTCTCGGATTAAATCGCAGTGCGTCGATCGACACACCATTGTGTCGATCGTCACAATTGATAACTAAATTTTAGTATCCTTTGAGGTACCAATTCCTCAAGCTTATCGATGTAGCTTTGAGGTATCGAACCTTTTTGGGACGGATAAAACCAATACGCACACACTAAACCTCTAGAGTCAAATCAATTCAATTAAGACTTTGTACTAACAATCCTAACGAATTCAAATCAAATAGAAGTAAACAAAAACAATTAAACAAACGATTCAATCAATGACAAGAATAAGGCCCAAGGGTTAAGGTCAACGGATAGGTGACTCGGGATGATCAAGGAATCCAAATTCAAACTTCTAAAAGGTAATCCCCTAGCAAGCAACACACCAAGTAAATTAGTTTAATCTCTTAATACCAATTCTTCACTTAATCTTAATTCAAGAACAAATCATCATTTGTGAATTAAAATCAAACGAGCATTCAAACAGGTTCCAATCAGCAAACAATCACTCTAGACATACATTTTCATGTGCTAGAATGTGAAAGTCCTAACAAAGCTAGATACTGGAATTTCATCGAACATGTTGTGAACAAGAAATTCTAAACATCCTAACCAATGTGATCAAGATTAATTAGGCATTAAGCACACTTTGCTAGATGAGATTTTAAACAATTAACCACTAGAAATCCATTGATCACCCCAAATCAACCTAATCCTACCTAACCCATAAGCCTATGGAGAACTACTCACTAATCATAACTAGATCAACAAAACTCATAGGAATAGAGTTGATCATGGAGATTGGTGAGGGATTGAGATATTTGTAGAAGGAATAACAAAGAAAATACTAGATTAATCTCAAGAATCAAATTTGTTCTTACAAAAGAGTTTAGAACATCAAAAACAGCTTAAGAAACAAATAGAAATAGGTTTTTGGCTTAAATAGTCATTAGGGTGCGAGCCGGGTCAACCCGGAACAAACCGGGTGTTGACCCGGATCCAAGTGAAAATCTGGGGACGGTATCGGTTGGCTGGACCGATACGCCAACCGATATCAACTCTCGGTTTTTTCCTGGATGGAAGCGTATCGGTCCACCTGACCGATATGTAACCCGATATGGAATCCCGAAAATTAATCCGAGAGTCCATATCGGTCGGATGGACCGATACTCAAACCGATATGGTTCTCCGGGACTTTGACGAAGAGTTGTATCGGCCCGCCTGGCCGATACTCAAGCCGATATGAGCTTCTGCTGGCTCTCCCTTGGTCTTCTGAGCTCAAGACTCCACTTCCAAGCTCACCAATGCTCCTAGACACCTCCATTCACCTGTAAAACACAAGAAACACTCCAAATGCCAGCCTAGAATGCCTACTCCTAGTCCTAAACAACTCTAGACTCTAGATGCGACAATGACTCGACAAAATGGTAAGAATGATGGAGAAAAGAAGTCAAAACAAGAACTATATACAAGCTTAAATGCATGAAAATGTATGAATATCAACAATACGACAGAAATCGCATTGCAGCGATCGTTGCGGTCCTGAGCAACGATCGATCCACAACGAAAAATCGCCTAGCAACGGTCGATGCACTTAGTGCAACGATCGATGCATGAGTGCGACAGAGGTAAAACCCGAGAGAACTTAACCATCCTTAAACAAATTTTTATTTTCTTTTTGCCAACCCTTCGCTTGACACTACTGGGGACAGTGTGTCTTAAGTGTGGGGGAGGTTCTACTAACTTCTTTCTTTTGTTTTCTTAGAGTCATTTAAAATTTTTCAAAATTGGTTTTATTGAGTCAAAATTTGTTTAAGTAAGAAACAATGATTTTTTGAGAAGATTAGTAGCACTTGCAGGAACTTAAGTAACCATTGGGATAAAGCTGCAGATTATCTCTGACTATTAGAAAACCCAGACATAGATCAACCTACTGAGGACACCGACATCACTTCAGGTATCAGAGGATCCTTTTACTGACTTCACCCTAATACTGACTTAGATTTTCTCACCTAAGGGCTTGGTATACATTGTGTCGGATTCCCTTGTTAGTTCTGACACAGCCTGTAACATGTCCTATTTAGTTCCCTTCTCCCCTTCCATAAAAAAAAAAAGATAATAAACTGAGGATGAGTTAGTAACTCCGAAGTGGTCATGAGAATAGTAGCAAACACTATTATCTCTTATGCATCCATGGAATGTGTCCAAGGTACACCCCTTAACGGGAAGAGCACTGATAAAAAAAAATGATACCCAATGGGGAAAAATCAGAATGCTAAGGAAGGGAAAAGAGAAGAAAGGGACTAGAGAAAGATAGTATGGTGGTCTAGAGCTGACAAGGTAAGACTCCATGTGCCTTTGATCGATATTCCTTAGGTGAGACCGCACTTAAATACTTGCAGAAGTCAGTAGGGTGAATTTGAATGCGTGAATGTGATTGTGGAGTTTACTTATGACAGTTGCTAAGTGTGGGGGAAGTATATGTTGGTCTTGATGTCTGCAGGTTGATTCTTTCATGTGGATTACTAAGGGGAATCTGAGTGTTACTGCTTCTAGGATGAAAAGAGTTTCTGAAGAGTTTTCAAATCTCTTCAGTGCATTTTAGTTCTCTGTTTTGCTTGAGGGCAAGCAAAGGCTAAGTGTGGGGGAGTTGATATATCATGGTTTTTACCGGTTTTATGCCATGATATAGTTGTGTTTTTAGTGTCTTTTGTGTTCTTTTAGAGTCTTTTACAGGTTTAATCAGGTTTGGAGCTAATGTGGAGATTTTGGAGTATTTTGGGAGTTTTGGAGCATTTTGGCCGAGAGTTTAACTCACTGTCCGATTTGATGATCATGCATCGATCGACACACCTTTGGTGTCGATCGACACACTAGCGAGATGGGCCGAAATACGGCGGTTAATGAAGTTACGAAGATTTGCAGAAAAGCCCAGAAAAGTTCCAGTATTTACACAGAAGCCTCAGCCGAGATTATGCCTATATATTTAGAGTTTTGGCTTTTATTTTAGATACGCTTTCATACTTAGAGCTAAGAGATTTTTAGAGCTTTTGGGGCTGATATAATCCTGTACTTCATCTATTTTGGAGAAGATTTCGAACCCCTTTATCTATTTAATTTCTTATATGCAATTTATTATTTCTATGATTTCTGTTTCATTAATCATGTCTGAGTAGATTCATAGTTAGGTTTAGGGTTTCTCATAAAGGATTTTATGACTTGCTAGACTTGTTTAATTCAGTTAAGGATTCACAAGATTAGAATGTTCTTGAAACTAAATTGTGCTTAATGCTAGTTCTAACCTGATCAATTAGAATCTAGATCTTAGGTTGCTAAATACGACACGAGAGTGTGGTTTAGAATCTGAACTATTTAGGTTGAGCAATTAAATTATTCGCAAAGAGATTTGGCTTAGTTTAATTGTGAACATATCGAACTTGAAATTAATGCTGGTTTAATCTGTTAGTAATTGCAAAGAGATTTGGATTACTGCACTTAGACTTAGAGGATTTTCGCAAAGAGATTTGGTTAATTCTAATTACGTGATTTGAGTTCTAGAACTGAGTTTAATTTGATCCTGACTGATTAACTTGTCTTCTTGTCTGATTTCCTGAGAATTCCCTCGACTTAGCGCTTTTAGTTTATTGCTTTCACAACAAATTCATGCTACTGATTTACTTTATTGCCTTGCTTTTATTTCATTCACCACTTGCTTTATTCTTAGTATTAATCTCTACGGTTATGATCTATCGAGACCAGAGTCTCTGTGGATTTGATACCCTATATACTACATTGATATTGATGTGCACTTGCAGTTAGAATAGGGATTAAAACTCGACCTATCATCACACACCTAAGCAAACTGGAAGCTAAGACATGGGAATGATCATTATGGTAATGATCATATTAATGTGTATTGGATACACATTATTATCGAGAAAATGGTGTTGTGTCGATCGACACAGTATGTGTGTCGGTCGACAAGTTCGAGTTTTCGAAAGGCTTTTCGAAATTATGACTTAATCAAGTCTGGCCCGTTAAGTGTGATTCTAGGTAGAATAAAACTTAAAAGTTTCGACCTAGAACAGTAGCCGTCGAGTTTTTCTCTGACAGAAAAGCAGAAACACCAGAAACTGAGAATTCCCATAGATCTGGCACTAGCATCCCGTTTCCAGCTTGTGTGCGTGTGTATCTGGTAGAGGCGAGGCACCTGTGTCGCTACTGATCTCGTTCACCATTCATTCCGCTGCTAGTAACAAGGTAAGAACGAGGTTGGTGATTCAATATATCAAACCCTTAGATCCTAGGAGATCCAACAGTGGTATCAGAGCATGTTAGGGTTTAGACTATTGAATCTGATGCAATTAATTCGAAAACTGAGTTTGTTGAATTGATTATTGCCTGCTAAAATCGTGTTTTCAAGTGTTAATCTCGGATTATGTGCCTGTTGAAAAACGATGAATTGTTAAAAAACGCACTGTGTCTATCGACACTAAGCGTGTGTCGGTCGACACGCCGCGAAATAACTCGTAAAATTTTTAGGGTTTGTCGCAGAGTGTCGATCGACACAAAGCATGTGTCGGTCGACACAGAGCGAAAAGTCGTAAATAATTTTAGGGTTTCGATCTGAGATCGAGTACCCGTAATCCTGCTGTGTCGATCGATACACTAGGTGTGTCGGTCGACACAGGCAATGCGATTAGATAGATCGGCTCAATTAGATTGAACCGGTTATCTCGCTCGGTTAATTTTAATTAACCAATTGGTTCTGTTTTGGTAATGTCGATCGACACAGAGTTGTGTGACGATCGACATGGACCGTTAAACCGAACCGGTTCAATTAGATTGAATCGGTTAATGAAATTCGATCCGGTTTGACCGGTTATCGAAGACCGGTTTAAATTATGTTGTGTCGACCGATGCAAATGGTTGGCGTCGATCGACACACCATTCGCAGAATTATTGGTTGGACCATAAATATGCATATACCAGACCAAATTTAATCTTAAAGTTCTAGATGAACCTAAAATTAATAAAACAGAATGTTTTAATTAAATTAATAACTTCTTGAATGTATATTGGATATACATCAAGATTAAAAAATTCTTTTCCTCAACCAAATATCAAGTGATCTTGATGTCTTGCCCGATCTTGTCTACTGTCAAGACTCGTGTTGTTGTTGGATATCCTTGGAGTCCTTTGTATCCACAGCAACATGAGTAATGCAGGTGATCATTGATAGATTTGCAGTGCAACTATTAGTGATCACAAGACAGAAGAGATTGGTTTTACTTGACTGGGCTGTCAGAAGTTCTGGGCCCAGAGACATCAGAGTAGATTAGACATAGTTTGTCTCATCTACGACCAAGAGTTGTACTGGGTACAATTAGCAATGATTTGCTTACCTAAATAACTAAAGTTTGGGTGATGGCAAGTTGCCCACTCAGATTTTGGTGAAGTATGGATCTTGGCTCATTGTATTCATCTGAGGAAACATAGTTTTGAATACAATGCGAGTCTTTCTTATTAGATAAGAATTCTCATTTCCTTGAGCATTATAACTAAAACCTCTACCTTTTTTAATTACAGCTATGTCTGTCTCAACTCACATCAACACTTTCTCACTAAGATCCGTCCGTGAGAAGGACAAGTTAAATGGATCTAATTTCTTGGAATGGTATCGGAACCTGAGAATAGTTCTCAGGCAGGAGAACAAGGAAAATGTCCTTGAAAGAGTTCTCACCGAGAGGCCACGTTCCAATGCCCCGCAGACAGAAAAGAATGCTTGGGATAAGCATTCAGCTGATGTCAAAGATGTTAATTGTCTAATGCTGGTGACTATGAACTCTGAGCTGCATAAGCAATATGAGAACGTGATGTCACCCATTGAGATGATTAACAGCCTGAAAGCTTTGTTTCAGGAGCAAGCTCGCACAGAGAGATACCAGACGGTTAAATCTCTCATTGATTGCAAGCTGGCTAAGGACAGTCCAGTAAGTCCTCATGTCCTTAAAATGATGGGTTACATTGATAACCTGGGGAAACTGGACTATGCCATTAGCCAGGAGCTAGCCACTGACATCATTCTGCAGTCTTTGCCGTCGTGTTTTGATCAGTTCATCATGAACTACAACATGCAAAACATGACTAAGACATTGACTGAGTTGCACGGCATGCTGAAGACAGCAGAGCCGAATCTCAAGAAGGCAACTCCCAGTGTACTGATGGTACAAGGGGGTAAAAGGTTTAAGAAACCTAAGAAGGATAAGGGAAAGGCCCAAGTTGTCCAGACTGAGAGTCAGGACAAGCCCAAGCCGAAGCCCAAATCCGGGCCTTCTCCTGAGGATAAGTGCAACTACTGCAAGCAGTTAGGGCATTGGAAGAGAGACTGCAAGAAGTTCATGGAAGATTACAAGAAGCTGAAGAAGACGTATGATGCGTCTGACTCAGGTATTTATTGAAGGATTATGTGTGTTCATTGGTGTAATTATCATATTACAACCTAACATAATCAACTAGGATCTAGGTGATTTGCAGATGAATCATAAACAGATCATGATGATTACCTTATGATTGCAGCGGATTGATCAAGGGAATATCGAGATCTGCAAGAGCTGATGATTACCGGCTCCTCCTAGGTATCCACACGCTTACAAGCTACTGGATCAGGCTGCTAGACCAAGCTGGAACAACAGAGAGAGAGAGGACGGCCAAACCTAAAAAAATCGCAGACTTATGGTCTCACTGGCGCCTGTCCTCTTCCTTATATGGGCCCAAGTAATTAAACTAATGGCCTATTAGGCTTTTGGGCCCAAGACTCAAATCAGACAAAAGCCTGTATTTTGTCTGGCCCAATTCTCTGTACAAATACACTAAATGCCTTGCATCTTACCGTATTAATTCCATTTAACTTTCCCGTTAGCTATGGTGTGTGACCCTTTGGGATCATACAATACTGGTAATAAGTCCTAAACTTATAGACCAAGAGCGGACTCTAGCAAGTCATCATGATCACCCAGTATTTATGACTTATGTCTGATCTCGACACTTATCATACTTTCTAGAGATAGTACAATAGATTTCAGGACATTCCCAACAATCTCCCACTTGTACTGGAATCCTACATTCCTAATCCTTTTGTCTCAATATCTCGATCTGGCATAAGGCAAGATGCGTGTCATCCTTATATAGCCAGACCATGTTCATCGGACCAGATTTGATACTGACAATTCAAACGACTTGGGCAAGTCCGTTTGGGAGTGGCCACTCTCTTACCAGCTATCAAGTCTCCGATTGGCCTAGAGATATTACCTCCGTTAAACGGCAGGGACAAATCCCATCTTGTTCCATCACTATGAACTACACACTTCATAATACACCCAACCAAGGTCCTTATAGCTCCCAGTTACGAAACAGCGTTAGACAATGATCAAAGCGCATCAATCCATGTGCAGCCACATGCATGCGAACTCAGGTCTAAGGACTATACTCTATAGTCGTAAATGAGAACCTCTCATGACACAGATATTAATATCTTGTAGAGTTCTCATTAGCGGGCCATGTCCGGTCATATGCTCCCCTACATATACCTATGTGTCGACTTTGATGTCGCGCATCTATGACCCCTCGAAACTTGGTCATAAGTCTCAACACACTCTAGTCTCAAGTGGTTGTTGGTGTTCCAATTTCAACAACCTTCGACTATGGACACTATGATTTATGTCATTTCGTTAAACATGGGGTTTCAGGATCAAGTCTACTCATGTACTTCGATGGCCCATATATAATGACATGAATCATTTTGGAACGATTATTTTATATCACAGTTAAAAATAATCCAGAAATAAAATTTCATTAACATTAAAATGTTTACATGAACCAATCAAAATAACTAAAATAAAGCCTTCACAACTCCCACTCAAAAAGAGATTACATTTGAATATCTCTAATTCCTACAGCAGCAGTATGCAACTCGTGCTTAGGTCTCGGGAGTGGCTTTGTCAACGGGTCAGCCACGTTCTCATCAGTGGGAACTCTGCTGACCATCACTTCACCTCTATTCACTATATCACGAATCAGGTGATACCTTCTCATAATATGTTTGGATTTCTGATGATGTCTCGGTTCCTTGGCTTGAGAAATTGCACCATTGTTGTCACAATACAGTGCTAGAGGCTCAGTGGCATTTGGGAATACACCGAGTTCAATCAAGAAGTTCCTTATCCAAACTCCTTCCTTCGCAGCTTCTGAAGCAGCGATGTATTCAGTTTCAGTTGTGGAATCTGCCACGGTGCTCTGCTTGGAGCTCTTCCAACTTACTGCACCGCCATTCAGACAGAAGATGTAACCAGACTGTGACCGGAAATCATCTTTATCTGTCTGAAAACTTGCATCCGTGAATCCACTCATTTCAAGCACTTCACTTCCTCCGTAAACCAAGAACTTATCCTTAGTATTCCTTAAATACTTCAGGATATTCTTTACGGCAATCCAGTGATTCTCACCTGGATTAGACTGGTACCTACTCGTCATGCTTAGTGCATAAGCAACATCAGGACGAGTACAGATCATGGCATACATGATAGATCCTATAGCCGAAGCATAAGGAATCCTACTCATGCGCTTAAGCTCATCAGGTGTTTTTGGACACTGATCCTTGCTTAGTGTAGCACCATGTATCATTGGCGTGAATCCTTTCTTGGATTTATCCATTCCGAATCGATGCAGGACTTTGTCTATGTAAGAATCTTGACAAAGTCCAATCAGCTTTTGAGATCTGTCTCTAAAGATTCGGATTCCAAGAACATACGCGGCTTCACCCATGTCCTTCATGGAAAAACAACTTCCCAGCCAGTCTTTAACAGACTTCAGCATTGGAATATCATTTCCAAGAAGCAATATGTCATCGACATATAGGATAAGAAACGCCACTTTGCTCCCACTAGTTTTCTTATACACACATTGTTCTTCCTTGTTTCTGATGAAGTCAAATTTCTTTATTGCCTCATCAAAACGAAGATTCCAACTCCTGGATGCTTGCTTCAATCCATAAATGGATTTATGAAGTTTACATACTTTCCCAGCATTCTTAGGATCAATGTAACCGTCAGGTTGTGTCATATACACATCCTCCTCCAAGATTCCATTCAGGAAGGCGGTTTTCACATCCATCTGCCAAATTTCATAATCATAATAAGCGGCAGTTGCTAGGAGAATCCGAATTGATTTCATCATGGCCACTGGTGAATAGGTTTCATCATATTTATACCATGAATTTGCTTGAAACCTTTTGCCACCAACCTGGCCTTGTAAATCTGGACATTTCCATCCATGTCAATCTTCTTCTTGAAGATCCATTTACACTCGATGGCTTTAGCACCAGCGGGTAAGTCAACCAGTGAAAACACTCGGTTAACAGACATGGAGTCCATCTCGGATTCAGTGGCTTCACGCCACCTTAAGGAGTCAGGGCCCATCATGGCTTCTGCAAAGTTCGAGGGTTCATCACCGTCAATGATCAAAAGATCATGGCAATTAGTCACGAGGAATCCCTGATATCTATCGGGTTCGTGACGGATCCTTCCGGATCTTCGAACTTCAGGTACTGCAGGTTCAGGTTCTATTACAACTTCATGTAATTCATCCTGCTGTTCTTCCTCATTAGGTTGAACAGGTTCCTGTTCTTCTTGAATTTCATCAAGTTGTACCTTACTCCCACTATCTTTCTTAGAGAGAAATTCCCTCTCAAGAAAAGTACAATCCCGAGCAACAAAGATCTTGTTCTCGGATCGCAGATAGAAGTAATAAGCCTTGGTATCCCTAAGATAACCAATGAAGTAGCATTTGTCAGATTTTGGTGTAAGCTTGTCTGAGATTAATCTTTTGACATAGGCTTCACAACCCCAAATTCTGAGAAAAGACATTGCTGGAGCTTTTCCAGTCCATAACTCATATGGTGTCTTTGCTACTGATTTTGATGGCACTCTGTTCAGTGTGAACGTTGCGGTCAGCAAAGCATATCCCCAAAGGGATATAGGAAGGTCTGTGTGACTCATCATGGATCTGACCATATCTAACAATGTCCGATTCCTTCTCTCAGACACACCATTCCACTGAGGTGTTCCAGGAGGTGTGAGTTGGGAGATGATCCCACACTCACTCAGATGATCACGGAATTCCTGGCTCAAGTATTCTCCTCCTCGGTCCGACCGAAGAGCCTTAATACTTTTACCAAGCTGGTTCTGTACTTCATTCTGGAATTCTTTGAACTTCTCAAAGGTTTCTGACTTATGTTTCATCAAGTAGACATATCCATATCTACTGAAATCATCAGTGAATGTAATGAAGTACTGATAGTTTCCTCTAGCATTTGTGGACATTGGGCCACACACGTTAGTATGTATCAGGCCCAATAGTTCACTGGCCCTTTCTGTGGGTTTATTAAAAGGGGCCCGTGTCATTTTGCCCATTAGGCAAGATTCGCATTGCTCACAAGACTCAAAGTCAAATGAGCCCAAGAGTCCATTTGAATGGAGCCTCTTGACGCGTTTCTCACTAATGTGCCCCAAACGACAATGCCAGAGAAACGTTTCATTTTCTTCGTTAAATTTGAACCGTTTTGTATTAATGTTATATACTGGAGTAGATTGATCCAGCATGTACAGCCCATTAATAAGAGGGGCACAGCCATAGAACATATCATTGAGATTAAAGGAACACAATTTATTCTTAATAGAAAAATCAAATCCTTGTAAATCCAATAATGAAACTGAAATGATATTTCTGCTTATAGCAGGTACAAAATAACAATTCTCAAGTTCTAAAATCAATCCAGAAGGTAAAGACAACAAGTAAGTGCCAACGGCCAGTGCTGGAACCTTTGCTCCATTGCCAACCCGCAACTCTACTTGCCCTTGCTTCAACCTTCTACTGTTGCTGAGTGCCTGCATATTAATACAAATATGAGCCCCACATCCAGTATCTAATACCCAAGTGGTATTATCAGAAGTAGTAGTATTTACTTCAATAACAAAAATACCTGAAGCAGTAGTCTCCAAGGACTTCTTCTTCTTCTTCAGACTTTCCTGGTATTTCTTACAGTCCCTGCGATAATGCCCTGCCTCTTTGCAAAAGTGGCAGATATCAGAAGGCCCAGCTTTAGACACGGGCTTGGGCTTGGCCTTTTCATTGTTTACTGCCTTGCCCTTTCCCTTGTCTGCAGCGGATTTCTTGAAACCCTTGCCCTTCTGCACCATGAGTACAGACGGCTCCTTGGCCTTCTTCAGATTAGGTTCTGCAGTCTTGAGCATACCATGTAGCTCAGGCAAAGTCTTTATCAACCCATGCATATTATAGTTCAAGATGAACTGGTCATATGCAGGAGTAAGAGACTGCAGAACGATATCACAAGCAAGCTCTTGGCTTATAGGACAGTCGAGTCTAGTCAAATGATCGAGATAACCCATCATTTTCAGAACATGTGGACTCACTGCTGCATCCTTAGCCATTTTACAGTCCAAGAGATTCTTTACAGTTTGGAATCTCTCTGTACGAGCCTGCTCCTGAAACAACGCTTTCAGGTTTGCCATCAGTTCCATGGGACAAGTCAGGCCTTCCCACTGCATCTGCAGTTCGGGAGCCATTGTCGCCAACATTAGGCAAACCACGTCATTAGCATCTGAAGAATGCGTATCCCAAGCATTCTTCACAGCTTGTGCGGCATTATTCGCAGGTCTAGGGGAGAGAACTCTTTCAAGGACATAAGCCTTCTTCTCCTTCCTGAGCACAAGTCTCAGGTTCCTGGACCAGTTCAGGAAGTTTGATCCGTTCAGTTTGTCCTTCTCAAGGGCAGACCGGATCGAGAAAGTGTTTTGTGTTGTTGTGCTTGACATAGCTGAAAATATGAGACAATAGAGTTTTGTTTATTTAGTTCATAAAAGAGTAGTCTTAATAACTTATAAGAAAACTCGCATTGCATTCAAAATTTCTTTGTTTAACCTCATAAGAATGCAATGATTCTGAGACCCATGTTCAACCAAAACCAAAGTGGGCCACTGACCGTCACCCGGAATTAGCTTTGCTTGGTAAGCATGCACACAGCTAGTTATATCTATATAACTCTCGGTTGTGGATTGGACCCAAGGCTCAATTCACCAGATGTCTCAAGGCCCGGGACTCCCGATGGCCCAGTCAAGGAAACCAATCTCTTACAGCCAAATAATCACTAAAGTCTGGGACTCCCAATGAAATTAGTGACTATATACTACTTTACTTACGCAAAAACAGACACCTCACACTGTAAGCCATATCTGTAATTGAATAAGCGTTAAGTAGCTGACAAGATTGGGCAAGACATCCAAGCTTGATATTGGTTTTGAGGATTTTAGGTTTTCTTTCCAAAATTAGAAGATTACTATTTTGGGAAACTTACTTATTTTAGAAACTTTCTAAATTTAGAAATATGCTAAAAATAGAAATTTCTAATTTAATATTTTATTAAAGTTTTCGGTTGGGTCACAAATTATAGGCCCAATTCTTGGCCCAAGACCACATAATTCCAATTGGCCCAATAATTTGACATAACCGAGTCGGTTCATTAATTCTGGTCCAAGAACAAATTAACTACTAAATCCAACTGGTTATTTACTAAACCAGACCAGCTCTAAATTATTTGGTCCAACCAAATCAAACTTAGACCAGCCTTCGGTTTAGGCTAAAATTCAATTTTGAATTTAAATCCGGTTTAACCAGAAATTAAATAATACCAATTGTATTAAATAATTTCCAGCAAACCGCGATTTGGGTTAACCGCTTGAACCATACATTAATTAAATAATTAATCGATTCATGTCATTCACTACAAGACAAAACCGATTCTTAAACATTAACAATCAACAATCCAATTCCAAATCGTATGATAATTAAACAATCACTTTATTTACGATCATGACATGACTTTTTCTAAACATTGACAATTAAACAAATCGTTTCTTATGATTGCAGCAAAGTCAACATTACAATTTTGCCTTTAGCTTAAAGACAAAGAGACATGATCGATCGCTTATGATTGATTATAAAGCAAAGTCAAAAACAAAGTTAACGATTCTCAATTCAACAATCGACTTTGACTTTTCCAATTCGTTTCATGCCATTCCAATTAAAAGACAAAACGATTTTGACCATTACCAAACCTAACAAATCGTTTTAATTATGAAACAAAGACAACAAGCGATTTCTTATGATTGTACAACAAGGTCAACATGCGATTGTTATTCAAACGATTTGACAATTCTAGGTTTTTCAAAGTTTCAATCAATTTTACTCATTAAAATCGATTCATCAAACTAATAAACAACCTAGTATGATCCAAAAAGCAAAAACCTAACGACCTAGGCTCTGATACCACTGAAGGATTATGTGTGTTCATTGGTGTAATTATCAGATTACAACCTAACATAATCAACTAGGATCTAGGTGATTTGCAGATGAATCATAAACAGATCAGGATGATTACCTTATGATTGCAGCGGATTGATCAAGGGAATATCGAGATCTGCAAGAGCTGATGATTACCGGCTCCTCCTAGGTATCCACACGCTTACAAGCTACTGGATCAGGCTGCTAGACCAAGCTGGAACAACAGAGAGAGAGAGGACGACCAGACCTAAAAAAATCGCAGACTTATGGTCTCACTGGCGCCTGTCCTCTTCCTTATATGGGCCCAAGTAATTAAACTAATGGCCTATTAGGCTTTTGGGCCCAAGACTCAAATCAGACAAAAGCCTGTATTTTGTCTGGCCCAATTCTCTGTACAAATACAGTAAATGCCTTGCATCTTACCGTATTAATTCCATTTAACTTTCCCGTTAGCTATGGTGTGTGACCCTTTGGGATCATACAATACTGGTAATAAGTCCTAAACTTATAGACCAAGAGCGGACTCTAGCAAGTCATCATGATCACCCAGTATTTATGACTTATGTCTGATCTCGACACTTATCATACTTTCTAGAGATAGTACAGTAGATTTCAGGACATTCCCAACATTTATGTTATCGAACTTAATGTTATATCTTCTAGTTCTACTTCGTGGGTATTGGATACCGGCTGCGGTGCTCATATTTGTACTAATATGAAGACACTAAGAAACAGTAGAACGCTGAAGAAAGGACAAGTGGAGCTACGGGTCGGGAATGGAGCTAAGGTTGCTGCACTAGCCGTAGGCACCTACGATTTGTCTTTACCTTCGGGCATGGTTTTAACTTTTAATAATTGCTACTTTGTACCTGCGATTAGCAGAAACATAATTTCAGTTTCCGTATTGGATTTGGAAGGTTTTGTTTTTGCTGTTAAGAATAAAGTTTGTTCTATTAATCGTGATGGTACGTTTTATGGTAGCGCCCCATTAGATAATGGGTTATATGTTTTAAACCAAGAAATGCCTAACTTTAACATAAATACAAAGCGGTTTAAGTCAAATGACGAAAACCCGACTTTCTTATGGCATTGTCGTTTGTGCCATATCAATGAGAAACGCATCCAAAGGCTCCATCGAAATGGGCTTCTGGGCTCATTTGATTTTGAATCATGTGAGAAATGCGAATCTTGTTTGATGGGCAAAATGGCTAGAGCCCCTTTCAACAAACCGAATGAAAGGGCCAGTGACTTATTGGGCCTTGTTCATACTGATGTATGTGGGCCAATGAGTACTGTTGCCAGAGGAAATTACAAGTACTTCATTACCTTCACTGATGATTTCAGTAGATATGGCTATGTCTATTTGATGAGACACAAGTCAGAATCCTTTGATAGATTCAAGGAATTCAAGAATGAAGTACAGAACCAACTTGGCAAAAGTATTAAAGTTCTGCGATCGGATCGCGGAGGAGAATACTTGAGTCAAAGGTTCAGCGACTATCTGAGCGAGTGTGGAATTATTTCACAACTCACTCCTCCTGGAACACCCCAATGGAATGGAGTGTCAGAGAGGATGAATCGAACCTTATTGGATATGGTTCGGTCTATGATGAGTCATTCAAATCTTCCATTATCCTTTTGGGGATACGCTCTAGAAACGTCTGCGTTTACACTAAATAGGGTGCCATCTAAATCAGTGGAAAAGACACCACATGAATTGTGAACTGGGAACATTCCTAGTCTGTCTTTCCTGAGGATTTGGGGATGTGAGGCTTATGTCAAACGTTTAATCTCTGACAAGCTCGCGCCCAAATCAGATAAATGCTACTTCGTTGGTTATCCTAGGGAAACCAAGGCATACTACTTTTACAACCAATCTGAGAACAAAGTATTTGTTGCTCGGGACTGTTCTTTTCTTGAGAGGGAGTTTCTCTCTAAGAAAAACAGTGGGAGTAAAGTACATCTTGAATAAATTCGAGATGCACAGGAGACTGCTCAACCTGCTGAGGAAGAGCAGCAGTTGGATCCACAAAGTTCTGTGGAACCGGCGCCTGTGGAACCTGAAGTTCGCAGATCCGGAAGGATCCATCACGAACTCGAGAGATACTATGGATTTCTCGTGACCAATTCCAATGATCTGATGATCATTGATAGTGACGAACCAGCGACCTTCGCGGAAGCAATGATGGGCCCGGACTCCGAAAAGTGGCTTGGAGCCTCTAAATCCGAAATGGGATCCATGTCAGAAAACCAAGTATGGTCCTTGGTCGATTTACCTAATGGTGCAAAAGCCATTGAGTGTAAATGGATCTTCAAGAAGAAGATCGACGTGGATGGCAATGTACAGATTTACAAAGCGAGGTTGGTGGCTAAGGGTTTCAAGCAAATTCATGGTATTAACTATGATGAAACCTATTCCCCAGTCGCTATGCTTAAATCCATTCGGATTCTTCTAGCGATTGCCGCTCATTATGACTATGAGATTTGGCAAATGGATGTCAAAACCGCATTCCTGAATGGTATTCTGGAAGAGGGGTTGTATATGGCACAGCCTGAAGGTTTTGTTGATCTTAAGAACGCTGGGAAGGTATGCAAGCTTCATAAATCCATTTATGGATTGAAGCAAGCATCACGGAGTTGGAATCTTCATTTTGATGAAACAGTAAAACAATTTGGTTTTATCAAGAACGAAGAGGAACCATGTGTTTACAAGAAGACTAGTGGGAGCAGGATTGTGTTTCTTGTACTGTATGTCGACATACTCCTCCTCGGTAATGACGTTCCATTGCTTCAGTCTGTTAAGACTTGGCTCGGAAGTTGTTTTTCCATGAAAGACATGGGAGAAGCCGCGTACATTCTTGGAATCAGAATCTACAGAGATAGAGTGAACAGGCTGATTGGATTGTGCCAGGACACTTATATTGATAAGGTGTTGCACAGATTCAGGATGCATGATTCCAAGAAGGGCTTCATACCGATGTCTCATGGCATTAGTCTCAGCAAGAAGCAGTTTCCGGTGACACATGCTGAGCGGGAGCGCATGAATAGGATTCCTTATGCTTCTGCAATAGGATCTATTATGTATGCCATGCTCTGCACTCGTCCAGATGTAGCTTACGCGTGAAGCATGACGAGTAGATACCAATCTGATCCAGGTGAAGTTCACTGGACAGCTGTCAAGAATATTCTCAAGTATTTGAGACATACTAAGGATAAATTCCTAGTGTATGGAGGGAGTGAAGAGCTTGTAGTGAATGGATTCACTGATGCGAGTTTTCAGACGGACAGAGACGATTTCCGATCACAATCTGGATATGTCTTCTGTCTAAATGGCGGTGCCGTGAGCTGGAAGAGCTCTAAGCAGAATACCGTAGCTGATTCCACGACGGAAGCTGAATATGTTGCTGCTTCAGAAGCGGCAAAGGAAGCTGTTTGGATCAAGAAGTTCATGACTGAACTTGGTGTGGTTTCAAGTATCTTGGAGCCAGTGGCTTTGTTTTGTGACAACAACGGAGCCATTGCTCAGGCGAAAGAACCCAGGTCACACCAGAAGTCCAAACACGTAGAGAGGAGATACCACCTGATTCGTGATATCGTCAATAGAGGTGATGTGAAGATCAGCCGAGTTCCGACGGACGAGAATGTCGCTGATCCTCTGACTAAGTCACTCCCAAGGCCTAAGCATGAGATTCATACGACTGTTGTAGGCATTAGAGATCTTAAGATGTAATCTTGATTCTAGTGGGAGTTTTAGTTTTATTTTAGTTATAATAAAATGCTCTTGTAAAACATTCTTTTGGATATGTTTAATGGAATTTGATTTCAGCATTATTTATTGTGATCTAAATAATGGTCCCAAAATAAGTTTATGTCATATTATAGGTCATCAAGTTGAGGACTTGATCATGAAACCCTATAAGTCATAGATGATATAAATTATGTTTTGTCCCTAGTCGAGGTTGTCAAAGTGGGAAAATGGCAACCGCGAGAGACTAGATTGTGAGGTGACTGTTGGCTAAGTTTCATGGAGCCAATGATATGATTATCGCAGTCAGTCACATAGATATATGTTGGTGAACATATGATCGGACATGACCCACTGATGAGAAGTCTACAAGATAGTTATATATGTGTCATAAGAGGTTCTCATTACGACTATAGAGTATAGTCCTCAGACCTGAGTTCATCAGGCTTTCTTGCATATGAATTGGTACACTTTGACTTTGTCAAACGTCGACCCGTAACTGGCGACTATAACGGCACTGTTCAAGTATATCATGAAGTGTGCGTTGAAATAGGGATGGAACAAGATGGGATTTGTCCCTCCTGATTAACGGGAGATAAATATCTCAGGGCCTATCGAAGATTTAATACTGAGAAAAATGTGTGGCCGCACTCAAACGAACTGTAGTTCAGTTGTTTGTATTGTTCAGTATGAGATCAGGAGTTCGATAAACACGATGTTGGCTTAATAAGGATGACACTAATCTTGCCTTATGCCAAATCGAGATATAGAGACAAAAGGATTATAGGAATTGTTGATTCCAGTACAAGTGGGAGATTGTTGGGATAGTGTCCTGAAATCACACTTGTACTCACTCCTGATGATAGTTGTGTGTCGAGATAAGACATTCGTATAATGCTGGGCGGTTGCAATGTTTTGCTAGAAGCCTCTTGCAATCTGTAAGTTGTATACTTACTGCCAGTATTATATGATCCTATAGGGTCACACACCTAAGCAAACTGGAAGCTAAGACATGGGAATGATCATTATGGTAATGATCATATTAATGTGTATTGGATACACATTATTATTGAGAAAATGGTGTTGTGTCGATCGACACAGTATGTGTGTCAGTCGACACAGTTCGGGTTTTCGAAAGGCTTTTCGAAATTATGACTTAATCAAGTCTGGCCCGTTAAGTGTGATTCTAGGTCGAATAAAACTTAAAAGTTTCGACCTAGAACAGTAGCCGTCGAGTTTTTCTCTGACAGAAAAGCAGAAACACCAGAAACTGAGAATTCCCATAGATCCGACACTAGCATCCCGTTTCCAGCTTGTGTGCGTGTGTATCTAGTAGAGGCGAGGCACCTGTGTCGCTACTGATCTCGTTCACCATTCATTCCGCTGCCAGTAACAAGGTAAGAACGAGGTTGGTGATTCAATATATCAAACCCTTAGATCCTAGGAGATCCAACAAATTGAACCAAAACGTTCAAATTGAAGCCATCGGATCAAAGTCGTCTGCGAGTCATGTAGGATACACAGAAGTGGACCGCGCCCCTACTGCTCAGCCAACTGGGGCTAAGCTTTCAAGTGTCGCCTCATAGGAAACTGATAGGAAAAACTCTCGAACTTGGGTTCAACCCGAAGATCGCCCCCAAGGGGATGTTCTGGGACCTCGGGTTAATCCAGCCCGACCTTACTTGCCATGCTTAACACGATCCATCACTCATGGTATGGCAGAGCTACGCACAATGCTGGTAGTTTTGATAGACACATTGCAAGATCATGAAGCAGCTCAGCGAACGGTCCTAGCTCTTCAAGATCAATAAGATAGGAGACAACAGTCCTACCGAGCGCTCAAGATAGATCTTTCTCCTTGACAGGAGCAGCAGAAGACGGGATCCCCAAGGAGTCTGCCACCTCGCACACGTCTCGACTTTGAAAGCATATAAAACCCATGAAGGACAGAGACAAGCTCCCTTTCTTAACGCTAATGACAACCCAGTCACGGACTCCACGCCTTCCAACGTGAACATTGTAGCCTCAGATTCAATAGGAATCACAGCCCGTGAAGGGGCGCAACTGCCGGCCCCTCATCCTATGCCTACAAAATATGAACCAAATAGGCACCGACTATTGGGAGCCCCGGTTTTTCCTTCCAGCTCTCAACCTCCCAGAGCGGAACCTTGAACTAACATAGCTCGGCCTCCCCCGAGAAAAATAGTTCAGCAAATACAAATCAAGGAAGAGTAAAAATCGTATCCTTGGAACTCTCAACCTCCTATATTTTAGAACCAAACTCATGCGGATAACGAGGGCATCCACGCTAAGCTCCAACACCTTCAAGCCGCATTCCATATGGCAACAAGCTCGGTACCGGACATCGATCAAGGAAACCCGTCGACCTCCGTTCAAGGATAGAATCGCTAATGTTCGGATCCAGAACACTGAAAAGATTAAAATTCTAGAGTACTCGGGAACCTCTAATCCAAAAGCCCATGTTAAAGCCTTCCGACTCGCAATCTCTCGAGCCGACCTCAACGATAAAGAAAAAGAGGCAGGTTACAGCAGGCTCTTCGCCGAGAACTTCACCGGCACCGCACATGAATGGTTCGCAAGTGTGGAAGGAAATTAGATCCACAACTTCACCAAAATCGTATCGATATTCATGAAGCAATATTCAATTTTATCAAATAGAAAACATCAGAAGCCGACCTCTAGGCCTTAGAGCATGGACCTGAGGAGTCCCTCTGAACTTACATCGGTAGGTTCCGCGAGGTCATATGATGTATCGCAGACCCAAACGAAAAAATAGCAATCGTATCTCTCCAAAATGGACTCTGGTTCACATCGGAGTTTAAGAAAGAACTCGCTTTTCGACATTGCACGTCCTTAGACGACGCTTTGCACAAAGCTACATACTAAGCAAATCACAAAGAAGATGTAGCTGCAGCATCAGAAAAATACAATGCGAGCCAAAAGAAAACCGTAAAAAGAAGAATCTTCTGGTAAAGGCCAGCACTGCCTGACAGAAGGCAGCAAGCCTCAGTGGCGAACGCCCTACAATGCAAACAAGTTTTGCAAGTACTAGAACAGAAATAGGCACTCTTCCATAGAATACAGATCCAAACACCGCATGCTAGCAGCCAAAAAAAGCGGCAGTGAAGCAGAAAAACCAGAAGCAGAAGAAAAGGAAAAAAGAAAAAGAAAATAGAGGTGAAGGAAAGAGAAAATCGAAAACCAAAAGAAACTCTCAAGCCAAACGCGAGAGAACCCCATAGAAGGAAGAGTCTGTCTCTCCTCCTCCCTCTCACGTAAAGCGCATTGAGACGCTTTTCGATTTAGCCAACTGTGGAGGATCGGTGAAGTCAGTCGTATCGCCGCCTCCAGCTCCTAAAAACCATCTAATCCATGCTTGCCAAAACTCAAACTGTGCAGATCTAATCTCCTAGAAACGATAAACTTCATATCGGGAGGCTCGAAAATATGCCGAGATGCAATAAACTCGATTGATGCCCACCAGAGGCTAGTCGAAACTGACGCCAGAGAAATGTTTTCCATTGAGGGATCTGACACTCACATAACTTTCTCCGAAAAATGAAACTTTCAAGCTCGATAAACCACACGGTGATGCCTTAGTGATCCGACTCAAAGTAGCGGGATTCAAACTATTGATAGTCATGATCGATACTGGAAGCTCTGTAGATCTTCTTTTCTACGATACTTTCAAAAAAATGGGCCTCAAATACTCCATGCTCACTGGCGGACGAACTCCGTTAACCGGTTTCGATGGTGAAACCACCTACTCGATGGGAACTATAAAGCTCATGTTCACTGTCGGGGGTAGAAAGATATCTTAGAGTTTGTCATAGTTAACAAACCAATATCTTACAATGCCACATTGGGCAGACCATGGATCTACACTATGAAAACAGTACCATCTGCTTACCACCAATGCATAAAATTCCCAAGTCCTACGGGAATAAAAAAGATCCAAGGCAATAAAAAAGCGGCGAGATCATGCTACATAACCTTCTTCAAATAAATGGAGATATCGCAAGTATAGCAGTTACCAAAATAGGAAGAGTTCCCATCACAGAATGCGAAACAGAACAGTGACCCAACAGTTCGAGGACCCCGCAAGGACTTGGTCGTTCTGGTTTGCATCGATGAAACTCAACACAAAAGATGTGTAAATATCATATCGAAAATCCTAAGTTTCACAAAAAACGAGCTCATAAGCTTCCTCAAAGAAAATGTAAACACTTTTTATTGGTTTACAAAAGACATGAAGGGGATGAACATAGACGTCACCTCACAAGAACTGAATGTAGCCCCACGTTCTAACGTGTAAAACAGAAACGCCGTAAGCTCGGTCCTGATCGAGCTTAAGCTGTTAACGACAAAGTCGACAGACTGCTAAAGGTCGGGTCGATCAGGTATGTAAAATACCCTGATTGTCTTGCTAACCTACTCGTCGTTAATAAGAAAAATGGGAAGTGGAGAGTCATTATATATTTCATAGACTTAAATAAAGCATGCCACAAGGACAACTTCCCACTCCTACACATGGATTGTTTGGTAGAAGCTACTGCCGGACATGAATTATTGTTCTTCATGGACGCATTCTCTGGGTACCACCACATCCTTATGAAACCAGAGGATCAGGGAAAAACCGCTTTCATAACTGATCGCGTAACCTACTACATACAAGCTATTGATGAACAAAATGTTTGTCGAACAGATTGGAAAGTCGATGGAAGTTTACATTGACAATATGCTTGTGAAGTCCTCCAAAGAGACCGAACATATAGCCAATCTCCGAAAATGCTTCATAATCCCGAATAAATAAGGAATGAAGCTCAACCCAGCCACGTGCTCTTTTGGAGTAACATCGGAATAATTCCTTAGTTATCTGGTAACAGAACGAGGAATCGAAGAAAACCCAAAGCAGATTGAGACCTTCTTCAAAATATCCTCCCCCAGAAACACCAGGGAGGTACAGAGATTGATAGGATGGACAGTAGTTCTAAAGATTTTCATCTCCCGATCCACAGACAAATGTCTCCCGGTTTACAATCTCCTCAAAGGAAACAAAAAATTCCAATGGGATGAAAACTGTGAGATAGTTCTACAAGAACTCAAAATTCTCTCAGAGAGCCTCCGATATAATTGAAACCTGTTGAAGGCGAACCTCTATACCTCTACATCGTTACTTCGCCAGCCGCGGTCAGCGCGGTTTTACTTCGCAAAGAGCAAAACCAACATAAACCCATATACTACGTGAGTAAAACGCTCATTGACGCAGAAATGAGGTATCCAACAATGGAAAAAATCGCACTCGCCGTAGTAATGGCGGCCAGAGAGCTGAGACCATACTTCCAATAGAACGCCATAATGGTAATGACATCACAGCTATTGCGAACTTTATTGCATAGCTCCAGTAAGAATGATTAGCCAAGTGGGTAATCGAGCTAAGTAAATATTATATTGAATATCGCACCAGAATATTTGAGAAGGCCAAGGTGTTAGCAGACTTCATTATCAAACTCCAGCTGACAACTTAGGATCAAGCTAGCCAAAATAATTATTGGACGCTCCACGTCGATGGAGCTTCGCCCAAGCACGGTTCTAGAGTAGGAATTAAGCTCGTGACTCTAACTAGAGAAATAATCAAAAATCATTTAGACTTGGTTTCAATGCATCCAATAATGAATCCGAGTATGAGGCCCTCACAGCCGGTCTCAAGTTCGCAATCGGAATAGGAGTTCACGAATTCCAGGCATTCAGAAACTCACAACTAATTACGAGCCAATTCCATGGCGAGTACAAAGCTAAAGACGAGCGCATGGAAGCTTATGTAAAAGTAGCCCTTGGATTAGCAGACTAATTCCAAAAATTTAAACTCACTAGAATACCTCGAGGACAAAACTCCTCAGCTGATGCTCTGGCAGCAGTGGCCTCAACGTCTGACCCCTTGGTAAAAAGATTTATACTTATCGAAGGGATACACAAGCTTAGCATCGACATAGAACTGAAATAGCAAATTGCTGAAAAAGTTTTGTTAGCTTGGACAAACATATCTGAGAGTCTGCCTCAAGATTCGCGCTCTGAAGCTTCCCTAGAAATGGAGATCGAACTTCCAAACAACCAGTCTATACCAAAGGTCCCGGTAGAGGAGAAGTCCGAACCGAAGAACCAAGCGCTAAATTCCTCAACAAACCAGATTGGAGAGAACCGATCATGGATTACATCCGGCTAGGCCTAGTTCTCATCGAAAAATTGGAAGCGAGAAAACTAAAAGTACGAGGCGCTAGATACTGCGTGCTCGAGCACAATTTGTTCAAATGTTGCATGAAAGATCCTTATCTACGATGCATACACGCACAAGAGGCTCTAGCAGTTATGGGAGAGACTCACGAAGCCACTTGCAGAAATCATTCCGGAGGCCGAGCTCTAGCCATACGCACAAAATTACAAGAGATTTTCTGGCCCACTATGATCGCAAACTGCAGAATCTACACCAGAAAATTCGACAAATGCCAAAGGCACGCTCCAATTATCCATCAGCTTGCAGAAAATTTGTCCTTGATCTCGGCCCCTTACCCTTTCATGAGGTGGTCGATGGACATAGTGGGAACGTTGTTCCATCACGACCAAGGAAACTAAAATACCTCTGAGTCCTAACCGATTACTTCACTAAGTGGATGGAAGCTAAATCTTACCATCAGACTACAAAGATCGAAGTAAAAAAATTCATATGGGAGCATATCGTCTGCTGGCACCGACTTCCCTAAGAGATAGTAACTAATAACAGTTCACAGTTCATCTCCTGGGCTTTCATAAACTTATGTAAAACTTTCAAGATGCGCCTAACAACCTCGACCCCAAGATATCCTCAAGGAAATGGTCAGGCTGAAGCTACGAACAAGACAATGTTAAAAAATATCAAGAAAATGCTCGACTATAAAAAGACTACATGGTCTGAGGAGTTCTCAGGAGTTCTATGTGCCTCCCGCATCACACCTCACAACGCAACATGCGAAAATCCATTCTCGTTAGCTTACTGAATGGAAGCAATGGTTTCTGCAAAGGTATCAATTCCAATAATCCAAAGGGATCTAAGCCCGAGAAACAAGGAACTGAACGAAAAAATACTTAGAGATCGCCTAGACATGATTGAAGATCAAAGCGAACGAGCATTAATACGAATGCAGAAATACCAGCAAGAAACCTCCAGCTACTATAACTCCAAATTTCGACTGTGGAAGTTCAGCGTGGGAGATCTAGTACTAACCAAGGTCTACGAAAACACTAAATAGAGAGGTGCCGGAAAACTACGAACCAACTATGAAGGTCCATACTAAGTTACCAAAGTAGTCCGCGATGGCGTCTACAAGATCACGGAATTTAAATATTGACTACCAGT
Organism: Orychophragmus violaceus; assembly: GCA_030180135.1. Lineage (NCBI taxonomy): Eukaryota > Viridiplantae > Streptophyta > Magnoliopsida > Brassicales > Brassicaceae > Orychophragmus > Orychophragmus violaceus. The sequence goes on from CM058236.1 coordinate 16,599,022, forward strand.
GTGAAGGCTGTCAAAGCCCTCGAACCTCAAGATATATCACCTCTGAGTACCAATAATAGTCGAACTACGTAGGCAGCTCGACCCAAGAGCACAACCACTTCACAAAAATCTCAGTTTTTCACCTTTCATTTCCTTTCTTTTAAGGGGGCGTATAGGGTTAACACCTCATTTGTAAACTTTTAATGAAAGCTTAACAAAGTTTACCTTATGTATTTCCTTAAGTCCAGTTCACACAACTTTCTTGACTAAATCCAAGAGTCATTTTACAACAAACATGAGCTGAAAACTAGTTCGCAATCTGCCAATACGCTAATTCTCGAACCTTAAGCAGTACAAACATTCAGATCAAAGAACTACAAATCGAAAGGTCTTACGGAACAGAACTCTTAAATCCTATGATAGATGATCAATCTCGGAACTAAACCCTAAACAACTTATCAAAACTTAAACATGTTCACAAACTTGATAAAACTACGATCTAAAAGGAATTAATTCGTCATAACAAGCTCTGAACTGAAGAACATCTGGCCAGACTAAACAAACAAGAAAAACAAAGAGCTTTGTTCTGCGACCTAAAGGTTTAACGTGCAAACTTACCAACGCATCAACAACCTTAAACACTTTTCCAAAAACGAGATCCAAAACTTAAAAGCAATATAAGTTTTAAACCTTATGCATAAAGGCTCAGCCGAGCCAAAAGATTTTTGGATATAAGTCTTCCCAGAAAACACCGAGGAAAGAAATAAAAAAAAGTTCAACAACAACCCATAATGGGCTTAAGGAAATTTATAAAAAAAAAAAAGAGATGTTTTTTTTTGAAGGAGCAGTCATCAGCCCTGCTCCTCACCGTCAATTTCCTTAGCTCCCGTGGTCTCTGCTGCCTCCTTGGCTTAAGGCTCCATCACTTCATCCACCTTGGTTCTCCTACTGCCCCCAGCTCCGGCCATCATCTTCAAGTTTGACCTGAACTCATCAAAACCTGAAGAATACATTGCTGGACCAACAGCTCCCAACTTCACAAAGTCATCAGAGATCGGCTAGATAGGCTTCAAAGCAGCGTAAAGAGAGAAGTCAAAAACCTGAGCCGGCTCGAAATCCTTACCAAAAACGACCTTCTGTTAATTCAAATTGGAAGCTCACCCTCGATAGTGTTAGAACCACTCATAATCAGCTCAATCAGTTCATCTCGCAGTTGACCTCCACCTTCTTCCTCTCATAATTGTCCTTGTAAGATGCGAGCAAGGCTAGTAGTGGCCTTCTCTATCTCATGCCGGCATGCTAGGCGTGGTGGATAGAATCCTCCATCCCCGAAGAAAACTCTATGTGATACGATGCCTTAACAAGTCATAAAACCGCCTTTAACGACTATTATGCGACCAAACATGCAGTCGCAAAAACGATGTTTCTTCTAGTGTAATAATCAATATGCATAAGATGAATCCTAGCTAAACCTACTCTTGGCCAATAGACGCTGCCCACAAATTCACGATCTTTGAGGGATCATAATCCCCAATCGAATGACGATCGATCTTAAACAAAATAGGCCGCTCTCTCCAGCGGTCATCTCGGGAGGGAACCCCTGTCTGAATCTTTAATCCTCTCTGAGGCGTAAGATAAAAGGTTACAGAGCCCGAGTTATGTTTTATCGAACAAAGATTATGGAGACCGGCCAGGTCAAAGAAAACCACTTCCTCTTGAACCCTGACCAGAAGACCGATCAGGTGCCGAACGAAGTTCAGGCACATTTGAGGGAATGCCATCCTCAGCTCGCCGAGAACGTCTAAGAGGAAGCGAGGAATCAAGAAAACTAAGCCGCACTTCTCAAAATAAGTCCTGTAGGCGCAGTAGTAGGCTGGCCTAACTGATTCCGGCGTCTCGCCTGACCGGAGGAGATTTAGTTTCATATTTTATACCACTATAAACGACATGTACAGGCTCTCGATGTCTTCAGCCTTCGTGACCTGGTCTGGATGATGAAACCTAACGAGATCCTCTGTGACTCCTTTCTCTTTCTTCACCACCACATCTTTCAATTTCTCTTTCTTAATCGTCGATTCAAGTTTTCATAAGCAAGCAAACAGTTTTTACGAAAAAAACAAGAAAGAAAATCGCAGACAAAAATAGAGTAATATCAAAAAGTGAACGATAAAAAAGCAATCGATTAAAGGAAGAGTGAAGGAAAAACTACTTGTGCACTAAGCAAATCTCGTGCAGCGTTGAGGCGTGGGAAGTTGTATTTACAAACACTTATTACTATGAACCTCGAGATCTAAGAAGATCTTTCACACCTTGCGATCTGAGTAGTCGATTTTGAAAAAACTATCATGACGCGCCGTCATTTCGGGCGAGAAATCCCTAAGCGCGATATGAACAGTCCGATCAGGCGGGATTTTATTATTCGCTCAAAGATCAGATGTATCTAGGGGAAAATTAAAAGCCCGGGATCTCGAAACCAGTTAAACCGAAAAATCGGTCATTTGGACTGAGTGCTGCAGATTTTACAAGCCCATTTCGCCCATTAGAGCTCGAAAACTCACCGAAAGGGTTGGGGGGAAAATATTTAGGCTCGATTTCCCTCAGGAAATCCAGCTCGCTACGACCTATTTTTGGGCTTTATGGGCCTACTTCTCCTTGAATACTCAGAGGGCTAAATGACTTATAGCAGGCCCAGATAAATACACTAGGCCGATGGCCCAGCATGATTTGTTGGAAACGCGGATGACAGTTCTGCAAAGAGTGGATGATCAACTCACGCTCAGGAGATACGCTGAGAGTATCATTTTCACGAAGATCCCGAAGATCATGGAGAACGTTATAGGTGACGTCTAAAGGAGGAAGAAAATTGACATGGAAGAGAACTATAAAAGGAGAGCCTTCGTCTTCATTCGGGACATCCGACTTTTAGCAACAAACACTTTTTACCTTGCGCTTGTAATCTCTCTAAGCAGCTAAAGTCGTTGTAATCACCCTTATTCAGTCAATACAAATTCAATTCGTTGATCTAAGCTTTTGTTTACATCGTTGTTCAATCAAGAATCTAGCCTATCTTTCCTAAAGTTTTGAACTAAATACTCTAAATCTCGAATGTAGATTTTAGCATCCACAATTTATAAGTGAATCGATGATGTTTCATTAATCGGAAAGTAAGTGAACTAAGAAAATATAATAATTGGATGGTGGTGTACTTGAACAAGGCTAAATATGGATTTTTGTACGATATTGAGGAAGGTGGAGTGTTTGTCTATATAGTTTTACCAATTCTAAATTTGTTTAAGCTTAGATATGTATAAAATGTAGTTATGATTTGCAATAATGGAAAGCCTTTAGATAACAACATGTATTAAAATGGAAATGTGTTTAGGCATTTCATAGCGTAGTTTGGTATTACATTTCCAAATGTTTTGATATATTAGATAGTGAAAAAACTGGTGCACCTAATGATGACAATCAAATGAGTAGACTTTTATTAATGAACCATAAAGTAAGACATGAAGGAGATCCTATGAATTTTTTTAATAATAAGGTAGATGTTATACATGGGTTTAGCACCCCATCAACTTAGAAGGCCCAATATTTATTCTCTGAAGATTAGTTGGCCCAACTGAAGCAAAACAGGCCCAACAAGCAATAAAGGTCCGAACAAACATGCTCGGACCGAGCCCACTACCATCGGCTCGGCTCGGCTCGGCTCGGCTCAGCCGAACGACAGCAAGTCAGCTCGGCTACGCTAACAGCCAAAGGAATGTACGGCTCAGCCCATCTCGTCACCAAGTACGGCCCATTCGCACGAGCTCGATAAGCGGTCAACGGCCTATAAAAAGTACGACCGTATTTTACTATAAATAGGAGTCGTCATTGTACATTAATATAACTTTTTGGGATTTGTGCACTTCTCACTACTTTCTCTCTCTAGAGTAAAACATTCCCGAATTGTAAAAACCGAGCTCGTCTTCCGACAAGCTCGGGCTTTCATTTAAATACAACACGCTCTTTACCGAGCATCTATCTCTCTTCATCACATGCGCACCGAACGTTTCTCTGTTGACTCATCATTGAGCCTAGTCAGTTCTCTCTTAGAGAAACTTTGACCTTCGGACCCGAGCACGTCAACTCTCCCGAGCAAGACGCATTCTCAAACCTTTGTGACAAGCTCGGTTATCACAATTGGGGCCGACTGTGGGGAATTAAAAGTTTTTCTTCACTAACTGACAGGATCAACAATGGCAGGACCACAGCCTATCAAAGATTTCATTCTCGTAACCGAAAAATCAACCTCGGGAACGAACACTTCTCAAGCAGGAGGCCAGCCTCAGCCTCAACATATCTCTCATGTCACGAACTCGATCATCCAGCCGGCGGGCGCCGAGCGGCAATCCCTAAACATCGAACAGCAATCTCTAAAAACCGAGCAGACTCGGACTGAAACAAATGACCAACAAACCGAGCAGAACACTTCTGCCTTACTCAAGGCTCTCATGATGCAAATCTCCGAGCTATCTCAAGGAAGTAACGCCCGATTCGATCAGCTCGCGACAGCGCACGCGATATGTCAAAGCCAAATCAACGATTTACGATTGACAAGCCAACAGGAGTCTGCTCCCAGGACTCGCCTTAACCAAGCATTATTCGGAAACGTAACCCCTCCAAATCCTAGAAGTCGGACGGTCACACAGCTGACCGAGGACGCCAAAGAGCCCAACGACGATGGAGCCCTAAACAACTCAACACAGGACACCCTCAGGGATAACGAAATCGAGGAACTGAAGCTAATGCTAAAGAATATGACATCAAAAGTCCACCAAGCAATTAGCTCGGCACCAGAAATCGACCGTGTGATAGAGGAAACTAAAAACACCCCGTTCACTCAACGGCTCATGAACACTCAAACCGAGCATCCCGCATCCAAAGTCAAGATCAAAATGATGACGTACGATGGGAAGACTGACCCGAGACAATTCCTAACGGCCTTCCGAATAGCGATGGGCCGAACTCACTTCAGCCTCGGGCAACGAGACGCGGGTTACTGCCAATTATTCGTAGAGCATCTGACTGGGTTGGCATTGGATTGGTTCTCTCGTCTGGAACCAAAATCCATAGACGGATACGACGACCTAACGCATGCCTTCGTAAAACATTACTCAATGTACATACAAGAGGAAGTGTCCAACGCCGACTTATGGGCCGTTACTCAGGGACAGAAAGAGAGCCTCCGATCTTACATAACCCGTTTCAAGAGCGTACTCGCCAAACTCACGATCACCGACAGTGAAGGTTTACCCGCCCTCCGAAATGGTCTGTGGTACGAATCAAGTTTCCGAGAAGAGTTAAAAAAGAATAAACCAAGTTCGCTCGAGGACGCCCTCCACCGAGCGTCAATTTTCATCGACCTCGAAGAAGAAAAGGAAACCTTGGCAAGGAAGTATGGCCCGAAGAGTTCGACATCGAAAGAAAGAACCGAGAAGATCACCGATCAGTACGAACCACGGCAACATTATGACAAAGATTACAAGAAAACCAAAGAAGAAGAGATCGCAAGGAAAGGAAAGTCTTACTACGTTAGTGATCAGCCACTGGACCGACGATAGGATGTGGATTTCCCCTATCAAGACCGTCGGTAAGATCACCCCGATCGCTCGCAGAATCACCAGCAGGAGCGGTCATCGCAGGGTCAGCAAGGACAAAACTCGAATAAGCCATGGAACAGATCAACCCATGGAGGCGATAAAAGCAAATCATTCTGCGAATATCATCAACGAGGAGGCCACAGCACCGAGGAGTGCAGAAACCTTCAGGCCTTACTCTATGCTGACTATCAAAAAGATGGGAAGAAGCTAGTATTAGATCGCAACAAACCTCCCCCGAAGCAAATCAACCAGGTAACACAACCAAAAAACAAAGCCGAGCGCTTCAGGCTCGTCCAAGAGGAACAAAAGAAGCAAGTGGTTTCCGCCGAGGAAATTGAGCAGATCGACGCAAATACAGCAGCTGCGAACAAACGGGCTCGCGACGAAGAGGATGAAGAAGGAACACCCCCGCCGAGAAGACGTATAAACATGATAATGGGAGGACTACCAATGGTAAACGATTCAATTCGTTCAATCAAGGAGTATGAACGACGAGCCATGGCCGCCCAGCATTACCGACGAAACGCCAGCGACGAGCTCATGATCGGTAGTGAAATCAGCTTCGTTGAACAAGATGCCGAAGGCATAGATCGACCACATAACGACCTACTCGTCGTTGCAATGCGAATAGGCGATTGCGAAGTCGAGAAGATCCTGATCGACACCGGAAGCTTGGTAGATCTAATCTTCAGGGAAACGTTACAACGAATAAAACTCAGCGACTACCGTATCAAGCCATCAACGAAACCATTAAACGGCTTCTCGGGCGACTCAATCAACACGATCGGAACAATCAAACTTCCTATTTACGTCGGCCGAATCACCAAGCTGATCAAATTCGTGGTCGTCGACCGACCAGCTATCTACAATGTCATCCTCGGCACGCCTTGGATCCACGAGATGAGAGCAGTCCCGTCTACCTATCATCATTGCGTCAAGTTTCCCACCCCATTTGGCGTATTTACTCTACGAGGAGACCAGAATATATCTCGAACATGCTTTCGTATCGAGCACAAAATGCGTCACAAGTCTCAGGCGTATCTAGTCGCGGAGCCTCGAATCGAGCTGCCACCGCCCGATCGGCCGCAGAAAGACGCAGTAATACAAGTCAACATCGACATAAAAGATCCCGAGCGTTGCGTTGGAATAGGAGCCGACCTTCGCGAAGAACTGCGGGATAAACTCGTGAAATTTCTCAAGGAAAACTCCACAACTTTCGCCTGGACCACCAGCGATATGACCGGAGTCGACCCGACCATCGCGTGCCACGAGCTACACGTCGATCCGATCTTCAAACCGGTCAAACAAAAAAGGAGGAAGCTCGGTCCCGAGCGCGCCAAGGCTGTCAACTATGAAGTAGAACGACTTTCAAAGGCGGACTCGATCACCGAAGTAAAATATCCAGACTGGCTGGCAAATCCTGTCGTTATTAAAAAGAAGAACGGCAAGTGGCGAGTGTGTGTAGACTTCACCGACCTGAATAAAGCGTGTCTCAAAGATAGTTTCCCACTGCCACATATTGAACGGCTCGTTGAAGCAACCACCGGTCACGAGCTATTATCGTTTATGGACGCCTTCGCAGGGTACAATCAAATCATGATGCACCCCGACGATCGAGAAAAAACCTACTTCATCACCGATCGAGGCACGTATTATTACAAGTTCATGCCATTCGGGCTCAAAAACGCAGGAGCAACATATCAACGCCTCGTCAATCGCATGTTTGCTGACCAACTCTGCAAAACAATGGAAGTCTACATCGACGATATGCTCGTTAAGTCCACCTCGGCAGACGATCATATTGATCATTTGGCAACGTGTTTCGCAAGTTTGAAAAAATATGGGATGAAGCTGAATCCGGCGAAGTGCACATTCGCGGTCACATCGGGAGAGTTCCTCGGCTACATTGTCACACGAAGAGGAATCGAAGCAAATCCAAAGAAGATAACGGTGATCACCGAGCTCCCTTCCCCAAAAAACACCCGAGAAGTCCAACGTTTAACCGTGCGCGTCGCGGCTTTGAATAGATTCATCTCACGATCAACTGACAAATGTCTCCCATTCTACAATCTCCTCCGAGGAAATAAAAAATTCGAATGGGACGCTAAATGCGAGGACGCGTTTCAACAGCTAAAGACCTACCTCTCCACCCCCACCGATTCTGGCCAAACCCGAGGAGGGAGAGACGCTGTACTTATACATCTCTGTATCGACCTCGGCAGTCAGCAGTGTGCTCGTCCGAGACGACCGAGGTGACCAAAAACCCATCTTCTACACGAGCAAGATCTTCGATGACGCCGAGACATGTTACAACACACTTGAAAAGCTTGCGCTAGCCGTCGTCGTCTCGGCAAGGAAGCTTCGCCCGTATTTCCAATCACACTCAGTGGTCGTGCTTACGAATCAACCAATCATAACGATCCTGCATAGCCCGAGCCAATCAGGAAGAATCGCCAAATGGGCAGTCGAGCTAAGTGAATACGACATCGAGTACAAACCCCAAACCAGTGCTAAGGCTCAGGTCCTCGCAGACTTCCCCATCGAACTACCACCCGAGCTCACTATCAGTGAAGCCCAGGTCCCGAAGGAGAAATTGATTATGTTCGTAGACGGCTCATCATCAAGGAACGGCTCGAGAATAGGTGTCAAGCTAACATCCCCACCCGGTGAACTGATCGAGCAATCTTTCCGACTGGCTTTCCCAGCCTCTAACAACGAGGCCGAGTATGAAGCGCTGCTCGCTGGACTGCATCTAGCCGAAGTAGTAGGGGCAAAACAAGTAGAAGTGTTTGCCGACTCGAACCTCATTGTAAACCAATTTAATCGAGAATACGAAGCCAAGAACGAGCGCATGGACGCATATCTTAAGCTGGTCCAGGAAATCGCCTCACGAATCGGATCTGTTACACTGACAAAGATCCCTCGAAGCGACAACTCCTCCGCAGACGCTTTGGCGGCCCTAGCCTCAACATCTAACCCCAATCTCCGACGGATCATTCCAGTCGAGTGCATAGCCCGACCGAGCATTGCACCAGACGAAGTACTAATAATCACCGAGGAAGACGAAGGAATGGACGACGCCTACAAAAGTAACGAAGACATTATCAAGATTCCCGACCCCGAGCCGACCGAGGCCATCGACTGGAGAACCGAAATTAGAGAATACATACTAAGCGGGAAAGTCCCCGAGGATCGTTGGGCAGCTCGCCGACTGAAGGCTCGCTGCGCGCAATACGTAATGATGAACGACGTGCTGTTTCGTTGAAGTGCGTCCAAGGCCCTCTTACGGTGCATAAACGGGTAGGAGATCCAGTGGGTCACCGAGCAAACTCACGAGGGAGCAGGCGGAAACCACACAAGTGGCCGAGCATTAGCCGCAAAAATCAAGCGACATGGTCATTACTGGCTGACCATGGTCGCCGATTGCGAAAGTTACGTAGCCAGATGCGAAAAATGCCAAAGGCACGCACCGAGCATACACTAGCCTGCCGAGCTCTTAACCACTGCAGCAACACCCTACCCTTTTATGCGATGGGCGATGGATATTGTCTGGCCCCTCCCAGCCTCGCACCAAAAGAAATATATCTTAATAATGTCGGAATACTTCACGAAGTGGGTCGAAGCGGAGTCTTATTCGGAGATTCACGACCTCGATGTCCAGAAGTTTGTCTGGAAGTACATAATCTGCCGCCACGGTGTCCCGTATGAGATCGTAACTGATAATGGATCCCATTTCATTTCCAACCTATTCGAGGGATTCTGTGCAAGATGGAAAATTCGTCTGAGCAAATCCACCCCGAGATACCCACAAGGCAACGGACAAGCCGAGGCAACCAACAAAACAATCATAGACGGTCTCAAAAAACGAATGGAAAGCAAAAAAGGCCTTTGGGCCGACGAGCTCGATGGTGTTCACTGGTCTCACCGAACAACACCACGAACATCAACAGGCCAAACCCCTTTTCACTCTCCTATGGAATGGAGGCAATGTCCCCCGCGGAAATGTGCGTCTCGACGATCCGTTTAAGCATTTCGCCCGAGCTCGAAGAACTCAACAATAATATGATCGTCGACTGCCTCGACCAAGTGGAGGAACTACGGGACCGAGCACTCCTATTCCTACAAAACTACCAGCAACAGATCACCCGACACTACAACAAAAAGGTTAAAGGCCGACGCTTTGTGGAAGGCGACCTGGTCCTCCAAAAAGTATTTGAGAATACTCGCGAGTACCGAGCAGGAAAGCTCGGCGCCAACTGGGAAGGTCCTTACATAGTGTCCAAGGTAGTAAAACCCGGCGTCTACGAGCTCGTCACGATGAAAGGAGAGGCCATTCCACGCTCGTGGAACGCCAACAAACTCAAACGCTACTTCTACTAAGTCCAGCCGAGCAGCAGGACAAGGCGACGAAACAATCATCTACCGAGCATTGCGCTCAAAAAAAAAACCGAGCATTGCGCTCACAAAAAAAAAGAGAATAGCCGAGCATTGCGCTCAAAAAAAAAGAAGAAAAAAAAAACGAGCATCTCGCTCAAAACCGAGCTCACTATACACGAGCTCGAGTAATATGTAAAGTGAACTAAGATCGGCTTGATCCCCTTTCGGGGTACGAAGGCAACCTCTCACGAGGCTCAGCTATATCAATAATAAAATTTTATTAAGTACTTTTCAATCTCCCGAACAAATCGACATTCTGGCCAAATGTTCGATACATAAGCCGGGCCAAGTTCCCGCACAAGGCTGATCGACAGGAAATAAGCTGAACCTAGTTTTCGCATAATGTCCCGATCAGACCTTAGGGGTAAGCCGAGCACTTACTCGCACCCGACCTGTGGGATAACAAGCATAGCCTCAAATCCCATGCAACCAAGTAAGCCGGGCCCAGTTCCCGCACAAGGACGACTGACAGAAAAAATAAGCCGAACCCAGTTTCGCATAACTGTCCTGGTCGGTCCTACGGGGTAAGCCGAGCACTCTACTCGCTCTTAATTAACTAGCTAATCCAACTAAAGCATTACCGAGGACAAGTACGCGGAATGAAAATCATAAGTACGCGGAAAATCCCGAGAAAATTGCAAACGGACATGGTCCAAATATTCATTGTATTACTTGGATTAAAAAAGAGGAAACAAAATCCCGAGCTAATATAAACATGCACAAGGCATGGACCAGATTACAAAGAAAAAGAAAAAAAAGGCTTAAATCTAAGAAGCCTTGGTAGAACGGTCAACGATCTGGTCCTCTGCCGCGCTCTCAAGACGAAGATCATTCGCCACCTCCGGAGTCACAACCACCTGGTTTAAGCCATGACGATCCTGAACGAGCACCTCCGAGTTTTCCTCATTTTGACCTGGGCTGTTAACGGGAGTCATGACGAAGTCGCCATCGACTAAGTCCGTATAACGAACCTCGCTCAGCTCTTGCTTCAGACGAACGAAGTCAGAATCAGCCTTGGCAATCTTCTCGGAAGGGATGTCAAAACCTTCTTCGACGAGCACCTACAATATAGCAGCAACAGCGCCGACCTGATTCATGATTATTTGTTTTCGTCTCCCGAGCTCCTTCTCCTCGTTGGCTGTCTTGATCTTTGACAGCCGAGCTTGCGCCTTGCCCGATACACGCTCCCTCTCCTTCAGAACCTCGCGCGTACGGGAAGCCCTGAGCCGGTGATAGGTCAAGAATTAATCCCTATACTAAACTGCAAGTGTACAGCAATGTCAAAGTAGTATATAGGGTTATCGAATCCACAGGGACACTTGGTCTCAAGAGAATCAAACCGTAGGGAATGAATACTAGAAATAAGCAATGTGATTGTATTGAAAATAGTGCAAGAGAGTAAATCAGTAGCAGAGATTATTGGTTGTGAAAGCAAGTAATTAAAAGCGTTAAACCTAGGGTATTCTCAGGAAATCAGACTAGCAGACAGTTCATTCAGCAATGATCTAATTAAGGACAGTTCTAGAACTCAAAACACAGATATAGAATTAACCAAATTCCTTTGCGATAATTCTCTAAGTCTAAGTGCAGCAAACCAAACTTCCGTTTGCGAGAACTAACAGATTAAACCAGCAATAAGCTCAAGTTTGATATGTTCACAATTATCCTAAACCAAACTTTCGTTTGCGCAAAGTTTAATTGCCCAATTTAATTAGTTTAGATTCCTAAACCCCACTTCCGTGACGTATTTAGCAACCTAAGATCTAGATTCTAATTGATCAGGTTAGAACTAGCTTTAAGCACAATTAAATTGAAGAACAGATATAGTTTGAATCCTTAACTGAAATTGAACAAGTCTAGCAAGTCATGAAATCCTATGTGAGAAACCCTAAGTCTAACTAGGAATCTACTCAGACATAGATAATGAAAACATGATCATATGATAAGTAAATTGCATAAAAGAATAAGAGTAAAAGGGGTTCGAAATCTTCTCCAAATACAGATGATGAATTAGGTTCAGATCAGCCCCCAAAAAGCTCTAAAAATCCTCTGCTCTTAATTATGAAGTTGTATTGTAAAAAGTATAAAGCATCCCTAATAAAAACTCTAAAAACTCTATTATATAGGCATAATCTCGGCCAGGGGCTTCTTTGTAAATATCAGGAACTTCTGGATCAAAGTGCAATATCTTGATTCTTCTAAACCGCCGAGTTTCGGCCCATCTCGCTGGTGCAACGATCGTTGCTAGAGTGCAACGATCGACACCTTTCTCTGTCTCGGACAGTGAACTCTATCTCTCGGCCAATCACTCTAAAAATCTCCAAAATGCTCTATAATCTCCAATTTAGCTCCCAACCTGATTATACCTGTAAAAGACTCTAAACAAAGACAAAAGACACTAAAACACATCTATATCATGGCCTAAAACTAGTAAAAACCATGATATATCAACTCCCCCACACTTAGCCTTTGCTTGCCCCCAAGCAAAACATAGAACTAAAACATGGTGAAGAGGTTTGAAAACTCTTCAGAAACTCATTTCATCTTAGAAGCTACAATACTCAGATTCCCCTTAGTAAACCACTGAAAGAATCAATCACAGGATATCAAGACCAACATGTACTTCCCCCACACTTAGCAACTGTCCTAGGTAAACTCCACAATCACATTCAAGCATTCAAATTCTCCCTACTGACTTCTGCAAGTATTTAAGTGCGGTCTCACCTAAGGAGTATCGATCTAAAGGCACATGGATTCTTACCTAATCAGCTCTAGACCACCATACTATCTTTCTCTAGTCCCTTTCTTCTCTTTCCCTTCTTTAACAACTGATTTTTCCCCACTGGGTATCATTTTATTTTTTTTATCAGTGTTCTTCCCGTTATGGGGTGTACTTTGGACACATTCCATGGATCACATGAGAGATAATAGTGTTTGCTACCACTCTCATGACCACTTCGGAGTTACTAACTCATCCTCAGTTTATTAATTTTTTTTTTTTTTTTTTATAGAAGGGGAGAAGGGAACTAAATAGGACAGGTTTACAGGCTGTGTCAGAACTAACAGGGAATCCGACATAAAGTATACCAAGCCCTTAGGTGAGAAATCTAAGTCAGTATTAGGGGTGAAGTCAGTAAAAGATCCTCTGATACCTGAAGTGATGTGGGTGTTCCCAGTAGGTTGATCTGTGATGGGGTTTTCTAATAGTCAGAGATAGATCCTGCAACTTCATCCCAATGGTTACTTAAGTTCCTGCAAGTTTTGTAAATCTCCTCAGAAAATCATAGTTTCTTACTTAAACAATTTTGACTCAATAAAACAAAAAATTTTGAAAAATGGACTGACTCTTAAGAAAACAGAAAGATAAACGTCAGTAGCACCTCCCCCACACTTAAGACACACTGTCCCCAGTAGTGTCCAGCGAAGGATTGGTAAAAAGAAAATAAAATAAATTGAAAAGGTGAGTTTATGTCTGTCGGGTTACCTCTGTCGCACAGCATCGATCGGTGCATTAGATGCATCGACCGTTGCTTGGCGACTTTCGTGTATGGTCGATCGTTGCTAAGGACCGCAACGATCGCTGCAATGTGATTCCCTTCGTGTTGTGACGATCGATGCAGTAATGCATCGATCGCTGCACTGCGATTTAATCCGAGACCTGCAAACATGACTGCACCAGAAACAAAAACAAACGTAAAATCCTAACAAAAACACCAAAAATTAAAAAGAAAAACATCAGTACCTAATGGTGGGTTGCCTCCCACCCAGCGCTTGTTTAAGGTCAATAGCTTGACCGGACGCGCAAGGTTTTTTCAAGTTCCAGAAGATCCTGACAAAGACTTTTTCTGTCTCTGTTCAAGTCTCCTCATCCATGGTGGAGAATAGGCTGTTGCAGAATGCTTCAGTCCAAGAAAAGATGGAGTAAAATGCGCTCCAGGATCTATTATCACAGTCTCATTCAGCTGCTCATCATCTGCTTCCAAGATCTTGAAAGTCTGTCCATCTATCAGTGGCTTCCGCAGCTTCTCCATCTCATATCGCAGTGTCTCATCTCCCAGGTGGAGGTCTATTAGACTCTGTCTAACGTCAATCACAGCTCCTGCTGTAGCCAAGAATGGTCTCCCAAGCAATAAAGCTTCATCCGGATCGCAGGCGTATTTCAGCACAAGGAAGTCCGTTGGAACTAAGTAGTTTCCAACTCTTACCGGAATATCCATAAGGAGTCCTTCAGGAACTCGTATGGACTGATCAGCTAGGATAAGAGAGGTCCTAGTAGGAGCAAAATCCAACATACCCAGCTTCTCTGCCACAGAGTAAGGCATTATGCTCCCAGCAGCTCCTAAATCACACAGAGAACGCCTAAAACCATCTTCAAAGATAGAACAATCAAATACAAAGACTCCAGGATCAGGCAGTTTCTTTGGGACCTTAGTTAACAGAACATCACTAATATGCTGAGGAACTACTATCACCCATTCTCTTAGCTCTTCATCTAATGGCAACATCTTGTTCAAATATTTCTGAACACATGGATGATAAAGTGGATCATCAGATGATGGAATTTCTTCCAAGTCTTCACCACTCTTTTCTAGCCTTTTCAGCTCTTCAATCTCTTGTTTAATCACTTCAGACACCTTGGGACTGTGCCAAATAGCTCGTGCATAAACATCTTCTGGAGTGATTTCAGATGTATCAGGGAATAGGCGGGCTAGTTCTGCATCAATCTCATGTTCATCCCACGGATTCTCTGCTTGTTCACGACCTGCATCGATCGATGCCAGATGTGTATCGATCGTTGCATCGCGATCATCACAACTTCCACCCGAGAGTTTTTCACAGAAATCCGAAAATTCTTCCTCAGTCACCAACTCAGCTGTACTTAGCTCAAATTTCTCCCCTAGATAAGATCCATCATTAATCAGTACAGAACAGGCCTTAATATGAGTGTCTGCAACTCCTTTTCCTTTCAGTGAGCTGGACATCTGATTCACCTGAGTGTCCAACTGTTTCATGTGAGTGCTCAATGTCTCAAACTTCCCATTGAGGTCCTGATAGACAGCGTCCAGCTTCTTGTTGTTGTCTACGGAAAGCTTGGTTTGACTCTCCATCAGTTGTTCCATCATAGCTTCCATTTTGCTCTCATGGGCTGTAGGTGCAGGAGGAGTCTGATAAGATGTAGATCCATAGGTTCTCTGATTACCCTGTCCATAGGTCTTTTGAAAACCACCAGATTGTCCTCCATTTGAGAATCTGTTCCCCTGTTGATTGTTAAATCTATTACCTTGGAAACCGGAACCTCCTATGAAATTCACTTCTTCTTCCTGAGTGTCCACCTCAGTTTGAATCACCTCCACATCCTGGGCAAAGTGGACAGCTTTCTTGTTTGTCAGAAGATTGTAGACTGTGTCCAATCTGGATCTAATATTAGCCATATCAGAATTCTCTACGGTTCCACCAGACCTCTTCCTCCTTTCATCCATTGTTTTGCAACTATTGCTGCCAATCAGGTTCTCTATCAACCGTTTAGCTTGTGTAGGAGTTCTGGTGCTGAAATTTGCATCACTGGAATTATCCAAAGCAGTCTGATAAGGGAGATCTATTCCTCTGAAGAAAATACCAATCAGCTGTACTTCTGTGAATCCATGGTGTGGACAATCACGCTGATACTGCTTAAATCTCATCCATGCGGTTGTCAAAGGCTCCACAGCTCCTTGGGAAAAAGTGAGTATGTCCTGTCTGGACTGATCTGAGCGCGCAGCGTCGTAGAAGTGACGCAGGAACTCACTCTTTAAGGCTGCCCAAGTAGTATACTGACCAGGTGCCAGTTGTCTCAGCCATGCACTAGCGTCTCCAGCAAGACTGTGCGGAAATAGCTTAAGGAACAGATAGTCCGGGCATACTCCTTCATACTTCATGCCAGTGACTATGTCCTCAAACTTGTCAATGTGATCCATAGGCTGCTCTGATTGAAGACCATGGAAAGCAATTTGTCTCATCAGTTGGTAGTAGATAGTTTTTACCTCAAAATCATTCCTTTCGAAGGCAGGAAGCACTAGAGCTGCTCGGTTTGCATGAAACTCATCAGGTCTATTGTAATCAGCTAGTGTCCTCTCATGAACTACCATCCGGCCTTCTGGCTCAACTTCATCAGGGATCACTCGTCCCTCAGCATCAATCCTTTGCCCAGCAGCATTGTAAGGATTGTCCTCTGGATCCCTCAGGATTCCATCAGCATCTGGTATCAAGATCAAGCGTTCTTGTACCATTCTCTCTCTCTTTTCTCTTCTAATAGTCCTCTCTAGACGTCCAAGTTCTTCTAGGTTGAGATTAACTAAGCTCGAGTTCGGATTACTTCGAGTGTTCTGCGTTGGCATAAACTGTCTGTAATCGTCCAGCAACGATCGATGCTATCAGTGCAACGATCGATTCAATCTCAAATCGCTTAGCAACGATCGACGCAAGGGTGCAACGATCGATGCAAGGCGAAATTCGTACATGCGCGACAGAGAGAAACAGAGAAAAAGTTAGCAAAATAAAATAAATAAAATAAAAACGAAAAACGAAAACGAAAAACGAAAAATTTCTAGTAAAACCCTAAGTTCGGTCCTATCGAAGACTCTAAGAGTCCCCGGCAACGGCGCCAAAAACTTGATAGGTCAAGAATTAATCCCTATACTAAACTGCAAGTGTACAGCAATGTCAAAGTAGTATATAGGGTTATCGAATCCACAGGGACACTTGGTCTCAAGAGAATCAAACCGTAGGGAATGAATACTAGAAATAAGCAATGTGATTGTATTGAAAATAGTGCAAGAGAGTAAATCAGTAGCAGAGATTATTGGTTGTGAAAGCAAGTAATTAAAAGCGTTAAACCTAGGGTATTCTCAGGAAATCAGACTAGCAGACAGTTCATTCAGCAAGGATCTAATTAAGGACAGTTCTAGAACTCAAAACACAGATATAGAATTAACCAAATTCCTTTGCGATAATTCTCTAAGTCTAAGTGCAGCAAACCAAACTTCCGTTTGCGAGAACTAACAGATTAAACCAGCAATAAGCTCAAGTTTGATATGTTCACAATTATCCTAAACCAAACTTTCGTTTGCGCAAAGTTTAATTGCCCAATTTAATTAGTTCAGATTCCTAAACCCCACTTCCGTGACGTATTTAGCAACCTAAGATCTAGATTCTAATTGATCAGGTTAGAACTAGCTTTAAGCACAATTAAATTGAAGAACAGATATAGTTTGAATCCTTAACTGAAATTGAACAAGTCTAGCAAGTCATGAAATCCTATGTGAGAAACCCTAAGTCTAACTAGGAATCTACTCAGACATAGATAATGAAAACATGATCATATGATAAGTAAATTGCATAAAAGAATAAGAGTAAAAGGGGTTCGAAATCTTCTCCAAATACAGATGATGAATTAGGTTCAGATCAGCCCCCAAAAAGCTCTAAAAATCCTCTGCTCTTAATTATGAAGTTGTATTGTAAAAAGTATAAAGCATCCCTAATAAAAACTCTAAAAACTCTATTATATAGGCATAATCTCGGCCAGGGGCTTCTTTGTAAATATCAGGAACTTCTGGATCAAAGTGCAATATCTTGATTCTTCTAAACCGCCGAGTTTCGGCCCATCTCGCTGGTGCAACGATCGTTGCTAGAGTGCAACGATCGACACCTTTCTCTGTCTCGGACAGTGAACTCTATCTCTCGGCCAATCACTCTAAAAATCTCCAAAATGCTCTATAATCTCCAATTTAGCTCCCAACCTGATTATACCTGTAAAAGACTCTAAACAAAGACAAAAGACACTAAAACACATCTATATCATGGCCTAAAACTAGTAAAAACCATGATATATCAGCCGGGCACACTCGGATTTGAGCTTACCCTCTAAATCGGACACCCGAACGATTATTTCGTCAGCTTCGGCCCGAGCGTTTGAGCAGTCAGTCAGGCATTGCCTGTTCTCGGCATCCAACCGAGCATTATCGGTGGAGAGATCAGCGATCTTCTTATCCAGATCAGCAACCTTCTCTTCCTCGATCCTGAGAGACGAACGGAGCGCCTCCGTAGAAGCCGCCGCCTCGCGGTACCCTTCAAGCTCAGCAATGGCCCTTTAGGCCTTGGCAAGATCCCTCTTCAGCCCACTGACCATCTTCTCGAGACCAACATGTTGCGCCTCATACTCATCGAAGAGCAGATTATAGTTGGCAAGGCCCTGAAAAAAAGAACCGGATCAAAACTAAGCAATCACCAAAGAAAAAGGGGAAAGGACGAGCAAAAAACCTTACCCGAGCGATGTCCCTGACCGCTGCCTTTTTGTGCTCAGGGAAGTGTGTGTGATCAACCGGAGGAAGCGGTCTCGGAGGACTATCCCTTAGCATCCGGAACAAATCCGAACAGGCAGCCCCATCACAGACAATTGACTTCGAACCCTCATACCTCACAGAGAAGCCATAGTCCGTATACGCGCCCTCACCGAGCCCGCCCAGGAAAGTCAGCCCAGCAATTTCATCCAGATCCGGAATGCTTCTGTCATCCTGAGATCCAACAATCTCATTCTCTTCCCGACCATCTGCTTCACCTCGGTCAGCACCATGGTCCTCCCGAGTCTCTGAAGGAACCACCTCATCAGCACGAGCCGCCCCATCAGCATTAAGGCGCTCAGGAGTTTCAACCCGAGCGTCTGTAACCTCAGGACGAACCACAAGATCCATCCCTCCAAGTTCAGGATGCTCGGAAGCATCGACCGCAGCCGCAGACGACCTGCTTTTCTTCTTTCTCCTCTCTAAGGGAGGCACCTCCGCTTTATCCTCGATCTCCTGCTCATGTTCGGGACCATAAGGAATCTCCTACTCAATGGGAGCCGCTTTCTCGGGCCGCGACTGATAGGGTCAGGTTTTAATCCTATATCTAACTGCAAGTGCACAGTTCAGTGGTTGTAGTATATAGGGTATCGAATCCACAGAGACTCTGGTATTCAATAGCTCAAGAACAGGAAATTAACTAGGAAGAAAGCAATGTGATTCAATTAAAAGCAATGCAAGAAAGTAAACAAAAAGCAGAGATTGTTGGTTGTGAAAGCAAGTTATTAAGAGCGCTAAGTCTAGGGCGTTCTCAGGAAATCAGATAAGCAGACAGTTCATTCAGCAAGGATCTAATTAAGCGCAGTTCTAGAACTCAAAACACAGATATAGAATTAACCAAATTCCTTTGCGATAATTCTCTAAGTCTAAGTGCAGAAAACCAAACTTTCGTTTGCGAGAACTAACAGATTAAACTAGCATTAATTCCAAGTTTGATATGTTCACAATTATCCTAAACCAAACTTTCGTTTGCGAGAAGTTTAATTGCTCAACCTAATTAGTTCAGATTCCTAAACCACACTTCCGTGTCGTATTTAGCAACCTAAGATCTAGATTCTAATTGATCAGGTTAGAACTAGCTTTAAGCACAATTAGATTGAAGAACAGATATAGTTATGAATCCTTAACTGAATTAAACAAGTCTAGCAAGTCATGAAATCCTATGTGAGAAACCCTAAACCTAACAAGGAATCTACTCAGACATAGATAATGAAAACATAATCATATGAAGAATAAATTGCATAAAAGATAAAGAATTAAAGGGGTTCGAAATCTTCTCCAAATACAGATGAAGTAAAGGTTCAGATCAGCCCCAAAAGCTCTAAAAATCCTCTGCTCTTAGTTATGAATGCGTAAGTAATTAAAACACCAAAAACTTAATTATATAGGTCTAATCTCGGCCAGGGGCTTCTTTGTAAATATCAGGAACTTCTGGATCAGGGTGCAATATCTTGACTCTTCATAAACCGCCGAGTTTCGGCCCATCTCGCTGGTGCAACGATCGGTGCTAGAGTGCAACGATCGACGCATTACTCTGTTTCGGACAGTGAACTCTATCTCTCGGCCAAACACTCCAAAAATCTCCAAAATACTCCAATATCGTCAATTCAGCTCCAAACCTGATTATACATGTAAAAGACTCTAAAAGAACACAAAAAGACACTAAAACACACTTATATCATGGTCTAAAACTAGTAAAAACCATGATATATCAACTCCCCCACACTTAGCTTTTGCTTGCCCTCAAGCAAAACAGAGAACTAAAGCTTGGTGAAGAGGTTTGAAAACTTTTCAGAAACTCATTTCATCCTAGAAGCTACAATACTCAGATTCCCCTTAGTAAACCACTGAAAGAATCAATCACAGGATATCAAGAACAACATATACTTCCCCCACACTTAGCAACTGTCCTAAGTAAACTCCACAATCACATTCAAGCATTCAAATTCTCCCTACTGTCTTCTGCAAGTATTTAAGTGCGGTCTCACCTAAGGAGTATCGATCAAAGGGCACATGGATTCTTACCTTATCAGCTCTAGACCACCATACTATCTTTCTCTAGTCCCTTTCTTCTCTTTTCCCTTCTTTAACAACTGATTTTTCCCACATTGGGTATCATTTTATTTTTTTTATCAGTGTTCTTCCCGTTATGGGGTGTACTTTGGACACATTCCATGGATCGCACAGGAGATAATAGGGGTCTCTACCACTCCTATGACCACTTCGGAGTTGATCGTTGCAGATAGTGCATCGATCGATGCAACTCGCGGATTAATCAGATTAATTCGGTTTAATCGTTGGTTAATTCCGTTATGGTTTAAGTCGACATATATAAGATATATGGTCGACCTAAACTGATTCAATAACCTTATTCACAGCCACCAGAACTTGAATAGAAACCTCTGAAGAGATTGGATCTCTATAGGCACTAGCATCCCTGCTGTTCAGTTTGTGTGCGTGTGGATACCAGTAGAGGCGCAGTATTTGAGGCGCTCTAGATCTCGATTATCTGCAAATCTTCCGCTGCTAATCACCAGGTAATTATGAGATTCCATAGATTCAATTACATGAACCCTAGATCCTAGGCTTGGAATTCATACTAGGTTTGCCTAATTGGATTAGGAACTGCTAGAAATTCCTTCACTTCATGGGAAAGGTGTCTTCGACTTTCTGTAGATGGCAGAGACTCCCGACTGAGTGGTCAGCCAAATACGCTAGAACTCCTTTGTTATTCTAAGGTGATTTAAATCTCAAAGTATTGCAAATGGGTTTTTTGTGAGCAAAGGAATGCAGCTGACATGTTGTCCAAGTCAGTTCCTACGGAAAAGTTCCGACATTGTCTTGAACTACTCCAGATATTCTGGTGCTAAAGGAAGATGGTGACCCCAAAGATGTTAGGAGAGTCGGAAGGTGACATTGTGGAGATTTTTCGTCAAGGTGGAGTTTGTTCTTCTAAGATGACTTAAATCTCAAGGTACTTCAAAGAGGCCTTTCTTGAGTGAGCAAAGGGGTCTTACGAAGCCCCCCGCAGAACGGTACACTATGGCAGCTTAGTTTCTCCTTGTATCGAGACAATAAAAAGATCTCGTTATAGTTTCTATTTGTCTATTGTATCGAGTTTTGGAATAGTATATAAAAGGGTCCAAAGGTTTGTAAATATTATCACTCGCAAAATATAGAAACTCTTAACTGAAGGGTATTTGCCTCATTGTTGTTTTTTCTCTAACTATTCCGCAAGACGTTTCTTCTTTTAGGTTCACTCGAGTTTTCACAACATCCTTTAATGTAATGAGCTGATGAGTTGTTGTGGGGCAGACTTTTGTTGAAAAGGTAGTACTCCCCAGAAGCGAGGTGCGGTTCGTTCACTACTGTGGCAAGATTAAGGTTTCTGAAAACTTTAGGAACATCAACTTCACCTAACAGCTCTTTGAATATGAGCATGAAGTTCTTAAGATCGTCTACAAAATTGGAGCCAACACGTATGATCTCAGAGAGCAAGTCATTGGGTAGGGCTTCAAGTCGGCTTAAATGTTTGATATTGGTGATTTGCTATGATATTGGTGACGCTTTACATAGAATTTAAATTAGTATTTTGTGGGGCCTACATAATTGTGATGTAATGATTTGAATTGCAAGGAAGACTATAAATATGAAAATCTCCCTAACGTATGGCCATTGATATAATGAGTAAATATAGTGGTCATTGGTTTATTATGGTGTTATATGTGTTAATTGGAGATCTAAACCCTATGTTTTGGGGCTACATTTATGCTCCGCCCCAAAAACTAACAAACATGCCACTAATAGTTGTAGGCTAATTACAACTATGATCTCACATTGCATATATGATTAATAGGAGCAATAAAAGAGCATCTATAATATTGCCATTTCTTAGTGTTCCTAATCAGATGAGCATCTTTGACTATTTTCCAACATTGAGCAAATATTATTACAAGAAAACAAGGGGTAAATCATCGATTTTAATCCGTCACTAATCCGTCGATTTTCCATCGTTAATCTTTCATTCCCCCTAGCCGTTAATAGATCCGTTGGTGTGTGATCGTTACGATTTCAAACGAACCCATGATTTCAGCCGTTCCGTTGGTTTTCCATCAATTTTAAATTTTATATACATCCTTTTTCCTCATTCTTCACACTTCACAAATCTCTCACTAATCTCTCTTTCTCTCTCTCCCTCTCTCCCCCTCTCACTCGAAAATGTTTTCAACCTTGAAAAAAATGTCTTCAAATTATTTTAGATCGTGGATGGATGGACCGATTCACGATCCGGCGACAAACTTATTGGTGCAGCGTTATGCATAAGGAGTTTGTGAATTCATGGAGATTGCATGTAGTCAACTATCATCGAGAAAATCAGGTAAGCTACAAAGTCCAAGTAATGTTTTCCAGAATGATAGGAATTTTAAAATTGATATAATATGGACTCACTTATTTAAGGAAGGGTTTATGTCGGGTTATAAGATTTTGGTATCTTCATGGATAAAAACGTGGTAGTACTATTATGGTAGTAGTAGTAGAAAAACTTTTGGTAGTACTAGCGAACCATATAATGAAGGACTAGAAGAAAGTAGAGCGGAAGTTGATTATAGTGCAGTTACTGTTCATATGAGTAATGATGCTTATCGAGAAAATTTTGAGGAAGTATGTGAATACCAAAATACTAGTTTAGAAGAGCTTAATGCAGAAGCGAGGAGATTTTTTGACATGTTAGACGCATCAAAGCGGCCACTGTGCGAAGGTTGTAGAGATGGTTATCCACTGTTATCATTTGCTACTAGATTAATGACATAAATACATATTACAATTTGTGGAGGAATGTGTGGATGCAATTTGCGACTTTGTGAAAGGCCTTCTTCCTGAAGATAATCTTACACCTGCTTCATACTACGAAGTTCAGAATCTTGTGACGGGGCTTGGATTGCCGTATCAGATGATGGATGTGTGCATGGACAAATATATGATATATTGGCGAGAAGATGAAAACCATTCTGAATGTAGATTTCGTAAGCGTCCACGGTATCAGGATACAAGGGGAAGAGTTAAAGTTCTGTACGGATGTGGTATTTGCCGTTAACCGATAAGCTGAAGCAGTTATACTAATCTCAGCAGATCGTAGGGGAATGAGATAGCATTCTGGAAGTTATAAGCCAGGTAACGTATACTCGGATTATGTACCGATGGTTTCAACCCATTTCGAAGGCATGGAAGGAAATATTTTTTGTGGCATGTGATTTTGACTCCTTATAACTTACCGCCATCTTTGTGTATGCATCGAAAGTTTCTTTTTCTCTCCGTACTCGTTCCCGGACAAGAGAAAACAAGAAGATCACTTGATGTACTCTTGCAACCATTGATATATGATCTGCAAATGTTATGGGAGCATGGTGTTCAAGCATATGATGTCTCGTGCAAGCAAAATTTTCAAATGTGTATTGTACTAATGTGGACCATTAGCAATTTTCCGGCTTATGGTACGTTATTTGGATGGACAACGCACGGGATGTTAACATGTTTGTATTGTAAACAATAGTATGATGCATTCCAATTGAAGAACGGAAGCAAATCGTATTGGTTTGATTGTCACAGAAGATTTCTACCGCATGACCACCCATATCGGAGAAACACCAAAAAATTTACGAAGAAGAGAAAGGTGTTTGGTGATCCACCTCCATATGAGAGCGGGTCGGTTACTTTGGGACTACTGTCAACTTATGGTGCGCAAAGAACTCCTGATTGTGGTGAAAATGGGCATGAAAATGTTTACGGAGCTGGTTCATCCCACTGTTGGGATTATGTCCTGAAATCACATTGTACTTACTCTAAAGATAGTTGTATTGTCGGGATCGGACAATTCATGTGATACTGGGTAGTCATAATGTTTTGCTAGAAACCGCTTATGATAAATGAGTTGTAACTCATTTCTAGTATCGTGTGAACCTAAAGGGTCACACACCTAAGAAAGTTGGATACGCTTCTGTAGGGATTGATCATTGGCATATGGTCCGATCAATGTGTATTGGATTCACATTGAATTCGTGTTTTAAGAGGTGTGTCGATCGATGCCATTGGTGCGTCGATCGATACAAGAGGTGTGTCGATCATTGCCATTGGGTGCAACGATAGACACAAGGTCGATACCGTAACTGATGTTACGGTTTGTAAACCGTGGACCTATTTATAGGGGCCAGGTTACACGAAATAGAGCCGTCGCAGACAGTTTTTCTTGATAGAAAAACAGACCCTCTTCCTTGAGAAACACGTAGAGAATCCCAGGAGATCCGATCACCGGTACTAGCATCCCGGCGGATTCCAGCTTGTGTGCGTGTGGACTACGATAGAGGCGCAGCGATTGAGGCGCTCTAGATCTCGTTTACCTGCTCCAATTTCCGCTGCCAATCTCCAGGTAATCACGAGGTCAAATCTTAGATTCAATCACCGAGACCCAGGATCCCAGGGATTCCAACAGTGGTATCAGAGCCATAGGGTTTAATCGATTGAATCAGTAGCCTAGAATTCGATTAAAATGGTATTTGATTGAATTGATGCTAGCTAGGATTCGTTTTGATAATAAGAATCTCGGATTTGTTAATATCGAAAACGAAGAACTGTGTTTTCGCACAGTGTCGATCGACACAAGTTTGTGTCGATCGACACACCGCGAAAACGATGAAAATTTTTAGGGTTTTCGCACAGCATCGATCGATGCACTGGGTGTGTCGATCGATGCAGCGCAAAAATACAAAAGGATATTGTGTTTTCGCCTAGCGTCGATCGACACAAACTTGTGTCGATCGATGCATCGCGAATTCGCCTATTAAACATTGGGTTTCGATTTAGAAATCGCACTGTGTCGATCGACACAGGCTGTGCGAAAGGATAGATCGGTTCAATTGGATTGAACCGGTTATCTCGCATGGTAATGTCGGTTTAATTCGATTAAAATTCCCTGATACCCTACTGTATCGATCGACACATGTTTAGTGTCGGTCGACACAGGCCTTGCGATTGGTTAATCGGTTCAATTGGATTGAACTGGTTATCATGCTTGGTTAAGGTAGATCAGATCGGTTTAAATAGGATGAATTGATTCAATTAGATTGAATTGGTTATCTCAATTGGAATAAACCGATTTGATTGGTTAAGATCAGTTTGATTGGATAAGTCGGTTCAATTAGATTGGACCGGTTATCGCAGTTGGTCTAAGACCGGTTATAGGGTTGGTAAAGGTTGCATATCAAATGTCGACCAAGTGTGTCAGTCGATGCGCATGGTGACGATGCGAACCGTAATCGTTTGGTTTTGAACCAGATGATTGAAAAACCGAACCAAATGACCTAACCCACATAAATTAGAACAAGCAAAACTCAATTGAAATTGAAAGTAAAACATGTTCTAAATCTATCTGGTACTTATTGGATGTGTATTAGATCAAAAGGTCAGTTTTCAATATGGTCAACTGTCAAGACTCATTTGGTTGTTGTGATAGTCTTGCCAAGAGCTTGGTGTCCACAATTACGTGAGTGAGGCGGGAAGTAGTGTTGATGGTCTTGCAGTGCTTGACATCAACAATTACATGACCTAAGAGATTGAATTACTAACTTTTGAGTTCCGTTTCCTCTACTAAATATCAAGTGATCTTGATGTCTTGCCCGATCTTGTCTACTGTCAAGACTCGTGTCGTTGTTGGATAGTCTTGGAGTCCTTGGTATCCAACGCAACATGAATAAGACAGGTGGTCATTGATAGATTTGCAGTGCGACTGTCAGTGACCACAAGACAGAAAGAAGATTGGTTTTACTTGACTGGGCTATCAGAAGTTCTGAGCCCAGAGACATCAGAGTGGATTAGACATAGTTTGTCTCATCTACGACCAGGAGTTGTACTGAGTACAATTAGCAATGATTTGCTTAGCTAGATTACTGAAATTTGGATGACGGCGAGTCGCCCACTCTAATTTTGGTGATCTGAGGATCTTGGCTCATTATATTCATAGAGGAAACATTGTTTGAATATAATACGAGTTTTCTTATTGGATAAGATTCCTCATTTCCTGAAATCATAACTAAAATTTTCTTTGATTAAAATTTCCAGCCTATGTCTAAAACTACCTTCTCGTTACGACCCGTCCTTGAGAAGGACAAGTTAAATGGGTCAAATTTCCTGGATTGGTATCGCAATTTGAGATTAATCCTCAAGCAGGAGAGTAATGACTATGTCCTTGAGAAAGCTCTTCCAGAAAGGCTTGGGGCCAATCGCTTAAATGCAGTATATAATGCTTGGAACAAGCATTATATTGATGTGGTAGATGTGTGTGGTCTGATGTTGGCTACCATGAACTCGGACTTGAAGATTCAATACGAGAACATGGAGTCGCCAATAGAGATGATCACCAGCCTGAAACTGAAGTTTCAGGATCTGGCACGAGTTGAGAGATTCCAGTTGGTGAAGTCTCTCACTAGGTGCAGACTACCAGAGGATGTTCCAGTGAGTCCTCATGTCATTAAAATGATGGGTTACATTGATAACCTGGGGAAACTGGATTGTCCTGTCAGCTTAGAGTTGGCAACTGACATCATTTTGCAGTCACTGCCGTCAAGCTATGATAAGTTCATTAAGAACTATATCAAGAAAGGCTTGACGAAAACGTTGACTGAGCTGCATGGCATGCTCAAAACAGTAGAGCAAGACATCATAAAGGGTAAAAGATTTGAGAAATCTTGTGTTGGCAAGGGTAGAGGCAGGGCCGTCCAGATTTGGAATCAAGATAAGCATGTGTCATCTTATAAGCCCAAGTTTGGCCCATCTGGTGTTAGAAAGTGCTTCTACTGTAATGAGTATGGGCATTGGAAGAGAGATTGCATTAAATTCTTGGAAGATTCACAAGAGATGAAGAAGATGTACGGTACTTCTTCTTCAGGTATTGTGTTATTATTTCAAGTTCTACGTAAGTATTGGATACTGGTTGTGGTACTGATATTTTGGAAATATGCAGGGCCTAAGCAACAGTAGAACGTTGAAGAAAGGACAAGTGAAACTGCGTGCCTAGTATGGAGCAATGGTTGCTGCATAAGCCGTAGAGATTCTGCACTTGTAGGAGCCTTTCAAGCTTGGTTTTTGAATTAAGTAATTGCTAATATGTACCTGCTTTATGCAGAAATGTCTTTCATTTTCTTGTAAGAATTTGAATGTTTTTCATTCTGATAAAAGACAAGTTTTGCTCTTTTGATCTTAATGAAATATCATATAGTAGCACCCCTTTTGAAAGGGTTTTGTATCTTAAACCAACATACGATTAAACATAACATAAATATCAAATGATTCAAGTCTGATGACTTGAACTCGATTTTTCCTTAGCATAGTCAAATTGACCAAATAGAGCGCAGCGGATTCAGAAGTTCCATAGTTATGGGCTTCAGGTTCATTTGATTGTAAATCGATTGAGACATGAATTCTGCTTGCTGGGCCAAATGACTAAGGTTTCTTTAGCAGAGCTAAAGAAACGGGCCAGAGGCTCGTTGGGCCTTACACATACTGATGTATGTGGCCCGATGAGCATTAGTGCCAAAGGAAAACATCAATACTTCATTGACTTATTGATGGCTTCAACAAGTATGATTGTGTTCATTTGATGTGACACGAGTCAGAATCCTTTGGAATGATCAAAGGAGTTTCAGAATGAAGAATAGAATCGATTTGACAGAAGTATTGAAATCCTCGATTAGATCGCGAAGGAAAACACTTGAGTCAAGAATTGAGTGATCATCTAAGTGAGTGTGAAGCCATATCACAGCTCTTTTCTCATGGAAAGCCTAATTGGTGTTTCTGAGAGAATGAATCGGATCTTATTGGATATGCTCCGATTAATGATGAGTCACATGAATCTTCCATTATCCTTTTAAAATACGCTCTAAAATGAATAAGTTTACGCAAATTATGTTTCTATCAGAATCAGTTGAAAGACACCACATTGGATGTGGACTGGGTGATTTCCAAGTATGTTTTACTGATTAATTGGGATTGCAAGGTTTGTGTAAGGCAGTTGTCAACAAACAAACTTGAATCCAAATCTGATAAGGGCTGCTTCGCCGGTTGTCCTAAGGAAACCGAGGCTTAGTACTTTTGCAACCAATCCGAGAACAAATTTTTGTTGTTCGGAACCATGTTTTTCGAAGAAGAACAGTGGGAGTAAAAGTACAGCTCGAAGAAATTCGAGAAACACAGGAGGCTGTTCAACCTGTTGAGGGAGAGCAGCGGTTAGATCTACAGAGTGTTGTAGGATCTACACCTGTGAAGCCTGAAATTCGCAAATCCGAAAGGATCCATCACTAAATTGAGGGTGATTCCTCGTGACCGATTGTCGTGATCCGTTGATCATTGAAAAGTGATGCGCATGCGAAATTCAAAGAAGCGATGGTGAGCCCCAACTCCAAAAATTTGCTAGGTATGCATGTTAGTTTCACCGATCTATTTATAGATTGAAGCAAACATCTTGGAGTTGGAATCTATGTTCTGTTAAAACGGTCAAAGGTTTTGACTCGATCAGGAACGAATAGAAACCGTGTGTTTACAAGTAAACAAGTGGGAGCGTAGTTGCAATTCTCAAAACTGTATGTTTATAACACACTTAATCTCATAAACGACGTTCCGACGCTGAAGTCTAGTCAAGGTTTGGGTCGGAAGTCAAATTCAATAATAGACGTGGGAGAAGCCGCGAAAGTTCTTGGAATATGGATCCATTGAGATGGATCAGAAGAGCTAATTGGATCGTGTCAGAATCCTTATGATTATAAGGTACTGGACAGTTCAAATATGCATGACTCCAAGAACAGCTTCATACCAAAGGTCTTATGGCAATAATCTTAGCAAGATGAAGTGTCTTGGACACTGGCTGAGCTAGTATCTATGAGTGTGATTCCTTATGCTTCAGCAATAGAATCCATAATAAATGCCATATTTAACGCTCGTATAGATGCAGTTTACGTATATAGCATGACGAGAAGATACCAATATGTTCCGGTAAGAGTCACTGGACAGTTGTAAGGAATATCCCCAAGTGTTTGAGAAACACTAAGGATAGGTTCTTGTACAACTGAGGAAATGACGAATCTGTTAAGAGTAGTTAGACAGACAAAGATGATTCACGGTTCCCACCTGTTTATGTCTCTTTGTCTGTGTAGCGGGGCTATCTGTTGGAAAGGTTTCCAAGCAGTGGACCGCAGAATAGTGCTTATTAAAGAACAGCAGTGTGGTTTGTTGGAATGGCTCCAAGCAAGAACACCGCAGCATCTCTCACAACCTAAGCATGAGTTTCATGTTGTTGTTGTAGGTACTAGATATCTGAAGACGTGGTCTAGATTCTAGTGGGAGTTATGTTAGTTATGATGTTCAGATAGACATGATGTAGTCATGATTATTAAAAACTGACATCAGCATTATTTGATCATTGGATGATTAAATAATGGTCCCAAGTATTTTATGTTCATGTTATAGGACATCAAGTTGAGGACTTGATCATGAAACCCTATAAGTAAAAAGATGACATAAATTATGATTGTCCCTAGTCGAGATTGTCAAAGTGGGACACTGATAATCGCGAGAGACTAGCTTGTGAGGTGACTGTTGACTAAGTTTCGTGGAGTCAATGATATGAGTATCACAGTCAGTCACATAGATATATGTTGGTGAACATATGATCGGACATGACCCACTAATGAGAACTCTACAGGATAGTTATATCTGTGTCATGAGAGTTTTTCATTACGACTATAGAGTATAGTCCTTAGACCTGAGTTCATCATGCTTTCTAGTATATGAACTGGTGCACTTTGACCTTGTCAAACGTCGATCCGTAAATGGCGGCTATAAAGACATTGCTTAGGTGTATCATGAAGTATATGTAGAAACAGGGATGGAACAAGAAGGGATTTGTCCCTCCTATATAACAGGGGATAAATATCTCAGGAGCCATCGAAGATTTGATACTGAGAAAATGCATGGCCGTGCTCAAACGAGGTGATTGTCAGTCGTTTGTTTTATCAGTATAGATCAGAAGTTCGATGAACATGATGTTGGCTATAATAAGGATGACACAGTTTCTTGCCTTATGCCATATCGAGATATAGCGACAAAGGGATTATGGGAATAGATGATTCCAGTACAAGTGGGAGATTGTTGGGATTATGTCCTGAAATCACGTTGTACTTACTCTAAAGATAGTTGTATTGTCGAGATCGGATAATTCATGTGATACTGGGTAGTCATAATGTTTTGCTAGAAACCGCTTATGACAAATGAGTTGTAACTCATTTCTAGTATCGTGTGAACCTAAAGGGTCACACACCTAAGCAAGTTGGACACGCTTCTGTAGGGATTGATCATTGGCATATGGTCCGATCAATGTGTATTGGATACACATTGAATTCGTGTTTTAAGAGGTGTGTCGATCGATGCCATTGGTGCGTTGATCGATACAAGAGGTGTGTCGATCGTTGCCATTGGGTGCAACGATCGACACAAGGTCGATACCGTAACTGATGTTACGGTTTATAAACCGTGGACCTATTTATAGGGGCCAGGTTACACGACCTAAAAATAGAGCCGTCGCAGACAGTTTTTCTTGATAGAAAAACAGACCCTCTTCCTTGAGAAACACGTAGAGAATCCCAAGAGATCCGATCACCGGTACTAGCATCCCGGCGGATTCCATCTTGTGTGCGTGTGGACTACGATAGAGGCGCAGCGATTGAGGCGTTCTAGATCTCGTTTACCTGCTCCAATTTCCGCTGCCAATCTCCAGGTAATCACGAGGTCAGTTCTTAGATTCAATCACCGAGACCCAGGATCCCAGGGATTCCAACACCCACAACTAACAGAAGCAAAGCATTTTCTGGGATTTGCCATATTGGAAGGACCAACTACTAAGGCATAATCTTGATGTGTGCATATTAAAAAGAAATTTTTTGGTAACATCATGAACACGTTTCTAAATGTGCAACGAAAGACGAAAGACAATTTGAAGTCTACACTTGATT
Organism: Orychophragmus violaceus; assembly: GCA_030180135.1. NCBI lineage: Eukaryota > Viridiplantae > Streptophyta > Magnoliopsida > Brassicales > Brassicaceae > Orychophragmus > Orychophragmus violaceus. The sequence continues at coordinate 16,630,510 of CM058236.1, forward strand.
TCATGTAATGAAGAACGACAAATGTCCAATTCCATTGTTTTGGTTAGATGAGGTTCCGTAGGAAGCGTTCTTTGATTGGATTATGCGGGAAGTGAAATTTCCTGACGGTTCTGCTTTGAAATTTGACACTAGAGAAGGGAAGTTATCGGAATGAAGAGCCATGATTGTAAGGTTGTGATGCAGAGACTTCTACCATTTGCTTGCTCATCTCCTTCCAAAAGATGTTCATAAAGCAATCGCAACGGTTGGAGTTTTCTTCCGGGATTAATGCACGAGGTCACTTACAGTTGACGGTATGAGAAGTTTGGAGGAAAATGTTCCTAAGATCTTATGCAATTTAGAGAAGATATTTCCACCGTCATTCTTTGATGTTATGGAACATCTTCCCTTTCATTCTTTGATGTTATGGAACATCTTCACTTGCTAGTTATTACTTTCCGTCTTAAGTACATATGAAGAGTCACCTACCTCCAGGATTCGGAATTCACGCACACAAGCAAGAAATACGGCACCATCCAAGATCTGATTGTTCGCCGAGTCATCGAGTCCTCCATGAAGCGAGCTTCGGACATGCTCCTCTCCCAACAGTCTGAAGTTGGGTCCACTGCCACCTCCCTCCCAGACGAGGCGATCAACGGAAAATCGAGTCGATCACCGGGTCATCGAGTCCTCCAATAAAATGTATGCCCCTTTGATTTTCAGGATAGCAAACGGAAAATTCAGTGACAGTCTTAAAATCAAGTTCCTTTTCTTGTGGGTTATATATTCTTACTTCTGTTGGGTAACCCAAAAAAATGTCAATACCTCAAGCTGGTTTTCCTCTTCTCTAAAGTGCATAAGGTGTCTTGGGAACCGCCTTACTAGCAACTTTGTTCAGCATATACGTAAAAGTCTTTAATGCATATACCCACAATGAAATAGGTAAAGAACAATACTTAACATGCTCCTAACGATATCTATTAGGTACAATTCCGCCTCTTAGCAAAACCATTTTTCTGAGGATTATCTGACATTGAGTGCAAAAATGCCTCTAATTTCAAGCAACTTTGCAAATGGATCAGGACATTGTCCATTTTCATCAAATTTTCCATAAAACGATCCACCTCTGTCACACCTTGCAATCTTTAATTTTTTATCTAACTATCTTTCCACCTTATCAATGAACACCTATATGACATTCACAAACTTAGACTTTCATGTTGTAGATATGTATACCCCTAACGTGAGTTATCATCGATAAAGGTGATAAAGAATTTTTCACTTCTCTAAGAAGAAGCATCAAAATGGCCACATATATCGGTAGTATTATTTTAAGAAGCTAAGTGATACTTGTTTAGTGAGATTTCCTTTAGTGCAGTCTATATATACACTTAGGTCACTAAATCCAATTGAGGAAGAATATCATTTTTAGCAATCTCGTAATCATTCTTTAGAAATAAGACATAGTATTTGATGCCACATAAAGAAGAAATTTCATATGATGAACTATGCTTAATGACTCAATTTTTAATATTAAATAAGGATTCTGATAACTTTGAATCAAGATTGAACCTCTAAAGTGAACCATTTAATGTACCACTATCATAAAAGTAATAATCTCGGTACAATGATAAAACACCATGTCCAACTTTAAAATAAAAACTTGAATTATCCAACCTATTTACTGAAAAAGATCTCTAACACATTCATGTACATAGAGACACCATCAAAGATCCACATGACACTTAATGTCTATGATCAATCTATACGTCCTAATGTCTTTACTCTTTCCTTCATCATGTTTCCCATGAACAAGTATTTTTCAGGTCCTATTATTGATTGCATCAAACTGAATCCCTTCTAATATGAGACAAATGACTAACTGCAACAGATTCTAACAATCAAATGTTATTAGCACTGCCATAAGGTTCAACAGAGAGCATACAAAATACGATGTTTACGTACGAAGAGTCACCACCCACCTAGACACGATGATAGTGGCAAGAAACAAATTTATCTATTCAGTGTGCCAAACATTTTTGAACAAATTGGACGCTTAAGTGGAAAAGGACATGAAACGAATTTATCTGCACAAGAGCTTAATTACATACACACGTATATTCTCACCATCTGCAATGAAGTCCTCGAATACAAAAGGTAAATTCATTTTTTTCATAAACCCATACCTGTGAAAATATTTTATATATTTACTAACAAATATCTATCTTAAATGTAGGATGTACATGGATTTTTTGGAAATTTTTAATACTGATATGACTGAAGACGACCGCAAAACCCGTAAATAAATGACTTCTCGAATTGGTTATAATTTCACTAAGTGTTTCTATAAATAAGTTTTGGAAAACAAAGTTATTTTATATTTTATTAAAGTTTCTCCATTGTAATTTCTTGTTAAAGATCAAAAGGAATACTGGGCATGAGTTTTCACCGTGGTTAGAAGACATTATATTTTGGCCGAGCTTCTTGGTGAAGTCATACCCAAGATATTGCACAAGGGATTTTGCAGAGACATCTTCCACAAATTCACAGAACCGGAAGAGTCAAAGGGACGGTGTCGGGGCATCAACACATAATCTGGGAGCAATGAGTATGGTTCAAGCCGACTTAAACTTTGTACGTTTTAATTTTTTATTTTACAATATGATAATTTAAATTGTTTTATAATAATAAAGTTATCTTTTTGCAGGCCATGAAACATGGACACAAAATCACATACCTCGAGGTTTTGGAATTCAACCACACAAACAAGAGAGATGGCACCATCCAAGATCTGATCACTCGCCGAGTCATCGAGTCCTCCAAGAAGCGAGCTTCGGACATGCTCCTTTTCCAACAATCTGAATTTGGGTCCACTGCCACCTCCCTCCCGGACGAAGCAATCAACGACATTGTTGTTGAGGTAAGTCATAAATTTAATACTTTATAAATATTTAGTTTATTTTAATTTATTTATAAAGTTTGTTTCCTCGATTTTTTTACAGGAAACACCGAAGCCAAAGAAAGTTGGTTCGGTTTAGGCAGTATGAGCCAAAAACTGAAGCCGTAACGTCTTCTCGGTTTATTCCGACACAGGCGGAATATGAGGCACAATTGAAGGCTAAGGACGATGTGATCACAACCTTACTGGCAAACCAAGATAAGATGATGGCAAGGTTCAACGAGATAGATTCGAGGTTTGCTGACTACGTGCTGAGGTCGGGGACGGGTTCAACTCAGGGGTCGGGGATGTAGATTTCTCGTGTTAAGAGTCGGTTTGAATAAAAAAACTTCTATTTTTTGTTTTTAATGTTTTTATGAATATTTTAAATTTTAATAATATTTCTTTTTTATATTATTTTAAATTTTATTTAAAACTAAATATTTAATAATTAAATAAAAATAATAATTACTGTCGGTTTTGTATAACCGATGGATAACCGACGGTTTAGCATCGGTTCTGAATCCGGTCGGTTAGCCGTAGGTTTGGGAAATCCCTCGGTTTTATACACCGTCGCTTATCCATCAGTTTTCTGTCAGTAACTACCGATGGAGTAGGTCTGTCAAAATTCTGTTAGTAATTATCGACGGAAAACCGACGGATTTAGAAAATCAACAAGAGATAACCGACGGATTTTTAACGTCATTTTCGGGCATTTTTCTTGTAGTGCTAAAAACCCATCAAAGAGTATGTTGAACGCTACTTTATTCAATTCCTAACATAGCGATGAAACTTCCTACATTAATCTAGGCTGTAACGATTACGACAAGCCATACCATCATTAATAGAGTATATACCAATATTGAGTTGAGAATAAATCGACGGGCGAGCATAGCATTTCGTAGCTTGATTATCATAATTCGGTTCCCTCATACAGTTCAGAATTTCACACACCAATGGGAAATAAAAAATATCAAGCTACGGAGGAGGAGAACTTAGATGAGCTTAGAATATCTTGTTTGAAACCATAAGTGTTTAGGACAGATTAGGGGAATGTGATGTACTATGGGAGGTCGCACATGAACATATTTATTGTGGGTTCTCTTATGAATACGAACAAATGAGGCAAGTGATGAAGTTAACTATCTGTTATTGACACGATAATGAGAAGCAACATTCAAGTTTTATGCACAACTACAATCTTCTCCAACGAGCTTTTTGCTTAAATGAAGCTGAGTGTGTGTTTCACTTAAATGAGCTTATAAAATTGGTCAACTTATTTTTTAGAAGCCAAGGAATGTTCGACTTACACTCTTTTATGATCTTCAATGTGGGTGAATCTCAGCTAGTTTGTTTCTTTTTATCATGAGAAAAATGCATAAACTATGTAACGTAAGTAATTGTACCTCCGTCACTCCAGTAAGGTACCTGTGGGCATATGGAACAGCTACTGGTCGTAATATAAGCTCCACTTACATGTAACAAGGTTTATAAGATCATTTTTAGGAAATCATGTTATTTAGAAATTGGCAATTGATAAACGAAAAAGATGTGCGACTACCGAGAAATTTTAGTGAGCCTAGCTGACTCTGAAATTTTGTGGCATTAGCATCTTCTCCGTCCATGTACAGGCAATCTTTCACATGAAAACATACAAGAAACTCTTGACTGTGAAAACACTTAAAATTATACTTGCAACCCAATGATATATATAGCTGAAAAGAAAACTAATATATACATGCCTCATCAGCTTCACATCAATCTTCTCAAATTATGTGTGTGTTTTCACTTTGATGATCTCAACAAAATTGGTGAACTTTTCTTTTAGGAGCCCTGATTTGTTTGACACAAACTCTTTTATGATCCGCAATGTGGATGAATCTCAACCGATTTGTTTTTTCTTATCATGAGAAAATTGTAATTTAATTTTATGATTTCAATTATGAAATTCATCCCAAGATGAATCTAGATTCGTTTTAATTCAACCACACACAATTTCATAGAAGAAAAAAACACTAACCTATAATTCATGCTTAATCGGATTTAGTATGAACTCAAAACTTCAATTAATCTTCTCTTTCCTTTATCATTTTCATCTTTAAAGATCTTTTTGATGGATAAAGGACCCTATAAAATCTATGTGGCTTATATGTTTTATATGTGATTAATCGTGTGTCCATATGATCTTTTTATACACAATCAAAGTGCCTCTTCAACCAAGAGCCACAACCTTTCATGTATATATGTATGGTATATTTTCGTTAATTATTAATAAACAACCTTTTCCATAACACATATTTATATATAACATTTAAATAATTTAATAAGGGAAAGAAAGAGGGTTATCAATACATCCAGTTTTAATGTCTTGAATTAAAACCTATCCATCACGGTGTCGTTTTTAATGTTAAAACATTTTATTTTTATATGAACTTGATTCATATACTAAACCGAGAGATGAATATGTCATATAAGAATATAAATATTATTACATTCTCCCACATGACCTTTATGTCGATTTAATGGTTTAATAATTTTTATGCGTATTTTTATATCAAATTCATTTTACACTTGATTATCCTATATATAATGTTTGGAGGGGAGGCTCTCCAGTGTTAACACGTCAGCCCTCCCCTTATTAGTTAATCTTATTAAATTTCGTCCACGTAACATCATCAACATCCAATTGTGAGCTTACCAGAATGTTTCGGGTCCAATTCCAAATATTTTGGCCAGAAATTCCAAACCAACAGATTTACTTGACTAGAGATGAGAGCAGTGGATTTCACGTGGATCTCCAACACCCCAGATTTTCATGTAATTGGATCCACGAGTTTCCTTCTCGTAAGCCATTTTGTCAACTTGTAAGATCTCAACTCGCCTATCCGAAGATAGAAAGAGTTTTAGGGTTTTTCTTAAGGGATTCTTCAAAGTCTTAAAACCTAGCCCGGCAGTGATGATGAAATTAGGGCTAAATTGGCGTTCCGGTGAATCGGAATAAATGGAATTGAGTTTTATAGCTGAACCTTGTAAAAGGCTGCCTACGTACCCTTCAGAAAGGGATCAAGCCATTCGTAGTTCCTTGAAAGAGTTCGTCGAATGATGATATGGTGAAAGAGTTAAGTCGTCTTTTAGCGACTTATCGTATTGTGCGTGTTTCGATCTCCTTTAGCCTGAATACCTTTATTCTCTCATGTCGAGGTTTAGGTCGGCTTACCGAGTCGTCTATAGATCGATCTCTTGTAGCCGGAATACCCTCATCCTCTCATGTCGAGATTCAGGTCGACTTCAGGAGTTGTTCATCTTTTTCTTGATCTTTTTCTCTGTGTCTTTGATATTCCATGTCTCTCTAGCCTGAATGCCCTCTTTCTCTTATATAGAGTTTTAGGCCGGCATAAAAAGTCATATTTCTTAAAAAAAATATATATATTTTATTAAAAAGAAAATAGATATTTTCGTTTTGTGATTATCTTCGGAAATTGCCATTTATCTTCATCGACATAGTAATTATCCATAATAAATGCATTCTATTTCGGGCCGATCTTATTATATGAATGGGCCATTTGGAGGGGTGCTAAAACCGACTCCAACAATAAGTCCCCCCCCCCAAGTCGGCGATTCGAGCGTTTGACGTGATGATCGGTGATAGAAAACATTTCGGTTCGTGAAGTATAAAAGATCGGCATGAATCTCCAGTATTCCTTTGAGTGTTGTCGTGGAAGAATAATCTTTTCCGTAGTTAAGTTAATCGGGTCATTCTGTCCTTTGATCCGTTTGTATGGATCTTTGGCGAACGAAGATTAAAACGTAGATCGGCGTTGAACTGCTTTACTTTAAGGCTTACGCCCCACCGTATCTATAATTGCGAGACGGATCTCGGCTTTATTCTAAGGGTGGGCGAATGTGCGATGATGTGCTCGACTTATTTGTTATCACCCACCGCGAAGAATTTGCGGGACGGATCCCGGCTTTTCCTTACCACGATGTGCACCTCGTGCGCAAGGAAGACCACACTCCTGGCCAGGGAGCATGATGCTAGTGCGAGTCTTTGCTCGGTTTTTTTGCGAGTTACTTAGACCCGACTTTTGCGAACTAAGGAGCTCGGCTTTCTGCGAGTTACTTAGACCCGACTTTTGCGAACTAAGGAGCTCGGCTTTTGCGAGTTTTAACTCGGCTTTTGCGAACTAAGGAGCTCAGCTTTTTGCGATTTTTAACTCGGCATAAGTTAAGAATTTATCTCGGTATGAGTCAAAGAGAATTATTTAGTTAATAAATAAAAATAAATATGAAAGACTTACCTGACGTATCGTGACTGGGCATTTGAACTTTATTTTTGGGCCCTTCTTTAATTGATTTGGGTCCATGTACGTCTCTTCTTTTTATACACCTCAGCTTTGATTATGCTAACCAGGTTCTTGGCACATCTTGGTTCAGATAAACCGATCTTTTAACTTTTCCCTTTAATTTTAATGTCGTCATCTCTTTCCTAGCTCGAGAAGATCTGACTATGCATATGGTGTTGGTTCTCTTCTTCAATCTCGGTTTTATCTCCTTAATTTCCAATAATTTGTAGCAATCCTTTGTTTAGCGTTTTATAAATCTTTGACTCTCTCAAGATCTTGTGATGGATTTGGAGATCACCAATAGGGAACAGTTTTATGAGCTCGACGAGCTGATAGTTTATCGGTGGAAGACGATTTGTAGAGACCAATCGGCGTTGACGGAGCTGATTTTCCGGGATCGTTGCTGAGCGGATTATGAAAGCTCGCCTAGTTATCGATGTCGGAGAGCATGAGTGGATCTGAGTTTGCCGACTCGAGACGGATTGTTCATATGATGAGAAATTGATGGTCAGCTGATGAGTTCGAGCATATTCTAACTCGCGGACAGATCTGAAGCATATGATAGGAGTTTGTCTTAGGGACGTCTATAACTTGTCCTATTTGAGCTTGCGAAACAGGAGGTAGTTTCTTGGTGAACTTAGGAGCTTGTACTTGACGATCTTTAAGCTATATTTCCGAGATGACGAGATGACAAGCTCAAGTCGGCTAAGATTTGTTCTCCAGTAGCTTGATTCCATCTTTTTTGAAAGGTTATGGTTGTTTTTGAGCTTTGTTAAATTCTTGAGCCACTGAGCTGTTGAGCTTGATTTTGAACTTGAACAGGCTTTGATCTGATTTCTTTAATTTGAATTGTTGAAAGCCTGGATCTTCGACGTGATTGGATTTATCTTGAAGATCAGAGACGGACAGCGTGGGCATCCTCGGCACAAGATATTAGAGATGACGTTAATGTCATCATCAAGCTCTGAATTTCAAGCTTCTGTTGTTGAGATCGATCGTTCAGGGAGTATAGTGAGCATTGATTCTTTAATTGGCGAAGGCAATGATAGAAACCTGAGACGTCGGTTGTTGAGACAGGATGTCGTTGTCTGTTCGAATAGAATGTTGATCGTGAGTTGACGACAAGCTGGTTCTTACGAGATCGATTGTTCGAGATCGTGAATTGAGTTCACGAGGAAGACCGAATGCCAACTTGGATTTTGTAAGATGCTGCTCCCAGTTGAGACTTGATTCTGTTGGATTTCTTTGACTCTTGATAGGATATATGATACTCGAGATCGGCTCAATCAATTGTGAAGTGACGAGCTTGTGTAATCTGTTCGAGCTCGTCTGATCGTGGCCGTGATGAGCTGATTGATAAGCTCGGGTCGTGATGGTTTGACTCTTTGACGTTGGATCAGTAATGGAGGTATAGGGGATAGTGTCATGATGGGAAAATTTTGCAGCAAGGCAAAAGGTTCAAGCTGGTCTTGAGCGTGTGCAGTATGACGAGGTGGATTGACGGCGAGCTTGTATTTAACTCGAGATTCTAAAAAAAATTGGAGAGGTTGCCTTCTTCGGATATCGGCATTGCTTCTTGTTATTTGCTGGCTGCGATCCATCCCTAACATTGGGTTTTTATGTGTTTGATGAAGACGAGACGAGACGTCGTGACATGGTCACATGAGGAAATAAGTTGACGAGCTGACAAGGAATAGCTAGCGAAGACTTGTTGCTTCTTTGTTGTAAAAGAGACTTAATTCCCTGTCAAAGATATTGAAACTTTATGAGTACAAGTCAATGAACATCCATATTGTTGAGGAAATACTATTAAGTTCATGATTTTCTCAATTGAATGGCAAAAGAATCACGTGATTAAAGTTATCGATGGTGAGCAATCATGATGGAACTAATTGTAAAAATAGACTTAGCTTTTAGATGACCGAATCAAAAAATTAATAAACTATTATAAACTAGAGAAGTCAGATAGTCAAACTAGATAGTTATCTTTATAATTTGGGGGTGAGGAGCGTCGATTGAAGCAAAATATTTAACAACAATTAAGTGGAATCGATCATGAAACGTGAATTCAATCATGAGACTTGAATTTAGATACTTATCTTAATGATTTTGACGAAGCCGTGATGTGTGATGTTGACGTCGATAACGACTATGGCGGTGTTTTTCTTTGTACGCCGATCATGCGTGATTGTCTCGTCGTTGAGCATGGTGTATCAAAGATTTTTGAAGAAATCCCCACAGTCGGCACCAATTGTAAGATCTCAACTCGCCTATCCGAAGATAGAAAGAGTTTTAGGGTTTTTCTTAAGGGATTCTTCAAAGTCTTAAAACCTAGCCCGACAGTGATGATGAAATTAGGGCTAAATTGGCGTTCCGGTGAATCGGAATAAATGGAATTGAGTTTTATAGCTGAACCTTGTAAAAGGCTGCCTACGTACCCTTCAGAAAGGGATCAAGCCATTCGTAGTTCATTGAAAGAGTTCGTCGAATGATGATATGGTGAAAGAGTTAAGTCGTCTTTTAGCGACTTATCGTATTGTGCGTGTTTCGATCTCTTTTAGTCTGAATATCTTTATTCTCTCATGTCGAGGTTTAGGTCGGCTTACCGAGTCGTCTATAGATCGATCTCTTGTAGCCGGAATACCCTCATCCTCTCATGTCGAGATTCAGGTCGACTTCTGGAGTTGTTCATCTTTTTCTTGATCTTTTTCTCTGTGTCTTTGATATTCCATGTCTCTCTAGCCTGAATGCCCTCTTTCTCTTATATAGAGTTTTAGGCCGGCATAAAAAGTCATATTTCTTAAAAAGAAATATATATTTTCTTAAAAAGAAAATAGATATTTTCCTTTTGTGATTATTTTCGGAAATTGTCATTTATCTTCATCGACATAGTAATTATCCATAATAAATGCATTCTATTTCGGGCAGATCTTATTATATGAATGGACTATTTGGAGGGGTGCTAAAACCGACTCCAACACAACTGATGTATAATTTAGGATCTACCGTTAAGCCAAAAAGACTTTGCCGCGGTGAATGATAAAGATTCTTGTTAAAAATTCCAAGTTGAAAAGGTTTGCCAATAATTTTGTGTGTTTGGTCTCTCTTGTATATTATTTGTTAGATTTGTTTATGAGTAACCTTGGATATTGCACAGCAAAAGAACACCCCTCGAAAATATCACCAATGGTACGTTCTCTCTAATTTGCGAAACTTGAGCTAATTTAGCTTAGAAGTGTATGAATTTGAGGTTTGAGAGAGTGGATATCTGTTAGTTCTTTGTTTTCCTCTGTAATAGTTGTGGTTTGGATCTATGTCTATGGGGTTTATCCCCCAAAAAGTATTCAGATTTACGCTAACTTTTGGTTACTTTCTTATTTAGATATGGTTTGAATTACTAAGAACTTAGGGGATGCCTATTTCCTGTGAAAATTTGAACTTTTTTTCCTTTCAATTCCTCGGGTTAGAGCCCCATAGGATTTTTTTATTCAATTGTATGTAGAAAGTGGAATGCATTAAAGTTTACATGTTACTATGAATTTGTTCCTTCTCTGAATCATTTATTCTTTGCACATGCAGTTTCTTTGTGGGATTTGGAATTCATCTGGTGGCACCTGTTTGGGTTATGTAATCCTTATTTGTCATGACTTTATTCCAGAAATTGTGTCGATAAATATTTACTACATCCCCTTTTTGTGGAAGCTTTTGAATTCTGAAATTATATTTTCACAGCCTTTTCTTGAATCTGGTCTAGAAGCTCTGCTGAACACTGGGCTGAAGCTATGGGGGAAGAAGATACAAAAGTCATTGTTGAGACAACAGCAAAAGGGACCAGTTCTCTCCAAAAGCCGTCAGATGCAAAACAGGCGGAGGAGAATGGAGATAGTGGCAAAGAAACACATGAAAACAAGAAAAGGGAGGTTACTGGATCTGAGAAAATGGAGATAGATGATGATATCAATTAAGATGAAGACAAGAATACGACGGAAGATAAAGAGACATATTGCAGGAAAAAAATTGAGACTGAGGAAAACAAGAGAAAGACGTCAACGAAGACAGCGGACACGCACTTAAAACGGACGAGGATGAGGGACAACCAGGAGCTGATAAAATGGATGAAGACACATATGGCAAGAAGTTTGAAGCTGATGATGGTATTTCTGGGGACAATAAAGACATAAAAGATGTCGAAAATCAAGTGGTGAACAAGATAGATACTATTGAAGGAGGCAAAGATAAACTAAGCAAGAATCATAGGAGGAGAAACTAGGTGGGAAAGTAAATGTTAAAAAAGAAGGGAATAAGGAAGACATAAAGAGGAAGAGAAGTTGGTCGGTGGAGACTAGGGGGACAATGTCGATGAGGTTGAATAGATGGATACAAGTACCAAAGTAGAGGCATCACAAGAAAAACATGTATAGTTACCAAATACATTTGGTCAACAATATAGTTACAGCTCCTAAAAAACATGCGGGGTACTCACCTAATCCTATATATAATGAGAGGGGGTTCTCTCAAGCTGACACATCAGCCCCCTTGATTGGTCAATTTAAATTAAAAGTTTTCACATCATCAACTAAATTACAAATAGATATACTATTTAATGTAAAATCATTTAATTTAAATATAATTAGTTAAAATTGAAACATAAATCTAAATTTAAATCATATATAATAAGAGAAGGGGGCTCTCTCAAACTGACACATCAGCCCCTTTGATTAGTCAATTTAAATTAAAAGTTTCCACATCATCAACTAAACTAAAAATCAACTAAACTAAAAATAGATATAATATTTAATGTAAAATCAATTAATTTAAATGTAATTAGTTAAAATTGAAATATAAATCTAAATTTAAATTAATTTAATTTAGAATCTCATAAATATATAAATATTATAAATTTTAATTACAACTTCTAAATTTTTATGCAATAAATAAACAAAAATAAATAAATCTTAATATAAGTGAAATATCATATTATAAGACTAAAAGTAAAGATAACATTATTAAAAAGTTTATAATAATTGAAATTTAGAAGAAAAAACTATAGAACAAAATAATATAAATAATAAAATAATACTTATTAACACTAGAAATAAAATATTATGAAATGAGATACAATGAAGATAAAAAACAAAATATAAAAAATATAAGAACATAAGAAATAAAATAAAATCAATGATAATATTATAAAACGTTTACAATATAAATTTAAATAATATAAATAATAATTATTTAGACTAGAAAAAATATTATAAAAATGAGATACAATGAGATACAATGACAATAAAAAATGAAAACATAAGAAATAAAATAAAATAAATGATATATATATATAAATTAAAGAAATTTAAAATGAAAACTAAAAAATATTAAAATATAGAAATAATAATTATTAACAATAGATAGAAAATGGTACAAAATTAGATAAAATGATAATAAAAAAAAGAAATTATATAAAATATTTGATAACATAGAAAATAAAACAAAGTCAGTGAAATATATATATAAAATAACAAATTTTAAAATGATAACTAAAACTATTAAAATATTATGAATGAAAACTAAACATTTAAGAGTTCGATGAATGAAAAATGTATAAATAACAAGTATATATATTTTAAATAGTTTATAAAAATAAAAGGATGATAAAAAGGTTGGAGAAAATAAAAGTTTATAAAAAACTTATTTAAAATTTGATAATTAAAAACAATTATTTATAAAACAAATTAAATAAATAATTGTATGTTAGCGCATATTCTCTCCTAAAAATCACTATACTCATAAAAAAGAAAGAAGAAAATGCAAATTTGTAAACTAAAACTTATAAAATATTAATACTCAAAATACATATCAAAATATATTAAATATCTACAAATTTAAGCAATATCCGCGCATTTGCGCGGGTTCTCGCCTAGTTATAATAAAATCAGAATTGATCGAAACATGAAAGTCAAATATCATTACATCAGACATGTTCCTTTCATATATCACTCACCAATGCCAACTTTATATATAGTTTTTTTTACATTGAGAAGAGTCTTAATTCTCAAAATATTTCTTTATATTGAGGAAAACCTTAATTCTCAGAACAATCATTTTATCTTGAACAATAAGTGTATACACATACTTTTAAGATAACATGTTCAATAAAGTAGAAACATAACTTCAAGTGAATTCATAGCATCAGAAATATTATGAGCATACCATAATTAGAATATCAATGCTTCACCTATATCAGTCATACGTTCTATATGGCCATGAACGCCTTGAGTGGTCCTCTACTAAATGGATATGGTACAATCATGTCCAACATTATTTTCTCAAAAGACACTATATGTTTCCACCATTCCTATTTAACAAAAAAATACTTTTACATCATGTGTGTTTAACACCCTTCTATTACTTGTCAAATTAATTCTCAGCGGCCATGCTATAATGTCAACATTCCAAAACCTCAAGATAAAGTTCTACAATCTTAATACATAAATTATGGCCTCAAAGCATACCAAAAATTAAGTCTTAATAGTGGGAGTAGTTATAATAAACTACTTTCCACTCTTTCAAGATATTTTTTCTTTACTTTATAGGAACAAATAACCGCACGTCGGTTTACAGCTACCGACATATCCAATATATTTTGAATCTGAATTATAATGACCTCTACGTGATCATATATTCTTTATATAAGCATGAACTCTTAGGTGCCTTGCAAGTGCCCGAGCACCTTCTTTTCAAATTTCTAGTAGTCCGTTCTGGGATTACTTTGATATTGACCCAATATACCAACAACAAATCTGATATATGGTTGAGTACATGTCTGAACATAATTCAAACTCCTAACTACTGATGCATATGCAATTCTTTCCATTTCCTTATACTCCAATTCATTTTTTGGACATTTCTTTTCACTTTCAACCCCTTTCAGAATTGGAGCTATCCATGCAGAGCATATTTCCATGGTATATCTCTCTAATATCTTATTGATATATCCTTTCCGAGATAAATTTAACAATCCTTGTGATCTATCTTAAAGTATTTTTATACCAATCACATAAGATGCCTCACCCATATCCTTCATCTCAAAGTTCTTTGAGAGATAGTTCTTTATATCATGTAGCATCCCAAGTCATTTGAAGTAAGAAAAATGTCATCAACATATAAGACCAAAATCACAAATTTCCTCCCACTGAATTTAATGTAGATACATCGATCAACAATGATCTCTACAAAACCGTATGACGTGACATTATTTTTTAATTTTAGATACCATTGTCTGGAACCTTGTTTTAGTCCATATATTAACTTTCTCAGTTTACATACCAAATGTTCTTTATATGTGGTTACCAACCCTTTAGGTTGGTCCATATATACTTCCTCATGAGCCACCAAAGCCAAAAAAAATCCTCAGGGAGTCCTTCTTAGAAGCTGGAGAGAAACTCTCTTTGTAGTCAATGCCATCCTTTTGGGTGAAATCTTTAGCAACAGGCGAGCCTTGTACCTTTCAATGTTAGCTTTTGAATCGTGTTTAGTCCTTAAGACCCATTTAGAACAAAAAATCTTCAAACCATTAAGAAACTCTACTAAGTCGTAAACATAGTTATCACTCGTAGGCTTAATTTCTTCAAATGAAGCATTCAACCACTTTAGAAGAGTTAATTTCCATTGCTTTCCGGAGTGAGTTCGGGCTTCATCAATGCTTAAGTCATATTCACTCTCAATAGTGTAAACCATATAGTCTTCTTTGACTTCCAGATCGTCTCAGTGGTTCTTGTGGTGAACTATTCTCTTCTTGAATTGTGACATGTTCACTAACTGTACTTTCAACTTGTGGAGTGATAGGTCAAATCTTATCCTTATTTCTAACTGCAAGTGCACAGTGTCGAACGATGTAGTATCTAGGGTATCGAATCCACAGAGACTCCAATTTCACATGATAGATTATGAGTAGTCGAATTAAGCTAAGCGAAGCAGATTGTAAGCAGTAAAAGCAGTGTAAATTAAAGTGAGTGTAAGTAATTAACGAAGGCGTCAGGTTTCAGGAAGTTCTCAGGAAATCAGGAAATCAGATAACAAATCAATCAGGATTCAATCTATTAGCGTTCTTGAACTAGAATCACAGAAGTATAACTAACCAGCTTTCGCTGCGATAATTATCTATGCACTACAAGAAATATGGGTATTGATAGCACCACGAAAACGCTATCATATGTCTATGATAGCGTTTCCATAAACGCTATGTTTGCCGCTGCCATCTTAGGTCTGCCATCTACTATAGCACTAATTTGAGATGCTATCATATATATGTCTACGATAGCGTTAATTTTGATGTGATTATATAGTTTTCAGTAGCATTGGTTTATCGCCATTTTATAAATTAATACAGCATATTATTCGTGCAATAATACATATTTTGGTGGCAATATTTTCGAGTTGTATTATACTTTATACTAGCGTTTTATAGTTGTTGTGTTATTATTTATAATAATGGTCAATTTTTATGGCTATTGTATATTCTATTAACACTTTTATATTTTGCCATATTTAATATTAATGAGGGCTATTGAAATTTTATTATATAAATTATTTTAAATTCTTTATGAAATATTATTAAAATATCAATTAAATTTAAATAAAAGCAATTATATTTAAAATTTATTTTTTATTAATAACTTAAAACATGTTTTACACAAACACAATAAAAGATACATATCAAGAAATTTCTAACATATTCCTAACATTGGTCCTATCATTTCTTCAAACTTAAGAGTTGCTTCCACTTAGTCTATTCCATCCTCAAATACAAAATCGCAGCTTTACACTTCGTTTGATTGTCTGGTTCTTGTGAATACTTCACCTGCGAATGTAGCAAGACAGAATAAGAATATTGGAGTTCGACATGTCACACATGTAGGCTTGTTTTTACCAGCCAATTTTTCAAAACACTTCAGACAGAAGTTATGGCCGCATGGAGTCTGGAAATATGTTTACAAGAAAGCCAATAGCAGTAATTAAATATTAATCATACTCATCAAGAATACTTGAACTCATAAATTAAAAGAAAGAGACAACCAAAACATGCATGCCACTCTTACTATCTAGAGTTCACGACATTAAATTCAGCAAGAAAAAGATCTTGACAAGAACACCAAATTTGAAATATCAACAGCTGAGCAGAGTGTAAGTTTACAGTCATTTAAAGTTTAGCTATGACATCTCGACCAAGGAAGCTGTCAATGAACCATGTCAAGAACATTTGGGGCTATGAATCCCAATCGACTTTAGATTCCAAATTCAAAATGCAAGTAAGAAAATATGTTTAAGCAAGACACATACCTTCAGGAAGCAAGCTTGTGTTTACAAACCTGTACACATGAAAACCAGATGGTCATAAACATGTTTGGAACTAAAAAGAATGTTGAACTTGAAACAAATCTTCTTAAGTATATGATAAACAAAACTCAGAATACCTTTTTCCACTCATGTTATAAACACATGATCGACCTATCATCAAAAAGGGACACCATATTAAAGCCAGCACAAACACTACACTAAGAACATGATATAGAAAATAAGCAATATTCAGAGTAACATTAAGCTTACAAATGGTTAATAATGAGATACTAACAAGTTCAAGAACGCAAATATTAATGGTTTTGAATCAAAGGAATGAATTCAAGAAACTTAACAGTTATTCAGAATTAGAAATGAGTAATTATACAATGATATAAAATGAGTAACTATTACCTGAGTAACTTGCTTGTCGCACTCTGTTGGTTCGGCATTCTTGTCCTTCTTGATATTGTTCTGAGCCGAAAACATTTTCATAGGTCCAGAATTGCAATAAACAAACCCATAAATGATATTTAGGCAAACGAACATACTATCAATTAAATCAAGATCAAAACTGAATGGTCATTTCTAAAAAGCCATGAACGATCTATCAAGCTACACATCTAATACCATTTTCACTTGATAGAGTTGAAGACTTACAGGTTTTTGGACGAGGAAACCGGAGAGGAGATTCCAGAGAGAGTAGAACGCAGAGGAGATAACAGCGGAGATAACAGCGGCTAAGTGCTGATTCGGGGTGAGACCAACCGCCATCATGCCGTAGAAGGTGAAGTAGGTGAAAGTGAGGAACATGAACACCAAGTAGAGTATAATCTTAACGAGTGTTCTTTCAAAACCAATGGTGAAGTATGTGATGACACCATAGAGAATGGTTTGGGTGAAAATGTAAGGTATCTCCACAAGGCCTTGAGCTGCTGCATATGGAATTGGACCATACATTCCCGCCGCTTTCTCTCGGTAGAATACTGTTCTTTCGATTGAGACGATTGGTTGTACCGATGAAGCGTTACTAACTCCAAGAAACAGACACGCCGAGTAAACAAATCACAGCAAATGTTCACTTTCGTCCTTTCTAGGAATCGGGCAAAAGGAACTTCGGGAAATCGAATACAAGAAAATGTAAATCCAAAAAGACTAGATGGAATGTAAATCCAAATCTCAAACCGATAGTGGGGCTATACCTTTCTATTGCGAGAGACAGATATAGAATTTGCTAGAAACTCTTCGTCTTCAGATACAGATTCTTCGACGGAGCTCTATTGTTCTCCGTCCACACTCTCTGGTCCCATTGAATTAGGGATTTCTTCGTGGTTTCTTGTTCAAGGAGGTAACGAAGTTTAATCAAAGGATATTTGAGATTTTAAGCATCAATTCATAAAGGATCTTGCACAAAATTAAAGGGAAGAGAAGAATCTAGGAGGGGATGAATTAAAACACTAAAAGGAATAAATAATACATGGAAAATTTAGAGATGGCCAAAAAAGTCGAGAAGAAAGTTTGAGAAATGAACGATGGAGTGAGAGGAGAGAACAGAGACGATTCAGAATCGGAAAGAGATTGAATCGGGGTGGATTCAGAGAGAGAGAGAGACGGGGATGACGGTGGATTCACAGAGGGTTTGATAAAATTTGCCTAAATTTTGATATACCGCCAAATCCAAAATAATTGGGAAAAGTTGCGCCAAATTTTGAAAAAGAGGTTCAGAGAGGGTTATGTCTAAATAATGAAATTTTATAAAACAAACATACATTAGTTATAAAAACATAAAGTCTAAATTTTATTATCAAATTTTAGATTGTTTTATTTTTATTTGCACAATTATATTTTAGTTTTGTAACTTTTGTTTAAATTTTATGTTTGTTTACTACTTGGAATAATAATTTTAGGGTTTAGTAATTAAGATTTGTATTTGGGAGTGAAGACTTAACATTTAAAATATAATTTGAGTTCGAATTTACAATTTATTATTTAATTGGGGTTTGGAATATTAGAATATAGGTTTAGGATTTAGGGTTTAGGACATTGTAGTATATGTTTAGGGTTCAAGACATTCCAATTCATAAACCCTAAACCTTGTATTCCAATTCACTATATTAAATCTTTTAGTGGAATATAAAGTTTAGGGTTAGAAATATAGGGTTTAGATACAATGGCGATTGCCTTGATTAGCAGAAATATATTGTAAATGTAAATCTTAAACTCATACAATTATATCTTAAAACCGTATACAATTATATTTTTATACCCTAAACTTTAAACCCTATACCCTAAACTAGTCAAAAATTCAAACACTATATTCTAAATTAAATAAACCCTTACCTTCCAATACTCTAACTCTAATCATGCATTATCCTAAACATTTACAATTATATCTTAAATTTATACAATTATAATTAAATACCCTAAAATCTAAACCCTATACCCTAAACTAATAAAAAACTCAAACCATATATCCTAACCTAATCAAATGCTTACTCTCCAATACCATAACTCTAATCTTGCAATACCCTTAATTAATCTTTACAATTATTATATAATTATATGTTTATACCCTAAACTCTAAACCTTATATTCCAATACAATATATTGGAGTCTTAGGGTTTTTGTTTGTGGTCTAAATCATATACAATTTTACTTTTAGGATATGAGATTTTAAGGGTTATGTTTAAGATTATGTTATACATATGACATAATAATGATATTTATATTTTGGTGATAATTGAGAAATTAAAAAAAAAAAATATTTCAAACCCTAAACAAAAGAAATATATTTGATTTTTTAAAACTTTAATTAGTAACTCAAAAATATATTACACAAAACATTACAAAATCAAAACCAAAGCAAACAACATTACAAAATCTTAAATTTTAATGTCTGGAATCATAATCTAAAGAAGAGTAGTAACACTTTGTTCATGCAATTTCTCAATCATCTTGCGTTTGAGAATGTAACTACACATTGCAATCGCAATTGCCTCTGCATACATCCCTCAAGCTATATCCTGCAAAGCCAAAAGGGTAATTAGCAATTACCAGGATGAAAACACATGAGAAAAGACTTAACATGTTCATACTTTTGCTTGTGCATCACACGAATCCAAATTGTCGGAGACATTACCAATAAGACGGCGACGCTTGTTCTGTGCACGTCTAGGAGCTTTTCATTGACGAGTTTCTCCAATGACAGAGCCAGCTCCATGGCTGCAACGACAAAAGAAAGATAAAAATTTGCATTCCAAACTTGAGCTTGATAAAAAATGCATATTCCTTACATACATTCACTCCACATCATTCATCGCTTTGTTAAATGGTAATGAAAACCTATACAAAGATTTCTTATAAGCATCATATCATTGTCAAATCTTAAGAAGCTATGGATTCTTTTGACATCAAATTCTTTTTCTACTATCTCAGATATGGGAATGAGCTTACCAAACAGAGCATCACTTTTCTCAGGGTAGTCAGAATAAGACTAAGGCATCACCATGGGCTGTAACTTGACCCTCCTGACACGGTTCTGTAGTTCACATAAACACCAATTGAAACCGAATGAATTTATTGGCCAAGGACCTGATACTCCACCAACTTCTCAGCTTGGTATCTTTCTTCCACACCGATTCCTTGAAAAACCTGCAAAGCAAGAAACCAAGCAACTGATTATCAACACCCTGAACAAATTTTAGCAGTAAGGCACATGATAAACTTCCATATTTTCAGGCATGGGGCATACTAGAAGCCACAGCTGCGGAACAAGCTTTGTATCGAGTTCTTCCTCTGCTTTGTATGAGTATGGGAGAGATGCCAGTACAATACCAAGCTGGTATCAGAAAGAAAGAGCTGAGAGCAACCTGAAACCGTCTAATATCAAAGCAATATCAAAGGATAAGTTTGATCTCTAGTGTTAGATGAAGATGGTGTCTCAACATCAGTTGGCTTGAAGACACGGCGCATGGTGAATGAAGTACAAGAACGGTCGCTCTTCTGACCAGAAGACATTAACCTAATGAGAGGCAACTTAGGTTTGGTCATATGTTCATCCAAACTACCTTCCCAATGCTGATTCAGCCAGTCAAAGATCACTGGTATAGGTATACCAAACTGCATCATCATCTTCTTGTTATCTTTCTTCAATGATGAAGAGGGAGATGTGGAGGTTGAGGTTGGTGATGTAGCTAGCTTCTTCGGATCACAGATCATGAATGCGAGATTCCCTTGAACATCAAACCCAGCTGATCCAGGACTCCATATCATTTCATCGGTTGATAGTTTGATAAGATTGTCAGTAGCTACAACTAACTTTCCCTCGCCAATCTTGAGCTCGTTCTGAGCGGTATAGCCTAAGAGGTACACTACACTTCCTAGATCAAGGTTTGGTTTTGAACATGTCTTTAAGTAATGTGGCTGTTGTGTTTGTGTCTGGGAATTTGAGTCTCCATCCACAAGGTCTAAGCTAACTATGGTGAGATCAATAACCGAACTTGTAATGAAAAACCTGCAAGTGGCACTAAACAAATAAACATAACTACAATATAAAGGTTTAACCTTTATGTTCTGTTTGGTCTGACGAAAAGCTAAAGATTGGTTTTTCAAATATGAATTAGAGCCAATTTTATATCGCAATGATTCAAAAAGTTCACCGGATCGAGCAACCGACAAGACAGGAAAATCATAATTCAAAGAGTGTGGTGGGACCTGTGAGGGAAGAGAGTGGCGGCGACACCGTTCTGAAGCTGGACCTCGGCGGTTTTGGTGGCGGAGATGGAAGGGAGATTAAGGTGAGTGGTGAGAAGAAGATTCTGCTGAATTAAGAATCCGGTTCCAGAAGTAAGACCATTTGGTCCGGGGAGATGGAGATTCGAGCCATCGCCGGAGCTTTGCCGGTAAAAATAGAACCTTTCATCTTCTCGCTTTTGCTTACTCCTTTACAGAAGCACCATGAGTCCAATATCACTCCCATTCTCTCTCTATCTCTCTATTGATTCTGGGAAATTTTTGAGTAACGCAGAGCTCGAGAAGCTTAAAGCGCTCGAAGGGTTTTCGTATTTTCAGGAGCTGGAATCTGGATCGATGTGAGTTCGTGTTATGAGGCAAGATGAGATGGTGAATGAAGAGATCTGGAGAAAAGCATTTTACCTTCTTTTTTATTTGTCCGTGAACAAATAAATTTTTTTTGGAGTGAGTAAAAGACTTAGCCAAAAAATCTATTTTTTACGAAAACTAAAATATTTGTGTGCCAAAGTGTTATGTTGTTAAAATTTAGAGGTAAAGTAGGATTTTCATCAACTTTTACCTTCCCGCTTAATTAAAATCTTTCATAACGTTGATTTGATGCTATGATAGAGTTGGCGTCCCAACTTATCACTTTTAATAGCAATTTATGAATTCGTGCTATCGTGAACTGCTATCAATAGTCATATTTCTTGTAGTGATGTCTAACAACCTAGTAAGCCAACTCTCGTTTCGAATCCTAGAGTTCTAAACATGAATTTAATTCAGGTTCTTTCGTTCACAAATTCCCTAAGCCAAATCTCTTTGTGAATAGGTAATTTGCTCAACTAGGTTCTTTTCTAATTATTTAACCAACTCTCGCTGCACTAATCAATCTAATATTAATAATCTAAATGGCCAGTTCAGATTAAGCATTAAGAACAACTTAGACGAAGAACTAGATGATGAATCCTAATTAATCAATTATTCTAACATTCCTTAAATCCCTAAACCTAACAAGAGATCTACTCCGACATAGCATAATCAAAGTAAATATCAAATAAAATCCAAAAGAATAAGAACAGGGGTTCGAAATCTCTTCTCTCTCGAGTACAAGATCAACCCCAAATCTCATAATCTCTGATAAAGTAAAGTGTAGCCTAACAAGTGGCTGAAAAAACTAATTTAAAAGTCTAAAACACGATTTGGGCTTCTTTGTATTTATGAGAAACTTTTGGGCTAAATTGTAAATCTTCAAAGTCATCATTAATCGGCGATTTTCTCATGATCACGATATGTGTCGACCGGCACCAATACTGTGTAGATCAACACAAATCTCAGATGATCATACTGACTTCTCTGCTTTCGCATGAATGCTCCAAATAGCTCCAGAATGCGCCATAATATCCAAATATGCTCCAAACGTGCTAAAACATGTAAAACACCTGAAAGGACTCGAAAGGCTCTATAAAAGACTCGATTATGTACATATTTCATGGCTCAAAACACCAAAATCATGATATATCAACTCCCCCACACTTAGGCTTTGCTTTCCCTCAAGCAAACAGAAAACCAAGATGAGGAGAAGAAGTTTGAAAACTTCAAAAACTCGTTTCATCGTTGAAGTACTACACTCAGATTCCCTTTATTGAACCACATGAAAAATGCACCTGCAGACATCAAGACCAACATATACTTCCCCCACACTTAGCAACTGTCCTGAGTAAACTCCACAATCACATTCAGAGCATTCAAATTTACCATACTGACTTCTAAGATCTAATAAGTGCGGTCTCACCTAGGGAGTATCGATCTAATAACATATGGACTCTTTCTCTGTTAGCACCTGACCACCATACTATCATTTTCTAGTTCCTTTCTTCTCCTTTTCCTTCCTTAGCAACTGATTTTTCCCCACTGGGTATCATTTTTTTTTCTATCAGTGCTCTTCCTGCATTGGGATGTACTTTGGACACATTCCATGAATGCACAGGAGGTAATAGGGGTCTCTACAACTCCTGTGATCACTTCGAATCTACTAGCTTATCCGCAGGTAATCTCTCTTTTTTTTTACTTTAAGGAAGGAAAGAAGGGAACCATACTTAGACATGTTTAAAACCTGTGTCAGAACTAACAGAGGAATCCGACCCAAGGTATACCAAGCCCTAGGTGAGAAAATTAAGTCAAGTTAAGGGTGAAGTCAGCAATGGATTCTCTAAATACCTGAAGTGTGGAGGGTGTCCTTAGTAGGTTGATCTATGTTGGGTTTTCTAATAGTCATATATCATCTACAAGCTCATCCAATGGTCAATTAAATTCCTGCAAGTGTAGTGATCTCCTCAAAAAGTCATAGTTTCCTACTATACTGTTTTGACTCAATAAAACAGACTCAATTGACTGACTCTAAGAAAACAAAACACAATGTCAGCTACTACCTCTCCCAGACTTGAACACTATCCCAGTGTTATAGAGTCTAGAGTCGGTGAGAGAAAATTCAAAACTCTGTGAAACTTGAGAAAGATCGGGTTCTTACCTTCTGTCGCGAATGGTGTCGACCGACACACAGCTCGAATCGATCGATTCAGAACTTAGGTCGACCCATACTTCGGCACGTATTATATCGATCGCCACATATTTGGGTTGTGTCGACCGACACAAACGTGGTGTCGATCGACACTCTGTGCGTAAATTAGTACTCAGGCCGCATACTTGATCATAATCAGAGTATGTTGTGTTAGTTAAACAATTTCTCTCAATGTTAGCACTGTCAAATCACTCACAAACAAGTCAAATGCAACAAGATAGATAGATCAAAGTTCCACAAAGTTCAACTCAAAAGAAGCATGAAAAACTAACTCAATAAATATGAAAGCTGACTCAAGAGAAAGAAAAATAAAAGTGAAAAGAAAAACAAACTCAGGGAAATACTAGGATCATGGAGGTAACTAGGCATCAGAATCCTCGTTGTCTGCATCGGGTGGTGTAGGTGATCTATGACGTATGCGACCGTGAGACGGACAGACGCAAGTGTAACTAAACACTCTAGCAATACCACCCATAGCTTTCTGACTATGTCTACCAAATACTTCATATGCGTATCCTCATTGTAACCAGGAAGCGGCGGAGGAGAATCCATAGGAAGATCCCAATGTGGGTGTGGACCTTCAGCAGTCTCGTCCTCAGCAAGAGTAGGAACAGCTCGGGATGAAGCTCCTCTGCGGGCTCGAGCAGGAGGTGCATGTCTCATATCTCTCGGATCAGGTCTGAAGTTCAAGGCCTCCCGTGTAGCTACCGATGTCAAGGCTGCAGATGGAAGCTTTACCGTGCGCTCTTCCATGCCTTCTCTATAACACCACATCAAGTCTGGCTTCAGCCAGCCTGCGCTCAACAAGTGCGTCTCATTAATATCAGGGTACACCTACTCGCATGATACCCATCCAGTGGTATCTTAAAGTTCTGAAAGATGGGTGTCAGAAGGCTGCCCACTGACTATGTCTTGCCTGATCATGTACCCCTAAATGGCTTCGCCTATAGATTGACCAAATGATGCACAAATACTGCACCCATGTTAGTCCTCTCATAGCTACCGTCTTCCTCATACTCATGGGAGCAAAGATGCCCAACTGCTGGATGAAGTAGAACCAGCTCCTGCATTCTCATCTTGTTTGCCACCATCTTGCACAAGAGCGTAGTAACCAAAACTCGTACGACACACCTCAGGACCGGATGTCGTACATCTCTCATCTTCGCCTCCTTTGAGAAATAGGGTGTAGAGCCGAAGTTACTCTAGAACTTCTCCAGATCATGGAATCCACCTGGAAGTGTCGTTTGTGTGTAACCTTTCTTGAACCCATAAATAGCACATAGATCACGCATTGGCAACCATTATCTCCTGCCATGTATCAAAAAGCACAAATGACCCTCCTGCGCATTCCAATCTCTGTATGTGACCCGTATAGTGGCCATAAACTGTCGTACCAACTCCGGGTACAGAGCATAGCGGATGTAAGGTATGGTTCCCAAACCCATCTTCCTCAAGCATAGTAAAACCTCATCTGTCATACCCACCATCCTCATAAAGCCAGGGCTCACTAACCGTTTAGGCTCAACCGTGACATCACACCATCCATTGTACAACAATGTGTCATACTCATCCCAAGTGTCTAGAACCTCTCTGTCTTGACAACTAGACCCCTGCACAATTTTCAGCAGCGACCCATTCCACACTTTCTCTGTAAGTATCTTCTCCTTTTCCCCTCTGGGCCATGGGGTGTTGGAAACTCATTAGGCAGCTGTGGAGAACCCGGAGGAGACTGAGGAATCAAAGGTGGTAGAGGAGGTGGTTGCGCTGTCGCAGATGGACATGTCCCGTCTGTACAGTTTCTCTTCTTTGGAGGCATTTGTAAACAAAAATCAGAAAAACTGACATTAGTTGAAGAATCAAAAACAAACTCATAAAATCCTCAACAACATCATAATCAGCAGCCACCAAAGCTCCACAGACACATCATTCACGTTTTTCATTCAACATTTTCGCATAATTTCAACAAGTTTTATCCCAAAACCTAAATTTTCAAAGACTTGCAAAATCAAACGTGAAAACTACATAGGCATCATCATTCCACTACCAAAAAACCTGAATTGGTGTCATATCATCACAGAATCAAGAATTAGAGGCCAAAATCGAACCTTTCACGCTTAGAACCGAGTCTGAAAAATTGAGTTTTAGAGCACATACCTTAAAATCGATACAAACTAATTGTAGGAATGGATAGAGTGTGAAAATCCGCTCAGGTTAGGCTTTTGAATCGATCTATTTGGTTTAGAAACGAGTTAATGAGTTTATGGAAGGTATTTCGCGAATGGAGGTTTAGGAGAATGAAGAACAGTCGCGAAAGGAAAAAGAAATACTTACCACGGGCGCCTGGTGTCGATCGATTCAACTAAGTTGTGTTGACCGACACTTGTTTTGGAAAGTGAACCGGTCAAAGTGGTCTAACCGAGGTCAAACCTTGATTTCGTGAAAATTGGATCGATCGACCCAAAGTGCTGGATCGACATACTGTTCACTATGTCGATCGATGTATCGTGTAAAGACTCAAGAAAAACCAAAAATAAAAATTAGACTGAAAACTCATATGTACAGACTCACCAAAGGGTTGCCTCCCACTCAACGCTTGTTTTAAGTCATTAGCTTGACTATGGCAGATGGGCCAGACTCCTGGAGGATTCAACAAAGGCAAAGGGTGCCTCTGTGAAAGTTTCCTCATGAGATTGACCAAGAAACTTGGGAATCGCAGCAAGGTCAGGTGGAATATTTCATTTCCTGACTCGGTTACTTGCAAAATCAGCACCAGTGTTAGCACACTTAAGGTTAGAGAGTGCATACCTTTGCTTCGGCAGATGTGGTCTAGGTGTGATGTTTGGAGCTTTCTGCTTAAGAGCAGGTGCAGGCTTCGAAGATGTTAGAGCAGGCTCGGAATGAACTGCCATCTTCTCCTCTCCAATCTGAATCTCTGGCTCCACATCATCATTGAAGCTCTGTCTATCAATGGTGGATCTCTGCAACCTATCCATCTTGAACTGCAAAGGCTTATCTCCCAGGTGGAGATAAATCAGACCATGCCTCACATCAATCACAGCTCCAGAAGTAGCTAAAAAGGATCTACCAAGCAGTAGAGGATCATCAGGGTTAATCTCATATTTCAGCACCACAAAGTCTGTTGGAATCAAGTAATTTCCAACTCTAAGAGGGATGTTCTCAAGAACTCCTTTTGGAATCTTCTTCGATCGATCAGCTAAAGCAAGAGAGATCCTAGTGGGCTAGAAATCCATCAGTCCCAATCTCACAGCCACAGAGTATGGCATGAGATTCACACTTGAACCGAGATCACACAATGACCTCTTAAATCTTTCTCTGTAGATAGAACAATCCAATACAAAACTCCTTGGATCCTTTAGTTTCGCAGGAATTTTGCCTTGAACCACAGCGCTGCATACCTCATAGATCATCACGTCACCCTCATCATCAGTCATGTTACCATCAAGCATGTCTGTCACACATCTCTTCACCAGAGGAGTGGTCTTAGTAGCATCAATCAGTGAGACTTCAGTTAGCATCTTACGCATTATCTCCTTACACTTTTCCAATCTAATCTCGTTCTTTGACTTCCTAGGGAAAGGAACCTTCTGTTTGTATGCCTTTTCCTCAGCAACATTCGGCCTTTCTAAAATAAATGACTGCTCACGCCCCGTAGTATCGATCGACGCTGAAGTGATGTCGATCGACACTCTCTCGAATTGAGTCGACCTTAGTGTCGAGGCGGGTCGATTTTGGTCCGTCATGAAAATTCGAAGTTGGTGTCTACCGACTCAGGGTTGTGTCGATTGATACACATCATGCAGCTCGTGAATCACTCGAATTTTTCAGCTCTGAAGCCTCTGAATAATCGTTTTGCTCAGCTCCATCTTCTACCAAAATTGCCGTGACATATTCCTTCTGAGATTGGGCCATCTTCCCCTTAATATTTGCCCCAGCTTGCGTCATGCGATTGTCCAGATTGTCAACTCTGCTTGTCAAAGTTTCCAACTTCCCAATGAGATCTTTGTACATGGAGTCCACCTTTCCATTCAGATCTCGTATCATCTTATTCTGACCAAGAAGTCGCTGCTCAAGCATGGATTTAATCTTTGTTTGCTCATTAGGTGGAGGAGTTGGGTGAGATGAATAACCATAATCCCTTGACCTTGGTGTGTAACCAGAACTATGTCTTTGCTGATTTCCATATCTCTGAGCTTGATAACCAGTTCCAGCAATGAAATTGACATTCTTTGCCTCATCAACCGGTCCGTAAGTCTTTGTATCGGCAGCAAAATGGACATGCTTCTTTCCAAGCAGAAGGCTGTGGACAGAATCTATTTGCTTCTTCATCTCTGCAATATGAATTCCATCCGCATTTCCACCTGATCTCTTTCTCTCCAGATCAGCATTCTTGGTGCTATTGTTATACACCAAATTCTCAATCAGGTCCTTATCTTGCTCTAGAGATTTTGTGTTGAAGTTCTCATTGCTAGCAGCGTCCATGTCCATCTGATACCACAAATCCACACCTTTGAATAAAATACTCAGCAACTGAACCTCAGATAAACCATGATGTGGACAATCTCTTTGGTACATCTTAAAGTGTACCCAAGCAGTTTTAATGCCTCTGTAGGACCCTGTTTGAAGTGTAGGATATCCTCTTTCAACTGATCAGATCTAGCATCATCATAGAGGTGTCTGAGGAACTTCCTCTTGATGTCATCCCAAGTAGTCAAAGATCCTGGTGGTAGCTACTTCAACCAGTGAGCTGCTTCTCCACTAAGAGAGAATGGAAAGAGCTTGCAGAAAAGGTAGTCAAAAGAGACTCCATCAGACTTAATGTTACTAGCCAAATCCTCAAAGGTCTCTATATGGTCCATGGGATGTTCGCTAGAGAGCCCCTGGAACTGATGATGCCCAACCAAAGTGTAATACTCTGGCTTCAGCTCGAATTCAGCTCTGGTAAACGAAGGTGGTCGAATCACAGACCAACCGATTGGCATAGAACTGATCTGGTCTGTTATAGTCAGCAAGTGTCATCTCGCGACCATTCACTCCGTTCCTTGCAGCTTGTTGCTGCTGTTGTTATGTTTGTTCCGCGCCCACGACAACATCTGGCATGATGGGTATTCCTTCCCCATCCAGTTTCCGACCCTTCGTGTTGCGTATATGACCCTATTGGTCTTGTAGAATGTCGTCCTCACCGAGAATCAGAAAATTATCATTTAAACCCTCCCGCGTACTAAAATTCAATCTTAGCATTTAAACATCGCTATTATACAATTACCAATATTAGAAAATTATCTTTGATAGCACTTCATAAAACCATGCTATAGTGGTCTGCTATCAATGCCCCTTTTTTGTAGTGCCTAGACACAATGATAGAGGTGAGAAACCAATTTATCCCTTCAATGTGCCACACATATTCGAACAAGTTGGATGCTTAAGTGGAAAAAGACATGAAAGGAAACTATCTGAATGGGAACTTAATCACCTACGCATGTATATTCTCACCAACTGCGATGAAGTCCTCGAATACGAAAGGTAAATTCATTTTTTCATAAACCCATGCCGGTGAAAATAGTTTATATATTTACTAACATATATTTATCTTAAATGTAGGATGTACATGGATTTTTTGGAAAACTGTTATCCTGATATGACCAAAAACGACCGCGAAATCCGTAAACAAAATGACTTCTCGAATTGGTTATAACTTTACGTAAGTGTTTCTATAAATAAGTTTTGGAAACCAAAGTTATTTTATATTTTTATTAAAAAATTTCTATTGTAATTTCTTGTTAAAGATCAAAAAGGAACACATCAGGCGTGAGTTTTCGCCGTGATTAGAAGACATTATACTAGGTCTGAGCTTCTTGGTGAAGTCATACCCAAGATACTGCACAAGGGGTTTTGCAGAGACATCTTCCATAAACTCGCAGAACCGGAAGAGTGAAAGGGGCGGTGTCGGGGCATCAACACATAACCTGGGAGCAATGAGTACGGTTCAAGCCGATTTAAACTTTGTAAGTTTTAACTTTTTGTTTTACAATATTATAATTTAAATTGTTTGATATAATAAAGTTATCTTTTTCAGGACAAGAAACATGGAAGCAAACCCACCTACCTCGAGGTTTTGGAGTTAGACCACACAAAGCAAGAAAGACGGCACCATCCAAAACCCGTTCGCTTGCCGAGTCATCAAGTCCTGCAAGAAGCAAGATTCGGATATGCTCCTCTCCCAACAGTCCGAAGTTGGGTCCACTGCCACCTCCCTCCCTGAAGAAGCGATCAACGACATTGTCGTTAAGGTAAGTTACATTTAATACTTTATAAATATTTAGTTTATTTTAATTTATTTCTAATTTTTCTCGATTGTTTTACAGGAAAAACCGAATACCAAAGGAAGTTGGTTCGGTTTAGGCAGTATGAGACAAAAACTGAAGTTTGTAACGTCTTCTCGGTTTATTCTGACACAAGCGGAATATGAGGCGCAATTAAAGGCTAAAGACGATGTGATCGCGACCTTGCTGGCAAACCAAGATAAGATGATGGCATGGTTCGAGGAAATAGATGCGAGGTTTTTTTCTACGTGCTGAGGTCGGGGACGGGGACGGGCTCAACTCCGGGGTCGGGGATGTAGATTTCTCGGGTTTAGTGTTGGTTTGAATAAAAAACAACTATTTTGTTTTTAATGTTTTTTTAATATTTTAAATTTTAATAATATTTCTTTTTAAATTATTTAAATATTATTTATAATTAAAAATTTAATAAATAAATAACAAAAATTAATTACCATCGGTTTTGTATAACCAACGGTTTAGCATCGGTTCTGAATCCAATCGGTTAGCCGTCAATTTTCGACATCTTCGGTTATCCATCGGTTTTGGAAACTGTCGGTTATCCGTCGGTTCTGCGTCCATCGGTTTTGTCTGTCAAAATTCCGTCTGTAATTACCAACGAAAAACCGATGGATTTAGAAAACCGACGAAATGTAACCAATGGATTTTTACCATCATTTTCAAGCATTTTTCTTGTAGTGCTAGAACCCCATCAAAGAGTATGTTGAACGCTACTATATTCAATCCCTTACACAACGATGAAACTTCCTACACTAATCTGAAGTAATTGCACCCACTATATCTTTTTTGAAAAGTAATAGCAATATTGTATTTTTCAAAATCTTATTGCAATTATGTATCTTAGTTTATCTTTTAGTGTTGTACAAAGACTATTTTAGCCTTAGCTTTTGTCTTCTTGTGATAGATAGTTAATCACATAAACTATCCACATAAACCCTTCTATCCATCCGAATTTATTGTTATTTTTTAATTCTTTTCTTTTCTCTTACACTCTCTTTCTTATTTTATGAATTATTTTTCACCCCTCATTTTTCGACGGTGGATAGGATAGGGGAGGTGATGATTCCGACAATATAGACCGCCGTAATGGAGATAAAATAAGCCGATGTACCGGAATTCAAAAAAAAAAATTCGGACATAATACGGAAATTGCGAATGGATAGTTTAGAGTAGATGTCCACAACATCCATCCACGTGGATACTACCACCGTTATTGCGATCCGTGGTCACAAAAGTATGTTGGGTCGATTATTCGTGGACACAAAAGTATGTTAGACGATCACATCTCATGCTTAACAAGATGGTTTAACATATGATGGACAAGATGCTTAACAAGAAGCTTACCATGGGTAAACGCTTATGATGGACAATAGTTAACAAGATGCTTACCATGGGTAAACGTTTATGATGGACAATAGGTGATCAAGAGTTAACATTATTGCGATCCGTGGTCACAAAAGTATGTTGAGTCGATTATTCGTGGACACGACCACGATTATATCACATGTTAAACGTTTATGATGGACAATAGGGTGATCAAGGGATCACATTATTGTGATCCGTGGACACAAAGTACAGGTCTAATGGAAAAAAGTTGGTTAAGAGTTCACATGATTGTGAATTTGTGGACACAGAGTAGGTGTAGACCATTATCCATTCAAAAACAACATTTTCATTGGCTACTTCCTACCCATGGTAAGCATCTTGCATGTGATATGATCATTGTAGTATCCACATGGATGGATATTATGGACAGCTAGCCTCAACTATTCATTCGCAATTTCCGTATTAAGTCCGTTTTTTTTTTTGAATTCCGGTAGATCGACCGGTTCTAACTCCATTCCGGCGGTCTATATGACCGGAAACCTCACCCATTGCATGATATCCACCGTTCAAAAAATGTGGGGTGAAATATATGTAAAAGTAAGAAAGAGAAGGAAAAGGAAAAGAAAAAAAAATAAAGAATGGATAGTTTTCGGTGGATGAGAGGATTAAGAAAGGAGTAAGAAAGAGAGTGTAAGGGATAAAATGGTCTTTTTGATGGTGGACCCTACAAAAAAGATACATAAATGCAAAAGACTTTTGTGAAGGTACAAGATTGCAATAAAAAGATGAAAAGATACATTCAGTGCAATTGACCCAATCTGAAGTAACCTGTAATGAGTACGACAAGCCATAACATCACTAATAGAGTACATACCGATATTTGGTCGAGAATAAATTGACGGGCGAGCGCAGTGTTGTTACGGAAATTCGACCTAGTCAATATTACGGTCTACGATCTGAAATGTCCGAACTACGAGGTAAAATATGATTTAAAAGTGAGGTTGGAACCGTTCTTTATTGATCTTAAGGCTGGAGCCGAGCTATGAACAGGATGGTACGAGGTGTGAGTCCATCAAATGACGTGCTCACTAAACAATGCTTTGAGGTCGGAGCTTTATAGAAGTATCTCGGCCTCTCGAAATTTACAATCTGTCTCTAATGAAGTGCAAAGGATCCTACTTATAGCGCTTGGATGCTGACTTCTCTTCGGGCCGTTGACTCTTTAGCGGGCTTGTCTTCTTGGGCCGATATTGAATGAGATTGATTTAGACAAGATTTCCAATGGGCTTTGGATGGGTGCTAAACCCATATCCAACAATTAGTCCCCCCCCCCCAGTTCGTCGAGCCATGATGCTGAGGTCAGCGAATTTCTCCGAGAATTTAAGTCAAGTGGAAATCTTGTCGGGTCTTTTATCATTGGTTTCATAAGTTCTTTTCTCTTGGTTTCCTCTGTGGTTCTTAAGGGAACGAAAGGGCGCGAACCACTTTCGTCGCGATTTTTGTGTCTCGTGAAAAATTGCTTCTTTCTTCTTACGAGGCTTCGTCTTTTCGGATTCCGCCTCTTTTTCCAGGTAATTATAATTCTCTCGCAGTCTTTGCTCAGTGCTTGTTCTTGCTCTTTCTCGGTGATTGTACCTCGGTTGTCTTTAGTTTTACAATTATGTGGGTTGATTCTAGCGAGCATTCCTCTACTGGTAGCGATGATTCCAGGTTTTCAGAGTCATCCAGAGATAGTCCTGTTGAATCTGGGCCGATTGAGATTGATGAAGAGTTTTTTGTGTCTCGATCTGGGCGAAAACCTCGTCGGTTTTGCGGTGGTCAACTTGCGATGGTATTTCCTGAGGGTCGTGCCCTTGCTGACGAGGGGAGGCGCCTTCTGGTGACGGTGACGGGACGAGTCGCCGGAAAAACGATGTTAGGGTTGATGGTTCGGAAAATCGTTCAGGAATCATCGCGGCCGTCCCTGGTCATCGTTCTCTCCCGATTTCTTCAAAGGATGCGAGAGAGGTGAAGGCTGTTATTCCCAGAGCAATCCGCTCGTCCGTTTGCGAGCAGACGGATCTAGATGGTGTTCGTGGACGATGTTCTCGCATTTCCGGTCTCGAGCTTCGATTGCCATTCTTACACGAGCGACCCTGGGATGCTCCTCCTGGTTGGGTATGTTTATACGATTGCTGGTTTACGGAGTGTTACTTACTTTTCCCTCTTCCTAGAGTTTTGGTTGAGTATTGCGAGGCCAGGGAGATGGCCCTTTCTCAGTTGTCTGTCTGCTATTCGAAATATATTAGGTGTTTTAATCATGGCGGCTGATAGCGACGTTGAGATATCTACTCGGTTTTTCGAGGAGCTGACGTCGATCTCGGTTAACCAGGGGACCTCTGGTACTTTTTATGTGAGATTCAGGCCTGGTCATCGTTTGAGTGTCCGATCCTCCGGAAAAGACTTCTGATTGGCAGAATAGCTACTTTTTGCGCGTGTTAACGGCACGCTGACTTTTGATACGAGCAGGGTTTTCCGATCAGCTTGGAACTATAATCCTGGTAGCTTTCCTTATTATATGTTTGCCTGTTGATGTCATCAGCTTCGGGTTGCTGGTCTGCGGCGTTTTCAAGGGATTTGGAGGAGTTAAGAGCTCACGGAGGTGTGAGCTGGCCTTCATCGAAGGGCGAATGGGCTAAGAGACTGTTTGATCAAAGGGTCTGTGATTGTCTAGGGAAGGTTGATTCGGGTATGCGTACTCTTCTCCTATCCCTCCCCCCTTTTTTTTTGAAAAAGGAAAGATCTGTAATGATGGCGTTGTCTTTATGTGGTGTCAGTGGTTTTGAAGATGGATCCTATTTCTGAGAGCGATCCGCCATCTCCCCGGCTGTCCAGGAAGAGGCAAAGGATGTCTGAAGTACTTGCGGCGGTAATAAATTCCCCGGTGGTTACGATTGACGACGTCTCTGACGTCCGTGAAGATAGGACTGGTCAATTGCAGGAGACGGCGGAGGGTGGCGCGAATCAGGGCATTTCGCCCGCTGGGGCCCCTAACGCAGAGAGGCCGTAATCGGATCCTAAGGGTGGTTTCGAGCGTTCTGGGGAAGTTCGACCTTCTTCCTCTTCTGCTCGAGCTGCTGATCCGACGACAAGGTCAGAAGATGCTGGGCTTGGTTCGAGCGAGCCGTCTTGGTCGTATGTGCACAAGGGGAAGACGCATTTGATAAATGATATGCTGTCGTGTGCTAATCTTGTCCAGAGTCTCCGGCCGGTCCGGCCAAGGATCTCATGCCCGTTTCAGACATGCACAAACCGCGTCTGCAGGAGGAGTTGAGTCAGCATCTGGTTAAGGTGTGCGTTATCTTGAATCAACTTCGGGACTCTTATGAATTCGAGAGACGTCAAGCTAAGTCGACAGAAGGTATCCTTAGGGAATAGATTGATGCGCTGCGGCGTTCTACTCGTGAGTTGAAGCGGGTTCGTAAGGAGCTTGACGAGGCGAAGGGGGCTTCTGCTGCTCTGTCTTTGGAGAAGGAGAAGGCTGTGGGCTTAGAGAAGCGGTTGGCCGAGCTTGAAGATGAGAAACATAGTCTTTTGTCTAAGGCTGGCTCTCTCAGGTCGAAAGTTGATTCCCTTGCTGCTGAGTGTGACGGACTTCGAGAATCCTTTGATGAGCGTCTTCGTTCTGAGCGGGAGTCCGCGTACAAGAAAGCTTCCGAGCGTTGGAAAAGCTGAGGGCGGAGAGGGAACAGGGGGATCGTTATATTCCCAAGCTCTTGGAGTTCAACCAGGATACGCGTGTTCTTAGTGCGTATCGTTTGCTCGCGGATAGTGGTGTCGCAGTTCCCTCTGCGTTGATTGCTAAGCTCGAAGAGGTTAAGCCTTGCTTGGAGCGGGAAGTTAATGAGTTGCGACCTGGCCCCTTGGATTCTGATTTCTTTTGCATGTCGCCGCTGCGAGGTGACGTTGTGGATAGAGGAGGGGAAGGTCTGGCGTCTCTAGCTTTGAAGTACGGGGTTACTTCTGATGTGCCCGATCTACCGACGTGACTTGCTTGTTTTTCTTTTTTCTCCTCCCCTCCTTTTTTGTATTTTGGACCTTTATACGAATAAAATTCGCACTTGTAGTTTATGCTTTTCCTTTCATTCTGTTTGACGAATTCGGAGCTGGATTTTTGTTTATTGGCGCGAGCTGGTTCTATTTTGTTTCGTGCCCGCGAGTAGTTGTCCGAACGTCTTCTTTTTCGGTAGACGTGTCGCACCGATTTTCGAGGCATGGTCCACGCGTCATTATTGTTCTTTGAAGGAGTTACTTTGCGTGTTTATGGAAAAATGAACCGCCGTTTTCGTATTAAAAGCGTGCATTGTTAACTGACGCGTCGTTTGAATGCGTCATTTGTTTCCCTTGTTGCCTTTGGTGGTTATAAATACTCCTCCTTTTCCTTCGATTCTTCATATCTTGTTCTTCTTCACGTTTCTTTTCTCTCCCCTTTTTTTTACTGAGCGTGTTTTAGTCTTTCCCTTCTGGTTCGATTGTAGGGTTGGGTCCCAGTGTGTTGTGGCAGCAAGGCCGCTCTGCCAATGGGATTCTCGTCAGTGCTCATCGTTGGGCAGCTCCGCCCACCGGAATTTCTGTTTTCCTTTTCGCCAATCGGGCTCGTGTTTTTTCTGCGAACTGGGGGCTTGTTGGTATGTGAAAACGTACTCATAACCGCCCTTGCTTGTCGCTTTTGCGAACGTAAGGGCGACGCGCAGTCCCTCCTGTTAGGTGGATCTGATGCGTCGCTGATTTTAGTAACCTGCCGGGGGCTTTCCTGTCTTGAACTTGTCTCTTTTGACGTAAGTATGATGTTTCGCTTATTGTGATGTGTATTTTACTTTTCTTTCTGCTGAGTCGTCCTCGTTTTTTTTTTTTTGCAGGGCAGCGGGCTCGATATCAAGCTGGCTCATTTTCCTCCGAAAAAGGAGAGGATTCCTTTGGGGAGAGCGGCTGATGTTAGAGTGGCCAGGGGAACCGTGGGGTCCGGCCATCCTTTTTGGTGTGCTGAGGTTGACCTGCCCGAGCTTTCTTACCCCACGATGATCCTCCTCGTTTTGGTTTCATCGTTGTACACTGCTGGGCCTCGGCCTTTGAGGTCGTGCCGGGAGCAGACGAAGAAATCGTCTTTCAAGAAAGGAGTTCGGCTCCTTCTCGGATGGAATCGGGCTCATCACACGAGCTCCAGTCCGGAAGAAATCGCCTTTCAAGAAATTAGATTTGTTTTGTAGCTTGTTGTTTTGTTGTTGTTTTTTTGTTGTTGTATGTTTCCTTTGTGATTTCGAAGAGAATGAAATAAGAGAAAGAAGAGTTTTATTCTTGCCTCCTTCCTCGTCGTTTTTTTATTTGTTGTTTGCGAGTCGATTCTCGGCTTTAGGGCGAGATCAAATTTTAGGTGCGAGTACGTGCCTGGCTTATCCTGTCTTTGATTTTCTTGGATCGAAACAAAGCTCGCCCATTTATATACAGAAGTTTGTGAGCGCGAGCTTTGGCTCGGCTTACCTCGTCATCTGCTAGATTATCTAGGCGCGAGTACGTGCTCGGCTTATCCTGTGGAGCCCTTGAACATAGTTATGCAGAGGAGTTCTGGCTTACACAACTTTTTCTAAGGACTCGTGCGGGTCTGGCCCCGGCTTACATGTCGTTAAAACGACGACGTGACGCAATGTCACTGTGCATGGGACACGTGTTTATTGGATCGAGCATTTGGCCAGAATGTCGATTGTTAGTTGTTAAGTGGTTAAGTCGTACGAAAATGCATGAATATATCTCTAAAAAGTTTGAAAAATATAGAGGTGGATGCACCTTTCATAGGTTGCCTACGTACTCTCCGAGGAGATATCAAGCCAAGCGTAGTTCTTTCTTTTACATATTTTGAGCCGCAACTCGATTACTAGTATATATATATATGGTTTGGGCAGAGTTAGGACGTTTTACTTGCAGGTGTGATGCTTGTCTTACTTTGTTCGAGGTGCGAGTATTGTCTCTTTTCTTCTGGATGCGAGGTGGCGGTCACCTGCTCGGATACAAAGCATGACGTCTGTCGCACTCCGCGCTCTACTGTAAAACAATACCTTGAGATTCTCTGGCTGCCGCGGAGCGTGAAGATTCCTCCCGGGGTTGGGAATTTTATGCATTGATGAAACGTTGAAGGTACTGCTTTCATGGCGTGGATCCAAGGGGTTCCCAAGATCACATTGTAGATTGCAGGACAGTCTATGACGACGAACTTGACGAACTTGGTCATGCGCCCGACGTGCACTGGTAGCTTGATCGTCCCGATTAACGTGGTCGTGTCTCCGGCGAATCTAGTGAGAGGTTTCTCCGAACACTTCATTCTGTAATCGCAGATTTCCATCCTTTGCAGAGTTTCTTCGAATATGAGGTCGACAGAACTTCCCGTGTCGATTAGGACTTTGGTTACTTCACAGTCGCCGATTTGGATTTCGACGAGGGGGTCGTTGTGTGGTTTGTCGAGGCCCTCTTCGTCCTCCGAGTTGAAGGTGATATCAGTGCCTGGTTTCAGTTCTTCGGGCACATTCTTGTTCCATTGTTGGCTTGCATCGGCTTTTTGGATGTAGGACGTTATCGATCTTACCGAGTCGTTTCAAGTGGGAAGTCCTCCCATGATCATGTTGATCCGCTTCCTAGCTGTCAGTGTGTCTTCTTCCTCGTCGTCACGGGCTCGCTTTGGTAGTTCTGTGTCGATGTCACTCTGCTCTGTTTTCTGCTGGCTCATTTGCCTTGATTTTTCTTCCTGGATAAGCTTGAACCGTTCTCCCTCGTTCTTGGGCTGCCGTGGTGTTTCTCGATTTACGGGGAGCGTCGCCGGGGGGTTGCGGTTTGTTATGTTCGTTACTCCTTTTTGATATTCGCCAAATAGGAGGTTTTGGAGATGTTGACATTTCGCAGTGCTGGTGGAAGTTGCAGAAGGTTTTTTCCTTATCATCGGACCGTACGTATTTGTACCACGGTCGGCCTTGCTGGTGGTACATCTGATTACGTCCTGGCTGTTGAAACGTTTGTTGGTTTGTCTGCTGCTGCTGCTCGCCAACGTAGCATGTTGTGGTTTTCTTTCCCTTGTCGTCGGAATTATCAGGAACTGTGTCTTTGCTCTTCTTACTTGAGGCAAATTTCTTGGCGAGTAGATCCTTCTCTTCTTCTATCTCAACAAAAACGGACGCTCGGTGGAGGGCGTCCTCGAGGGTCTGCGGCTTGTTTATGGCCAGCTCGTCGCGAAACGGCGATTCGTACCAAAGCCCGTTTCGTAATGCTGGGAGCCCCTCGTTATCCATTACTGTGATCTTTGAGACGATGACTTTGAACCTGTCGATGTAGGATCTGAGGGGTTCTTTTGGCCCTTGGCTTACAGCCCAGAGGTCGGCGCTCGAGGCCCCTTCCTGGATAAACATGGAGTAATGCTTCAGGAAGGTAGTCGTCAATTGATGGTAACTATCGATGGAGTGAGCTTCTAGCTGCAAGAACCAGTTGAGGGCGGCGCCGCTCAGGTTTTCAACAAACAATTGGCAGAGGCCGGCTTCGCGTTCTTCTGGCGAGATCTGGGTTCGCCCCATCGCGATACTAAAGGCCGTCATGTACTGCCGTGGGTCCGAGCTGCCGTCGTAAGTAGGTAACTTAATCTTCCCAGGGTGTTTGACTGGCGTTCCAGTTATCTTACTCGTGAATGGCGTGTTCTGGGTTTCCTTCAAGACTCTATCTCTTTCAGGGGCTGAGCTAATCGCTTTGTGAACTTTTGACCTCATGTGATCCAGTTGGATCTTGAGTGATTCGTGTTTGATGTTCCTGCTATCCCCGGCCTGACTTTGGGTGTACCCGGCTGGTGGTAGTTCCAAGTGAATGGTTGGTCGCCTGCTTGACTCGGTATTTTAAGGTGGTGTTTCCCCGAACAAGACCCTTAGGAGCCGCGGGGTAGGGTTTTTAGTTGCTTGAGATGTTTGGAAACCGGTAGCCTGTAGATAGTTGATTCGTTCCCTGCATGAGTCTTGATTGCTTGTGAGCACGTCGAGACGAGCGTTGTTGTTTCTGGTCAGCTCGTCGACCTGTGCCATCAAGGTTCTTATGAGAGAGGAGACGTCCTGATTTTGATCGCCTGATCGTGCTTCGTCCCGACGTGTGCCGGCTACCCTGGTTTGATCGGTCCGGGTGTTAACTGGTAAAATTGGTGACTCCGAGCTCGGGGCGAGCGGGCTTCGGGTTTGCTCGGGCGACTTTGGGTCATTATCTGTTAATGATGGTCCTGTCATCTCGGATTCGTCTTAGAGTGTAAAGAAGTTTATAACGGTCCCCACAGACGGCGCTAATTGTTGTTATGGAAATTCGACCTAGTCAATATTACGGGTTACGATCTGAAATGTCCGAACTACGAGGTGAAATATGAATTAAAAGTGAGGTTGGAACCGTTCTTTATTGATCTTAAGGCCGGAGCCGAGCTATGAACAAGATGGTACGAAGTGTGAGTCCGTCAAATGAAGTGCTCACTAAACAATGCTTTGAGGTCGGAGTTTTATAGAAGTAGTTCGGCCTCTCGCAATTTACAATCTGTCTCTAATGAAGAGCAAAGGGTCCTATTTATAGCGCTTGGATGCTGACTTCTTTTCGGGCTGTTGACTCTTTAGCGGGCTTGTCTTCTTGTGCTGATATTGAATGTGATTGATTTAGACAAGATTTCCAATGGGCTTTGGATGGGTGCTAAACCCATATCCAACACGCAGCATTTCATAGATTGATTATCATAATTCGGTTCCCTCATACAGTTCAGAATTTCACACATCAATGAGAAATAAAAAAAATCAATCTACGAAGGAGGAGAACTTAGATGAGCTTAGAATATCTTGTTTGAAACCATACATGTTTAGGACAGATTAGGGTAATTTGATGTACTATGGGAGGTCGCACATGAACATATTAATTGTGGGTTCGCTTATGAACACGAACAAATGAGCCAAGTGATAAGGCTAACTATCTGTTATTTGACACGATAATGAGAAGCAACATTCAATTTTTAAGCACAACAAGAATCTTCTCCAACGATATTTTTACTTATATGAAGAGTTGAGTGTGTTTCACTTAAATGATCTCACAAAATTGGTAAACTTATCTTTTAGAAGCCAAGTATTGTTCGACTTACACTCTTTTATGATCTTCAATGTGGGTGAATCTAAGCTGGTTTGTTACTTTTTATCATGAGAAAAATGCAGAAAATATGTAACGTATGTAACTGTACCTTTGTCACTCCAGTAAGGTACTTGTGGGCATATCGAACTGCTTCTGGTCGTGATTCTCCACTTACATATATATATATTTACCTACATAACAAATGGTTTATAAGATCATTTTTAGGAGATCAGTTTATTTAGGTAAATATATATATATATAATGTTTATAAGATCATTTTTAGGAGATCAGGTTATATAGGTAAATATATATAGGCAGTTTTTTTTTTTGAAATAAAGGGCTTTCTTATATAAAGGCAAGAGAATTAAAAATGTTTACAAACCCAAATGACTAATCCAGATGAGCTTCAGTGGAATTTATATACGGTAAATATACAATATATGTGCAGTACAAGATTCTGTTTTTGAAATAAAACCCCGTGAAGCTTTCGTTATATAAAGGCAAGAGAATTAAAAATGTTTACAAACCCAAATGACTAATCCAGATGGGCTTAAGTGAAATTTGTAAACGGCCCAAAGAAACAAAAAATGTGCCGTACAAGATTCTGTTACAGAAGTAAACACCCGACTTTAATTTTTGTTCTGGCCAACCGTAGTTAGCTCAGCACTTATTGTCCTTTCCCAAGCGAAGAAGAGAATCTGGATCGAAGCTCAATCCGCGCATGTAACACCGATTGAGGGCGATCAAGACAGGAGTTGGGTGAGGATTAAATTGGTACAACCTGGGGAGGTATTGTGGACTGGATCCGGAACAGAGTCAGACCTCACCGGAGCCATAGTTAGAACCAGAGCATAGTGAAATCAGCAATTTGAAGTGTGCACACAAAGTCAGACCTCACCGGAGCCATAGTTGCATCAGAGTAGAAGACATGACCGGATTTGATGAGCGAAGGGTAAGGATCTTGTCTTTAATTTGTCGCTCGATCAAGGATATGATTAGATCCGCAGAACGAGAGGTTGATCTATGGATACAAGCGTTTCTTTCAGACCAGCACCAATAAATCGCAGCTTGCCAACAGAGGAGGAGTAGCCGACGACGGATCCCACTTCCTTGTAGATTGACCAGTTGATTCAGCAAGATTTCCCAGTCTCTCGAAGAACTGAAGTCCAATTTTCCAGCAAAGTAGCTCCAAACAGACCAAGTATAGTTACAGGAAAACAGTAAGTGACTCCTTGATTCCTGTTCTAAATTGCATAATACACACTTACCATCGACTTGCAAACCCCAATTGATCATTCTGTCCTTTGTAGGACACCGATTTAGGACAAAAAGCCAAGAGAGGAAATTATGCTTTGGAATCCCTCCTTTCGACCAGACGATTCGATACCAAGGTACATCACTCATACCTTCAGTACCATTTTTTAGAACTTGGTAGATGTTTCCAGTAGAAAATTTAAATGCATTAGTACCATTAGGGATCCATTCGTAGCTGTCCTCATCTCTAGTTAGGTTGACAGTAGTTAGATAGATATGTAGATTGAGCAATCTATCCGTTCTCGCAGGCGGTAACAACCAATTACCATTACAGTAAAGGCTAGCCACTGTCGCAGATGAAGGGATTCCAAATCTTGAGTTGCCACGGTCAGATAGGTAGTTCTTGAGGCTACCAAATGACGTCCAATTATCAGTCCAAAACCGAGTTGTTTCACCATTACCCACTGTTCTTTTTATCCAGGTAAACATCTCGTTCCTACTCTTTATGAACTTGTTATCTAGCCAGCTGTTTCTGCGGTTTGTGTTACTGCACCATAAGTTCGATAAATTTCCATTTAATACCTCCTCTTTAAACCATGCTACCCAGATAGAGCCTGATCGAAAAAATAGCAACCAAATGAGTTTAAGTAGGCAGGCTTTATTCCAAATGGCTAGGTCCTTGATTCCTAAACCACCTTGTGCCTTAGGTTTCGTGACAGTTACCCAAGAGACCTTTGCCGAATGTTTAGCTTCAATATCCCCTTGCCATAGAAATACCCCCACAGAGCGAGTTGATGCTGTTTATATATAGGCAGTTGATAAATAACAAAGATGTGGAACTACTTGGCCTGGGCGTTCGGGTACCCGTTCGGGTTCGGTTCGGGTTTTTCCGGTTTTCGGGTCTAGGCTTATAAGACCCATTCAAGTATTTTATCATTTCGGTTCGGGTTCGGTTCGGTTCCATTCGGGTTCGGTTCGGATCCGGGTACCCATAAAATCATAAAACAAAAATAAAAATTAGTTAATTTGAACAAAAAAAATTGTTAAAATGAGACAAATATAGCAAGAAATTTCGTATATTTCATTTATTTTGGGTATTTTAGCTATTTTGATCTAAAATTAACCAATATATATGAGTTTGTAATTATAGTTTTAAATAATTATGTTATATTAAGTGTAAATATAATTAATATTTTGGATATATAATTGTAGTTCGGATATTTCGGGTACCCATTCATTTTCGGTTCGGGTCGGGTTCGGTTTCGGTTCTTCGGGTATAGAGGTTTATGACCCATTCGAGTATTTTGTCGGTTCGGATTCGGGTTCGGTTCCTTTTTTCGGTTCGGATTCGGTTCGGTATTTCGGTTCCGGGTTTTTTGCCCAGCCCTAGGGACTACGGAGGAATTTTAGTGAACCTCGCTGAATCTAAAATTTCGTGGCATGAGCATCTTCTCCGTGCATGTACAGCCAATCATTCACATGAAAGCATACAAGTCGCTCTTGACTGTCAAAACACTTAAAATTATACTTGCAACTCAATGATATATATATAGCTGAAAAGAAAACTAATATATACATGCCACATCAGCTTCTCATCAATCTTCTGAAATTATGTATGTGTTTTCACTTAGATGATCTCAACAAAATTGGTGAACTTCTCTTTTAGGATCCTAGATTTGTTGACTCTCACTCTTTTATGATCCGCAATGTGGATAAATCTCAGCCGATTTGTTTTTTCTTATCATGAGAAAATTGTAATTTAAATTTATGATTTCAATTATGAAATTCATTCCAAGATGAAATTTTAATAAAAACCACACACAATTTCGTAGAAGAAAAAACACTAACCTATAATTCATGCTTAATCGGTTAGACCAAAAAAAAAAATTCATGCTTAATCGGATTTAATATGAACTTGATGTAAACTATTAATCGGATGGATATATTTTGGGTGTGTATATGTATATATATATGAGTGTTTATATATATTATTGTAAAGACTGCTCGCATGGA
The DNA here is from genome assembly GCA_030180135.1 of Orychophragmus violaceus. NCBI lineage: Eukaryota > Viridiplantae > Streptophyta > Magnoliopsida > Brassicales > Brassicaceae > Orychophragmus > Orychophragmus violaceus. Next base: position 16,674,517 of record CM058236.1, read on the forward strand.
CAATAAACGTAAACGAGAGAGAGCAAAGTATATGAGTAGTGATTTTATTCTTGTGAGGTGTGTTATTACAAGGGAAAGACACATCTATTTATACTACAATTAAAGTGACAATTGTAGATAAAATAATATAAGAAAATGATAGTGGTAGTAAGTGGAAACATGAGTGGAGAGAGTGGGCGTGAGTGGATAATTATTTCTAACACCCCCCCTTAATTATCCATTTATATTATGTACTGCCTCGTTAAAAACTTTATCATGGAAAAATCCAAAGGGATAAAAACCATGTCTAAGGAAAAAAAAGTACAGTAACATAATCTTCCCCTGAAGATGATGGATCTTCATAAATCACATAGATGACGCATTCCAATATTATGAATATGTTTTCTGAATGTTGAGGTTGGAAGCGCTTTCGTAAAGAGGTCTGCTGAATTGTCACACGAACGGACATATTCGATGGTGACTTCTTGATTTTTCACGAGTTCTTGAATGTATGAAAAATATCTTGGAGGGATATGCTTCGTTCGGTCGCTCTTGATATATCCTTCTTTTAGTTGAGTGACACAAGCATAATTATCTTCGAACATTTTTGTTGGTTCTTTCTTTGTGGTTATTCCGCTGGCTTCTTGAATGTGACGAGTTATAGATCTTAACCATACACATTCTCTACATGCTTCGTGGAGCGCAATAGTTTCTGCGTGATTTGATGAAGTTGCTACCAGTGTCTGTTTTTGGGAACGCCACGAGATCGCAGTTCCGCCAATTGTGAAAATGTATCCGGTTTGTGAGCGAGCTTTATGAGGATCTGATAAATATCCGGCATCTGCAAAACCAACTAGACCAAACTCGGAGTTTCTAGGATAAAATAAACCTAAATCAATCGTACCTTGGAGATAACGAAATATATGTTTTATTCCATTCCAATGTCGACGAGTGGGAGATGAGCTATATTTTGCAAGTAAGTTTGTAGCAAACGCTATATCAGATGGAGTACAATTTGCAAGGTACATAAGCCCACCGATAGCGCTCATATAAGGTACGTCAGGACCTAAAATTTCTTCATTATTTTCGCAAGGTCTAAATGGATCTTTATCAACGTCAAGTGATCTATTTACCATAGGAGTACTCAAAGGGTTCGCTTTATCCATATAAAAACGTTTTAAGAGATTCTTGGTATAATTAGATTGATGCACAAATATTCCATCTCGGAGGTGTTCTATCTGTAGTCCAAGACAAAGTTTTGTCTCTCCGAGATCTTTCATTTCGAACTCTTCTTTCATATGATTTATGGCATCATTAATTTCCTTTTGAGTTCCAATCATGTTCAAGTCATCAACATATACATAAATGATCACAAATCCCGACGAGGATTTCTTAATAAACACACAAGGGCATATCGCATTATTGATGTAACCTTTATTCAACAAGTATTCACTTAAGCGATTATACCACATGCGTCCCGATTGTTTTAATCCATAAAGAGATCGCTGTAATTTGATCGAACATATTTCTTTAGATTTTGAATTCAATTCTTTGGGCATCTCTTGTCCTTCTGGGATTTTCATGTATATATCATTATCAAGTGATCCATATAGATATTCCGTCACAACATCCATAAGATACATTTCGAGATTTCTAGATGCCGATAGGCTCATTAAGTATTTGAATGTGATTGCATCCATGACTGGGGAATATGTTTCATCATAATCAATTCCCGATCTTTGAGAAAAACCTTGGGCAACTAGTCTGGCTTTGTATCTAGTGATTTCATTTTTCTCATTTCTCTTCCTTACAAACACCCATTTGTATCCAACTGGTTTTATACCTTCAGGTGTTGTGACAATAAGTCCAAAAACATTTCTTTTATTGAGAGAGAGTAATTCAGTTTGTATGGCCATCTTCCATTTCTCCCAATCATGTCTTTTCTGACATTCTGATATGGATTTTGGATCTGGATCATCAATTTCATGATCAATTTCCTTAGATACAGAAAAGGAGAATATTCCATCCAAGTCATTAATATCATGTCTTGCCCATAATTTTCCATCTTGGGCATAGTTAATGGAGATCTCACATTTTTCATGATCATGTTCGATTTCAAGTCTTTCATCTTTCTCTTGTTTTCCGGGATCCTTTTCACAAATGTCTTCTTGACATTTTGCTTGATGTAGTTCATCTGCAACATTTTTATTTTGTTCTCCCAACTTCTTTTTCTTTCGAGGACTTTTATCTTTTGAGCCCATTGGCCTCTCCCTCTTCAACTGAACCTTAGGTTCATTAGCAATGGTTCCACCAGTTTGTTCTTTTGGAATTTCAATTCGAGATGGAGCATTTGCAGCGGGTATGTATGACTTAGTCACTCTCTTTGTATCTGTAAATGCATCTGGTAACTGGTTTGCTATATTTTGTAAGTGCACAATTTTCTGCACTTCCATCTCCCGTTGATTCGAAGGAGGATCAAGATAAGCCAAAGATCGTGTACACCATGTGATATCTTTTGGTGATTCTCTTAATCCTCCCCCCTAACGCGGGGAATTCGTCTTCATTAAAATGGCAATCATCAAAACGTGCCGTAAACATATCACCAGTTCGCGGTTCAAGGTATCGAATTATACTTGGTGACGTATACCCAATATATATGCCCAATCTCCTTTGTGGCCCCATTTTAGTTCTCTGCGGTGGAGCTATTGGAACATAAACCGCACATCCAAAAACACGGAGATGAGATATATTTGGCTCTCTGCCAAATGCTAATTGTAACGGGGAATACTTATGATACGCACTTGGTCTTAGCTGGAGCAATGCTGCTGCATGCAAGATAGCATGGCCCCATATTGAAATTGGGAGTTTTGTTCTCATTATTAATGGTCTAGCAATGAGTTGCAATCGTTTTATCAAAGACTCAGCCATGCCATTTTGTGTATGAACATGCGGAACCGGATGTTCAACATCAATTCCCAATGACATACAATAGTCATTAAAAGTCGCTGAAGTGAATTCTCCAGCGTTATCAAGCCTTACTTTCTTTATTGCAAAATCAGGAAATTGTGCTCTCAACCTGATTATTTGGGAAATGAATTTTGCGAAAGCCGTGTTTCTTGTGGTCAAAAGACACACATGTGACCATCTACTAGATGCGTCAATTAATACCATAAAATATCGAAATTGTCCGCATGGTGGGTGAATCGGCCCACATATATCACCATGTATACGTTCTAAAAATATAGGCGATTCATTTCCAACTTTAGTTGGTGAAGGCCGAGTAATAAGTTTTCCTTGAGAACATGCATTACATAAAAGCTCATTCGATCGCAAAATTTTCTCGTTTTTTAACGGATGGCCATTAGAATTTTGCACAATTTTTCTCATCATGACTGAACCAGGATGCCCTAGCCTTTCATGCCAAACTTTGAATGTATTAGCAAGCTTCGGGTTTATTGTAACATATGATTCAGTTATATTTATTTTTGTGCAATATAATCCGGAGGATAACATTTCTAATTCTTCTAATACATGTTTCTTCTCCGATGTAATGCAAAGATATTCAATACCGTTTTTACTCAGTCTCAACATGATATCCATTTCTGCGGATATCTCGAAAACTTAATAAATTCCGTTGAGATTTTGGGGAATATAATGCATCATGTATTTCAAACTTTGTTCCCCTTGGCATTGAAAAATTCACTTTTCCGGAGCCAATTATTATTTTGGCATTTCCAGAAATTGTACTCAAGCTTCCAACGGAGTCTTTTATTTTGAGACAGGAGAAATACTTTTATCACTGATTATTGTATGAGTTGTAGCACTGTCTGCCAGACATATGTCTCCATCATGAATTCCGATTTGTGACATTCTGTTTCATAATATTCATATAGATGTATTAATAAAGTAAGATAAATATATAAAAATTATTTATTTTTATTACAATGGAAAGCACACTTTCACACACACACAAGACAAACATATTATACAAATGCAAACATTTATTTTAAGCCTCCTTGGCAGTTTATTTGGTCTCATCGGTCATAGCCGTTTTAGTTTTCGGGATCCAGAAGGAAATCCGCGATATCAAGAGAAGCATCATCATTTAGGCCACTGAAGGAAGGTCCGGCTTCATTGTTGTTGAAGTTGGTTTCAACATTATTAACTATGGCCTTTTGAGACGCTTGATACAGATTGACAAAGTGCTTTGGTGTGCGACATGTTCGTTCCTAATGTCCTTTCATGCCACATCTTTGACAAGCACTTTCGGTCGGTTTCTTTATTTCGCGACCACCTTCATTTATCTGTAAGTAATTGTTCCTTCTGGGATTGAAACCACCTTCATTACTTTGGAAATTATGGTTTCGCCTGGCGTTGAAACCACCTTCATTCACTCGGAAGTTATTGTTTCTTCCGGTGTTAAAGTTCCTTCCTCGTCCACGATATCGTCCATAATTTCGACCACGGCTTCTACCGCGTCCACGACCTCGCCCACGATAGTTATTGTTGGTGTTGGATGCTACGACATTCGCTTCAGGGAATGGAGCCGATCCAACTGGACGAGACTGATGATTCATCATCACCAATTGATTGTTTTGCTCGGCAACGAGGAGGACTTCCATCAATTCCGCGTATCGAGTGTATTTATTAGCCCGATATTGTTGCTGCAGGACTAAATTTATGGGATGAAATGTGGTGAGAGTTTTCTCTAAGAGATCATAATCAGTTATGTCCTCTCCACATAATATCATCCTTGAGGTGATCCCGAATAAGGCGGAATTATACTCGCTAACACTTCTGTAATCCAGGAAACGAAGGTGTATCCACTCATGCTTGGCTTTTGGAAGGATCACATTTTTTTGGTGATCGAACCTTTCTTTCAAGGATTGCCGTAGATCTGCGGGATCTTCTTTTATGATGTATTCAGATTTTAGGCCATCATGGATATGATGGAACAAAAATATCATGGCCTTCGCCTTTTGCTCATCTGTTGTTGTTTCTGTTTTATCGATGGTTTTGAGAAGACCATTTCCTTTTAGATGCATTTTTGCACCTTTTGCCCATGTCAGATAATTATATCCCGATATGTCGAGGGCAGTAATTTCAAGCTTAACGAGATTTGACATGATAACTGTATCGAAAAAAAGAAATAACAACTTATTAATGTCAAATTAATTAAATTTCAACTCAAAATTTTAATTTTAATTTTGTCAACAATTTATGGATGAACATTAATTAATGAATACAACGATTATTATTTTCAGAATTAAATAATTTCAATTTTTGAATTCATAATAATTATTATTAAAAAAACAGTAATAATCGTTATACTTTTATTTGATGATAATATGTTATAATGAACCACTAACATAAATGATGAAAGAGATTATAAGAAAAATTGAAGCATAGAAAATTAATGCAACAACTGTAATGAATTCTTCCGGAGTAAATTCTTCAATAAAAATATTATAAATAGAAGTAAAAATTGCAACCGTACATAAAATTAACAACATGAGAATCATCATTTTTTAAAAAAAAATTAGAAGAAAAATATTTGGGAGATTTTTGTGAAAGATGAAATTTTGAGTGAAAAGAATGAGTGAATGATAAGTGTATTTATAGATTGAAAAAAAAAATACTATTCATATCCGTTAGAAAATATTCGAAAATTAAAAAAAAAATATTTTAAAATTTAATTCATGACCGTTGGTGATAAAAGTTAAAACAAATATTTATTTATTTAAATTGTCATTCATAAATTTAAATTCTTGTGGCCGAAATATATTTAACATTAATTTTATGGTGATAATATTATTAACAAAATAAATAAAGTGATTATGATTTAACTTATCAATTTTAGAATAAATTTTCATAAATTTTAATGTACCAAATTTCGAAGTGTGATATAAAATTAATTAAAAAGACATCATAATCATTAGTACAAGGAGGGGGCATAACCTTCTACTCCGTAAAATTATTATCAATGAGGAGGTTTATCCTACCACTCCATAAAATATGATCGGGAGGAGGTTTATCTTATCACTCCGTAAAAATATGATCGGGAGGAGGTTTATCTTATCACTCCATAAAAATATGATCAAGGAGGGGGTTTTTATTCCTACCACTCCAAAAACAATCGAGGAGATATAGTCCACCACGACGAATAATTCGGGGAAGGCAACGCCTATCTTCCCGAGATAATCATAACAAAAATATAAATAGCGTAGAGTCATTGTTTAGTAAAAATAACTAAAACCTCACCTTTTCGGTAGTGAATAGTAAAATAAAATAAAAAACTGTGTGGGAATGATCGGATGGAAAGTTGGTGGACAGAGCAACAGTTGGATGGCGAATGAACGGATCGGTAGAGCGTCGTGCTGATAACGTGATGTAAACTATTAATCGGATGGATATATTTTGGGTGTGTATATGTATATATATATATATATATGAGTGTTTATATATATTATTGTAAAGACTGCTCGCATGGACAATAAACGTAAATGAGAGAGAGCAAAGTATATGAGTAGTGATTTTATTCTTGTGAGGTGTGTTATTACAAGGGAAAGACACATCTATTTATACTACAATTAAAGTGACAATTGTAGATAAAATAATATAAGAAAATGATAGTGGTAGCAAGTGAAAACATGAGTGGAGAGAGTGGGCGTGAGTGGATAATTATTTCTAACAGAACTCAATATTTCAATTGATCTTCTCTTTCCTTTATCATTTTCTTCTTTTAAAGATCGTTTTGATGGACAAAAGACTATAAAATCTATGTGGCTTATATGTTTTATATGTGCTTAGTCGTGTGTCCATATGATCCTTCAATACACAATCAAAATGTCTCTTCAACCAAGAGCAACAACCTTTTCATGTATATATGTATGGTATATTTTCGTTAATTATTAATCAACAATCATTTATATAATATATATATATATATATATATATGTAACATTTAAATAATTTAATACGGGAAAGAAAGAGGGTTATCAATACACCCAGTTTTAATGTCTTGAATCAAAAACGATCCATCATGCTATCGTCTTTTATATTAGAACATTTTAGTTTTATATGAACTTGATTCATATACTAAACCGAGACAAATAGGTCATATAAGAATATAATTATTCTTATATTCTCTCACTTGACATTTGTGTCGACTTAATGGTTTAATAACTTTAATGCGTGTTATATCAAGTTCATTTACACTTAATTATTATAATAAAACCAGAATTGGTCGAATCATGGAAAGCAAATATCATTACATTGACATGTTCCTTTCATGTATCACTCACCAATTCCAACTTTATATATAGTTTCAAATATTGGGAAGAGTCTTAATTCTTAAAATATTGTTTATATTGAGAAGAACCTTAATTTTCAGAACAAATCTATGAACCATAAGAGTATACACATACTTTTATGATAACATGTTCAATAAAGTAAAAATATAACTTCAAGTGAATTCATAGCATCACAACTGTAATGAGCATACCATAACTAGAATATCAAGGCTTCACCTATATCATTCATACGTTCTACATGGCCATTGAACGCCTTGAGTGGTAATCCTCTACTTAACGGAACTGGTACCACATGTCCAACATTATTTGCTCAAAATACATTATACGTTTCTACCAATCCTCTTCAACAAACAAGTACTTTACCTCAAGTGTGTTTAACACCCTTCCAGTACTTGTCAAATTAATTCCCAGCGGCCATGCTATAATGTCGACATTCCAAAACTTCAAGATAAAGTTCTGCAATCTCAATACATGAATTATTGCCTCAAAGCATACCACAAATTCAGTCTTAATAGTGGGAGTAGGAATAATAAACTATTTTCCACTCTTTCAAGATATTTTTCTTTCACTTAATAGGAACAAATAACCACACATCGATTTACAGTTACCGACATATCCAATATAATTTGAATTTGAATTATAAGGACCTCTAAATGATCATAAATTCTTTATGTAAGCATGAAATCTTAGGTGCCTTGAAAGTGCCTGAGCACCTTCTTTTCAAATTTCTAGTGGTCCATTCCGGGATTACTTTGATATTGACCCAACATACCAACAGCGAACGTGATATCTGGTCGAGTACATATCTGAAAATAATTCAAACTCTTAACTACTGATGCATATGCAATTCTTTCCATTTTCTTACACTCCAATTCATTTTTTGGAAATTTCTTTTCACTAAACTTAACTCCTTTCTGAATTGGAGCTATCCATCGGAGCATTTTTCCATGTTATATCTCTCGAAGATCTTATTGATATATCCTTTCTGAGATAAACTCAATAGTCCTTGTGATCTATCTCAAAGTATTTTTATACCGATCACATAAGATGTCTAACCCCATATCCTTCATCTCAAAGTTTTTAGAGAGATACTTCTTTATATCATGTAGCATCCCATGTCATTTTCAGCAAGAAAGATGTCATCAACATATAAGACAAAAATAACAAATTTCCACCTAGGTGTACATAGATGTCATCAACATAGGTGGACGCTAACCCACCTACCTCGACATTTTGGAATTCACCCACACAAGCAATAAAGACGGCACCACCCAAGATCCGATCGCTCGCCGAGTCATCAAGTCCTCCAAGAAGTGAGCTTCAGACATGCTCCTCTCCAAATAGTCCGAAGTTGGGTCCAATGCCACCTCCCTCCCGGACGAAGCGATCAACGACATTGTCGTTGAGGTCAGTTATACATTTAATACTTTATAAATATTTAGTTTATTCTATTTTATTTCTTAAGTTTTTTTTCTCGATTGTATTATATGAAACACCAAAGACCAAAGGACATTGGTTCGGTTTAGGCAGTATGAGACAAAAAACTAAAGTCAGTAACGTCATCTCGGTTTATTCCAACACATGCGGAATATGAGGCGCAATTGAAGGCTAAAGACAATATGATCGCGACCTTGATGGCAATCCAAGATAAGATGATGGAAAGGTTTGACGAGATAGATGCGAGGTTTGCCGACTACGTGCCGAGGACGGGAATGGGGACGGGTTCAACTCTGGGGTCGGGGATGTTGATTTCTCGGGTTTATTGTCGGCTTGAATAAAAAACTTATATTTTTTGTTTTTAATGTATTTTATGAATATTTAATTGTGAAAATTACTTTTGGTAGCACAAATTTTAAGGTTGTTTACTAGAGTAGCATTCTATGATGGTTTAAAAGACTATATTACCCTTTCTTTAACTTATCTTTTTTAAGAAATAATATAAACAAATCATTAAAATAAAATAAATGATTAATATAAATTTGTTTTCAAAAATAAATAATTAATATAAAATACGTTTTTCAAAAATCAATAATTAATATAAATTCATTTTTAAAAAAAATAAATAGTAAGAAACTAATAAAAATAATTTTATAAATAAATCATTTAAATACAAATCACAAATATTATTTCTTGATGGTTGAATTATTTTTTCCAAAAACAAATACAAAATATATTTTTATAAATAAATTTATTTAAAATGTGCTTTCAGAAATAAGAAAAAATAAATCATATAAATAAGAAATTAATAGAAAAAGTTTTTTGTTGGTTATTTTATTTAATTAATTAATCCATGAGAATTTTTTTGTGCCAAATATTGAATTTATTAAATGAATATTTAGTTACCAAAAACGGTTTCTAAAAATCAGTAGAAGATCACGCGAGTTATTCGAATTATGTATATCTTCAATAAATCTGTAACATTAAAATTTATCTGTAACATAACATAAATCTGCAACATTATAAACAAATTTGCTACAAAGAGAGAAAGTCTGTAACATAGTAGTGATACAATAGTAATTATTTTATACAATTTTCTTTGTTGTGTACTTTAATAAATCTGTAACACGTAACACAAACCTGTAACATTAAATTTCAGATTTATTCAAAATTAAGGAAACAAATCTGGAAATTTTTAAAAGTCTACAACACATTGATATAAATTCCTCTGGAATGGTGGGTAAGCATCTTGAGTCAGAGGAAACTCTAACGACAATGAGGCGCCCGAGGGGGAAGGCGGTTCCCCTGAAAGCTGACGTCATCGTCTCGGCGGTGGATATTGGCCGGATTGAAGATTGTTTGGTTCTGCGCGACAGTGGGAGTAAGAGGATAGCGAGACTGCGGTGGCGTCGGCGGAGGGTAGGTTTGAGGTCGGCAACTTCGGGTAAGAGGTCGATATAAGTGGCCGTGGGACAACTCCGGGAGCAGGGTCTTCCGAGGTCGTTGTCGTGAGTGGATTGGGTAACCGGTTACGGTCAGATCGGGGATCTCGATCTTAAAGCGCGCGGCTGAGGACGGCGGCTGTTCATGACCGCCGGAGGAGGGAGCTTCGTGCTCTTTCGGTCTTCTTCCCACCTCACGCCAACATTCCGTTTTGATTGTGTATTTGTAGTTTTAATTCGAGTCTTGTTCTGTGTGTTTAACTGTCTGTTTTTGGATCTCAGGCTTGTCACCGGTATAATAATTAAAAAAAAATTGTTTTATGGCATTAACATGAGGAAGAAGACGGGTTATTATCGAGTTTGAATATTTTTAAGATGGGTCTTGTTTAATAATGTAATTGGGTCATTATGGGTTTAAAATGGTTTAAATGTAAGTGAAATTACTCCTGGTAGCACAAATTTTAATGTTAATTACTAGAGTAGCATTAGGGTGTGTTTTTTACTAGAGTAGCATTCTATAATGGTTTAAAATACTATATTGTCCTTTCATTAACTTATCTTTTTCAAAAGAAATAATATATATAATCATTAAAGTAAAATAAATAATTAATATAATTTTTTAAAAAAAAATAAATAACTAATATAAAATTCGTTTTTAAAAATAAATAATTAATATAAATTCGTTTTTAAAACATAAACAATTAATATAAATTTGTTTTTAAAAAATAAACAATTAATATAAATTCGTTTAAAAAATAAATAGTAAGAAACTAATAAAAATAATTTTATAAACAATAATTTAAATACAAAATACAAATATTATTTTTGATGGTTAATTTTTGTTTTTCCAAAAAAATACAAAATATATTTTACAAATAAATGATTTAAATAATAAATTAACATAAATGATTTTTATGGCTAATTGTTTTAAAAAAAAATTGTTTTCAAAAATAAGAAATAAATACAACATAATGTTTTAATAAATCCAAAATTAAATAAAAATTTGAAAAAAAATATTTTGTTGCTTATTTTTATTATTTTAATTTTGAAAACAAGAATTTAATATAAAAATAAAAAATAAATCATTTAAATGAGAAATTAATAGAAACAAATTTCGTTGGTTATTTTATTATTATATTTATTTTGTAAAAAAGTTTAAAACAAAAAATAATAAATAAATTATTTAAATAAGAAATTAATTGAAAATTTTTTTTGTTAATTATCTTTTTTTGCCAAATATTGAATTTATTAAGTGAATATTTAGTTAACATAAACGGTTCTTAAAAATCAGGAGAAGATCATGCAACAATTATTTGAATTATGTACATCGTCAATAAATCCGCAACACTATATTGAAGAGGTTATTAAAGTTTTCAAAAATCTGCAACACTATATTGTAACCTAAATTTAAAACAAATCCGCAACAAAAGAAACAAATCTGCAACATTATGCATAACTCCGTAACAAAGGGTGCTAACACAGTAATTTTCAAAATTAATTTTATGTGTTGCAGATTTATTTAAATCCGCAACACATAAAACAAATCTGGAGTACTAATATCCCGATTTATAAAAAATCTGAAAAACAAATCCGGAGTGACTAAAAAATCTGTAACACATGAAATGACACGTCAGCAAAGTAGAGAAAAATCTGGAACATTAAGGAATAAACCTGCAACAAATATGAAAATCTGCAACACTATGTGCTAATATAGTAATTTTTAAAACGTTTTTTGCGTGTTACAGATTTATTAAATCCGTAACGAAGAAAATAAATCCACAACAAGTTGATGCAGATTTTTTTAAAGCATATATAAATCTGGAAAAAAATAAATCCTTAACAAGAAATGCAGATTTGTTCAAAAAATACTTGCGAATTTATTTTAAAAACACGGTGGTATTTTTGTAAATAAGTGGATTTCGGTCTGACGTGGAAAAAATAATAATGGCAATTCTGTAATATGTTTTTTCCTAACAATGACTAATAAGGGTATTATTGTCCAAAAATTAAACATTTTCCTAACAAAAAAATAGATGCTACTATAGTAATTTCCCTATGTTTATGTGCTAGTATAGTTAATTTCCCTAAATGTAATTTAAAGACAGTAAACCAATTTAAAACATGTTTTATGTTGTCTTATGTTTTTTGATTTTGTGGACAAATAGGATTTGAAACTTTAGTTTAGAGAGAATTAAATCCTTAACTTTCGTTATGTGAGAATATAGACAAAGAGCATGTTTTGATGGACATTTGATGTTATATGATAGTTTTTGTCGGGAAATAGATCTTTAACAAAAAAAAACAAAAAACAATATAATTCTTGATACGTCTCAAAGTATTTGCTCTTGTAATTTCTTTTTCCTTTCTCTTTCTTATTCTTTCTTTAATCATGTAACATATAATCTCAATTTCTATAAAATTTTACAATTCCATTGCTGGTTATGTATCTCATCGTTGTCCATTGTGGTTACACCATACTCTATTAACAGATTCTGTAAACTCTTTTGATTAATGGAAAGTTATTGTTTGTTGGAAAAAAAATCTGTACTTCTTTGTGTCCATAACTAAGAAAAAAAATACCCTTTTACCTTCATATACAAGACAAATAATTACTACTACAAAGCATATGCAAATCTTATATCTCATCAAAAGAGTTCAATAATTCTTTAGTAAAAAGGTGAAAGAGTAAGTCGCTTTGTGCACACCACATGGCTGCTCAGAGTTGATCAAAGCTGTCATACATGAAATCTTGGCAAGGTGCTGTATATTTCATGAGAGGAAAGGCAGCGGAATCCGAAGCCTTTTCCACCTGCTTCGAGACAGGGATGGACGCCGGCCTAGTATATGTTCCGGCATGAAGTCATGCCTCGTCAATATACCCACCAGTGGAGGTCTCTACAATTGTCGGAAAGGAATTATGATACGGGAAAGTAGAGAATTGCATATTCGATAACGGATGAACCAGGATACCAACAACTATCAGAACCAAGTGATGGTTCGAGAGTCCCAAACTCTCCTAAAGCTCAAAACAAAAGACTCTAATCTGTATTGTATTTGTATACATATAAGGTGATGATAACAGCCAGGGGAAAAGGAAACACCAGACCACTTTACTTACATTGGAGATTTTTGGTATGACCAGTAAGTGCCTTAGGCCAACTTCACGGAAGAGGACAAGGGCTTTTGCAAGTGACATTGTCTCCAAAACAGTGTAAGGAGAAGCATTAGAGAATGGATGTAAATCCAAATACATATTCAGTTCTTCCTCGCTTAATTCCACATCTTCTATTCTATCTCCTCTCCCAGAACCCTTCTTTGCAAACTCATCTGCTTTGAATTGAGCAAGGGTATTGGAATCAAAAGTCACTGGACTAGACAAGAATACTCGTTTCTTTAGCAAAGTCAGAATATGAGCCCGGAGGATTAGACCGTATAGAACAGGAGCTGCAGTGAGTGGTGGCCCATCAGCCACAGGGAAACCATTGTGATTGGTGGTTTTGAGAACGTGTACAATAGTCTCGATTTTCTCGATTCCATTGAAGACTTGAAGTGGGCCTGTGACTACATCGCCAACTGTAAGCTGCCTCATGTAAGGCTCTGCATGGCTGTAAAGATAAGGAAACCCTTTTATTTTCATGATGAGGTTATAGATGTTGGAATTGAAAGCATCAGCAACTGTTTTTGAAATCAGAAGGGCCACCATCATCATAGGTAGTAGCAACAGATTATTAGTCAGCTCAAGAAGAATAACACACAAGGAAACTGTCATCCTCATTGATCCGCCAAGAAAGGATGCAGCACCGAGCACAGCAAAGAGACCATGGTTAAGATTTGAGTTTGAACCAAGCAGCATCCCTACAAGTCGTCCATACGATGCTCCGGTTACGATAACCGGTACAAAAAGCCCTGCTGGAGCAACAATGCCATAGCTAAGGATGCTGAGGAAGAAGCAGGTGATGAAAAATACGAGAACCGACAAATAATGGAACTCGAAGTCCGTGTTTTTGCTGAAAAGGTTTTTGATAGCATCATCATTTGTGTTGAAAATGAGGCTAGCTAGATCATTGTAGTGACCGGGCGGGCATTGGTATTTCTTAAAGTTGCCCGATCTGCCAATTGTAGGGCACTCCTCTAAGGCACCTGCAGGGCAAGGTTGGCATGATGCAAGAAATGGTAATCCGAAAAGAAGGCAGGACGTGAAAATTGATATAGCGCAAGCGAGGAGGATTTTCCAAGCAACCCCTTTCCTGGAAAGAAAGTTAACAATCATACTTATATTTGTGTGTATTGTAAACATATCCAAAAAGATAGCTTACTCATAAATGTAGTTGTAAGCTCGAAGAACCTTCTCCAGTAGAAAGTTATAAATGCTTCCCAAAATACCCCCGACAATTCCAAGGAGAAGAACAGGAAGTACATCCCCCAAATGATATGATGCATTTTCTGAATAGACATCAAACACTATTAAGCCTCCTTTACCAAATAACCCGCACTTTCCACTTAAACACACATCGATTAGAGCCCTGAGTACAATTGCCACAACAGCTGTCGAAAAGAAGATTCTCCATAAAAGTGCACTCCTCCACCTACAACGAAAAAAACCCCAATCCTAGCTTAATGAAGAACATATATAGACCAGAAGACAAACAACAATATGACAGGATTGAGCTACCAAGATGACATCTCCTCAAGGGCAAACAGGACACCACCTACGGGAGCACGAAAGGAGGCAGCTATACCAGCAGCTGAACCACAAGTTACAAGATCGCGTCGGTCTCTGTCATTGTTCAAAAATCTGAGCCATTTCCAGGTCAGTCCATATCTTTTGGAGCCACCCTGACCAAGTATGGATGCAACACAAGCACCTGTGTGAACCATTGGCCCTGCCTTACCAATGAGAAGAGACGCCGACACTGCAGATATGTTTCCAATGATCTGTATCCCAAGCAAAGAGGGATCAAAAATAAACTTGCACAATGAAGAAATGTAGCAGCTGAAAATGCTTTTACCTTAACTACCAAAGTGCCAAGTGAGAATATCTCTGGTGGATCTACACCGTTCAAATAAGCCTTCACTTCCGGTATACCAGAACCGGCCGCAGCAGGCGCAACAAAAGCGGTAATCACCGACGCAAATAGAGTAAGAAGCAGGTTTGTAACAGTGAAAACAAGAAAGCCCATACTGAACCTGTTTTGACAATATTAGCTCTCTCCAAATCATCAAAAACAAAAGAATTGGAAAAATTAGAGTTAGTCACCTTCCGGCTAACATCATGTTAGAAGTAACCACGAACTTTACACCGGCGAGATTCTCCACGGCGAGATTGTTGGCGAATCCGATGAGACTAACAATAATTCCGATGAAGAAACATAGAAGCCACTTCATGAACACGTATTGGAAAATCTGCGTCTTACTACGAGCTCTCCAATCTTGCTTGAAGAAATCATTCTCCGCGATCCTAACAAATAAAAACAAAAATTAAGGCAAAGAAGAATCAAATTGAGGGAAAGGAAAGAGGAGATTTCGTACTCGTAATCGAGGCTTTCGACTGGACAAACGTTGGAACCGACGATGGCTACTTGAGAGGAAGAGTTGGTTGCTTGACGGAGGGAGGGGAGTAGCGGAACGGCGACGGAGACATCCTCCGTCGTGGAGTCGGGCATCTCTACAAGCGAACGATGATGATCTTATCTTGGTTTTACTCTTTAGTGCCAAGCGACACAGTTGCAAGTCAATGAATGAGCTGTTAATTTTTTTCTGGTCAAAATTCATGATTGTTTTTGAAATTAGAGATATGATTAGTTGGAATTTCTCTTTTAGAAATTGTATTTTAGAGAGAATTGTTTAATTTTTATATTAATTGAATAATGTTTTAAAGTTTTATTTAGTTTCAAATGATTCAATATTAAAAAAAAAATTTAGTGGAATTAAGTTTTTTTATCATGTTAATCATATTTTAAATTTAGTTTTTATTATATATAATAGATATACATAATTTCGATAGTAAAATTTTTAAAAATATAATAATTTTATAATATATTTATTATTTTATTTTAAGATATTATTAGATATGTTTGTTAGAAATAAAAACTATTTTATATCATGAATTTTATAATAATTATTAATATTATTTTTTAGAAATATAAGATAAATTGTTAATAATTTAATATATATATAACTATTTAGTATATTGATTTAAATAATTATTTTACTATACTTAATATATATTGATAATCTAGATAATAAAGAAATTAAAAAATTATATAATTTTTATAATATATTTGCTATTTGATTTTAAGATATTATTAATTATGTTTGTTATAGTTAAACAAATTTTATATTATGAATTTTATAATTATTATTAATATTAAATTTGAAAAATATATAGTAAATTTTTAATAATTTAATATATAGCTATTTATTTTATTAATTTAAATAATTATTTTATTATATTTAGTAAATATACATAATTTCGGTAATAAAAATTTAAAAATACTAAATAATTTTTATAATATATTTAATTTTTGGTTTTAAGATATTATTAGATAGGTTTGTTATAAATAAAATAACTTAGAATATAAATTTTATAACTATTATTAATATTAAATGTGAAAACAAGATAAATTGTTTCAATATAGTTTGGAGAAATTGCTTAAAATGCCCTCAAATTTGATTTTAAATAAAAGTGTACCCCCAAACTTGAATCAAATATAAAACTGGTTTTGCGGCCTTATGAAATTACCGCGCTGTCCTTACGACCAATCAAAAAAATGTTAAACGCAATTACCATTATAACCTTCGACTATTTCAGACTTCTATGGATGTCTGAGACGTCAGACTCCAATAGAAGTCTGACACATAATTAATTACTAAATTTAAATTTTAAAATTATTTAAAAATATTTTGTAAAAACTTTTATATACATAAATTATATATAAATAATTTAGTAGTATATAAATTAAAATTTGATAAAATTGAGTCATATTAAACTATGTTAGTTAAGTATGCCTTAGAACATACTTTGTAATGGAACATAATGGAACATTTACATATAACTTACATATAACCTTAGGGTTAGTTAGATTCATGGTTTAGGAAATGGTCACATTTGAAAAAATTACATTTGCACATATATGTTATAATGGTGATATAATTAACGAATTTGATGTGTCCTAGGTGTTTTGTTTAAATATTTTCCAATGTTAAGTGATAAATATTAGATTTAGGGTTTATCAGACTTCTATAGAAGTCTGAATTTCGGGGTTTCGAAAATACTTGGGATTGAACCAAATATACCTTAAATGGTTGAAATTGACTAGATTTTATGTAATTTTAATTTACATATGTCCAAAAGTCCCATGTTTAATTTATGTCCAAAAGTCCCCACTAGATTTAGGGTTTATCAGACTGAATTTTGGGGTTTCGTAAATACTTTGAACCAAATATACCTTAAATGGTTAAAATTGACTAAATTTTATGTAATTTTAATTTACATATGTCCACGTACGAGAAGTCTGAGAGATAATTAAGTTGAAAATTTAAATTATAAAATTATTAAAAAATATTTTGAGGAAAATTTCAGATACATAAATTAAATATGGGACTTTTGGACATATGTAAATTAAAATTACATAAAATTTAGTCAATTCTAACCATTTAAGGTATATTTGGTTAAAAACACCATGTAGCTTGATCTATGCTTGATATATGGAGTTGGATATCATATTTTCATCTGTAGGGTTAGACTGAGGGTTTGTGAAATTTCATCCATATTGTTACATTTGCATATACTGGTTAGGTTGTGACTATATTAAACGAGTTTGATGTTTTTTATAAGTTTTCTATATAATATGATGGTATTTAAGTAGTAATTAGTAGATTTAGAGTATATCAGACTTCCATGTTAATCTGATTAACGTACATGATTTCTCAGACTACCGAAGAAGTCTGACTAAACTCGACCAAAAACTAAACCCTACTTGGAAATTTACCCCATATATAAACGGAAGTTACCGACATTAGATCGTAAAAGTCATTATCAAACTTCTCTCTCTAAAACGGAAACACACTCCCTCTCTATATACTCTCTAAATGCCCTCTAATAACTCTCCGAGAACCCTCCCTCACCGCCGTCGTCATCTTCTTCATTCTTGTAATTATCTCTTCTTTTCGTCTCTCCTGACCAGTCCATACACCGCCACCGTCGTATTCTAAGCTCTTCGTTCTGCAAATGTTTGAGATCTATACGAAAGAAGTCATTTTTTTCTTTGATCTTTGTCTAGATCTAAACAAAAAATTAGTTTTTATATATTTCTCGTATTAGATCCGTACGGTTTTGACTTCGAGTCATCCCCTTTTTCTTCTCTACTTTGTACTTCGTCTAGATCTGAATAAAACTATAAATAGATAGATTTTTATATATTTCTCGTTTTAGATCCATGGGATCCATACGGTTTTGAGACCGAATCATCCCCGGTTTCACATGTCTTTTGTCTAGATCTAGTTTTTTAATATATTTCTCGTTTTAGATCCATACGGTTTTGAGTCCCAATCATCCTCTTTTTCACATGTCTTTTGTCTAGATCTGAACAAAAAATTGTTTTTTTTTTTTAATATATTTCTCGTTTTAGATCCATACGGTTTTGAGTCCCAATCATCCTCTTTTTCACATGTCTTTTGTCTAGATCTGAACAAAAATAGATAGGTTCTAGGGCCCCTAGGTTCTATGCTTGAGTTAGACTCTATTAGAAGTCTGAAATTGGAATTGTTTTTGTTCAGACTGTTTTAGAAGTCTGACTTACAATCGTTTTATTGTACACAGGATGGGGCGATTCAGTCAGATTCCAACCTCGAGTACTAGTAGTTCATTCTCAACTTCCACATTTCGACAAAGATCCGGTTCATGCAATGGATTCCCCAAAAAATGTTTCTGCGGTCTGGACCCTGTCATGCGAACATCCACTACTGCCGATAATCCGGGAAGAAGATTCTTTGGATGTCGTAACTGGGATGTAATTGCCTTTCTCTTCTGTTTTGTAGCCAGTTTTATTTCGTTTTGACTTATTCGAGCTTATTTTCGGAATTTGAAGATGATTGCATATTTAAAATGTGGCTGTATAGGATGGTGGCTACCATATAATGAAGTGGTGGGATGAGGCTATGATGGAGGAGTTTCACGAGTTAAAGCTGAGTGTGGACCAACATGGCGAACAAGTTGATTACATCTTCCTTTGTTATGCTGAAATTGACTGTGTTACCAACTTGCACGATGAGATCAAGAAAGCACAGGCAGAGATAGCTCAACTAAAGGAGCTCTTGACTGAGAAACCATCTAGCCAGACAGTGCGTGGCGCCAAGTATGAGTATCTGATGGTTGCTGGTGTTGTTATCATCGTCCCGATTATCTTGAGGGCATTCGGTTTCTTGTAATATAAGTCCTATGTATCCAAGTACAATTTTATGTATTATAAGACGAATTTTATCCAATTTCATTCATCATCGTCCAATTTCATTCATCATCCAAATATGCGAATTGTCAGACTTCAAAAGAAGTCTCACTAATAAATTATTTTCCTCAGACTTCGTATGGAGTCTGAATCTACAATAATTAGTTTTAAGACTTAAATGATTTTCCTCAGACTTCGTATGGAGTCTGAATCTACAATAATTAATTTTCACCAGACTTCGCGTGTACATAACGACACGTGGCCTCTTGCATGCCCGGGTTGGTTTGCCTGATTCCATGCAAAAAAGAAGGCAGTCTCTCGTACCCATCTTCCGCTGTTCCTCTCACAATCCTTTGAGCATGTAACAATGCTCTGTATGCGGTTGTGTAGCTCATCCTAATCCCAAACTGCTTCTTCATTGATACTTTGACATGTTTTGGTGTTATCCCCTCAATCATACCAAAAGTTTCAGTAAACAACCAACCAATATAAACTGGAGTAAAACGTTTGCGCGTAGACATCCGGTCCGCCATCGAACATGAATGTGTTTTTGAATAGATCATCACCCAGTACTTGTTTGGTTCGCTCTTCACACATGCTCGAAGCATCCACTTGCATCCTTACACACGACATTTAGCCACAAAACGTGTCTTGTCAGACTTCTCTGTCCTAAATAAGAATTTCTTCATTATCGCCGTCAAACGTAGCTCTGATATTAGGTCTTTCTTGCTATCAAAACACTTATTGAAAATGATACCCTCAGATAAGTCCCTTTTGCGAACACTCTGATTAGTCATACCCTCCAACTCATATTTCTTATAATCTTAATCTTCTTCCACATCTACATCTTCATGTTTCACTTTCCCATATAGGGTATAATCAGCATCGTCATGGTAAGCCTCAGCGTGTTTCATGAAAACATTCTCAGGCACATCCAAGTTACCAACACCATCATTACCACCACCACCACAAACAGGATCCTCCGAGACTGAGTCCACATATTCCTCATTCCAGTCTTCTTCTTTGTCATCTTTGTCTACATCTTCAGCTTCATATTTGTCATCATGATTCACAGCATCTTCATCATCCATACCGGATCGGCTCGAGACACATAGACAGATTAAATGCGTATTAGCTAACTCAACCATGCTCCTTACTTGCCTATCATTTGTGACATAAACCGGAGGGCTATCCGGATCCATTTGTTTCAAGAGTGCTTCCGGCAATGGATATGATAACTCCACCAGATCGGTTTTCTTGTCCAGCATATAATCATCTTGTACCATCTCAACTAGTTCTTGATGTGTAGAACCATCACGCAGAGTGATAAACCGCCCTCCTTTGAGCTTATCAACCACAAAATGCCAAATCTGCTCTCTCACAACCCATTCACCAAAATTAACAGGTAACTGAACCATTATCTGTATAAACAAACACGTATAAACAACATTAGAGATCTTTTGGGAAAAGCCAAACTTCTTTGTGAAGTCTAATGCTATTAGCTACATTGCCAATATTGTTCAAAAATTTATTTAAAAATAATTACCATATATAAGAATGTAAAACTCACGCAGAAGGAACATATAACACTAACACACATTTAAAAAAACTAATGTCAACGAAATTAATCACAATTATACAATAAAAATGCATTTTAAAAGTTTGACATATTTCAGACGTCTATAGAAGTCTGCTTTCTATGAAACCAGACGTCTATGGTAGTCTGAAAAAGAGGGTATTTTTGCAATTGATTTTGAAATGCCAGACAGCGGATGCAGTCTGAAACAATTCAGACAGCGCAGGCTGTCTGCTTTGGAATTTTTTAAATTTTTTTGTCAGACAGCTCAAGAAGTCTGAAAAAGTGTAGTTTTGCAATTGATTTCGAAATGTCAGACTTCTCGCAGAAGTCTGAAAGTAATCAGACTTCTGCCGAAGTCTGAAGAAAAAGTAGAGGGTAGTTTTGCAACTGATTTTGAAATGTCAGACATCTTCGGAAGTCTGATATCTCATCAAACTTCTTATGCTGTCTGACAATTGTTTCAGACAGCGAATGAAGTCTGATGAAAAACATCGCATTTTCGAGCGTTGACCAAAATTCAATTGTTCAGATGTCTATAGCCGTCTGGCAAAGTTTTGGAAATTCAGATGTCTATAGCCGTCTGAGATTATTTTTCTTATTTTCAGACAGATTTACATGTCTGACAATTTTTTCGCTTATTCTGGTCAACATCTGAAAATTTGGGTCAATTGCAGTTTCTACCCCCCATTATTTCCAGAAAACGGATTCCGTCTGACAAAAAGTCAAGAATCGGTCAATTTCTTGCCAGACTACATCGGAAGTCTGACAAAAAAAACAAATTTGAATCAATTGCAAAACTACCCTCTTCTTATTTGGACTTCTTAACGATGTATTTTTTTTTTCAAAGGAATTTAACAGACTTCTATGGAGGTCTGGCAATTGAAAGTCAATTGCAAAACTACCCTCTCGTTGACCATATTGAAGCTTACGAAAAGATGCAGACTACAAAATCGGATCTGAAAATCGACGATATGAAAATGTTCTTACCAATCTCCGATTTCCGTTTGTTTTTAGCCGCGTCGATTTCCCAGAACGTCTAAAATCACCGAAAGCCCCAAATCCGAGACGTGTTTTGCTGTATTGATAAGAGGATAAACTATTTCGCTACTTTTGAATCGAAAAATATTGAAAAATCCAGGAAAATCAAAGGGGAAAAGAGAAATCGGTGAGGAGAACGTCCGAGCTCAGATTCTTGAGCTTTAGTTGAGCTTTAATGGTGAAAAAACGAGCTGGATTACACATTAACTCATCGGCGATGGTGGGTGTCGTGGTTGTTGAGCATTCATGGCGATGGCATTTTCGTGAATATCCAAAACAAATTTGGGTCCTTTTGTCTTTTGATTAAAATATCAGACTTCATATGAAGTCTGACGATGGCATTCCTGTGAATATTCAGATTAATAAAAGGATATATTAGCGATGGAGAGGAAGGAGAAGACCGAGGGTATAATCAGGGTTGACTTCAATTTCGAGGGCATTTTTGCAAACAACCCATATAGTTTAGATGAAAATTTCAGTATTAAAATTTAAAATTTTGTGTCCGGACATAGTGCACATGAATTATACTAGTATGAATGAAACTACTTAAACATTAACCCTACACACTTTTTATACCTTATTAATGTTTTTTTTTAAAATCTATTTATAACACTAGAGTTACATATTTAACGTAATTTGGAAAAATAAATTAATATTATACAAATCAACTAATAAGCTAAAATCGATAAAAGAAAATTATTCGTTCTCCGCAATTCCATCTCTGTCTCTGCAAATCCGGGAGTGCGCATCTACACCTTATGGTTTATTTTTTTGAATAATTCATTGCATTTAAATTAAAAAGGAGCAAATTGCCCATTGTTTTTACAAGAGCCAACTTAGAATAAGACTCACAAATAAAAAACTCACTAGATTAGATTTTGATCTGCATTGAGCGCGCGGTATTAGTTTGGTAATTATTTGTTAGTTTTCTTGTTTTATTAAAAATCGAGATCGTTATATTGGTTTTATAGTACAATTTATTTTAGTTATTTCTGTTTTTTGAATAAAGAGTTTTTTTTTTTAGTTTTGGATCTATACATTACATTATTTAGTTTTTGGGTTTTATTTGGATTTACATAAAGATGTTAAAACACGCAAGCCCGACCCGTTTAGATCCGTTTATATTTAAGACGTAACCCGCTAGAAGTAACACATGTCTATTTAATGTCTATTTAAATATATTTAAGTATGTTTATAATTTTTTTTTTTAAATTAATACAAAATACTGAAAATTTAACTTTGAAAATTTCTATATACATTTTTACTTTAATTGAATCCAATATTTTTCAGCTATTTAATACATTTTTCTTGCAAAACTTATGTAGTCAAATGATTATTTTTTAGGATTGGTTATAATTAAAAAATATTCTAACAGTAATACATGTGGTAAGAATAACACCCATGTATAAGAATTATAAAAAGGTTAGATTTAGCTATAACAAATCCTAAAAATTATTTGCATATGATATAAAAGTGTTTTAGTATTTTTTTGTTTATTGATAATTTTGGTCATTTTGTGTATCCAAATCCAAATTGAACATGCAAGGAACTAAACCGAACCCAACCTTAAAATTGTAAATATTTGAACGGATTCTATATTTAAACTTATAATCCAAAATTTGAAAAAAAATCGAACAAAACCTGAACAAGTAACCAAATGCTCAGTCCTAATTTTGGCTATATAATATTTCATATTATATATTGTTGTAGTTTTTTCTTATTATATAAAATTAGACTCTTTCTTTTATATTTACATATTTATTACGGTATAGTAATAATTATTTAAAGAAAGTGTGTGTTTGAATATGTTTTATTTGTTTTTAACCATGAAATCATTATTTATTATTATATTTTTATGTTAGATATGTTTCTTTATATGAAAATTATATTTTATTCTGAAGGTATTTCATAGTTATATATTTTTAGATTTTCTAATTTGAATAAGTTTATTGAATAAAATATTATTTTATCTTTTTTTTAACACTGTATATATTTCATCAAAAAGGAACAAATCCAAACCCAACTGGGATTGGTAGAGCCAACAGCCCCCTGTGGGCAAAACAAAGAGGTAAAGAGATAAATTCAAAGGACAGATACAAATAGGCATCAAACATAGACAGAGCATTAAGAAAAACAGGGAGATGAGAACTGTGCGTAAGTTATCTCCAAAGACATCAGGGACTAGTGCCTCTATGGTGAAGGGGCCTGGACAGCCTCAGCTTGTTCCTTCAACAGAAGCAGGCGGAGCCACGAAGGTCCACCTCGAGCAACATATGATTGGAAGAGCCTGCTGTCTCGTATTACACTTTCCGCTATTGCATATGCAGCCGTATTTCGACTGGCTATCACATGTTCGCAGCTAAAACTATAGAAATAGGCGAGTGAATTCAGAATTCCAGAGATAGTTGCTTGCATAGTTGGTTGTAGGTGCTGGTTCATCATTATTTCCCGGACCAGGCCAAGATCGGATTCAAAGATCACATTCTTGAAATGAAGGTGTCGCATGCTTTCTACCGCCTATTCTAGCGCTTGAAGTTCACATACTCCTCTCAATGATAGTTGAGAGAATGATCTGCGACTATGACACAAAACATCTCCATTAGCGTCCCGGACTAACCATGCTGCTCCCCCCAACATTGAGATCAAGGTGCGACCATGCTGCTCCAAGATTGCAATTTATGGTCCCATTAGGTGGCTTGGTCCAATTCTGTGTTCGGATAGGAAGAGAGAATGTTGTATCCTCACACGTTTCTTTTTGGTTGACTGTGAACCAGATTTCAGCTTCTTCATACGCTTTTGACAGAATCGCTTCTGCGCTCAACCTCGTTTGTTCAAATACATGCATGTTCCTTGCTTTCCAAATATGCCACAAGAACCATGGTATGGCTCTTCTTCTTATTTCGCATATGAACCTGTCCTTCATACACCTCAGCGGTGATGAATATTTAAGAAGACAGAGTTTGAGGAAAAACCTGCAGGTGGGAATTTGATTCCTGTTTTTCCCAAACCTCCATGGCAGCTTCGCATTTAAAAAGGGTGTGGCAGATTGATTTAGATACGTTACCACACCGAGGGCATGTTGTGTCCAGTTGAATGCCTCGTGAGCGCAACCTCTCTTTTACAGTCATTGCTCCTGATAGAGCTTTCCAAAAGAAATGTTTAATCTTTGGTAGTGTTTTGATCTTTTATATGTTTTTCCATAGCTGCTTTTCTACTGGTGGCAGTCCTTGAGGATGTGTTTGCTGAGCATTGAGAGCAGAGTCCAGTAGCCTATATCCACTTTGAGTCGAGTAATGACCTGACTTCGTAAAGCCCCATTGATCCGTATCTAATATGTTTCTCGTCAGTTTGATAGATAGAATTGTTGGATCTCCTAGGATCTAGGGTTTGATATATTGAATAAAACCAACCTCGTTCTTACCTTTCTGTCAGCGGAATTGAGATGGTGAACGAGATCAGTGGAGCAACGCAATCGCCTTGCCTCTACCAGATACACACGCACAAAAGCTGGAACAACGGGATGCTAGTACCGAATTGTGTGGGATCTCAGAGCTTTTGAGTTTCTGCTTTTCAGTCAGAGGAAAAAAGGAGACGGCTTCGGTTCAGGTCGACCATATAAGACCTTATATATCGACCTGGAAATGACATCACCAAACCGTCGGACAATCCCGGCTCGGTTACGTCATTAATCCGAAACATCAGTTTCGGAACCCGATGTGCAACGATCGATACACTTACTGTGTCGATCGACACACCTCCACGAAAAGCCTGCATCGATCGACGCACTCATGCATCGATCGACACACACATTGTAAAACTCTATGTAAATGTGTATCCAATACACATAAGTATGATCATTACCATAATGATCATTCCCACTTTCATGCTTCCAGTTTGCTTAGGTGTGTGACCCTATAGGATCATATAATACTGGCAGTAAGTCTACAACTTACAGACTGCAAGAGGCTTCTAGCAAAACATTGCAACCACCCATTATTATACGAATGTCTGATCTTGACACACAACTATCATCAGGAGTGAGTACAAGTGTGATTTTAGGACACTATCCCAACAATCTCCCACTTGTACCGGAATAATCAATTCCTATAATCCTTTTGTCTCTATATCTCGATTTGGCATAAGGCAAGATTGGTGTCATCCTTATTAAGCCAACATCGTGTTTATCGAACTCCTGATCTCATACTGAACATTACAAACAACTGAACTACAGTTCGTTTGAGTGCGGCCACACATTTTCTCAGTATTAAATCTTCGATAGGCCCTGAGATATTTATCTCCCGTTATTCAGGAGGGACAAATTCCATCTTGTTCCATCCCTGTTTCAACGCACATTTCATGATATACTTGAACAGTACCGTTATAGTCGCCAGTTACGGGTCGACGTTTGACAAAGTCAAAATGCACCAATTCATATGCAAGAAAGCATGATGAACTCAGGTCTAAGGACTATACTCTATAGTCGTAATGAGAACCTCTTATGACACAGATATAACTATCTTGTAGACTTCTCATTAGCGGTTCATGTCCGATCATATGTTCACTAACATATATCTATGTGACTGACTGCGATAATCATCATTGGCTCCATGAAACTTAGCCAACAGTCACCTCACAATCTAGTCTCTAACGGTTGTCAGTGTCCCAATTATACAACCTCGACTAGGGACAAAATAATTTATTAACTTATAGGGTTTCATGATCAAGTCCTCAACTTGATGACCTATAATATGTCATAAACTTATTTGGGACCATTATTTAGATCACAATAAATAATGCTGAAATCAAATTTCATTAAAACACTTCCAAAAGAATGTTTACATGAGCATCTTATTATAACTTAGACAAAACCAAAACTCCCACTAGAATCTAGATTACATCTTAAGATCCATAATGCCTACAACAGTCGTATGACTCTCATGCTTAGGCCTTGGGAGTGACTTGGTCAGAGGATCAGCGACATTCTCGTCTGTTGGAACTCGGCTGATCTTCACATCACCTCTATTGACGATATCACGAATCAGGTGATATTTCCTCTCCACGTGTTTGGACTTCTGGTGTGACCTTGGTTCTTTCGCCTGAGCAATGGCTCCGTTGTTATCACAAAACAAAGCCACTGGCTCCAAGATACTAGGAACCACACCAAGTTCAGTCATGAACTTCTTGATCCAAACAGCTTCCTTTGCCGCTTCTGAAGCAGCAACATATTCAACTTCCGTTGTGGAATCAGCTACGGTATTCTGCTTAGAGCTCTTCCAGCTCACTGCACCGCCATTTAGACAGAAGACATATCCAGATTGTGATCGGAAATCGTCTCTGTCTGTCTGAAAACTCGCATCGGTGAATCCATTCACCACAAGTTCTTCACTTCCTCCATACACAAGGAATTTATCCTTAGTATGTCTCAAATACTTGAGAATATTCTTGACAGCTGTCCAGTGAACTTCACCTGGATCAGATTGGTATCTACTCGTCATGCTTAACGCGTAAGCTACATCTGGACGAGTGCAGAGCATGACATACATAATAGAACCTATTGCAGAAGCATAAGGAATCCTATTCATGCGCTCTCGCTCAGCATGTGTCGCTGGACACTGCTTCTTGCTGAGACTCATGCCATGAGACATCGGTATGAAGCCCTTCTTAGAATCTTGCATCTTGAATCTGTACAACACCTTATCAATATAAGTGTCCTGGCACAATCCAATCAGCCTGTTCACTCTATCTCTGTAGATTCTGATTCCAAGGATGTAAGCGGCTTCTCCCATGTCTTTCATGGAAAAACAACTTCCGAGCCAAGTCTTGACAGACTGAAGCAACGGAACGTCATTACCAAGGAGGAGTATGTCATCGACATACAGTACAAGAAACGCAATTTTGCTCCCACTAGTCTTCTTGTAAACACATGGTTCTTCTTCGTTCTTGATGAAACCAAATTGTTTAACTGATTCATCAAAACGAAGATTCCAACTCCGTGATGCTTGCTTCAATCCATAAATGGATTTATGAAGCTTGCATACCTTTCCAGCGTCCTTAGGATCGACAAAACCTTCAGGCTGTGTCATCTACATATTCTCTTCCAGAATACCATTCAGGAATGCGGTTTTGACATCCATTTGCCAAATTTCATAATCATAATGAGCAGCAATCGCTAGAAGAATCCGAATGGATTTAAGCATAGCGACTGGGGAATAGGTTTCATCATAGTCAATACCATGAATTTGCTTGAAACCTTTAGCCACCAACCTCGCTTTGTAAATCTGTACATTGCCATCTACATCAATCTTCTTCTTGAAGATCCATTTACACTCAATGGCTTTTGCACCATTAGGTAAATTGACCAATGACCATACTTGGTTCTCTGACATAGATTCCATTTCGGACTTGGAGGCTCCAAGCCATTTTTCGGAGTCCGGGCCCATCATTGCTTCCGTGAAGGTCGCTGGTTCGTCACTGTCAATGACCATCAGGTCATTGGAGTCGGTCACGAGAAATCCATAGTATCTCTCGGGTTCGTGACGGATCCTTTCGGATCTGCGAACTTCAGGCTCCACAGGCGCCGGTTCCACATAACTTTGTGGATCCAACTGCTGCTCTTCCTCAGCAGGTTGAGCAGTCTCCTGTGTATCTCGAATTTCTTCAAGATGTACTTTACTCCCACTGTTTTTCTTAGAGAGAAACTCCCTCTCAAGAAAAGAACAGTCCCGAGCAACAAATACTTTGTTCTCAGATTGGTTGTAAAAGTAGTATGCCTTGGTTTCCCTAGGATAACCAACGAAGTAGCATTTATCTGATTTGGGTGCAAGCTTGTCAGAGATTAAACGTTTGACATAAGCTTCACAACCCCAAATCCTCAGGAAAGACAGACTAGGAACATTCCCAGTCCACATTTCATGTGGTGTCTTTTCCACTGATTTAGATGGTACCCTATTTAGTGTAAACGCAGACGTTTCTAGAGCGTATCCCCAAAAGGATAATGGAAGATTAGAATGACTCATCATAGACCGAACCATGTCCAACAAGGTTCGATTCCTCCTCTCTGACACTCCATTCCATTGGGGTGTTCCAGGAGGAGTGAGTTGTGAAACAATTCCACACTCGCTCAGATAGTCGCTGAATTCTTGACTCAAGTATTCTCCTCCGCGATCCGATCGCAGAACTTTGATACTTTTGCCAAGTTGATTCTGTACTTCATTCTTGAATTCCTTGAATCTATCAAAGGATTCTGACTTGTGTCTCATCAAATAGACATAGCCTGTTGGAATTGTGTCCAGTAATCTCGGTACTGTCTCTAGAAAGTAAGAGTATGTCAATGATCAGACATAAGTCATATAATACTGGGGTTCATGATGGCTTGCTAGAGTCCGCTCTTGATCTATAAGTCTTGGACTTATTGCCTTTATTATATGATCCCATATGGGTCACACGCCTAAGCTAACAGGAAAATGTGTAGGAACGGTTTAGCAGAAGTACAGTAAAAGTGCTAGGCATTTACTGTACTTAGAGAGAATAAAAGGTTTAGCCACTGTGCATCGATCGATGCATAAGGTGCAACGATCGATGCAGTGCGCAAACACCGACGAGTTAATTGGTATTTGGGCCAAATGGCCCAAACGGAACAGGACGAGTTTTGTGTCATAAAACTCGAGTTTCAGACTGATTAACCCTAACACTTGAGCCGTCAACTCTCTCTCTCCCCTGCGCCGTTTTCTCCCAGTGGCCTAGCAGCCTGCTTCCTGATTGGTGTGCGTGTGTGAACCTCTGGAGGAGTTATCACTCGGTGGCTCTCTGATCTCTGACCTGTTCTTCCTTTCCGCTGCACAAAACAGGTAAAAGGTGAGATCTACTTATGTTTCTATTCAAGAGAACCTAGATCTGGCATGTATAGGATCAAGTAATCTGATGAATTGAATCAGGATTAACACCCAAAGATCCTTCAGTGGTATCAGAGCCATTGGTTCTGGTTCTTCTTGTTTAGATTCATGTTTAGGATTGTTTAAAGAGGTGTTTTTGAATCAATCTACTGATAAGATTAAAACACTTAAGAAACAAGAATTGAATCCTAAAAAAACAGTTGTAAAATCGCATGACCAAACTATATTGATTTGGTATGTGATCTAAACTGATTTTGCATCGACTGAGATCGCATTGCATCGATCGATGCAATGCAAGGATCGATCGTTGCAGTCGCGAGAGATTGACCGCGATCGCATGGATCGTTCGAACGATCGCATGGATCTCGTGAGAATCTCTCGGCCAAACCTGATAACCGTTCGTGCACACGTGAGAGCATCGATCGTTGCAGGATCGATGAACGATCGTTGCAGGATCGATGCTGTGAGCATCGATCGATGCGGTTAAGGTTTTCGGCTCGGTTTAATTTAATTAAAATTATACGTCTCGGTTTAATAAACAGATTTAATAATTTTATTAAGTCTGGTTAAACCGGGATAAGAAATCCAATGTCGAAAGAATTATTGGATTTAGTGCCTAAACCAGGAATTTCTAATTTGATTTGGTTGGACCAAGTAAATTGAGAAAATCCGGTTTAGTAAATAACCGGTTGACAATTGTGGTCATCGTAGTAATTAAAACTTGGTTAGACCAGTTTTAATGAACCAGACCGGTTATGTCAAATAATTGGACAATTGGGTCATGTCTTGGACATGGACAAATTCTTGGGCCTCGGGCCAAGAAGTTAAAACAATTGGGCCAATTATTTGAGTCTTTCTTCAGATCAATTTAAAATTTATTTTATAAAATTATAAAGTCGATTTTAAATTAAAGTTTCCGAAATTTTGAAATTAGAAAGTTTCTTAATATAGAAGTTTCTGTATTTGCGGGTTTTGGACTTTAAAGAAATTTCTAAAGTTAGAAAGTTTCCGGTTTAGAAAGTTTCCAAAAATAGTAGGTTTCCATAAATAGAAAGTTTCCCGAAATAGTAATCTTCTATTTTGGGAATGAAATTTTAATAAACCTACGAACCTCATATAATATCAAGCGTTGGATGTCTTGTCCATTCTATGTCAGCTGTCAAAGCCCATTCAATCGTATTCATGGCCTTACAGTGTGAGGATGTCTGCTTTTGCGTGGGTAAGACGGTTTGTGATTCATAAATGTCATTGGGAGTCCCAGACATTAATGATTACATGACTGTATAGTCTGGTTTTCTTGACTAGGCCATCGGGAGTCCCGGGCCTTGAGACATCAGAGTGGATTGGGCCTCGGGCCCAGATTCACAACCAAGAGTTATATCACGGATATAATTAGCCGATACAGGGCTTACCGATATAAGCTAAGGTTGGGTGACGGCCAGTGGCCCACTTTAATCTTAGTTATATGTGGATCTTGGAATCATTATATTCTATTGAGGGTAACTTATGTTATTGAATATAATGCGTGATTAATCATATTAATTTTAATACGAGATTAATCATATTGAACATATTAACTAAAATCCTTTTATCTTAAATTTCAGTTATGACTAGCACAAACAATCAAAACACTTTCTCGATCCGGTCTGTCCTTGAGATGGACAAGCTGAACGGATCAAATTTCTTGACTTGGTCGCGGAACCTGAGGCTAGTCCTCAGACAGGAGAGAAAGGACTATGTCCTTGAGAGAGCTCTCCCCGTAAGAATCGGGTCCAATGCCTCCCATGCAGTATATAATGCTTGGAATAAGCATTATAATGATGCGGTAGATGTGCGTGGTCTGATATTGGCTACCATGGACTCAGACTTGCGGGAGCAATATGAGAACATGGAGTCGCCAATAGAGATGATCAGCAGCCTGAAATTGAAATTTCAGGAGCAGATACGAGTGGAGAGATACCAATTGGTTAAGTCTCTCACTAGCTGCAAGCTACCAGATGATCATCCAGTAAGTCCTCATATCAGTATAATGATAGGTTATATAGATAACCTGAGGAAACTGGATTATCCAGTTGGCCAAGAATTGGCAACTGAAATCATTCTGCAGTCACTGCCGTCAAGCTATGATAAGTTCAGAAGGAACTATATCAAGAAAGGCTTAACGAAGACGCTGACTGAACTGCATGATATGCTCAAGACAGTTGAGCCAAACGTGAAGAGTACCCTGTACAATCTCATGAATGAGAAGGGTAGGTTTACTAAACCTAATGCTGACAAGGGTGAAGACAAAGTTGTCCAGATTTTGAATCTTGGCAAGCGTGTGTCTTCTGAGCCCGAGTCAGATACCTCTTACGTTGGTAAGTGCTGCTACTGTAAGGAGACAGGGCATTGGAAGAGAGATTGCATTAAATTCATGGAAGATAATGAGGAGTTAAAGTCGATGTATGAGACTACTTCCTCAGGTATTCATGTTATTACTTCAAGTTCTACCTTAAAGGTATTGGATACTGGTTGTGGCACTGATATTTGTGATAATATGCAGAGCCTAAGCAACAGTAGAACGTTGAAGGAAGGGCAAGTGAAACTACATGTCTGGAAGGAGCTTGGGATGCTGCCTCAGCCGTAGGGTTTTTTTCACTTATAGATCCCTTTGAGGCTTGGTTTTGTATTAAGTAATTGCTACAATGTACCTGCTTTAAAGCAGAGTAGTCTTTCATTTTCTTGTAAGAATTTGAATGTTTTTCGTTTTGATAAAAGACAAGTTTTGTTCTTTTGATCTTAATGAAATATTAATTGTAGCACCCTATTCATGGAATGGGTTTTATATCTTAAACCAAAGAGTGCCTAAATGCAACATAAATACCGAATTGGTTTAAATCTGATGAATTAAACCTGATTTTTCTTGGCATAAAAGTCTTGGTCACATAGAGTAAGTCGGATTCAGAAATCCCATAGTCATGGACTGTTGGGCTCATTTGATAAAATATCTTATGAGACTTGAATTCTGTTTACTAGACCAAAAGGTAAAGGGCCTATCTTAGCCGAGCTAGAGAAAAGCCCAAAGGCTTATTGGACCTGGAACATACTGATGTATGTGGCCCAATGAGCAGTAATGCCAGAGAAAATTTCCTGTACTTCATTGTCTCTACTGATTACTTCAGTGAGTGTGACTGTGTTCATTTGATGAGACACAAGTCGGAATTCTTTGACATGGTCGAAAGAGTTCCAGAATGAAGTATAGGATCTGAATGACAAAAAGTATTAAGACTCTGGATCAAATCACGAGTGAGAATACTTAAGTCATTGATTGTGTGATCATCTTAATGAGTGTGAAATCGTTTCACAGCTCATTTCTCCTGAAAACCTGAAGGTGTTTCTGTGAGAAAGAATCAGATCTTATTAGAAATGATTAAAGATGAGTCACACGAATCTTCCATGATATTATTTAAGAATAACGCTCTAAAATATCTAAGTTTACGCTGAAATAGTTCCACAAATATCGGTTGAAAGACACCACGTTAATGTGGATTGGAATCGATCCAAATTTGTCTTTACTGAGTATTTGTAGTTGTGCTACTTCGCTGGTTGTCCTAGAGAAACTAAGGCTTGTTACTTTTACGTCCAATCTGTTTTCTAAGAAGGGAAGTTATTTTCCAAGAAGAACAGTGGGAGTAAAAGCATAACTCGAAGTTTTCTTAGGGAAACCAAGGCTCGGTACTTTTACGACCATTCTGTTTTCTAAGAAGGAAATTACTTTCCAAGAAGAACAGTGGGAGTAAAAAGTATTTTTACGACCATTCTGTTTTCTAAGAAGGGAAGTTACTTTCCAAAGAAGAACAGAGGGAGTAAAAGTACAACTCGAAGAAATTCGAGAAATACAGGAGGCTGCTTAACCTATTGAGGGAGAGCAGCGGAAGGATTTACAGATTTCTGTAGAATCTACACCTGTGGAGCCTGAAGTTCGCAGATATGAATCAGTTACTAATCCGAGAGTGATTTCTCGTCATTAGTTAAACCTGATAATCATTGAAAGTTCACATGATCTGATGATCATTGAAAGCGATGAATCTGCGAAATTCAAAGAAGCGAAAGTGAGCCCGGACTCCGGAAAAATTACATTTTATGTAAGTTAGCTTCATCGATCCATTCATGGATGGAAGCAAACATATCGGAGTTGGAATCTTCGTTCTGTTGAAGTAGTCAAGGTTTTGACTTGAACAGGAACGAAGCGGAACTGTGTGTTTACTAATAGATAAGTGGGAGCGATATTGCATTTCTCATAGTGTATGTCGATGACATACTGATTCTCGGATATAACGTCCCAATGCTGCAGTCAGTAAAGGACTGGCTTGGGAGTTGGTTTTGTGAATGACATGGGTATAGCCACGAAAGTCTTGGATTTTGGATTTAAAGATAGAGATCCAAAAGAGCTGGTAGGACAATGTCAGGATTCTTAAATTGACAAAGTCCTACACGTTTTTCAGCAATCCAAGAAGGGTTTTATACCAATGTCACATGGCATTACGTTAAGCAAGATACAGTATCCTACGATAACTGCTGAGCTTAAATGCATGAATAGGATTCCATATGCTTCGGTAATTGGATCTATCATGTATGCCATGAAACGTACTTGTTTGATGTTGCTTTAATGTTAAGCAAGACAAGTAAAGACCAGTCAAATCCAGCAAAGAATCAAGTTTCCTAAAGTATGTCCTAAAGTATTTGAGGAATACTAAGGATAAGTTCTTGATTTACGGAAAAAGTGATGTGCTACAAGTCAGCAGAGTCTGAAAGGCAAGTTTCCAACAGACAAAGATGATTTCCGGTCACAGTCCGGTTATATCTTGTGTCTGTCTGGCGGTGCAAGGCACTGTTGCTGACTCCATGACTTAAACTGAACATTTCGCAGCTTGGAAAGCGGCGAAAGAGGTTGTTTGGAAAGAAGAGTTCGTCAATGAACTTGATGTGATTCCCAGCATAGATGAGACTAGCTGCACATCAGAGGTCCAAACACCTTGAGATAAATGACAGAGATGTTAAGTAGATCAGCAAGTTTCAACAAATGAGAACGTTGCTAATCTATTAACGAAGCCACTCCTTAGCCCTAAGCACGAGTCACGGACTGTAGCTGTAGGATAAGTGAAGTTAAGATGTAGTCTTAATTTCAGTGGGAGTTAGTAAAGGGCTTTATTTAGTTATTGATATGTTCTTGTAAAACATTTGAGATGTTTGATAATGAAATTATTATTTCAAGATTATTTTAACTGTGATGAAATAATCGTTCCAAAATGATATGAACCATTTTATAGGTCATCGAAGTAAATGACTTGATCTTGAGTCATCGAAGTCATTTAGCTTGATCATGAGACCCTATATTTGATAGATGTTTTATATCATCCTGTCCCTAGTCAAAGGTTGTTGAAATTGGAACACCAACAACCGTGTGAGACTGGATTGATACGTGACTTATGACAAAGTCTCAGTGTGTCATAGATGCTCGGCATCAAAGTCAGTACATAGGTGTATGTTGGGGAACATACGATCGGACAACACCCGCTTATAAGAACTCTTCAGGATATTTATATCTGTGTCATAAGAGATTCTTACTACGACTATAGAGTATAGTCCTTAGACCTGAGTTCGCATGCATGTGACTGCACATGGACTGATGCACTTTGATCATTGTCTAACGCTATCGCTCTGCGATAGTTATAAGGACCTTGTTTGGGTACATTATGAAATGAGTAGTTTACAGTGATGGAACAAGACGGGATTTGTCCCTCCAATATAAATGGAGTGAATATCTATAGGCCAATCGGAGATTTGAATACTGGAAAACGCATGGCCATGCTCAAACGGACTTTCCCGAGTCGTTTGGATTGTCAGTATCGAATCAGAGTCCGATGAACAAGATTAGGCTTTATAAGGATGACACCAATCTTGCCTTATGACTAATCGAGATATTGTGACAAAAGGATTATGAATACAGAGATTCCAGTACAAGTGGGAGATTGTTGGAATTGTGTCCAGTAATCTCGGTACTGTCTCTAGAAAGTAAGAGTATGTCAATGATCAGACATAAGTCATATAATACTGGGGGTCATGATGGCTTGCTAGAGTCCGCTCTTGATCTATAAGTCTTGGACTTATTGCCTTTATTATATGATCCCATATGGGTCACACGCCTAAGCTAACAGGAAAATGTGTAGGAACGGTTTAGCAGAAGTACAGTAAAAGTGCTAGGCATTTACTGTACTTAGAGAGAATAAAAGGTTTAGCCACTGTGCATCGATCGATGCATAAGGTGCAACGATCGATGCAGTGCGCAAACACCGACGAGTTAATTGGTATTTGGGCCAAATGGCCCAAACGGAACAGGACGAGTTTTGTGTCATAAAACTCGAGTTTCAGACTGATTAACCCTAACACTTGAGCCGTCAACTCTCTCTCTCCCCTGCGCCGTTTTCTCCCAGTGGCCTAGCAGCCTGCTTCCTGATTGGTGTGCGTGTGTGAACCTCTGGAGGAGTTATCACTCGGTGGCTCTCTGATCTCTGACCTGTTCTTCCTTTCCGCTGCACAAAACAGGTAAAAGGTGAGATCTACTTATGTTTCTATTCAAGAGAACCTAGATCTGGCATGTATAGGATCAAGTAATCTGATGAATTGAATCAGGATTAACACCCAAAGATCCTTCATAGCCATACCTACTGAAGTCATCAGTGAAGGTTATGAAGTACTTGTAATTTCCTCTGGCAACAGTACTCATCGGCCCACATACATCAGTATGAATAAGGCCCAATAAGTCACTGGCCCTTTCATTTGGTTTGTTGAAAGGGGCTCTAGCCATTTTGCCCACCAAGCAAGATTCGCATTTCTCACATGATTCAAAATCAAATGAGCCCAGAAGCCCATTTCGATGGAGCCTTTGGATGCGTTTCTCATTGATATGGCCCAAACGACAATGCCATAAGAAAGTCGGGTTTTCGTCATTGGACTTAAACCGCTTTGTATTTATGTTAAAGTTAGGCATTTCTTGGTCTAATACATATAACCCATTATCCAATGGGGCGCTACCATAAAATGTACCATCACGATTAAAAGAACAAATTTTATTCTTAACAGCAAAATCAAAACCTTCCAAATCCAAAACGGAAATTGAAATTATGTTTCTGCTAATCGCAGGTACAAAGTAGCAATTATTTAAAATTAAAACCATGCCCGAAGGTAAGGACAACTCGTAGGTGCCTACGGCCAGTGCAGCAACCTTAGCTCCATTCCCGACCCGTAGCTCTACTTGTCCTTTCTTCAGCGTCCTACTGTTTCTTAGTGCCTGCACATCAGTACAAAAGTGAGCACCGCAGCCGGTATCCAATACCCACGAAGTAGAACGAGAAGATATAACATTAAGTTCGATAACATAAATACCTGAATCAGACGCATCATACGTCTTTTTCAGCTTCTTGTAATCTTCCTTGAACTTCTTGCAGTCTCTTTTCCAATGCCCCAACTGCTTGCAGTAGTTGCACTTATCCTCAGCAGAAGGCCCGGATTTGGGCTTGTCTTGACTTTCAGTCTCGACAACCTGGGCCTTTCCCTTATCCTTCTTAGGTTTCTTAAACCTTTTACCCCCTTGTACCATCAGGACACTGGGAGTAGCCTTCTTGAGATTCGGTTCTGCTGTCTTCAGCATACCGTGCAACTCAGTCAATGTCTTAGTCATGTTTTGCATGTTGTAGTTCATGATGAACTGATCAAAACATGACGGCAAAGACTGCAGAATCATGTCAGTGGCTAGCTCGTGACTAATGGCACAGTCCAGTTTCCCCAGGTTATCAATGTAACCCATCATTTTAAGGACAAGAGGACTTACTGGACTGTCCTTAGCCAGCTTGCAATCCATGAGAGATTTAACCGTCTGGTATCTCTTTGTGCGAGCTTGCTCCTGAAACAAAGCTTTCAGGCTGTTAATCATCTCAATGGGTGACAACACGTTCTCATATTGCTTCTGCAGCTCAGAGTTCATAGTCACCAGCATTAGACAATTAACATCTTTGACATCCGCTGAATGCTTATCCCAAGCATTCTTTTCTGTCTGCGGAGCATTGGAACGTGGCCTCTCGGTGAGAAATCTTTCAAGGACATATTCCTTGTTCTCCTGCCTGAGAACTATTCTCAGGTTCCGATACCATTCCAAGAAATTAGATCCATTTAACTTGTCCTTCTCAAGGACGGATTGATAACAAGGATTTTGCAATCCTTTGAGGTATCAATTCCTCAAGCTTATCGAAGTAGCTTTGAGGTATCGAACCTATTCTGGGACGGATAAAACCAATAAGCAGATACTAATCCTTCAGAGTCAAATCAGACAATTTCGGTTTTTAATTCCTAACAATCCTAATAAAGCAAATCAGATCGAAGCAAAAAAAAATAAGTAAACAAACGATTCAATCAATGGCAAGAATAAGGCCCAAGGGTAAAGGTCAACGGATAGGTGACTCGGGATGATCAAGGAATCCTAATTCAAACTTCAAACAAGCTAATCTCTTAGCAAGGAACACACAAAGCAAATCGGTTTAATCTCTTAATACCAATTCTTCATTTAATCTTAACTCAAGAACAAATCATCATTTGTGAATCAAAATCAAACGAGCAATCAAACGAGTTCCACTTAGCAACCAATCACTCTAGACATACATTTTCATGCGCTAGAATATGAAAGTCCTAACAAAGCTAAATACTGGAATTTCATCGAACAGGTTGTGAACAAGAAATTCTAAACATCCTAATCAATGTGATCAAGATTAACTAGGCATTAAGAGCACTTTGCTAGATGAGATTTTGAAAATTAACTACTAGAATTCTATTGATCACCCCTAATCAACCTAATCCTACCCAACCCACAAGCCTATGGAGAACTACTCACTAATCATAGCTAGATCAACAAAACTCATGGAAATAGAGTTGATCATGGCGAATTAGTGAGAGATTGAAAGATTTGTTGATGGAATAACAAGAGAAGTCTAGATTAATCAAAGGAATCTAATGTGTTCTTACAAAAGAGTTTAGAACATCAAAAACTGCTTAAGAAACAAAATAAAATAGGTTTTTGGCTTAAATAGTCTAAAAGGTGCGAGCCGGGTCAACCCGGAACAAACCGGGTGTTGACCCGGATCCAAGTGCAAATCTGGGGTCGATATCGGTCAGGTGGACCGATATGCAGACCGATATCGAGTCTCGGATTATTTCTGGGTTCGAGCGTATCGGTCCACCTGACCGATATGTGAACCGATATGAACCCTCGAAAATTAATCCGAGAGTCCATATCGGTCGGGTGGACCGATATGGTGGCCGATACTGTTCTCCGAAACTTTGACGAGGGGCTGTATCGGCCCGCTTGGCCGATACTCAGACCGATATGGTCCTTCGTTGGCTCTTCCTTGGTCTTCTGAGCTCAAGACTCCACTTCCAAGCTCACCAATGCTCCTAGATGCCTCCATTCACCTGCAAAACACAAGAAACACTCCAAATGCAAGCCTAGAATGCCTAATCCTAGTCCTAAACAACTCTAGACTCTAGATGTGACAATGACTCGGCAAAATGGTAAGAATGATGGAGAAAAGAAGTCAAAACAAGAACTATATACAAGCCTAAATGCATGAAAATGTATGAATATCAATTCCCCCAAACTTGAATCTTGCTTGTCCACAAGCAAGCATAAGTCAATCAATCCATTTGGGAGAAAAGTTTGAAAGCGGGAGCTCATATCCAAAAGTTCAATCAAGATCAACAAGTTTCATTTAAAGCTCATGCAACTAAGATGTAACCAAGTCAAGCTTACTCCAAGGATTTAGCCATACTCATCAAGGCCAATTCTCCAACCCATTTCTCAACTTACACAAGAATTCATATCAACTAGCTCTTTGACATTGATTAAGCATTTCAAGTGGATCCTACTCACAACCAAGTGTTCAAACTCATTTGGCAAGGGTTAAGGTTTTGAGATAAGGATGATCTCAATCAAGAAAAAAGGGGTTTCTCCACATTCATTTAGGTTCTCTCATGAAGGAATGAATGAGCTTATAGTAAAAGGCTAAGAGTATAGAAGCAATTGGTGCGTACTAGCATCGATTTCCGTCTACCCATTGCCCCAATGACCTCCACTCTTACTCTAGCCCACCTAGTTTGAGTCTACCCTTTATCAAGGCTTTTCTTGCCTAATCCATCTTTCTCAATCAAAACACTTCCCATGAAGCTCCCCAAGGAACATTTAAAACCTTTCAAAACAAAGGCAATTCTTTTCT
Organism: Orychophragmus violaceus; assembly: GCA_030180135.1. Classification (NCBI taxonomy): domain Eukaryota; kingdom Viridiplantae; phylum Streptophyta; class Magnoliopsida; order Brassicales; family Brassicaceae; genus Orychophragmus; species Orychophragmus violaceus. The sequence goes on from CM058236.1 coordinate 16,714,944, forward strand.
TTCAACTTAGCTCAAATCCTTCTTTCTTTAGTAATGACCTCTTTTTCATGAACCCTTTTTCTTTCTTTAAATTGAGCACTTTGGCTTCTTTTCTTTTCAAAACATGAGGTACTTTCTTTTTTCTTTGAAAACACATAAGAGCTCTTTCTTTTTAAACACTTTGCCAACAAATACAAGATCCCATTTAACTTCCCTTTTATTCTTTCCCTCCAAAAATCCCTTCCCCCAAACTTCAATCTTAGCCCAATACAAGCAAAAGGTGGTCAAGCTGTTGGAATTATGTCCAGTTATCTCTGTACTGTCTCTAGAAAGTAAGAGTATGTCAATGATCAGACATAAGTCATATAATACTGGGGGGTCATGATGGCTTGCTAGAGTCCGCTCATGATCTATAAGTCTTGGACTTATTGCCTTTATTATATGATCCCATATGGGTCACACGCCTAAGCTAACAGGAAACGATGAAGGAACGGTTCAGCAGAAGTACGGTAAAAGTGCTAGGCATTTACTGTGCTTAGAGGGCCTGATTAAATCTAAGGGATTTAATCAGACTGAGACTTGGGCCCAAAAGCCCATGAGAACTAAAAGGGGTTTTAATGAATAAAACTTGACCTAGTTCTCTAATTTTTCTCAGCCTCTTCTGCGCCTCTCTCTCTCTCTCTCTGCGCCTCCTTCCCTACTGGTCTAGCAGCCAATTTCCTGAAGTGTGCGTGTGTGAACCTTTGGAGGAGCTGTCTCTTGGCGGTTCTGCTGATCTCTGACCCATACCTCTCCTTTCCGCTGCATAACAAGGTATTAGGTGAGATCTTTTATGATTCAGCAAGAGAACCTAGATCCAAGCATGTTTAGTAGGATCAATCAATAAGTAATTGAATCAGGATAAACTAAACAATCCTTCAGTGGTATCAGAGCCATTGGTTCTATTAGGATTTCTTGTTAGAATCATGTTTAGGTTGTTTAGAAGTGTTTGAATCAATCTGTGCTTGAATTTGATAAGAAAACACTTAAGAAACCTAAGAATTAAAACCCTAAACTAAACCGCTTGAACCGATCTCGGATTGGTATGCGTCGGACCGGATCGGCGAAGACGCACGAACCGATCGCTTGAGGATCGTGTTGCGTGGTCGTTCGCACGATCGCGAGAGATCGACCGCGATCAGCAGATGGACCGCGATCGCGTCCCTCTCTCGGCCCGAGCGTCCCGTCCCGTGCCGTCCCGATCATGATGCTTGCGATCGCGTGATGCTTGCATCGCGTGATGCTTACGGCTGCGGCTGTCCCGATCGATTAGGTCATGGGCGTGATTGATTCACGTGACCAATCATTCGGTTTGGTTAACGGTTCGGTTTAAGATAATTAAAATCTTAATCGTCACGGTTTAATAATTACAGATTTAATAAAATTTATTAGATCTGGTTAAACCGTGATAAGAAATCCAAAGTCGTAAAATTGGATTTAGTGCCTAAACCAGTGGTTTTCTAATTTGATTTGGTTGGACCAAATAAATTGAGAAAATCCGGTTTAGTAAATAACCGGTTGACAATTGTGGTCATCGTAGTAATTAATTTTGGTTAGACCAATTTTAATGAACCAGACCGGTTATGTCATTTAATTGGACAATTGGGTTATGTCTTGGACATAGACCAATTCTTGGGCCATGGGCCAAGAAGTTAAAACAATTGGGCCAGTTATTTGAGTCTTTTCTTCAGATTTAATTTAAAATTTTATTTAATAATTAAAATTTAATTTTAAATTAATCAGTTTCCAAAATTCTGAAATTAGAAAGTTTCTTAGAATAGAAGTTTCTAGATTTGCATGTTTTGGATTACAGGAAATTTCTATAGTTAGAAAGTTTCCAATTTTAGGAAGTTTCCAATTTTAGAAAGTTTCCAAAATAGTAGGTTTCCAGAAATGGAAAGTTTCCCAAAATAGTAATCTTCTATTTTGGGATGAAATTTTAAGAAAAACCTACAAACCTCAAATAATATCAAGCGTTGGATGTCTTGTCCAGATTATGTCAGCTGTTGAAGCCCATTCAATCGTACACACGGCCTTACAGTGTGAGGGTGTCTATCTTTTGCGTGGGTAAGACAGTTTGTGATTCATCAATGTCATTGGGAGTCCCAGACATTAGTGATTACATGACTGTATAGTCTGGTTTTCTTGACTAGGCCATCGGGAGTCCCGGGCCTTGAGACATCATAGTGGATTGGGCCTCGGGCCCAGATTCACAACCAAGAGTTATATCACGGATATAATTAGCCGAAATAGGGCTTACCGATATAAGCTAAGGTTAGGTGACGGCCAGTGGCCCACTTTGATCTTAGTTATATGTGGATCTTGGAATCATTATATTCTATTGAGGGTAACTGATGTTATTGAATATAATGCGATATTAATCATATTAAATATAATGCGAGATTAATCATTTTGAACATATTAACTAAAATCCTTTTATCTAATATTTCAGCTATGACTACAACAAGCACACAAAACACATTCTCAATCCGGTCTGTTCTCGACAAGGAGAAGCTGACTGGAACGAACTTCCTGACGTGGTCAAGGAACTTGAGGCTGGTCCTCAAGCAGGAGAAGAAGGAATATGTCCTTCGTGATCCCCTCCCCGAGAGGCCTCCTAACAATGCCGCCAGGAATCTGCATAATGCTTAGGAAAAGCATTCGTCAGATGAAAATGATGTCTATTGCCTGATGTTGGCGACCATGACTCCTGAGCTGCAAATGCAGTTCGAGAGTGTGCTGTCACCCATCGAGATAATGGCGAGCCTGAAATCGCTTTTTCAGGAGCAGGCAAGGACTGAGAGGTTCCAGACAGTTAAGAACCACTTGGACTGTAAGATGGCTGCAAATGCGGCAGTGAGTCCTCATGTCTTGAAGATGATGGGTTATCTCGATCATCTTCAGAAACTCGACTGCCCTATCAGCCAGGAACTTGCCTGCGACATCGTTCTGCAGTCTTTACCAGCAAGCTATGATCAGTTCATCCTGAACTTCAATATGCATGGCTTGAGTAAGACATTGCCTGAGCTTCACGGAATGCTCAAGACTGCAGAGCCCAACTTGAGGAAAGCCAAGGACCCCAACGTGCTTATGGTGCAAAAGGGCAAGGGCTTTAAGAAATCCTCTGCCAAGGACAAGGGAAAGGCTAAGGCTGTTCAAGTCTCGGACAAGGACACGCCAAAGCCCAAGCCCAAGTCCAAGGCTGGGCCTACTGACATCTGCAGGTTCTGTAAAGAACCGGGGCATTGGAGGAGAGAATGTAAGAAATTCCTGGAAGGTCTAAAGGAATTGAAGAAGAAGACTCTGGAGACTTCTTCATCAGGTATTTTTGTTATAGAAGTTAATACAACTACTTCTGATAATACCTCATGGGTTATGGATACTGGTTGTGGGGCTCATATTTGTACTAATATGCAGGCACTCAGCAACAGTAGGAGGCTGAAGCAAGGACAAGTGGAGCTACGAGTTGGGAATGGAGCGAAAGTTCCTGCACTAGCTGTAGGCACATACTTGTTGTCTTTACCTTCGGGATTGGTTTTAGAACTCAATAATTGTTATTTTGTACCTGCGATAAGCAGAAATATTATTTCAATTTCATTGTTGGATTTGGAAGGTTATGATTTTTCAGTTAAGAATAAATTATGTTCCTTCAATCGCAACAATTTGTTCTATGGTTGTGCCCCTCTTACGAATGGGCTTTACATACTTGATCAATCCGCGCCAATTTATAACATTAATACCAAACGGTTCAAACCTAATGAGGAGAACCGAACGTTTCTATGGCATTGTCGTTTAGGGCACATCAGTGAGAAACGCATTAAGAGGCTCCATTCGAATGGACTTCTTGGCTCATTTGACTTTGAGTCATGTGAGAAATGCGAATCCTGTCTGATGGGCAAAATGACGCGGGCCCCCTTTAATAAACCTAACGAGAGGGCCAGTGACTTATTGGGCCTGATACACACAGATGTGTGTGGCCCAATGTCCACAAATGCAAGAGGAAACTATCAGTACTTCATTACCTTCACTGATGATTTCAGTAGGTATGGATATGTTTATTTAATGAAACATAAGTCTGAATCGTTTGAGAGATTCAGAGAATTCCAAAATGAAGTACATAACCAACTTGGCAAAAGCATTAAAGCTCTTCGGTCCGACCGAGGAGGAGAATACTTAAGCCAAGAGTTCAGTGATCATCTAAGAGAGTGTGGGATAGTTTCCCAACTCACTCCTCCTGGAACACCTCAATGGAATGGTGTGTCTGAGGGGAGGAATCGGACCTTATTGGATATGGTTCGGTCTATGATGAGTCACACAGACCTTCCAATATCCCTTTGGGGATATGCTCTGCTAACAGCAGTGTTCACTCTAAATAGAGCGCCATCAAAAGCAGTAGCTAAGACACCATATGAATTATGGACTGGAGAAGCTCCAGTGCTGTCTTATCTTAGAATTTGGGGCTGTGAAGCCTATGTCAAGAGATTGATCTCTGACAAGCTTACACCAAAGTCTGATAAATGCTACTTCATTGGTTATCCGAAGGAGACCAAGGCTTATTACTTCTACCTACGTTCCGAGAACAAGATTTTTGTTGCCCGGGATTGTAATTTTCTTGAGAGGGAGTTTCTCTCTAAGAAAAACAGTGGGAATAAGGTACTGCTTGAAGAAATTCAAGATGAACAGGATACTGCTCAACCTAATGAGGAAGAGCAGCAGGAGGACCTACAAGAAATTGTAGAGCCTGAACCTGTAGTACCTGAAGTTCTAAGATCCGGGAGGATCCGTCACGAACCCGAGAGATATCAAGGATTCCTCGTGACTAACTGTCATGATCTTCTGATCATTGATGGTGATGAACCATCGAACTTCAATCAAGCCATGATGGGCCCAGATTCCTCCAAGTGGCGTAAGGCCACTGATTCCGAAATGGACTCCATGTCGGTCAACCAAGTGTTTTCGTTGGTTGACTTACCCGCTGGTGTAAAAGCCATCGAGTGCAAATAGATCTTCAAGAAGAAGATTGACGTGGATGGAAATGTCCAGATTTATAAAGCCAGGTTGGTGGCAAAAGGTTTCAGACAAGTTCATGGTGTGGATTATGATGAAACCTATTCCCCAGTGGCTATGATGAAATCTATTCGGATTCTACTAGCAACTGCAGCTTTTCATGATTATGAAATTTGGCAGATGGACGTGAAAACCGCCTTCCTGAATGGAATTCTGGAAGAGGATGTGTATATGACACAACCTGACGGTTACATAGATCCAAAGAATGCTGGGAAAGTATGCAAGCTTCATAAATCCATTTATGGATTGAAGCAAGCATCGAGGAGCTGGAATCTTCGTTTTGATGAAGCGATCAAGCAATTTGACTTCATCAGAAACGAAGAAGAACAATGCGTGTATAAGAAAACTAGTGGGAGCAAGATAGTATTTCTTATTCTGTATGTCGATGACATACTACTTCTCGGAAACGACGTACCAATGCTGAGGTCCGTAAAGGACTGGCTTGGAAGTTGTTTTTCCATGAAAGACATGGGTGAAGCCGCATACGTTCTTGGAATCCGGATCTACCGGGATAGATCTAAAAGGCTGATAGGCTTGTGTCAAGATTCATACATTGACAAAGTCCTGCATAGATTCAGCATGGCAGATTCCAAGAAGGGCTTCACGCCAATGGTACATGGCACAACGCTAAGCAAGAAGCAGAGCCCAACGACGGCTGCTGAGCTTGAGCGCATGAAGAATATTCCTTATGCATCTGCAATAGGATCTGTCATGTATGCCATGATCTGTACTCGTCCTGATGTTGCTTATGCATTGAGCATGACGAGTAGATACCAGTCAAATCCAGGTGAAAACCATTGGATTGCCGTCAAGAATATCCTGAAGTATCTAAGACATACTAAGGATAAGTTCTTGGTGTACGGTGGAAGTGATGTGCTTGAAGTCAGTGGATTCACGGACGCAAGTTTCCAGACAGACCAAGATGATTTCCGGTCACAGTCCGGTTATATCTTTTGTCTGAATGGCGGTGCAATCAGTTGGAGAAGCTCCAAGCAAGACACCGTTGCTGATTCCACTACATAAGCTGAATATATCGCCGCTTCGGAAGCAGCGAAGGAAGCTGTTTGGATACGAAAGTTCATTATTGAACTAGGTGTGATACCAAATGCGGCTGAGCCTCTGGCACTGTTTTGTGATAACAATGGTGCTATTGCTCAGGCAAAGGAACCAAGATCACACCAGAAATCCAAGCATGTACTAAGAAGATTTCACTTGATACGTGACATCATTAATAGAAAGGAAGTCAAGATCAGCCGAGTTCAGACAGATGATAACGTCGCTGATCCATTGACAAAGCCACTCCCAAGACCTAAGCTCGAGTTCTTGACTGAAGCTGTAGGCATTAGAGACATTGAAATGTAATCTAAATTTGAGTGGGAGTTTGAGGGCTTTATTTAGTTATTGATATGTTCTTGTAAAACATTTAAGATGTTTAATAAAATTGTTTTTCAAGATTATTTTAACTGTGATGAAATAATCGTTCCAAAATGATATGAACCATTTTATAGGTCATCGAAGTAAATGACTTGATCTTGAGTCATCAAAGTCATTTAGCTTGATCATGAGACCCTATATTTGATAGATGGCTTATATCATCCTGTCCCTAGTCGAAGGTTGTTGAAATTGGAACACCAACAACCGCGCGAGACTAGATTGGTATGTGACTTATGACAAAGTCTCAGGATGTCATAGATGCACGGCATCAAAGTCAGTACATAGGTGTATGTTGGGGTACATACGACCGGACAAGACCCGCATATAAGAACTCTTCAGGATATTTATATCTGTGTCATAAGAGATTCTTACTACGACTATAGAGTATAGTCCTTAGACCTGAGTTCGCATGCATGTGACTGCACATGAACTGATGCACTTTGATCATTGTCTAACGCTGTCGTTAAGCGATAGTTATAAGGACCTTGTTTGGGTGTATTATGAAATGAGTAGTTTACAGTGATGGAACAAGACGGGATTTGTTCCTCCAATATAAATGGAGTGAATATCTCTAGGCCAATCGGAGATTTGAATACTGGAAAATGCATGGCCATGCTCAAACGGACTGTCCCGAGTCGTTTGGATTGTCAGTATCAAATCAGAGTCCGATGAACATGATTAGGCTTTATAAGGATGACACTCATCTTGCCTTATGACTAATCGAGATATTGAGACAAAAGGATTATGAATACAGAGATTCCAGTACAAGTGGGAGATTGTTGGAATTATGTCCAATTATCTCTGTACTGTCTCTAGAAAGTAAGAGTATGTCAATGATCAGACATAAGTCATATAATACTGGGGGGTCATGATGGCTTGCTAGAGTCCGCTCATGATCTATAAGTCTTGGACTTATTGCCTTTATTATATGATCCCATATGGGTCACACGCCTAAGCTAACAGGAAACAATGAAGGAACGGTTCAGCAGAAGTACGGTAAAAGTGCTAGGCATTTACTGTGCTTAGAGAGATAAAAGGGCCTGATTAAATCTAAGGGATTTAATCAGACTGAGACTTGGGCCCAAAAGCCCATGAGAACTAAAAGGGGTTTTAATGAATAAAACTTGACCTAGTTCTCTAATTTTTCTCAGCCTCTTCTGCGCCTCTCTCTCTCTCTCTCTGCGCCTCCTTCCCTACTGGTCTAGCAGCCAATTTCCTGAAGTGTGCGTGTGTGAACCTTTGGAGGAGCTGTCTCTTGGCGGTTCTGCTGATCTCTGACCCATACCTCTCCTTTCCGCTGCATAACAAGGTATTAGGTGAGATCTTTTATGATTCAGCAAGAGAACCTAGATCCAAGCATGTTTAGTAGGATCAATCAATAAGTAATTGAATCAGGATAAACTAAACAATCCTTCACAAGCTTGCATCTATACAGAAATTTTCAACTAGTCGCCTCAAACTCAACACCATTTACTTAGCTCATTCCAAGAGGCCTACCTCTCAACTAGAGTGTTTTTGGGTTTGAAGGAAAGGTGGTGAAGGGTGCGGAATCTATTCAAGCAAACAAGAGTGGTTAAAGGGAGAAGAATGCTTGAATATTTTGGGGTATCCATGAGTTTAAAAACACTAAGAAGGAGTAGGATAATTGCAAGTCAAGTTAAGGTTCTCACTTTGAATAGAGCTAGCTTCAATTCACATTTTGCTTCAGTTTTAAAACAAGGCTGAATGTTAGCGTTCCAAGCAAGGTTCGTTCTAGCTTTCATGCTTAACTCGGGATACAATCCTAGTGCACTCAATTAGCTAAACAAGCTAGCAATCGAAACCATTTTCACCCAATTAAACTTTACAAGGAAATTCAATCATTGCTCCCAAATGCATGAATCCTACAACACTAACTAGACTCGATCCTACATGCTTCTTTTTGTGAAATTTTTTTTTTTTTTTTGAATTTTTTTTTAAATTTTTTTGCTTTTTTTCTATGCCTTAGATGAATGCATGAGACTCAAGATTAGTAAGTAGTCTCTCCCCCAAACTTAAATCACACGGTCCCTTGTGTGATCTAAGTGAGGAAGAAAGACCGAAATCAAACAAGAAGCAAACAAAGAAGGAAAAAGAACTATGTACAAAGGTGGAGTGTAACCTGGCTAGTAGTGGAGAAATGGTGGTGATGAATCCCCCATGGAGTAAGTTGGGTTGGAGGAGGAGCAGGTAGGTGTCTTCATAGCTCTCCTCTTCTTCCTCCGGTCCTCGCGGTTAGAGTGGCGGTGAGGATCCTCATAATAGGAGTCGTGGGCCATGCGTGCAGATCCTGATGTCTCGTGTCCAGCAACCGAGTATCTGCCCTGCTCCAATTCAGCCCGCTCAACCAGAACATCGGCCTCAGCTATCACCTCCTCGGTAGCTGCCTGAATCTCCTCATCTGCACCAGCCTGAGCCTCTCGGGATGTGGAGGCCTGTCCTGCAGCGCCACTCTTGTCCTTCTTCCCGACAATCATCTTAAGCACTTTGGTCACCTTCTTCAAACAGGAGGCCATCTTCTTAATGTTCCTACCGTGCCATTTGCTCTGCTTCTGGAGGCTCCGGTTCTGGTCCCTCAATGCCTTGACCGTCCTGTTCTCGATAGGATCATCTAGAGGCTCAATAAGGTACCTGTGCAGCCCATACACCCCAGCAGGTGCGTCGGAAGTATCATGCTCTGCTGCAGCTGCTCTCTGCGACCCGTGAGGTCCAAACACATGCTCCACTCCCGGTAAAAATCTGAGATTAGCTCTGTTGGCAAAACTTGTAACGTCGGGGTTTGGGAGGAGGTACCCTTCTTCATGAGAAGTACCTGAGCACATCCGATAGAGATGGCGCTCTGGAGGCGGCTTGGATGCAAGGTAGTGAGTTCGGGTAAGGTATTGGATATCCATCCATGCAACAGGTGTGGGTTCCCCAAATGTCTTCTCGTTCAGGCTTCCTTCCAGTTTTACCTTCTTTTTCACAAGCAACGGTGTGATCAGACCAGCCATGCTGAACTTTGGGTTAGAGTCCCTCACTGACATAGCCCACTCTCTGTGGACAACAAACTGCTCTATCAGAATGGAAGTGTAGCTCGGGAGGCGCTCAACCGGTGGTATGGGCTGACCATTGGGATAAGTGAGCAGGAGTGGCTGCAGCCCAATGTACAACATCTTCATTTCCTGCTCGTGGACTTGGTTGGCCTCCTTCCTAGCAAAGAACGTGTGTGCCAATGCCTTGTGCACATATCTAATAGCCGGATGTCTGATCCTTGCAGCTTTCATACCCCCCAGCTTAAAGGGCCCATCAGCTATCATCCGCCAAACACCCTCGAGGTCGTCTTTATCAATAGGGATAAAAGTCCCCAGCTGAGCACCATTCTCTGGAAAGTCAAAGACAGCAGCTATGTCCTCATATGTCATGCTAAACTTCTTCCTGCCCATTTGGAAATCAATCTTTCCCTTACTCACTTCCCCTGCTAAAGCTGCTCTTCTCATATTGACCGTTGCCTGCATGGTTGAGAGGAACTGACATGCCGAGCTCTGATAGGAGTCACTGGCAAGGTTGAAGAACTCCTTAAGACCCATGTTCTCTACAATCTCGTTGTAGTCATCCAGCAGCCCAAGTGCAGTCAGTGTCGGGGTGTGAGGGTATCGGGTTGACAAGAACGGTATCCCCTCCAGCTTGTCACATATCTCAGAAGCGGTGAACTTTTGTGGGTTCTCAATTACTTTCCCTGGAGCCTTGGGTGCCTCTTCCTCAACAGCTACCCCTTTTCCTCTCGATGAGGTTCCCACATCTTCAACCGGCTTTTGTGCTTTTGGTTTCGGGTTGGCACGCTTTCTCGTCATTGTCCTACAAAAGACAACTCATAAAGTGAATCAGCACAGATCGCAATCCAACCACACAATGAATAATAGCTTGAGACATCCATGATCAACAATTGTGGGAGCTTAACAATTGCATACTTTTTCAGTTTCAATGGAGCAAGCAAGCCTAAGCATCTTAACCAAACTCATTTCTAGCTCAACATAAGCACAATGTGTAAGCAAATCAATCACTTTCTTGAGCAATTCACAACCTCATCAACCAAAGGTCCTTAATGCTCATTTTTGAAACTTTTGTGAAACAAAACTCATCCAAATCAAGTAGTATCACAAAATTAAGCCCTTATCAATCCAATGCATCATTAGAAACCATCCAATTAGAAAACCCCCAATATTTTCGGATTCCAAATTTCTCAAGAACCCTAATTCACCAAAGATCAAATTCATTCATTCTTAGGGCGAAATTGGTTATGGGTGCTGGTTCAAACACATATTGGGAAGGAATTCAAACAATATCACCCATCAACAACCAAACAAATTCAAGTTCAAAATTTCCGGGTTTTTCAATCCGAAAATCTTGAGAAAGTTGAGAGTTCTACCTTGGTTTGTGATGGAGGATGGCGATTGAGAGTGAAAGCAAGTGATAGAGCTTTGAAAACCTTGGATTTAGCAACCGAAAACTCGAATTTTGGTGGAGATTTAAGAGAGGAAAGTGAGTTGGAAGAACTTGGAGGATTTGTTGTTGAAATCGCAATAGGAGCCAAGAGAAAGAGAGAGAAACGCATTTGGGGAGAAGAAAAGAGGGGAAGAAATCGATTTTGGGTTGAAATCCGGTTAGAACCGGTTTGAAATCGGTTTAGGGTCAGATTGACTTACCTGGGCGAAGGGCGTATCGGTCTGGCCAGCCGATACGCCGACCGATATTACATCTCGGATTTAATTCCTGCACCCCGTATCGGTCTGGCCAACCGATACGGTGACCGATATCTGCTCACTCCGAAGACCCGTATCGGTCTGGCCAACCGATACGTGGACCGATATTGATTTTTCTGGGGAATCCGTATCGGTCTGGCCAACCGATACGGTGACCGATATGAAGCCTCGGATTTTTTTACCAGAACCGTATCGGCTTGGCCAACCGATACGGAACCCGATATTGGCTCCTGCACCATTTTTCTTCATTTCCGCGGTCTTTGCTCAACTCCAACTGATATACAACCTCGTCCTTAAGCCAAAACCTGACAAAACTCAAAGCAAAACATCAAAAATAACAAGCAAAAGACGTATGTACAAGGATTAACATGGGAATGTCTCCCAAGTGCGCTTTTATTTAAAGTCGTTAAGCTCGACTTTGCAAACCGTGATCTCAGGCTGAGGGAGGGCTAGAGAGTGGAATGGAAGTTCCCTCATGTATTACTTCTGAGACGGAGTAATGCTTGAGTCTTTGGCCATTGACCGTGAACTCTTCATCAGATTTTCCAAAAAGTACCACTGCTCCATATGGTCTCACCTCCTTCACTCTAAACGGTCCCGACCATCTAGACTTGAGCTTTCCGGAAAAAAGTTTCAACCGGGAGTTAAAGAGCAACACAAGATCTCCTTCCTTGAACTCTTTCTTCTGAATCAGCTTGTCATGGAAAAGCTTGGTCCTCTCCTTATAGATCTTCGAGCTCTCAAAAGCCTCAACCCGTATCTCGTCAAGTTCATTCAGCTGAATCAACCTTCTCTCAGTTGCGGTCTTGATGTCAAAGTTCAGCAACTTGACAGCCCACATGGCCTTATATTCCACCTCCACCGGTAAGTGACAAGACTTACCATACAGCATGGTGAATGGTGTAGTGCCCAAAGGAGTCTTGAAAGCAGTCCTATACGCCCACAGTGCGTCATCAAGTTTCTTAGCCCAATCTTTCCTCGAAGCTCCAACAGTCTTCTCTAGAATAGCCTTGATCTGCCTATTGGACACTTCAACTTGGCCACTTGTTTGAGGATGATATGGTGTTGCAACCTTATGCTTCACCCCATACTTCTTCAAAAGGCTCTCAAATAGCTTGTTGATGAAATGTGAGCCTCCATCACTGATCACAATCCTCGGGATTCCAAATCTTGGGAAGATAATGCTCTTGAACAGCTTTATTACTACCTTGGCGTCATTAGTTGGACTCGCCACTGCTTCTACCCACTTGGAAACATAATCCACAGCTACTAAGATGTAGCTATTCCCGTAAGAAGATGGAAACGGTCCCATGAAATCAATGCCCCACACATCAAACACTTCAACTTCAAGGATGGGGTTTTGAGGCATCTCATTTCTTCTACTGATATTCCCCTTTCTCTGACAAGGATCACACTTAGTAATGAACTCTTGGGCATCCTTGAACATTGTAGGCCACCAAAACCCAGCTTGTAGAGCCTTCTGAACCGTCTTGAAAGTGGCAAAGTGACCACCATAATCTGACCCATGACAATGTAGTAGAATGCCTCCCACTTCTTCATCAGCTATGCACCTTCTATAGAGTTGATCCTTTCACAAAGTGTAGAGGTAAGGCTCATCCCAATAGTACCTGTTGACATCTCTAAAGAACTTCTTCCTTTGGTAGCTATCGAGGCTCGGTGGTTCTTTCCCAACAGCTAGGAAATTGACTATATCAGCATACCACGGTTCCTTGTCTTCAATAGAGTTCACTTCCTCGATCTTCATTCTTGTATCATGAGCATCCTTAACAGCCTTGCAAGCCATTAGCTGCTCCTCAGGGAGAGAGTCGTCTAGAGGAAAAGCATCCTCAATTCTCAGTCTTGACAAGTGATCTGCTACCCCATTCTCAATGCCCTTCTTGTCCTTGATTTCCAAATCAAACTCTTGCAGCAACAGTATCCACCTCAGAAGCCTTGGCTTGGCATCCTTCTTGGCAAGTAGATACCTCAACGCAGCATGATCCGTGTACACCACAACTTTAGATCCAACCAAGTACGACCTGAACTTCTCGAAGGCAAACACCACAGCAAGAAGCTCTTTCTCAGTTGTTGCGTACCTCACTTGAGCATCGTCCAATGTCCTACTAGCATAGTATATGACATGAAGTTTCTTTTCTTTCCTCTGCCCAAGGACTGCTCCCACTGCGTAGTCGCTTGCATCACACATGATCTCAAATGGCAACTCCCAGTCGGGAGCTTGGACTATCGGGGCGCTAATCAAGGCCTCCTTGATCATGTGGAACGCTGCCAAACACTCATCATCAAACACAAAATCTGTCTCCTTACACAGCAGACGTGTAAGTGGCCTAGCGATCTTGGAGAAGTCCTTAATAAACCGCCGGTAGAACCCTGCATGACCCAAAAAGCTTCGGATCCCCTTCACTGAGTTTGGTGGCTGAAGACTTGTCATCACCTCTATCTTAGCCTTATCCACTTCGATACCATTCTCTGAGATCTTGTGACCCAATACAATCCCTTCTGTTACCATGAAGTGGCATTTCTCCCAATTCAGCACAGGTTCGTCTCTTCACATCTCCTTAAGACCCTGCATAAGTTCAGCAAACAGGAGGAGAAAGAAGAACCATACACAGAAAAATCATCCATGGAAACTTCCACAATATCCTCAATAAGATCTGAGAAAATAGACATCATGCACCGCTGAAAGGTAGCCGGTGCATTGCACAAGCCAAATGGCATCCTTCGATAGGCAAAGGTACCATAAGGACAAGTGAATGTCGTTTTCTCCTGATCATTAGGATGTATCGGAATCTGAAAGAACCCACTGTATCCATCAAGAAAACAATAGAAAAGATGATTAGCAAGGCGTTCTAGCATTTGATCAATGAACGGTAATGGAAAATGATCCTTCCTAGACGCGGCATTTAGCTTTCTATAGTCAATACACATCCTATGCCCAGTGATAGTTCTAGTAGGAATCAATTCATTGCTGTCATTTTTAACCACAATAATCCCCCCTTTCTTTGGAACACAATGCACGGGTGAAACCCAGGTGCTGTCCGAGATAGGGTAGATTATCTCTGCATCAAGCAACTTTAGAATCTCTTTCTTGACTACTTCTTTAAGGTTAGGATTCAATCTCCTTTGGTGCTCAATAGAAGACATGGATTCATTTTCAAGGTGGATCCTATGAGTACACAAGCTAGGGGACAATCCTTTTATATCATCAAGCGAATATCCTATTGCCTTTCTAAACTTTTTCAATTCAGTGGTCAAAGCAATCAATTCATCATCATTCAGCAACTCATTCACAATGACAGGATAGGTAGAGTTGGGGCCAAGAAATGCATACCGAAGCCCCCGCGGAAGGGGCTTTAACTCAACCTTTGGCGCCTTAAGCTCGCTCCAATCGTCAGCTACAAGCTGCTCAGTGCACAGCTCCACTCCTTTGGCGCCATCGGTACCCATGTCTACAGCAAACACCTCCAGCTCCTCACACACTGAATCTGATCCCAGCTCAATGAACTCAACCTCTTCTAACAAAGGCTTGTGTGAATCAAGCGCTCTCATGTAAGCCCAGCTCTCCTCTTGAAGATATCCATACTCCCCACATTCCTTGGTTAAGGTGACCTCTAGAGGATCCTCCATGTTCAACTCTTCAAGGAGTTCATCAGCTAGCTCCTCCATAGTCTCAATGTAAAATATTTGACCTTGAATGGTTGGCTTCTTCATCACCTTGTTGATGTCAAATTTGAGCACTATGTCTTTCCCAAGGTTGAGGTCTATCTTCCCTTTCCTGACATCTATAATCGCACCAGCTGTGGCAAGGAAAGGTCTCCCAGGAATTAGAGGATCCTTTGGTTCTTCATCCATCTCCAGCACAATAAAATCTGTTGGCACTTCAAATCCTCCTACTTTCACCGGAAGATCTTCTAGGAGACCAATTGGGTATCTCACTGATCTATCTGCAAGAACCAAGGAGATCCTACATGCTTTGTAGGTAGAGAAACCCAGCCTCTTGGCTACTGAGAAGGGCATCAAACTTGCGCTCGCTCCAAGATCACACAAACAACCCTCAAACCGATATGGACCAATAGCACATGGAAGAGTAAAACTGCCAGGGTCTTCAAGTTTCTTTGGGACAATATCCCTTTGGATGATTGCACTACACTCATGAGACAACACAACCATCCCTTGCACTTCCTTGGTTCTTTCCTTGATTGCATCCTTGAGAAACTTGCTATACTGAGGAACTAGCAAGAAGGCATCAATCAAAGGCATGGTCAGCTCAACATTCTTCATCTGCTTGTCAAAAAGAGCTTTGTACTTCTCTAGAAGCTTCTTCTTGAATCTGCCCGGAAAGGGTAGCTTGGGCTCATAGGGTGGTGGCACAAACACCACATCCTTCTTCTTGAGTGTATCATTCACTACTTCTTCAGCTACAGCCTTTCCTTTCCTCTTAGCCATGTCACTATCACTCTCTTTGTTTAGAGCAGAATTTTCAGAATTCTCCTCCCCTTCTTGAACTTCAATGTCCTCATTGAGTGAAGATGTCAGCTTAGGCTTGGGTTCTTGACTTTGTTGCAACTCTTTACCACTTCTCAGGGTGATAGCGCTGATATACTCCTTTGGGTTTTGCTCAGATTTTCCGGGTAAAGTACCTTGAGTGCGGGACGTAGAGGCATTCTTGTTTTCCATGTTTGTGACCCTTGATGTCAAACTCTGTAGCTCATTCTTGAGGTCACGTACTTCCATAGCTCCTGAGGCTTGTCCTTGAAGGAGTTGCTGCATCATGCTTTTCAGCTCATTGTCAACTCCCGAGTTAGAAGAAGTTTGTTGTTGTTGACCAAAACCGGGTGGGTATTGTTGCTTGGGAGCATAGCCTTGTTGACCTTGAAACTGAGGCTTGTTTACAAAACCTTGTTGGTTGTTGTAATTGACATATGGCTTTTGCTGTTGAGGTTGTTGAAAGCCTTGTTGACCTTGTGGCTGAGCTTGTCCTTGGGATGGAGCTTGAGGATAAACTTGGTCTTGAGGATTGGCTACATTGTTGCTGCGGTATGAGAAGTTTGGGTGGTTTCTATAGTTTTGGTTGAAGCCCTTGTTGAAACCACCTTGGCCAGCAATGAAGTTAATCTCCTCTTGAGTTAAATCCTCATCATCATCATAAAATTGAGGTTTAGAATCCTCCTGGTGTCCCACAAAGCTGATGTTCTTTTGGCCAATGGAGATCATCTTGTCCAACTTCTCATTCAAAGCCTTTATCTCTTTCTCATACTTCTCATCTGAAGCTGATGATCCTCTATTAGTCCTCTCATAATCCTCATTGTAGTTTCCATCACTTTGTGCGAGATTTTCAATCAGCTCCATAGCTGCATCTACTCCCTTGCCTAGGAAGTGTCCATTGCTGCATGAATCAATCATTGCCCTCATTCTTGGAAGCACTCCGCGGTAGAGGTTGCTGAGTAGCGTTTCCTTGGTAAAACCATGATGTGGGCACTGAGTGGTGAGCTTATTGAACCTCTCCCAAGCTTCAGCGAAGCTCTCATTGTTGCGCTGCACAAACCCGGATAGCTCACTGCGAAAACGGGCAGTCCTAGTAGGTGAGAAGAACTTCTTCAGGAAAGCTTTCTTCAGGTCTCCCCAAGTAGTGATGGATCCTGGAGGGATAGTGCTTTCCCAATCCTTGGCTCTGTCCGCCAAAGAGAAAACGAACAGGCGCATTTTCAACCCATCATCAGTCACACCATTCAACCTCGTAGTGGCACAAATCTTGTCAAAGGTGTCCAAGTGCTGTAGCGGGTCCTCAGATGCTAACCCATGGAACTGATTGTTCTGCACCATGTTCATCACCATAGCGCGGATCTCAAAATTATTATTGTTCACCGCTGGTGGAATGATTCCTCTCCGGTTAGCATTTGTGTCAGGTGTATCTCCATCACCAATAGCTCTAACCGGCTGCTGTTGCTGCTGCTGTTGCTGCTGCTCATCCTCGTGGTTATCCATAACTGTTTGCTCAACACTTTCAACTGAAACAGCTCGTTCTTGTGCTCGTCGTTCCCTTGCTAGTCTCCTCTCGTGTGCTTTGATGTCGTAAACTCTTGCAACTAAGTTTGTAGTCCCTTTGCTGCGCAAGTTCATACACCTAGCATCAATAAGAAAGAAGGTAGCAAATTAGTAACAATAACTTGAACTAAAAAGGAATAGAAAACGAATTGATATATCCAGAATCCCAAAATGGCAACGGCGCCAAATTGATAACAAGGATTTTGCAATCCTTTGAGGTATCAATTCCTCAAGCTTATCGAAGTAGCTTTGAGGTATCGAACCTATTCTGGGACGGATAAAACCAATAAGCAGATACTAATCCTTCAGAGTCAAATCAGACAATTTCGGTTTTTAATTCCTAACAATCCTAATAAAGCAAATCAGATCGAAGCAAACAAAAATAAGTAAACAAACGATTCAATCAATGGAAAGAATAAGGCCCAAGGGTAAAGGTCAACGGATAGGTGACTCGGGATGATCAAGGAATCCTAATTCAAACTTCAAACAAGCTAATCTCTTAGCAAGGAACACACAAAGCAAATCGGTTTAATCTCTTAATACCAATTCTTCATTTAATCTTAACTCAAGAACAAATCATCATTTGTGAATCAAAATCAAACGAGCAATCAAACGAGTTCCACTTAGCAACCAATCACTCTAGACATACATTTTCATGCGCTAGAATATGAAAGTCCTAACAAAGCTAAATACTGGAATTTCATCGAACAGGTTGTGAACAAGAAATTCTAAACATCCTAATCAATGTGATCAAGATTAACTAGGCATTAAGAGCACTTTGCTAGATGAGATTTTGACAATTAACTACTAGAATTCTATTGATCACCCCTAATCAACCTAATCCTACCCAACCCACAAGCCTATGGAGAACTACTCACTAATCATAGCTAGATCAACAAAACTCATGGAAATAGAGTTGATCATGGCGAATTAGTGAGAGATTGAAAGATTTGTTGATGGAATAACAAGAGAAGTCTAGATTAATCAAAGGAATCTAATGTGTTCTTACAAAAGAGTTTAGAACATCAAAAACTGCTTAAGAAACAAAATAAAATAGGTTTTTGGCTTAAATAGTCTAAAAGGTGCGAGCCGGGTCAACCCGGAACAAACCGGGTGTTGACCCAGATCCAAGTGCAAATCTGGGGTCGATATCGGTCAGGTGGACCGATATGCAGACCGATATCGAGTCTCGGATTATTTCTGGGTTCGAGCGTATCGGTCCACCTGACCGATATGTGAACCGATATGAACCCTCGAAAATTAATCCGAGAGTCCATATCGGTCGGGTGGACCGATATAGTGGCCGATACTGTTCTCCGAAACTTTGACGAGGGGCTGTATCGGCCCGCTTGGCCGATACTCAGACCGATATGGTCCTTCGTTGGCTCTTCCTTGGTCTTCTGAGCTCAAGACTCCACTTCCAAGCTCACCAATGCTCCTAGATGCCTCCATTCACCTGCAAAACACAAGAAACACTCCAAATGCAAGCCTAGAATGCCTAATCCTAGTCCTAAACAACTCTAGACTCTAGATGTGACAATGACTCGGCAAAATGGTAAGAATGATGGAGAAAAGAAGTCAAAACAAGAACTATATACAAGCCTAAATGCATGAAAATGTATGAATATCACGGATCTCAGTGAGAAAGTGTTGATGTGATTTGAGACAGACATAGCTGTAATTCAAAAGAGGTAGATTTTAGTTATAAAGCTCAAGAAATGAGAATTCTTATCTAATAAGAAAAACTCGCATTGTATTCAAAACTACGTTTCCTCAGATGAATACAATGAGCCAAGATCCTCAGATTGCTAAAATTCGAGTGGGCGACTCGCCGTTACTCAAATTTCAGTCATCTAGGTAAGCAAATCATTGCTAATTGTACCCTGTACAACTCCTGGTCGTGGATAAAACAAACTATGTTTAATCCACTCCGATGTCTCTGAGCCCAGAACTTGTGACAGCCCAGTCAAGTGAAACCAATCTCTTCTGTCTTGTGATCATTAATAGTTGCACTGCAAATCTATCAATGATCACCTGCATTCCTTATGTTGCTGTGGACACCAAGGACTCCAAGGATGTCCAACAACAACACGAGTCGTGACAGTAGACGAGATCGGGCAAGACATCAAGATCACTTGATATTTAGTTGAGGAAAGGAACTATTTAATCTTGGTGCATATCCAATATACATCCAAGAAATTATAGATTTAATTAAAACATTCAGTTTTATTAAGTTAAGGTTCATTATTGATTTGGTATTTTCAACTTGAAGTCCAACTTCTAATTCTGCGGGTTATGTATCGATCGATGCAAACTTGCAACGATCGACACACTCAAACCACAATCAAATTTGGTTTCCGGTTCAATCCAATTCAACCGAAACCAACCGACTGAATCGATCGATGCACCCAGTGCGTCGATCGGTACAGTGCGAGTTTTCGCTGTGCATCGATTGACACAAGCTTAGTGACGATCGATGCTATGCGAACAACCCAAAAGATTTTTCCGAGTTTTCGCTCTGTGTCGATCGACGCACGCTTTGCATCGATCGACACACTGCGACAAACCCTAAAATTTAACGTGTTATTTCGCGGCGTGTCGATCGACACATCCGATGCATCGATCGACACAGTGCGATTTCAACAGTTTCATCGTTTTTCAACAGGCTTAAAATCCGAGATTAACAAGAGAAAACACGATTTCAGCATGCAATATTCAATTCAACAACGACAAGTTTCGAAATAATTGCATCAGATTCAATAGCTAAACCCTAACAACGCTCTGATACCACTGTTGGATCTCCTAGGATCTAGGGTTTGATATATTGAATAAAACCAAACTCGTTCTTACCTTTCTGGCAGCGGAATTGAGATGGTGAACGAGATCAGTGGAGCAACGCAATCGCCTTGCCTCTACCAGATACACACGCACACAAGCTGGAACAACGAGATGCTAGTACCGAATTGTGTGGGATCTCAGAGCTTTTGAGTTTCTGCTTTTCAGTCAGAGGAAAAAAAGGAGACGGCTTCGGTTCAGGTCGACCATATAAGACCTTATATATCGACCTTGAAATGACATCACCAAACCGTCGGACAATCCCGGCTCGGTTACGTCATTAATCCGAAACATCAGTTTCAGAACCCGATGTGCAACGATCGATACACTTACTGTGTCGATCGACACACCTCCACGAAAAGCCTGCATCGATCGACGCACTCATGCATCGATCGACACACACATTGTAAAACTCTATGTAAATGTGTATCCAATACACATAAGTATGATCATTACCATAATGATCATTCCCAATTTCATGCTTCCAGTTTGCTTAGGTGTGTGACCCTATAGGATCATATAATACTGGCAGTAAGTCTACAACTTACAGACTGCAAGAGGCTTCTAGCAAAACATTGCAACCACCCAGTATTATACGAATGTCTGATCTTGACACACAACTATCATCAGGAGTGAGTACAAGTGTGATTTCAGGACACTATCCCAACAAGAATCAGCTCAACATCATGATCCGAAAAGGTATTGTGGACTAGGTTAGTATCCCATTGATTTGTCCGTGGTATGATAAGATCATATACTTGCAGTGCAAGGTAAACCGGCTGGTCTTCCTTGTAACAGGGAAACCGTGGCACAGTGTCTATCACCCACCTATGAGCCTAAACATTCATGTCTTTCCCGTCCCCTATCTTTCTTACCAGACCTTTTAACAGAATCTCGCGGCCATGAATGATGCTTCACCATGCATACGAAGTTCTAGAGCCTACACTACAGTCCAATAAGTTCCCATTCTGAAAGTATCTAGCTTTCAATACTCTAGCTACCAGGGATTCCGGTTGTGACCAGACTCTCCAAGCCTGCTTTCCCAAGAAAGCTTGGTTGAACTGGGCTAGATCATGAAAACCCATTCCTCCTTCTTCTTTCTTTTTACACAACCTCTGCCATGAACCCAAGAGATCTTCTTCTTGTTATTTCCATTACTCTACCAGAATTACACTATTGCATTTGTGATCTTATCACAGAGATCTTTAGGCAATTTAAACACTGGCATTGCATATATTGGAAGCGCAAGACACACTGATTTATTAGAATCTCCTTACCCCCTTTGAGAACCATCCATTGAGTCTCCCATGCAGCTTGTCTTTTATGAACCTTAGTAGTTCCTTTTTTGATCCATTGAAACAATCCAGAAGGCGTAGATATGTTCCTTCGCCTCCTTCTTTGTCTATCCCAAGGGTCCCCTTCACAGCTTGTTTTGTAGCTTTATTTATTTTAGCCCCAAAGATGATGGAAGACTTCTGAATGTTGATGACCTGTCCGAATGCCTCCCCATACAGCTTAAGGCAGCGATTAATTTCAGCACTCTCCTCTACCGAAGCTTTGCACATGATAAAGCTATCATCGGCGAACAACAAATGGTGGACCGATGGACTACTGGTTGTAAGCTGGATACCATGTAACCTTCCTTCCATTTCGGAGTTGTTCAGAAAACTTACTAGGGCTTCCGCACACATAATGAATATGAACGGAGACAATGGATAACCTTTTCTGATACCTCGCTCTGTTTTATGTAACCATATGACCTGCCATTGAGGATGACTGAGTAGGAGACTGTAGATATGCAGCTCATTATCCAGTTGACATTATCCGTAATCAACCGTCCAGAGACAAAAGCTCCTTGGGTATCGGATATGATAGATGGCAGAACCATTTTGAGTCTGTTGCACAGAACCTTCAATATTATTTTATAATGAACCGAGCAAAGGCTAACTGGCCTCATTTCCTTCATTTCAGTGGGGTTGTGAATCTTCGGTAACAGACAGATTTGAGTATGGTTCCAACCAGGAGGCATGATCGTTGTCTCAAAGAAGCCTCTGATCACCTTTATCACAGTCTCTCCAATGATGTTCCACAGGCGTTTATAGAATACTCCGGTGAGTCCGTCCTCCCCTGGAGCACTAGAGCCTTTTATGCTGAATGCTGCGCTTTTTATCTCCTCATCCGAGACTTCAGCAGTCAGTGCATTGTTCATTTCTGAGGTTACCCTACCTCTAAAACCCTCAAACAGTGTCTCAAGATCAAAGGGGTTTGAACTCATAAAGAGCTCTCGAAAATACTCCACCGCGATATCCCCTTTAGCTCCTTCGGAAAACATTTCTTCCCCATTCACTGTTTTCAGCATCATCACTTTATTTTTCATCTTCCTTCCTTTAACACTGTTGTGGAAAAATGGATTATTCATATCTCCAGCTTTAAGCCATTGATCCATGCACTTTTGTCTCCAGAAGATTTCTTCTTCTTTATATGCTTGAGCCAGCTCCATTTTTAGCCTCTTCATGAGTTAAGCTCTCGGATGAAGCTGCCTGATTTCTTGCTCTAAATTGTGCTGCAGATTTGTTATCCTTTCTTTTGAATTTAAGTTAGCTGATCTCTTCCATTTGGACATTTCTCTTCTGCATCTAGCTATTCTGGTCATTAAATCAGCATTGTCAGCATCATTACCACCGTACCAGCTCTTCTCCACCATTGCTTCAAAACCTGGTTTACCGAGCATCCTTTTATCAAAGTAGAATCGCCCACGACCCTTCTCATCTTCCTCCCACGCAAAGCTCACATAAATAGGGCGATGATCTGAACCCCACATGTCCCAATACTCTGTTTTACACCTTGGGAATAGACGAAACCACTCGTCGTTACCAAACTTCTATCCAAGCGGCACTGAACCCAAACCTTATCGCGCCAACCTGCCCAAGACATCTTGTTACCTTCAGACCTCATTTCTTTAATTTTGCAGTTCACTGCCATTCTTCTAAAGTTCCAAAACGTTGCATCATTACGAACTGTGCCTCCCAGCTTCTCCTCGTTACACATCAGTTTGTTAAAGTCACCCACTAAAAGCCATGCTTCATTCCTCAAAAGACCAATGACTGTTAGTTGATCCCAAACATGTTGGCGCCTCTCTCTTACTGGATCACCGTATACACAGGATATGAAGAATAAGAGAGAGCCCAATCGAACCCGAAGATCAATAATACGCTTGTTTTTAGACACAACCTCAACATCGTAACACTTTTTCCAAAATACTGCCATACTGCCACTCAAGCCTTCTGGCTCAACAGTAACCAAACCATCATACCCCAAACTTGTTCTTAAATCATTAATGTAATTAAAACGTTGCTTAGTTTCACAAAGGAACATAAAATCCGGAAAATGCGTACGCCGTATCTCCCGAATTCTCTGAACTGTCTCCGCGCTTCCTGCGCCTTGACAGTTCCAGCTCATAACACTCATTGGGTTGGCAGCGGCTTCAAATCGGAAGCCACCGGAATGTGTTGGTTTTTTTATCCTATTTTCTTCATTGAGGTCTGTGGATCTTCAGCCTTTCGTTTGCTTGAGTGGTCTCTGGAGGTAGAATCATCAGACGCAGAGGAGAGGTTCTCTATTCTGATGTGTGATTGACGAGCTCTTCTTCTCCAAGACGGAGGTCTCTTCCTGCTCTTTTTTACACCCATAGAAATACCGGCATATGAAGGCGTACTCTCCCCCATATGAAAACCCGTGGACTCTCGGTGATGTACAAGAGCAGGAGAGCTGAAGGATTGCAAATGTTGCTCATCATACGTTTCATTCGCGATAAAAATAGGGGCTGAGGTAGTTCGTTTCTCAATACTTAGCTCTGGCTTTTTCAAACGCCTTGCCATAGTATTGTAATCAAAAACGTGGCCCTTCCCTTTATCTACATCATTGGTGATCTTCAATAAGTTTACTGATAGGTTGGATTTGGCTTCCTCTATTGATTGTTGCACCCGTAAAATCCTTGCTTTTCTCTCTGTATCGTTCACATGCGATATGTATTGCAGAGCCATAGATCGCTCTTGTGCAGGTAATTCCAGAAACAAGGGGGGAAATACAGGCAGGCCGTCCAGGAGCTTTGAATTCTTTTCCTGCACAATGTCTTTCTGAGTCACAGTCTGAGGTTGTGGACGAGCATCCACAGACTGTTTAGGTGGAGCTTTGTTCTTCTTTAGCCATGGGCATACTATCTTTTCATGAGTGAGACGGAGACAGTGGAAGCATCTTTGTGGATTTTCTCGTACTCAAACTAAATTAATTTGATCTCACCCGTTGGTAGAATTAACTTTTTCGCAGCCATTGCCGGATTATCAACTTTGAATGTCACTCTTGCACGAACATAATCCTTCACTTACGAGATTTTCGGGTCATAGGCAATATCCTCTACACGACCGATCTTTTGATGAAAGCGTATTCATTGTCTCCAACGTGAAGTGGTTCACGGGTATGTGTTTGATGCGGATCCATACTACCATCGTTGTGAGGAAATCTTTTGGTATTGACGATGACCATCTCTCCAGTACCATAGTCCAATGGTTGTATGACCATGGCCTATCCTTCAAGACTGTGAGTAAGTCCTCTTCTCTCTGGAACACAACCTGAAACCAGTCTTTGGAGAGTGCTATACCGCGGACTCTATCATGGACTCGCCATGCCGTCCGCATGTACTCAATCATGCGAGCCATGTTTTGGCAATCTGGATTTAACAATCTGCCCAGCAGGCTGTTAGCATTCTCAACAATAACTCGAAACTGTGGTTCGTCCGGAAGTACAATGGGGTCATCGTCCACAATGGACATCGTCTACAAGGCGTTGTGGAGGTTTTCAGCCATCGTATGGAGTACCGCCGACACACAGAATTTGGAACTTCGGTGGCTATCAACGGCGCCAGTGGCTGCTGCTATCTCAAAGGAATTCACCCAGCTATGATTGAGGACGTGATTGTGCGTTGAATCAAAACTATCCATATCAAAGCACAACTTGAACGGCACGAATAAGGTAGAAAGGAAAGTTTGGTGAATTTTGGAAACTTGGTTTATTGTAAAGATCGAAATCAGAGCACAAGAATAAGGACACTTCCTTATTTGATTACCGTAGCTAATTAGCCGGGAAATAGCCTCTCACACTTGTGAAGGAAAAAAATTTTAAAAAGAAAATTTGAAACACTCAATTTCATTCCAAAGGAGCTAAGCGAAAAAGAGATGAGAATGCAGTTTATAAGCCATTTAAATATTATTTTATCTATTATGTTGAATTTATGAATTATTAGATTACAATTAAAATTTCAATTTATGATTATTTGATTTATTAAAATTATGGAATTAATATGTTTGTTACATTTACCAACAAAAAAACATTTGAAGCCCATTTTACAAATTAGGACAATACTACTGTTAAAATGCCTCTTACGCCCAAATTAATATAAGCCCATTTTTATAATGGAACCCAGTTTAAAAAATTTGACAACATAATAAGAAAAATATTTTGACAATTTTTGTTCGTAATGAAAAACAAAAACAAAAGTAGAAATTATGGTAAGTGTCGCCAAGTGACGATCTCTTTTCCTTTTTAGATCGAAATCTGATTTCATGCATGATAATCATTTAAACTGTCAAAATCGAGCTCATATGTTGTTATCATGTAATTGTTCATGCTTTAGGAAGACTAAGACACCATCCTCGATGATATTTGTGATCTAGGTGATGTTGATTTAACCGAATTTGCTAGAGTTTAGTTTAAGCTGAAAAGAGATGATCTTTTAAATTTTTGTATAGAAATTTGTTTGTGAATAGAAGAAAATCGTAGCTGTATCGATTTGACAAGGACGTGAATCACTGGAAGGAAAGAGGTGTTGGTACCTTAGAAACGAAGCTTGTGCACATATTACTCCGTTTCCAAAGCCTATTGTAAGTTGTGTTTTCTGTATTAGTTTGGTTTGAGAGGAGTGTAAGATCATCTTCTTAAAGAAACTGATTCTGTTTTTTTTTTGTTACAGAAAGACGAGAATGCAATTGAGAAAGAGGCATTTTTGTTCAACAAAAACCCATATCCAAAAATGTGATTGAATAGGTAAATCGGCAATTTGGAGACCCGGTTACATTTTCTTCTTTGCATTTTCATTGTTCACGACAACTTCTTCATTCTGCTCACAATTTTAGTTTTGCATTACTGTCCAATTTATATACCTATAACATTATTTTGCATTCGTGGTTTTTCCCATATGTGTGTCATTTCACCATCTTCTACATTGGTGAAAATTCTGATTCTGCATTTTGAGAAACATGCATGATATAACAATGTTCGTTTGTGTCTGCATCTCTTAGTTCTTGTCTCGCTGTGATACATAGAGATTAGTTCAGAAACTCGTAAAGTTTGAGATCGACATCAAAGGTGATTACTCTTTGAAGATTCTTTTTCCACCTTGCTTATCTTCCCGTTACAAACTTGTTTTATGTACAAATTTAACGACTATTCTCACCTGCCTCCTCTATAGATGCAGAATCCAAGTTGCTTAGAGCAAGGATAAAGATGCAGCAGAAGTATCTTGATCAGTTTTATATGCTATACGTTGACTTCAATATCACAAAATGTCCTCTGCTTCAGGAAGAGGTAAGAACACATGAGATTCAATAAATATGAGAAGGAACATAACTGAATCTACACTAAACCGAAACAAAACTATGTACTCATATACTTACATCATAAAATTTAAAATTGTTGTGGATGTTTAAATGATAGGTCACAGGGGTTAAAGCCTTAAAGGCATTCTCGCATAAGTTCGTGACGACGTACCATACCACAAGCTAAAGAAATATAGAAGAGCTGGACCGGAAAGTACACACACATTGCGTTTGCAGTTGAAACATCTGAAGAAGAACTTAAACGGATCAAAAGTGGCTAAAGATAAGGTCTTGTTCATCCCTTTAATCTTAACTTTCTATTAACCAACACTTATTTTTATTGTTTGCATATTATGTAAAACAGTAACCATATTTGTTTAGGTATCCTTTTCGTTCATGCAATAATCAAAAATTGAAGTTATACATATCTAGCGCAATAGGGAGTATGACGATACTTTGTCTAGTGGACTTCTGTTTTTATTTTTTGAAGTAATGTGTTTGATCCTCGCCATATGTGTGTCTCAGTGCAAGGAAGTGGTGTAGGTAATCATCGATGTTCTGTCAAAGAAATGGGTGTGTTTCTTACCTTGTTTACATACAAAGAGAACCAAAAACTAAAAAGGTTAGAAAAAAAATCATACATAAAATTAAAAGAAAAAAACAATATACTAAAATATAAAAACAGTTTATTGTAGCTAAAGAGATAATGATAAAAATGAAAAAAACTAAATGATAATGAGTTAAACAAATAACTTTTGTTTTCTTCATCACTTCTTAGTAACTTCTTGGTTCTGAAAAATCCCTTAGAAAACAACATTCATTTGTTTATGTGGCTTCCCGTCTAACTCTATAATCAAAATCTCTAATCCATTCTTCGAAGTAACCCTAGACACAACTTGAAGAAGAAAGAAAAACACAAGACTTTAAAATGAGTTCCTACAATATGCATGAATCTTAGCATGTATACTAAGAACATATTTATTAAGTTCAAACAATATGATAATCTCATATTATTTTGTGAAGAAGACTTACTTTTTTGTTTGCAATATTTCTCCCGATTGAGCAGTGTCCTGCTTCCAAAAACGAGTCACTTTGATTCGGATCCACGAACCTTTTTTGACGGAACAATTGAATGGTTAGTGAAACAAATGTTAGTATTTGGAAAAAAATAGATCTCATTTTTAATAGATGGTAGATGAAATATAACAAATAAGTTTTTGCTTATAGAGAATGATAGGTTCACCATAGATTAGTATCTATATATATAAAGTTAACTTTTCTCTCTTCTCCTTCTGCCACATCAGCATCCACCTAAGCAACTTTCATTAAAAGAAACATAACAAATCATAAAAACTTAACCATTATCTATATATATAAAGTTAACTTTTCTCTCTTCTCCTTCCGCCACATCAGCATCCACCTTAGGAACTTTCATTAAAAGAAACATAACAAAATCATAAAAACTTAACCATTATTTAATATAAAATCAAATTTGTTTGGTTTAATCCATCCATTTAAAAATCAGTCCTCCTAATATTATTAACACACTTCTGGATAATCAACCAAAATAAAAAACGAGGTCAAACAAAACTAACTAATATCAAACAATCGATATCCTTCTCCATCTACATAAACGTCATTATCTCTATATTTACAATCTCGCTTGAGAACACCACATCTTTCTCTGTTGAACATTTACCAATCCTAGAAATCATTTAATCCATCCATTTAACAATCAGTCCTCATAATTATTAACACACTTCTGAATAATCAACCAAAATAAAAAACGAGGTCAAACAAAACTAACTAATATCAAACAATCGATATCTTTCTCCGTCTACATAAACGTCATTATCTCTATATTTACAATCTCGCCTGATAACACCACATCGTTCTCTGTTAAACATTAACTAATCCTAGAAATCGTAAATCATCCTTGCTCCCACTAACATTCTTATTTCCAACTCCATTGAAATTCCCAAAAATCCACATACGTTACAAATCCTTAAATTTAATGCAACCATCACCATATCCATTATCTTACTTCCTCACCTTTTATTTATCTTCACTGTAACATTTTCATATTCTTATCCACTACTCAACTCTTAATTCTAATTAATTTTCGTCCACTCACTCTTATATATATAGACTTCTTTAGCAATTTTTCGCACACTCATCTCTCCATTTCTTTCTAAACCATTATCTCTAATCACAAAAAATGAAAGCCTCATATGTTACATTTTTTCTTATCAAGTCTGGATGTGGTGTATGTATAAACATGTTCCTCATTGACGAGAACGTAAGAAACAATTTATAACCTTAAACTCTAAAATCCCATCCATAATTACCCTCACTTATTATCTAATTTCTTTCTAAGTATACCTTGATGCAAGGTTCAATACATACGGCCAACACATTTCAAATGTTTAGTCATTGGTTGCAAGAGAGATCAATGTATGTTATCACCGGTTTTGAAGGCATTAAGAGCAACAATCGTTTCAAGCTAGCAGATTTCCACCTCTCTATTTGGTTCTCCATGAACATCATTGGTTTAACTTGATGAGTCATTTTTCAAAATACCGAAAGAGCTAATTAAGAATATGTACTCATGATCAAGTTCACGCCCTAGCCAACACCAATAACTAGCTTCTCGGTACATCCCTCACACTTGACATGTAGTTACTTGCTAACAAAATTTACAGTCATAACTTCCCTATCATTTTCACAATCTTAGATATCATGGGATAAAACGTATGACTATTTTTAATACTGAAAAAAGAAACATGAAAATAGAATAAAATAGTGCATATTTTCATTGTATTGGTCATTCTATATATAAAGAAAGCTTATCAAAGTAGATATGAATTATAATAGAATAAAAGGCGGCATAAATACATAACTATATCTTTTTTTGCTCAATGTAGAAATTGAAAGAACAAATCATCCTAATTAATTACTATAGATTCAAACTAAAAAGCAACATTAAAATAGAGAATAGATGAGGAAGAAAAAGAAAGAGAAGCATAAGAACTACAAAAACAAATGTGTAAAGGATAATAAAACAACTATATAAATCATCCCCGCGCGAAGCGCGGGTTACCGCTAGTCTTATATATAATAGCAGGACACTCTCTCCATTGAGAGTGTCCACGTGTCTCTTTTTTATCTGAGGAAAAGTTGGGCCTCAGCCATTTAACATACCTCATCTAAGTCCACTAAGAAATATAACACGAATGTCTAACCTAAACTTTTTCTACACCTTTCCATCTCCCTCTTCCCGATGTAAGTCAACCCCCGCCTTGTCCATATTCATACCGCTCTCCTCTGTAACGCCTCCTCCTCAAATCGTCATTCTATTCTATCTCTCTGTAGTTGTATTCGTTGTCATCATAATCTGCTTTGCTCTCAATAAATTCCCAAGACCCTTCATTTTCCTGCCATTTCGTACCAGACTCGGAGGGATCCTATAAATCGTCCTCCACTTTCCCAAAAACCACCATCACCCAAAAATTTCCTTAACTCAGCCGTTAATTCCCACCTCTCCAACGATTTCAGTCATGGCTACGCACGACGTCGTAGCTATTCTTGCATCCGCTTCATATCTGACTTTTGACGACCTTCATGTCGAACGATCTGCCAAAAGGTTGTTAAAGGAGGCAAGCAATTGAAATACAGAGCCACTATTGTCATTACAGACAAACAAGGGCATGTCGGAGTTGGTTGTGTTAAGGTTTAGGAAGTTGTCGCTGCTGTTCAGAAATCCGCCATTGATGCGAGATGAAACATCGTTCAAGTTCCATGACCAAGTACCTTACTTTACCCACATGTAAAAGTTTTGATTTTGATGTCTGTGTTGTGCCCTGATGCTTGAGAAGAAGCATTTTGGTTGATAAAATAGCCATGTAGCCATGGTTGTGTTGAATGAGATGGTTTGATTGGTTTATAAGCATTGGTGTTATGGTAAGTGTTACTCAAAATTATGGACTTATGATATTGACATCCCGTTGTGTAATGTTTAGAAGAATATGAAAGATCAATAGGCAATTAGTTAAGCTCTGGGGGATGGTTTTTGTTTGTGTATGTATTAGAGAGTTTATTTGGTTTTTTTGGTTAATAGATCTGAGGGAGATTATCGAGCAGCCAAGGTGATGCTTAGACCGCCTTCACCAGGTATGATGAGGACATAAAGTCATCATCAACCAAGGAGCATGTAGAGGACATAAATCAACCAACCAAGATCCTTGGAGAGAAGCAGTTTGAGCCCACCAGAGACATATGTGCATGTCTTGGAGCATATCTACCCAACCAGGAAGACTTAAGCAACAAATCATTCTGTTCCAGAAACTTAACTCATAAAGGAATCATCACGAAGTGGAAGTGTTTCAAAATCTTTCCAGATGAAGAAGATATGCAAATTACAACTCAGAAGATTTCCAAGGAACCCGCTGGAGACCAACTGTCACTTATTGGAGAGTACAGATCGGACCAGGATGAATCAATCAACAAAGTGAATTGTTATGGAATCTTGATTCATCATGGAATCCAGGAGAGTTGGAATCAAGGTAATCCCATTTCGGATGTAGAAGTTATTAAACTTTTAAAGCAGATGATGCTCGGCTTGCCTTATTTGGAAGCTCACGAATTCAGTACACTTCAAACCCATATATGGCGACCAGGAGAGACATATAAGCATTCCGGAGACACATCTAACTATAAAAGAGAGTCAGATATCATCTTTTTATACACTAGCAACCAGAGGATCAAGCAAATCTTATTGTTCTTAAACATACCATATTTGGTGGATGCATTCACATTGGGAGCTTTAAGTGACCAACGGCTCTTTTGTCCAAGATTCTGCATTTTGATGATCAAACACATCAATCTGGACGTCCTTATGCACCATGGGTTCAAGCCAAAGCTATCAAGACTTAAGAATCATCACAACTTACCAATTTCGGTTTTATTTTGCCATAAAGTTTCCAACGGCTAGTTTTGTTTAATTTCTGCGATTTCTTTCTTCATAACAGCTTATTAGCAGTGTACTTGAGCTCCTATATAAGCTAAATTTCGTTCTCTTTGTAAATTACCTTTCAATCATTTCAGAATTAATCTAAGTATTTCTTCTTTTCAAAGTGTTTGTTCTTTGAGAGAGAGTTGTTCCTTCTTAGAGTTAGTGAGTGATTCACCATACTTTAGGAGTTTCGGTTCAGACTATTTTGAGTGATTCAAATAGTTTGTTCTTAGATTGAGAGAGTCAATCAAAGCCACTGAGCAACAGAGTTGCTCAAATACCTCATCCATTCTTCCGCACATCAAGCTTGTTGATCACTTTGATAACCATTTGTGAATAAGGTTGTGGAGTGATTTCCAATCTTACATCATCTGGTATCAGAGCCGAAAGGTTTCAAATCAGGTGTATCCTATCCCTTAACCTTTCGGTTTTATTGCATCTAGTTGTTAGATCATATTTTTTTTTAGTTTTGTTCTTTATTTCATTTGAAAACCCAAAAAAAAAAAAATCATTGCATCTAGTTTAGTTTCTGTTTCTTTGATTTCTCATCCAAAAACAAAAAGAAAAAGTATTTTTGCATTCATTTAGTTGTTCCTGTTCTTGTTCATCGAAAAACAAAAGACAAAAAAAGAGTTTTGGCTGTTTTAGTGATTTGATCTTGTTTGATCCGAAATTCCCTTTGAAAAACCAAGAAAAATTGTTAGAGTTTATTTGTTTTCCTCATTTACATTGTCTGATTTCGAAAACCATCTTCAAAAAGTCAAAAAAAAGTATTTTCCATTTTTTCCTTCACACGTTTTCTTTAAAAAGGAAACCTCATATCTCCTCATTATTTTTGCATCTTTAGGTTATTATTTCGAAATCTACTCTTTATACAAAAAAAAAACTTACTTTGTTACTTCTAAGTATTAAATTTACTTCCTTTTAACTTTATTTAGACCATTGATACTCTTGTTGAAATTTGATCACGCAGGAGCAGTAGTAACATAGAAGAAGAAGACCCATATGAGGAGGACAACTGGGAACAAGAGGACATGGCAGAAGAAGAGGGTTCCTATGGTGAGGATGATCCTTGGTCTGAAGATTGCTCCAATGCTGATGATGAGGAGGATCCAACTGATGCAGAACCTGATCCGGAATCACCAGACAATGATCTTGAAGATACAAGTCATGGAGAATTGTCCGTGGAAGAAGAAGAGGAAGGCTGTGAAGAGGAGTATGATCATGGTTCAGAAACAAAAGATGGCTTCAATGGAGAGATTGAACCAGAAGAACCAGAACCATGGGAACATCAAACATATGAAGAAATTGAATCCGAAGAAGTGCCAGAACCATGGGAGCATCAAACGGATGAAAAGATTCATTTCCAGCATGAACAAACCAATGAGGAATCATGGGAGAATAACACCACTTCTGCAACTTATCAAGAACATGAAGAATGGCAGGAGGAAGAAGAACGTGTAGAGTATGATTCCATAAATGAAGATGAACTTCAACAAGGCTATGACTCCAGAAGTGAGCTTGAAGAAGAGGAGACCAAGAAAGAGTCATACCGTATATGTTTTTCAGGTCATGGGCAAGGACCAGAAGCATACTTAAGATGGGAAAGAGATTTAGAAGACTAGTTTCAATCCAACCAAATTCCAGAAGAGGAGAAGACATCTTATGCTGAAGAAACTCTCACTGAGGATGCCTTCATGCATTGGGATCAAGACGCCAACCTCAAGCTTAAGTATGAAGCACCAGATTGCTCTTGGGAAGAAATGAAAGAGCTGCTGCACAAAGAGTTTGTGGAGGAAGCTGAGATCAACCGGCAGTACTATGTGAAGATTTATTCTAATCAAAAACCAAGAAGATGGATCTTAGCAAGCAGACCAAGCCCAAAGGCTAAGCCAAAGAGGGCCACGTCCAACACTTCTGGAAAGAGAGCCAATTCTAAGGAAGTAATTGCACTCAAGAACAATACACAACAAAGTAAGATGGGACAGGAGAAAGTAACTCAACAAAGGATCAATTTACAACAAATGATCAAGCCTCAAGCAACATGTCAGTGGTCTAAAGGAGCTCTACAACTAAGTAAAGAGAAGGCAGTGGCACGAAGTGCATCTCAAGCCAAGAAAGATCAACCTGAACCAGATCATCAAGCAGGGGAGTACAAGCAAATCCCTAAACTATTTCTGAAACAATAAAGCAAAATAGAGCAATGTAAGCCTTCTAAACTTTTAAAAACAGCTAGCATAATCTGTTATAGGTGTCATAAGAAAGGTCATTATGCTGTAGTTTGTCCAACTAGAACAGTAGATACTTCCCATTCACTAGAAATGAAACCGGATTCATTTAGTGATAGTCTAGTTCAATCAAGTTCTGAAATGTCTATTTCTAGTATAATGCACTTGTCTTTGCCAAAAGCTGTTGGTGCAGGACACACTAAGGATCAAAGAGATCAAGAAGTTGGAAAACACATTGAAGAGCAATGTTTAGTCTTACTCCAAACAAACCGAGACAAGGAGCTTGAAGAAACATCCCTCACAACCTGTGTAGTGAACAAGTTTCATCCAACATCAGCTGA
The DNA here is from genome assembly GCA_030180135.1 of Orychophragmus violaceus. Classification (NCBI taxonomy): domain Eukaryota; kingdom Viridiplantae; phylum Streptophyta; class Magnoliopsida; order Brassicales; family Brassicaceae; genus Orychophragmus; species Orychophragmus violaceus. The sequence continues at coordinate 16,749,351 of CM058236.1, forward strand.
ATTAGTTCCTAAAGTCACCAATCTCAAATCAGAGATGTTATCAAAGCCCACACTTGGTACTCTAGTAAATGAAACATATGAACTTGCTCAATATTGGAATAGCATCATAACTAGTCATAGTTTCAATTATTCTGTTTTTAATGATTTAAGTTCAAGTATGATACACTTGTTTTTTCCCATAAGTGTCAAGGAAGAAGCAGGTACCAAAGGAGTGTACAAATACTGGAGAGAAACCACAACTAGTCAGACCTTAGCTCTGAAGCAAAAGGAGAAATCAGTGGGGCATGAAGAAGCACAACAAGTTATCACCAACAACATCTTCATTCAAAGAAAACCATCAGACAAAACCTCAACCACCAGAGCTACAGATAAAAAAATAGGAGTGATCCTATCATTCCTGCTCAAAGGAGATCCACCAGATGTGCCAATCATCATCAAACCGCAACTATACCAAGGTAAGGTTATAAACTCCCAAAACAGAATGAAAGCTAACTTGCTTTCTCTTGGTGCAGGTTTTATAGTTTCGAGGTCGAAACTTCTTCAAGAGGGAGAGTATGATGAGGACATCAAGTCATCATCAACCAAGGAGCATGGAGAGGACATAAATCAACCAACCAAGATCCTTGGAGAGAAGCAGTTTGAGCCCACCAGAGACATATGTGCATGTCTTGGAGCATATCTACCCAACCAGGAAGACTTAAGCAACAAATCATCATGTTCCAGAAACTTAACTCATAAAGGAATCGTAACGAAGTGGAAGTGTTTCAAAATCTTTCCAGATGAAGAAGATATGGATAAGCTTCATAAGCTTCAAGCCCAAGATATCTCTAACAAGGTGTCTGAGATAAGATAGGCTTAATAAACAAAGTCCCACATCGGAAGTTTAGACAAAAAATGTCTAATATATAAGTAATGTCCAACTCTGATTAGTATGAGGCCTTTTGGGAAGGAAACCAAAAACAAATCCATGCGGGCGTTCTCTGCGGCCCAAAGTGGACAATATCATACTAATAAGAGAGAGTTGGACATGGGCTTAAAAGGCCCAACAATTGGTATCAGAGCCCTAGGTTCCGGTCCTCGATCACGAGAAGGTGATTGTGAGCATGATGTGGTTGAAGCTTATGGGGGAGAATATGGATAAGCTTCATAAGCTTCAAGCCCAAGATATCTCTAACAAGGTGGCTGAGATAAGATAGGCTTAATAAACAAAGTCCCACATCGGAAGTTTAGACAAAAAATGTCTAATATATAAGTAATGTCCAACTCTAATTAGTATGAGGCCTTTTGGGAAGGAAACCAAAAACAAATCCATGCGGGCGTTCTCTGCGGCCCAAAGTGGACAATATCATACTAATAAGAGAGAGTTGGACATGGGCTTAAAAGGCCCAACAGAAGATATGCAAGTTACAACTCAGAAGATTTCCAAGGAACCCGCTGGAGACCAACTGTCACTTATTGGAGAGCACAGATCGGACCAGGATGAATCAATCAACAAAGTGAATTGTTATGGAATCTTGATTCATCATGGAATCCAGGAGAGTTGGAATCAAGGTAATCCCATTTCGGATGTAGAAGTTATTAAAATTTTAAAGCAGATGATGCTTTGCTTGCCTTATTTGGAAGCTCACGAATTCAGTACACTTCAAACCCATATATGGCGACCAGGAGAGATATATAAGCATTCCGGAGACACATCTAACTATAAAAGAGAGTCAGATATCATCTTTATATACACTAGCAACCAGAGGATCAAGCAAATCTTATTGTTCTTAAACTTACCATATTTGGTGGATGCATTCTCATTGGGAGCTTTAAGTGACCAACGGCTCTTTTTTCCAAGATTCTGCATTTTTATGATCAAACACATCAATCTGGACGTCCTTATGCACCATGGGTTCAAGCCAAAGCTATCAAGACTTAAGCATCATCACAACTTACCAATTTCGGTTTATTTTGCCATAAAGTTTCCAACGACTAGTTTTGTTTAATTTCTGCGATGTCCTCATCAAGGTACGTGTGTGATTGCTGGAGGAGCGGTTAGGATCGCGCTATAGATGGCAGGAGTTGAGAACGCTTTGGGGAAACAACTCGGAAGCAACAATGCTCTAAACCACGGAGAGCCACTTTTGCGGCAGTTCAACAGATGAGACGGTTCAAAGATGTTGCTCTTTAGAGATCTCCCAACTGTAACAGGTACATAATACAACTAATTAAAATTATAAAACAATAGAGACAGACAACTAAAATATTTATATTGTTAATATACGTAATTATGTAGTCTCACAAAACAAGTGGGGTATTTAAAAAAATGCTCAGATTTAAAACGAAAATATTGGTAACATGTTTTCATGCGTTGGCAGGAAAATGGCAAACAGAGATCATGTAACCCAAATTCAAAACCAGAGAAGCTGTAGCTACCAATGTTACTAGGGATCACAAATACCAATCTTATGTAGCTAAAGATGGACCTGCATGCCTCTGAAGATGAGCTCCCTTTAGATACTCTTCCCAGCTCTCTTCATGCGAATATTATTACGAGGTTCTTTTGTCTTATAACTTTGATACCTAATGGTGTCTTTTTCCTCACTCGATCATATCATGGTAGCACAAATCTTTAACCCGTGTGATGATATTACAATCATTGAGATTGTTATACCACAACTGAAGGGTCTATGAATGTATATGATCATTGACCAAAATCCTAAATTAGATGATCAAATTCCAACGATTAAAAATTGCCGATGTTAAGTAGTTGTTTCTCTTGACACAACAGTGACTTGCTTATCTTACGTTTGGTCTATTTAAAAACATTACAGACCTTAGTAGATGAGCTTGGAGTTCCCTTTCTTGAAACCAGTGCTAATCAGCGTCGAATAGGCATTCATAACTACTGCTGGCGAGATCAAGAAGAGGTATGTTCACCATGTTTTATTTTTTCCTCATACTTTATCCAATATGTTATTTTCCTCCTCGAGCATGTGTACGTGAGTTACTGTTATTATATCATATTAGATTTTCCATGTGTTTGTTCTCACAGTATCTACATTTGCTGGTTAAGTTTCCATATATTGAGTCTGACCATATCCTACACTTTATTTTCGTAGAATGGGAAGCCAGCCAAATGCAAGCAATACATCTGGAAGTGGAAATGTCCAAAAGAAAGGTCAGCCAATCCAACTGAAATCAGGCATCAGCTTCAGCTCTTTTCTCGACGGTGTAAGGATAATATTCTCTGTTGTCGTCTACCCTTGTGGTCTGACCTCCTCAGTCAATCAAATCAGAGGTAACAACATCTAGAGTTGCTACTTGCTGTGAAAAAAAGGAAAACAAAATGTACGACTCTGTAGCATCTAATCACTCAAAGTTATGTACTCTCGATCTTTACATACATGATACATGATATCTTGATAAGCCTGATCAGATTTATATCCGCAAGAAGAGTAGACCGAGACAGGAAGAAGGAGTGAGAAGTCAAACTTGAAGAAGCAGGAAAGGAGCAAAGACTCTAGTCAAGATAGAAGCTTTGCCGTTTAGTTTGTTTGACTGTTAAGTCGGTTGTACGAGTGTTGAGCTGAGTAACGATATAAGCTCAGCTCATCATCTTCATTAGTTAGCTTGGATTATAGGACTGAGATTCATTTCTTGAGGTTACGTTTGGGTTAAGCCTTCGTTCCTCAGGTTTTGTAATTCAAGCATTTACATTCTTTGATTCATCGAATAAGATCATATGAAGAATTTGGATTGAGTTTAGAAGTATTACAGGAGAATCTCTACCTAAACTCTATTAATTGGCGCGGTGAGCGTTTCCGATCACGCGATACAAACGATCGAAGTTTCCGGTGAAGACGAGTGAGGAACGATGGAGGAATTGATGGCGGACGTTGACGATCTTCATACAATAGTCGATGATATCAAACAAGAGGTCAAGGCGTTACATCACAGATGTGAACTGTTGACGAAATCGAACACTGACATTGTAGTGCGAGTTGATTCAATTGCGCGATTGTTGGAATCGCAATCGCAAACATTGCAGAAGCTGGAATCTTGGATGAGTGCTGATAAAGCACGAGGGAAAAGGCCTATGGGATCTTCTACTCCGGAAAGAGAGGTATATTTTTGAGATTCTATGAGAGAGGATGAATCACAGTTAGGTTATCGGGGAACACATAGAGCACTGCAATCGCGAGCTGGTATGATGAAAAAGATAGAACTTCCGAGTTTTACTGGACAGTACCCCAGTATCTGGTTAAATAGAGCGGAAAGATATTTTCGCCTGGGGAATTATTCTGATCAGGATAGATTTGAGTTGATTTCGCTGAGTTTTGAAGGAGCTGTGTTAAACTGGTTCAACATTGAATGGGAAGAGGATCCGTTCAGTGATTGGGAACAGTTCAGGCAACGATTAGTAGCTAGGTTCACACAACGTATTGAGGATGAACCTGGGAAAAGACTATTTGCAATTAAACAGAAGGGATCTATCACCGATTATATTAACGAGTTTGAAGAGCTGAGATCTCTGGTTAGAGGGGTGGATGAGGCAAACCTGGTACATGTATTTTTCAATGGCCTCAAGCTGGAAATGCAGGAAGTGATAAAGATGAAGGAACCAGTGGGGCTAAGACAACATATAGCTGCAGTCATCAAAATGGAGGACAGTGCTTTTTGTAGAACAGTGGCAGCAGCTTCGTCCTCATTATCAGTACCTGCAACAAAACAGAATACCACTTACCAACGATCTTACACCCCACAAAACTGGCAGAAAGGGGGAGTGCATCAGCAAAACCTGACTCAAAGCAGGACTAGTGATGACAAGCAGAAAACAAGTGAGCAGGAGAAGAATGGTCAAGCTCAGAGTAGTCAAGGTAGACAACACCTGTCACCAACAGAACTTGCTGAACTTAAGAGGTTAAAACTCTGTTTCAAATGCAAAGGGAAATGGTTCAGAGGTCATAACTGCAACAGTGCAGAGTTGAAAGTAATGACAGTGTTGGATGGCTGTGAGATAGAAGTTTCTGATGAGAATTGGGAAATGGAGTTGCAAGAAGAAGAGTTACAAAATTCACAGTTAATGGAACTGTCTCTTTTCTCGTTTTTGGGTTTTGACTCACCCACAACAACGAAGTTGAAGGGATCAATAGGAAGAACAGGAATGATAGTGATGATAGACAGTGGAGCCACACATAACTTCATCACTCCTAGATTGGTTGAAAAAGCGAGAGTGCAGATATGGGATGATCATAAGTTGCAAATCCTGTTGGGAACATGAGTGATGGTCAACAGTTTGGGAGTATGTAAAGATGTGGAGATTGACTTACAAGGAGTACAATTTAAGATTGATTGTATTGCCTTGGAACTAGGAGGAGTGGATATGGTGCTCGGAGTTCAGTGGTTAAGAACCTTGGGAGATTGTAAGGTCAATTGGGATACACAGGAGTGGAACTTTTGGTGGAATGGGAGAAGAGTTGTATTGAAAGGAAACAAGGAGGCACATACACCAGTCAGTTCACTACACTCGTTGTTTCCAGCAATAAATCACACAAAGACTCCAATGGAACTATGGTTATATAACCACAGTGTTGCAGAACCGATGACACCAAAAACACCTATGGAGATTCAAGCGGTGTTGCACAAGTTTGACACAGTGTTTGACACACCGGAAGGATTACCACCTAAACGCGGGCATGAACACATGATTCTGTTAAAGCCAGGCACATTACCAGTGAGTGTTAGGCCATACAGATATCCCCAGATTCATAAGGAGGCGATGACTACCTTAGTAAAGGATATGCTGCAGAAGGGGATTATTCAGCCAAGTCACAACCCTTTTTCTAGCCCAGTTTTACTAGTTAAGAAGAAGGATAAGTCATGGCGATTCTGTGTGGATTACAGAGCTTTGAATCAAGCGACAGTGCTAGACAAGTTCCCTATCCCAATGATTGATCAGCTATTAGATGAGCTACATGGAGTCTGCTTATTCTCAAAGCTTGATCTTACTGCAGGATATCATCAAATTCGCATGGAAGCAAATGACGTGGAAAAGACAACTTTCCGAACTCACGATGGTCATTACGAGTTTTTAGTGATGCCTTTTGGCCTCACTAATGCTCCTGCAACATTTCAGGCTTTGATGAATGCCATGTTCAGACCATTCTTGGGAAAGTTTGTCTTAGTCTTCTTTGATGATATATTAGTGTATAGCAGAACAATGGAAGACCACCAGAACCATTTGCAACAAGTTATGGTTATTCTGGCAGAAAATAGGCTATATGCAAACAAGAAGAAGTGTATGTTTGGGCAAAGACAGGTTGAGTACTTAGGCCACGTGATTTCTGAGGAAGGTGTAGCAACAGACGCGTCTAAAACTAGCTTGATGAAGTTGTGGCCAACACCTACTTCTGTCAAACAGTTGCGTGGGTTCTTAGGATTAACTGGATATTACAGAAGGTTCATCCAAGGTTACGGAGAAGTAGCTCGCCCACTTACTGATTTGCTTAAAAAGGACAGCTTCGAATGGTCAGAAAAAGCTCAGTTGGCTTTTGACAACTTGAAATCCAAGATGTTGTCTGCTCCAGTATTAGCACTCCCGGATTTCAGTAAGAAGTTTATCGTAGAGACTGATGCCTCTGGTTTTGGGCTTGGCGCAGTCTTAATGCAAGAGAAAAGACCAATTGCTTATTTCAGTCATGCCTTGACAAACAGAGAGAAACTTAAGCCAATATACGAGAGGGAACTAATGGCAGTGGTGATGGCAATAAGAAAATGGAAGCACTATCTGTTGGGTAGGAGATTTGTGGTTCACACTGATCAGAGAAGCCTCAAGTACTTGTTGGACCAAAGAGAGGTTAGCATGGATTACCAGAAGTGGTTGATTAAGTTACTGGTTTTCGACTTTGACATTCTGTATAAACCAGGAACACAAAACAATGCTGCAGATGGATTATCCAGAATTAAAAACCCAGTCTCGGAGGTGACAGTGGCAAAGTTAAGTGCCTTTACAATCCCACAGACTATACAAATTCAAGACGTATATAAAGAGATAGCAGCGGATAAAACCATACAAGAGGAAATCAGAAAAGTCCAGAGAGGTGAAGGGACAAAAGCAGAGTTTTCTGTGAAGGAGGACAGACTTTGGTATGAAGGAAGATTGGTGATACCAAAGACGTCATCCTTGATTCCATTAATCCTATCCGAATGTCATGATTAATTGAATGGAGGGCATTCCGGAGTTCTTAAGACGGTCAAGAGGATTCAACTCTGGTTTCAGTGGGAAGGTATGTTTAAGATGGTACAGAAGTATGTCTCGGAATGTGCGGTTTGTCAAACGCATAAATATTCTACTCTAGCACCAGCTGGCTTGCTTCAACCGCTTCCAATTCCTCAAAGAGTTTGGGAAGACCTTTCTATGGACTTTGTTGAGGGTCTTCCAAAATCTGAAGGGTATAACGTGATCATGGTAGTGGTTGACAGATTGAGTAAATCAGCACACTTCATAGGTTTGAAACATCCATACAACGCTAAAGAGGTGGCTCAGAAGTTTATTAAGGAAGTTATCAGACTCCATGGATTTCCAAATTCCATAGTATCTGATAGAGACACTGTTTTCTTGAGTGCGTTTTGGAAAGAATTATGGCGGGTGTCTGGAACTAAACTGAAGTTCACAACTGCGTTTCATCCACAGAGTGATGGCCAGACTGAAGTGGTTAACAGATGTATGGAGACATTTCTGCGTTGTTTTTCATCCAGCCATCCTCGTACTTGGCATCGGTTTTTGTGTTGGGCTGAGTTATGGCATAACACTTCCTATCATACATCGTTGAAGTCATCACCGTTCAGAGTATTATACGGTCGTGAGCCACCAGGTCTTATGAAGTTTGAAAGAGGTTCAACGACTAATAAAGATCCGGAGACGATGTTATTGGAACGAGATGCGATGCTTGCTGAGATTAAACAACACTTAGTCCATGCTCAACAGTTGATGAAGAACAATGCAGATAAACATCGAAGAGATGTGGAGTATGAAGTGGGAGCAATGGTCTTTCTCAAATTACATCCGTATAGGCAACACTCAGTGATGAAACGAGTATGCAACAAGCTATCGGCAAAGTACTTTGGACCATATGAGATTACAGAAATAGTTGGGAAAGCGGCATATAGACTGAAGTTACCACCAGAGGCTAAAATACACCATGTATTCCATGTCTCTCAACTTAAAGCTGTATTGGGGGATAAACATAAGGTGCTACCCTTACCGTTGATTGATGAAGAGGTTGGAGACCTGATAGTGACTCCAGAAGATGTGTTGGACACAATATACAATGCCAAAGGTGGATTAGAGTTGTTGGTTAAATGGTTGGGTCTGTCTGATGAAGAGAATACTTGGGTCTGGATCAAGGAGTTTCGTCAGCAATTCCCTACATTCCAGCTTGAGGGCAAGCTGAGTCTTACGGAAGGGGGTATTGATAAGCCTGATCAGATTTATATCCGCAAGAAGAGTAGACCGAGACAGGAAGAAGGAGTGAGAAGTCAAACTTGAAGAAGCGGGAAAGGAGCAAAGACTCTAGTCAAGATAGAAGCTTTGCCGTTTAGTTTGTTTGACTGTTAAGTCGGTTGTACGAGTGTTGAGCTGAGTAACGATATAAGCTCAGCTCATCATCTTCATTAGTTAGCTTGGATTATAGAACTGAGATTCATTTCTTGAGGAGGTTACGTTTGGGTTAAGCCTTTGTTCCTCAGGTTTTGTAATTCAAGCATTTACATTCTTTGATTCATCGAATAAGATCATATGAAGAATTTGGATTGAGTTTAGAAGTATTACAGAAGAATCTCTACCTAAACTCTATCAGAAGGTTTACGAGACATACAATATCAATAAAGTCTTAGAACTTGTGATATCATATCGACTTGTTACAACACTTACCGAACCATTTTAATTAAGGTATGGAAATTGTTGTTTGCCCACTAATAAGTACGCCCCTAAAACCCCGTGAAATACATACTGCTAATTCGAGCAAAGTCATTGGTCTTCTCCTAAACCTTATCCCTAAAAAAAATTGGAGAGAATCTTTGAAACATTGGTTTATGCAACACAGTGACAAAACGCATATGGTAAGTAATCATAAGTGAAAAAGAAAGAGCATTACCTCTATAGCCAAGCACAATAGCACAACTGAAAAAGTCTCTCTTCGCTCTATAATTTTGAACCAGCTGTTCAACACCAATGTAAACTTCTCCGATGGCAGCAAAAGTGAGGCAGTGGGTTCCCATCATCTTGAGTGTTCTGATGAATCTTGGAAGAGCCACATCTCTCTCCATTCTTGGAACGTCTTTCTATGTAGCCAAAATGGTTCGGTAAATAGTCTTTGCACCAAAACCAGTGATACTACCTTCAAAAAATATTGGAAGAGGAAGAACATAACCAACATAGCGATGAACCTGAAATAATCAGATACATTACCACAAATATAGCGCTTCCCAAGGCAGGAATACATTAAACCTTGCCGTAGACTATAGCCATTGGAATGATCATTCTCTGCTACTTCCTCTTCCTCCTCCCAATGGTTAACTACTTTGGTATTCTTTTTCAATGTGACAAGCATCTGAAAGAAGCTAGACAAAGTGTTCCTACGAGAATTGCTTTTTTCCTATGACAAACCAAAAGCCCGAGAAAATAAGAGTTTTAAACACTAATCTACACACACAAATCACCACATGCAAAACTTAGAAACTCAAAGTGGAAAAGGCCAAACCTTTACAGTGATGAATTGTCGATGGGGTACCATCTTTCTAAAACATGACTTTCCCGTTGTCGACGGCCATAACCCAGCAGTCTTTTGATAGTTTCCTGGCTAAGTACTTAGCCACGGAGAAAGATGAGTGAATTGGGTTGTAACTTTTGGAAGTTCCAACTACAACTTTGGATGCATAACACAACTTTATTCTACATGACCACATCCTGTGAAGAAGACTAACAAAATATAAACATAAGACTCACCCAAGTAAAAAACGACAACAAAATAGATAACTAAAAGGCAGGTCCTATGACAATTTTTAAACATGCAACTTTACACCAACTGAAAATGACTTCGCTAACAAGGAATTGAAAGCAAGTTGACCCCCGCGCGTGCACAGAGGTGGTTCAATCACTAGTTATTTATATAATGAGGCATGATTTAGTTTGTTAAGATTTAGAAAATATTAGTTAAGATGTTTTTGGATATTATTATATTTAGTTTATTCAGTTTTAGTTAGACTAGGTGATCGACCCGCACGCATGTGCGGACATTATTCTATTGTTAATAAATCTAGGTGTAATTTTCACTGAGTGTTAAGATAATACGTGATTTTAATTTTTTGATACTCGGGATTGGATAAAGATTTAATTAATCTTTTTATATGCAAATCGGAATTGTTATATTCGGATGCATATAATAATAATTATATACACACACCAAAAGAGATTATAGCATTGAATGTAAATAATAGTTAGAAATAACCATATTGATAAGATCCAAAACAACTTAGTACAAAACACATGTAATCAAACAATGAGCATGGATATGACATTCTAGCACATTAAACTGTAACGCCCCGTCTGCCCTTACCGGTGAGTCACCCATCCCTCTATCGGGCTCGTGGGCCCCACCCCTGTCCGACGGTCGGTGCGTTATTTTTCGTAGGCCCGACCGAGTAATTTACTGACCCTGCAATCACCACGTGCCCTTTTCCCATGTGTTTTGTCCTCACACACATGCTACCACGAATCACTTCCCGGAAGGTCACCCATTCTGGGACTACTCCAGTCCAAGCACGCTTAACTCTGGAGTTCTTTCATGTAAGTGATCGGAAAAGGTAAGTGCACTTGGTGATATAGGTAGCCAAATTAATTCATTTAAGCCTTTCTCAAATGGGCCGGGCCCAATATGTTACAATTCTCCCCCACTTAATGGGAATTCGTCCCCGAATTTCGCATCTCATAACCGAAACAACCATAACCCTTAAACCCCAGGATTGTCTCCCGAGACAGAATCAGTTTGACTAACCTGGCTCTGATACCAATTGTAACGCCCCGTCCGCCCCTACTGGTGAGTCACCCATCTATCTATCGGGCTCGTGGGCCCACCCCTGTCCGACGGTCGGTGCGTTATTTTTCGTAAGCCCGACCGAGTAATTTACTGACCCTGCAATCACCACGTGCCCTTTTCCCATGTGTTTTGTCCTCACACACATGCTACCACGAATCACTTCCCGGAAGGTCACCCATCCTGGGACTACTCCAGTCCAAGCACGCTTAACTCTGGAGTTCTTTCAGGTAAGTGATCGGAAAAGGTAAGTTCACTTGGTGATATAGGTAGCCAAATTAATTCATTTAAGCCTTTCTCAAATGGGCCGGGACCATTATGTTACATAAACATTAAAATAGAATATTATTGAAAACAAAAACACAACAATTATTGGAATTAAGCACCTAAATATCTGATTAATATAAAGGAACATAAATTACGGAATTTCAATATCTTGAAGGGCAACCCATGCATCTCGGAATGTGTCATAAACAACATCATTAATTGTTCTTATATCCAAATAGCCACATGATCCCTTGTTACATCCAATAGACGACGTAAGTAATATAGTTCTCCAATTTCTTCAGCATATACTAGTAAACCACATACACGCGATTTACCTTATATAGTTCTCCATACCTTTTTTATCCCAACAAATTTAGTTGTTATTTCTAAATATAGAAGACGTCTTGCTTGAAGATAAACTTGAATGCATTTCATCCATGCCCGAAATTTATCTTCTTTTTCTTGATATTCCAAACCGACATCATCGTCGAAAAGAATTTGTGGATAAGGAAGAACAATAGGAAAATTTTCCATAAGATCAATTAAACGGCCGGAAATACCTGATATAAATCTAGATCTGTTAATGCAAATAGTCAAGCAATACAAACCAAAATCGAAATGTATAAAATATGAAAAAACCTAAGATGCTAAAGATTTTACAAAAATACCTATAGCTTCCATTAGCAACGCGAATTAGCAAGGGGTGATTGCAAAAATGCCCCTGAAATTGAAGTCAACCCTGAAACTACCCTTCCCCTTCTCCTTCCTCCCCTTCGCTAATATATCCCCCTAATAATCTGTGTATTCACGATAATGCCATCGTCAGACTTCATACGAAGTCTGATATTTTTACCAAAAGACCAAAAAAACTTTTTAGATCTAACTTAATTGCGAAACTGTCATCTTCTTCAATTCACCCAAACACCATTAACAACCAATTTTGAGCTCCTAATGCCTCACACAACCAATTTCGACCCATCAAAACTCCATATTAGAGTTCACAACCTTCTATTCTCCTATTTTCTCTCCAATTTCATCCAAAAAACTCTTTAATTCACGTTCTACAAAATTTTAAAATTTGGATCTATTGCGATTTTGGTCATTCTTGCATAAAAATGGTTGGGTTTGTTGGGTATTGGTGTAACTAAAAGTTTTGAGCCTTTGGGGAAGGTAAAAATGAGCTCAAAACCAGATTTATGTGATTTTCACAAGATTCTCCGATTTTCAGATCTGTTTCGCGATTTCAGACTTCCCATGAAGTCTGATGAAAAATTATGGTCAACGAAAGGGTAGTTTTGCAATTGACTTTCAATTGACAGACTTCCATTGAAGTCTGAGAATTTGGAAACAAAAAAAAAATTATCAGACTTCACCAAGAAGTCTAAATAAGAAAATGGTAGTTTTGCAATTGATTCAAATTTGATTTTTCAGTCAGACTTCTGATGTAGTCTGGCAAGAAATTGACCGATTCTTGACTTTTTGTCAGACGGAATCCGATGTCTGACAAAAAAAGAGGGGTAAAAACTGCAATTGACCCAAATTTTCAGATGTTGACCAGAATAAGCGAAAAAATCGTCAGACTTCTAAATCTGTCTGAAAATAAGGAAAAATAACATCAGACGGCTATAGACATCTGAAATTTTAAACTCTTGTCAGACGGCTATAGACATCTGAAAAATCGAATTTTGGTCAACGCTGGATAAAAACCGAAAATGCGATGTTTTTTATCAGACTTCCCTTGATGTCTGAAATTCTTGTCAGACAGCATAAGAAGTCTGAAAATTATCAGACTTCTTAGAGAAGTCTGACATTTCAAAATCAATTGCAAAACTACCCTCTACTTCTCGTCAGACTTCTCCTAGAAGTCTGAAAATTATCAGACTTCTCGGAGAAGTCTGACAATTCAAATTCAATTGCAAAACTACCCTTTTTTCTCAGACTTCATAAGTTGTCTGACAAAATTTCCAAAGCAGACAGCGTACGCTGTCTGATGGATTTCAGACTGCATCCGCTGTCTGACATTTCGATTTCAATTGCAAAAATACCCCTTTTTCCAGACTGCCATAGAGGCCTGGTTTCACTTTTATCAGACAGCTATAGCCGTCTGAAATGTTAAAAACTTTAAAAATGCATTTTATTCTATATTTGTGATTAATTTTGTTGATTTTAATTTTTATAAATGTGTGTTAGTTTTATATGTTCCTTCTGCATGAGTTTTACATTCTTATATATGATAATTATTTTAAAATCATTTTTTGAATAATATTGGCAATGTAGCTAATAGCATAAGACTTCGAAAGAAGTATGGCTTTTCCCAAAAGACGTCTAATGTGGTTTATACATGTTTGTTTATACAAATAATACAAGAAAACCGAGCTGGTGGAACGGATGTCTATGTGTAAACGTCATACTCCACATTATATATGTTGGTTGTTTATTGAATGCTTTGATATAATTGAAATGATTACACCAAAGCATATCAAAGTATCAGTGAAGAAGCAAATTGGGATTAGGATGAGCTACACAACCACATGCCGAACGTTTACAAGCTGATTTTTTCAATAAGATCGCTATGATGAGAGAACGAACTTGACATTTGAACTTGTTAATTTTATAAACTTTTAGCTCATAAGAATCATACAACAGTTGATGTCTGACGACCTATTCAGCACCACTTAAGGTTATTTTAGTTTGTCATATGTTGGTGTATGTAATCTAAAGAGTAATGTTTTCTTCCAAAGTTAAAGTGACCCATTTTCTGATATTGTATACTTTCAATAAGCAGAATTCCTTGTTGATTTGAGTAGACAAAAGTAAATTTATACAACTTTATATTTTTCTACAAGCATAGTATACAAGGAGAACTTCTTTTCTTTGGTTTGATCATCCAATAATCTAATACAATACAAGCATATTATACTAGAATTTTGATTGCTTTGTGTTCTTTGTATCGCCATACACACCATGTGTACAATGTCAGTCCCATCGTAGACATTCAAGATTGCTCTTCTTATGTTTTCTTGTTTTGTCCAAAGCACCTTCAACATCCACACTAAATCAACATATGTATTAGTTTGCATAAAGATTTATTAATCAAAAGTTCTGTTAATTAAGAGAAAGATGTAAGAAACCAAATTAACCCATGTAAGGGTTTTGTTCACAAAAAGAGATATTTTTTTGTTTGGTTGTTGCATGGTATCAGACTTCATACGCAGTCTGAAATAAGACTTCATACGCAGTCTGAAATAAGACTTCGATAAGTCTAAATACTTGAACCAGACTTACCTGGTTGTCTGATATTAGACTCTCAGACTTCGTGTTCCTCGTACTACAGTGAAATTTTATGAGCCATTAGCAGCATAAGAAGTCTCAACTCCAGCCTCTTTGGAGAGTCAGCTGGCTCAACCTTAAACCAAGCACCTGAAAAAGCTGGAACACAGAGCTCTTGCATTAGTTAGCAAACAAGTCTCCATGAGAATACCTTTTAGAACCTTTTTGGTTGAGACATTTGAAAGAGGTTTTACAAAAGAGAGAGAAAGAGAGGTTGTAAGAGATTGAAATGTGAAGTTTTTTTTTTGATGTTATATGTGTTTACAAGATTAGGTTTAGATAAATGGAGAGAAATTGGAGAGAAATTTTCCCACCAGATTTTTAATAATTAAAAATTGTAAAATATCTGGTATCAGACTTCATATGCAGTCTGAGAAGGAACTTTTGTGAGCGGGAAAATTTCCCGCCTTTTTAAAAAGTTTTCGCGTGAAATTTTTTAAAGACTTGCAAATTTCAGACTTCATACGCAGTCTGAAATAAGACTTCGAGAAGTATAAATACTTGAACGAGACTTACCCGGAAGTCTGAGAAACTCTCAGACTTCGGTTGTAGTCTGGTATTAGACTCTCGGACTTCGTGTTCCTCGTACTACACTCAAAATTTATGAGCCATTAGCATCATAAGAAGTCCCAACTCAAGCCTCCTTGGAGAGTCAGGTGGCTCAATCTTAAACCAAGCACCTGAAAAAGTAAAAACACATAGCTCTTGCATTAGTTAGCGAATAAGTCTCAAAGAAACGGATAATAAAGGATTGTTTGAGCAAATCAAATTGTATAATCAAAAGTCTATGTCAAAAGTCTCAATTATTTCAGTTAAAAAACTTTTGAAAACACTAAAAAGAACACATTCACTTGCCTATTTCGCAGCTCAAAGAGAATCAACTATGAATCACATGCATAAGAACTCATATGAGACAATAAGCTTGAGAACTTTTTTGGATGAGAAATTTGAGAGAGGTTTTACAAAAGAGAGAGAAAGAGAGGTTGTAAGAGAGGGAAGAATGTGAAGATTTTTTTTTTTGGTGTTATATGTGTACAAGATTAGGTTTAGATAAGTGGAGAGAAATTGGAGGGAAATTCGCCAGATTTTTAATAATTAAAAATTGTAAAATATTTTGTATCAGGCTTCATATGCAGTCTGAGAAGGAACTTCTGTGAGCGGGAAAATTTCCCGCCTTTTTAAAAAGTTTTCGCGTGAAATTTTTTAAAAACTTTCAAATTTCAGACTTCATATGCAGTCTGAAATAAGATTTCATGGAAGTCTAAATACTTGAACCAGATTTATCTAGAAGTCTGGGAAACCCTAAATCTAATAATTAGTATTTAAATACCATCATTTTATATAGAAACTTATAATAAACATCAAACTCGTTAAACATAGTCACAAACTAACTACTATATGTAAATGTAACAATATGAATGAAAATTCACAAACTTTCAATCTAACCCTACAAATAAAAACATGATATTCAACTTCATATGTGAAACATAGACCAAACTACATGGTGTTTTGAACAAAATATATCTTCAATGCTTAAATTTGATCAAAGTTTATATAATTTTAATGTATATACATAAAAAATGCTTATGCTTAATTTATGTATCAAAAAGTATATCAAATTATTTTTTTTATAACTTTTTAAATTTAAATTTTTAACTTAAATACGTCTCAGACTTCTCTTGGAAGTCTGAGAAACCTCAAAATTCAGACTTCGCCATGAAGTCTGGTAAACCCTAAATCTAATATTTATTACTTATAAGTAAAAATATTTAAACAAAACAACTAGGAAACATAAAATTTGTTAAATATATGAACATTATAACACATATGTGCAAATTTTAAATTTTAAATGTTAATTTGGTAAACCATAAATCTAACCCTAATGTTATATGTAACTTGTATGTAAATGTTCCATTACAAAACATGTTTTGAGGTTTAGAACTTACTTTACCTTACATATTGTTTAGTTTGACTCAATTTACCAAGTTTTAATTTATATACTATTAAATTGTATATATTTAATTTTTGTATATAATTTTTTTGACAAAATATTTTTTTATAATTTTAAAATTTAAATTTACAAATTTATTCTGTATCAGACTTCTATTAGAGTCTAATTAATCAGACCTCTATAGAAGTCTGACACATGCGAAGGTTATAATGGTAATTGCGGTTTCTGTTTTTTTTTTTTGGTCATAAGGGCTTCACAGTAATTTACCTAGGAAGGAAAATCTGTTTTACATTTGATTCAATTTGAGGGTACACTTTTTATTTAAAATCAATTTAAGGGGCATTTTTAGCAATTTCTCCAATTAGCAATGAAAATGTTTAGAAGTCAATATCAATATATTTAGTACTATGATATTAGAGTTTCATATACACAATTAATATTATTTTTTTTGGCTTCTAAGTAATATCGGCCACATTGATTATATCAATACTATCTATATATATAAAGGAGAATGATTCAATTAGTTGCCTAATTAATCTCATTATGTTCCTTTTATATAGTAGAATTCTATTATCTTTGTATTTACGTTTAGTAACTACTTCCACATTTCAAGTCACAAATATATACTATAAAAATTCCTTTTGAATAATTATGTGTTTCAAACTTATAAATAAAAAATTATTCTTATGGTTGCGCCATTATTCTGTTGTTAGTTAGTTTATGTATATTTGTTGGTTGTAGGAAAGACAATATGTGATATAGGTTTAATTCATTTTGCCGATGTGGAAAAAGAAGATATATGTTTAATTCACGTTTGATATGCACATCCGGATGTAATTACATTTGGATGCATAGTTTGCATATTTTATACACATCCGAATGTTATGCACATTCGGAATAAATAAAATCCTAAAATATACAGAAAAACAATTTTCTTAAAACGAAACAAACCATAATTATTATTTCAAATGTATATACAAATAAAAAATTACTCCAATATCAAAAAAACTTAAGGTTATTGAACACTTCGCTGAAAACAACATTCTTTGTTCTCTTCAATGGTTTTCCTTCTTTATTTGCGATCAGTATCTTTAGACCGGTTCTGGAAGTTACTCTTGAAACGGTAACATAGAACTGACCATGAGTGAAAACAGTTCTTGGAAGATATAAACCAACTTTCTCAAGTGTTTGTCCTTGACTTTTGTTTATAGTCACTGCAAAGGCAAGAGACACGGGAAACTGCCTACGCCGCATTCGGAAAGGAAATCTTGCCTCAGGCGGCCTGACAAACATCTTATGGAGTGCAACTTTACGACCAATGCTAGATCCAATTATTATTATAGCCTCCATTTCTTGATTTCCCAACTGAGTAACTTGTAACCTAGTGCCATTGCACAAACCATTTCTCTTATCAATGTTCCTAAGTAACATAATAGGAGCACCAACCTTTAATTTCAGATCATGATTCGGCATTCCCGATAGTTTGATGCTGTTCAGAAATTTCTGGGAGTATACTATATCATCGTTTTTCCCTTTATCGGAAGTATCAATGGTGTCAAAACTGAGGCAAGTTTTTTCTTCACTTGTTATTAAACAAACATATATTTCAATGTCCATATTTTACAATAATAACATGCCAAAATATAAATATGTATAGGTTGGATAAAACATTATAATATAAAAAATAAACAAAATACCTTGTAATGATTCAAGCATATAGTCATTAAGATTACCAACATCTTGGTTGGTTGGACTCAAAATTGCTCTTCCTTGAAAAAACTTTGTGTCGGACTGAACCGCATAAGAATCTCCATATACTTCTTTAACAATTGCTTTGATAGGTTCAGAAGAATCAGATATGAGCAAAATCTTCTGGAATATCTATCTCAAAATCTTCATCATCTCCACCGTTGTTCTTTCCGTCTCCTATATCCAGAATCCAGTTGGAGAACTCCTTTATAGCACGAGCTTGATCAATACTCAGACCATCAGCTGGAAGCCGCATGTTTTTGGTGAGCTTCATAACTTTGCATTGTTCCACAGTACCGACGAATTAAGAGCAGCCATAATAGTCTTCTCTCTTCCACCATCAGTTATACCCGGCAAAATCTGTCTAAAATCACCACCAAAAACAATAGGCTTACCTCCAAATGGAACATCTTTTCCCAAAATATCGTGCATGCTCCAATCCAGAGTCTCAAAACATGTTTAGTCATCATTGGTGCTTCGTCCCATATAATAAGTTTAGCTAACTTGACCAACTCTGTTTGATTTGTTCCAGGTTTTAGAGTAGAACACATTGTCCCTTCATTTACTTGAATAGGGATCCCAAATCTAGAATGAGCCGTTCGACCACCTTTTAGTAACAAAGAGCAATACCACTGGATGCAACATTTAATAATATATCACCCTTAGATCGAATAGTGGCACCAAGAACACTCCACATAAACGTTTTTTCTGTTCCTCCAAATCCATAAACGAAAAACATACCACCAGTTGCATTGTCAACTGCGGTCATAATCTTATTATAAACACCCCTTTGATCTTCCGTATGTTTGAACAGATCTCTGTCCAAGTCAGATTTTAGCTCATCACGATCGTATGATAACTCTTCTGTTATCAACATGTTCTTTTCCTGAGCCACGACGCTCATATCGGGTTTTGGCATATTCTTAATCTGAAATAGTGAACTCCCACTTCTACGCATGAGAATTTCTATCAACACTAATGCATGATTCTTGATATGTTGTTCGGTCATGATATAATCCAAAATATACAAAATAAAAGTATAAGACATTAAATACATTTATAAGAAAAAGATATTTTCGACAATGCTCCTTAATATGGTTTTACTTACATGGATCTTTTCTTATGGATCTTTGTCTTATGGCTCTTATGTCTCTATCTTGATACCCTGAATCCCAAAATTACTCGGTCAATAAAACATGCAAGAACAGAAAGATAACAAAAGAAAATGGAAAGAGATTTTACCTCTTCGTCGACTAAAATCATTGACATTTTTGGATCTCCAACGGAAGAAGCACACATCCATATATGCAGGAGAAAAGATTTAATATCCAAAAGAAATGGGACATCGTTGTTAATCTCAGAAAGTCTTCGGATAACAGGAAGAGACATGGTTGATCCTCGCTGGTTATTTTGAACAAAATCTAGAAAGAAAACTTTCACAGTAGAATTTTAATAGTCTAGGGCAAGAACATTTATAGATTTCAAAAGGTGTAAAGATAAAAAGAGAACTCTTGGTTTAGTATAAATGTTTGGGACTTATTCGTTTTTACTATTAGTAACCGTAGACTTTTTATTATTATTATCAATTAATAATAAGGAAAATTACATATTCGTTTCAAGTTGGTATGAAACAAATCTGCAAAAATTTATTCGGAATACAGGGACTAATGGAAAAATAAAACGCATAGGTAAAAGACATAGTTATCGCACTTTATCGGGACAAAACCTTATACAATACTCGAAAGAGTATTTACCAAATAGATTCTTTCACCACCAAACCAATGTCTTTCATTTTTCACAACACTTATTCGGACTATAGGATCATTAGGAAAAACAGGACATGTGATGTGAACTACTAACGTCTTGACAACAATAATCAATCAGACTTTTAGATATCAACTATAAATTCACACTCCTTTTATAATAATTCTAAAAAATTTGCTAGTTCACCTATCATTAAACATAAGCTTTGTGATAACCGAGCTTATTTTTCATGCGCACAAACGAATAAAACATAATTTAATACAAAAAATTAGAAATCCATATTTAATACTGAAGAAGAAGAAAGTAATAGAAATTTATAACAAAACATAGTAATTCATATAAAATAGATTAGAAGAAGTAGGTAATAGAAATGACAACAGATCATTTGATTATAAGAATACTTAATATTTCTAACTTATGTGGAAGTTTGAAAAACATATTGAGATTTAAATGATCCGCATTAAAAGAAAACTGCCATAGCCAATGAGACAAAAACTTATTGAGCTTTTAGACCACTACAGATCATTTGAAAAACTTATAATGATCTAAAATAAAACTACGATAGCCAATGAGACAAAAACGTATTAGAACTATAGGGTCAGTAAGACAACCGGGACATGTGATTGTGAACTAAAACGTCTTCGAAAAAACCATCAATCGGACTTTTAGATCTGAACTAAAAATTCACGCTCATTTCTATGGAAATTCTCAGACGTTTGTTAGTTCATCTCACATCATTAAACTTTAGCCTCTTCTTTCATGGGACCAAAACACTTATTCGTACTATATAGGGTCATTGGGACAAATGGGACATGTGCTGTGAACTAACAACGTCTTGGCAACAACATTCAATCGGACTTTTTAGATCTCACACTCCTTTTATATAAAATCTCAAACGTTTTTTAGTTCACATCACATCATTAGACCTTAGCTTTGTGATAACCGAGCTTCTTTTTTCATGGGACCAAACGAACAGAATAGAGTTAAAAAACCAAAAACATAGAAATCCTTTCAAAATCGATAAGAAGAAGAAAGCTTTTTGAAAATCCAGAAGAAAACTTTCATGGCCAATGAGAAAAAAATAGAGAGAAAGCTTCTTGAAAATATGGAAGATGCAAACGATTGTGTTTCTAGGCCACTCCTAGCTCACCTTATATAAGATTTCAAAAACTTCTTTCGGAAGCTTGGTATATGCTCTAGAATATCTTTTTTCAAACTCGAACTAATAAAATATTCAGAAAGATATTGTGCATTTTTTTAGGAAATAAATTAATTATATGAATAACACTCGAGTGATGGCATTCTCATAAATACATCAAACTTCAAACCTTTTTAATTATTTTAGGTCTTGCCATGTCACATTTCCACGTCATCATTATCCTCCTCTAGAGCTTTCTCGTGACGACACATCATCATTCACCCAAAAATTACTTCTCATTTAAATGTATAGATTGTGTTATACTAATTGAACTCTTTTTTTGGCTTAATACATATATTATTTACATTGATTAGTTGGCGTGATTTAATGGTTGTTTTTTTTGTAAAGTGATTATTGTGTTAGCATACTCCATTAGATTTGTCATTTATAGTTCTAATAGAAAGCATATGTATAGCTTGATATGTTCCTAATTTTAAGCAAATAAATATATTATTTAATAGATTAGTTAGCGTGCTTTAATTGTTGCACTACAAGAAAAATCTCTATTCTTAGCACACGAAAAACGCCATCGTATGTATATGATAGCGTTTTTGAAATGGCTATGTCTGCCCCAGCTATAATAGGTCGGCCATATATGATAGCGTTTTTTGTCTGTGCTATAATATTGTTCACTATAATAGCGTTTTTGAAATGGCTATGTTTGCCCCAGCTATAATAAGTCGGCCATATATGATAGCGCTTTCGTACGTGCTATAATATCTTGTGCCTATGATAGCTATAGTTGCTCTTGCTATACTTAGATTTACCTATAATAGCATTATATAGCCAAGCCGAGCCGAGCCATATTATTATATTATATATATTTATTTATTTTTGTATCAATTAGATTTATATAAAAACAAATTATATTTGAAATTATTTTATTAATAAACTAAAACATGTTTACACAAAGTCAAAGAGCATTAACAAAATTATCTAACATTAAATTATGTATTTCTTGATTGCTTCTTCTTCATTTCTCCTCTTATATCTTTCAATTTCCTGCTGGTAAATCTCCTTGTTATTTTTTGCCATTTGTTGAAAAATTTACATATGTTCCTCAGACAAGTTCTTCCACTCCTCTCCAGTTAACTTTGCAACCTACACTCACCAGTCCACCCACACAACTTATCTTCAAGAGTTTCAAACGACACTAAGCAAATACGATTCTGAATTCTTTACTTACCTCCACAATGCTCTTGTTACGATTCTGAAATCCAATGCATATATTTTGCAGAATCAAAATGGAGCATGTTCAGACTCCACACTGTTTCCAAAGAAAAGAACACAACATTTTGGCTCAATATTCAGACTCCACACTGTTTCCAAAGAAAAGAACACAACATTTTTAGCTCAATATTCACTCTTTTGAAACAGAAAGAGATGAAGCTTAGAAATCAGAGAGTCTCACCATATCTGAAGCTTAGCTCAATATTCACTCTTTTGAAACAATTTGGTACCTCCAGATCTGCTCCGGACGCTCCTTGTTCCGTCGAGTTGTCTTTCCCACCACTAAACGCACTGTTACATGTACATGGAACCGCCTCAAGTTAAGATATTGGAAACAATGATCTAGAAAAAAAACAAAACAAGTGCAAGCCATCCAAACTAGACAATGAATATGTCGCAAAAGCCATGCAGAAATACATAATAGTTTGAAAGCATGACGTTCTAAGTAACATAACTATAAACTTGCAATATCCTTAAAGACTATTCTAAGAAAGTACTTGCCTTTAGAGCAGGGAAAATGATGACTCTGGTAAACACCTCTCAAGATCTTTAGGGCACTGTAAAATTATTTCATAACAATCTCATAAACACACCAACAATCAAATAGGAACAGGGAATACACAAAACAACAAGTTGATAAAACTCAACCTCAGGCACTACAAAATTCAGATTCTTCACACTGCCCAAAAGTTTGACATACACAAAATAGCAGGTTGGCTTGTAGTCTTTACCTCTCCAAATCACGACATGCTCCTTGTCAAATGACACCAAGATGCAAGGGAAAAAATCATTCAAAAAATACTTAGATGTAAATGTTTTGACAACATGAAATACAAGGCTTGGCCATAAGATGAAGTTTGACAGCAACAAAGTGAAAGAGACAGACCTAAACAAACAACATCTCACCGTAACTATAGACATCGCTTTTCACAAGGAGATGCCCCGTCATTGCATACTCAGGGGCCACATACCTACAATTATTTCCATTGCAAGCCCAACGTTTAGTATCTGTTTTCCTTATATAAGCATGACGCTGGGTATTCACAGAAAGAAGGTTTACCCAAAGGTCCCCATGACTCGAGTTGAAACATGTTGACTTCCTTCGGTAGCTTCTCTCTCCCGTCCAAAATCTGAGACCTTTGGGGTAAAGTCATCTTCTAGGAGAACATTGCTGGCCTTAAAATCCCGGTGGATTACTCGGGGGTTTGAATCTTCATGGAGATAGGCCAGTCCTCTCGCTGCTCCGAGTGCAATCTTCAAACGTGCATCCCAGTCAAGCGTTCCTTCTGTTTTGTTAACACCGGGAAAACCAACCTTTAGAAGTTGATACAACAACAAGTGATAGATATTAATATGGTTACTAAAAAGTGCAGAGGATAGAGTATGTCACCGTGCAAGTGGGACTCGACACTCCCATTGTGAACAAGCTCGTAAATCAAGCAGCGTGTACGGCCTTCAATGCATATTCCAATCAATTTCACAAGATTGCGGTGGTGCAAACGGCTTAGCATCTCGACTCGAAAACATAGATCCAACACCTGCAATGTGTGTAAAGATTCAGAAACAGATTGATGCAGGGAATTCACCCCTGTCGTTAAATGCTACAAGAGCAAGTAGCTGTTCCATAGTCAGAGGGGGAAATTTACCAAGCCTTTTATTCATCGATGGAGCCAATGCAGGACCAACAGCAGTCGATGACTTCCCAACTTTATTCCATTTGCCGACTAAAAATATAGCTCCAGACAAAACTAGAGCGAGCACGAAACCTGACAAGACAATGATTGCAATCGTTCTAAAACCTATTCCCTGGCTTTTGGTGGCAACGTTTGCAGTGAGATGCCGATCTGGATCGTTCTAAAACCGGAAGGACAAAATCAGATTGGGTAATCAGATTTCATTCTTACCCAATCGTTTCATTTCCATCGCTTGAAGATGCCGATCTGGATCTTCCAAAGGGTTGTGTTTCTGCATCATCGTTTCTTGTCCAAAGGTAGAAGCGGTAAGGGATAAACCCCTAAAATCAAAACTTTCTAAATCTGCAGTCACACGAAAATTGGCCGAATCTAAGCTCAAAGGAAAGAAACTTGTGTAATGACGAAAGAAATAAGAGTAGGAAAGACTTGCCTTCGATTTCAGCTTGACAAAATTAGGGGCGGTGACAGGGTTAATGGTTGCAGCTAGCTTCAACGACAAAGAGATTAGTGTGTGGCTGGACGAGATTCGTGGGTCTGAGATTCTTAGGTCTGAGATGTTTAGGTTTGAGTTTTTGGATGAAATATATGTCTCGATGTGTTAGATGGAGAAGAGGGAGGCTTATTTTTGGGGGTAGAATAGAGGAGGGAATTTTTTAAGGGTTTTATGATTTTGGGGAAATTTGGTCTAAAGTGGCTCGAATAAAAGAGGGAAAATTTAGCGGTCTAACAAAATTTCGTCAAGTTTTGGCGGATTAGATAATTTTTGCTTCCCGCTTACTAAATACTATCTTAGCATTGTATCAATGCTATAAAAACTTAAAAAAATCTCAAATTTAATTTTAATAGCAGTTACTGAAACCGTGCTATCGTAATGTGCTATCAATACTTAATTTTTTTTTTGTAGTGTTGGCTGATTTGAAGATTGATTTTGTAAAGTAGTTATTATAGTGGCTGGATTCGGGAGAATATTATCTATGGTAATTGTTAATATTGAATATTATTTTTTTGAGATTTGGTTGCTTGAAAAATCTCAATTTCTCTTTGGTTTACCTTGGTATGAAATTGGTTACTCTTGTTATTAATCTCCTAATATTAAAACCAAGAAGAATAAGATCACAATTAGTTGTATATATGTTTGTATTGATTATATAGTTTAACATGTTATGGAAATAAAATATTTAAGAACAAACCAGGATGAACTGAAACTGGTATTATACGATCGTTGCTGGTTTAGTAATGTGAAAGTTTGGAAAAAATCATATGCATGCATGTTTAATTATCTTGTATGTGTCCACACGCTTTTAAGAGAAACTAAAAGAAGATTTTTACCATTAATGAATTCTACAAATTAACAAAAGAATTCAGTGACAATCAATGTAATTATTGTGTAAATAGTGGTATATTCTATATTGTATTTCTGTTTTAATAGTATAGATTAGAACCAACATTCTCGAGTACACCTTGTGGTTTTATTTGCTTAAGTTTCTTGTTTCATAATAAAAGTTAAAGAAGATACAACAAGGCAAATATTGTATATGCTGTGCAAAGATATTAGTGAAGTAATTGTCAAAAGAAAGAAAAAAAGATATTAGTGAAGTATGATCTTAATTAAAAAATATTTCGATAAACTTGATTTCTTATCTTGAACTCTCAATACAAACTTTATTAATCGTGGAATTGATTATACCCTTAGAAACTAAGTATTGAAACAAATTGTTTAATTCTTTTTGTAGTGTTAAATGGTGTTATACCATGGATTAGCACCCCTTTAATAACCCAACATAAATAAAGATTGGCCCATAAACATTAATGAAAGCCCAGCCCAAATAGATTCAAACATTGTGGCTATAAATAGTAAATAGTCATTCATTACAAAAGGGAACAATTTTTGGAAGAGAGAGAAGACTTTCTAGAGAGAAGAGGACATAAACAGAAATTTGAGAGAACATGCAGAAAGACGACCCCGAGCTCGCCTAACAAGCTCACCCCGAGCACGCCAACAGGCTCACCCCGAGCACGGCGACAAGCTCACCCGAGCTCGCCTAACAAGCTCACCCGAGCTCGCCTAACAAGCTCACCCGAGCTCGCAACAAGCTCACCCGAGCTCGCAACAAGCTCACCCGAGCTCGCCTAACAAGCTCACCCCGAGCACGGCGACAAGCTCACCCGAGCTCGCCTAACAAGCTCACCCCGAGCACGGCGACAAGCTCACCCGAGCTCGCCTAACAAGCTCACCCAAGCTCGCAACAAGCTCACCCGAGCTCGCAACAATCTCACCCGAGCTCGCCTAACAAGCTCACCCCGAGCACGGCGACAAGCTCACCCGAGCTCGCCTAACAAGCTCACCCCGAGCACGGCGACAAGCTCACCCGAGCTCGCCTAACAAGCTCACCCAAGCTCGCAACAAGCTCACCCGAGCTCGCCCAACAAGCTCACCCGAGCTCGCCTAACGAGCTCACAAAATGATATCCTTATATGAACTACGAATGGCTTGATCTCTCTTCCGAGAGTACGTAGGCAGCCTTTCTCAAGGTGCAGCCACAAAACAGAGGACACACCAAATTGTCCTATCATCACTTAACGCAAATTCCATGAGATTCTCCGAACCTCTATCTTACATCGACTATTGTCTTTGTTCGATTAACTTGTTGGATTTCATGCATCAACAATTGGCGCTAGAAGGAGGGGGCAGAGAATGCTCGAAAAAAAAAAAAAAAAAAAAAAAAAAAAAGAAGAAGAGTGACGAGCTTATACTACGAGCTCTTTTACTTAAAAACATTGCTAGCTATGATTTATCCTCTCTGATCAAAGAATAAAAAAAAAGAAATCAAGAAAGAGCTCGTCATCATCAGCTATCTTCATCTCGTACACGTTAGCAAAAGAGACGAGCTCCCATTCCTTTACTTTCTCCCCAAGAAAAGACGAAATCGTCTTGTGACCTCGTCACGTTCGTCTTCCTTCTCGTCCTTGTTAACTCGGCTTCGTGGTCTCGTCACATTATCAACTCATCTTCCGAAGCTCGTCGTCTACTCGTCCTCATCAACCCAACACTCAACAGCTCGTCCTTCCAAGAAAACTCGAGCTCACCAACCCGAGCACGTCACTTTGTCAGCTCGGTTCATTAGCTCGCCTTCATGAGCCCACCTTCGTCGGCCGAGCTCGTCAAAGCAGGCTTCTCTACCCATCAGTTCAAACAGAAGCTCGGACTCGGTTCACCACTCACTATTTGAGCAGCCGAGCTCGTCAGTCTGTCATACAAAGCTCGTCATCTTATTGACATGGATTACTAGCTCATAAGTTCAAGAACGCCTTGTCTCAGCTCACACCTCCACCTCCAAGCTCCAACTCCATGATTAAAGAAAGCAAGCTCCTCTAACGAGTTTATAAGCAAGCTCGTTCTCCATCTTTTATCAAACAATTAGCTCGTCTTCGTCAGCTCATCGTCCTAAGCAGTAATAGACCGAGCTCGTCTTCGTCAGCTCGTCCTAAACAATAAGCTCATCTTCGTCATCTCGTCGTCAAACCGAGCACAAGCTACAAGTCCATATCTTTAGCAAGCCCGGTGGAAGTTTCGTCGATAAGTTTCTGTTCGTTTCCGTAATAGACGAGCTAGCTTCACGAACTCACACCTTCTCCAAGATGGGATCCAACGACGTCCACATTCAACGGTTTGGTGAAAGAAATCACGCTCATTCACAGAAACCAAAAACAGATCATTCATCGTCTTCTCCTTCATGCCGAGCATCCGACGACAGCAGCTCGTTCATAATATTCCTCATATTCACAACAAGCTATCTCATTGTCTCTGTCCTCTCATCTTCGTCAGACCGTCTCCATGAACTCTAGCCTCTGTTAGCATAATAGCCGAGCTCTCACTTTACTTAAGAAAGGGCGAACTCATTTCCATCAAAATCTTATCAAAAACCGTCTTCGTTAGCTCGTCGTCTCCGTAGCTCGTCGTCTCCATAGCTCGTCAACTCCGACTCGTCTTCGTTACCTCGCATTCTCTCTGCTCACCAACTCAACACTGTCTCATCTGCTCGTCATACTAAGGATCAACACCGAGGAAGAAATTCTCAATTTGGCTGCTTGAAGAGAGATCATACTAAAGAAGAGATCACTTTCCTCTTTCCCGAGCAATATAAAATCAACTTTTTGTCTCAATCCTCTGCTCATCAATCCATGGTCGTCAAAGCAATATATTGACACGAGGTCATTAGACAAACAAATTCCAGAAGATGGGGATGGTCGGCTATTGAAAGCTCCTTACCAAAATCTGATCGCAGACATTCTGACATTTGCTGCCGACGTCGACGAAGAAAGAGGGACAAAAAAAAATTTGGGTTAGGCAAGTTAATTTTTATCGGCCTTCAAAAGAAAAAAAAAACATCTCAAGTGTCTCATGAGAGGAGATGGGCTTGGACTTAGTATAAGCCCAAAAACAAAAACAAATATTCTCAGCTCGTCAGCAAATATTACACACTCAAGGTCATTGTGCCCAGATCGTCGTACTAGGTAAGCTCTCTTGCTCTCACTATTTTAATTTATTAACGTTGCAGTCTACCGAGCTATTTTATAGCTCTTCATTTTCACCGAGTTTTACTATACAACTCATTACAATACATCTTGCCCTATAGCATCAACATTCTGGTCAAATGTTTGATCAACAAACGTGTCCTAAATACGTAAGCCGGGCCCAGTTCCCGCATAAGGCTGATCGGCAGGATAATAAGCCGAACCTAGTTTTCGCACAACTGTCCCGATCAACCTTAAGGATAAGCCGAGCACTTACTCGCACCTGAATCATGGGCCAACCGAACACAGTTTCGTACCCATTAAAACAAGCCGGGGCCAGTCCCGCACAAGGCTGCTTGGCAGAAAAAATAAGCCGAACCCAGTTTCGCACAACTGTCCCGATCAGACCTTAAGGATAAGCCGAGCACTTACTCGCACCTGAATCATGGGCCAACCGAACACAATTTCGTACCCATTAAAACAAGCCGGGGCCAGTCCCGCACAAGGCTGATTGGCAGAAAAAATAAGCCGAACCCAGTTTCGCACAACTGTCCTGGTCGGCCTTACAGGGTAAGCCGAGCATACCACTCGCACCTAACTCAAACTTTAAGCCGAGCATACCACTCGCACCCGAGCACGCACTCGCGTCCAACAGTCTACGACGAGCACGCTCACCCGAGCACGCATTCGCGTCCGACAGTCTACGACGAGCACGCTCACCCGAGCACGCATTCGCGTCCAACAGTCTACGACGAGCACGCTCACCCGAGCACGCACTCGCGTCCAACAGTACGACGAGCACGCTCATCCGAGCACGCTCACCCCGAGCACGCTCACCCGAGCACGCTTCTCTTCCGACGTCCAAACAGGTACGCCGAGCACGCACTCGCGTCCAACATTCCTTCACAGAAATGCCGAGCATGCATTCAGGCCAATCTTGATTTACGCCGAGCTAACCTCTTTTCTTCTTAATTCGTCTGTCGCTTCTCTTCTGACGAACTGAGGGGGGGACAACTGTTATACCATGGATTAGCACCCCTTTAATAACCCAACATAAATAAAGATTGGCCCATAAACATTAATGAAAGCCCAGCCCAAATAGATTCAAACATTGTGGCTATAAATAGTAAATAGTCATTCATTACAAAAGGGAACAATTTTTGGAAGAGAGAGAAGACTTTCTAGAGAGAAGAGGACATAAACAGAAATTTGAGAGAACATGCAGAAAGACGACCCCGAGCTCGCCTAACAAGCTCACCCCGAGCACGCCAACAGGCTCACCCCGAGCACGGCGACAAGCTCACCCGAGCTCGCCTAACAAGCTCACCCGAGCTCGCCTAACAAGCTCACCCGAGCTCGCAACAAGCTCACCCGAGCTCGCAACAAGCTCACCCGAGCTCGCCTAACAAGCTCACCCCGAGCACGGCGACAAGCTCACCCGAGCTCGCCTAACAAGCTCACCCCGAGCACGGCGACAAGCTCACCCGAGCTCGCCTAACAAGCTCACCCAAGCTCGCAACAAGCTCACCCGAGCTCGCAACAATCTCACCCGAGCTCGCCTAACAAGCTCATCCCGAGCACGGCGACAAGCTCACCCGAGCTCGCCTAACAAGCTCACCCCGAGCACGGCGACAAGCTCACCCGAGCTCGCCTAACAAGCTCACCCAAGCTTGCAACAAGCTCACCCGAGCTCGCCCAACAAGCTCACCCGAGCTCGCCTAACGAGCTCACAAAATGATATCCTTATATGAACTACGAATGGCTTGATCTCTCTTCCGAGAGTACGTAGGCAGCCTTTCTCAAGGTGCAGCCACAAAACAGAGGACACACCAAATTATCCTATCATCACTTAACGCAAATTCCATGAGATTCTCCGAACCTCTATCTTACATCGACTATTGTCTTTGTTCGATTAACTTGTTGGATTTCATGCATCAACAAATGGCTAGTTTCCTATAACTCTCTTCAACTTTGTAATTTCGCTATGGGCTTTTTAGAACGGTTTGATTAAATAAAGTGGGCAAAATAAGTTACTCTTATTAACAATGCTCATAGATTTCACAATGACTAGTAGCTAATTCTTTTAAATGTTTCTCAAACGTTTTTAAGTCGCTGTTTTCTTTTTCTGTATTCTATATTTTCTTATGAACCTTGGAACTCTACGGAAGACCCAAAGTATGTTTTCTTTCTTCAGTGTGTTTTAGAAAATCCATTATTTTAGAATTATGCCAAAATAATGTAACCATCTAGTGTTTTGCTAATGGAACTTTTGTTTTTAATCCATTTAGTGTACCACTCTTTTCTTCAACTCTCGAGACAACATGTCACCGATCCTAACATACAATGCAAGTATCTCCATTGAACTCCAATTATCAACATAAACCGACTAATCCACAATGTCTCATAAATGTAACTAAACATAACACAACATTAAAAAATGTGGAAAACACGATAAAATTCTAAAGCATCCGATCCAGTTAAACGTCCATCTACTCGGCAGACTCACATGAATGGAGGAAAATAAGGAGGAGTGAGAAACATGGGAAGCTCACAGAGATATATGATGTTAAAACTCAAGTCAACAAACTCATTTATAGTCTCCAAATAAAGAAGTCAGGCCGAAACATGCACAATCACGATACCTAAAACGCCCAAGCAACGTCCTATGCGACACCGACGGACTCGAACCCACGGTGCCTCCTAGTAATATGACTCGAACCCCAGTATAATTTACTAGATGAGCCCCAAATCAACCATCTACCTATTCAATATCTATATATATATAACACAAACAATTAACATTGAATATCAAACAAAGGGGTTAAATTATCTTTCCTATCTCCAATTTAACAAACAAAACTATCATAGACTCGATCATAGAAAACAGAATGTAAGAATTATTTGGGGGTCACATATGTATATTTAATGTGTTAGGGTCATTATTTAAAGGAGTCCAAACTTATGTGGTCACTTTGGTAAATAATTAAGACTATGAGGCATAAGTGTTATAAAATATTATTGTGTGGATACTCTATGTAATTTCTAATTTGATGAAGGGCCAAATTAGAAATTGTTTCTATATAAATAGAAAGTTATGGTCCCCTCGGCAACCCTAACTATAAATACAGAAAAATTCTCTGCATCCCATCAACAGAGATCTGCAGCTTTTCTAGGTTTGTCGTGGAAGAGTCATAACGAATTCAGAATCAAAACCATGGATCGAAAAGGTATGTTTCCGCTTCAGTTTATATTATTCAGAAACTGACATGAAATCATAAAGAATCTAAATTGGTATCAGAGATATCATGTCTAGTTTCTGTTTGATAATCCAGTTTTTGTGAATAAATTCGGATTTATTTTTGGGTAAAAATTTTAGATTGTTAAATCTAATTTTTGTTAAGGTTTAAGGTTAATTTTGAATCCTGAAATTTGTTAGATCTGAATTTATACATGTTTATCTGATTATTTGTTGTTTGTTCTAGAGAAAAACATGTTAGATCTAAACTAGTGATGAAGAAAAGGTTCGTTTTTCTAGAAAAATTTCATCAAGAATTTTTTCTGAGAAATAAATCATTGCTAAAGAATATGTTCACTTGGTTTTTTAGTTTTCGAATCTTCAGAAAAAATTTCGAAATCTCTGTGAACATTTTCGGATTTGTAATAATAAAAAAAGTCGTGCGTCTGTGTGTTCGACAGAAGGAGGAAGATGAAACCCTAAAGGTCGAAGAGGAAGATCAAACGTTTAGTTTCATTTTTTTTCTTTTTTTGTTTTGGTTTTTGCTGGCCCGCTAAAGGCCCGTTTTTAATTTTAATTTTTTTTTTGCAATCTGGGCCGAGCAAAATTAATGAACCAGATTCGGCCCATATGAAATACATACAACAATATCGCTTTCTGTTGTTGCCTGGGTTCGAACTCGGGTTCCTTCCTCCTTTAACCACTAAGCCAACGAAGTTTCTTGCATTATGAACCCCCTTAATTTGTATGTCTGTGCAAGGATAAATTCAGTTTTATAAATCAATTAATAAATTATGATTGCACAAGTTTAATATATGGATTGAATTAATTGATTTAAGATGTCACCAAAGTGACCTCTCTTGAATAAATTTTTTTCATGAAAAATTATTAAATGTTATATATATTCATGCGAATATTAAATTGACCCAAAGGTAGGTTTGTATTTGGCCGAATTACATATATTTATGTGGTGATAAACATGTGACAATTATTAAGTATAAACATATGAATAATAAATCGATCCAAAGATAGGTTTATTATTTACTATGCATTATTGTCAATGTTTGATTATTACAACAAGTGTATCGCTAGCAGTTAATATTACTGTCCAAAGACTTAATATTAATGTTGCATTTGGTATCTTGAGATGGATTGTGCATGTTAGAACTGTTTAGTTGATTAATCCTGATTCAGTTCATCAGATTAATAGTCCTAAACATGGATCTAGGTTCTCTTGTAATAGAAACATTATGATCTCACCTTTTACCTGTTTGTTGCAGCGGAATTGATGAACAGGTCAGAGATCAGGGAGATACACCAAGGGATGAATCCTCCAAAGGCTCACACACGCACACCGTCAGGAATGAGGCTGCTAGACCGAGAGAGTGAGGAGGCGCAGGGGAGAGTGACTCGCGGCCGTGGGTATTAGGGTTAGAGAGAAGGGTTTTTGGCTTCAGCTTATAAAACCCTTCTTTAGCTCTGTTGGGCCCTTAAGGCCCAATTCCCAATTTGATTAAATCCCATGGATTTAATCAAGCCCTTTAAACTCTCTAAGCACAGTAAATGCCTAGCACTTTTACCGTGCCTCTGCTTTACCGTTCCTACACGTTTTCCTGTTGGCTTAGGCGTGTGACCCATATGGGATCATACAATGAAGGCAATAAGTCCAAGACTTATAGATCATGAGCGGACTCTAGCAAGCCATCATGACCCCCAGCATTGTACGACTTATGTCTGATCTTTGACATACTCTTACTTTCTAGAGACAGTACCGAGATTACTGGACACAATTCCAACAATCTCCCACTTGTACTGGAATCTCTGTATTCATAATCCTTTTGTCTCAATATCTCGATTAGTCATAAGGCAAGATTGGTGTCATCCTTATAAAGCCTAATCTTGTTCATCGGACTCTGATTTGATACTGACAATCCAAACGACTCGGGAAAGTCCGTTTGAGCATGGCCATGCGTTTTCCAGTATTCAAATCTCCGATTGGCCTAGAGATATTCACTCCATTTATATTGGAGGGACAAATCCCGTCTTGTTCCATCACTGTAAACTACTCATTTCATAATGTACCCAAACAAGGTCCTTATAACTATCGCAGAACGATAGCGTTAGACAATGATCAAAGTGCATCAGTCCATGTGCAGTCACATGCATGCGAACTCAGGTCTAAGGACTATACTCTATAGTCGTAGTAAGAATCTCTTATGACACAGATATAAATATCCTGAAGAGTTCTTATAGGCGGGTCTTGTCCGGTCGTATGTTCCCAAACATACACCTATGTACTGACTTTGATGCCGTGCATCTATGACACACTGAGACTTTGTCATAAGTCACGTACCAATCCAGTCTCACACGGTTGTTGGTGTTCCAATTTCAACAACCTTCGACTAGGGACGGGATGATATAAAACATCTATCAAATATAGGGTCTCATGATCAAGCTAAATGACTTCGATGACTCAAGATCAAGTCATTTACTTCGATGACCTATAAAATGGTTCATATCACTTTGGAACGATTATTTCATCACAGTTAAAATAATCTTGAAATAATAATTTCATTAATCATCATTATATGTTTTACAAGAACATATCAATAACTAAATAAAGCCCTTTACAAACTCCCACTGAAATTAAGACTACATTTTAATTTCACTTATCCTACAGCAACAGTCCGCGACTCGTGCTTAGGCTCAAGGAGTGGCTTCGTTAATAGATTAGCAACGTTCTCATTCGTTGAAACTTGCTGATCTACTTAACATCTCTGTCATTTATCTTATGGAATAGGTTATTCCACTAAGTGTTTGGATCTTTGATGTGCAGCTAGTCTCATCTAAGCTGGGAATCACATCAAGTTCAGTGATGAACTATTCTTTCCAAACAACCTCTTTCGCCGCTTCCCAAGCTGCGAAACATTCAGTTTAAGTCATGGAGTCAGCAACAGTGCCGTGCACCGCCAGACAAACACAAGACATATCCGGACTGTGACCGGAAATCATCTTTGTCTGTTGGAAACTTGCCTCTCAGACTCTATCGACTTGTAGCACCTCACTTTCTTCTTTACCTAAAGAACTTATCCTTAGTATTCTTCAAATACTTTAGAATACTGGTCTTTACTTGTTTTGCTTAACATTAAAGCAATATCAAAACAAGTACGTGTCATGGCATACATGGTAGATCCAATTGCCGTCGCATATGAATCCTATCCATGCATTCAAGCTCAGCAGTTATCGTAGGACACTGCTTCTTGCTTAACGTATTGCCATGTGACATTTGCTTGAAAACCCTTCTTGGAGTGCTGAAAACGTGTAGGACTTTGTCAATTTAAGAATCCTGACTTTGTCCTACCAGCTCTTCTGGATCTCTATCTTTAGATTCAGAATCCAAGACTTTCGTGGCTTTACCCATGTCAATCACTAAACCAACTCCCAAGCTAGTCCTTTACCGACTACAGCATTGGGACGTTATATCCGAGAATCAGTATGTCATCGACATACATTTTGAGAAATGCAATATTGCTCCCACTTATCTATTGGTAAACGCACAGTTCCATTTCGTTCCTGCTTAAGTCAAAACTTTGACTACTTCAACAGAACGAAGATTCCAACTCCGATATGTTTGCTTCCATCCATGAATGGATCGATGAAGCTAACTTACACTAATGTAATTTTTTTTGGAGTCCGGGCTCACTTTCGCTTCTTTGAGTTTCGCAGATTCGTCGCTTTGAATGATCATCAGATCATGCGAACATTCAATGATTATCAGGCTCAACTAGTGACGAGAATTCACTCTCGGATTAGTGACTGATTCTTTCATATCTGCGAACTTTAGGCTTCACAGGTGTAGATTCTACAGAAATCTGTAAATCCTTCCACTGCTCTCCCTCAATAGGTTAAGCAGCCTCCTGTATTTCTCGAATTTCTTCGAGTTGTACTTTTATTCCCACTGTTCTTCTTGGAAAGTAACTTCCCTTCTTAGAAAACAGAATGGTCGTAAAAATACTTTTTACTCCCACTGTTCTTCTTTGAAAGTAATTTCCCTTCTTAGAAAACATAATGGTCGTAAAAGTACCGAGCCTAAAAGTAACAAGCCTTAGTTTCTCTAGGACAACCAGCGAAGTAGCACAACTACAAATACTCAGTAAAGACAAATTTGGATCGATTTCAATCCACATTAACGTTGTGTCTTTCAACTGATATTTGTGGAACTATTTCAGCGTAAACTTAGATATTTTAGAGCGTTATTCTTTAATAATATCATGGAAGATTCGTGTGACTCATCTTTGATCATTTCTAATAAGATCTGATTCTTTCTTTAGAAACACCTCCTGGTTTTTCAGGAGAATTGAGTTGTGAAACGACTTCACACTCATTCAGATGATCACACCATCAATGACTTAAGTATTCTTACTCTGATTTAACTCAGAGTCTTAATACTTCTGTCACTTAGGTTCTATACCTCAATCTGGAACTCTTTCGACCATGTCAAAGAATTCCGACTTGTGTCTCATCAAATGAACACAGTCTTACTCACTGAATTAATCAGTCAAGACAATGAAGTATAGGAAATTTTCTCTGGCATTTCTGCTCATCGGACCACATACATGAGTATGTTCAATCTCCAATAAGCCTTTGGGCCTTTCTCTAGCTTGGCTAAGATGGGCCCTTTGTCTTTTGGTCCAGTAAACAGAATTCATGTCTCATAAGATATCGTATCAAATGAGCCCAACAGTCCATAACTATGGGATTTCTGAATCCGTCTTACTCTATGTGACCAAGACTTTTATACCAAGAAAATTCAGGTTTAATTCATCAGATTTAAACCAATTCGGTATTTATGTTATATTCGGTTTAAGATATAAAACCCATTCCTTGAATAGGGTGCTACAATTGATATTTCATTAAGATCAAAAGAACAAAACCTTGTTTTTTATCAAAATGAAAAACATTCAAATTCTTACAAGAAAATGAAAAACAACTCTGCTTAAAGCAGGTAGATTGTAGCAATTACTTAATACAAAACCAAGCCTTGAAGGTATCTACAAGTGAAAACCCTATGACTGAGGCAGCTTCCATAGCTCCTTCCAGACATGCAGTTCCACTTGCCCTTCCTTCAACGTTCTACTGTTGCTTAGGCTCTGCATATTACAACAAATATCAGTGCCACAACCAGTATCCAATACCTGCAAGGTAGAACTTGAAGTAATAACATGAATACCTGAGGAAGTAGTCTCATACATTAACTTTAACTCCTCATCGTCTTCCATGAATTTTATGCAATTTCTCTTCCAATGCCCTATCTCTTTACAGTAGCAGCACTTACCAACGTAAGAGGTATCTGACTTGAGCTCAGAAGACACACGCTTGCCATGATTCAAAATCTGGACAACTTTGTCTTCACCCTTGTCAGTACTAGGTTTCATAAACCTACCCTTCACGTTTGGCTCAACCGTCTTGAGCATATTATGCAGTTCAGTCAGCGTCTTCGTTAAGCCTTTCTTGATATAGTTCTTCCTGAACTTATCATAGCTTGACGGCAGTGACTGCAGAATGATCTCAGTTGCCAATTCTTGGCTAACTGGATAATCCAGTTTCCTCAGGTTATCAATGTAACCCATCATTTTACTGACATGAGGACTCACTGGATTATCATTTGGTAGCTTGCAGCTAGTGAGAGACTTAACCAACTGGTATCTCTCCACTCTTATCTGCTCCTGAAATTTCAATTTCAGGCTGCTGATCATCTCTATTGGCGACTCTATGTTCTCATATTGCTCCCGCAAGTCTGAGTCCATGGTGGCCAATATCAGATCACGCACATCTACCGCATCATTAAAATGCTTATTCCAAGCATTATATACTGCATGGGAGGCATTGGACCCGATCCTCACGGGGAGAGCTCTCTCAAGAACATAGTCCTTTCTCTCCTGCCTGAGGACTAGCCTCAGGTTCCGCGACCAAGTCAAGAAATTTGATCCGTTCAGTTTGTCCTTCTCAAGAACAGACCGGATCGAGAAAGTGTTTTGATTGTTTGTGCTAGTCATAACTGAAATATATAAGATAAAAGGTTATTAGTCATTATGTTCAAAATGATTAATCTCGTATTAAATTTTAATATGATTAATCATGCATTATATTCAATAACATCAGTTACCCTCAATAGAATATAATGATTCCAAGATCCACATATAACTAAGATTAAAGTGGGCCACTGGCCGTCACCCAACCTTAGCTTATATCGGTAAGCCCTATATCGGCTAATTATATCCGTGATATAACTCTTGGTTGTGAATCTGGGCCCGAGGCCCAATCCACTCTGATGTCTCAAGGCCCGGGACTCCCGATGGCCTAGTCAAGAAAACCGGACTATACAGTCATGTAATCATTAATGTCTGGGACTCCCAATGACATTTATGAATCACAAACCGTCTTACCCACGCAAAAGCAGACACCCTCACACTGTAAGGCCATGAATACAATTGAATAGGCTTCGACAGCTGACATAGCCTGGACAAGACATCCAACGCTTGATATTATTTGAGGTTTGTAGGTTTATTAAAATTTCATTCCCAAAATAGAAGATTACTATTTCGGGAAACTTTCTATTTTGGAAACCTACTATATTTGGAAACTTTCTAAAATTGGAAACTTTCTAAAACCGGAAACTTTCTAACTTTAGAAATTTCTTTAAATTCCAAAACCCGCAAATTCAGAAACTTCTATTTTAAGAAACTTTCTAATTTTAAAATTTCGGAAACCTTAATTTAAAATCGACTTTAATATTTTATAAAATAGATTTTTAAATTAATCTGAAGAATGACTCAATTAACTGGCCCAATTGTTTTAACTTCTTGGCCCGAGGCCCAAGAATTGGTCCATGTCCAAGACATGACCCAATTGTCCAATTAATTGACATAACCGGTCTGGTTCATTAAAACTGGTCTAACCAAGTTTTAATTACTACGACGACCACAATTGTCAACCGGTTATTTACTAAACCGGAACTTCTCAATTTATTTGGTCCAACCAAATCAAATTAGAAATTCCTGGTTTAGGCACTAAATCCAATATTTCTTTCGACATTGGATTTCCTATCCCGGTTTAACCAGACTTAATAAAATTATTAAATCTGTTTATTAAACCAGAACGAATTGATTTTAATCAGGTTTTAAACCGAACCTTAAAACCGAACCGAACCAATTGACCAAGTGAACCGATTACGATCTAATCGTAAGTTTCACGCGATCACGTCAGCCGTCAAGCCGCACGTAATCGATCCGAGATCGACACGGCAGCCGGACGGGATGCTCGGGTCAGGCGGGATGATGTTCGGCTCGCGGTTCGGCCTCGATCACGCGGGACGGAGACGACCGAGAGCTGCCGAGACGCGATGCGATCGCATCAGCCGATCGGACCAACTCCCGCGATCGGGACGACGAGGCAACCGGGACGATGCCGAGACGATCGTGGGACGAGGCTTGGCCGAGACTCATGACTCGATCCATGCGATCCGACCAGCGGATCCATGCGATCCTCTCGCGCACTCTGATCGACCGGAACGAGACGCGAGCGTGCGTTGATCCAAGCGATCGATCGATCCTTGCGATCGGTTCACCGCACGTCTGACGATTGCATTCTTTTATGTTTTTATCATTGATTTGTTTCAGAAAGTGACTAACTAAAGATTGTTCTCTTTTCGTTTTAAGGAACTTTCACATACAATATCTGCTTTGACAACTCTTACTTTCTAGAGACAGTACCGAGATTACTGGTTCAATTCCAACTCTTACTGGTTCTGCCAACTTGAGTTCAATTCCAACTCTTACTGGTTCCAATTACAAGGAATGTAACAGTAAAGTTAAGATTGTGCTTGGGTGTATGGATCTTGACCTTGCGCTAAGGATGGAACAACCTACTTCTCCTACGGATACCAGCACTGCTGAGTATAATGCGGTTTATGAGAAGTGGGAACGTTCTAATTGCATTGGTTTAATAATCATTAAGGACACCATTCCAGAAACCTTTAGAAGTGATGACGAGATGAAAGATCTCAAACAGTTCCTTGCTGAAATGGACTTGCGGTTTGCAAAGAGCGATAAAGCAGAAATAAGTACGCTTCTGCATGGCTTTAGTACCATTAGGTATCACGGTAATGGAAAAATAAGGGAGTACATTTTGGAAATGTCCAACATTGTTTCAAAACTTAAGGCACTCAAGACTGAGCTTCCGGAAGAAGTGCTCATCTTCTTTGTCTTGAATTCTCTGCCTCCTCAATTCAATCAATAGAAATCCAGTTACAACACACAGAAAGAGAAATGGTCTCTTAATGAGCTCATTTCGTTTTGTGTGCATGAGGAGGATATGATGAAACAACAAAGGACAGAAAGTGCTCATATGGCAAACACCTCTAAGGTTCAGGGTAAAAGAAGGAAATTTGAGGTTGTTAACAATGAGGCTGCTAAGGGTCCAACTCAAAAGAAGCAGACTAAGGTTGAAAATACCTGCTTCTTTTGTAAGAAAGTTGGACACATGAAGAAGGACTGCCAAAAGTATCACGCATGGCGTGGAAAGAAAGGTATGTTCCTTGCTATGGTCTGTTCTGAAGTGAACTTAGTTGAAGTACCCAGAAACACTTGGTGGTTAGATTCAGGTGCAACTACTAACATCAGTGTTTCGCTGCAGGGTTGCCTGAGCTACCAAAAACCAACTGATGCTGAAAGACGCATTCATGTGGCTAATGGATTTCCGGTGGATGTGGAGGCAGTTGCGCATTTCAGATTGTTATTTAGTAATGGTCGTTATTTGGATTTGAAAGACACTTTTGTTGCACCGTCATTTAGACGGAATTTGGTTTATGTTCCTTATTTAGACAAATCTTGTTATTCTTGTTTAAGTGGGAATGGAAAAGTTATTTTGTCTTTAAATTCAATTTTAATTAGAACCGGTGCACTTTTGGAAAATCACAATCTTTATATGCTTGACACTATAACTTCTCAAGATGAGAATTTAAGTGTTGAATCAAGGGGTACTAAACGTAAATTAGAAAATGCAAGTTCAGGAACTCTATGTCACAAACTCCTAGGTCACATTTCTAGAAATAGAATTGAGCGGCTTGTGTCAGACGGTATATTAATTTCTATTGATTTCACAAATTGTGATGTCTGTGTGGATTGCATTAAAGGAAAACATACCAAACATAAGAAATTAGGTGCATACAGAGCTAAAGAAGTCCTTGAGTTGATACATACGGATATTTGTGGACCTTTCCCTATGACATCTTGGTATGGTCAACAGTACTTTATATCTTTCATAGATGACTACTCTCGTTATGCATACTTGTTTCTTATTCATGAAAAGTCAGAGTCTTTGGACGTGTTCAAAAAGTTTAAGGCTGAGGTTGAGAACCAACTCGACCGAAGGATAAAGTGTGTCAGATCCGATCGTGGTGGTGAATATTACGGTCGGTATGATGGTTCAGGTGAACAACGTCCATAGCCATTTGCCAGATACCTAGAGGAGTGTGGAATTGTCCCACAGTACACTATGCCGGGGTCTCCCAGTATGAATGGTGTATCTGAAAGACGTAACCGCACTCTTAAGGATATGGTAAGGAGTATGATTTGTCATTCTACCTTACCAGAATCACTCTGGGGAGAGGCACTAAAGACTGCAGCCTACATTCTTAATAGAGTACCAACTAAAGCAACTGCAAAAATACCTTATGAGCTTTGGACTGGCAGAAAACCAAGTTTAAAGCATTTTCACATTTAGGGATGTCCAGCTGAGGCTAGGCCTTATAGGCCATATGGAAAAAAAATTGGACTCTAGAACTGTGAGCAGTTATTTTATTGGTTATTCTGAACGATCTCGGGGGGGTATAAGTTTTATGATCCCACACAAAAGAACATTTTTGAGACGGGAACTGCTACGTTCTTTGAGGATATTGAATTTGGGGGGAGAAATGAAGTTAGTGTTGGAATCCCTAGGATCCAGGGTCTAGGTAATTGAATCTAAGAACTGACCTCGTGTTTACCTGGAGATTGGCAGCGGAAATTGGAGCAGGTAAACGAGATCTAGAGCGCCTCAATCGTTGCGCCTCTACCGTAGTCCACACGCACACAAGCTGGAATCCGCCGGGATGCTAGTGCCGGGAATCGGATCTCCTGGGATTCTCTACGTGTTCTTGAGGAAGAGAGTCTGTTTTCTGTCAAGAAAACTGTCTGCGACGGCTCACTCATTTAGGTCGTGTATCCTGGCCCCTATAAATAGGTCCACGGTTTACACACCGTAACTTCAGTTTCGGTATCGACCTTGTGTCGATCGATGCACCCAATGGTGTCGATCGACACACCTCTTGTATCGATCGACGCACACCTCTTAAAACACGAATTTAATGTGTATCCAATACACATTTATCAGACCATATGCCAATGATCAATCCCATACAAAGTGTATCCAACTTGCTTAGGTGTGTGACCCTGTAGGTTCACACGATACTAGAAATGAGTTACAACTCATTTGTCATAAGCGGTTTCTAGCAAAACATTATGACTACCCAGTATCACATGAATTTTCCGATCTCGACAATACAACTATCTTTAGAGTAAGTACAATATGATTTCAGGACATAATCCCAACAATCTCCCACTTGTACTGGAATCATCTATTCCCATAATCCCTTTATCGCTATATCTCGATATGGCATAAGGCAAGAAACCGTGTCATCCTTATTATAGCCAACATCATGTTCATCGAACTCCTGATCTATACTGATAAAACAAACGACTGACAGTCACCTCGTTTGAGCACGGCCATGCATTTTCTCAGTATCAAATCTTCGATGGGCCCTGAGATATTTATCTCCTGTTATATAGGAGGGACAAATCCCTTCTTGTTCCATCCCTGTTTCTACACATACTTCATGATACACCTAAGCAATGCCTTTATAGCCGCCATTTACGGATCGACGTTTGACAAGGTCAAAGTGCACCAATTCATATGCTAGAAAGCATGATGAACTCAGGTCTAAGGACTATACTCTATAGTCGTAATGAGAAACTCTCATGACACAGATATAACTATCCTGTAGAGTTCTCATTAGCGGGTCATATCCGATCATATGTTCACCAACATATATCTATGTGACTGACTGTGATACTCATATCATTGACTCCATGAAACTTAGTCAACAGTCACCTCACAAGCTAGTCTCTCGCGGTTGTCAGTGTCCCACTTTGACAATCTCGACTAGGGACAATCATAATTTATGTCATCTTTTACTTATAGGGTTTCATGATCAAGTCCTCAACTTGATGACCTATAAGATGAACATAAAATACTTGGGACCATTATTTAATTATCCAATGATTAAATAATGCTGATGTCAGTTTTTCATAAACATGACTACATCATGTCTATCTGAACATCATAACAAACATAACTCCCACTAGAATCTAGACCACGTCTTTAGATATCTAGTACCTACAGCAACAGCATGAAACTCATGCTTAGGTTGTGAGAGATGCTGCGGTGTTCTTGCTTGGAGCCATTCCAACAAACCACACCGCTATTCTTTAATAAGCACTATTCTACGGTCCACTGCTTGGAGACTTTTCCAACAGATAGCACCGCTACACAGACAAAGAGACATAACCAGGTGGGAACCGGGAATCATCTTTGTCCGTCTAACTACTCATAATAGATTCGTCATTTTTCTCAGTTGAATAAGAACTATCCTTAGTGTTTCTCAAACACATGGGGATATTCTTTACAACTGTCCAGTGACTTTTACCGGAACAAATTGGTATCTTCTCGTCATGCTTTATGCGTCAGCTGCATTTAGACGAGCGCAAAATATGGCATTCATGATGGATTCTATTGCATAAGCAAAATGAATCACACTCATAGACACTAGCTCAGCCAGTGTCCAAGACACTTCATCTTGCTAAGATCATTGCCATAAGACCTTTGGTGTGAAGCCATTCTTGGAATCATGCATATTGGAACTGTCCAGTACCTTATAATCATAAGGTTTCTGACACGATCCAATTAGCTCTTCTGATCCATCTCAATGAATCCATATTCCAAGAACTTTCGCGGCTTCTCCCATGTCCATCGTTAAATTTGACTTCCGACCCAAATCTTGACAAGACTTTAGCGTCGGAACGTCGTTTATGAGATTAAGTATGTCATAAACATATGGTTTGAGAATTGCAACTACGCTCCCATTAGTTTACTTGTAAACGCACAGTTTCTATACGTTCCTGATCAAGTCAAAACCTTTGACTGTTTTAACAGAACATAGATTCCAACTCCAAGTTGTTTGCCTCAATCCAAAGATGGATCGGTG
Organism: Orychophragmus violaceus; assembly: GCA_030180135.1. Taxonomy (NCBI): domain Eukaryota; kingdom Viridiplantae; phylum Streptophyta; class Magnoliopsida; order Brassicales; family Brassicaceae; genus Orychophragmus; species Orychophragmus violaceus. The sequence goes on from CM058236.1 coordinate 16,793,723, forward strand.
AGGCTATCATACATTCCTAGTTTATTTTCGGAGTTGGGGCTCACCTTCACTTCCTTGAATTTCGCAGGCTCGTCACCTTTTCTATGATCTACAGATCACAGCAATCGGTCATGAGGAATCACCCTCGATTTAGTGACGGATCCATTAGGATCAGCGAACTTCCAGCTCCACAGGTGTAGATCCTACAACACTCTGTAGATCCAACCGCTGCTCTCCCTCAACAGGTTGAACAGCCTCCTGTGTTTCTCGAATTTCTTCGAGCTGTACTTTTACTCCCACTGTTCTTCTTAGAAAACAGAATTCCGAACTACAAAACTTTGTTCTCGGATTGGTTGCAAAAGTACTAGGCCTCGGTTTCCCTAGGACAACCGGCGAAGCCGCCCTTATCAGATTTTGGGTTCAAGTTTGTTTGTTGACAACTGCCTTACACAAACCTTGCAATCCCAATTAATCAGTAAAACATACTTGGAAATCACCCAGTCCACATCCAATGTGGTGTCTTTCAACTGATTCTGATAGAAACATAATTTGCGTAAACTTATTCATTTTAGAGCGTATTTTAAAAGATAATGGAAGATTCCTGTGACTCATCATTAATCGGAGCATATCTAATAAGGTCCGATTTGTTCTCTCAGAAACACCATTTATGTTTTCCAGGAGAAAAGAGCTGTGATATGACTTCACACTCACTTAGATGATCACTCAATTCTTGACTCAAGTATTTTCTTCCGCGATCTAATCGAGGATCTCAATACTTCTGTCAAATCGGTTTTATACTTCATTCTGAAACTCCTTTGACCATTCCAAAGGATTCCGACTCGTGTCTCATCAATGAACACAGTCATACTTACTGAAGCCATCAATAAGGTAATGAAGTACTGAAGATTTCAAGTCATCAGACTTAAACCGTTTGGTATTTATGTTATATTCAAGAGTATATTGGTTTAATACATAAAACCCATTTATCAAAAGGGGTGCTACCATATAATATTTCATTAAGATCAAAAGAGCAACACTTGTCTTTTATCAGAATGAAAAACATCCAAATTCTTTACAAGAAAATGAAAGACATCTCTGCACGAAGCAGGTACATAGTAGCAATTACTTAATTCAAAACCAAGCTTGAAAGGCTCCTACAAGTGGAGAATCTCTACGGCTTATGTAGCAACCATTGCTCCATACCAGACACGCAGTTCCACTTGTCCTTTCCTCAACGTTCTACTGTTGCTTAGGCCCTGCATATTTCCAAAATATCAATACCACAACCAGTATCCAATACATACGTAGAACTTGAAGTAATAACACAATACCTGAAGAAGAAGTACCATACATCTCCTTCATCTCTTGTGAATCTTCCAAGAATTTAATGCAATCTCTCTTCCAATGCCCTGACTCATCACAGTAGAAGCACTTTCTAACACCAGATGGGCCGGACTTGGGCTTATAAGATGACACAGGCTTATCCTGATTCCAAATCTGGACGGCCCTGCCTCTACCCTTGTCAACACAAGATTTCTCAAATCTTTTACCCTTTATGATGTCTTGCTCTGCTGTTTTGAGCATCCCATGCAGCTCAGTCAACGTCTTCGTCAAGTTATTCTTGATATAACTTTTGATAAACTTATCATAACTAGACGGCAGTGACTGCAGAATGATATCAGTGGCCAACTCTAAGCTGACAGGACATTCCAGTTTCCCCAGGTTATCAATGTAACCCATCATTTTAATGACATGAGGACTCACTGGAGCATCCTTTGGTAGCTTGCACCCAGTGAGAGACTTCACCATCTGGAATCTCTCAACTCGTGCCAGATCCTGAAACTTCAGTTTCAGGCTGGTGATCATCTCTATTGGCGACTCCATGTTCTCGTATTGACTCTTCAAGTCCGAGTTCATGGTAGCCAACATCAGACCACGCACATCTACCACATCAATATAATGCTTATTCCAAGCATCATATACTACATTCGAGCGATTGGTCCCAAGCCTTTCTGGAAGAGCTTTCTCAAGGACATAGTCCTTACTCTCCTGCTTGAGGATTAATCTCAAATTGCGATACCAATCCAGGAAATTTGATCCATTTAACTTGTCCTTCTCAAGGACGGATCGAAACGAGAAAGTAGTTTTAGACATAGGCTGAAATTTTAATAAAAGAAAATTTTAGTTATGAAGCTCAGGAAATGAGAAATCTTATCTAATAAGAAAACTCGCATTATATTCAAACAATGTTTCCTCTATGAATATAATAATCCAAGATCCATACATCACTAAAATCTGAGTGGACGACTCGTCATCACCCAGAGTTTAGTCATCTAGGTAAGCAAACCATTGCTAATTGTACCCAGTACAACTCTTGGTCGCAGATAAGACAATCCATGTCTCATCCACTCTGATGTCTCTGGGCCCAGAACTTCTGATAGCCCAGTCAAGTAAACCAATCTCTTCAGTCTTGTGATCATTGACAGTCGCACTGCAAGTCTATCAGTGATCACCTGCCTTACTCATGTAGCTGTGGATACCAAGGACTCCAAGACTATCCAACAACGAAATGAGTCTTGACAGTAGACAAGATTGGGCAAGACATCAAGGTCACTTGATATTTAGTTGAGGAAACGGAACTCAAAAGTTAGTAATTCAATCTCTTAGGTCACGTAATTGTTGATGTCAAGCACTGCAAGACCATCAACACTACTACCTGCCTTACTCATGTAATTGTGGACACCAAGCTCTTGGCAAGACTATCACAACAACGAAATGAGTCTTGACAGTTGACCATATTGAAAACTAAACTTTGATCTAATACACATCCAATGTGTACTAGATAGGTTTAGAACATGTTTTACTTCTAATTTTAATTAAGTTTTGCTTGTTCTAATTAAAGTGGGCTAGGTCATTTGGTTCGGTTTCTTAGTCATTTGGTTCAAAACCAAACGATTACGTTTAACCAACCAGATAATCGGTCAATCCAATTGAGCCGGTAAATGACCAAATGAACCGGTTTTAGACCAATTGAGATACCGGTCAAATCCAATTCAACCGGTCCATCCAACTGAACCGATTCAACCCGTTTTAACTAATCGCGATAACCGGTCCAATTCAATTGAACCAACTTATCCAATCAAACTGATCTTAACCAATTAAATCGGTTTATACCAATTGAGATAACCAAGTCAATCCAATTGAATCAATTCATCCAATTTAAACCGATCTGATCTACCTTAACCAAGCATGATAACCAGTTCAATCCAATTGAACCGATTAACCAATCGCAAGGCCTGTGTCGACCGTCACTAAAACTGTGTCGATCGATACAGTAGGGTATCAGGGAATTTTTAATCGAATTAAACCGTCATAACCATGCGAGATAACCGGTTCAATCCAATTGAACCGATCTATCCTTTCGCACAGCCTGTTTCGATCGATGCACCCAGTGTGTCGATCGACACAGTGCGATTTCTAAATCGAAACCCAATGTTTTAATAGGCGAATTCGCGGTGCATCGACCGACACAAACTTGTGTCGATCGACGCTATGCCAAAACACAAATTCTTTTGCATTTTTGCGCTGCATCGACGACACACCCAGTGCATCGATCGATGCTGTGCGAAAACCCTAAAACAGTTTTGCAGTTTCGCGGTGTGTCGACCGACACAAACTTGTGTCGATCGACACAGTGCGAAAACATAGTTCTTCGTTTTCGATACAATTAAATCCGAGATTACATTTATCAAAACGAAACCTAGCTAGCATCAATTCAATCAAATACCATTTTAATCGAATTCCAGGCTACATATTCAATGGATTAAACCCTACAGCTCTGATACCACTGTTGGAATCCCTAGGATCCAGGGTCTGAAGGATTGTTTAGTTGATCCTGATTCAATTCTCTGATTCATATCATCCTAAACATGCTGATCTAGGTTCTTCTCGAATAGAAACAAAAGATGATCTCACCTTATACCTGTTTGCAGCGGAAAAAGATGGTATGTCTGAGATCAGAGAAACACCGAGAGATGAATCCTCCAAAGGTTCACACACGCGATCACAGAAAACGGCTGCTAGACCACAAGGAACTCGGCGCAGAGAGAGAGAGAGTTTTCGGCTGAGAGGCTAGGGTTAATTGTTCTGAACTCGAGTTTTATCTAATAAAACTTGTCCGGTTCCGTTTGGGCCATTTGGCCCAAACACCAATTAACTCGACGGCATTCGCGCACTGTGTCGACCGACACACCTTGTGTATCGATCGACACACAATGGCTAAACTGTTTTATTCTCTCTAAGTACAGTAAATGCCTAGCACTTTTACCGTACTTCTGCTAAACCGTTCCTACACATTTTCCTGTTAGCTTAGGCGTGTGACCCATATGGGATCATATAATAAAGGCAATAAGTCCAAGACTTATAGATCATGAGCGGACTCTAGCAAGCCATCATGACCCCCAGTATTATATGACTTATGTCTGATCATTGACATACTCTTACTTTCTAGAGACAGTACCGAGATTACTGGACACAATTCCAACAATCTCCCACTTGTACTGGAATCTCTGTATTCATAATCCTTTTGTCACAATATCTCGATTAGTCATAAGGCAAGATTGGTGTCATCCTTATAAAGCCTAATCTTGTTCATCGGACTCTGATTCGATACTGACAATCCAAACGACTCGGGACAGTCCGTTTGAGCATGGCCATGCATTTTCCAGTATTCAAATCTCCGATTGGCCTAGAGATATTCACTCCATTTATATTGGAGGGACAAATTCCGTCTTGTTCCATCACTGTAAACTACTCATTTCATAATGTACCCAAACAAGGTCCTTATAACTATCGCAGAACGATAGCGTTAGACAATGATCAAAGTGCATCAGTCCATGTGCAGTCACATGCATGCGAACTCAGGTCTAAGGACTATACTCTATAGTCGTAGTAAGAATCTCTTATGACACAGATATAAATATCCTGAAGAGTTCTTATAAGCGGGTCTTGTCCGGTCGTATGTTCCCAAACATACACCTATGTACTGACTTTGATGCCGCGCATCTATGACACACTGAGACTTTGTCATAAGTCACGTACCAATCCAGTCTCACACGGTTGTTGGTGTTCCAATTTCAACAACCTTCGACTAGGGACGGGATGATATAAAACATCTATCAAATATAGGGTCTCATGATCAAGCTAAATGACTTCGATGACTCAAGATCAAGTCATTTACTTCGATGACCTATAAAATGGTTCATATCACTTTGGAACGATTATTTCATCACAGTTAAAATAATCTTGAAATAATAATTTCATTAAACATAAGAATGTTTTACAAGAACATATCAAATAACTAAATAAAAGCCCTCAAACTCCCACTCAAATTTAGATTACATTTCAATGTCTCTAATGCCTACAGCTTCAGTCAGAAACTCGAGCTTAGGCCTTGGGAGTGGCTTTGTCAACGGATCAGCGACGTTATCATCTGTCTGAACTCGGCTGATCTTGACTTCCTTTCTATTAATAATGTCACGTATCAAGTGAAATCTTCTTAGAACATGCTTGGATTTCTGGTGTGATCTTGGTTCCTTTGCCTGAGCTATAGCACCATTGTTGTCACAAAACAGTGCCAGAGGCTCAGCCGCATCTGGTATCACACCTAGTTCAATAATGAACTTTCGTATCCAAACAGCTTCCTTCGCAGCTTCTGAGGCGGCGATATATTCAGCTTCTGTAGTGGAATCAGCAACGGTGTCTTGCTTGGAGCTTCTCCAACTTATTGCACCGCCATTCAGACAAAAGATATAACCGGACTGTGACCGGAAATCATCTTGGTCTGTCTGGAAACTTGCGTCCGTGAATCCACTGACTTTAAGCACATCACTTCCACCGTACACTAAGAACTTATCCTTAGTATGTCTTAGATACTTCAAGATATTCTTTACGGCAATCCAATGGTTTTCACCTGGATTTGACTGGTATCTACTCGTCATGCTCAAAGCATAAGCAACATCAGGACGAGTACAGATCATGGCATACATGACAGATCCTATTGCAGATGCATAAGGAATATTCTTCATGCGCTCAAGCTCAGCAGCCGTCGTAGGGCTCTGCTTCTTGCTTAGCGTTGTGCCATGTACCATTGGCGTGAAGCCCTTCTTGGAATCCTTCATGCTGAATCTTTGTAGGACTTTGTCAATGTATGAATCTTGACACAAGCCTATCAGCCTTCTAGATCTATCCCGGTAGATCCTGATTCCAAGAACGTATGCGGCTTCACCCATGTCTTTCATGAAAAAACAACTTCCAAGCCAGTCCTTTACGGACTTCAGCATTGGAACGTCGTTTCCGAGAAGCAGTATGTCATCGACATACAGAATAAGAAATACAATCTTGCTCCCACTAGATTTCTTATACACGCATTGTTCTTCTTCGTTTCTGATGAAGTCAAATTGCTTGATCGCTTCATCAAAACGAAGATTCCAGCTCCTCGATGCTTGCTTCAATCCATAAATGGATTTATGAAGCTTGCATACTTTTCCAGCATTCTTTGGATCTATGTAACCGTCAGGTTGTGTCATATACACATCCTCTTCCAGAATACCATTCAGGAAGGCGGTTTTCACGTCCATCTGCCAAATTTCATAATCATGAAAAGCTGCAGTTGCTAGTAGAATCCGAATAGATTTCATCATAGCCACTGGTGAATAGGTTTCATCGTAATCCACACCGTGAACTTGTCTGAAACCTTTTGCCACCAACCTGGCTTTATAAATCTGGACATTTCCATCCACGTCAATCTTCTTCTTGAAGATCCATTTGCACTCGATGGATTTTACACCAGCGGGTAAGTCAACCAACGAAAACACTTGGTTGACCGACATGGAGTCCATTTCGGAATCAGTGGCCTTGCGCCACTTAGAGGAATCTGGGCCCATCATGGCTTGATTGAAGTTCGATGGTTCATCACCATCAATGATCAGAAGATCATGACAGTCAGTCACGAGGAATCCTTGATATCTCTCGGGTTCGTGACGGATCCTCCCGAATCTTCGAACTTCAGGTACTACAGGTTCAGGCTCTACAATTTCTTGTAGGTCCTCCTGCTGCTCTTCCTCATTAGGTTGAGCAGTATCCTGTTCATCTTGAATTTCTTCAAGCAGTACCTTACTCCCACTGTCTTTCTTAGAGAGAAACTCCCTCTCAAGAAAGTTACAATCCCGGGCAACAAAGATCTTGTTCTCGGAACGTAGATAGAAGTAATAAGCCTTGGTTTCCCGTGGATAACCAATGAAGTAGCATTTGTCAGATTTTGGTGTAAGCTTGTCTGAGATCAATCTCTTGACATAGGCTTCACAACCCCAAATTCTGAGATAAGACAGCACTGGAGCTTCTCCAGTCCATAATTCATATGGTGTCTTTGCTACTGCTTTTGATGGCGCTCTATTTAGAGTGAACACTGCTGTTAGCAGAGCATATCCCCAAAGGGATATTGGAAGGTCTGTGTGACTCATCATAGATCGAACCATATCCAATAAGGTCCGATTTCTCCTTTCAGACACACCATTCCATTGAGGTGTTCCAGGAGGAGTGAGTTGGGATACGATCCCACACTCTCTCAGATGATCACTGAATTCTTGGCTTAAGTATTCTCCTCCTCGGTCGGACCGAAGAGCCTTAATGCTTTTGCCAAGTTGGTTCTGTACTTCATTTTGGAATTCTCTGAACTTCTCAAAAGATTCAGACTTATGTTTCATTAAATAAACATATCCATACCTACTGAAATCATCAGTAAAGGTAATGAAGTACTGATAGTTTCCTCTTGCATTTGTGGACATTGGGCCACACACATCAGTGTGTATCAGGCCCAATACGTCACTGGCCCTCTCGTTAGGTTTATTAAAGGGGGCCCGTGTCATTTTGCCCATCATGCAGGATTCGCATTTCTCACATGACTCAAAGTCAAATGAGCCAAGAAGTCCATTCGAATGGAGCCTCTTGATGCGTTTCTCGCTGATGTGCCCTAAACGACAATGCCATAGAAACGTTCGATTCTCCTCATTAGGTTTGAACCGTTTGGTATTAATGTTATAAATTGGCGCGGATTGATCGAGTATGTAAAGCCCATTCATAAGAGGGGCAGAACCATAGAACAAATTGTTGCGATTGAAGGAACATAATTTATTCTTAACTGAAAAATCATAACCTTCCAAATCCAACAAAGAAATTGAAATAATATTTCTGCTTATAGCAGGTACAAAATAACAATTATTGAGTTCTAAAATCAATCCCGAAGGTAAAGACAACAAGTAAGTGCCTACAGCTAGTGCTGGAACTTTCGCTCCATTCCCAACTCGTAGCTCCACTTGTCCTTGCTTCAGCCTTCTACTGTTGCTGAGTGCCTGCATATTAGTACAAATATGAGCCCCACAACCAGTATCCATAACCCATGAGGTATTATCAGAAGTAGTTGTATTAACTTCTATAACAAAAATACCTGTTGAAGAAGTCTCAAAAGTCTTCTTCTTCAATTCCTTTAGACCTTCCTGGAATTTCTTACATTCTCTCCTCCAATGCCCTGGTTCTTTACAGAACCTGCATATGTCAGTTGGCCCAGCCTTGGACTTGGGCTTGGGCTTTGGCGTGTCCTTGTCCGCGACTTGGACAGCCTTGGCCTTTCCCTTATCCTTAGCAGAGGATTTCTTAAACCCCTTTCCCTTCTGCACCATAAGCACATTGGGGTCCTTGGCGGTTTTCCTCAAATTGGGCTCCGCAGTCTTGAGCATTCCGTGAAGCTCAGGCAATGTCTTACTCAAGCCATGCATGTTAAAGTTCAGAATGAACTGATCATAGCTTGCAGGTAATGACTGCAGAATGATGTCGCAGGCAAGTTCCTGGCTGATTGGGCAGTCGAGTTTCTGAAGATGATCGAGATAACCCTATCATCTTCAAGACATGAGGACTCACTGCCGCATTCGCAGCCAACTTGCAGTCCAAGAGGTTCTTAACTGTTTGAAACCTCTCAGTCCTAGCCTGCTCCTGAAAAAGCGATTTCAGGCTTGCCATTATCTCGATGGGTGACAATACACTCTCGAACTGTTTTTGCAGCTCAGGAGTCATTGTCACCAACATCAGGCAATAGGCATCATTTTCATCTGACGAATGCTTTTCCCAAGCATTATGCAGAGTCCTGGCGGCATTGGCAGGAGGCCTCTCGGGGAGAGGATCACGAAGGACATAATCCTTCTTCTCCTGCTTGAGGACTAGCCTCAAGTTCCTTGACCACGTCAGGAAGTTCGTTCCAGTCAGCTTCTCCTTTTCGAGAACAGACCGGATCGAGAATGTGTTTTGTGTGCTTGTAGTAGTCATAGCTGAAATATATAGATAAAAAGGTTATTAGTTAAAATGTTCAATATGATTAATCTCGTATTAAATTTAATATGATTAATCACGCATTATATTCAATAACATAAGTTACCCTCAATAGAATATAATGATTCCAAGATCCACATATAACTAAGATTAAAGTGGGCCACTGGCCGTCACCAAACCTTAGCTTATATCGGTAAGCCCTATATCGGCTAATTATATCCGTGATATAACTCTTGGTTGTGAATCTGGGCCCGAGGCCCAATCCACTCTGATGTCTCAAGGCCCGGGACTCCCGATGGCCCAGTCAAGAAAACCAGACTATACAGTCATGTAATCATTAATGTCTGGGACTCCCAATGACATTTATGAATCACAAACCGTCTTATCCACGCAAAAGCAGACACCCTCACACTGTAAGGCCATGAATACAATTGAATGGGCTTTGACAGCTGACATAGAATGGACAAGACATCCAACGCTTGATATTATTTGAGGTTCGTAGGTTTATTTAAAAAATTCATTCCCAAAATAGAAGATTACTATTTCGGGAAACTTTCCATTTTTGGAAACCTACTATTTTTGGAAACTTTCTAAAATTGGAAACTTTCTAAAAACGGAAACTTTCTAACTTTAGAAATTTCTTAAAATCCGAATCATGCAAATCTAGAAACTTCTATAAATTAAGAAACTTTCTAATTTCAAAATATCGGAAACTTTAATTTAAAATCGATTTATATTCTTTATAAAATAAATTTTAAATTAAATCTGAAGAAAGACTCAAATAATTGGCCCAATCGTTTTAACTTCTTGGCCCGAGGCCGAAGAATTGGTCTATGTCCGAGACATAACCCGATCGTCCAATTAGATGACATAACCGGTCTGGTTCATTAAAATTGGTCTAACCAAAATTAATTACTACGACGACCACAATTGTCAACCGGTTATTTACTAAACCGGATTTTCTCAATTTATTTGGTCCAACCAAATCAAATTAGAAAATCCTGGTTTAGGCACTAAATCCAATAATTCTTTCGACATTGGATTTCTTGTCCCGGTTTAACCAGACTTAATAAAATTATTAAATCTGTTTATTAAACCAGGACGAATTTATTTTAATCAAAATATTAAACCGAGCCTTAAACCAACCATGTCGATCGATGAACCAACCGTGTCGATCGATCCATCAACCGCATCGGTCGATGCTCTCAGCATCGATCCTGCATCGATCGTGCATCGATCCTGTATCGATCGATGCTCTCACGCATGCACGGAACCGAGCCAAAACCCTAACCGTGTCGATCGATGCACCAACCGCATCGGTCGATGCACCAACATCGAACCTGCATCGATCCTGCATCGATCGATGCTTTCACGCGTTAACAGGGTTAGCCGATAGACTGTATCGACCGATCCATGCGATCGTATCGATCGATCCATGCGATCGCAGCCGATACTCATTCTCTCGGATCAGATCGCATATCAAATCATATAGCTTGATCATGCGATTTTTCATATGTTTAGGTTTCAATTCTTGTTACTTAAGTGATTTCTCTTATCAGTAGTTGATTCAAAACACTTTTAAACAAGAAAAACAATCCTAAACTTGAATCTAAACAAGAAAAACCAGAACAAGGCTCTGAAACCACTGAAGGATTATTTAGTTGATCCTGATTCAATTCTCTGATTCATATCATCCTAAACATGCTGATCTAGGTTCTTCTCGAATAGAAACAAAAGATGATCTCACCTTATACCTGTTTGCAGCGGAAAAAGATGGTATGTCTGAGATCAGAGAAACACCGAGAGATGAATCCTCCAAAGGTTCACACACGCGATCACAGAAAACGGCTGCTAGACCACAAGGAACTCGGCGCAGAGAGAGAGAGAGTTTTCGGCTGAGAGGCTAGGGTTAATTGTTCTGAACTCGAGTTTTATCTAATAAAACTTGTCCGGTTCCGTTTGGGCCATTTGGCCCAAACACCAATTAACTCGACGGCATTCGCGCACTGTGTCGACCGACACACCTTGTGTATCGATCGACACACAGTGGCTAAACTGTTTTATTCTCTCTAAGTACAGTAAATGCCTAGCACTTTTACCGTACTTCTGCTAAACCGTTCCTACACATTTTCCTGTTAGCTTAGGCGTGTGACCCATATGGGATCATATAATAAAGGCAATAAGTCCAAGACTTATAGATCATGAGCGGACTCTAGCAAGCCATCATGACCCCCAGTATTATATGACTTATGTCTGATCATTGACATACTCTTACTTTCTAGAGACAGTACCGAGATTACTGGACACAATTCCAACAGGGTCTAGGTAATTGAATCTAAGAACTGACCTCGTGTTTACCTGGAGATTGGCAGCGGAAATTGGAGCAGGTAAACGAGATCTAGAGCGCCTCAATCGCTGCGCCTCTACCGTCGTCCACACGCACACAAGCTGGAATCCGCCGGGATGCTAGTGCCGGGAATCGGATCTCCTGGGATTCTCTACGTGTTCTTGAGGAAGAGGGTCTGTTTTCTGTCAAGAAAACTGTCCGCGACGGCTCCCTCATTTAGGTCATGTATCCTGGCCCCTATAAATAGGTCCACGGTTTACACACCGTAACTTCAGTTTCGGTATCGACCTTGTGTCGATCGATGCACCCAATGGTGTCGATCGACACACCTCTTGTATCGATCGACGCACCAATGACATCGATCGACACACCTCTTAAAACACGAATTTAATGTGTATCCAATACACATTGATCAGACCATATGCCAATGATCAATCCCATACAAAGCGTATCCAACTTGCTTAGGTGTGTGACCATGTAGGTTCACACGATACTAGAAATGAGTTACAACTCATTTGACATAAGCGGTTTCTAGCAAAACATTATGACTACCCAGTATCACATGAATTGTCCGATCTCGACAATACAACTATCTTTAGAGTAAGTACAATATGATTTCAGGACATAATCCCAACAGTTAGAGGCATCATCTTTGAGGAAGAATCGGATCCAATTTCTATACCGATTCATATAGTTGGTTTTGATAAATCAAATTTGGAATCTCAAGTTGATATTGAAGCTCTTCCTCCAAATCAAGATGACGATCATATCGAACATGAAAGACAAATTCAAAATCCTCAAGAACAGGTGCATCAAGAACAAGTGCCTTTGCGGCGATCCACTAGAGAAAGAAGAAGTGCTATTCCGGATGATTATATAGTATTTCTTATGGAATAAGAGGAAAATCAAACCCAATTGGAAGATAATCCTATCAACTTCCGTGAGGCTATGGGTAGTTCCAATTCGGATAAGTGGTCAAAGCTGCAAATAAAGAGTATCAGTCAATGCTAGACAATAAAGTTTGGGACATCGTCCAATTACTAGAAGGAAAGAAACCCATTGGTTGCAAATGGATATTTAAGACCAAGATGGATTCTAGTGGTAATGTGCAGCGAGATAAGGCTTGTCTAGTGGCTAAAGGATATACTCAAAAAGAAGGGATTGACTACAAAGAAACCTTTTCTCCAGTTTCATCAAAGGATTCTTTTAGGACAATCATGGCTCTTGTTTCACATTATGACTTAGATCTTCATCAGATGGATGTTAAAATAGCGTTTCTCAACGGAAACATTGATGAGACAATCTATATGTTGCAACCAGAAAACTTTGTATTAGGTGATTCAAAGAAAATGGTGTGCAAGTTAAATAAATCCATATATGGGCTAAAACAAGCTTCTCGTCAATGGTACCACAAATTTCATGAGGTAATCATCTCGTTTGGTTTTGAGGTAAATATAGTCGAAGATTGTGCGTATCACAAGTTCAGTGGGAGTAAGTGCATTTTCTTGCTTTTGTATGTCGATGACATACTGATAGCCACTAACGATATAGGTATGTTGCATGAGACCAAGAAATTTCTTAAGGGTCATTTTGACATGAAAGATCTTGGTGAAGCATATTTTGTATTAGGGATCCAGATTCATCGAGATAGAACTCGTGGAATTCTTGGATTGTCTCAAAAGAGCTATATCGATAAAGTGCTCAAGAGATTTGGAATGCAAGAATGCAAACCAGGTGACACCCCAGTCGCTAAAGGAGACAAATTCGGTCTCGATCAATGCCCTAAAGGAAAATTGGAAATTCAAGAGATGCAAAAGATTCCTTATGCGTCGGCAGTAGGGAGTCTGATGTATGCTCAAGTTTGTACGCGTCCGAATATTGCGTACATTGTTGGAGTTCTAGGCAGATACTTAATTAATCCAGGTATGGACCATTGGAAAGCAGCCAAAAGGGTCATGAGATACCTGCAGAGAACAAAGGACTACATGCTCACGTATCAAAGATCTGATAATTTGGAGATCATTGGGTATTCTGATTCTGATTTTGGTGGAAGCAAAGATAGTAAAAAGTCTACTTCAGGCTATGTTTTTCTGTTGGCTGGTGGAGCTGTTGCTTGGCGTAGTGCGAAACAATCACTCGTAGCTTCCTCCACAATGGCTGCAGAATTTGTAGCAGTTTATGAGGCATCCGATCAAGGACTTTGGCTGAGGAATTTTGTCATTGGACTTCGAATTGTCGAAGGGATTGAAAGACCTCTAAATTTATACTGTGACAACAGATCAACTGTGTTTTATTCCAACAAAAATAGGAGTGCAACAAAATACAAGTTTATTGAAATCAAGTATCTTGTTGTTCAAGAAAGGGTACAAAGTGGAGAGATTTCCATAGAACACTTAGGGACAAAATCCATGATAGCAGATCCTCTTACAAAAGGTATTCCACCGAAAGTCTCTCATGAGCATACTGCTCGAATGGGTGTTTTAGTGTTCGAGGATCATTTGGTTTAGTGGGAGTTTGCCATTTGGTTTTTTATTTCTATGTTTTATTTGTGTTTATGCACATTTTCTGATCAGAAATAAAGTTTAAAGTTTACTTTTTATACAATAAAGTTAAGGGATCTCAACTAAAGTAGGACCAGTTGAAAATCGACATGTGATGATCACTTTTCATGTGATTTTCATGCCACACTTTTCATAATTGATCTATGTCATTTGACTATATAGATTTATGTGACCATGGAAAGGTTTAGTTATTTTGTTATTATTACAAATGCCGCCATGATCCTATGTTTGTATAGTTAATAGACGAGATTGTTTATGCCTGTTAAAATAATGACAATTTTGAACTCATAAAGTCTATCACATTTTCGAAATACATATGTGACCCAGTGGGAGATTCTAAGAATTATTTAGGGGTCACACATGTATATTTAATGTGTTAGGGTCATTATTTAAAGGAGTCAAAACTTATGTGGTCACTTTGATAAATAATTAAGACTATGAGGCATAAGTGTTATGAAATATTATTGTGTGGATACACTATGCAATTTCTAATTTGATGAAGGGCCAAATTAGAAATTGTTTCTATATAAATAGAAAGTTATGGTCCCCTCGGCAACCCTAACTAGAAATACAGAAAAATTCTTTGCATCCCATCAACAGAGATCTGCAGCTTTTCTGGGTTTATCGTGGAAGAGCCATAACGAATTCAAAATCAAAACCATGGATCCAAAAGATATGTTTCCGCTTCAATTTATATTATTCAGAAACTGGCATGAAATCATAAAGAATCTACACAGAACACATTCATGTACTAAACTACTATATAAGAAGGTTATGGTCAATGGTTAAAGTGTAATTGGAGATTCTCGATCCTTAAACGGGCTCAAATTCTTGAATCAATACAAAATTCGAGTCAAAACAGCCTTCGTTCGGTCAAAGACAGATAAAGGGTGAGCTGGTCAAAGTTAACCCGGTCAACCGAGACCTAAAACCTGACCCAACCCGTTACCACGACTAGACCAACCTTAACCGGCTAAACCGACTAAACCCAATTAAATTGATTTAAATCAATTAAATTTATTTAAATAAGCTTAACTTAATTTAAACCTGGTGAATTTGATTAATCTAAATTAACCATGCCAAATTGAATTGAACCAAGGTAAACTAGATTACCAAATTGACTTAGAAAAACTAAATAAATAAAAAATAAAAAGTTATGTGCAGAGATTTACAAACACATGAACGAGGATGAATGATAACAACGTAACGATGGTGGTGCGATGAAAGTGGCGCAACATCTCTCACGGCATTGGCGGTGGAGCACAAGTGGAGCAAATTCGGAGAGTGGTGGCGGTTGGTGGAGCACTAATGAAGGCGGTGGATCTTATTTACGAGCGCAAGATCGTCTCGAGATTGCGTGGCGAGGAAGCGGGATAGAGAGAGGAAAATAGCAGAGCATATGAAGAAGGCGGGGCACGTGCGGCGAAGGAAGGTGGCAACGAGTTTCAGCTATGGTGATGGCTGGTGGCTAGGGTTTCAGACGTAGATGAAGATACTTACACATATATATATATATATATATATATGTATATATTATATGTTGTGATTTGCTGAGAGAAAAAGGTTGGGATTGAATTGTGTTATGAAATATTAATACAATAAAATGATAATTTTTCTACGAAATAATATCATAGTTTCGTACCCACTAAAGTATTAATGTTATATTGTGTATAACATGTTAGTCAACAAAAAAGTCTTGCTATATTACATGTAATTATTAAAGTGATAAAATTAATTAATTGGTCAAGAGTAAAAGATGCTATAAATGACATAAAAACTTTGATTGATCAGTTTTTTTTACTATTTATATTCTAGGAGTTGACCGGAATGTCGATCATTGAATATAACTAGTAATATGAAAATGATAAGTCATTTATTATAATCAGTTATTTGTATACCAGAATGTAGCATGTTTCTGAATTTGTGTATGATTTAACTAATCATGAAAATAAAGAAATTTTGCATCAGTGAAAGTGTATGTATTTAAGTGTTGCTCAAAAGTTGCTTACATGCAAAATTTAAATTTAAATTTATTATTAGTGAATATTTGTAAAGTCTCGAAGTATAAATGTGTAAGCATGTATAAAGCTTACAGCTTATAACTTGGTCGTCAAGTTCAATGGGCTGTATTGTGAAGAACCGTTTGAACAGTTCCAGCTACTCTATATATATAATGGACCTTTCAATACTGAAATATAAAGAACCCTCATCCATCAATGAAGATATCTCCGGAAAAAAATTCTCGATGTGAGATTAAGATCAAGTTTCTTTTCTCGTAGGTCTTAAGACTGTCCATATCAAGGAAACTAAGTAGAAAAGACAAAGGGAAGGATTATGCTTTCATGAAAGGATCCGAAAGTAAAATCCAGAAGGAGATGAAGTAATTCTTTTGCAAACAAACATGACACTTCAAGAAATATTGTTAAAAATAAAGAACATGGTTTGATAAGAAAGGTAAACATCATATTTTGTATGCTCTCTGTTGAACCTTATGGAAGTGCTATTAACATTTGATTGTTAGAATCTGTTGCAGTTAGTCATGTGTCTCATATTAAGAAGGGATTCAGTTTGATCCAGTCAATAAAAGGACTTGAAAAATACTTGTTCATGGAAAATATGATGAAGGAAAGAATCAAAGGCATTAAGACGTATAGATTGATCATAGATATTAAGTGTCATGTAGATCTTGAAGGGTGTCTCTATGTACATGAATGTGTTAGAGATCTTGTTTCAGTAAATATATTGGATAATTCAGGTTTTGATTTTAAAGTTGGACATGGTTTTTATCATTGTACATAAATAATTACTTTTATGGTAGTGGTACTTTAAATGGTTCACTTTAGAGGTTCAATCTTGATGCAAAGATATCTGAATCCTTATTTAATATTAAAAATTGAGTCACTAAGCATAGTTCATCATATGAAATTTCTTCTTTATGTGGCATCAAATGCTAGGTCTTATTTCTAACGAATGATTATGAGGTTGCTAAAGAATGATATTCTTTCTCAATTAGATTTAGTGACCTAAATGTATATGTAGACTGCACTAAAGGAAATATCACTAAACAAGTAGTGCTTAGCTTCTTAAATAATACATACCGATATATGTGGCAATTTTGATGCTCCTTCTTGGAGAGGTGAAAAATACTTTATCACTTTTATCGATGATAACTCGCGTTACGTGTATACATATCTACTGCATGAAAAGTCCAAGTTTGTGAATGTCTTATAGGTGTTCTGATATGATCATGGCTAGCAAGGAGAACATGGAGCTTGGACCAGAGCTTGAACCTGAGGATGCTAAGCTTGAACCAGAGGATATACTTGGAGATGAGGATGTTCTAACTGCATCAAGTGGACCAATGACTCGAGCAAGAGCCAAGCTATTCAACAAAACTATTGGAGGAATGCTTAATCACTTAAGTATGGAGCATGAAGAATTCAATCAAACCATTCTGGTTTTGATTCAGGCCCAAAGAAATCACTAATTGGGTATGCGAATCAATTGTACTCTTTTTCTCTTATCCAAGTTTTGTCCCAATGGATTTTCTTGGAAAGGTTTTTAATGAGACAATTGTTTCACATTGTTTGGCCTATTAGTTGATTTTCCTCAAGCCCAGAACTTTAAAATTCATCCATAATATTCTATAGGAGTTTAAATTTCGAAAATGACTTGTATTAAGTGTTTTAGTTAGTTCCTAGGTCATTTAATGCTTGCTCTTCATGCAAGTCATCTTCTAAACTCTTCTTAAACTCATGTACTTCTTTCATTACGAATTTATCCAATCTTTTTATCAAAAACCTTTCTGAGTTTGGATCACAAAAATTCTTTTGGTGTTTCATATCAACAAAACCTTAATTTATTTTGGTGTGATTCTGTAAGAGATTAAGCTGTGGTGTTTAGAGATTCTTTCCGCAAATCTCTGATCTAACTAATCGATCATCTTATTCCTTCCATCATCACGGCTTCAGAGCCACAATCTATCCAAGTCTCAACCTCACAAGTACCGATCTAGGGAAGATCTCATCAAGTGGTATCAGAGCTCACTTGAGAAGTTGAGTTTTCTATCCTGCAAATTTTTGTTTTTGTTTGTTCATGTTCTGTTTTTTCTGTGTTCATCATAGATCTGCATATTTGTTGTGTTTATTCTGTTCTATCTTTGTGTCAATCATTTTCGCATGATCCTTTGCATTTTCTATCATCAATATCATCATTTCAATCACTGATTTGTTCACCACCATATACCAGTACCAAAATAACTCTTCATTTTCTGATCTGATCTGTTCATCACTCTTGAAGTTGTTGTTGTTGATTTGTTTCTGGTCATTTATAAATCATCATCTTTTGCTTCTGTTCAGTTTATAACTAGCATTTTTAATCATCTACTATCTGTCATATTGTTCCTGCATATTCTGTCTGCAATTTTGTTAGTGTTCTTCATCTGTTTCGAAAATCTGTTGTTAGTTCATTAGGTGTTTATGTTTCTGTTCTGCATCAAATTTCAGTAAGAATCAGTTACTGCTGAGTTTGTGTGAATTGTTTCAGGATGTCTGAAGAAGAGGAAGAAACCAGTATCAACAGAGGTCACAAACTCTTGGTTGAAGCTATTATAGCCCAAATGACTGCACAAATGACTAAGATAATGGATGATAGGTTTGATGCCATGAGACAAGAGCTGAATGTCAATTCATCAAACAAGGATAATCAGTCAACCAGAAGAGAGATTCATGCTTCTGAAAAAGAAAAAGAGCAAGTAATTAGAGAAGGCAGAAGACAACCTAGAGATGGAGCTGCACATGACTATTACAGTACTCATAGCCATTCATCTTAGAGAAGTCATAGAAGACCTATGCGTCCAAGGGAAGGCAGGGACTTAATGCAAGAGAACCTCAAAGGATTGAAGATTAAAATCCCATCCTTTCATGGAACTAACAATCCAAATGCTTACTTGGATTGGGAGAAGAAGATTGAGCTAGTCTTTAACTATCAAAATTATGCAGAAGTCAACAGAATTAAAGTGGTTGCTACTGGGTTCTATGATTATGCTTTGAGCTAGTGGGATCAGATTGCCACTTCTAGGAGATGCAATGGAGAGTATCCTGTTGAAACTTGGGCAGAATTGAAGCTCCTTATGATAAGAAGGTTTGTACCAAGTCATTATCAACGTGAGCTTCACTCCAAGATAAGGAAGTTGTCCCAAGGCGACCAATCAGTAGAAGATTATTACCAAGAGATGGAAACCCTGATGCTGAGAGCTCATATTTATGAGGATAAAGAAGTTACTATGTCTCGGTTTCTTGGAGGATTAAACAGAGAAGTGCAAGATAGAGTGGAGATGCAGCATTATGAAAATATTGAAGAGATGTTGCATAAAGCAATTCTGGTTGAGCAGCAAGTTAAGAGGAAAGGAACCTTAAGGCCTAGTTATGATTCAAGCAAGCTGAGCTATCAAAGAGAAGGAAAGCAAATCATGAATCAAAAACCAGAAGCTAATCCATTCACAACCAATCAAGAAAAGAACAAAAGAAAATCAGAAGCTACTACATCTAGGACTCGTGATCTTAAGTGTTATAAGTGCCAAGACAGAGGAAATTATGCAAATGAGTGCACTAACCGCATAATCATGGTTCTTAGAAACAATGGAGAGATTGAGTCTGAGGATGAACCTGAGCAAGAAGATCATTCATCTTCTGAAGATTATAAAAGAGTATACAAAGGACTGTCTCTTGTTGCTAGAAGGTCTTTGAGCATCCAAAGCCAAACTGAAGAGCAAGAGCAGAGGAGAATCTGTTTCACACTAGATGCCATGTCAAAGGGAAAGTTTGTAGCTTAATTATTGATGGAGGTAGTTGTACCTATGTGGCAAGTGAAACAATGGTTAAGAAGCTCTGTTTGGAGGAAAAGAAGCATCCTAAACCATATAAGCTTGAATGGCTTAATGAAGAAGGGGAAATGAAGGTCAAGAACCAAGTGGTTGTGCCATTCTCTATTGGAAAGTATGAGGACGAAGTTCTGTGTGATGTGCTACCTATGAAAGCTGGACATATTCTTCTTGGACGTCCATGGCAATCTGATAGGAGAGTGATTCATGATGGCTTCACCAACAAGCACACTCTTATGTTCAAGGGCAGAAAGACCACCCTCATTCCTATGACACCACAAGAGGTTTATGAGGATCAACTCTATCTCCAACGCAAGGAAACCATGTTAATCAAGCAACCAAATATTTTCATAAAGGCTAATGAAGTTAAGAAATCTATTTGTTCAGATAAGCCTATCTTGTTGTTTGTATTTAATGAAGCTCGTGTGAGCTTGACTAACCAAACACCGGCTGTGCCGAGTGAACTAAGTGAGCTTTTACAGGATTATAAGGATGTGTTTCCGGAGGAAAATCCAAGTGGTTTACTGATATATCATGGTTTTTCTAGGTTTTCAACCATGATATAGTTGTATATATTGAGTCTTTAACCTGGTTTTTAGAGTCTATTGAGTCTTCTACAGGTAGACTTGCGTTTGGATCAAATGATGGGATTATAGGACGTTTTTGGTGATTTGTGCAACGAGCTGAAGTTGGTATCTCGACCACGATTGAGTGTCGACCGACACTGACTTGGATGTCAGTCGACACTGAGCGCGATAGAACAACATCCGAGAGTTGAAGACAAGTTTTGAAGATTTGCAGAATTGCCCAGAAGTTTTCCTTAATTCTAAACTGACCCCAAAACGTGTTTAGAGAGATTAATTAGGTTTTCAGACTCATTCTACCTTTTATCTTGTTCTTAACTTTGTTCTTGCTTGAGAGATTTTGGAAGGGCTGATTCTTGCTACTTGTAACATTGAGAGAAGAATTTCGAACCCTCTTTCTTTATCTATTAAGTCTTTTGGTTTTCTATTCATGATGTGTTGTTTGATTACTAATATGTCTGAGTAGTAACCTAGTTAGATTTAGGGATTCTCACAAAGGTTTTATGCTTGTTTGATAACTGATTGATTAGGATTCACCATCCATTGTTCATCACCTAAGTGTGCTTAATACTGAATTCTAGACTGATCACCTAGGGTTTAGATCTTAGACAATTAACAATAGCACGAGAGTGTGAGTTATAATCTGAACAAACTTAGAGTGAGAAATTTGACTAGATACAAAAAGATTTAGTTGAGGAGAATTGTGAACCGATAGAACCTGTTCTTAATGCTTATTTAGAACTCTAGGATCACAAAGAGATTTGGATCGCTAGGTTGCTAGATATAGAAATAATCTCAGCGAGAGTTGGATTATTTAGCATTGTGTTTCTAGTTCTTGAACCTGCTTTAATCTGAATCCGGTTAGTTAAGTGTTTAGCATAGCATAATTCCCGAGAACTCCCTAATTCTGACGCCTTTCTCTATTGAATAACCTTCCTGTTTACTTACTTTCATTTACTGCTTTCTATGGATTTGATTTAGCTTAACTTGACGGTATATAATCTATCGTGTGACCGTGAGTCCTTGTGGATTCGATACCCTAAGTAATGTTGGGAATGTCCTGAAATCTACCGTACTATCTCTAGAAAGTATGATAAGTGTCGAGATCAGACATAAGTCATAAATACTGGGTGATCATGATGACTTGCTAGAGCCCGCTCATGATCTATAAGTTTAGGACTTATTACCAGTATTGTATGATCCCTAAGGGTCACACACCATAGCTAACGGGAAAGTTAAAATGGAATTAATACAGTAAGATGCAAGGCATTTACTGTATTTGTACAGAGAATTGGGCCAGACAAAAGACAGTCTTTTGTCTGATTTGGGTCTTGGGCCCAAAAGCCTAATGAGCCATTAGTTTAATTACTTGGGCCCATATAAGGAAGAGGAGGCGCCAGAAAACCCGAAGGCTTCTTGTCCCTGCGATTTTTCTGAGTACCTGAGCCGTCCTCTCTCTCTCTGTCGATTCCGAGCTTGGTCTAGCAGCCTGATCCAATAGCTTGTAAGAGTGTGGATACCTAGGAGGAGCCGGTTTCTATCAGCTCTTGCAGATCTCTTCATTCCTTTGATCAATCCGCTGCAATCACAAGGTAATGAATCTGATCTGTTTATGATTCAACTGCAAATCACCTAGATCCTAGTTAATTATGTGCTAGGATGTAACCTGACAATTACACCATGAACACACATAATCCTACAGTGGTATCAGAGCCTAGGTCGTTAGGTTTTTGCTTTTTGGATCATATTTAGGTTGTTTTTAATGTTTAGAATCGAATTTGGCTTAAGAAATTTGATTAGAACTTGTAAAAACCCTAATATGAAAATCGCTTGTTGATCTTGTTGTGCAATCATAAGAATCGCTTGTTGACTTTGTTAATCATAAGGTTTGTCTTTAAGTGATTGCATGAATCGTGATGTTCATAAGTGATTTGGAAAAGTTGATTGAATTAATTATCATTCGGTTTGTTAAGGATCATGTTTTTTTGTCCTTTTGTGAATGTTATAAATAGTTTGTTGACCTTGTTCAATCATAAGAGATTGACACAATCGAATGTTGACTTTGTTTGTTAATCAATAGAATCGTGTATATCATGAATCGATCATGTTAGGTTTGTTAATAAGCATGAATCGATTGTTTGAATTGAAAAGAACAAAATGGTTTTGTCTTCTTGTGTAAGTCTTGTTACGATTTTGTGAAAAAGTCAAAATCACTTTTTGAATTAAAGTGAATCGATTTGTTGATAGGTTGGTTAAGATTTTGAATCGATTAATTATTTAATTAATTATGGTTTAAGCGGTTAACCCAAATCGCGGTTTGCTGGAAATTATTTAATACAATTGGTATTATTTAATTTCTGGTTAAACCGGATTTAAATTCAAAAATTTAATTTTAACCTAAACCGAAGGCTGGTCTAAGTTTGATTTGGTTGGACCAAATAATTTAGAGCTGGTCTGGTTTAGTAAATAACCAGTTGGATTTAGTAATTAATTTGGACTTGGACCAGAATTAATGAACCGACTCGGTTATGTCAAATTATTGGGCCAATTGGAATTCTGTGGTCTTGGGCCAAGAATTGGGCCTATAATTTGTGACCCAACCGAAAACTTTAATAAAATATTAAATTAGAAATTTCTATTTTTAGTAAGTTTCTGAATTTAGAAAGCTTCTAAAAATAGTAGGTTTCCCTAAATAGAAAGTTTCCATATTTAGTAAGTTACCTGAATTGGAAAGTTTCCCAAAATAGTAATCTTCTATTTTTGGAAAGAAAACCTAAAATCCTCAAAACCAATATCAAGCTTGGATGTCTTGCCCAATCTTGTCAGCTACTTAACGCTTATTCAATTACAGATATGGCTTACAGTGTGAGGTGTCTGTTTTTGCGTAAGTAAAGTAGTATATAGTCACTAATTTCATTGGGAGTCCCAGACTTTAGTGATTATTTGGCTGTAAGAGATTGGTTTCCTTGACTGGGCCATCGGGAGTCCCGGGCCTTGAGACATCTGGTGTATTGGGCCTTGGGCCCAATTCAAAACCGAGAGTTATTGGATATAACTAGCTGTGCGTATGCTTACCAAGTAAAGCTACTTCTGGGTGACGGCCAGTGGCCCACTTTGGATTTAGCTAAACATGGGTCTCGGAATCATTGCATTCTTATGAGGTTAAACAAAGAAATTTTGAATGCAATGCGAGTTTTCTTATAAGTTGTTAAGATTACTCTTTTATGAACTGAATAACTAAAACTCTATTTATCTCTAAATTTCAGTTATGACTAGCACAAACAATCAAAACACTTTCTCGATCCGGTCTGTCCTTGAGATGGACAAACTGAACGGATCAAATTTCTTGACTTGGTCGCGAAACCTGAGGCTAGTCCTCAGGCAGGAGAGAAAGGACTATGTCCTTGAAAGAGCTCTCCCCGAGAGGATCGGGTCCAATGCCTCTCATGCAGTATATGATGCTTGGAATAAGCATTATAATGATGCGGTAGATGTGCGTGGTCTGATATTGGCTACCATGGACTCAGATTTGCTGAAGCAATATGAGAACATGGAGTCGCCAATAGAGATGATCAGCAGCCTGAAATTGAAATTTCAGGAGCAGGTAAGAGTGGAGAGATACCAGTTGGTTAAGTCTCTCACTAGCTGCAAGCTACCAAATGATCATCCAGTAAGTCCTCATGTCAGTAAAATGATGGGTTACATTGATAACCTGAGGAAACTGGATTATCCAGTTAGCCAAGAATTGGCAACTGAGATCATTCTGCAGTCACTGCCGTCAAGCTATGATAAGTTCAGAAGGAACTATATCAAGAAAGGCTTAACAAAGACGCTGACTGAACTGCATGATATGCTCAAGACAGTTGAGCCAAACGTGAAGAGTACCCTGTATAATCTCATAATGGAGAAGGGTAGGTTTACTAAACCTAATGCTGACAAGGATGAAGACAAAGTTGTCCAGATTTTGAATCATGGCAAGCGTGTGTCTTCTGAGCCCGAGTCAGATACATCTTACGTTGGTAAGTGCTGCTACTGTAAAGAGACTGGGCATTGGAAGAGAGATTGCATTAAATTCATGGAAGATTATGAGGAGTTGAAGTTGATGTATGAGACTACTTCCTCAGGTATTCATGTTATTACTTCAAGTTCTACCTTATAGGTATTGGATACTGGTTGTGGCACTGATATTTGTTATAATATGCAGAGCCTAAGCAACAGTAGAATGTTGAAGGAAGGACAAGTGGAACTGCATGTCTGGAAGGAGCTATGGATGCTGCCTCAGCCGTAGGGTTTTCACTTGTAGATGCCTTTGAGGCTTGGTTTTGTATTAAGTAATTACTACAATGTACCTGCTTTAAGCAGAGTTGTTTTTCATTTTCTTGTAAGGATTTGAATGTTTTTCATTTTGATAAAAGACAAGTTTTGTTCTTTTGATCTCAATGAAATATTAATTGTAGCACCCTATTCAAGGAATGAGTTTTATATCTTAAACCAAAGAGTGCCTAAATGTAACATAAATACCGAATTGGTTTAAATCTGATGAATTAAACCTGATTTTTCTTGGCGTAAATGTTTTGGTCACATAGAGTGAGTCGGATTCAGAAATCCCATAGTTATGGACTTTTGGGCTCATTTGATCGGATATCTTATGAGACTTGAATTCTGCTTACTGGACCAAAAGACAAAGGGCCCATCTTAGCCGAGCTAGAGAAAGGCCCAAAGGCTTATTGGACCTTGAACATACTCATGTATGTGGCCCGATGAGCAGTAATGCCAGAGAAAATTTCCTGTACTTCATTATATTTACTGATTACTTCAGTGAGTATGACTGTGTTCATTTGATGAGACACGAGTCGGAATTCTTTGAAATGGTCGAAAGAGTTCCAGATGAGGTATAGAATCTGAATGACAGAAGTATTGAGACTCTTGATTAGATCACGAGTGAGAATACTTAAGTCATTGATGGTGTGATCATCTGAATGAGTGTGAAGTCGTTTCACAGCTCATTTCTCCTGAAAACCTTGAGGTGTTTCTGTGAGAAAGAATCAGATCTTATTAGAAATGATTAAAGATGAGTCACACGAATCTTCCATGATATTCTTTAAGAATAACGCTCTAGAAATATCTAAGTTTACGCTGAAATAGTTCCACCAATATCAGTTGAAAGACACCACATAAATGTGGACTGGAAATGATCCAAATTCGTCTTTACTGAGTATTTGTAGTTGTGCTACTTCGCTGGTTGTCCTAGGGAAACCAAAGCTTGTTACTTTTACGTCCATTCCGAAAACGAAGTTAGGTTGTTCGGAATTCTGTTTTCTAAAAGGGAAGTTGCTTTCCAAGAAGAACAGTGGGAGTAAAAGTATAACTCGAAGAAATTCGAGAAATACAGGAGGCTGCTCAACCTGTTGAGGGAGAGCAGCGGATGGATTTACAGATTTCTGTAGAATCTACACCTGTAGAGCCTGAAGTTCGCAGATCTGAATGAATCCGTCACTAATCCGAGAGTGATTTCTCGTGATTAATTTCCATGATCTGATGATCATTGAAAGTGACGAACCTGCGAAATTCACAGAAGCGAAAGTGAGCCCGGACTCCGAAAAATTACACTGTGTGTAAGTTAGCTTCATCGATCCATTCATGGATGGAAGCAAACATATCGGAGTTGGAATCTTCGTTCTGTTGAAGTAGTCAAGGTTTTGACTTGAACAGGAACGAAGTGGAACTGTGCGTTTACTAATAGATAAGTGGGAGCGATGTTGCATTTCTCATAGTGTATGTCGATGACATACTGATTCTCGGAAATAACGTTCCAATGCTGCAGTCGGTAAAGGACTGGCTTGGGAGTTGGTTTTAATGATTGACATGGGTAAAGCCACGTATGTTCTTGGATTTTGGATCTAAAGATAGAGATCCAAAAGAGCTGATAGGACAAAGTCAGGATTCTTATATTGACAAAGTCCTACACGTTTTCAGCATTCCAAGAAGGGTTTTATGCCAATGTCACATGGCATTACGTTAAGCAAGAAACAGTGTCCTACGATAACTGCTGAGCTTGAATGCATAGATGAGATTCCATATGCGTCGGCAATTGGATCTATCATGTAAGCCATGACACGTACTTGTTTTGATGTTGCTTTAATGTTAAGCAAGACAAGTAAAGACCAGTCAAATCCAGCAAAGTATCACTGGATAGACGTAATGAATATCCTCAAGTATTTGGAAAATACTAAGGATAAGTTCTTGATTTACGGAAAAGTGAGGTGCTACAAGTCGGTAGAGTCTGAAAGGCAAGTTTCCAACAGACAAAGATGATTTCCGGTCACAGTCCGGTTATATCTTGTGTCTGTCTGGCGGTGCAAGGCACTGTTGCTGACTCCATGACTTAAGCTGAACATTTCGCAGCTTGGGTAGCGGCGAAAGAGGTTGTTTGGAAAGAAGAGTTCATCACTGAACTTGATGTGATTCCCAACATAGATGAGGCTAGCTGCACATCAGAGGTCCAAACACCTTGAGGGTAGGTATAACCTATTCCGTGAGATAAATGACAGAGGTGTTAAATAGATCAGCAAGTTTCAACGAATGAGAACATTGCTAATCTATTAACGAAGCCACTCCTTAGGCCTAAGCACGAGTTGCGGACTGTAGCTGTAGGATAAGTGAAATTAAGATGTAGTCTTAATTTCAGTGGGAGTTTGTAAAGGGCTTTATTTAGTTGTTTTGAAAGGTTCATGTAAACATAATATTTTATGTTTATGAAATCTATGATTTCTGGATTATTTTAACTGTGATATAAATAATCGTTCCAAAATGATTCATGTCATTATATATGGGCCATCGAAGTACATGAGTAGACTTGATCCTGAAACTCCATATTTAACGAAATGACATAAATCATAGTGTCCATAGTCGAAGGTTGTTGAAATTGGAACACCAACAACCACTTGAGACTAGATTGTGTTGAGACTTATGACCAAGTTTCGAGGGGTCATAGATGCGCGGCATCAAAGTCGACACATAGGTATATGTAGGGGAGCATATGACCGGACATGGCCCGCTGATGAGAACTCTACAAGATATTAATATCTGTGTCATAAGAGGTTCTCATATACGACTATAGAGTATAGTCCTTAGACCTGAGTTCGCATGCATGTGGCTGCACATGGAGTGATGCACTTTGATCATTGTCTAACGCTGTTTCATAACTGGGAGCTATAAGGACCTTGGTTGGGTGTATTATGAAGTGTGTAGTTCATAGTGATGGAACAAGATGGGATTTGTCCCTGCCGTTTAACGGAGGTAATATCTCTAGGCCAATCGGTGACTTGATAGCTGGTAAGAGAGTGGCCACTCCCAAACGGACTTGCCCAAGTCGTTTGCATTGTCAGTATCAAATCTGGTCCGATGAACATGGTCTGGCTATATAAGGATGACACGTATCTTGCCTTATGCCAGATTGAGATATTGAGACAAAAGGATTAGGGAATGTAGGATTCCAGTACAAGTGGGAGATTGTTGGGAATGTCCTGAAATCTACCGTACTATCTCTAGAAAGTATGATAAGTGTCGAGATCAGACATAAGTCATAAATACTGGGTGATCATGATGACTTGCTAGAGCCCGCTCATGATCTATAAGTTTAGGACTTATTACCAGTATTGTATGATCCCTAAGGGTCACACACCATAGCTAACGGGAAAGTTAAAATGGAATTAATACAGTAAGATGCAAGGCATTTACTGTATTTGTACAGAGAATTGGGCCAGACAAAAGACAGTCTTTTGTCTGATTTGGGTCTTGGGCCCAAAAGCCTAATGAGCCATTAGTTTAATTACTTGGGCCCATATAAGGAAGAGGAGGCGCCAGAAAACCCGAACGCTTCTTGTCCCTGCGATTTTTCTGAGTACCTGAGCCGTCCTCTCTCTCTGTCGATTCCGAGCTTGGTCTAGCAGCTTGATCCAATAGCTTGTAAGAGTGTGGATACCTAGGAGGAGCCGGTTTCTATCAGCTCTTGCAGATCTCTTCATTACTTTGATCAATCCGCTGCAATCACAAGGTAATGAATCTGATCTGTTTATGATTCAACTGCAAATCACCTAGATCCTAGTTAATTATGTGCTAGGATGTAACCTGACAATTACACCATGAACACACATAATCCTACAAGTAATACATTGCATAACTGTGCACTTGCAGTAGAATAGGATTAAAACTCTGAGCCTATCAAGTTTTTGGCGCCGTTGCCGGGGAACTCAACTGAGTTCGCCGATAGATTTTGTTTTAGAGTTGAGTCTATGTCGTTTTTATTTAGTTTGTTACTGATTTTTCTCTTGTTTGGCTTGTTTTTGTTGCTGCAGGATTCGACAGACGCATTCAGTGTTGACCGATTCCTTCTCCAGTGTCTCTCGACATCGACCTCGGAACAGTGTTTTGAGATCAGTGTATGCCAAGTCGACATACTCGAAGCAACCAGAGCGAAGAACTTTTGAAATTCAGACTTGAGGAGCTTGCTAGACTAGAGAGAACGAACAGAAAGGGTCAAAGAACAAGAATGATGAACAATCGTTTGATTTTGAGACCTGATGCTGGGGGTGTTCTGAGAGACCCACAGAACAACGCCTACAATGATGACAGGCAAAGGATTGATGCCGAGGGACGAGTGATCCCTGAACCTGCGCCTGAACCGCCTCAAGGTCAGAGGCAGATGGTTGTTGCTGAGAGGACTCTTGCTGACTACAACCGTCTGGACGAGTTTAATGCTAACCGGTCAGCAATTGTTCCTCCTTCTTTTGAGAGGAATGACTTTGAGATCAAGACTGTCTACTACTCTATGCTGATACAGGACCCCTTCCATGGTCTCCCACATGAGCAACCCATGGGCCACATTGAGGATTTCGAAGCCTTCATCACTGGAATGAAGTACAATGGGGTGGATTATGACTTCTTGTATCTGAAGCTTTTCCCATACTCTCTTGCTGGAGAGGCTACTGCTTAGCTGAAGCAACTTCCACCTAGGAAGTTAACTACTTGGGATGCTGTGAAGAGAGAGTTCCTGCGACACTTTTATGATGATGATCGCTCAGATCAGCTCAGACAGGATATTCTGACATTTGTTCAAGGTCCTACAGAGCCTCTTAAGTCTGCTTGGATGAGGTTTAAGATGTACCAACGTGACTGTCCTCATCATGGATTCTCTGAAGTGACGCTGCTGGGCATATTCTTCAGAGGAAGTGATCTCAATTACCAGTCTGCATTGGATGCTGCCAGCAATGGCAATTTCAACACCAAGACTCCTGAGCAGACGAGAATGCTAATTGATAACTTGGTGAGTAGTAACAGCACCAAGACTGCTGATAGAAGAAGGAAAGAGTCTGGTGGAAAGATTGATAATCTAGAGATTATTGATATCAGGAACAAGCTGAACACTGTTCATAGTTTGTTGACCGGTAAAAAAGCTGTTAACTTTGCTCAAGAAGTTGAAGTGTTTGAAGCTGAAGAAGACTGCCAAGAAGAGGATTTGAACTACATCAGTGGGTTTGGATTTCAAGGAAACAGGTTTGGAAATCAGCAAGGTAACAAGTTCTTTAATGGTGGACAGAAGAGTGCTTTCACAAGCAACCAGAACTCTTCTGGATATGGTCAGAATGCTGGTTATCAGAAACCTTTTCAGCAAGGTAATTCTTATCAGAGGACTTATGGATCATCTTCCTATCAGACACCTCCTGCTGCTAATGCTCAGGAGAGCAAGATGGAAGCTATATTAGAGCGGTTTCTGGAGGGTCAGACGAAGGTCACTGTGGACTTCAATAAGAAACTGCATGCTGTGTATGAAGATCTGAATGGTAAGTTTGAGTCTTTGAGTACTCACATGAAGCAGTTGGACACACAAGTGAACCAAATTTCAAGCTCAGTCAAGGGAAAGAGTGTTGTGGACACCCACATTAAGGCTTGGTTAGTTCAGATTGATGATGGGTCAAGTCAAGGAGAGAGTTTTGAGATTAAGACTGCTGAACTTGTTGAAGATGCTGAAAAACCCGAGACTGAAATCCCAGTGTCGATCGATTTCGACTTTGAAGTCGGTCGACATCCACTATCAAACGGGAATTCGAGTTCTCATGACGAATGAAAATCGAGCATGGTCGATTTCGGAATCGACATTAGTAGTGAGTTGACTAATGTCGACCGACATCAGTATAACGTCGGTCGACATCAAGAGCGTAAGGAGCAGGATTTGCCAACATCTTGTGCTATTGCTGAAGAAACAGACCATGAGCCTCCTGTACCTTTCCCTAAGGTATCAATGAAGTCTCAACAAGAGCTTGATGAGGCTAAACAGCTAGAAGTGATGGATAAGAAGTTGAAGGAGGATCCGCATGTTGACACTTCACCCTATCATCCTATGATAGAGGTACTTAGAGATGATGCTGCCTATGGATGAGGTACTCAAGGAATGGGTGGTAGTACTCCCTAAGAAAATCAGTGATGTGATGCTCAATCAGGTCCCCAAGAAGCTACCGGATCCTGTTATATTTGTGCTGAGTTGCTCTATCTTCGAGAATAGATTCAAGCGTTCTTTGTGTGACTTAGGAGCTGCTGGAAATCTCATGCCATACTCAGTGGCAGAGAGACTGGGGATGACAGAGTTTTCACACACTCAGATCTCTCTGGTTTTAGCTGATCAGTCAAGAAGAATTCAAGAAGGAGTTCTTGAGGATGTCCCAGTCAGAGTTGGAGACTATCTAGTTCCAACAGACTTTGTGGTTCTGAAATACGACAGTGAGCCGGATGAATCCCTAATACTGGGAAGACCTTTCTTAGCCACAGCTGGAGCGAAGATCGATGTGAGGCACAGTCTGATTGATCTCCACCTGGGAGATGAGCCTTTACACTTTGAGATGGATATGCTGCGAAGGCCAAAGATCGATGGTCAAACCTTTAGCATTGAGGATGAACAGGAAACGCAGACTAGAGAGATTCCAGTTTCTGATCCTGGAGAAGAGAAGATAGTGGTTTCTCAAGATTCCACTCTAGCATCTTCAGTGCTTGTAACTGCTTCTAAGCAGAAAGCTCTAAACATCAGAACCTCACCAAAGCAAAGGTGCGCGTCTTCCCAATTCAATTCTACTGATTTCACTGCTATGACTGCAGGGAAACACTCTGATCCTAATCTCTCGTTCCTTGGACGAGCTCACGCTGACAATGCTTACTCTCCACCTTGGATGAGGAGACTTTAGCAGAGGCACTCGCAGTCTCTGTCGAAACCACCGGGAGTTTAAGCTCCCATCAAAGTCAAGTTAATGACTTAAAACAAGCGCTGAGTGGGAGGCAACCCACTAGTAAGTTGTAAATATTAGGATTTTGAGTTTTGCATTTTCATTTCTTTCGTTTTTGGAGTTTTTGTGTCAAGTTATGCAGAACCCGTAGCGCTGTTTGGTCAGTGTCGGTTGATTTCCACTTTGATGTCGGTCGACATCGATTCGAGGGAGTTTCGAGCATGGACGATAATCGACCGAGGTCGGCTTCAGAGATCGATTTGTTCTAAAAAGGTAAGTGTCGACCGACATCAAGCTCGATGTCGGTCAACATCGATGAAATCGAGGTACGGATTCTTAAAAACCCGACAGTTTTCTTCTTCCTCTTCATTATCTCTCTCGCCTAAAACCACCAAAAATTGCCATCTTTTTCAATTCTTCACTGTTTTCGACGATTCAAAGCTCTATTCCACTTGTTTTTCCGTGCTCTATCCATTTCTATCATCTATTTAATCAATCTGCGAAGGTATGGCTCTGAATCTCCATTTTTCATTTCGTTTTCAATGGTAAAAAGCTTCGATTTTTGATTGATTTATGGATATCTAGGATGTACTGGTAGTGGAATATGATTGATATGAGTACTGTGGATGATTGTCTATGCTCAATTTGATGATATTATGACTTTGAAATTTTGGTGTGATTGAATCTCATTCTTTTCGACTGTTCGCATATTGTCTTGCAGATGGAACCTTGTCTGAACCTCGGAAAGCGACCCAGGAGATGCACTGGAGCTACAAGTTCAAACGCGCAGCTCACATCACCTTGGCCAAGAGCGGAAGAAACTAAGTTCGAGCTCACACGCTTCGCCAATGATCCTGCAACAGAGTCTAAGGCTGCTACTTGTGTCTACAGGCCAATCTCGGAGCAGTGGGATGACTATGACTCCCTATTTTACAACACCTGGTGTGACGTTGAGCTCCTGCCCACACGCATCGCTTGTAAAACTACAATGAACAAGCTGAAGATCAGATCAGACATCCTGCACATCCTGAGGATGATAGGCCTGGGCACTATTTGTATCAAGTATTATGATCTATACCCGGAGTTAGTCAGGCAGTTCATGGCGACAGTCCGAGTGTACTACACTAACGAAGTGGTAAAGAAGGCTTCTGAAGGGATGTTGACATTCATGGACAACGGGGTGAGGTACATGATTTCTATCCCTGAGTTGTGTGACATCTATTCATTTAACCGGAACAGGGAGCGCGTAAACTTGCCCGAGAAGTGGACCGATGTACAAGTGTTTTGGGAGCATTTTGGAAATGGTTTTTATGACTCTCAGGTCACTCGACAGTCTGCGGTGCGTCACCCGGTTTTGAGATATCTTGCCCGTCTATTCGCCAAAACGATATTGTGCAAGATGGGTCCGGGAATGATGCGAATAGCTGAGCTTCTGCTACTATATTTTGGGATCGGAGATATTATTGATGAGAGTGTGTATCAGGATGCTCGTTTAGTGGCTGATGTGAACATGGGAGCCGTTTTTTCCCATCACTTGGAGGACCTCAAGACACGAGCATTCGGTGGGAAATTAAAGAAGACAGAGTCTGTTGGAAGTCTGCTCACTCCTATTTTTGACCACTTTCGGATTGACAGGAGTCAGATGTCTAGATGCACCACAAAGTCCACGATGGACTTTCAACATCTGAAGAGCATGCACTGGATCAAGGGAGATACCAGTGGGAGACAGTTCTTGTGGCACTTCACGGATACATCCAACGTCGGGTGTTTGTTTCCCCTCCCAACGACTGAGTTTACGACTATCACAGACGATCCTCTCTCACTCTCTTTCCAGCCGAGTGCGGATCTTTGTAGAGCTGTCCCGCGCCGAGATCCTGTGCTTCGCGGCGCATCTTCTGGAGCTGCTGCTTCTGCTGCTGTGCATGAGCCTGTCCATGCTGTTGATCCAGACGAGACCTATGGGTTTCCTGAGCTTCCCGAACCAGCAGAAGACATGCCACCTCCACAGTTCCAGAAGTGGGCAGCAGTTGTACTTAAAGGAATCTGGAAGACGGTCCACAAGATGTCCTGCCAGAGATCTCAGCGTGTGCATCACCCACAGCCACGACGTCGTGCACCTGCGCCAGCTCCTACGCACATCAGCTCCGAGGAAGAGTAAGTAGAGGTGGCTGCTGACTCCGTTGAGGATATGGATGATGATGACTCCCAGGAGTTCTAGTCTTGCAGCTGCTACTGGTTTTGTTTTTCTTTTTCCTTTTCTTGAGTCAGTTTTTATGTTTCTTTTGAGTCAGTTTTTAGTAGTGTTTGCTTGGACCTATGACTATTTGAGTTTATGCATCTTTATTGTTGTTTTTGATGTGATTTTGAGTGATATAACGCAGCTAACAGGTGAGAAAATTGAGTGCTAACTCATGATCTTAACCACAGACAGATTTATCATCTTGCGTATGCTCACACGAGCTCGATGTCGGTCGACACTAAGCTTAGTGTCGGTCGACATCGACTGTGTTCAGGTTCAAATTTTTAACTCAAAATCTCAGTGGTTCAAATTTGATCTATACCGAGCTCATGCTACAATTGCACTGGGGACAGTGCAGGTTAAGTGTGGGGGAGGTGGCTACTGACATTGTGTTTTATTTTCTTAGAGTCAGTCTCATGTTTTCACTAGTTTTCAAAATTGTTTTATTGAGTCAAAATTTGTATGAAACTATGATTTTCCGAGGAAATTTTTCGCTGGAACAGGAACTAAGTGACCATTGGACAGACTTGCAGGACCTCTATGACTATTAGAAAACTCCAAACAAATCAACTTACCAAGGACACCCATATCTAACCAGGTATTACGAGGATGCACCACTAGTCTCACGCTTAAATCTTGACTTTAATTTCTCACTTAGGGGCTTGGTAATCTTTGGGTCGGATTCCTTTGATGTGTTTGGCACAGCCTGTGATCCTGTTCTAAAGTATGGTTTCTGATTTTTCCCTCCCTTGAAAGTAAAAAAAAAAAAAAAAAGAGATAAAAACCGAGGATAAGCTAGTAGCTTCGAAGTGGTCACGGGAGTGGTAGAGACCCCTATTACCTCCTGTGTATTGATGAAAAGATCCAATAAAAAGGGAAGAGCAGTGATAAAAAAAAATGATACCCAGTGGGGAAAATCAGTGCTTAGGGAGAAAGGGAAAAGAAAGAAACAAGAAACAGACAGTTTGGTGGTCAGACACTGAATAGGTTGTATGTGTCCTTTGATTCGATACTCCCTCTGTGAGACCGCACTTAATTGTATACAGAGGCTAGTGTGGTGAACTTGAATGTCCTAACTTGATTGTGGAGTTTACTTGGGACAGTTGCTAAGTGTGGGGGAAGTATATTGTGGTCTTGAGTTCTGTAGGAATGTTTTCAGTGGTTTACTAAGATGAATGTGAATGCGAAAGTTCCTAAGACGAAATGAGTTTCTGTGTTTTCAAACCTCTTTTCTTATACTTTGGTTCTTTACTTGCTTGAGGGCAAGCAAGAGCTAAGTGTGGGGGAGTTGATATATCATGGTTTTCTAGGTTTTCAGCCATGATATAGTTGTATATATTGAGTCTTTAACCAGATTTTTAGAGTTTATTGAGTCTTGTACAGGTAGACTGGCGTTTGGAGCAAAGGATGGGATTATAGGACGTTTCTGGTGATTTGTGCAACGAGCTGAAGTTGGTTTCTCGACCACGATTGAGTGTCGACCGACACTAACTTGGATGTCGGTCGACACAGAGCGCGACAGAACAACATCCGAGAGTTGAAGACAAGTTTTGAAAATTTGCAGAATTGCCCAGAAGTTTTCCTTAATTCTAAATTGACCCCAAAACGTGTTTAGAGAGTTTAATTAGGTTTTCAGACTCATTCTACCTTTTATCTTGTTCTTAACTTTGTTCTTGCTTGAGAGATTTTGGAAGGGCTGATTCTTGCTACTTGTAACATTGAGAGAAGAATTTCGAACCCTCTTTCTTTATCTATTAAGTCTTTTGGTTTTCTATTCATGATGTGTTGTTTGATTACTAATATGTCTGAGTAGTAACCTAGTTAGATTTAGGGATTCTCACAAAGGTTTTATGCTTGTTTGATAACTGATTGATTAGGATTCACCATCCATTGTTCATCACCTAAGTGTGCTTAATACTGAATTCTAGACTGATCACATAGGGTTTAGATCTTAGACAATTAACAAGAGCACGAGAGTGTGAGTTATAATCTGAACAAACTTAGAGTGAGCAATTTGACTAGATACAAAGAGATTTGGTTTAGGAGAATTGTGAACCGATAGAACCTGTTCTTAATGCTTATTTAGAACTCTAGGATCACAAAGAGATTTGGATCGCTAGGTTTCTAGATATAGAAATAATCTCAGCGAGAGTTAGATTATTTAGCATTGTGTTTCTAGTTCTTGAACCTGCTTTAATCTGAATCCGTTTAGTTAAGTGTTTAGCATAGCATAATTCCCGAGAACTCCCTAAGTATGACGTCTTTCTCTATTGAATAACCTTCCTGTTTACTTGCTTTCAATTACTGCTTTCTCTGGATTTGATTTAGCTTAACTTGACGGCATATAATCTATCGTGTGACCGTGAGTCCTTGTGGATTCGATACCCTAAGTACTACATTGCATAACTTTGCACTTGCATTAGAATAGGATTAAAACTCTGAGCCTATCATTTACCACCAATTCGTGGCATTGAACATCAGATTGACTTCATACCAGGAGCCATATTACCAAACAGACCAGCCTACCGCAACAATCCTGTGGAAACAAAGGAATTGCAAAGACAGGTTAATGAGCTCATGTCCAAAGGACATATCAGAGAAAGCATGAGTCCATGTGCTGTAGCAGTCTTACTTGTGCCTAAAAAGGATGGGAGCTGGCGCATGTGTGTTGATTAGAGAAATCAACAATATCACTTTAAAGTATCGACACCGTATTCCTAGATTAGATGATATGCTTGATGAATTGCATGGTTCTAGCATATTTTCTAAGATTGATCTTAAAAGTGGTTATCATCAGATTATGATGAAGGAAGGTGATGAATGAAAAACTGCATTTAAAACTAAGCACAGTTTGTATGAATGGTTAGTTATGCCATTTGGTTTGACAAATGCACCTAGTACATTCATGAGGTTAATGAATCATGTTCTTAGAGCTTTCATTGGACATTTTGTTGTAGTGTATTTTGATGACA
The DNA here is from genome assembly GCA_030180135.1 of Orychophragmus violaceus. Lineage (NCBI taxonomy): Eukaryota > Viridiplantae > Streptophyta > Magnoliopsida > Brassicales > Brassicaceae > Orychophragmus > Orychophragmus violaceus. Next base: position 16,830,937 of record CM058236.1, read on the forward strand.
TTCTGATTTACAGCAAAAGTTTAGAAGAGCATGTTCAACATATTGATTTTGTCTTAAGTGTTCTTAGACATGAGAAACTCTATGCTAACTTCAGCAAATTCACATTTGCACAAATAACCTTGTGTTTCTAGGTTTTGTTGTAAGTGCAGGTGGAGTTAAAGTAGATGAGGAGAAAGTCAAGGCTATTAAAGATTGGCCAAGTCCTAAGACAGTAAGTAAGAAGCTTTCACGTTCTTGCTGGGTTCTATAGACGTTTTGTCAATGACTTTAGCACCATTGCTGCACCACTCACTGGAGTTATCAAAAAGAAGTCGGTTGGAAATGGGAACATGCACAGGAAGAAGCATTCCAAACCCTTAAAGAGAAGCTTACTAATGCTCATGTCTTGATCTTAACTGATTCTTAAGACATTTGAAACTGAGTGTGATGCCTCATGTATAGGAATTGGAGCTGTTTTGATGCAAGAAAAGAAGCTCATTGCCAATTTCAGTGAAAGCTTGGAGGAGCTACCTTGAACTACCCAACCTATGATAAGGAGCTTTATGCCTTGTTCCTGTCCTTGAGAACATGGCAACATTATATGTGGCCTAAAGAGTTCTTCATCCATACTGACAATGAATCTCTCAAGCACATGAAAGGTAAGCAAAAACTCAATAAGAGACATGCTCGGTGGGTTGAATTCATTGAAACATTCCCTTATGTCATCAAGTATAAGGAAGGTAAGGACAATGTAGTTTCTGATGCATTATCCAGAAGGTACACTCTACTCTCTACTCTTGATACAAAGTTGGGATTTGAACAGATTAAAGAGTTTTATGAAACTGATTCTGATTTTAGAGATATTTTTTTTTTTGGTCAAACCTGTGAATTTCATTGAAAATAATAGAGTTTAAGCAGTACGAGGGATAGAGTAAAGAGAGTGAAGAGCATTTTTTGCAATGCAATCAGCTTCTTCGTTAGAGGCTCTCTGAGTGAACAAGAAAACAGAGACCTCAAACTGCAGACTAAGGGACCAAATATCAAATAGGATCCCGTACAGTTCGTTAGAGGTGCTATGCGAGTTGATCATCGTGATCAAACTTTGCGAATCGGAGTAGAAACAAACGTTCTTGAGATTAGCTGAAATTGCAGCTTCCATTGCTAAGAGTAGACTGAGGCCTTCACACAATAGAGCTGATGAGACAAGATTTCGATTGTCTGAGCCTATGCATAAAGTGTGGTTATTCCTGTCTTTAAAAATCCAGCCCATACCTCCGTCTCTTGTCGAGCTGTTCCAAGCTCCATCTACATGACAGGTTACTGACGCCATTGTAGGAGGAATCGAAGGTGGTGCTGGTTGATGTGATCGGTCCTGCTATTTAGTACTGGACGACGAGGCTTCAGACCATTGCTTTGCGTCCTTGATGGCTCTCCGTACGACTTCCTTCTCCGATAACAGCCTGTTCTCAAAGAGCAAAATGTTTCTTGCTTTCCATAGCTGCCAGAGTATCCAAGGGAACAGGTGCAAACCTTCATCGTTCATTGTTTGAGGAGGTGGAGTCTTGGCAGTAAACTCAATGAGCTTCTGGACAGAGAGGATGATGGCTGCAGAGGGTTTAGGTGAGATAGGAGCCTGGTTCCATACCTCGTTAGCGAAGGGGCAGCGGAGGAAAGCATGTAGCTCATCCTCTTCTCCTCCGCATCTCTTGCAATTGGCCACCGGTAACATCCTTCGCGAAACCAGATTTGATTCCACAACTAGCACTTTAGATGCTAACTTCCATAAGAAGTGTCTTATTTTAGGAGGTATTGGTGATTTCCAGATATATTTCTCCAGTTCCATGAAGGGCTTTGGTTGGAGGCTATCTCTGTTCTCAGCACTGCATAACCCGACTTTGTGGTATAGTCACCAGACTTGGTCAACAGCCACGACAGTCTATCCGGAGCATGTCTTGAGCTGGGTATCAGAGGCCTGATTTGTTGCTCATGTTGTGGTAGATGCCGTCTGATTGCATTCAAGTCCCAGGCTCGAGTGGTGGGGAGAATTAAGTCACTGGCTCTAAGCAGGGATTGGGCCTCGGATGGTGGACCCATGGGCGCTTCAGGAGAGGAGGGGTTGAGCCTTGGTTCATGCCAGACTTGGATTGAATCCCCATTGCCTAGTTTCCATCCAAGCCCCTTCTTGATCACTTCAAGCCCGACCAAAATTCCTCTCCAACCGTGGGATATTTGGCCTTTCGCGGATACCTCGAGGAATGGGATTGAGTTACAGTATTTCCCAAGTAATATGCGGCTAAGTAGTGAATCATTGTTTTGGAGGATCCGTCAAGCAATTTTTGCTAATAGCGAGTCGTTGAAGAGTTCAACGTCGCGGAATCCCAAACCGCCATCTGATTGCGGTAAGGTAAGCTTCTTCCAAGATACCTAGCACATATTTCGTTTTCCGGGTTTGTTATCCCACCAAAACCGAGTGAGGATAGATTGAATCTGCTTACAAAGCGAGCGTGGAAGCTTGAAGCAATCCATGGCATGCGATGGCACAGCGGATAACACTGATTTGAGTAACACCTGCTTTCCCCCTCCGGACAGGAAGTGACTCGTCCAGCTCTGCGATTTTTGACGAATACGATCAACAATGCTCGCAAAGATGTCTCTTTTCCTCCGACCAAAATGCTCGGGCAGTCCCAAATACTTGCCAATACCACCCTCGCTTGTTATCAAGAGAGTATTCTTTACACGAGTCTTGATTTCCATGGGTGTCTTGGATGAGAAAGTGATAGCCGACTTCGAGAGATTAATTTTCTGACCCGAAGCCTCCTCATAACGCTGCAGGATTGAGAGAAGTTTGAGGAAATTCCTTGGTGACGTTTTACAAAAAAAAAACATCGTATCGTCCGCAAAAAGTAGGTGGTTGACATAAGGGCAGTTTCTTGCCACAAGGACGCCCTTTAGAGATCCATTTCCTTGAGCATTTTTGCATAATCCGAAGAGAACTTCCTTGCAGAGGATGAAGAGATATGGTGATAGCGGATCGCCTTGGCGGAGGCCTCTTGATGGTTTGACTTTACCTTTAGGAGTTCCATTGATAAGAAAGGTATAAGTCACTGAACTGACACATTCCATGATCCAATTTTTCCAGGTGTTGTTGAACCCAAATCTTTCCAAGACTGCCCGGAGAAACCCCAATTCTTTGCGGTCATTGGCCTTGCTCATGTCAGTTTTAATGGCCATTGAACAGTGAACCTTGGCCTTTGATGTACGGAGGAAGTGTAGTGTCTCATGTGTAATCAGAATATTGTCCGAGATGGCTCTATCTGGGACAAAGGCGGACTGAGATGGAGAGATTAGAAGTGCCAGGAAGGGCTGTAGGCGTCTCGTTAAGATCTTAGCTATGATCTTATAGTGAACGGAGTAGAGTGCGATGGGTCTATAATCAGAAACTAATTTTGGGCTCGTGATTTTAGGAACTAGGCAAACGTGCGTCTCATTCTGTCGTTGGTGAAGAGAGGCTGATGTGAATAATAGCTGCACCTCTGTGATGACATCTTCTCCGATAATATCCCAATAAGAATGATAAAAACCTGACGAGAACCCATCCGGCCCAGAAGCTCTGTCCGCATGTATGGATGCAGCCGCTTCCCTAATTTCCTTCTGAGTAGGCATAGCCGTGAGCAACTCATTCATGAAGTCTGTGACACAAGGTGAGATGGCTTCCTAGACTACCGAAAAATCAGTGAAGTTATTAGATGAGAAGATTCCAGGATAAAAATTCTCGAATTCTTTCGCTATCTTTCGCTTTCCCGACCATCTTCCGCTGCTATGGTAGTGATTTTGTTTCTTGATCTGCGAGCACGGGTTGCAGCATGGAAGAATTTAGAGTTCCTATCTCCTGCGTTGAGCCATTGGATATATTTATACCTATATATATATATATATATATATATAAAGCTTGTGATAAATTTGCTTCTGGACATTACCATAGGCAAGATGGATTCCTGTTTTATGAGAACCTCTTGTATGGGCCTAATTGTTCTCTTCGAGACTTGTTTGTTAGGGAATCTCATGTTGGAGGTCTCATGGGACACTTTGGCATTGCCAAAACACTTGAGGTGATGAGAGACCATTTCCATTGGCTCAATATGAAGAGAGACGTTGAGAGAGTCTGTGGTAGATGTGTCACTTGTAAGCAATCCAAATCAAAAGTTCAGCCAAACGGTTTGTATACTCCTCTTCCTATTCCTTTGCATCCTTGGAATGATATTTCTATGGATTTTGTGCTTGGAATGCCTAGGACTAGGACTGGTAAGGATTCTATATTTGTTGTGGTTGATATATTTTCGAAAATGGCACATTTCATTGCATGTAATAAGTTTGATGATGCATCTCATGTAGCAAAACCTGTTTTTTAGAGAAATTGTTAGGTTGCATGGAATGCCTAGGACTATAGTTTCTGATAGAGATACTAAGTTCCTTAACTACTTTTGGAAAACCTTGTGGTCTAAGTTACATGTCACCGTCAAACTGATTGCCAAACTGAAGTTGTTAATAGGATTTTAGGAACTCTCATGCGTGCATTAATTAAAAAGAATCTTAGAACATGGGAGGATTTTTTGCTTCATATAGAATTTGCATACAATCATGTTGTGCATTCTACTTCTAAGTATTCACCATTTCAGATTGTTTATGGCTTTAATCCTATGTCTTCTTTGGATCTAATCCTTTTGCCTTTGAGTGAAAGAGCTAGCATTGATGGAAAGAAAAAGGCAGAGTTGGTTAAGCAGATCCATGAACAAGCTAGAGAGAACATAGAAGAAAAGACCAAGCAGTATGTTCAACAAGCTAACAACGGCAGGCGCCAACTGATCTTTGAAGAAGAGACCTTATGTAATGACCCTGCCGAGAGCTAAGTACGACCGGATATTCAACGACGAGGAAACGCGGGAAAAATGATTTCAAAACCTCCCTGGAATAAGTAATGAGAGTTGGGTCGGGATAAAAATCAGAAACAGACGAGTGAATCAGAAGACAACTCACAAGCACCTCCGAGAAGACCGACGATAAAAACGGCCGAGAAAGCTAAAAATCCCATTGGACCAGAACCCTGCCAACGTGACATGCACTTGAATGTCCTCATTTTATTGGATGAGCTTACCAAAGCTGGAGGAGAAATGCCACACTCCCATTGGACCAAAATCTGATCGGTATCGTGTTATCGTCAGATTGGTCAGAAATTCCCAAAGCTGGAGGAGACGTGTTTCGCCCCCATTGGACCAGATCACTATTGTCAGGATTAGAAATGTGTGCCACGTTCTGGTTGGTTGCAGGCTCCATCATTATCAGCAAGGAAACATGCTTTCTTCCCATTGGTCGAGCTTACTCCCGATCAAAGTAACTAACCCCTATAAATACCACGACCCCCTACCCTCATTTCCACTCATCCACCACTATTAGATCAAAACTCAAGAAAAATAAATAGTAAGAAGGAGAAAGAAGGGAAGGAAGGTAGGACGAGAGGAAGTACCCGATAAGCGAGAAAACCCGAGTCTAGAAAACCGTCGCTGAAAGCACTGTGAGTTATGGTGATGTGTGATTGCTTCCTAGGAATGACATGTTAGATTTCGTGATCTATGTTTAAATTTGTGATTTATGTTGGAGCTTAATAGTATTTGCATGATGTGTTGCATGCTTGTCTATTGTTACGTTTATGTTGTTTCGGTTGAGGTTTTCTGTATCTTTCCATGAATTTTGGTAAGTAAATTCATGCTTGAAAAGGGACCTCTTGTTTTAGGATTGGGATGGGTAGGGTGGAAGGTGACGGTTTGATCTTTCCTTTTGCTGCTTCACTCTAGCGAAGGACCGTCTAGGTGAGAAGACTCGGAGAGACGGGATTGTAGCCTAGGGCCGAGTTCTATCCGACGGGATAGTTGGGATAGTCGTGGTTAGACGGAACCCGCCGAGATGTTACCATGGGGATGGGTCTCGGATGGTGAAGTTCTATGCTCATGTGACTTTGTGTCGATGACATAGGTGTTCATGTTTGGAAGGAAAGATTGAATGCGGGAGACTTAGGACGAGGTGTTAATATTATGTTATTAATGTTTAAGCTTTTCATATGCGATGCTTTGATTGATTGTTGCTTGATATGTGTTATTTTGGGTTTTCGGGGGGGGGGGGGGGGGGGAATATATTGCATGTTATGGGAGCTATAACTCATTGAGCGAGTAGCACTCATCCCTCACTCTCTTTTGCAGGAAACCAGTAGTCGGAACATTAGGCCAGCCAGTGTGGTTTTTGTTGTCTTTGTAAAATAATGTTTCCGGTCATGTATGATATTTTGGGGCTCTTAGGCCCGGAATCAAGAAACCTTTAAGTACTCTATTGTATGTTTTGAAAACCAATATATATAAATAAAGATGTGTTTTATATCTTGACTGGGTTTCCTCTGATATTAGCTTTGTTCGAGCTAGCACAACTCTCAAACCTTCGCACGGTTTGAAAAGCCTTAGGCTTAGGTTGAGAGGTAAGACACCTTGGGAGGTTAGATCATAGTATGGTCTTGCCCATTGCTTGAATCAGATCACCCTCGGATGTCAATTGTGGCACGTCTGGTTCTTAATCTTATAGATCAAATCAGGGGTGTTACAAATTGGTGGTATTAGAGCATGGTTATCCGATCATGCTATATGGGACTTGGTTTTTAAAATTGTATCGAGTCAAAATGAGTCGCAAAGGCAACTAGGAAAACTGGTACCTTCCTTGCATTAGGTAGACAGGTTAGGATTAACCCTTGATGGATGATGCAGAATGCACCAAGACGAGTTTTGATAAGTGGACGGCCGCGCCAATTCGTCCTGCGATCGAAGCGCCGCCAACAAAGCAACAAGAAACTTTGGGACGTGTCTATTTCCTAGGTAGATAAACCCAAACCTTCACGACCAGTTTAAGGTCTCAGAAAAGGTAAGTAAGGGTTTTGACTCTCTAAATGATTGATTTTGTAATTGAGTATTTGGTTCTTGTTTTTGGAATTTTGATGAGTATGATTTAAGGTGGGAAATAGGTTGAAACATTAGAAACCTTATCTATAGGAAATTGGTTAGTCCACTGAAACCGGAATAGTTAGGAAACCATTTAGACCTAACTGTTAGAATTCGGGGACGAATTCTTTTAAGGGGGAAAGAATGTAATGACCCTGCCGAGGGCCAAGTACGACCGGAAAGTCAACGATGAGGAAACGCGGGAAGAATGATTCAAAACCTCCCTGGAAGAAGTAATGAGATTTGGGTTGAGATAATATCAGAAAGGGACGAGTGAATCAGAAGACAACTCACAAGCACCTCCGAGAAGACCGACGATAAAAATGGCCGAGGAAGCTAAAAATCTCGAAACGACTTGGAACGACCCTGAATTAATTCAAGACTCAAGAGGGAATGTACAATGATGTTTGGTCACAAGAAAATCCGGTTTGCCTGAGAAGAAACGAAGATATACCACAACGGCCTTAAAACGGCATGTACGGCTAAACTACGGGAATCGGTATGGATCGATATGCGGATTAAGTCTCCAGAAGATCAGCCACGTCAATCAAAGCATCATGGGAAGAGGATAAGATCATTTTCAGACCGTTTTCCTAACTCCCATTGGCCACAAGCATTCATCCTTATCCATAACAAAAATGGGTGATTTTTGTTTACCGGTTTTTCTCTCACAAAAACCAAGCTGGTGGAGAAATGGCCTGATCCCATTGAACCAAAACCCTGCCGACCTGACATGCACCTGAATGTCCTCATTTGATTGGATGAGCTTACCAAAGCTGGAGGAGAAATGCCACATTCCCATTGGACCAAAATCTTATCGGTATCGTGTTATCGTCCGATTGGTCGAAAATTCCCAAAGCTGGAGGAGAAGTGTTTCGTCCCCATTGGACCAGATCACTATTGTCAGGATTAGAAATGTGTGCCACGTTCTGGTTGGTTGCAGGCTCCATCATTATCAGCAAGGAAACATGCCTTCTTCCCATTGGTCGAGCTTACCCCCGATCGAAGTAACCTAACCCCTATAATTACCACGACCCACTGCCCTCATTTCCACTCATCCACCACTATTAGATCAAAACTACAGAAAATTAAATAGTAAGAAGGAGAAAGAAGGGAAGGAAGGTAGGACGAGAGGAAGTACCCGATAAGCGAGAAAACCCGAGTCTAGAAACCGTCGCTGAAAGCACTGTGAGTTATGGTGATGTGTGATTGCTTCATAGGAATGACATGTTAGATTTTGTGATCTATGTTTAAATTTGTGATTTATGTTGAAGCTTAATAGTATTTGCATGATGTGTTGCATGCTTGTCTATTGTTACGTTTATGTTGTTTCGGTTGAGGTTTTCCATATCTTGCACTGAATTTTGGTAAGTAAATTCATGCTTGAAATGGGACCTCGTGTTTTAAAATTGGGATGGGTAGGGTGGAAGGTGACGGTTCGATCTTTACTTTTGCTGCCTCACTCTAGCAGAGGACCATCTAGGTGAGAAGACTCGGAGAGACGGTATTGCAGCTTAGGGCCGAGTTCTATCCGACGGGATTGTTGGGATACCCGTGGTTAGATGGAACCCGCCGAGATGTTACCATGGGGATGGGTGTCGGATGGTGAAGTTCTATGCTCATGTGACTTTGTGTCTATGACATAGGTGTTCATGTTTGGAAGGAAAGATTGAATGCAGAAGACTTAGGACGAGGTGTTAATATTATGTTATTAATGTTTAAGCTTTTCATATGCGATGCTTTGATTGATTGTTGCTTGATATGTGTTATTTTGGGTTTTGGGGGGGGGGAATATATTTCATGTTAGTGGAGCTATAACTCATTGAGTGAGTAGCACTCATCCCTCACTCTCTTTTGCAGGAAACCAGTAGTCGGAAAAAGTTAGCGGAAAAGCAAGGAACGTTAGGCCAACCAGTGTAGGTTTTTGTGGTCTTTGTAAAATAATGTTTCCGGTCATGTATGATATTTTGGGGCTCTTAGGCCCCGAATCAAGAAACCTTTAAGTTCTCTATTGTATGTTTTGAAAACCAATATATATAAATAAAGATGTGTTTTATATCTTGACTGGGTTTCCTCTGATATTAGCTTCGTCCGAGCTAACACAACTCTCAAACCTTTGTACGGGTTAAAAAGCCTTAGGCTTAGGTTGAGAGGTAATTTACCTTAGGAGGTTAGATCATAGCATGGTCTTGCCCATTGCTTGAATTAGATCACCCTCAGATGTCAATTGTGGCACGTCTGGTTCTTAATCTTATAGAATTGAATCAGGGGTGTTACACCTTATGTGGGTGCATCTGGGGAAAGAAAGATTTCCAGCTGAAAGGAAATCAAAGCTCATGCCAAGGACCGACGGACATTTCAAAATAATCAGGAGGTTAGTGACAATGCCTACCAGCTGGATCTCCAAGGAAAGTATAATGTAAGTTCTAGTTTCAATGTTTCTGATCTTGTTCCTTTTATTGCAGATGAAGCAGAATTGAGGTCAAATCTTTCTCAAGTGGGAGAGGATGATATGATCATGGCTAGAAAGGAGAACATGGAGCTTGGACCAGAGCTTGAACTTGAGGATGCTAAGCTTGAACCAGAGGATATACTTGGATATGAGGATGTTCTAACTGCACCAAGTGGACCAATGACTCGAGCAAGAGCCAAGCTATTTAACAAAACCATTGGAGGAATGCTTAATCACTTAAGTATGGAGCATGAAGAATTCAATCAAACCATTCTGGTTTTGATTCAGGTCCAAATCAATCACTAATTGGGTATTTGAATCAATTGTACTCTTTTTCTCTTATCCAAGTTTTGTCCCAATGGGTTTTCTTGGAAAGGTTTTTAATGAGACAATTGTTTCACATTGTTTGGCCAATTAGTTGATTTTCCTCAAGCCCAGAACTTTAAAATTCATCCATAATATTCTATAGGAGTTTAAATTTCAAAAATTACTTGTATTAAGTGTTTTAGTTAGTTCCTAGGTCATTTAATGCTTGCTCTTCATGCAAGTCATCTTCTGAACTCTTCTTAAACTCATGTACTTCTTTCATTACGAATTTATCCAATCTTTTTATCAAAAACCTTTTTGAGTTTGGATCACAAACATTCTGTTGGTGTTTCATATCAACAAACCCTTGATTTCTTTTGGTGTGATTCTGAAAGAGATTAATCTGTGGTGTTTAGAGATTCTTTCTGCAAATCTCCGATCTAACCAGTCGATCATCTTATTCCTTCCATCATCACGACTTCACAGCCACAATCTATCCAAGTCTCAACCTCACAAGTGCCGATCTAGGTAAGATCTCATCATGTTCATTGAAGAGGTGGAAAGATAGTTAGATAGAAAAATAAAGATTGCAAGGTGTGACAAAGGTGGATCGTTTTATGGTAAATTCGATGAAAATGGAGAATGTCCTGATCCATTTTCAAAGTTACTTGAAATTAGAGGCATTTGTGCACAATATACAATATCATATACTCCTCAGAAAATAGTTTTGCTGAGAGGGGGAATCGTACCTAATTGATATAGTTAGGAGCATGTTAAGTATTGTTCTCTACCTATTTCATTGTGGGTATATGCATTAAAGACTTCTACGTATGGGCTGAACAGAGTTCCTAGAAAGGCGGTTCCTAAGACATCTTATGCACTTTAGACGAGAGGAAAACCAACTTAAGGTATTAACATGTTTGGGGTTACCCAGCAGAAGTAAGGTTATATACCCCATAAGAAAAAGGAAATTGATTCTAGGAATGTTAATGGATTTTCCGTTTGGTAACCTGAAAAATCAAAGGGGCATACATTTTATTGACCTAACCCTAGTACGAGAATAGTTAATTTCCTTAGCTGGTTGACATTGAAGTACATTCACTTGTCATTCCACCTATGTTTGTTATTCATATTGTTGCATCGTAGTCAAATGATACAACTGAACAACAAAATTATATGAAAACTCCACATGTTGAAAGTACAGTTAATGAACATGTCACAATTCAAGAAGAGAATAGTTCACCACAAGAACCACTGAGACGATCTGGAAATGAAGGAATTATGCCATTTCAAATTATTATATGGTTTACATTATTGAGAGTGAATGTGACTTAAGCATTGATGAAGACCAAACTCACTCCGGAAAGAAATGGAAAGTGACTCTTCTAAAGTGGTTTAATGCTGCATGTGAAGAAATTAAGTCTACGAGTGATAACTATGTTTATGACTTCGTAGAGTTTCTTAATGGTTTAGAGATTTTTTTGTTCTAAATGGGTCTTTAAGACTAAACATGATTTGAAAGCTAACATTGAAAGGTACAAGGCTCGACTGTTGCTAAAGGTTTCACCAAAAAAGGACGACATTAACTACAAAGAGACTTTCTCTCCAGCTTCTAAGAAGGATTCTCTGAGGATTTGTTTGGCGTTGGTGGCTCATGAGGAAGTATATATGGACCAACCTCAAGGGTTTGTGACCACAGGAAAAAAACATATGGTCTGTAAACTAAGAAAGTCAATATATGGACTAAAACAAGGTTCCAATCAATGGTATCTAAAATTAAAAATAATGTCACATCATAAGGTTTTGTAGAGATCATTGTTTTTCGATGTATATACTTTAAAGTCAGTTGGAAGAAATTTGAGATTTTCGTCTTATATGTTGGTAACATCTTTCTTGCTGCAAATGACATGGGATGCTACATGATATAAAGAAGTATCTCTCTAAGAACTTTTAGATGAAGGATATGGGTGAGGCATCTTATGTGATTGGTAGAAAAATACTTTGAGATAGATCACAAGGAATTTTAAGTTTATCTCAGAAAAGATATATCAATTAGATCTTCGAGAGATATACCATGGAAAAATGCTCCGCATGGAAAGCTCTAATTCAGAAAGGGGTTAAGTTCAGTGAAAGGAAATGTAAAATGAATTCGAGTGTAAGGAAATGGAAAGAATTACATATGCATCAGTAGTTACGAGTTTGAACTATGTTCAGACATGTGCTCGCACTACAAAAAAAGTCCTTATTCATAGCAGATTACTATAGCTCGTTTTACTGAACTGCTATGGTAGATGTTTTCGAAATTTCCAAACCCTATAATAGCATTAGATAAACGCTATAATAGAGTTTCAATAAGCGGGAAGCTAAATTTAGCTAAACCGCTCAAACACTTAATTAAAATTTAGAGTCGTGAACGACGCAACTCATTTTCCCTCTTCAGTTTCATTTTTCCTTTTCATTTTCCCTCTCCAATTTTATTTTCCCACTTGACCACAACATCATCTCAGACAAAATCAGCAGCTCAAAAAAAATTCCTCTCTTCTCTCTTTTCTCTTCTCTCTCTCTCTAACCCTAAACGTGCCTGTATCTTCTTAAAACTCCAGAATCGTCGTTGATTTGATTCTCCAGAGCGTAAACCAGAAGCTTTTGGCTATGAATAAACTGTTGATGGAGAACCCTTTAGATGGCAGTATAGGGCTAGAGAAATAAGGAAACAACAAAATCCCGAGGCAGAAGCTACCCACATAAAAAACCCTTTAGATGCGGATGTTAGTTTTCTCTAATCTTTTCTGGGTTTCATGATACAGATTGAGTTCGTGTGTCTGGGTTGGTTCTATTTGTAATGGTTCTAAAGATTATCGTTTACAAATTTTCCACTTTTATTGGTTTCGTTTCTGGGAGCAATTCGATTGGTTTGGTGTTTTGTAGAGTTCCACTTGTGAAATTGAATAGGGTTTCTGGATTTTTAACAGTGTTTGATTTTCGTAGATCTTGACGAGATGGGGAGGAGCGTTATTGGAATTTTCCCAGTTTCATGCCAATGCTTCTAGGTGATTGCATTTTTTGGGGTTATGCATCGATTTAGGCTAGCTTGGATGATAAATCATTTGATTGAATATATGTACAAGAACCTAATTGTGATCGAATCTGTTTGGAAATGTGAAATCTGAAATTAATTAGTTTATATTTTCCTGTGTAGATGCCATTTCGAAGCTGGAAGAGGCGTTATCAATCGATCCAAAGAAGCACAATTCGCTTTGGTGCGTTGGAATGCTCATACTTCATATGGGTTTTTGACTCCTGATTCAATTGAGGCTGAAGATCACTTGGAGAAAGCTACTCACTACTTTCAACAAGCTGTCGACGAGGTAATCTCTTATAATCCATGTGCGGTTCTTGAATGTGTGATGTATATTAGCTTTCATTTTCTGCAGCAACCGGAGAACGAACCTTATCGGAGATCATTGGAATTGACTTCTAAGGTACATCTTTGATCTATCATATCTCACCATAATTATGAAGGATGTTAAACAAAAAAAACACAATAGACGGGAATCAAAGGATATATGTTGTAGAGGTTCCTCATACTGTCCTAATAATAGGAACTGAAAACGGTTCAGATTTATCTAATACTCTTAATTTTTTAGTGTAAAACAAAGTACATCTTGTGCAGTGAAGCAATGGTTATGAAGCTTTGGATTTTGTTCTTCAGACCAACACTCCTCTCTATGCTTAACTGCAGGCTCCTAAACTACATAAAGAGGTTAAATTTTCTCTTAAAGAAGTTTTTTTTTTTGGCTACAGAGTGGCTCATGCCTCTGGTACTCAATTACAATGCAGTTCTTGAAAAAAGAGTAGCTTGGGTGATGAGACACATCTTGATTTGGCTGTGGCTAGTGGAAGCAAGCAATACAATGGACCAATGCCTCTTCAACCGAGTTGTTCAGGTAAATGATATGCTTTAACTATCTCCTCTCTTCTATAGACTATTCTTTTATTATGTTATATTTCTTGATCTAGCCATCTATGGCCAGAGGTAGTAGTAAGACTGTTAACATTGTGTTCCACAGTTTGAAACGGCTAAAGACTACTTAAAGCCTGTTTTGGGAGGTAATATCGTTTTCTTTTTCATTTGTCTCAGGAAATATTTCAACGCTACAACTTATTCAGTGACACAAATGATCATTTGATGCGTTCAGGGATGGGTATGAGTTTTTTAAATCTGAATGTTGTTGCTGCAGTTGAGCGCCGACATGATCCAAGTATTTCTTCGTGGTTTATAGGCTATCAAGGGGATGAGGAATATTTTTGCTCAGGTACGATCCTCTTTTCGTATGCTTACTTGGTAAAACTTCTCTGAAACCTTGCTGATATGTAAGTTCCTTACATGTGGTTGATGTTGATAACGTGCGTAGGAGGGTCACGGTCAAGTTAATTCCAAGAATTGATCTGCAGCTTCTAGCCGATAAGCAGGTATGGTATCTTTCCATCCATAACAATAACAATTTGTGGTGTTGTGTTTGTGAAACATACTTGTTTCATTCAAGAATCAGAGGATTCCCTGCTTTCTATAAAGGTGTAAAAATTTCAAAACAGTAAGAGTCTCACCCACATTTATTATTACTTGGGTATTTTCAGGAAGGAAAGAGATTGTCAAGAAAAAAGTTTTGTTTTGCCTCCACACTTCATGAACGTGGATGAGGAAAGGTACGTACTTCTGTGGGGAAGTTATTCTATGCTTGTTAGTTCTTTTTGAAGCAATTGTTTTGGAGAAGCTTTTCGTTATGAATTTTTAATATTTGTAACGCCTTTAGGGAACTTCACTTACGCGTTGAGCGCCGAGGTGATCGGATGACGGGTGAAACTACTTCTAAAGGTATTAATCGTCACTGTTCTATTTATGCTTTTGACTCCAGGGACTCTGGTGCAGAAGAACAAAGAAGACTCATGATGGTACAACATAATCAAATGCCAAGGTTATTGTTGTCCTCAGATGAAAGCCTTCTTTCATTATTATTATAGGAATTTCATTGTTGTTATAGGATTGATGCTTTGTAAATTTTAGCTTGTAAGTTTCATATATTTGTTACTAACATTTCGTATTAATAAAGTCATTTTACTAATAAAATTATTTTATTAATATTTTTGAATGTTTTTATAGTACAAGTTCTATGGATACAAAATAAATATATAATAATAATAATGTAATACGGCTCGGCTCGGCTAATACGGCTCATATATCATAGCAATATTCAAATGCTATTGTATAAGGATCTATCATAGCACGAAATATGAATTGTAATCAATTTCTTACAAAAAATAGATGTGCTATAATAAAGTAAACAACATCATCTAAGTATTGCTATCGTATATGGACCTATCGTAGCATATAGAAACAATGCTATCGTAGAGTGCGTACCTATGATGGCTGCCGATGACATAGCATTTACGAATTCGCTATAAAACACCTATTATAGCATTATTTCCGCGCTAAGAATGTACATATTTCTTGTAGTGTCGACCAGAAATCACATTTGTTATTGGTATGTTGGATCAATATCAAAGAAATCCCAGAATGGACCACTAGAAATTTGAAAAGAAGGTGCTCGGGAACTTGCAAGACAAGAAACCTAAGGGTTCATACTTACATAAAGAATATATGATCATTTAGAGGTCATTATAATTCAGAT
Organism: Orychophragmus violaceus; assembly: GCA_030180135.1. Lineage (NCBI taxonomy): Eukaryota > Viridiplantae > Streptophyta > Magnoliopsida > Brassicales > Brassicaceae > Orychophragmus > Orychophragmus violaceus. Next base: position 16,846,398 of record CM058236.1, read on the forward strand.
TCAAATTATATTGGATATTTCGGTAGCTGTAAATCGATGTGTGGTTATTTGTTCCTATAAAGTGAAGGAAAAATAGCATGAAACAGTGGAAAGTAGTTTATTATTACTACTACCACTATTAAGACTTAATTTGTGGTATGCTTTGAGGCCATAATTCATGTATTAAGATAGCAGAACTTTATTTGGAGGTTTTGGAATGTCGACATTATAGCATGGCTGCTCAGAATTAATTTGACAAGTACTAGAAGGGTGTTAAACAAACTTGAGCTAAAAGTACTTGTTTGTTAAAGAGGATTGGTAGAAACGTATAATGTCTTTTGAGAAAAAATGTTGGACATGATGGGACCAGATCCTTTTAGTAGAGGATTACCACTCAAGGCGTTCAATGGCAATGTAGAAGGTATGAATGATATAGGTGAAGCATTGATATTCTAGTTATGGTATGTTCATAAAAGTTGTGATGCTATGAATTCACTTGAAGTTATTGATATGCTCAAAGTTTAATTCTCTAAGTTACACTGCAAGTGCACAGGCAAATGTAGTATATAGGGGTCGAACCACATAGACTCAAGAATCTTACAATAGACTATAGAGTGTCAAGAATATCTAAGCGAAGCAATCAATAAGAAGTAGATAGATCAGCAAATTGGTTTGTTTTCAGGTACTAAAAGCTCTAGGTCAAGGGCGTTCTCAGGAAATCATGTCATGCAGATCAACAAATCAGTCATGATCGAATTAATAACTGTTCTATAACTCAAACACAGATGTATAACTAACCAAATTTAGTTGCGAAAATTTATTAAGTCTAAACCATAGAAATCCAAATTTCTTTGCAATTTCTAACATATTAAACTAGCATTAAGTGCAGGTTCGATTAGTTCACAAATCAGTTAAACCAAATTTCTCTGCAGATAACTAATTTGCTAAACCTAAACAGATCAGATTCTAAATTACACTTTCGTGTCAATTTATAAACCCTAGATCTAGATTCCAATTGATCAGGTTAAAAACTAGTTTAAGCACAATTCAGGTTGAAGAACTAACAGATTATGAATCCTTAACTTATTTATTCAATCTAACAAGCCATGAAAACCCTATGACTATCCTTAAACCTAAAAATGAATATACTCAGACATATTGAATGAAGCAAACAACATAATATGAATAGATTGCATTAAAAAAGAGAGTAGAAAATGTAAAAGGGTTCGAAATCTTCTCCAAAAAGCAGTATAAGGAACAAATTAGCCCCAAAGCTCCAAAACTCTCTCTAGCTAAAAGTATGAAAAGTCTCTCTAGAATAAAACACCAAAACCCTAATATAAAGTGTATAACACATCTTGGGTATCTTTTGTAAATACTAGAACTTCTGGGCCAATTATGAAATTCTTCAAATATTCATTAAACGTCTGCGAATTATGGATTCGAGAGCTGTGTCAATCGAAGAAAGTGTGCATCAGTCGACGTTCAGGTCGTTCAGACACTCTGATCTTCTCATCACGGCTTTAGCTCCAATCGTTGCCCAAAAAGATCCAAAATCTTCCAAATCCTCCAAACGTGTGTAAACCTAATAAACACCTGAAAAGACTCAAAAGACACTACAAAAGACTCTAATATATACTTATAGCATGGCTTAAAACAGGTAAAAACCATGATATATAAACTCCCTCACATTTAGCCTTTGCTTGCCCTCAAGCAAAACATAAAACCAAGATGAGGAGAAGAAGTTTGAAAACTTCAGAAACTCGTTTCATCGTTGAAGTACCACACTCAGATTCTCCTTAGTAAACCACATGAAAAATGAACCTGCAAACATCAAGACCAAGTTTTTATTCTTGGGCTGTTGTAAATAATCCGAGAGGTCGTGTTCCGGCTAAGGCCTATAGAACTCATTTCACTCCGGTTATAGCTGAAAGTGGCTTTGTTCATATCGTTCAACATATACTTCCCCCACACTTAGCAACTGTCCTAAGTAAACTCCACAATAAAATTCAGAGCATTCAAATTCACCATACTGACTTCTAATATCTAATAAGTGCGGTCTCACCTAGGGAGTATCGAGCAAAGAACACATGGACTCTTACTCTGTTAGCATCTAACCACCAAACTATCATTTTCTGGTTCCGTTCTTCTCCTTTTCCTTCCTTAGCAACTGATTTTTCCCATTTGGGTATCATTTTATTCTTTCTATCAGTGCTCTTACCGCATTGGGATGTACTTTGGACACATTCCATGAATGCACCTGAGGTAATAGGGGTCTCTACCACTCTTGTGATCACTTCGAAGCTACTAGCTTATCCACAAGCTGTGTCAGAACTAACAGAGGAATCCGACTCGAAGTATACCAAGCCCTTATGTGAGAAAATTAAGTCAAGTTAAAGGTGAAGTCAGTAATGGATTCTCTGAATATCTGAAGTGATGTGGGTGTCCTCAGTAGGTTGATCTGCGTTCGGTTTTCTAATAGTCAGAGATCATCTGCAAGCTCATCCAATGGTGACTTAGGTTCCTGCGAGTGTTGTAATCTCCTAAAAAAGTCATAGTTTCCTACTAAACTGTTTTGACTCAATAAAACACACTATCCCTAGTGGACCGCAACGATCGACACACATCGTTCTCCATTCTTCCGTGCAGTTTGATCTCATCCACTGCTTAAACCGCAAACTAAACGGCATAATTGCATTATAAACTCTCGGTTACTTCCCTCTGCTGACCCAACCGCAACAGACCTGCATCGATCGACACACAGGTCCGTGTCGATTGATGCAAGGCGATTTCCAGACTCATGACTTAGCTCTGTACAACGAAAACACCAAAAATAAAAAACACCAAGTAAAATCGAATCAAAAACACCAAATGAATATGTACAGACTTACCAGTGGGTTGCCTCCCACTCAACGCTTCTTTAACGTCATTAGCTTGACCGGAAGGAGATCAGGCAGAGGGTGCATCATCCAGAGGCAGAATCTGACCTCTTGGAATCTCGTCCTTAGCCCAATAATGCTTCACTCTCTGTCCGTTGACAGTAAATTCCTTTCCTTCTGAGCTAATACAAACAACAACACCATACAGGCGCACTTCCTTGATTGTGAAAGGACTTGACCATCTAGAACACAGCTTACCTGGTAACAATTGTAAATGAGAGTTATACAAAAGTACTTGATCATTCGGCTCAAACTGTTTGGAGACAATCTTCTTGTCATGATATTCCTTAGTCCTCTGTTTGTTCAGCTTCAAATTCTCATAGGCATGATGCCTAATCTCATCCAATTCATTCAGCTGCACTAATCTCCTCTCTGCTGAAGGCTTCAGATCAAAGTTCATTTGCTTCACAGCCCATGATGCCTTATGCTCAAGCTCAACTGGAAGGTGGCAGACTTTCCCATATAGAAGATGCAACGGTGTAGTCCCAAGTGGCGTTTTAAACGCAGTCATGTAGTCCCATAACGCATCATCCAGTTTTGCAGACCAATCCTTCCATGTCTTTTTAAACTGTCTTCTACAGGATCTCCTTAATCTGTCTGTTAGAGACCTCTACTTACCCACTAGTCTGAGGATGATAAGGAGTAGCCACACGATGATGAACGCCATGCTTCTGTAGCAGCTTCTCAAAGACCTTGTTGATAAAGTGGGATCCTCCATCACTTATCACAAACCGAGGCACTCCAAATCTAGGGAAATGATGGTCTTAAACAGCTTAAGAACCACCAAAGAGTCATTGGTTGGACTAGTTATTGCTTCCACCCACTTGACACATAATCCACAACAACCAATATGAAGTTATTCCCATGAGATGAGGGAAAATGACCCATAAAATCAATGCCCCAGCAATCGAAAACCTCAGCATCAAGAATGAAATTCTGAGGCATCTCATGCTTCTTATTGATTTTCCCTCTCCTCTGACAGGCATCGCACTGAGAGACAAACAAATGAGCATCTCTGAAAATAACCTTAGGAACAGTCTTGAAAATAGCAAAATGTCCGGCATAATCTGATCGATGGAAATGAAATAGAAGGTCTGGAACCTCTGATTCTGCAATGCATCTCCTGTAAATGCCATCCGAACAGTGCTTATACAGATAAGGCTAATCCCAATAGAACCTTCTTAGTTCTCTGAAGAACTTCTTCTTTGCATACCCCCTTGAGATCATCTGGTTCAGTCTCTGCAGCCAGGTAATTTGCAATATAAGCAAACCATGATCGATCGGCCGTCGAAACAGCGTAATGATCCATGTTGTAGTGACCAATCTGAACCTTCAGAGGTTCTGGGTTTGTAATCGCCTTGTGTCGATAGACGCATAGAGCTGCATCGATCGACTCAGCCCCGAGACGTGCATTGACCATTGCAAATGTGGCATCGATCGACGCATGTTCTGCATGTTGGAATTGTGTCCAGTAATCTCGGTACTGTCTCTAGAAAGTAAGAGTATGTCAATGATCAGACATAAGTCATACAATGCTGGGGATCATGATGGCTTGCTAGAGTCCGCTCATGATCTATAAGTCTTGGACTTATTGCCTTTATTGTATGATCCCATATGGGTCACACGCCTAAGCTAACGGGAAAATACGAAGTAACGGTTTAGCAGAGGTACGGTAAAAGTGCTAGGCATTTACTGTACTTGGAGAGACTAAAGGGCCTGATTAAATCCAAGGGATTTAATCAGAATAGAGAATTGGGCCCAAAAGCCCATGAGAACTAGGAGGGATTTTAATGAATAAAATCAGACCTAGCTCTCTAATTCTTGACACCTATTTTGCGCCTCCCAGCCTCTCTTCTGCGCTTTCTCTCCTTGCTGGTCTAGCAGCCAAATTCCCTGATTGCGTGTGTGAGCCTTTGGAGGATCCATCTCTCGGTGTATCTCCCTGATCATTGACCTGTTCTCAATTCCGCTGCAAACAAACAGGTAAAAGGTGAGATCTAATGTTTCTAAATAAGAACACCTAGATCTAATGCATGTTTAGGTTGATATCAATATGAGAATTGAATCAGGATCAACCGAAACTTCCAACAGTGGTATCAGAGCCATTGGTTCTTAGGTTTCTTGTTTTAGATTCATTGTTTAGGTTGTTTAATCTGTTTAGATGTGTTTTGAATCCATTACTGATAAGAAAAACACATAAGAAACTGAATTAAATCCTGAACAAACACTTGAATCACAAAACCGAGCTATATGACTCGGGTTTTGTTGATTGGCCAAGGGTGATCGACCGGCTTGGCCGGTTAGTGATCACGGCCGAGAGACCGGGCGGGCAAAGATGGCCGGTCGGACGGAGCGATCGCAGGTCGGACGCACGATGGTCGGATCGGATCGGTTCATACGATCGCGATCGATCGTCGCGTCACGACCGATCACTCGTCCCGATCGCGTCCCAGCCGAGCGTCCATACGGTCGCGTGCGTACGTCCGGTGAGCCGTCCCTGTCCCGTCCCGAATGTCCAGCTGATTCGTCCCGACCGTTCTCGAACTCGGATCGACCGGCTCGCGGCTGAGCGGCTGGATGTGAGTTTCTTGGATGGAAACTAGGTCACGACCAACTCGGTTTGGTTCGTGACCAATTCGGTTCGGTTTAAGGCTCGGTTTAAAATTTGATTAAAAATCAACGTTCTGGTTTAATAAACAGATTTTAATAATTTTATTAAATCTGGTTAAACCGGGATAAGAAATCCAATGTCGAAAGAAATATTGGATTTAGTGCCTAAACCAGGAATTTCTAATTTGATTTGGTTGGACCAAATAAATTGAGAAATTCCGGTTTAGTAAATAACCGGTTGACAATTGTGGTCATCGTAGTAATTAAAACTTGGTTAGACCAGTTTTAATGAACCAAACCGGTTATGTCAATTAATTGGACAATTGGGTCATGTCTTGGACATGGACCAATTCTTGGGCCTCGGGCCAAGAAGTTAAAACAATTGGGCCAGTTAATTGAGTCTTTCTTCAGATTAATTCAAAATCTATTTTATAAAATTATAAAGTCGGTTTTAAATTAAAGTTTCCGAAATTTTATAATTAGAAAGTTTCTTAAAATAGAATTTTCTGAATTTGCGGGTTTTGGATTTTAAAGAAGTTTCTAAAGTTAGAAAGTTTCCGGATTTAGAAAGTTTCCAATTTTAGAAAGTTTCTAAAAATAGTAGGTTTCCATAAATAGAAAGTTTCCCGAAATAGTAATCTTCTATTTTGGGAATGATTTTAATAAACCTACGAACCTCAAACAATATCAAGCGTTGGATGTCTTGTCCAGGCTATGTCAGCTGTCAAAGCCCATTCAATTGCATTCATGGCCTTACAGTGTGAGGATGTCTGCTTTTGCGTGGGTAAGACGGTTTGTGATTCATAAATGTCATTGGGAGTCCCAGACATTAATGATTACATGACTGTATAGTCCGGTTTTCTTGACTAGGCCATCGGGAGTCCCGGGCCTTGAGACATCAGAGTGGATTGGGCCTCGGGCCCAGATTCACAACCAAGAGTTATATCACGGATATAATTAGCCGATATAGGGCTTGCCGATATAAGCTAAGGTTGGGTGACGGCCAGTGGCCCACTTTAATCTTAGTTATATGTGGATCTTGGAATCATTATATTCTATTGAGGGTAACTTAAGTTATTGAATATAATGCGTGATTAATCATATTAAATTTGATACGAGATTAATCATATTGAACATATTAACTAAAATCCTTTTTATCTTATATTTCAGTTATGACTAGCACAAACAATCAAAACACTTTCTCGATCCGGTCTATCCTTGGGATGGACAAGCTGAACGGATCAAATTTCTTGACTTGGTCGCGGAACCTGAGGTTAGTCCTCAGGCAGGAGAGAAAGGACTATGTTCTTGAGAGAGCTCTCCCCGTAAGGATCGGGTCCAATGCCTCCCATGCAGTATATGATGCTTGGAATAAGCATTATAATGATGCGGTAGATGTGCGTGGTCTGATATTGGCTACCATGGACTCTGACTTGCGGGAGCAATATGAGAACATGGAGTCGCCAATAGAGATGATCAGCAGTCTGAAATTGAAATTTCAGGAGCAGATAAGAGTGGAGAGATACCAGTTGGTTAAGTCTCTCACTAGCTGCAAGCTACCGAATGATAATCCGGTGAGTCCTCATGTCAGTAAAATGATAGGTTATATTGATAACCTGAGGAAACTGGATTATCCAGTTAGCCAAGAATTGGCAACTGAGATCATTCTGCAGTCACTGCCGTCAAGCTATGATAAGTTCAGGAAGAACTATATCAAGAAAGGCTTAACGAAGACGCTGACTGAACTGCATAATATGCTCAAGACGGTTGAGCCAAACGTGAAGGGTAGGTTTATGAAACCTAGTACTGACAAGGGTGAAGACAAAGTTGTCCAGATTTTGAATCATGGCAAGCGTGTGTCTTCTGAGCCCAAGTCAGATACCTCTTACGTTGGTAAGTGCTGCTACTGTAAAGAGATAGGGCATTGGAAGAGAAATTGCATAAAATTCATGGAAGACGATGAGGAGTTGAAGTTAATGTATGAGACTACTTCCTCAGGTATTCATGTTATTACTTCAAGTTCTACCTTATAGGTATTGGATACTGGTTGTGACACTGATATTTGTGAAAATATGCAGAGCCTAAACAACAGTAGAACGTTGAAGGAAGGACAAGTGGAACTGCATGTCTGGAAGGAGCTTTGGAAGCTGCCTCAGCCGTAGGGTTTTCACTTGTAGATGCCTTCGAGGCTTGGTTTTGTATTAAGTAATTGCTACAATGTACCTGCTTTAAGCAGAGTTGTTTTTCATTTTCTTGTAAGAATTTGAATGTTTTCATTTTGATAAAAGACAAGTTTTGTTCTTTTGATCTTAATGAAATATTTATTGTAGCACCCTATTCAAGGAATGGGTTTTGTATCTTAAACCAAAGAGTGCCTAAATATAACATAAAAACCGAATTGGTTTAAATCTGATGAATTAAACCTGAATTTTCTTGGTACAAAGTCTTGGTCACATAGAGTAAGACGGATTCAGAAATCCCATAGTTATGGACTGTTGGGCTCATTTGATACGATATCTTATGAGACTTGAATTCTGTTTACTGGACCAAAAGACAATGGGCCCATCTTAGCCGAGCTAGAGAAAGGCTCAAAGGCTTATTGGAGATTGAACATACTCATGTATGTGGTCCGATGAGCAACAATGCCAGAGAAAATTTTCTTGTACTTCATTGTCTCGACTGATTAATTCAGTGAGTAAGACTGTGTTCATTTGATGAGACACAAGTCGGAATTCTTTGACATGGTCGAAAGAGTTCCAGAATGAAGTATAGGATCTGAATGACAAAAGTATTAAGACTCTGGATTAAATCACGAGTGAGAATACTTAAGTCATTGATTATGTGATCATCTGAATGAGTGTGAAATCGTTTCACAGCTCATTTCTCCTGAAAACCTGAAGGTGTTTCTGTGAGAAAGAATCAAATCTTATAAGAAATGATTAAAGATGAATCACACGAATCTTCCATGATATTTTAAGAATAACGCTCTAGAAATATCTAAGTTTACGCTAAATTAGTTCCACAAATATCAGTTGAAAGACACCACGTTAATGTGGATTGGAATCGATCCAAATTTGTCTTTACTGAGTATTTGTAGTTGTGCTACTTCGCTGGTTATCCTAGAGAAACTAAGGCTTGTTACTTTTACGTCCAATCTGTTTTCTAAGAAGGGAAGTTATTTTTCAAGAAGAACAGTGGGAGTAAAAGCATAACTCTTGGTTTTCTCAAGAAAACCAAGGCTCGGTACTTTTACGACCATTCTGTTTTCTAAGAAGGAAATTACTTTCCAAGAAGAACAGTGGGAGTAAAAAGTATTTTTACGACCATTCTGTTTTCTAAGAAGGGAAGTTACTTTCCAAGAAGAACAGTGTGAGTAAAAGTACAACTCGAAGAAATTCGAGAAATACAGGAGGCTGCTTAACCTATTGAGGGAGAGCAGCGGAAGGATTTACAGATTTCTGTAGAATCTACACCTGTGGAGCCTGAAGTTCGCAGATATGAAAGAATCAGTCACTAATCCGAGAGTGATTTCTCGTCATTAGTTTAGCCTGATGATCATTGAATGTTCGCATGATCTGATGATCATAGGAAACGACAAATCTGCGAAATCCTAGGAAGCGAAAGTGAGCCCAGACTCCGAAGAATTACATTTTGTGTAAGTTGGCTTCATCGATCCATTCATGGATGGAAGCAAACATATCGGAGTTGGAATCTTCGTTCTGTTGAAGTAGTCAAAGTTTTGACTTGAACAGAAACGAAGCGGAACTGTGTGTTTACTAATAGATTAGTGGAAGCAATATTGCATTTCTCAAAGTGTATGTCGATGACATACTGATTCTCGGATATAACGTCCCAATGCTGTAGTCGGTAAAGGACTAGCTTGGGAGTTGGTTTAATGAATGACATGGGTAAAGCCACGTAGTTCTTGGATTTTGGATCTAAAGATAGAGATCCAAAAGAGCTGGTAGGACAAAGTCAGAATTCTTAAATTGACAAAGTCCTACACGTTTTGAGCAATCCAAGAAGGGTTTTATGCCAATGTCACATGGCATTAAGTTAAGCAAGATACAGTATCCTACGATAACTGATGAGCTTAAATGCATGGATAGGATTCCATATGCTTCGGTAATTGGATCTATCATGTATGCCATGAAACGTACTTGTTTGATGTTGCTTTAATGCTAAGCAAGACAAGTAAAGACCAGTCAGATCCAGCAAAGAATCAAGTTTCCTAAAGTATGTCCTAAAGTATTTGAGGAATACCAAGGATAAGTTCTTGATTTACGGAGAAAGTGATGTGCTACAAGTCAAAAGAGTCTGAAAGGCAAGTTTCCAACAGACAAAGATGATTTCCGGTCACAGTCCGGTTATATCTTGTGTCTGTCTGGCGGTGCAAGGCACTGTTGCTGACTCCATGACTTAAACTGAACATTTCGCAGCTTGGAAAGCGGCGAAAGAGGTTGTTTGGAAAGAAGAGTTCGTCACTGAACTTGATGTGATTCCCAACATAGATGAGACTAGCTGCACATCAGAGGTCCAAACACCTTGAGATAAATGACAGAGATGTTAAGTAGATCAGCAAGTTTCAACAAATGAGAACGTTGCTAATCTATTAACGAAGCCACTCCTTAGCCCTAAGCACGAGTCACGGACTGTAGCTGTAGGATAAGTGAAGTTAAGATGTAGTCTTAATTTCAGTGGGAGTTAGTAAAGGGCTTTATTTAGTTATTGATATGTTCTTGTAAAACATTTGAGATGTTTAATAATGAAATTATTATTTCGAGATTATTTTAACTGTGATGAAATAATCGTTCCAAAATGAAATGAACCATTTTATAGGTCATCGAAGTAAATGACTTGATCTTGAGTCATCAAAGTCATTTAGCTTGGTCATAAGACCCTATATTTGATAGATGGTTTATATCATCCTGTCCCTAGTCGAAGGTTGTTGAAATTGGAACACCAACAACCGTGTGAGACTGGATTGGTACGTGACTTATGACAAAGTCTTAGTGTGTCATAGATGCGCGGCATCAAAGTCAGTACATAGGTGTATGTTGGGGAACATACGACCGGACAAGACCCGCTTATAAGAACTCTTCAGGATATTTATATCTGTGTCATAAGAGATTCTTACTACGACTATAGAGTATAGTCCTTAGACCTGAGTTCGCATGCATGTGACTGCACATGGATTGATGCACTTTGATCATTGTCTAACGCTATCGTTCTGCGATAGTTATAAGGACCTTGTTTGGGTGTATTATGAAATGCGTAGTTTACAGTGATGGAACAAGACGGGATTTGTCCCTCCAATATAACTGGAGTGAATATCTCTAGGCCAATCGGAGATTTGAATACTGGAAAATGCATGGCCATGCTCAAACGGACTTTCCCGAGTCGTTTGGATTGTCAGTATCAAATCAGAGTCCGATGAACAAGATTAGGCTTTATAAGGATGACACCAATCTTGCCTTATGACTAATCGAGATATTGTGACAAAAGGATTATGAATACAGAGATTCCAGTACAAGTGGGAGATTGTTGGAATTGTGTCCAGTAATCTCGGTACTGTCTCTAGAAAGTAAGAGTATGTCAATGATCAGACATAAGTCATACAATGCTGGGGATCATGATGGCTTGCTAGAGTCCGCTCATGATCTATAAGTCTTGGACTTATTGCCTTTATTGTATGATCCCATATGGGTCACACGCCTAAGCTAACGGGAAAATACGAAGGAACGGTTTAGCAGAGGTACGGTAAAAGTGCTAGGCATTTACTGTACTTGGAGAGACTAAAGGGCCTGATTAAATCCAAGGGATTTAATCAGAATAGAGAATTGGGCCCAAAAGCCCATGAGAACTAGGAGGGATTTTAATGAATAAAATCAGACCTAGCTCTCTAATTCTTGACACCTATTTTGCGCCTCCCAGCCTCTCTTCTGCGCTTTCTCTCCTTGCTGGTCTAGCAGCCAAATTCCCTGATTGCGTGTGTGAGCCTTTGGAGGATCCATCTCTCGGTGTATCTCCCTGATCATTGACTTGTTCTCAATTCCGCTGCAAACAAACAGGTAAAAGGTGAGATCTAATGTTTCTAAATAAGAACACCTAGATCTAATGCATGTTTAGGTTGATATCAATATGAGAATTGAATCAGGATCAACCGAAACTTCCAACACTGCAATCTGACAGTTCTGTAAATTTCTGTCCAAATCCGTTCTGAACACTGTCTCAATCAAATTGATGTTCTCCTCTGGTAGAAAATCATCAAGAGGGACGTCTTCTTCAACCCTGATCCTTGAAATATGATCAACAGCTCCATTCTCAAACTCCCTTTTTGTCTTTAACCTCAATGTCAAACTCTTGAAGAAGAAGAATCCATCTCAGAAGCCTTGGCTTTGCATCCTTCTTCTGCATCAAGTACTTCAAAGCTGAGTGGTTTGTATGTATTATCACCTTAGATCCAACCAGATATAGGCGAACTTTCTCAAAGGCAAAGATAACTGCCAATAATTCCTTCTCTGTAGTGTCATAGTTTCTCTGCGCATCATCTAGTGTTCTACTGTCATAATAGATAGCATGAAGTTTCTTGTCCTTCTTCTGCCCCAGAACAGCTCCTACATCGAAATCACTTGCATCACACATAACCTCAAAAGGTAACTCCCAATCTGGTGGATGCACTATAAGAGCACTCACTAAGGCTTGCTTGATCTGTTCAAATGCAGTCTGGCAATCTGCAGTGAACTCAAATTTCACATCCTTATAAGAAAGCAGTTAGTGGTCTAGTAATATTACTGAAATCTTTGATGAACCTCCTGTAGACCCATCATGTCCAAGAAAGCTCCTCACAGACTTCACATAATCTGGCGCCTGAAGGTTGGTCATAACCTCAATCTTGGCGCGATCGACCTCAATACCTGCTTCTGATACTTTGTGCCCAAGAACAATATCATCTCTGAATATGAAATGACACTTCTCCCAATTCAGATCCAAGTGCTTCTCCTCACATCTAACTAACACTTTGTACAGATTATCCAAGCACTCATGATAAGATGACCCATAGACAGAAAAGTCATCCATAAATACCTCCATAAAATCCACAATCATGTTTGTAAAGATAGACATCATACATCTCTGAAAGGTAAATGGTTCATTACAAAGTCCAAAAGGCATTCTGCGGTATGCAAAAGTACCATAGGGATAAGTAAAAGTAGTCTTCCCCTAATCCTCTGGATGAATGAGAATCTGAAAGAAGCCAGAGTACCCATCGAGGAAGCAATGATAAGGATGATTAGCTAACCTCACCAGCATCTGATCAATAAAAGGCAAGGGTAAGTGATCTTTCCTAGTCGCAAAATCCAACTTCTTGTAATCGATGCATATCTTGTGTCCAGTCACAGTCCTTGTAGGAATAAGCTCGTTCTTCTCATTCTTCACCACAGTGAGACCACTTTTCTTATGAACAACATGTACTGGACTGACCCAATCACTGTCAGAGATAGGATAGAAGATTCCAGCATCCAGCAATTTCATAATCTCCTTCTTCACTACTTCCTTCAGATTCGGATTCAGCCTCCTCTGATGCTCAACAGATGACTTTATCTCATCCTCAAGATGTATCCTATGCATGCACAACTTCAGAGAGAAACCTGAAATGTCATTAAGAGAATAGCCAAGAGCTTTGCGATACTTGCGCAGCTTGCTCAGCAGTAAGGAAGTCTCTGCGTTGTTCAAGGTAGCATTAATAATCACTAGATATGTCGAATTAGGTCCAAGAAATGCGTACCTTAGCCCAGATGGAAGTTGTTTTAGTTTGATTTTAAGAACCTAACTCTTCTGCCCAGTTGGTCATGATATGCGTCGATCGATGCACATGGTGTGTTGATCGATGTAGCGGCTCGTTTTGCACTTCCAATTTCATGAATTACTCTGTTGAATCCATAAATCTAGCATAACAGATAACAAGCTCGTCTTCCATATGCTCTAATTACTGTACTGAGCTTAGGAGGGCTCTTTCTAATGGATACTCAGCATGTGTCCTATGAAAGAATTCCTCTGCCAAATTACTGAGAGTGTCCACATAAAAGGTATGTCTGTCGATGGTTGGTCTCTTCACCATCTTATCCATATCAAAACTCATCTTCAGATCGCCCACATTCAGAATAATAGTCCCTTCTTGCAGTCAATCATCGCACCAGCAATAGCTAAGAATGATCTACCCAAGATAAGTGGATCCTTTGGTTCTTCTCCATACTGCAGAACCACAAAGTCTATAGGAATCACCCAGTTACCAATCCTGATTGGCACATCCTAAAATACTCCTTCAGGGATCCGAATAGTCCTGTCAGCTATAACTAATGAGATTCTAGTAGGAATGAAATATGTCATCCCAAGCTTATTATCAACATATAAGGGCATAAGGTTACACTTGAACCAAGATCACATAATGACCTCTCAAATCTATCTCAGTAGATAGAACAATCTAATATAAAGCTCCCTGGATCTTTTAGTTTCTCAGAAATCCTGCCTTGAATCACAACACTACATACCTCTGAGATCATCAGTACACTCTCTTCATCAGTCATGTTACCAGCAAGCATGTCCTTGAGATATCTCTTCATCACATGAATAGTCTTCAGAGCATCAATCAAAAGGAACTTCAATCAAAACCTTATTCATTATCTCCTTGAATTTAGGAAACTACAGCTCGTACTTAGACTTCATTGGGTTCTTAGGGACGGGAACCTTAGAGGCTTGTAGACCCTTTCATCAGCCTTCTTTAGCTTCTCTGCGTCTTATTTCTGTGCAGGGCTCGTGCGTCGATCGACATTAGGAGTGCGTCGATCGACATTAAGAGTGTGTCGGTCGACACTCGGCTCAGGTGCAACGACCTCTGTGTCGAGATTAGGCTCAGTCTCTCGATTCACACCCTGCGTCGATCGATGCTGGGGTGCATCGATCGGTGCAGTCTGCAATCCGCGAATTTCATCTTCCATCTCCCCAATCTCAGCGATTTCTTCCAAACTTAGACACTTTTTGGTGCAGGAAATACCTCCTTACAACTTCTCAACATAATTTCACTTCATTGCTACTTCGGATTAGCATCAGTTCGTCCAAGGAGAGATCCATCTTGTCTCTTTACAGACCCAACAGTCTGTGCAACTTGAACATCCAATTTCTTCACATGAGTGCTTAAGGCATCAATATTTCCATTCAAATCCAAGTAAAGAGCATCAATCTTTCCATTGAAGTCCACTGTACTCTTCTGCTGTCCTTCCAATAGCTACTCCAATAAACCCATCATCTTATCATACTGCTTATTTTGAGGAGGAGCAGGTTGATATGATGAAGATCCATAGTTCCTGGTGAAGCTACTAGTGTTGTTTCCAGGGCTGTTGTTACTCTGATAAGGCTTCTGGTATTGAGGCTTAGGAGTGAAACCAGAGAAGTTTTGATTACCTGTGAAGGTACTTCTCTGACCCATTCCATTGTAGCCACCTATGCCTTGTTGATTCCCAAATCTGTTCCCCTAAAAACCAGTTCCACCAACATAGTTCACATCCTCTTCTTCGCAGCCTTCATCAGCATCAAATACCTCAATACCCTGAGCAAAATGGACATTCTTATTCCCAAGCAGAAGACTGTGGGCAGAATCAATCTTGTTCTTCATCTCTGCCATATGCGAGCTATCAACCTTTCCACCAGATTTTTTCCTCTCCAGATCAGCATTCTTAGTGCTATTACTAAACACCAAGTTCTCAATCAGCTCCTTAGCTTGCTCTGGCGATTTAGTGTTGAAGTTCTCATTGCTAACAGCATCCAAAGCCATCCGATATCACAAATCAACTCATCTGAAGAAAATGCCAAGCAACTGTACTTCAGAGAAACCATGATGAGGGCAATCTCTCTGGTAGATCTTGAACCTTACCCATGTTTTTTTAAAGGGCTATGTACTGTTTAAACTTTAAAAGATCCTCTCTCAGCTGATCAGATCTAGCATCATCATAAAAGTGCCTAAGAAACTTCCTATTAACTGCATCCCAAGTTGTCAGAGTTCCATGTGGAATCTGCTTCAGCCAATTTGCAGCTTCTCCTCCAAGAGAGTGTTCGAAACGCTTACAGTGCAGGAAGTCATAGCTCACTACATTATGAATGGCGCATGTCGCTGACACTTTTCACACTTGTTAGAATAGGTCTCGCAATCGGTTATCATAGTCGGCCAATAGTGACCGTTCAACTTGATTTTGAGGGCGAGAGACCTGCCTCCGGAGTGGTTTCCGCATGCTCCAGAATGCGTTTCTTCGAGAACCCGACTTACTTCATCTCCGTTTATGCATCTGAGGAGGATCTTGTTAGCAGAATACTTGTAGAGGATACCTTCATGTATAGTGTATCGCGCGCTCTTGACTTTAAGTCGTCGTGCTTCCCATTTATCTTCTGGGAGCTTTCCCTCTGTCAGGTATGCTCTTATCGGAAGTCGCCAGTCTTTATTGTCGCCGGTTAGGACAGCGATGAGGTCTGTGCCCTTTGCTTGAATATTGTAGCACATGTCGTCCTCACCACTCGGGATTATTTCTTCAGGTTCTTCTTGATTGCTTTCAGGGGGCGGGATGCTTGGTTCATGGATAGTTTCTACCGGGATCCGTCGACAGAGATTGGGATTAGATGCCAGCGATGCGAGTGCATCTGCCGGGGCATTCTCCTTTCTTGGTATCTGGACAATGTCGATGAATTCGAAGGAACTGGTGAGTTCCAACGCCGTCTTTCGGTAAGCCTCCATTCGTTGATTTTTAGCTTCGTAGTCGCCGTTGATCTGGTTGGCTACAAGCATGGAATCACAATGGGCCAAGAGATGTCGTACTCCGATTTCCCTGGCTAGTCTGAGACCGGCTAACAAAGCTTCGTACTCGGTTGTGTTGTTAGAAGCCGTGAAACCTAGTTTGAATGACTGCTCTAGTATCTCGCCGGTTGGTGATATGAGACGTATCCCTATCCCGGCTCCTTTTTTAGATGAAGCCCCGTCAACGAACAATTTCCAATTTTTGTCTTCTATCTCGGTACCGACATCCAATTCAGGCGATAATTCGACAAGGAAATCAGCTATCACCTGTGACTTGGCGGTTGTTCTGTTTCTGTACTCGATGTCGTACTCACTTAACTCTATTGCCCACTTGGCTAGACGGCCAGACTGCCCTGGGCTATGAAGTATCGTTCGAAGAGGTTGACTGCTTAATACGGCAATCGGATGTGACTGAAAATATGGTCGCAGCTTCCGTGCCGAGATGACGACTGCGAAAGCCAGTTTTTCCATTGCAGGATACCTGGTTTCGGCTCCGTTCATCGTTTTGCTAACGTAGAAGATCGGCTTCTGTTCCCCTCGGTCTTCCCGTACTAGTACGCCACTGACTGCTGTCGTTGAGACGGCGATGTAAAGCAACAATGTCTCACCATTCTCGGGTTTAGACAGTATCGGCGGGTTCGACAAGTAGTCTTTGAGCTGGATGAATGCTTCCTGACACTTATCGTCCCACACGAATCTTTTGTTCCCTCGTAGGAGCTCGTAAAAAGGCAGACATTTATCCGTTGACCGGGATATAAACCTGTTCAAGGCGGCTATGCGGCCAGTGAGACGTTGTACCTCTCGAGTGTTCCTGGGAGATGGCAAGTCGATTATGGCTGTGATCTGCTTTGGATTAGCTTCTATTCCTCTCTGAGTTACCACGTATCCTAGGAACTCTCCCGATGTCACTCCGAACGTACACTTAGTTGGATTAAGCTTCATGCCGTACCGGTTAAGGATGTTGAAACATTCCTTTAAATGGCCGACATGTTGAGAGGCGATCAGAGATTTGACTAGCATGTCGTCGATGTAAACCTCCATTGTTGCGCCGAGTTATCCTGCAAACATCCGGTTTACCAGCCGCTGGTAGGTGGCGCCGGCGTTTTTGAGGCCGAAAGGCATGACTTTGTAGCAATATGTGCCGCGTTCAGTGATGAAGGCCGTCTTTTCTCTGTCGTCTGGGTTCATGAGGATTTGATTATACCCTGAGAACGCATCCATGAATGATAGCAATTCGTTCCCGGCCGTCGCCTCAACAAGTCGGTCGATATGCGGCAGCGGGAAACTATCCTTGGGGCAAGCTTTGTTGAGATCCGTGAAGTCGACACATACTCTCCACTTCCCGTTTTTCTTCTTCACGACCACTGGATTGGCCAACCAGTCAGGATATTTGACTTCTTGGATTGAACCGGCTTCGAGTAGCTTCTCTACTTCATCGTTGACTGCTTTAGCTCTTTCAGGGCCGAGTTTTCGCCTCTTTTGCTTGACTGGCTTGTAAGTCGGATCGACATTCAGCTCGTGAGTTGTAATGGTTGGATTGATACCCTTCATGTCCTTCATTGTCCACGCAAACGTTGTAACGTTTTGCTGTAGGAAGGCGATCAGTTCCCCTTTGATGTCGTCTGGCAATTCTGCGCCAATGCCTACACACTTGCTTGCATCTGATTCGTCAATGATGACTTGCTGGATCAGTTCTTTCTCCGGTCCTTTTCTTCCGTGTTCTGTGTTGATCATGCAGGAAGGCACCCTGATCTTATGTTCTCTCGCGAAACACGACCGGCTTGCGCTCTGGCATCCTTTGACTGTCTGGATTCCTTTAGGTGTCGGGAATTTCAGACATTGATGGTATGTCGAGGATACCGCCTTCATGCTATACAGCCATGGAGTTCCGAGGATTACGTTATAGATGGTTGGCTTGTCAATGACATGAAACCTCACCAATCTGTTAACTCCTCCTGCGAAAACAGTCAACTTGATCGTTCCAATTGTGTATGTCGTCTCACTTGTGAACCCGGTGAGCGGCTTGGCCTTCTGCTTGATATCCTCCTCCTTAATATCCATCTTTTTGAGTGTATCTAGAAAAATTAAATCTATCGAGCTCCCGGTGTCCACCAGTATTCGAGATACTTGGCAACTTCCGATCAGAAGCTCAACCACTAGCGGGTCGTTATGAGGGTAGTGAGTTCCATAGAGATCCTGGTCGGTAAAGATGACGGGTGGATCATCTGACAGGATTGGTTGAGGCGCCTTTTGCGCGGCTAATGCTAGGCGTTCATAGACCTTGATTGACCGGACCGAATCATTTACGGAGATTAGACCTCCCATGATCATGTTGATTCTTCGGATGGTCTTGGGGGTTTCTTCTTCGTCCTCCTCTTCTTCCTCACGGTTACGTTTCAAAGCTATGCTTTTGATACGCCGTGGTGGTTTATCCTGCTTAGGAGCCTGCTCATCGGATTTGTCTTCCTTCTTTTGTCCTGATTCCTCCTTTTTTAACCTTTCGATGGCCGCCTTGATCTCTTCGTTGGAAAGTCGGGAGTAGAGTGCGTTTCTGAGATTCCGACATTCAGCCGTGTCGTGCGACGTAGCTTGATGGTATTCGCAGTACTTATCCCCCGTAGCGGAAGCCGCTTGCGCCTTCTTTGCCTCTTTACCCCTTTTATTCCATGGTTTTGATGATCGGGACTTGTCGGTGTCGTCCACGACCATTGTTTTGGCGCTTTTACCGTCGTAGTGCTGTCTGGGTTCTCTTTCTTCCTTTTTATCTGCTTGTTTTCCGGAACCGAACCTCTTTGCTAATGCGACCTTCTTCTCTTCCAATTCCACGAACTTGTTTGCCCGATGGAGTGCGTCTTCGATGGTTAGTGGCGGGTTGATGACTAAATCTTGGTAGAAAGGCGACTCATGCCAGACGGCGTTTGTCAGGGCCGCGATAGTGAACTTATCTGGTGCCTCAGCTCGTGTCATTACTGCCCTGAACCTTTCTATGAAATCTTTCAATGTTTCCTTCTTCTCTTGCGTCATCGACATCAACGCACTCAGCGAAGTGTCCTTACGAATGTAGGCAAAGTGATGCCTCACGAATGCCCATGTGAGGTCGGAGAAGCTATCGATTGATTTGGATGGGAGTCGGGAGAACCAGTTTAGCGCGTCCCCTTCCAGGGTTTCGGTGAACAGTTGGCAGAAACCGATGTCACGCTCCTCGCTTGATGAGAACCGTGCCTTTGCCGCCATGATTTTGAACGTTGTGAGGTGGGTTGCTGGGTCTTTTGTGCCGTCGTACATCGGTAGCCTGAGCTTCTCTCTTTGCCTGATATACGTGTTCGTGATGCGCGAGGTGAAGGGTGTCCTACGAGTTTCCTCGATGATTCGGTCGATCTCGGGTGCGGACCCCTTCACGCCATGGACCTCCCCTTTTAATTCTTTTAGGGTGTCTTTGAGCTCAATCAGTTGTTTCTCGACATGGTTGCGACTTGCTCCGCGAATAGACGCTCCATGAGTTTTCTCGTACGACATACCTCGCTCGCGGCGATAGTTGTCTCGGTGCGAGCCATTCTCATGTCGCAAATTTCGTCTGTGGTGCACGTCCCGTGTCTGGTGACTGGTATGTTCCTCCCTATCGGGTGAATACCTCTCATCACTTCGGTCGTTATGTCTCTGACTTTCGCTCCGTTTGGGTCTTTCAGACCCCTCCTTCCGATGTGAGCTCCGTTCGCGAGTATCCTTCTTGTTGCTTTCCTTACGCGGGTTGCTTCTGGACTCGCTGCTACGGCTCTGTTCATGGTGGCTTTCCTCAGATGTACTATAGACCAGTCGTCTGGCGACTTTGTCTTTCACCTTCGGCGGCACCTCTCTCCTGGGTTTTCTGGACTGTTGACCTGAAAGGATCTTTGCTTGCTCCGTCTGCAGCAGGTCGATTTTCTCTGAGAACGTTTTGATCAAGTCGTTCTGTGACTCGATCTTGGCCATTAGTGTGGCTAAGACTTTGTCTTGCTCGATTTGAGCTTTTGTTTCGCTGAGTGACGGGGCATGTTTGCCGCCATCTCGAGCTTTGTTTGTCTTGGCGGCGTCTCGCGGCTGCTTGCCGCCTTTGGCCGCGTCGTCTTCTTGATCACTCTGGTTGTAATCACTTTCATCTTGAACGCTTAACTCAACCCTAGGGTTTTCTTGATCGATCTCCTTATGATTCCCTGACATCTCGTTTCAGAAATTTCTCTTAGAAATCCCCACAGTCGGCGCCAATTGTAAGATCTCAACTCGGCCTATCCAATGATAGAAAGAGTTTTAGGGTTTGTGAATTAGGGATTCTAAAAGAAGAATTAATGAACGCGGTGAGATTTGGGAATTAGGGTTTGTAACCGGTGTTTCCAAGTCGGAAGTCGGTAAAAAAGGATGTTAAAAGTCGCCGGAGAGATATTTAGGTTAAATTCGCTCTAAAAGTCTCTCAGGCACAAAGTAGTAAGAAAAGCGTAAAATATTATTGATCAATGAGGTCCCTTTTATAAGGTTACAAGTCGGTTTACAAATAAGGAAAATAGAAAATAAATGTTAAGATTTCCTAATATCCCGACTTTATCGAGATATGGAATATTTCCATATCATCGATATGGTCAAGCACCGCCTTAATCTTCTTAATTTTACACCTTCCAAAACCCTAATGTAAGCCGGTTGCCCTAAGTCCGATTTAACCTAAGTTTTACCGTCTTGGGCCCTTTCACCGACTTTCCATTCTGGGCCGACCTATAATCATGAATAAGCCTTTTCAGGAAAGTGCTAAACTTGACTCCAACAGTGGAGCTTACATCACGACCAGTAGCAGTTCGATATGCCCACAATTACCTTACTGGAGTGACGGAGATACAGTTACTTATGTTACATAGTTTCTGCATTTTTCTCATGATAAAAAGAAACAAACTAGCTGAGATTCACCCACATTAAAGACCGTACAAGAATGTGAATCGAACATTCCTTGGCTTCTAAAAGATAAGTTCACTAACTTTATGAGCTCATTTAAGTGAAACACAAATTCAGCTTCATTTAAGTAATAAGCTCGTTGGAAAAGATTGTAGTTGTGCTTAAAACTTGAATGTTGCTTCTGATTATCGTGTCAATAACAGATAGTTAACCTCATCACTTGCCTCATTTGTTCGTGTTCATAAGAGGACCCACAATTAATATGTTCATCTGCGACCTCCCATAGTACATCACATTCCCCTAATCTGTCTAAACACTTATGGTTTCAAACAAGATATTCTAAGCTCATCTAAGTTCCCCTCCTCCATAGCTTGATATTTTATTTCTCATTGGCGTGCAAAATCTGAATTATATGAGGGAACCGAATTTTGATAATCAAACTAAGAAATTCTGTGCTCGCCCATCGATTTATTCTCAACTCAATATTGCTTGAAATGAAGGTAAAAATCCGTCGGTTATATCTCGTCGGTTTTCTAAATCCATCGGTTTTCCTTTCTTAATTACTGACAGAATTTTGACTCACAAACCAAATGGATGCAGAACCGACGGATAACCGGCGGTTTCCAAAATCGACAGATAACCGACGGTGTCGGAAACCGAAGGGTTTCCCAAACCGACCGCTAACCGATTGTATTCAGAACCGATGCTAAACCGTCGGTTATACAAAGCCAATGATAATATATATTTTTTATTTAATTAATAAATAAATATTTAATTTCAAATTAAATTTAAAATAATTTAAAAAGAAATAATAATAAAATTTAAAATATTCATAAAAATATTAAAAACAAAAAATAGAAGTTTTTTTTATTCAAACTGGCACTAAACACGAGAAATCTACATCCCTGACCCCGGAGTTGAACCCGTCCCCGACCTCGGCACATAGTCAGCAAACCTCGCATCTATCTCGTCGAACGTTGTCATTATCTTATATTGGTTTGCTAGCAAGTACGCGATCACATCATCTTTAGCCTTCAATTGTGCCTCATATTCCGCCTGTATCAGAATAAACCGAGAAGATGTTACAGAATTCAGTTTTTTCTCATTCTGTCTAAACCGAACCAACGTTCTTTGGTCTTCGGTGTCCCTGTAAAACAATCAAGAAAACAAACATTAGAAATAAATTAAAATAAACTAAATATTTATAAAGTATTAAATGAATAACTTACCTCAACGACAATGTCTATGATCGCTTCATCCATGAGGGAGGTGGCAGTGGACCCAACTTCGGACTGTTTGGAGAGGAGCATGTCCGAAGCTCGCTTCGTGGAGGACTCGATGACTCGGGGAGCGATCGGATCTTGGATGGTGCCGTCTTTCTTGCTTGTGTGGGTGAATTACAAAATCTCAAGGTAGGTGGGTTTGCGTGCATGTTTTTTGACCTGCAAAAAGATAACTTTATTATTATAAAACAATTTAAATTATAATATTGTAAAACAAAAAAAAATAAAACTTACAAAGTTTAACTCTGCTTGAACCGTACTCATTGCTCCCAGATTATGTGTCGAAGCCCCAACACCGCGCCTTTGACTCTTCTTGATGTGCAAGTTTGTGAAAGATGTCTCTGCAAAACCCCTTGTGCAATATCTTTGGTATGACTTCACCAAGAAGCTTGGCCCAAATATAATGTCTTCTAACCACGGTGAAAACTCACGGCGGGTTTGTTCCTTTTGATCTTTAACCAAAAATTACAATGGAGAAACTTTAATAAAAATACAAAATAAATTTGTTTTCCAAAACTTATTTATTGAAACACTTACGTAAAATTTTAACCAATTCGAGAAGTCATTTTGTTAACAGATTTCGCGGTCGTCTTCGGTCATATCAGGATAACAGTTTTCCAAAAAAACCCATGTACATCCTACATGTAAGATAAATATTTTTTTTATAAATATATAGAATATTTTCACAAGCATGGGTTCCTAAGACACCTTATGCAATTTAGACAAGAGGAAAACCAGCTTAAGGTATTAACATGTTTGGGGTTATCCAACAGAAGTATGTCTATATACCCCACAAGAACAGGAAATTGATTCTAGGATTGTCAGTGGATTTTCTTTTTGCTATCCTGAAAAATCAAAGGGGCATACATTTTATTGCCCTAGCCATAGTACGAGAATAGTTAAAACGAGTAATGCTAGGTTCATTGAGAATGGTGAAAATTGTTGAAGTAGTATACTACGTAAGGTGGACATTACGGTGGTTGACATTGAAATACATTCACTTGTCATTCCACCTAAGTTTGTTATTCATATTTTTGCATCATAGTCAAATGACACAGTTTAACAACAAAATGATATGCAAACTCCATAAGTTGAAAGTACAATTAATGAACATGTCAAAATTCAAGAAGAGAATAGTTCACCACAAGAACCACTGAGACGATCTGGAAGTGTAAGAAGATATGCTATTTTAAATGACTATATGGTTTACACTATTGAGAGCGAATGTGACTTATGCATTGATGAATACCAAACTCACTCCGGAAAGCAATGGAAAATACTTCTTCTAAAGTGGTTGAACGCTGTATGGGAAGAAATTAAGTCTACGAGTGATAACTATGTTTATGACACTAGAATTTCTTAATAATTTGAAGATTTTTTGTTTTAAATGGGTCTTTAAGACTAAACACGATTCAAAAGCTAACATTGAAAGGTACAAGGCTCGCCTGTTGCTAAAGGTTTCACCAAAAAGGACGGCATTAACTACAAAGAGACCTTCTTTCCAACTTCTAAGAAGGATTCTATGGGGATTTTTTTTGGCTTTGGTGGCTCAGGAGGAAGTATATATTGACCAAACTCAAGGGTTTGTGGTATGTAAAATGAGAAAGTCAATATATGAACTAAAACAAGGTTCCAGACAATGGTATCTAAAATAAAAAAATAATGTCACGTCATACGGTTTTGTAGAGATCATTGTTGACCGATGTATCTAAATCAAAGTCAGTGGGAGGAAATTTGTGATTTTGGTCTTATATGTTGATGACATCATTCTTTCTGCAAATGACATGGGATGCTACATGATATAAAGAAGTATCTCTCTAAGAACTTTGAGATGAAGGATATGGGTGAGGCACCCTATGTGATCGGTATAAAAATACTTTGAGATAGATCAAAAGGATTGTTAATTTTATATCAGAAAGGAGATATCAATAAGTAGCGTTCAACACACTCTTTGATTGATTTCTAGCACTACTAGAAAAAATGCTTTAAAATGACGGTAAAAATCCATCAGTTATATATCGTCGGTTTTTTAAATCCGTCGGTTTTCCAATGGTAATTACCGACTCAATTTTGACAGACAAAACCGATGGATGCAGAACCAACGGATAATCAACGATTTCTAAAACCGACGGATAACCGACGGGTTTCCCAAACCGATGACTAAATGACCGGATTCAGAACCGATGTTAAACCGTCCGTTATCCATAGGTTATACAAAACCGACGGTAATTAATTTTTATATTTAATTATTTAATATTTAATTATAAATAAAATTTAATTAATTTAAAAAGAAATATTATTTAAATTTAAATTATTCATAAAAACATTAAATATATATATACCAAACCGATGCCTTAGGATTCTGAACTCCTAGTCGTCGTCTTCTCGACTCTTTCGAGTGTAGAATCCTCCGTTCTTCGCGTTCGTAAGGTGATCTCTTTCGAGTGTAGAATCCTCTGTTCTTCGCGTTCATATGCTTCTACACACACATACGAGTGTAGAATCCTCTGTTCTTCGCGTTCATATTCTTCTACACACACATACAAGGGAAATAACACAGCATTTCCGAAGGCAAAAGCCAAGTAAAGTCGAGAGAGAGAAGGAGAGTTTGTGGCAGGAATCTTCAAGAGGGAAACCGGCGAGCGCAAGTTGGGTGATTGGTGGTTTAAGGCGAGTTGGGGCTTGCATCATGGCTGGGGAAACAGCCAAGGACCATTGAAAATCCACCACTACATCCAGGGCTAGGATCTGAGACCTTCTCTCTAGCGCGGCCACTATTAAGCCAATAGGCCGGTGGACAGTTTGAGTTAGGCCGGATGAACTTTTTCTCCCTTCTACCTTTCTGAACTAGAAACGGAGTTATAAGCGTTGGAAATTGATTAGAATCGGAATGGACCTAAGAGACCGCGATTGGCTATGATCCCGGCCAAACGCCGCAAAGTTGGGATGAACACGGGTCGATCGACGCGAACAACAACAGCGGGATGATGAGTCATGGTGAACGACTGACACGTCTAGGGGGACGTAAGGCCGAAGGTTTACTGACTTCATAAGGCTAGCCTGCGCGTGAACCAGATCAAGGGACCCGGGTTAGCAGCATTCAGACCGTACGATCGGCATGGTTGTGCATTGCACGGCATAGTCGGGATGATCGGGTCATTCGCGGGATGATTGCACCTTTCACGGACGGTTGTATCTCACTGCGGATGGCCGCGCCTGTTCACGGACAGTCGCGACTGTTCGCGAACGGTTACGTCTGTTCGCAGACGAACGTGACCAATCGCGGGACGACCATGAACAACCGCGGGATGAACACGCTCGATCACGGGACAACCAAACACGTCCGCCGGTCAATAACACTCGTCCGCGAGATGATCTTCCTAGGCCGCGGTTTGACTACACTTGAACATAAGCGGGATACGATAATGATCGTGACCGGTGATACGATCAGAGTTTTAATCCCTAGATCTACACTGCAAGTGCACAGACGTGACAGTAGTATATAGGGTATCGAAATCCATAGAGACTCTAGACCTTACGATAGATTGTAGAATTGTCAAGTTAAGCTAGAAGAGATTAATTAGAAACTAAATAGCAAGCAGAAAAGTAAATCAGTAGCAAGAGTGGTTTGTAAGCAATCAACTAAAAGCGCTAAGTCTAGGGAGTTCTCAGGAAATCAGACAAGCAGATTAACTATCAGTCAAGATCAAATTAAGTTCGGTTCTAGAACTCAAACACAAATATAGAATTAACCAACTTTCGTTGCGAGAATTCTCTAAATCTAATAGCAGAAACCCAAATTTCTTTGCAATTCCTAACAGATTAAACTAGCCTTAAGTGCAGGTTCGATATGTTCACAATTCAATTAAACCAAATTTCTTTGCGGATAATTCAATTGCTCAACCTAAATAGTTCAGATTCTAAACCACACTTTCGTGTCAATTTAATAACCTAAAGTCTAGATTCTAAGTGATCAAGTTAGAAACTAGTATTAAGCACAATTCAGGTTGAAGAACAATTAAGTTATGAATCCTAAAATAATAAAATAATCTAACAATTCATGAAAACCTTTAAGAGAATCCCTAAACCTAACTATGAATCTACTCAGATATGATCAATGAAACACAAATCAATGAATAAGTAAATTGCATAAATAGAGAGTAAAGAATAAAAAGGGTTCGAAATCTTCTCCAAAAGCAGAAAGCAGTACAGGTTCAGATCAGCCCCAAAAACTCTAAAATCTCTATGCTCAAAGTATGAAAGCGTAAGTAAGCGTTGCCTAAACAATGGCTTAAAACCCCTAATATAATGGTTTCTGGGCCAAAGTGCAATTTCCAAACTCTTCATTAAACCGCCGAGAATTGTCTGACTCGCGTGTGTGTCGATCGATGCAGAAGATGTGTCGATCGATGCACACCTCTGTTTTGGACAGTGAACTCTTCCTCTCGAGTTAAATCTCCAAAATGCTCCAGAACGTGCCATAATCTCCAAATCCGCTCCAAACGTACTTAGACCTGATAAACACATGTAATGACTCCAAAACATAATAAAAGACTCGATAAATAAGATATATACCATGGTTAAAAACCCTAAAATCCATGGTATATCAACTCCCCCACACTTAGCCTTTGCTTGCCTTCAAGCAAAACAGAGAACTAGAATATGGTGAAGAGGTTTGAAAACTTTCAGAAACTCTTTTCATCTTAGAAGCAACAACACTCAGATTCCCCTTAGTAAGCCACTGAAAGATTTCACCTGCAAGACATCAAGACCAACATGTACTTCCCCCACACTTAGAAACTGTCATGAGTAAACTCCACAGTCAATCCAAAGCATTCAAATTCACCCTACTGACTTCTATAAGCATTTAAGTGCGGTCTCACCTAAGGATGATCGATCAAAGGGCACATGGACTCTTGGGTATCATTTTTTTTTATCAGTGCTCTTCCCGTTATGGGGTGTACTTTGGACACATTCCATGGATGCACAGGAGGTAATAGGGGTCTCTACCACTCCCGCGACCACTTCGGAGCTACTAGCTCATCCTCAGTTTATTATTCTCTTTTTTTTTTTTTACTTTAAGGAAGGGGAGAAGGGAACCTTACTTGGACAGGTTTACAAGCTGTGTCAGAACTAACAGAGGAATCCGACTCAAGGTATACCAAGCCCTTAGGTGAGAAAATTAAGTCAAAATTAAGGGTGAAGGATCCTCTGAATACCTAAATTGATATGGGTGTCCTCAGTAGACTGATCCGCATTGGGTTTTCTAACAGTCATAGATTGATCCTGCAAGCTCGTCCCAATGGTTACTTAAGTTCCTGCAAGTGTTGTTAACTTCTCAAAAATTCACTGTTTCCTACTTAGACTATTTTGACTCGATAAAACAAATTTTTGGACTGACTCTAAGAAAAGAAAATCGTGCGTCAGTAGCTAACTCCCCCACACTTGAAACACACTGTCCCCAGTAGTGTCAAGCCTAGGATCGGTGAGAAAAGAAAATGTTAAAGGATGTGTTATGTTATGTCTGATTTTTACCTCTCTCACACCTGCATCGATCGTTACGCATAAATGCGACGATCGTTGCAAGGCGATTGTGATTATGAATCGATCGTTGCGAAGGTCCGCAACGATCGCTGCAATGCAATTTTCGTGTTGTGCCGATCGACACACAGGACCGTGTTGATCGTTGCATTGCGATTTCGTCAGATCAGTTAGCAGTCAGCAGTTAGTCTGTGAGAAAAACCTCAAAATTCAAACCTGAAAGCTGAAAACATCGCAAACAAGCAAAATCAAAGCAACAAATGGTCTAAAAGCAAGCACATCATCCCAAACATAAGTATCAACAAGAAAAATCAAAAAAAAAGTGAAAAGGAAAAACAGAACCGATAGTCTGAAAATGGGACTCTGATCTCACTCGCTCTCATCGTCATCTCCATCCAAGGGATCAGTACTGCCCGAAGTAACGGGAGTCGGAGAGCGCATCGACTTCGACTGGCAGGAACGGGCTGATGAACCTGTGGCTGTCTCCTTAAAGTGCAGCCACACATGAAATCCCAAATGCTCCGTAGAATACCATCCTGAAGCTCTCTCCACTCGCCCTCAGTCATCTCACTCACTGGTACCGAAGGAGCTGGATAAGGACCAATGTCACGTGTAGCAGCAGGCTCGAGCGCAGGCGCAGAGGAAGAAGAAGGTCGTGAAGAAGGCTCGCCTAGAGGATAGGTCATCGTAGGTACACTGTGCTGATCGTTCGTATGAGGCTGGAAACTCAAGCAGCCAATGTATCAATCCTGGTCAGATCAGCAGCAGGAAGATCTACACCAGGCTTTATAGCGTTCGTGTTATAATAGACCCATATACGTCCCTCCTTCAGCCATGTAGCACTCTGCAGGTGGATAAAATCCATGAATACCTCGCGACAATCACGCTCCGTACCCTCTAAAGGGATCCTGCAATGTCGAAAGATGGGAGTAAGCAGACTCCCCACTGTCTCAATGCCCTTCCCATCGAATGCCTTCTTCGCCAGAGAGCACAAATGATGAGCAAACACAGCTCCTAAGTTAAGTCCTCTGGTAGGATATCTCAAATCAGTATCAACAAACAGCTCTCTCACCCCAATGAAGAGTACCTCCAACTCATTCTTACGCATCTTGTTCGCTTCAGCCTTACAAAATAGAGTGTATCCCAGGATGCGTATCACATATCGAAGAACAGGATGCCTAACCCGAATCTGCTTCGTAGTCCTCGAGCAATATCGACCATTACCAAAATTGTCCCAGAAAAACTGAGCACTCGGTACATCCCACTTAAGATCTATACCGCAACGTGTAGGCTCCACGCTGAATCCATAAATACGGCAGATATCAAGAAGGGGAATCCGATACCTGACTCCTAGGCTCATGAATGTAAAGATACCATCTGAGGCTCTCCTGCGCTCCGGATCAGGATAGTAGACTCTGCAAGTGGCCAGCAACTGTCTCACTAGATCAGGGTACAGCTTATAGTGCTGCATAGGCATCGTCGCCAGACCAATGCCCTTAACCAATGCAAGCACCTGCTCATCAATGCCTAAGGCTCTGCAAGTCCAATACTCAGCAAACTTGGTTGGCTGAACGCCCATATCACACCAACCATTGTAGAGCAGTGTATCATACTCATCCCAGTAATCATGTATTGGTCTCTCAGTGAATGTGTCAGTCTTAAGCATCTTGTCAGGTTCCATGTCCCATACCTTGTTTGTATGAATCTTTTCTTTATCTGCCTTAGGCCAAGGCAACTGTATGGCCTCACGATCTCTCTGATAAGGCTCAGGTGGTGTCGAGTCTCGAAGAAACCACTCAACCGGTGGAGGAGGCTGATCTGCAGCTGCTGTAGTAGCTCTGCGTTTACGAGGCTGTCTGCGAGGAGGCATCTGCAATCAAAGAAATAAGGCCTTGTTAGTCACGCAGAAACTTCTGTGAAATCGCAGTGCAACGACCGTTGCATCAGATGAATCGATCGTTGCTAGGTGATTTAACAGATTCCTCAATTCCTCAAGTCATGTGAAAATCAAATCCACAACCACATAAACAGTATAATTTCATCATCAATCAACCTAAAGAAAGTCTATATCAGCACGGTTTCAAGTTTCAGAGGCTAAAAATCAAACTTTTATACCTTAGGTTCGCGTCTGAAAAATCGAGATTAAGAGAACATACCTTGGTTTCGGCTCAAATTGATTAGAGATATGGATAGAGCTCGAAAAATCAAGTGGGTTAGAGCTTTGAATCGTTTAAATCGAGCAAGAAATGAGTGAGAAATCGAAAAGGGGAAATCGGATAGGGTTTATCGCGAGAGAGAAATGAAGAAGAAGAAAGAAGAAAGAAAATTTATTGGGACTTACCTGCTCGCGCTTGCATCGACCGTTGCACTAAGTGCAGCGATCGTTGCAAGGCGATTTCATCTCCTCGTCACATCTCCCTGCAACGACCGTTGCACGGGACCGCAACGATCGTCACAAGGCGATTCTTCTTCGTCAAATCTCCCTGCATCGACCGATGCAAATAGTGCAACGATCGACGCAGGTCTCCAAACTCGTATTCTGCAGTGAAAACACAAAAAAAAAAAAAACCAAAACGTAAAATCCTAGGAAAAACACAAAAAATAATATGTACAGACCAAACAGTGGGTTGCCTCCCACTCAGCGCTTGTCTAAGGTCATTAGCTTGACCGGACGAACAAAATCAGGCTCCTGGAGGTTTCGACAGAGACTGTGAGTGCCTCTGCGAAAGTCTCCTCATCCAAGGTGGAGAGTAAGCATTATCAGTGTGAGCTCGTCCAAGAAACAAAGGGATACGATGTTCTCCTGCATACAGAGCAGTAAAGTTAGTAGAACTGAGCTTGGAAGAACCATACCTTTGCTTTGGTGAGTTTCTGATGTCAGGAGCTTTCTGCTTAGAAGCAGTTGCAAGCTCTGAAGATGTTAGAGTGGAATCTGCAGAAAACACCGTCTTCTCCTCTCCGGGATCAGAAACTAAAGTCTCACTCTCCTGCGCTTCCTGTCCATCCTCAATGCTAAAGGTCTGACCATCAATCTTTGGCCTGCGCAGCATGTCCATCTCAAAGTGTAGAGGCTCATCTCCCAGATGGAGATCAATCAGTCCATGCCTCACATCAATCTTCGCACCAGCTGTGGCTGAGAAAGGTCTTCCTAGTATCAGAGCATCATCCGGATCACTGTCGTACTTAAGCACCACAAAATATGTCGGAACTAAGTAGTTACCAACTCTCACTGGGACATCCTCAAGAACTCCTTCTCGAATCCTTCTTGACTGATCAGCTAGAACAAGAGAGGTTCTAGTGGGTGAAAAATCTGTCATTCCCAGCTTCTCTGCCACAGAGTATGGCATGAGATTTCCAGCAGCTCCTAAATCACACAAAGAGCGCCTGAAGCTATCCTCAAAGATGGAACAACTCAGCACAAATATACCAGGATCAGGTAGCTTCTTAGGAATCTGAGTTAGCAACACATCAATGATCTGTTTAGGGATCACTATCACCCAATCCTTCAACACTTCATCCATAGGAAGCTTCTTCTCCAAGTACCTCTGCGCACAAGGGTGATATGGTGGATCATCGGATTGTGGAACTTCTTCCAACTTCTCATCCATTACTCTCAGCTGTCTGGCTTCATCAAGTTCCTGTTGAGATTCCTCAAACTCCACAGGGAAAG
Organism: Orychophragmus violaceus; assembly: GCA_030180135.1. Classification (NCBI taxonomy): domain Eukaryota; kingdom Viridiplantae; phylum Streptophyta; class Magnoliopsida; order Brassicales; family Brassicaceae; genus Orychophragmus; species Orychophragmus violaceus. The sequence continues at coordinate 16,878,174 of CM058236.1, forward strand.
GTGTATCAGGCTTATGAACCTTCTCGTCCGCGCTACCCGAAGAAACAAATGAGTCTGCCTCACGGCAAGCAACGATTAACGCAATAGGTGCATCGATCGATGCAGCTAATTCCTCACAGATTCCAGCCGAGAGTTTTGCTCCAGTTTCAGATTTCTCAGCTTCTTCCACGAGTTCGGCTGTATTTAACTCAAATTTTTCCCCTTGGTTTGACCCATCATCAATATAAACTGACCAAGCCTTGATGTGGGTGTCCATAACATTCTTTCCCTTAACTGAGCTTGAAATTTGGTTCACCTGAGTGTCCAATTGCTTCACATGTGTACTTAAGGATTCAAATTTCCCATTAAGATCCTCATACACAGCATCTAACTTCTTGTTGAAGTCCACAGCATTCTTAGTCTGCCCTTCCATCAGATGTTCCACCATGGCTTCCATCTTGCTCTCATGAGCACTAGCTGCAGGAGGTGTCTGATATGAGAATGATCCATAAGTCCTCTAATAAGAATTACCTTGCTGAAAAGGCTTTTGAAAACCAGCAGTCTGTCCATATCCAGAAGAGTTCTGGTTGCTTGTGAAAGCACTCTTCTGTCCACCATTAAAGAACCTATTACCTTGCTGATTACCAAACCTGTTTCCTTGGAATTCAGAGCCACCAATGTAGTTCACATCCTCTTCCTGGTTATCTTCTTCAGCTCCAAACACTTCAACTTCCTGAGCAAAGTGGACAGCTTTCTTTCCAGTCAACAAACTATGAACAGTGTCCAGCTTGTTCCTAATATCAGCCATCTCCAGATTATCTATCTTCCCACCAGACTCTTTCCTTCTCCTATCAGCAGTCTTGGTGCTATTACTGCTCACCAAGTTATCAATCAGTGTCTTAGCCTGCTCAGGAGTCCTTGTATTGAAATTTCCATTGCTAGCATTGTCCAATGCAGACTGATAGTGGAGATCAATACCTCTGAAGAATCCATGGTGAGGACAGTCACGTTGGTACTTCTTAAACCTCATCCAAGCAGACTTAAGAGGCTCTGTAGGACCTTTGGTAAAGGTGAGAATATTTTGTGTCGACTGATCAGAGTGAGCATCATCATAAAAGGGCCTCAAGAACTCTCTCTTCACAGCATCCCAAGTAGTAAACTTCCCAGATGGAAGTTGTTTCAGCCAAGCTGCAGCATCTCCAGTGAGAGAATAAGGGAAATGCTTTAGAAACAAGTAGTCATAGTTTACCCCATTATACTTCATTACAGTAATGAAGTCCTCAAACTCGTCAATATGGTCCATCGGTTGCTCATGAGGGAAACCATGGAAAGGGTTCTGCCTCAGCAGAGAGTAGTAGAGAGTCTTGATCTCGAAATTATTCCTCTCAAATTCAGGAGGTACAATTGCTGACCGGTTAGCATGGAATTCATCCGGACGGTTGTAGTCAGCAAGAGTCCTCTCAGAAACAACCATCTGCCTCTGACCTTCTGGTTCAGGTTGAGGTTCAGGATCAGGGATCACTCGTCCCTCAGCATCAATCCTTTGCCCAGCAGCATTGTACGGGTTGTTCTGTTGATCTCTCAGAACACTTTGAGCATTAGGTGTCAGAATCAAGCGATTTTGCACCATCTTTGCTCGTTGACCTTTTATGTTTGTTCTCTCTAGTCTAGCAAGCTCCTCAAGTCTGAGATTAACGAGATTCGAGTTCGGATTACTTCTAGTCTCACGCGTCTGCATAAACCGTCGGTAATCGCAGTGCAACGATCGATGCTAGGATGCAACGATCAATTCAACTCAAATTCGCCTTGTGCCGATCGATTCAGAAGATGCGTCGATCGATGCTAAGCGAAAATCAGACCTGCGACAGAGCAAAACAGAGAAATCAGTAACAAAAACAAAAACGAAAAACCTAGTCTAAACATTAAAGTCAAATCTATCGAAGACTCAAAAGAGTCCCCGGCAACGGCGCCAAAAACTTGATACGATCAGAGTTTTAATCCCTAGATCTACATTGCAAGCGCACAAACGTGACCGTAGTGTATAGGGTATCAAAATCCACAGAGACTCTAGACCTTACGATAGATTGTAGAATTGTCAAGTTAAGCTAGGAGAGATTAATTAGAAACTAAATAGCAAGCAGAAAAGTAAATCAGTAGCAGGAGTGGTTTGTAAGCAATCAACTAAAAGCGCTAAGTCTAGGGAGTTCTCAGGAAATCAGACAAGCAGATTAACTATCAGTCAGGATCAAATTAAGTCCGGTTCTAGAACTCAAACACAGATATAGAATTAACCAACTTTCGTTGCGAGAATTCTCTAAGTCTAATAGCAGAAACCCAAATTTCTTTGCAATTCCTAACAGATTAGACTAGCCATAAGTGCAGGTTCGATATTTTCACAATTCAATTAAACTAAATTTCTTTGCGTAAAATTCAATTGCTCAACCTAAATAGTTCAGATTCTAAACCACACTTTCGTGTCAATTTAATATCCTAAAGTCTAGATTCTAAGTGATCAAGTTAGAAACTAGTATTAAGCACAATTCAGGTTGAAGAACAATTAAGTTATGAATCCTAAACTGATAAAATAATCTAACAAGTCATGAAAACCTTTAAGAGAATCCCTAAACCTAACTATGAATCTACTCAGACATGATCAATGAAACACAAATCAATGAATAAGTATATTGCATAAATAGAGAGTAAAGAATAAAAGGGGTTCGAAATCTTCTCCAAAAGCAGAAAGCAGTACAGGTTCAGATCAGCCCCAAAAGCTCTAAAATCTCTATGCTCAAAGTATGAAAGCGTAAGTAAGCGTTGCCTAAACAATGGCTTAAAAACCCTAATATAATGGTCTAATCACGGCTGGAGCTTCTTTGTAATTATGAGAAACTTCTGGGCCAAAGTGCAATTTCCAAACTCTTCATTAAACCGCCGAGAATTGTCTGACTCGCGTGTGTGTCGATCGATGCACAAGATGTGTCGATCGATGCACACCTCTGTTTTGGACAGTGAACTCTTCCTCTCGGGTTAAATCTCCAAAATGCTCCAGAACGTGCCATAATCTCCAAATCCGTTCCAAACGTACTTAGACCTGATAAACACCTGTAATGACTCCAAAACATAATAAAAGACTCGATAAATAAGATATATACCATGGTTAAAAACCCTAAAATCCATGGTATATCAACCGGTTAAATATGTAGTTCGGTCTAAGGGTTATATCTGATTAGTTGTGGAACATAGAACGGGTTAGGGAACTTGCGTGTTGCATGGGTACTTGGGAATATAGAAATGGTTTAACTAGGTTGTTGGATCATTCATGCTTAAAACGAATTCTTACTTGTTTTATGATTTCAGGACATGAGGTTGATCATGAGGGTGATCAAGCCTAGGCACAGACACAAAGACCCAAGGACGACGGGTTTAGATAGATAGATCATTAGGACCAATACTCTATTTATAGCACAATGACTTCATACTACATCTGATTGGTATCTTGGTTTGATTAATAAAGTATCTATTTATCTTATGTTGCTCATTGCCGGAGTTAAAAATGGAATGGAATGAATGAATGGAATGAATACATGTTTAGAATGGCTAAGTATGGAAGAAATAGACTTGAGGTTCGAAAATGAACCTCAAGGTAGAACGGTTAGGTAGTGGGACATCCGTCTAGGCCCTAAGGACCAGGATGGGGTGTTTCAGTAATTAACCTGGTGCTTCCTCAACTGACTCGATGCGTAGGCAATCACCCTCCCTTCTTGCATCAAGACACACCCAAGCCCAACTCCAGATGCGTCCGTGTAGACTGCGTACGGTACCCCTGGCCACGGTAGTACTAACACTGGCGTTTGAGTCCATAATTCCTTTAGTCGCTAAAAACTCTGGGCGCACTTCCCTGACCAAACAAACTTGACGTCTTTTCCGGTCAAGGCCTTTAGAGGCTTAGCTATGCTGGCAAATCTTTCTAGAAACTTCATGTAGTATTCTGCCAACACCAAGAAACTGCGAACATCGGTTGCATTCTCCGGTCTCGACCAGTTGGTAATAGAAGTGATTTTTTCCGGATCCAATGCTACTCCGGTTTCTGAAATCACATGGCATAGGAATCCGATCTCCCTTTGCCAGAAACTGCACTTGCTGAGCTTGGCGAACAACTGCTGCTTCTTGAGTGTGTCCAGAACAATCTGGAGGTTCCACTCGTGCTCTTCCTTACTCCTCGAGTTGAACAAGATATCATCGATGAAGACGATAACACACTTATTCAAGTATGCGTAAGACGTCGTTCATCATATTCATGAAGGTTGTTGTCGCGTTGGTCAGTCCAAACGGCATTACCACGAACTCGTAATGTCCATAACGAGTCAGGAATGCCGTATTTTTGATATCCTCCTCTGCTATATGAATCTGATGGTACCCCGAGGCAAGATCGATCTTAGAGAAACACGAGGCTACCTATAGCTGGTCCAAAAGCTCGCCGATCCTGGGCAACAGGTACTTGTTCTTGATGGTCACCTTGTTCAGGCCTCGGTAGTCGATACAGAGTCTGAAACTTCTGTCCTTCTTCTTGACAAACAAGACTGGTGCTCCCCACGGCAAATTGCTCGGTCGAACGAATCCTTTCTCCACAAGATCCTCCAATTACTTCTTCAACTCGGCCATCTCTGCGGGCGCTAAACGATAGGGAGCCCTCGACACAAGTGTCGTTCCAGGCTCTAACTCTATTGTAAAGGAATCGTTCCGTTCTAGTGGCATTCCTTTCAATGGCGCGAATACATCCTCGTATTCCGTAGCTACCGGAATGGTGTTCAAGCTCGGAGCTACCTGTTCCTTGGTCATTGAGATGGTTACTAAGAACGCTTTGTTTCCCTTGCTAATCAACCCTTCTGCTTGCATCATGGATGTGATTGATATGCTTGTCCGCGTTTTCATTCCCTTGAAAACGATCTTTCCCTCTTCACAAGGAAAAGTGTCGGTCGCCTTTGCGCAGTCCATTACGGTCCGGTGTTGTACCAACCAATCCATTCCTAGGATAATTTCATAGAGACCTAGCTACACTTGCGCTAGATCCACATATAAGTCGACTCCGGCCACCGTTACTGACACTCCTTTGAAGATTCCTGTGCCTGCTACTTTCTCCGATCCGGCGGTCTCGACCTTCATGACTCCTTCGACAAACATGCCTTTAAAGGTCCAGCAGCTTGATATTTTTGGGCTTACAAAGCTATGCGTAGCTCCCGTGTTAAAAAAGGTGTGAGAGGCTACTCCCCCAACAACAACCGATCCTACACGGTTTGCTAAAAATAAGCTACTAGACTTTTGAAAATCACGACTCCACAAGAATTCACGCAAGGGGGCAGGAATTACATACCCGCGATCAGGTCTGCTCCTTCATGGTTTCCAGCAACGTACACTCGAGGTCCTCCGGCTTGACCTCCTGGCGGCGGTGGCGGTAACACAAGTAGCCCAGCTCCTCCTTGGCCTCTTGGCGGCGGTGGCAGTAACGGTTGCACTCCAACTCCTGCCCTACCGACTCGGTGCGGACAGTCTCTCATCGCATGTCCTGACTGACCGCATTGGAAGAATACCACGTTATGGGGACACTCCGTTTTGTAAAGCCCCGGTTGTCCGCACTTAAAACATGCCCCTGTGCCACTTGCTGCAACGATTGCACCTGCTGCAACGATTGCACCTGCTGCAACGATTGCACCTGCTGCAACGATTGCACCTGCTGCAACGGAATTTCTGGTGCGGCAGCATTTGCGGTTTCCCAGCTCCTCTTTGCACCTCTCTTAGGCGCGTTCCTATGATTCTTATGCTCTTCCTCCCAATCAGTCTCAGCATCAGCTGTCTTCTCAATCAGATCGTGGATGTCAAAATAATCCCTCAGCTTGCAGCGGCACTTAAGATATATCTTCAGTCCAGCGAGGAACCGACGAATCAGCTCCCGCTCGGTCAGGTACCGGCCTGCAAATCTCCTCAGAAGGTTGAACTGCTCTCCATACTCCCGCACGCTCCGGTTTCCCTGACGGAGTTTTTGGAATTCCCCTTCCAACCTATCCATTTCCACTTCCGGAAAGTACTTTCAGTTGAAAGCTTCCCAGAAATCCATCCATGTCAGCTGACGTCCTTGAGTGCTTTCCAATACTCCCTACCATCAGACCAGTGCATCATCCTTGAGGTAGAAGGTTTCTATTTCAACACGAAACTCCATCAGACACCTGGCAGTATCCAAATTCCTCTCCAAATTCCTTCTCCACTTGTCAGCTGCAATGGCGTTGACCCCACCGGCAAAATGGTCTATTTTCGTCTCCCTTAGATGCTTTAGCATACTCCATTAGGACATCCCTTGCACCAATCATGGCGCCTGTGGTGACGGTATATATATATATATATTTTTTTTTTTGGTTATCAATTGGTTCGGTTAAACCAAACTAATTAGTTATTTATAGTTTTGGTTTTAAATTAATTTATATCGGTTTTAAACATGATATTATGAATTATTAAAAGAGAAAATTGAATCGATCCGAAATAATTGAATTTATCCAAAATTAATTAAATCAATTAATTTTATTCAAAATAAACCAACAACTAATCAAAATTATTTTTAAAAATTTTACTTGTCTCAAAATTAATTAAATCAATTCAGTTTTTTCAAAATAAACCAACAACTAATAAAAATTATTTTTAAAATTTTACTTATCTCACAAATAATTTTTCACCAATAAATATGTATATTGTACCACTTATTATGTATATATTGTACTAGGTGATTGTCCCGCACGTATGTACGGATATTAAGTTTAAGATAAAACTATGTTAATTGTAATTTTAGATGTTAATTGGTTTGTTTGCTATCTCCTCTACATACATTATGGGTATGGATGTTTGGTGCGGGTTAAGTGCGGGTTAATATTTTGTTATCATTCATCATATTCCGCAGTATGCGTTTTCTCTCTAAAATTGAACTTAAACTATATCATACTATTTAATCTGCTTAATCCGCACCGTTCAATCCGATGTTACCATTCGAAGTTTGTAGACGGTTGCATTTTTGGAATTTAGCAACGAAAAGTAAAAAAACCATTTTGTATATGTTCATATTGTTTTGTGCCATTTGGAACACTCTAAATCAAAACATCCTTCATCTTCGTCAGTTTACCGTGGTGAACGGTTGCGGATACTTTAAAATATATATTTTTTTAAACTACAAAAACAGAAAAATTAAAAAAAATTCTGTACTATATATATATATAACTAAACTTAAAAAGTAAACTAGATCATTTCATCATATGTCATCCCAGAAGTTTCAATGTGTTTTTATTGTCTCAAATTTGGACCTTAAGATAATCCTACTTTTTTTTTTTGGCAACAACATAAAGAAAAGAACCTATCTATCACTTAACCATCTTGGTGGCTCTGGCCCAACATGTAAACTCAACGACTGTCTGAGACGAGCACTCCGTGCTAGCCTATCTGCTGTCTTATTTCGTGTACGCGGTATGTGTTTGAGATCAAAGGTAGTGAAATAATCCTTCCTTCGTTCAAACTCTTCCAGGCGGATTGAAAAAGCTGGCCATCCTTCTGGATCAGACACAATCCTTACCAGCTCCGAGCAGTCCGTGGAAAATGTCACATGAAATTGCTGAAGAACCTTCATACATTCCATAGCCCATATAAGTGCTTCGAATTCCGCATGTAGCGGGACAAACTTGTCCTAAGGTTCATTGATCCCATCATAACATTAACATCTCCCTCATAACAACTATACCATCCTTATCCTGAAAACTTATCTCCTTCCTTCCAGGAACCATCAACAAAACACCAGTGGCCATGTTGAACAAAGTCATTTTCACTCGCCTGCGTATTCCCAGAATATTCAGACCCTCCAGATTCTCCAACAACCTGAGCATCTCCCCATATTACTGATTCTGTTTCCGCCATTTTAATAGTATCCTGGGGGCATCTATCAACTTGGCTAAAGACCATGTCATTCCTGCTCTTCCATATATACCATAGAATCCACTGATAAATGTCCATACTCCTATCCGATGGAATTCTCCAAAACAAGTAATCCATATTCATATAGATTTATTTTGTGGGGAATATTTTCGGGTTCGTTGGGATATTAGATAATGCCCAACTTTGTCGTGCTGGTGGACATTCAAAGAGGACATGACTAATTGATTCCTCCATTCCACATCTAACACACCGGGTATCACACCTAATTCTTCGAGTACTTAAGTTCTTTGTAACTGATAAACATCCTGAAATTGCTTGCCATACAAAATGTCGTAATTTAGGGGGACACTTCATCTTCCATGCGAACGCTTGTAACGCTTTTATATTTGGTCCTTGAACCAATCTTGGAATTTCATTCTCCTTGAACTCTCTTTCTATATTATAACCTGACTTGACCGTATACCGTCCAGATTTAGTAAAATACCATCCTAATGAATCAGGCCGTCCCAAACGACTAAATGGAATACTCAAAATTCTGTCCACATCTTCCGGGTCAATAACCATTTCAATCAACTTTTTATTCCATACCTGATTCTGATGATCAATCAATTGGTCCACCGTAAGAACAAAATGTAACGCATTTGGTTTTTGTTTTGCTGGTCTCGGGCGATAGGCTGGTATCCAAGGATCATTCCAAATTGAAATCGTTGTCCCTGTTCCCACCCTTTTAATTAGTCCTTTTTTAACCAGAGATCTAGCTGATGTCATACTTTTCCAACCAAAAGATGGTGAGTATGATCTTATCGAATCCAATGGGTCCGTATTCCTGAAATTTCTTCCATTAAAAACCTTTGAGAAAAGAATATTTGGCTTTTCAATTAGTCTCCACAATTGCTTAGCTAGGAAGGCCGTATTAGTATCCCTAAAATCCCGGAAACCAATGCCACCTTCTTTTTATCGTTGCATAATTTATCCCAAGACATCCAATGCATACCCGTACTCGTTCCCCCGGAACTCCACCAAAAGTGAGATACTACGCTCGTCAATTTCGTTGTTACTGTTTTTGGTAATCTAAAGTGCGACATTACATGATTCGGTAATGTCGTTGCTACCGATTTTATAAGAACCTCTTTACCACCCCTGGAAAGCTGCTTAGTCGTCCATCCATTTACCCTCCCGTGTAACCTATCTTGGGGAAAACTGAAAATTTGTGTTTTCCCCCATTCAAACTTTCTGGGATTCCGAGGTAAGATCCCATACCACCAATCGTATTGATACCCAAAATCGATTTCATCTCTTCTCATATACCGTCATTTATATTGTGTCCAAGTTGGATTGATGATTTCGCAAAATTAATTTGTTGACCTGAAACTCCCTCATACTCCTTAAGAATACGTATAATTGTCTGACACTCTTCCTTAGTAGCTTTACAAAAGAATAAACTATCGTCCGCAAAAAGGAGGTGTGATATAGGCAGACATGATCTCGCCACCTTTAAACCTGTTAGTTGTTTTTCCCTCTCCGCTCTCTTAATATTTGATATTAATGCTTCCGTACATAAAATGAAAAGATATGGGGATAAAGGATCTCCTTGAAGAAGTCCCCTCTCTGGGATTATAAGACATCTTGGTTGACCGTTAATAAGGACCCTATATCGAACCGAAGAAATACAACTCATTATCCGCTCTATCCATTGTGCCGCAAAACCCATTTTATCAAGAAGTTTTTCAATAAACGACCATTCTATCCGATCATAAGCCTTACTCAAATCCGTTTTGATTGCCATTAATTTCCCTTTGCATGCCTTATTCGTCCGCAATCCATGAAACATCTCTTGTGCAATAAGTATATTGTCCGAAATAAGTCTACCTGCAACAAACGCCGATTGTGTTTCCGAGATGATAATCGGCAGAAGCCCCTTTAACCGTTGACATATAACCTTTGAGATAATCTTATATCCTACATTGCAAAGACTGATAGGTCTCAATTCCGTCATTCTACTTGGGCGTTCTGTCTTAGGGATAAGACAAATATTTGTCGTGTTTATCCTTGGATCTAAACTTCCCTCTTGGATAAACTAATTCACCCACTGGGTGACATCATCTTTCACCACCGGCCATGATTGTTGAAAAAACAATGCAGTCATCCCATCGGGACCCGGAGCTTTCTCTGGATGCATCATAAACAGTGCTCTCTTAACTTCCTCTTCCGTTACTGTAGCCATAAGCTTTTCATTCATCTGAGAAGTAATCAATACTGGGACTTCTTGCAAGAAATCTGCAAACTCCACAGGATTTGTAGAAGTAAAGATCTCCTCAAAGTAGTTAACCGCCACCTGTTCCACCTCGTTATCCTTAGTCACCCAATCACCATCCGCATTATGGAGTCCAACTATCCAGTTTCTCGCCCTCCGTTGTTTCGTCAAAGCAAAAAAAGAATTTTGTATATCTATCTCCATCTGTATGCCATAAATTTCGGCTCTTCTGCTGCCAGAATAACTCTTCATCTCTATAAGCCTCCTTCAATTTCCGCGTAATCTCCATGACCTCCTCATACGATCGAGTGTCATCACGTTGAAATTCGTCTAGAGCTTTTTGTAACTCGTTGATCTTGTCTTTTCCATATGAGAGATTTTTTTTCCTCCATTTTGATAATTCATACCTACATCTTCCAATTTTCTTCACTAAATCAAAGTGTGTATCTCCTTCTGATCCCTCCCGTCCTAACTTTATCGTCTCCATTAGTCCTTCTTGTCCCACCCACCTTTTATCAAATCTAAATTATCCCGTCACCTTTGAATCTTATCTTCAATTGTTGCCACAATTGGTTGATGATCTGATCCTATCATCCCTAAATATTCTACAAAGGAGAATGGAAATAATGTGTGCCAGTCCTCATCAGCTAAAGCTCTATCCAGTTTGCATCTAACAAGTTGATTTCCTCTTCGTCCTCTCCAAGACATTGAGTCTCCCAAAAACGGAAATTCTACAAAACCACAATCCCTAACATATTGTTAAAAGAAACAAAAGATGAAGGATGTCTCAATGACCCCCTTGCTTTTCATGATTACCAGCAATCTCATTAAGATCTCCAATTATAAACCACTGATGTGTTTTGATCAAACTCATTCGAGTTAATCTTTCCCAAACTTGAGGCCGTAATTTTTGAACCGGATCTCCATAAAAAATGATAGTGAAACTATGTGTCCTTGTATATCCGCTTCAATATCGATAATTCTATTGCTAGAAAATCTGACATCCACATTAGATACATCATTTTAAAACAGGGCGAGTCCTCCACTAGCCCAACTCGGTTCTACCGTATATACTTTATCATATCCAAAATGTCCCACGAACATGCTCGTAAAGCCAATATCCTGTTTAGTTTCCTATAAAAACAAGAATTCCGGCTTATATTTGTGACATATCTCCCTTAAATAACTAATCGTCCATTTACTACCCAGTCTTTGATAGTTCCAGCTTAAAATCTTCATGATACTAAAAAACTAGAAGGAACCTTATTAATCATGGTAATTGGGTTTGAAGAAACCTCAATACCATTTGTTAGATATAAATCTATCATCCTCCATAACCAAAGCCCAAATTTTGAAAACCAATATCTTGATTTATTCCTGCTTAAAAAGAGATCACCATCATAAATAGACCAATCCACTCTTATCGTCTTCCTACACATAGTCTTCAACTTTAGTCTCCACAATGTAAATAACGTATGATTAGAAATACCACCAACTAATGAACATTTCCACCTCATTTTGCAATATGATCTGGTCCCTCCCTCCTCCATAAAACCAGATGTCTCTATATTTGATCCATAAAAATCAGAAATTATTGCCATAAAAGCCTTGTTTGAACATTTACATAATTGATAACCTGCAAATAAACCCCAATAATCCAATTCACCGAGCCTCCTCCTTGCTTGTCCCTCTCTGCTCTTGACACCCCCTGTTAACAAAGTGCATCTAATTCCATCCCAGAAATCCTCCACCTCATAGCCACCCAAAATAAACCTTTCCAAAACATCCATCATCCAATCACGCATGAGCAGGTATAGTGAACCAAAAAAATCTTCCCGACTCCCCTGCATACCTCGCAACCTCCTTCGTCTTAGCGAATCCGATGTACACCGGTATCTTCCCAATTTTTTATCTAGCAGAAGTGTCCATAAACTCCATGGTAACCTCCACCGATCAGGCAAACTCCAGATAGTCCACGTACAACACTGGACATTAAAAATATTAAAACCTGCAAGCCATTGACATGAATCACAACCTTGAGATAACTTAGACAACTTAAAAATCCCATCCCTACACCATTTCTTATTTGAGTGGCTAGGCAAACTGCTAACTTTCAACCAGATCTTCCTTGTATTAGAACATAAAACTATCCAGACATTCAAGATGAAAAACCATATCAATACAACAACTAAACTCCACCCATCCCTGCACCTAATAATATATACCCCCCTTAATCTTAAAACACTATGTGGAAAATAAACCACCAAAATTGAGCAGCCACCGGACATAATTATCAAAAGCCATGACCTCTTAAAAACAAGGTCTTTTATTAACATGAAAAACCATAAACACGCACTGTTTTTACCCATCGACAATCTAGTAAAATTTAGATCCCCTCCATGTATTTTCCTTATCAGAAGCTCCTTTTTATACCAATCACACAATCTTAAGTTCGACCAAAGCCAGCCAAAAATACATAATGTATGATAGATAATATTAAAATACACATCAACACTCATTATAATATAATCTAACGCACTATAGATCCTTATCCAGACCTGTATATTGCCTCCCACACAGTCCCCATCAAAATATTCAGATTGAGAGAACTCTAAATCCATAATCCTTTTGACTCCCCACCCTATCCAAACCAGATATAAACACTCTCCATCTAACCACAACCTAACTGAACCTTTAACAAGGTACCTTTGTGTCCCATACCGTAATCGGAATCCATCATATTCCAGCCCTGAAGCCTTGTATCCTTGTCCTATATACTGATGACGAAAAATGGCTGTGGTGGACTCTTTAATTATAAGCCCGAACACAACCCTGCACCACAATAATATAAACATCATAATCTTGATAGAAACGTAGAAGCAGACAGCCTTTGTGCTCTTTGAAACCCTAACAAGCATAACCTCAGAGAACCCGAAAGAACCAATAACATTTGTCCAAAACACTGTCAGCAACTCAAAACCAGACGTATTATTCTTGAATATAAAAGGCAGAGGTAGGCACATAATCCTCATGTGCTGAAAGAAACAGATAAAACATCTTAAGATAAACCAGGGAGACACCACCAGATAATACGACATACACCAACCATAACGACATAAACCAGAGATCCATCCCAATCGTATCCAATTAATATTTCGAGCATCATCTCCTTCCCAAACACATATTGACCACATACATCTTGAAATCAAATATACAATAAGGAAACTTATGATAGAATAATCAATCTCTGAAAATCTCAGCGTATCAAGATACCAACTCCTAAGATCATACACATCATATCCATAATCACCCAAAATAATCAAAAGATATCCTAGCAAAAGGATTACCTTGAATTTCATCCAGAAAAACCTGCAAGTAAGAATCTTGCAGTCCAAAAATAGATCGAATCATGTTTGATTCGGATCTCCCAAATTTTCTCCCTGCATCATTGCCCAAATCGATTCGCAAATCACTCCTAAACCGCGAAATCCAAGCTTCCCCAAATCGAGATTCGCTTCCCTTAGACGCCATAAGATGAGCTTTATCGAATCCACATCATGACCTGATACTCTTGCATAAGCCTCCACCATCGGGATAACCCCCTCTCCACATAAATCACGCCCAGAATACGCCCAAAATCCAATCCAACGAACACGCATCAACGAACCCTAGATCGCCTTCTCAATCGCCATTTTCCGTTACGATCGCCTTCTCTCTTTTCAATTTACATACTGATAATCCTACTTTAAAATCAAATAAAAAATATTGTCTAAAAGGGGTAGGGACTTGAGATCATAATATTAGAATTTAATGAATTATAATATATTATAACATTGGTATACACAAATTTCTTAACCATTTACATTTTCAATTGAATCTCTCATAAAATTCTCATATTTGACTCGTTTTTATCAGGACAAATCACTTTCCAATTAATAGTGGCAATCCACATAAAAATATTTGTTGAAAATAAATCTTAACCATGGCAATTATGTTTTGAAATTATTGTAATAATAATAAATTACCATGTGTGTTGGTAGTTTAATAATTTTTATCTTCTAAAATATTATGAAATGAAATATCATTGTGGTCAGAGTCATATGCAAAGTATGTTCTTTATACTGAAATTTTATTGTGATATCTCAAGAAACAAAATTAACCTCTCAATTTTAAGAAAATTAAATAAAATAAAAGATATTGTTTTATGCCGAAAGAATCAAAATTGTGGTTACTATGATGTTCTCTGTTAATAAAAATATTTGGCAATTTAAGAAGATCTTCATACAATCGGCTACTAATAAATATTTTAACTAAATAATATTTGAAAATTAATAAATTATCATAATTTCAGATCTGTTTTATGGTATTAAGGAAATTACTTAATCGTATGCCTAAAATTCGGTGATGTTAGTGGACAAATGTTTTGAGAATTTGTAGGTTTTTTGTTAATTATCCGATCTCAATTAAATTATTTGTGTAATACTGATCTAGCCATTTTTACATTGAAATCAAGATATATTTACATAAAAAGAAAGCTGAAATAAATACATAAAAATTCTCAAAAATGCATACTCCCTTTGTTCTATTATATAAGATTTTCTAGCTAAAAAGGCGCATATTAAAAAAAAAATATTTGTTGTTAAGGATATCATTTAATAACAAATATGATATCATGTTTAACCAATCATAAAAAGTTACTACAGAAATATAAAGAGTCAAAAATGTCAAATACCATTAAAATCTTCATAGAAACTTGCAAAACATCTTATAATTTGAAATAGAATTTTTTTTGTTTAAACATCTTACATTATGGGACACATGGAGTATCATTTTCTAATTATTAGCATTAAAAATATATATTTAATGTTTATACAGAAAAGTAATCGAATTAAAATGAGAATCGGTTATAAAAATAAATATAATAATATTTAAAATAGGATTTATATTGAAAATGTTATATTTAATTTTATTTTACTAATAAATAAATCATGATTTGATTGGAGTTACATAGGCTTAATTTTATAAAATGTATCGATAAGTAATATGAATAATGTCGGAACTCACACACAGTAAACTATATTGTGTGTGAATGGGAGGTGCGTATTTCACTGTTGCGGTGCGTAATTAAGTGAACCGCGATTTCATTCACCAATCACAATAATAGTGTGTGAATGGGAGACGCGTATTTCATTGCTGCGGTGCGTAATTAAGTGAACCGCAAATTCATTCACCAATCACAATATATTAGGAAAGTTCGCGGTTTTCAATAACTGAAAAAGCCAAAACGCGAACTAATGAAAATGCACGTAATAACAATGGACCGGAGCTAATAAATGAGGTACATCCGTTAACCAGCTTTTTTTTTAAAAAACCACAGTGGACAAAAAAAAATTGGTAACAACAAATGTTTAAAACATACTATAATATTTTTTTAATAATTTGTTTACGATATCGTGCATACGTACATTTGATAAGTTACTTTAGTGATACCCTATTTCTAGAAAAAAATATTAATATATTAATTATGTAGTTTTGTTTAGTATCACAGTATATAGCACAATTACAAAAAAATGAATGTAATCAATCAGTGGACCATTTATAAATTTGCTTATATTCACAAATATTACAATATTACCATATATTAAAATTTTATTAATATCTAAGATTCTTTTTTTTTTGTCAACAATATCTAAGATTCATAAATATTTGAAAATTGTTATTTACCAATAAAACAATTTAGCTTATAATATACTAATTATTAATTTAATTTATAATATATGTACAAATATACAACTATTAATTTAGAAATTAATTTAATTTGGTAGATTAAAAAAACCGGTTATCTGTTTGATAGTTAGTAGTCGGTTAGTTTGGTTTTTCTAAAAATAAAATATTCATAATTATTTTTAAAAACTATACATTTATTATTTAAATTAAAATATTCATAATTTCTTTTCGATTTAAGTTTGTCTATAAGTTCAATTCTATTTAGTAAATTTAAAAATGGTAGTTGGTTCGGTAGTCAGTTATTTTTGATTTTTCCAAAAAAAAAAAATCAAATCATTTGGATTTATACTAACCGAGTCCGAATTTATATTAAAATTTTGAACCGAACTATCTAAAACAACTGCAACAAAAAAAAATAGAAACTTACCGAACCGAACCGAATAGACTTGAAATAACTGAATTTGACTAAAATTAATTAAATTAACCGAATTAAACCAAAATAAAACAAATTTAATATTTTTTTTAAACTCCATTTGTCCCGCCAAATCATTTTTCACCAATCAATAGGTATTCCGCACCGCTTATTATATACAAACCGCCTTTATCCCGCTAACCCCGCACAGCTAAAACCGCGGTTACCATTCGGACCCATAAAACACCATCTTTCAAAATTCCTAAACACCAATCAAATCACTTTGAAACCATTTCATGGTTTGATTGCTTATGTCGGTCCAATATAATTTAGGTAACTTGTGGACTTCTTATCTTTGTTGAATCTACATCTCTAGATAATAGATATGAGTTTATCTAATTTGTTTAAATCAAGTTTACTTAAAAAAAGAATACATTGTACGATGATATATTTGACGACATAGTGCAACCACACACATACACATATATATATATATATATATATATATATATATTTTTATATATTATTATATATAGACGTTTGAAATGGTAAAACTACTTTAATTTGGTCTCCTCAGTTATGTGTGTGTATGTGTGTGTACACCGTATAGTTTGTTTGTTAAAAAAGTTAATCCTTCCGTTCTCAAATGTTTGATTTTGTAGACTTTTATTTTTGTTTTTAAAAGTTTGATTTCCTGTGCTACAATCTATCATATAAATGAGAAGTAATTTTTGGGCGAAAGCTGATGTGTCAGCACGAGGGAGCTCTAGAGAAGGATAATGATGACGTGGAAGTGTGACATGGCAAGGCCAAATGAGAAGTAATTTTTGGGCGAAAGCTGATGTGTCAGCACGAGGGAGCTCTAGAGGAGGATAATAATGACGTGGAAGTGTGACATGGCAATGCCAAAAATAACCTAAAGGGTTTGGAGTTGAAATTATTTACGGAATCCATCAAGTTGATTTTTATTCAATAAATTAATTCATTTCCTAAAAAAATGCACAATATCTTTACGAATATCTTATTAGTTCGAGTTTGAAAAAAAATATTTTATGGCATATTCCAAGCTTTCGAGAGAAATTTGTGAAATCCTATATAAGGGGAGTTTGGGGTGGCCTAGAACCACAATCATTTGCATCTTCCATATTTTCAAGAATTTTTTTTTTTTTTCTCATTGGCTATGGAAGTTTTCTTCCGGATCATCAAAGTTTTGGTCAAATGATCCGTTGTCATTTATATTGCTTTCTTCTTCTTATCGATTTTGAAGGATTTCTATGTTTTTGGTTTTTAAATTCTATTTTGTTCATTTGGTCCTACCAAGGAAGAATTCGGTTATCACAAAGCTAAGGTCTAATGATGTGATGCGAACTAACAAACGTTTGAGATTTTATATAAAAAGGAGTGTGAGATCTAAAAGTCCGATTGAATATTGTTGCCCAGACGTTGTTAGTTCACATCACATGTCCCGTTTGTCCCATTAAGCCTATAGTCTGAATAAGTGTTGTCTACTACTATAGACATGGATTTAGTGGTAAAGAATGGATTTGGTGAATACTCTTTTGAGTACCATATGAGGATTTCTAAGTTTCTTTGCTTTTAATTCTGTTTTATTCGTTTGGGCACATCACCTCGAGTATTTTTCATATGATTAATTCATTTCCTAAAAAAATCCACAATATCTTTTTGAATATCTTATTTTTTTGAGTTTGAAAAAAAAGATATTCAATGGCATATACCAAGCTTTCGAGAGAAGTTTGTGAAATCATATATAAGGCGAGCTTGGGGTGGCCTAGAAACATAATCGTTTTGTATCTTCCATATTTTCAAGAAGTTTCTCTCTATTCTTTTTTTCATTGGCCATGGAAGTTTTCTTCCGAATCATCAAAGGTTTGGTCCAATGATATGTTGTCATTTATATTACTTTCTTCTTCTTATCGATTTTGAAAGGATTTCTATGTTTTTGGTTTTTTATTCTGTTTTGTTCGTTTGGTCTCATCAAAGAAGAAGCTCGGTTATCACAAATCTAAGGAATGTTGATGTGATGTGAACTAACAAACGTTTGAGATGTTATATAAAAAGGAGTGTGAGATCTAAAAGTTCGATTGAATGTTGTTGCCAAGACGTTGTTAGTTCACATCACATGTCCCGTTTGTCCCAATGAGCCTATATTCCGAATAAGTGTTGCCTGTTACTATAGACATGGATTTGGTGGTAAGAAGGGATTTGGTGAATTCTCTTTTGAGTACCATATGAGGATTTTTAAGTTTTTTTTTTAATTCTGTTTTATTCGTTTGAGTGCATGAAAAATAAGCCCGGTTATCACAAAGCTAAGGTTTAATGATTTGAGGTGAACTAACAAATTAACGTCTGAGAATTTCTATAGAAAGGAGTGTGAAAATGAGTGTTGTGAAAATGAAAGACATTGATTTGGTGGTGAAACAATATATTTGGTAAATACTCTTTCGAGTACCGTATAAGGTATAGTCTCGATTGTCCCTATAAAGTGCAATAACTTGCTGATATGTTTGATTTTCCCATTAGTCCTTATATTCCGAATAAAGTTTTGCAGATTTGTTTCATACAAACTTGAAACGAATATGTAATTTTCCTTATTATTAATTGATAATAATATATAAATACGGCAGTTACTAATAGTAAAATAACGAATAAGTTCCAAACATCTATACTAAACCAAGAGTCGTCTTTTTATCTTTACACCTTTTGCTCATAACTTTTAGAACTATAAAGGTTCTTGCCTTAGACAATTCAGATTCTACTATTTACAACTTTCTTTCTAGATTTTGTTCAAAATAATTAGCGAAGATCAACCATGTCTCTTCCGGTTATCCGAAGACTTTCTGAGATCAACAATGATGTCCCATTTCTTTTGGATATTAAAGTTTTTCTCCTGCATATATGGATGTGTGCTTATTCCGTTGGAGATCCAAAACTATCAATGATTTTGGTCAATAAAGAGGTTCCATTTTCGTTTGTTATCTTTCTATTTTTCATGTTTTATTGACCGAGTAATGTTTGGGATTTAGGGTATCAAGATAGAGGCCGTCGTTCATGCTTCTGATGTTGAAAAATTTAAGAATTCAACTTGGTTTGAGGGTCGTTGGTTTAACCTTACAAATCCCCAAGTAGTTCTTTCACCACAATATATGTCCTTGACTCCTCACAACTTCAAGCTGGTTTTGACATCAGATACATATTTCTGTGTCACTTATCATGGTATTCCCAATGTTCGTGTTATTGTTTACACATCGATTTCAGATATCTTAGATCGGAGGGTCTATGATCCGTATCCTAAAGGTAGCTCAAAAGTCAATATTATGTTTGGAATTAAAAAAGTCATCTTATTTACATGTGTTTTACAATTGATAATTTTCACTTTATAGATGTCATTGGTGTTGTAACCCCATGTTGTAAAGCTCCAAGACTATTGGGCAGGGCCAAAGTTGCAGTTTACCATTCGCGATTTAAAGTGAGGCGATCTTAATCTTATATTTTGATGAGTTATTTTTGTTGTTTGTCTCTAATAATAGTTAATAACAATTTCTTTTTATCTAGCCTCAGGAGCGTTCAATGTTTATTCGTTGGGAAAGATGGTGAGGAGTTGATAAAAAATGTTTTCGGATGATGCGGAGAGACATGTCTTCGTCATTCTTAGATGTTTCTTCATTAGACGTGAAGCGGGTAAGCATTGTAGTTTTGTGTGTGATCAGATGAAAATTATTGTATTGTGTATTAAATTTTTTGGTTTATGATTGATTCGAATAGAAATCATTGCATTCTATAAAAAAAATTTATGAAGTTTGTACTTGGTTGTATTAATTTAGGTTTTACTTGACTTAAAGGAGAAGAGGAGCTTTCAACGATTGCATATGATCAAACTAACAATCGTGACTTTGTTCAATTCTTCAACAGGTTGTGTTCATAAAACATTGAATTCATATATAGATCTCGATTTTATACATCGAGAATTAATACATATATTTCTCTTTTTGTAGATTTCCAAATCCGGTTCCTGAGCAATACCGTGAAAAAATCGTCTGGAGCATTTCATCTTCTAAATTATTCATCGAAATTTGTAGACCTTGAGCATTTTTATCTATTTTTGGCTTAGTATCTGTTGATTTTTATGTTTTTTATAATAAACATATATATCAGTAATGTTTATGGCTTTCTTTATCAGTATAGCAGAATCCCTTAAATAGATTAATATATTTAGATATCATATAGTCTTTTGGACAAACCAATTTCGCAAAGGTTAAAATACATTTTTTAAAATATGTGTCTATGAGAATATCGATATGAGAATATGCGAAACATTAATGTATAATTTGTTAACCTAAATAGACATTTAACATTTGTTTAAAGACGCAGTTCTATAACATTTCCACGGTTTAGCGAATCGTAAACATTTCAACTAAATCTTAACAAATACAAATTTCCATTTATAAGTTTTTATCAAATCAACTCAATATCTTAACAATATAGATTGTGAAGAGTAATGGAAGTTTTATTAGTTAAAAATTGTTAGAATTATTGGAATTTTCCTCAAACATATCGCAATCTCTTATTGAAATCTTTATAGTTTGTTTTTTTTGTCGAAATATAGTTCGATATTTTAAACTAATAAAACTATTGTCATATATTAATCTTCCTGCAGAAGATTTCGGCCAAATAAGTTCAACCTAACATGATGGATCCCTATAAATTGAGCTTTTACCACGTTCCAAAACACACAGCATCGAAATATTTATTTATATTCTATCGAAAATAGCATGGTGATCGGTTTGTATTGTGGAGTGCGTGAATTTGCAGAATTATTTCATACCAACCATTACAAGAAGGTAATGATTTCCTATTATTAATATGGTAAAAAAAATATTTATGAATTTGAACGTCCATGATTATGTAAATTCTGCTTAACATGCAGAATCTCAAAACTACCAACATGTACTAGACAATATGACACTCTCAAAATTTGAAGAATGGAATCTCCTTACTGTAAGTATTAAGACTTAGTATTTTGAATAAACATTGAGTTTCCATGTTAATTCTAACATCAAGTTCGTATGTGCAGATTTTATTAAATTTGTAGACACCAAATTCGAAGTTAAGTGATGGAGAATATTCCTCTTGGTCAAGCAATCTCATTAATCGTTTAGGAAACAAGTTTGTATGGAAGAGAGATATTCGAGAGTGGAAGATCTTTAATGTAAGTATGCAGGATTTTATTACTTAACAAATTAATGATTTTTACAAAATAAGTCTAATATTACGTGCTTATGTGTATATTTTATTAAATTTGTAGTCTCTGAAGACGAAGTCATCGCATGGAGTATATTTCTTTCGGTCATACAATATTACATATCCTATAAGAGATACGATTGAGTGGAAGATGAAAAAACAAGAAGAGAATGAACGCAAGCGCAAAAGAGAAGCATACACATAAATGAATTTGATTTTATATTGTTTTATCATTATCAATACTTCCATTGCTTTTTGTTTTTTACAAATAAATTATTGTATTGCATTCTTACTCTAAATAAAAAGGGTAGAACAAGATATGAAGCTCATACATTATTGTGTTTTGATTTTTATTTACGATAGATATTTACGGTTATCGATATATCTACTCATTTATTATTTGCATGCTTTTTGGTAAGTACAAATTAATAAGAATAAATTATCCTTTAGTTTATATGATCACTTTCTTATCATCATTTTGAAAAAATAATAATGACCGAAATGCTTTACAGATAAAATCATTTATTCAATGCATATAGCGTTAAACTAAGTATATTGAAGGCGGTTTATTTTAAAGAAGTGTCTTTTAAATTTAGATAGTCTCTTGAATTTCCTATATTCATTTAAAAAACTCATTTCTCTTCTCCTAAAGATCCAAAACCATTTTTAAAATTTACGAATTTAACAAAAACAATCTATGGAGGGATACAATCTTCTTTCAGAGGTTAACCGATCAACAGATAATTGGCATTTTAAGGTTAAAATGCTAAGGGCATAATAATATCACGTTCATGGGAAAGGGTTCTACCAGAATGGTAAGTGGAAACAGAAGATTTGTTTTCTAAAACTTATAAGTAGTGGATATTAACTTCTTATATCTATATATTTAGATATCTATAAACTAATTTCAATCATTGCCGATGTAGGGTACAAAGATGGAATTGGTTCTTGCTCCAGAATATTCTTCCGACAATAAAGGATTAGAGGGAGAAGAAGGGAAGTAGATTGACATACGATGTGTCAAGGTTGCCTATGATTCTTCCAGAGTTCGGACAACGAAGTCTGTATACACTCTGTATAAGTACTAGATCTAGCATCCGGAAAATAAAAGTTGCCTTTAATGATAAAAATTTCTTAGATTTCTTAACTATCAAAGAATTCTAAGATTACTCAGCTCCTACTAATTTTTATGTTGGTATGGATGTCAGATTTTTGTATGTATAACTTTTGTGATTTTATTACTTACTATTGTAACATATTCATCTATGTTGCAGATGTAATGGGTTTGTTGTGCAGTTCAGGACCCATGGTTGTAGAAGTTGGTAACCCTGCATCATCAAAAAGAATATTTCATATCAAAGACTCACGGTAATATCAATTATTAGGTTATAGAGTAGTTGTTCTTTGTATAATATGCAAATAATATTTGTAATTTATTTTTGCTTACATTTTGTAGGGGTAACCAGTTAAGATGTACAGCTTTAGGTACTCATGCCCATGATTTCACAAAGAGATTATATGCTTCTAAACGTGAAGATGTTATCTGTTTTTTGAGATTTTAGAAGATAAACCGTTTTGGAGGTAAGTTTTCATTGTTTTAAATGTATCGTATTTCTCTTAATGGAAGCTTTAGATGTTTACTAAATATCAGTTTTTCCAGGTGATACTTCAGATGTTGAAGTAGAGACTCAAAATGGATTGTCTGATATTCTACTCAACCCTCCTTTACCTGAAGTAGAAGACATGATGGATGAGTTTGAGCCCATTGAAGTTTTCCTTGCGAAACAGAGAGATGTCCCTGGAAGATAGTCACCAATTCTTATATTAGTCTTATTCACAGGGTTGCATTGTTGTTTATAAACTTTACTCTATTTTATTATCCCTTTTAGTTACATGTCTTGTTCGTAACAGACTAACCTAAAGTTTGTTAGGGTTATATCGACTTTGAGGTATTGATTATGAAAAAATCATTAGAAAGAACCAAAGTTTCTATCCTAAAGATTATCTACCAAGACTATTAAAAATTCATGTTTCATGTGCGGAAAAAAATTAATTAGACAACATGTTAGGAAATATGGAAACTACAAAAATGGAGAATAATACTACAATTAAACAATCTAAGAGATTTTATAAACAGTTTTGGGAAATGTTTTAAGAGAAAATATACAAAATCAAGCTTTACATAAACGGCAAATATAAGAGTTACCATAAATGAACACATTTTATAAGAACATATTTTATAATAAATAACCTTTCCATCTCTTTAAGACAAAAAATTTATTTTAATTTATTTTGGTTATTCAAGCTTTCTAAAAAGTTGTTTTTGTGTATTGTCCTTCAGATTTTGATATTAAAATAAAGTAACTCTTGCATATAAATGTGACAAACTATTATTACAGCCAAAAAATCAAAACAATTATATTTTTAAGCATGAATCTCTTTTTCTATGATCTTATGTAGATGTTTTGGATTCCCAACTTCCTCTATAAATTGATTATGACTTGATTTGAAAACATAGCATCAGGAAAACATAGTAAGTTGAAAATGTTTTTTTATACTATGTTTTAGTATAAGTATTGGGGAAGTGCTCGGGAAGAAAGAAGTTAAGAAGCGAGGCGTTCCGCGTCAGACTCACTTCTTGATCAAGTGAAAGAGATTGCCGGAGTCAGAAGCTACTTCGTATAGATTCCTATTGAAATACTTATCTTATAATTCTATTTTTCTTTAATGGGACGTCAATAAAATGCATAGAATTAGGCAAATTGGCAGTCCAGTTTCTTGATTACTGGTATTCAACTAGTGACTATGAAACTGTTGCCGTGCTTAGGTTTTGGCGTGTAAACTATAATGATGGTATGTAAAAGTTGGTTTTCAGTAAATTTAAAAGTTTAGTTATAATTTTGCTATAGATTTGCTATGTACTAAATTTACTAAGTTTTGTTGTTTTTATGAATTTAGGTGCTCCATATGTTCACGACGACTATGGGGCGATTTCACAACTTGAATTTGATCCAGATATTGAATATGTAAAAGATTATAAGCAGTGGTATATTAGCAAAACATTTATGTTATTTTTTAAACAAACCGTTGCTATTTTCTAAATTTTGGCATATTTATCTTTGTTGTAGGGCTCCGTTCACCAAAGCAACTAAATCAAATTTTAGACCATGAATATCTCTTCTGATGTACTTCGTTTGGAACCTAGACTTTACACCGCTCTATATAAATGTTTGAAGTAGATGGATTTTTTTTGTTTACGGTTGTTTCAATATAATTGATTTTTAACTGGTTACTTATTTATTTATTCTAACTATTCTTATGATATGTATATATCTTATAAAAAATGACTAACCACCAAGCAAAAAATGTGGATTACAATACTATGTATTAGAATAAAACCATATAAATTAATTATCATCTACGATTATCTAATTTAATTTTTGAAAACAGATAGAAGTGGTTATTTGTAAAAAAATCTTTCGATAATAAGATAAGATCACAAGATCTAAATAAAATCTATGAAGATTACACAATATATACTAAATATATGAAGCCTTGGCTGTTAACATAAAGAAAATATACAAAAGGAAAACCCTAACTATTTTTCATACGCATACTATATTCGAAGTCTTCTTTTTTTTTATTAGTTCACATAAAAATCTATCGCCATTACTGCGTGAATATATGTTTTCTAATGAAGTTATTATTTTCCATATTATGACTTTTTGATTTCTGTGAAACCAAGTTATTTAGTACTATGTGAAAGTCTAACATTGATATTTGCTCATCGTTGTGCTCATATATTTACGGTATGGTTTATCAAAGATAGCTTTAAAGATTTTGATGATGCAACTTATAAATTCTTTCTCTAACACCATATGAATGTAGTATTTTCTGTCACAGTCTTTGTTTTTCTTTTTATACGTCGAGATTAGCAATGAAGCGTAAGAAGCCATTACTGTCTGGGTTGGAAAAAGAACATATTCCTCCTCCACTTCCATTACGTAAACGTAACTTTATTAAATTATGAATCTATATAACGATTAATTCGATTTTGTCTTTGATAGCCTCTAAATATAGTTTACTCTCCTATATTTCTTAGTTGGAAGGCCAATTAGACAAACTAATTACAAAATTGGAAGTCCTTCAAGTAGTTATTTGACTGCTTCTCAAAATAGGATTCCATTCATGAATAATACAAACACTCCTACACCACCTCCATTACAGAAATGTAAGTTATATTATTGTTCTAATTTTTTTATATGTTCATATATTTTACTTTGTCACATTTTCGTTACTATCAGGTGGAAGGCCAGTCCAAAAAACTCCATTCATAGATGTCATAAATGTATTTAGTCATCGGATCTCTAGGATGAACATTATAAAACAGAAACGACTTGGCCGTGTTTTCTCTCAGGATTCAGGTTCGTTTAGATATTTATAAATATAAATTTGCATATTTTCTATTAATTAATTTAAATGTATGCAAAAATGTATACATTGAATTTTCACTTTGTTTTCTACAGAGTCAAGCAAAGTTCATAATACAAGGGTATATTTTACACAAAGTTCCGTAAATACTCGATCTCCATCATATATAAGGAAAACACAGAAAAAACCTCAAAAAGGAGGTTCGTTAGCGTTTTAAAAGTTTATTGTTTAAATATAGATTATTTCACCCTCGATTCAACACTATATTATTTCAACATTAATTAGTAAGATGTTTTGTTTACTATAATTTCTATACGCTTTATTGATATAATCAATTTTAATTTTATATAACTCAATGTTGGATCTAATTTTCTATAGATACTCTGATCTCCTTTGCACATGAAAATGATTTCGTTGCATTTGTAGCGACCGATTCAGAACACGAAGAAGAATTAGACAATGAAGGTAATAATTATGAATATATAGAATTAGTTTACAAGTTGTGCAAAACTAACTTTTAAAATCAATTATCCATACTCTTGTATAGATTTGGATGATCAGTTTGATGACAGTACAACGACTTCCAATCATGATTACACAGTTCGAAATTATCGCACATCGGATCATATCCTACAAGAAAAAAAAATGAGTGCAATTAATAAAAAGCTTTAGAAAGGTTTAATAAGATGCATCTAGCTTCCGGGAGTGTTAAGCCCGGAATTGCGGAAAATGATATTATTTTAATTGTTTTAACTTATTTATCAACAATTATTTTCCATCTAACTATAGATTGACTAAGTTTTAAAATATATGACATTAGGATACAAGGACCATGGAGATCCTTCATACATGTGTACACATTGCGGTGCTTATATGTGGTTTGATGAGCGTATAAACAAAAGAGGATCGAAAGCGCGACCGGTTTTCTCAATGTTTTGTAAACATGGAAAAGTTGAGATTCCTCTTCTTAAAACACCTCCGTCTACATTGCTTTCATTGTTGTATAATGGTGATGATGATAGCAAGAATTTTCGGGAGAGTACTAGAGCTTATAATATGATGTTTTCATTCACGTCGCTTGGCGGGAAAGTGAACCACAAATTGAACAATGAGAAAGGACCTTATTTGTTTCAGATACAAGGTGAAAACTACCATAACATAGGAGATATGTTACCAGATCCTGATCAAGATCCAGTTTTTTTGCAACTCTATATTCACGATTGCCAAAATGAGACCAATAATCGGATAAAGGCTTACGGGTAACATAATCACTTATTTTTAAATCTATTTTTTATTTTGTTTATGTATACATGATTTTTAAATTTTTAGGAAGACTAGGTCAGTTGAAAAAATACGACCAAAAATAGTGGATTTGATAAAGAAAATGTTGGATAAACATAATCCTCACGTTGGTGCTTTAAGATCAGCAAGAGATCGAATGGACTTGACAAAGCATATGGAAAGTATAAATCTTAGAATTCCAAGCAGAAGAGATAGAGATGGTAGGACCTATAATCTACCTACGACAAACGAGGTGGTTGGATTAATACATGGGATTTTCGAATGGACATGGAACCGCGTGATGTTATTATTCAGAGTAAATCAGGCAAAATGCAGAGAATAAGTGAGTTGCATCCTGCATATTTTCCATTGCAATATCCTTTGCTATTTCTATACGGTGCAGACGGTTTCAGAAAAGTAATGTGGCTCAATGGTTGAACTATTTTATGATTCTCATGGTTTATTCTTTGCTTTATTTCTTTATTTTTTTTTAAAGAATTTCATACTAGGCATAGACATTGGCTTTGTTGACACAAATGGAAGAACGAGAACAAAGGTCACCATGAGAGAATTTTTTGCATTTCGAATTCTGGAAAGGCATAATGAATCTCCTACTATTCTCATGTCTGGAAAATTATTTCAGCAGTTTTGGTTGATGTTTATACCATGATTGAAACAAATCGATTGAGGTTTTTACGGCAGAATCAGAAAAAAAAAACTCAGAGTTAAAAGTTACGATAAATTAAAAGATGTTTCGTCGAAAGGAGATGTGAATCTGTCTAACCAAGGAACAAACGTACATTTGCCATCTTTATTTGTTGGTGGTCCAAGTTATATGATGCAGAATTATCTAGATGCAATGGCTACATGCAAGTATTTTGGTTTTCCAGATCTTTTCATAACTACATGCAACCCAAAGTGGTCTGAAATTACAAGATTACTTGAGAAGAATGGTTTAAAACCACAAGATAGACCTGAAGCATATTGTAGAGTATTCAAATGGAAACTCAACAGTTTAGTTGAAGATTTGACAAAGAATAAGACGTTTGAGAACGTTAATTCAGATAAAAATAATCCTTATTTCAATATGGATTAAATAATATTTTTATGTTAGTATATTTATATTTTACAAACATAATTTAGAACTATTTGATATTATTAATCTGAAAGTTTAAATCAATTTATATGTCTATTGGCAGCTATGTACACAATATAGTGGCAAAAGAGAGGACTTTCACATGCTCATCTGATTGTTTTCTTACATCCCAATTCTAAGCTACCAACTGGTGATGATATAGATAAGTACATCAGTGCGGAAATTCCTGATAAAGAGGATGATCATGATTCGTATGAGGTTGTTGCGGATATTATTATGAATGGTCCATGTGGCCCTCACAATAAAGATAGTCCATGCATGCAAGAAGGGAAGTGATGTAAGACTCAGACGATGGAGCCTCACTCGGTGGTGGATGGAAGAAACAGGTTGGCTATGTCGCTCTCTCCTGTTACTCAAGGGATGGTCGTGTGTAAGAGATGGGATCGAACAGGCTGGCTTTGACGCTCTCTCCTGTTGAATCAGTGGATGGTAAGGCTGGTGGATCGAAGGCACCACAGAGATGATGAACGGGTCTCTGATACTGCACAAACACTTGTCCTCTTTGTGAATCACACACAAGGAACAACAAGCAAAACAAGAACAGGCGGCTGCTGCTCAAGAAGGGCGAAAATCGCAAAAGGGTTTATTGATGATCAAAAGCTGACTAACACAATGATACAAAGTTGTTTAAGTACAGAAACAAGAATAACAAAAAGGAAAAACAAATATCTCGGCCTTGAATGAGAATCGCCGAGTTACACAGAAAAGGAAAGTGTGTAATCTTTCCTTGGCAGCCAATCCTTGAGTTATGGGTGTGGGTGGGCCGACTTGCCTCGTTAAAAACCTTGGGAGTAAAACCACTTTGGGATAAAACCACCCAAGGGAAAAAGAGTGCAAGAGAGTCCACCAACTCTCGGACTTAGCATGGGCCGAGCCGGATGGTAAAGACTTGGCAGTGTCCGGCCCGCGTCTTTGGATGAGAAGGTCCAACTCCTTTGTTGCTTACACAGTCCACGTCCCCTGTGCTATCCACGTCGCTTACACGGTCCACATCTCCTGTGTTATCCATATTGCTTACACATCCCAAGTCTTCTATCGCCTCTCGCTTCTTGGGCTCGTTCTTGAGGTAGTCTCCAAGTTCCATTGAGTTCATGAGGCTCTCTACTGCAGTGTTGAATCCTTCCCTGAGCCTCCTTGTCCTAGATCGAGTCATTGGAGCTTCCTTGACCTCAGGTATGGCTTGTGGATGGGTGCTGGGTTGGATGTCCTCATCATTCCCACCCTCTTCAGAAGGTTTTGTCCTCAAAACTGGATCATCTGCATCATATGGAGACAAATCAGTCACATTGAAGCTATGTGAAATATTGAGCTCACCCGGGAGTTCTAGTTTGTAGGCATTGTTGTTGATTCGTTCTAGAACTTTGAAGGGACCATCTCCCCTAGGCGCCAGCTTCGAGCTTCTCTTCTGTGGAAACCTCTCAGGTCTCATGTGGAGCCAAACCCACTCTCCTGGCTCAAAGACTAACTCCTTGCGGCCCTTGTCTGCTCGCCTCTTGTACTCTTCAGTCTTCTTAAGAATGTTGTCTCTTGCTTTCTGGTGTAGCTTCTTAACAAACTCTCCTTTCCTGAGACCATCTAGATTAACTTGCTCAACTTGGGGAATTGGCGACAAATCAAGAGGTGTTAATGGGTTAAAACCATACACAATTTCAAATGGAGACATTTTAGTGGCAGAATGTGTATCATGGTTATAGGCAAACTCAATGAATGGCAAACAATCTAACCATGTGTTTAAGTTCCTACCAAGAGTTACCCTAAGTAAAGTAGATAAGGTACGGTTTACCACTTCGGTTTGACCATCCGTTTGAGGATGACATGTTGTGGAGAATAGAAGTTTTGTCCCGAGCTTCCTCCACAATGTCTTCCAAAGATGGCTCAAGAATTTTGTGTCTCGGTCAGATACTATGGTCCTCGGTATACCATGTAAGCGTACCACCTCCTTGAAGAATAGATCAGCAACTTGTGTGGCATCATTGGTTTTGTCACATGGAATGAAGTGAGCCATCTTGGAAAATCGATCCACAACAACAAAGACAGAGTCTCTGTGTTTGATCTTAGGCAACCCTAGCACAAAGTCCATAGAAATATCCACCCATGGGGCGTTAGGAATAGGTAAAGGTAGGTAAAGTCCATGAGGATGTAACCTGGATTTTGCTTTGTGACAAGTTACACATCTTGCACAATGCCTTTCAACGTCCCGCTTGAGGTGCGGCCAGAAGAAGTGATCAGCCACCACAGCTAGTGTCTTGTCCACTCCAAAATGGCCCATAAGACCTCCTCCGTGTGCCTCCTTAAGCAGTAGCTCACGCATTGAGCATTGAGGAATGCACAGCCTCTTGTCTCGGAATAGGAACCCCTCTTGAAGATAGTATGATCCGAACGCTCCTCTTCCACAGGCTTGGTAAGCCTCTCCTAGTTCTGGATCATCTTTGTATAGCTCTTTGATGTGTTCAAATCCTAGAACCTTGGCTTCCATGGTAGCTATCAGGGCATGCCTCCTTGACAAGGCATCAGCTACCACATTCTCCTTTCCCTTCTTGTACTTAATCACATAGGGAAATGTCTCTACAAACTCCAACCACTTAGCATGTCTCCTCTTGAGTGATGTCTGACCTCTTAGGTGCTTAAGTGTCTCGTGATCAGTATGGATGATGAACTCCTTGGATAACAAGTAATGCTGCCATGTCTCTAGAGCTCGCACCAAGGCATACAATTCTTTGTCGTAGGTTGGGTAGTTCAGAGAAGCACCACTGAGCTTTTCACTGAAGAAGGTCACTGGTTTCTTCCTCTGGTGTAACACAGCTCCGATCCCTATGCCAGACGCATCACACTCTACCTCAAAGACCTCTTCAAAGTCGGGTAAGGCCAGAACCGGCGCCTGTGTAAGCCTTTCTTTGAGCAGTTTGAAGGCTGATTCTTGCGCTGGACCCCATGAGAATGGCACATTCTTCTTTATCACGGCGGTAAGAGGTGAGGCCACCGTACTGAAGTCCCTCACAAACCTCCTATAGAAGCTAGCTAAGCCATGAAAACTCCTTACATGACCGACGGTTGTTGGTGTAGGCCACTCACGGATGGCTTTGACCTTCTCCTCGTCCACTTGTAGTCCCTGTTCACTTACTACAAAGCCTAAGAAAACAAGCTTGTTAGTACAGAAGGTGCACTTCTTTAGGTTTGCATAAAGGCCTTCCTTCCGAAGTGATTTGAGCACTAGTTCAAGATGTGAGATATGATCATCTAGGTTCTTACTATATATAAGTATGTCATCGAAATAGACAACTACAAATTTACTTATGTAAGCACGAAGAACCTGGTTCATGAGTCGCATGAATGTACTTGGGGCATTAGTTAAACCAAAAGGCATAACCAGCCACTCATACAATCCTTGCTTTGTCTTGAATGCGGTTTTCCACTCATCTCCTTCTCGCATCCTAACTTGATGGTATCCACTCTTCAAGTCCACCTTTGAGAAGATGGTAGAACCACTTAGCTCATCCAGCATGTCGTCTAAGCGGGGTATAGGGTGCCTGTATTTGATCGTGATGTTGTTGATTGCACGGCAGTCCACACACATCCTCCATGATCCATCCTTCTTGGGTACTAAGAGTACTGGCACAGCACAAGGGCTGAGGCTCTCCCTAATGTACCCTCTGTCCATGAGGTCTCTCACTTGCCTCTCGAGCTCCTTAGTCTCCTCCGGGTTCATCCTGTATGCTGGCTTGTTAGGTAAGGCTGCGCCAGGGACAAGATCGATTTGTTGTTCAATCCCACGGATTGGAGGTAAGCCAGGCGGAAGCTCTTCAGGGAAGATGTCCTGAAACCTGTCTAACACAGCCTGTACTCCTGTGGGTAACACAAGCTCACCTGAACCTGAACTTAAACACTCCTTAAACAACATTAGTAGCACAGTGCGCTTGGCACTAAGAGTTTTACAAATAGCCCCACGAGATATATAGAGACTGAGTTTGCTAGACTCAACTTCCTTGCTCATATGTACTTGTAAATCATGTACCTCAGTTGGTGTAAGAGGTGCAAGAGTGAACTTACGATCCTTGTGTAAGAAGGTGTACTGGTTAGTACGTCCATTATGACTTGTGGCTCGGTCATACTGCCACGGTCGACCAAGCAAGAGATGTCCAGCTTGCATGGGTACTACATCACAAGTAACTTGGTCTTGGTACTTCCCCACACTGAATGGAACAATGACTTGCTCCGAAATCTTCAGCTCTGTCTCATCATTGAGCCATCTCAGCCTGTATGGTCTTGGATGCTTGGTCTTAATAAGACCTAACCTGTCTACCATATGCTTGCTAGCCACGTTAGTGCATGAACCTCCATCAATGATCAGGTTACATACCTTGTCCTTGACAGTGCATCTAGTGTGGAAGATGTTTTCCCTTTGAGCTGCCTCAGGGTTGATCATGACACTTAACATCCTCCTGGTCACAAGCAACTCTCCAACGTCGGGATATGCAAGCTCTTCTTCTGGTTCGTTTGGATCATCCTCAAGCTCATCTTGTGATTCATACTCTCCATCGTTGTGGATAATCATTACTCTCTGGTTTGGGCACTCTCTAGCCATGTGTCCCCTGCCTTGACACTTAAAACAAGTGATGTCACGAGTTCTCTGATTAGTGCTAGGGAACTTACCTTGTTCTGGCCGGTTGGGCTTGGGAGCCTCGGCTGTTTTGCCTTTGAACCGTGAGTCAATCTCCACGGTCTTCCCTTTCTCAAATGGCCTGGATCTACTTGCAGCCCACGGTTGTGTTGGTTTGCTGCGACTTGTCATGGCTGTCTTACGCTTGATATGTTGTTCCACTTGGACAGCAAGATGCAACAACTCATGTAGCCCACCATACTGAGCTCTCTCCACCTTCCTAGCAATGCGTTCTTGGAGACCATCAATGAACTGTGCCATGAGAGCTTCCTCGGATTCTTCTAACTCCAGCGAGTTCATGAGCTTCTCAAACTCCTCAAAATACTCATCCACACTTCTTGTACCCTGTGACAACTTACGGAACCGCTTTTGTAAGTCTCTATGATAATGTTCAGGGACATACCTAAGTCGTAGAAGGTATTTCATGTCACTCCAAGTGGCTACTGCTCCAAAGCGTTGCCTTCTCCTTTCAGCTATAGTTCTGTCCCACCAAGCTAACGCGTTCTCGGTGAGTTGTGCAGCAGCAACAGCAATCTTCTTGCGTTCTCCATAGCCATAACACTCAAAGATATGCTCCAGCCTTCTTTCCCAGTCCATGTACGCCTCTGGGTCTGACTTTCCTGCAAAAAGTGGAGGGGTTACTTTGATATCACGGTTTGTTTCTCTAGCCTCACCTTCCCGGGCTGGGTTCCTCCATAAAGGATCTTGACGCCTTGGCTGTGGACGCCTAAAGGGGTCAGGCGGTTGCCTATCCTCCTCTAAGTCGGGCATATCATCATCTTCATCTCCAGCTTGATATCTTGGTGGTATAGGTGCTCCTCGGATTGGTCCTCTCCTCGGTGGAGCTTCTATGCGTCCTATACGCTCACCAAACTCTTGGCGCATTGTGCCAACTTGCTGGTTTATGTTACTCATCTCTTCTCTAATAGCAGTCATCATTTGTATGATAGGATCAACGGGCTGTCTTCCTTCATCTCCCATGGTGTCTATCCTTGTTGTAAACCGGTTCTTATTGCACTCAACAAAAACAACAAGCTATCAAGGTACCACAGAATAGATAATTGTGTAAAACAAGAACAGAGACAGGGTTGTGTAACACAAGACGGAAATCAGTGCAATCGACAGAATTGGAAAATTGACAAAAAAATTTTGGCTTTTCTGGGTTTTATGGAATAACAACTAGCAAGATAGAATCAAAAACAGGAAATCTACTAATTCTCAAAAAGAAATTCGACCAGGGAGCTAAGAACAAGATTTTTATGGGTTTTTCTTATAAGTTAAACAAAAACAGAAGCAAGAACAAAACAAACCTAAATTTTTT
Source organism: Orychophragmus violaceus (assembly GCA_030180135.1). Taxonomy (NCBI): domain Eukaryota; kingdom Viridiplantae; phylum Streptophyta; class Magnoliopsida; order Brassicales; family Brassicaceae; genus Orychophragmus; species Orychophragmus violaceus. The sequence goes on from CM058236.1 coordinate 16,912,613, forward strand.
TTTTTGGATTTTAGATTCAATCAAAGCAATAGCAAAACAAAACAAAAAGATAAGGGATAGAAAACCAAAGGTAGGAACCTTTGGCTCTGATACCAGATGATGTAAGACTCAGACGATGGAGCCTCACTCGGTGGTGGATGGAAGAAACAGGTTGGCTATGTCGCTCTCTCCTGTTACTCAAGGGATGGTCGTGTGTAAGAGATGGGATCGAACAGGCTGGCTTTGACGCTCTCTCCTGTTGAATCAGTGGATGGTAAGGCTGGTGGATCGAAGGCACCACAGAGATGATGAACGGGTCTCTGATACTGCACAAACACTTGTCCTCTTTGTGAATCACACACAAGGAACAACAAGCAAAACAAGAACAGGCGGCTGCTGCTCAAGAAGGGCGAAAATCGCAAAAGGGTTTATTGATGATCAAAAGCTGACTAACACAATGATACAAAGTTGTTTAAGTACAGAAACAAGAATAACAAAAAGGAAAAACAAATATCTCAGCCTTGAATGAGAATCGCCGAGTTACATAGAAAAGGAAAGTGTGTAATCTTTCCTTGGCAGCCAATCCTTGAGTTATGGGTGTGGGTGGGCCGACTTGCCTCGTTAAAAACCTTGGGAGTAAAACCACTTTGGGATAAAACCACCCAAGGGAAAAAGAGTGCAAGAGAGTCCACCAACTCTCGGACTTAGCATGGGCCGAGCCGGATGGTAAAGACTTGGCAGTGTCCGGCCCGCGTCTTTGGATGAGAAGGTCCAACTCCTTTGTTGCTTACACAGTCCACGTCCCCTGTGCTATCCACGTCGCTTACACGGTCCACATCTCCTGTGTTATCCATATTGCTTACACAGCCCAAGTCTTCTATCGCCTCTCGCTTCTTGGGCTCGTTCTTGAGGTAGTCTCCAAGTTCCATTGAGTTCATGAGGCTCTCTACTGCAGTGTTGAATCCTTCCCTGAGCCTCCTTGTCCTAGATCGAGTCATTGGAGCTTCCTTGACCTCAGGTATGGCTTGTGGATGGGTGCTGGGTTGGATGTCCTCATCAGGAAGTGTACAAAGTTCTTTCCAAAACCTTTTAGTGATACAACTCATGTTGATGTAGGGTGGTTTCCTATTTACAGACGTAGAGAGGACAATACGAGGTTTGTAACAAAAAGAAGGTTTAATTTTGACAATTCATACGTGATACCTTACAACAATACGCTATCCAAACGTTATCGAGCTCATATCAACGTTGAGTGGTGTTGTCAAACCCGAGCTGTCAAATACCTCTTCAAATATATTCACAAGGGTCTTGACTATGTAAGAGCATCTTTAGGAAACGAAGCTGGAGATGGTAACGTTGCAAATAAGGATTAAGTCAAAGATGAAATTAAACAGTATACCAGCTGTCGGTATGTGAGCCAAATAAAACTATTGTTGTTTTTTTACTAATGTGATTGTGGCATATATTCCGAATCTTATACATAATTTCAGTTGAAAATAATTAAATTTATCCAGGTATATATCTTCATACGAGGCTACATGGAGAATTCTTGCATTCAATACTAATTTTCGAACTACGGCAGTAGAGAAACTTTCTTTTCATCTCTAAGGTGAACAATCATTGCTCTACGAGGAAGATGACGATGTGGATGACGTTTTTAATCGACAATTGGTTGGTAGATCTAAGTTTATGGCTTTCATGGACTATTACAAAAAGAATCCCAAAGCGAAGAAGATGACTTATGCAGATTTTCCAACCGAACATGTTTGGGTTTTAAAGACTAGAGAATGGAAAGTTTAGAAAAAATATTTTGCAATTAGAAGCCTAACCTACGTCCCCCGAGTAAAAGAAGATGCATACTATCTGAGGGTTTTGCTTAACATCATACCTGGTCCATCATGTTATGATGATATCAAAAAGGTTAATGGTGTTGTCTATCCTAAGTACAAATTGGCTTGCGAAGCGTTGGATTTGCTTGATGATGATATTATATATGTTGAAACTATAAAAGAACCAGTTCAATGGGGTAGCAGTAGGTATGTGCAGGAATCGTTTGTTTTGATGCTACTAACCAACACTGTTCAAAATGCACCAGAACTCTGGAATAAAACATGGGAATACTTATCGAACGACATATTAATCAAACAAAGAGCCATAAGAAAGGATCCATGTAAGTAAAACCATTTTAAGAAGCATTGTCGAAAATAGTTTTTTTCATATAAATTTATTTAATTTTTAATACTTTTTGTATATTTTAGATTATACCATGACCGAACAGCAGATCAAGAATCACTATTTCAGATCAAGAATATGCCAAAACCGGATATGAGCGTTGTAAGATCTCAACTCGGTCTATCCAAAGATAGAAAGAGTTTTAGGGTTTGTAAATTAGGGATTCTAAAAGAAGGATTTAAGAACTCGGTGAGATTTAGGAAATTAGGGTTTTATGCCGGTGTTTCCGAGGTGGAAGCCGGTAAAGAATGCTATGAAAGTCGCCGGAGAGATTTTAAGTCAAAGTCGATACTCTTAAGTCTCTCAGGCTAAAAATATTAAGAAAAAGCGTCCCCTTATTGAATGATATGAGGTTCCCTTATATAGGGTTACAAAGTCGGTTTACCGATAAGGAAATAAAAGATAAGTACAAATATTTCCTAAAATCTCGGCTTCGCCTTGATACGGAATATTTCCCAATATCTCGGTTTATTGAGATGGAATATTTCCATATCTTTGAAGTCGTTACGTGCCGCCTTTCTTAGTGGCCTTTGCCTTTTAAAACCCTAGCGTAAGTGGGCTGCCCTAAGTCGGTAATACTTAGGTTTTTACCGTCTTGGGCCTACTTCCCACATTCCATCTTGGGACGACCTAAATTCATGAATAGGCCTTTTAAGGAAAGTGCTAAACTTGACTCCAACAATAAGCCCCCCCCCCCAGTGCGGCAACTTGTGTTCAAGTCGGCGTTGCGAGGAGTTAACTTATGGTTTGAGAAGTAATTTTGTGTTGGCCCAAGCCTGATATCGTAATGATTTCCTCTTCCCAGGCCCAAACCTTCGTTCGGCCCAAACCCTTGTTAGGCCTAAACCTCGGCGGGCTGTCTCTTGCTGGGCTTTAATAGTGTTGTTTCGAAATGTTCCGGTCTGAGATCATTTTGACCCGGTTTTCAATGGTAGAACTGTCATTTGGATTTTGACCTAACCGTCTGAGGGATGCGAGAAACGAAGCGTCTTCTAGGTTATCATGATCGTAGCATGAGAAACGATGCGTCTCATAGCTTCTCGAAGACGATGCTTCCTTCCACTATTTATACGCCTCTCATTTCTTATTTTCTCATTTCTGCTCGAGTGAAGAAGATCAGAGGTAATTTCGTTCTCCACCGGTTTTTTTCTTTCCGATTTACCTTCCGTCATTACTTCGCCGTAGCTTTGGGACTTTCTAGAAATTCCGGTTGCGTCTCCACTGAGATAAAGTCGCTGGTTCGTTGTTCGGAGAAAAAGGACAAAGAAGTCGTCGCCGTTTCTTCTGCAGATGACTCTTCCAGTCATCACAGTAGCTCCTCCGATTCGTCATCTGCCTCCACTTCATCCGACTTGCGAAATCATCCCGGCTATCAGGCGGCTGAGGATTTTATTCGCCATCGTGAGCTCTCTCAGACCGATGCCACGGAACATTCGGGTCGGAATGAGTTCGTGATCCCGCAACTTCGAGACTCGGATTCTGACGAAGACGTGGATATCGAGGGAATTGAGTCGGATGTCGACGCTTCTGCCCCAGTTTCTGGATCGACAGCTGCTCCCGGCGAGATGTATGGAAACTTCTTTGAAACTTGGTCTTCGGTGAAGTCGGTGACCGCCACGCTTCAAGGTTGCGGAGCTGATCCGAGAATCAAGTATCTCATACCTTGCACGCTCGACCGTCCCTGGACTCCCCCTCCGGGTTATATGACTCTCTACTAGTCTTACTTCGTTAATACGCATGCCGGGGGTTCCCGACTTTGGCTTCCTTTGCCAGATTTACTGGTCTCCTACTGCCATCGTCGCAAGATTGCTGTCTCTCAGCTTTCAGCTGTCGCGGTTCGCCACATGGTCGGTCTTCTAGTGCTTGGTGCCGAGGTCGATGTGACGATAACCGTTAGCTTCTTCGAGGAGGCGACTTCGATCAATCCGATGTCGAAAACCAGCCCGGGTTGTTTCGCAGTTAAGATGAAGAGTGGTAATCGCGTAGTGACGGATGCGCCGAGCAAGATTAACAATTGGCAGCGACATTATTTCTATGTCAAGCTGTCTTCCTTGGTTGTTCCTGATGAACATACAGAACTTATCCGAGCGTCTTGGAACACACAAATTGGTAGATGTCGTTCCGTCAATGTTATTATTGATATGGATGATTTACTCAATTCCGTTTTGTTTTTGCAGTGCATCATCTGTTTCTTAAGCCGTATCCAGATCACTTCTTTCCGATTCTCCAGAAGATTCAAGCTCTCGGCCTTCGCAAGTGGTCGGACTTTACTCGAGAACGTATCGTCAAGTCTCTTCCGCGGATCTCTAAAGGTAATTTTATCCTAGCTTCACGAAAGCCGATGCTCAAGTTCTGAGTTTTGAACCTTTGCTTTCAGTTAAGTGGAGCACCAAGGCGAAAGTAACTCCCGAGCAACTTGTAAAACCAAAGAAGATGGGCAAGGTGCAAAGAATTGAATCAGTTGATTATTCGAAGAAAATCTCGTCCAAATCTTCGTCCCCTGCCAAGCCGGTAAAGGAGAAAGATGTATCCGCATCGTCTCAAGATGGAGGTCGACTGGTAGATGTGGGAGATAAGTCGGTCGCTCCTCGGGCCGCGAAGACTGTCCAACCGGAGGCGGCGAACCCGTCTTCTAAACTCCCACCAAAGGCTCCATCTAAGAAGAGACCTGTGGAAGGCAGAGCCGACCAAGAAAAGTCGGCAAAGAAGGCTGCTACAGCCGATAAATCTGTTAGCTCCGATAAGGTGGCTATCGATGAATCTGAGAAAAACCTGGACCCGTGGAAACGATTTTATCAAGAAACCGGAGATGTCGTCGATGCTTATGGTAACACAAAACCTTTCGTTTCTAGCAAGGAGATTGTTCATGTTCGTCCCCGAGCCCCTATAAAGGATGGAGATTCCCGACCTTCGATCCACAACTTCGCTTATCAGTATGAGAGCGAGGTCCCGCTGATTGATAACCCGCGGGCGTGTTTTGACATGCTGACTTGTGTCCGAGGGAATGAGAGAGATTGGCCGGTTCTGCGGGAGCTTCCTCACTCAGACGCCATTCTTAGGCTGAAGCATGCCGAAGCAACAGTAAGTCTTTATCGTTGAGCTTCATTCGTTGGTATTTTCTTTTTGTTGATGAAAAATCCTTGTTTTGTTTTCAGATGATTGCAGCGTCAAATCGTGTGGCTCTCGAGAGTTCTTGGGGCGCTAAAAGGATGGCCGACGCGGTAAGCAAGCGGGATGAGCTTCTCAGGAAGGCTAAGGAGGAAAAAAAGACTCTGGCGGCGAAAAACGCGGTGCTTGCGGATAAGCTTCGTGGTGCTGAAGAGGAGTTGAACCTCGTTAAAGAGAAATCGAAAGTCGATCTTCTTAAGCTGCAGAAGAAGATGGAGAGCCAGCAAAAGTTTTATTCCGACATGGTTCAGAAGGAAAGAGACAGAGTCGAGGCCGCGGTTAGGGCGAAGGCACAAACTCATTTCGATTTCTTTCAATGGTATGTGAAGGATCAAGATGTCGTTGTTGCCCTGCAGGTTGAGCAAGCCCAAATTTCTGGTTTAAAGAACTGCTTGATAAAACTCAGCGGTGAAGGCGTATCGTTCCCCCAGGCTCTCTTGGATCAAGTTGCTGCCGACGAGGTTGCGGTGAACGCTAAGATCGATGAGACAGAGGTCGTGACCAAGGAAGAACCCACGTTTGTTCTTTCTCCTGTTCACCATCCTCTTCTCAACCTTCTCAACGACTCTCCTCCTCCTGTCCCGCATAATATTGACGAGTTCGGAACTAACCGCGGGGTTATCCCAGAGGCTGTTCCTGCGGACCTTGTTCGATCCGTTAGCTCGGAGGTAGCGACTTTGGCTGGTATCTCTAGGTCGCAAGAGGAGTCTGCTGAGAAGGAGAAGTCATTGTCAGGAGTCTGATAACTTTCCTTTTGTAGTTTTTATATATCGGCTTAGTAATTTTATTTTTTGTAAGACTTTTATTCCTCTTGTTATGAGGAAAGTTATGTTTATTGGATGATCTTCTATTGCTTTTAAGTCTTTGTTCTTGACAAATCTGGATAGCGAATGAAGTTGTCTTTACCTGTTTTTTATGAATTTAAACAAATGGCGACTCTTATTGTGCAAGATTAAGTCGTGCCATTGTATTAAACTTGTTCTTTGACAAATTTTAAACAAATGGCGACTCTTATTATGCAAGATTAAGTCGTGCCATTGTATTAAACTTGTTCTTTGACAAATTTTAAACAAGTGGCGACTTTTATGTTGCAAGATTAAGTCGTGCCCTTGTATTAAACTGTTCTTTGACAAATTTTAAACAAGTAGCGACTTTTATGTTGTGAGATTAAGTCGTGCCATTGTATTAAACTTGTTCTTTGACAAATTTTAAACAAATGGTGACTTTTATGTTGTTTTGCCATAAGGCGGTTTTTGCGAGACTTATGGGTGCTCGGCTTTATTCTGGGGGCGGACGAATGTGCGATGCTGTGCTCGTCTTATTTGTTATCATCCACCGCGAAGAATTTGCAGGATGGATCCCGGCTTTTCCTTACCACGATGTGCACCTCGTGTGCAAGGAAGAGCACACCCCTGGCCAGGAGGCATGATGCTAGTGCGAGTTACTTAGACCCGACTTTTGCGAACTAAGGAGCTCGGCTTTTTGCGAGTTACTTAGACCCGACTTTTGCGAGCTGAGAAGCTCGGCTTTTTGCGAGTTACTTAGACCCGACTTTTGCGAGCTGAGAAGCTCGGCTTTTTGCGAGTTAGGACTCGGCTTAGATTTGCGAGTTAGAACTCGTCTTAGGTTTGCGAGTTAGAACTCGGCTTAGGTTTGCGAGTTAGAACTCGGCTTAGGTTTGCGAGTAAGAACTCGGCTTAGGTTTGCGAGTTAGAACTTGGCTTAGGTTTGCGAGTTAGAACTCGGCTTTTGTTAGTATTAAGAATATTTAACTTAGTGAAAAGACTGACCTGATTTGGCTTTTGATGAGCTTTCAAGGCGGTATCTGATCTGTAAAATGAAGATTTTATTAATTTTGCGACTGTGCCGGTTAAAGCTGCCTACGTATCTTCCTAGGAAGAATCAAGTCGCTCGTAGTTCATACATAGGAGCTCGTACTCTTTTAGGCTCGCTGAATTCCAGGAACGCGGTAAGGCCTTGCCCTTCATCGATTCGAGCTCGTACACTCCGGGTTTGATGACTTTTGTCACCTTGTAGGGTCCTTCCCACTTTGCACCGAGTTTGCCTACTCTCCACTCCTTTGTATTTTCGTAGGCTTTGCGCAGGACGTAGTCGCCGACTTGGAAACGTCGTTCTTTAACTTTTTGGTTGTAGTACCGAGTTGCGAGTTGCTGGTAATTTTGAATTCTGAGTAAAGCTCGATCTCGTTCTTCTTCTAAGGTATCAAGAGCTTGGATCAACAGTTTCTCGTTGATCTCGGTATTTTGCGGCATGAGAGATCGGCGAAGTGTGTAGATGTTTGCCTCTGCTGGTACCATTGCTTCCACGCCAAAAGCCAAGGAAAATGGGGTAGCTCCTGTTGCGCGGCGTGGAGTCGTTCTATATGACCAAAGGACTCCATCGAGCTCGTCGGCCCAAACTCCTTTTTTGCTTTCAAGTCGCTTCTTGATGCCGGCAATGATGGTTTTATTCGTTGCTTCGGCTTGTCCGTTTCCTTGAGGATACCTTGGTGTTGATTTGCTTAGCCGTATATCCCACTTCTTGCAAAACCCTTCAAACTGGTTTGAGATGAACTGCGATCCATTGTCAGTGACAATCTCGTAAGGTAGCCCGAACCGACATATAATGTATTTCCAAACGAAGTTCTGGACGTGGACGTCATGAATTGCGACGTATGCTTTGGCCTCTACCCACTTTGTGAAGTAGTCGGTCATGATAAGCAAGAAACGCCTTTGATTAGATAATGGTAGCGGTTCGACGATGTCCATTTCCCATCTCATGAATGGGTAAGCCGCAGTTGAAGTCGTGAGTAATTCCGTTGGTCGATGTATAAATGGCGCATGACGCTGACACTTTTCACACTTGTTAGAGTAGGTCTCGCAGTCGACTACCATAGTCGGCCAATAGTGACCGTTCAGCTTGATTTTGAGAGCGAGGGATCGACCTCCAGAATGATTGCCGCATTCTCCTGAATGTGTTTCTTCGAGAACCCGACTTACTTCGTCTCCGTGTATGCATCTTAGAAGAATCTTGTTAGCTGAGTACTTGTAGAGGACGTTGTTGTGTATCGTATACCATGCACTTCTGACTTTAAGTCGTCGTGCTGCCCATTTGTCTTCTGGAAGCTTTCCTTCCGCAAGGTAAGCTCTTATTTCTTGTCGCCAATCCTCATTTTCGTCTGTTAATAGTGCGATGAGGTCATCGGTTTTCGCTTGACTCTCAAGACGCATGTCGTCCTCGCCGTCTTGTTGGGTTGAGACATCATCGGATTCTTCGTGAGTACCTTCAGGAGGCGGGATACTTGGTTCATGGATTGTCTCCACTGGAATCCGTCGACTGAGGTCGGGATTCGATGCCATAGATGTGGGTGCATCTGCTGAAGCGTTTTCTTTTCTCGGTATCTGGACGATGTCAAAGAACTCGAAGGAGCTGGTAAGCTCTAATGCCGCCTTCCGGTAGGCTTCCATTCGTTCGTTTTTTGCTCCATAATCTCCGTTGATTTGGTTCGCGACAAGCATGGAGTCGCAATGGGCCAAAAGATGTCGTACTCCGATTTCTCTGGCTAGCCTAAGACCGGCTAATAAAGCCTCATATTTGGTTGTGTTATAAGACGCCGTGAAACCCAATTTGAACGATTGCTCTAATACTTCTCCGGTCGGTGATATGAGACGTACTCCTATCCCGGCTCCTTTTTTGGATGAAGCGCCATCGACAAATAGTTTCCAATTCTTGTCTTCTATCTCGGTACCGACATCTATTTCAGGTGATAATTCTACAAGGAAATCAGCTATTACCTGCGACTTGGCAGTTGTCCTGTTTTGGTATTCGATGTCGTACTCGCTTAGCTCTATAGCCCATTTAGCCAGGCGACCAGACTGTCCTGGACTGTGCAAGATTGTCCGTAGGGGTTGGCTACTTAGCACAGCGACAGAATGCGACTGTAAGTAAGGCCGTAGTTTTCGTGCCGAGATAACCACTGCAAGGGCCAATTTCTCCATCGCGGGGTATCTGGTCTCGGCTCCATTCATCGTCTTACTTACGTAAAAGATTGGCTTTTGTTCTCCTCGGTCTTCTCGAACCAGTACACCGCTGACCGCAGTTGTAGAGACCGCGATGTACAGGAAGAGCGTCTCGCCGTTCTCGGGTTTTGACAATATCGGCGGGTTTGATAAGTAGTCTTTGAGTTGGATGAAAGCTTCCTGGCACTTGTCGTCCCATACAAACCTCTTGTTTCCTCGTAGGAGTTTGTAGAAGGGCAAGCATTTGTCCGTTGAACGGGATATGAATCTATTCAAGGCAGCTATGCGACCTGTCAAACGTTGTACCTCTCGCATGTTTCTGGGAGATGGTAAGTCGATTATGGCCGTGATTTGTTTTGGATTAGCTTCTATTCCTCTTTGGGTTACCACGTATCCGAGGAATTCTCCCGATGTTACACCAAACGTACATTTGGCCGGATTAAGCTTCATCCCATATCGGTTGAGGATGTTAAAACATTCCTTCAAATGGCCGACGTGCTGAGAGGCGATCAAAGATTTGACCAGCATGTCGTCAATATAAACCTCCATCGTCGTGCCTAGCTGGCCTGCGAACATCCGGTTGACCAACCGCTGATAGGTGGCGCCGGCGTTTTTGAGACCAAAGGGCATAACCTTGTAGCAATAAGTACCTCGTTCAGTGATGAATGCCGTTTTTTCTCGATCGTCTGGGTTCATGAGGATTTGATTATATCCTGAGAACGCATCCATGCATGATAGTAACTCATTTTCAGCGGTTGCTTCGACAAGTCGGTCAATATGTGGCAGGGGGAAGCTGTCCTTTGGGCAAGCCTTATTGAGATCCGTGAAGTCGACACATACTCTCCACTTCCCGTTTTTCTTTTTGACGACCACCGGGTTAGCCAGCCAGTCGGGATATTTGACTTCCTGTATTGAACCGGCATCAAGTAGTTTTTCTTCCTCGTCGTTGACCGCCTTAGCCCTTTCAGGACCGAGCTTTTGCCTTTTCTGCTTAATTGGTTTGTAAGTCGGGTCGACGTTGCGCTCGTGGGTCGTGATGGTTGGATTGATGCCCTTCATGTCCTTGATCGACCACGCAAACGTTGCGAAGTTTTGCCGTAAGAAGGTGATCAATTCCTTCTTGATGTCTTCAGGTAATTCCGCGCCAATTCCTACACACTTGCTTGCGTCAGAATCGTCGATGATGATTTGTTGGATTAGTTCCTTCTCAGGACCTTTCCTTCCTTGTTCCGCATTGATCATGCACGAAGGCACTCTGATCCTATGCTCCCTTGCAAAACACGACCGGCTTGCGCTTTGGCATCCCTTAACCGTCTGGATTCCCTTAGGTGTCGGGAATTTCAGACATTGATGATATGTCGAGGATACCGCCTTCATACTGTATAACCATGGAGTGCCGAGAATAACGTTATAGATGGTTGGTTTGTCAATGACGTGAAACCTCACCAATCTGTTAACTCCTCCTGCATAAACCGGTAACTAAATCGTCCCAATTGTATTTGTCGTCTCGCTTGTGAAACCGGTGAGTGGTTTGGCCTTCTGCTTGATATCCTCTTCCTTAATTTCCATCTTTTTGAGTGTATCCAGGAAGATCAGATCTATTGAGCTCCCGGTGTCCACCAGTATCCGAGATACTTGACAGCTTCCGATTAATAGGTCTACTACTAGCGGATCATTGTGTGGATAGTGAGTTCCATAGAGATCTTGGTCGGTAAAGGTGACGAGAGGGTCGTCTGACAGGATTGGTTGAGGCGCCTTTTGTGCGGCTAATGCAAGGCGTTCGTAGACCTTGATTGACCGAACCGAGTCATTTACGGAAATTAGACCGTCCATGATCATGTTGATTCTTCGGACGGTTTTAGGAGTTTCCTCTTCGTCTTCTCCCTCTTCTTCTTCTCGATCGCGTTTCAAAGCTATGATTTTGATGCGCCGCTGTTGCTTGCCTTGCTGAGGAGCTTGCCCGTCAACTTTGCCTTCATCCTGCCGCCCAGATTCTTCTTTTTTAACCTCTCAATGGCCGCCTTGATCTCTTCATCCGAAAGTCAGGCATAGAGTGCATTTCTGAGGTTCCGACATTCAGCCGTGTCGTGCGACGTAGCTTGATGGTACTCGCGGTACTTCTCTCCCGCGACGGAAGTTGCTTGTTGCGTCTTCCCCTTTGCTTCTTTGTTTCGTTTATTCCAAGGTTTCGATGATCGGGATTTATCCGTGCTGTCGACAACCATTGTCGTCTTGGCCCCTTTATCGTAATGCTGCCTAGGTTCCCTCTCTTCCTTCTTATCTGCATGTTTACCGGAACCAAATATTTTCGCTAAAGCGACCTTTTTCTCTTCTAATTCCACGAATTTGTTCGCTCGATGGAGTGCGTCTTCAATGGTCAATGTCGGGTTGACGACCAGATCCTGGTAAAAGGGTGACTCGTGCCAGACGGCATTTGTCAAGGCCGCGATAGTGAACTTATCTGGAGCCTCCGCTCGCGTCATGACTGCTCTGAACCTTTATATGAAGTCCTTCAAAGTTTCCTTCTTTTCTTGCGTCATGGACATCAACGCGCTTAGCGAAGTGTCCTTACGTATGTAGGCGAAGTGATGCCTTACGAATGCCCATGTGAGGTCGGAGAAACTATCAATTGATCTGGACGGGAGTCGGGAGAACCAGGTCAGTGTGTCTCCCTCCAGAGTTTCGGCGAACAGTTGGCAGAAGCCGATGTCACGCTCTTTGCTTGATGAAAATCGCGCTTTTGCCGCCATAATTTTGAATGTCGTCAGATGGGTTGATGGATCCTTCGTGCCGTCGTACATTGGTAACCTGAGATTTTCCTTTTGCCTGATGTATGCGTTTGTGATGCGCGAGGTGAAGGGTGTCCTCTGAGTCTCTTCGATGATTCGGTCGATTTTGGGTGCACACCCTTTAACGCCGTGGACTTCTCCTTTTAGTTCCTTTAGGGTGTCTCTGAGCTCGGTTAGCTGTTTCTCGACATGGTTACGACTTGCTCCGAGAATAGACGCTCCATGAGTTTTCTCGTGCGACATACCTCGCTCATGGCGATAGTTATCACGGTGCGAGTCATTCTCATATTGCGAATTTCGTCTGTGATGCAAGCCCCGTGTCTGGTGGTCGGTGCGCTCGTCCTTATCGGGTGAGTACCTCTCGTCGCTCCAGTCGTCGTGCTCCCGGCTCGGGCTGGGTTTAGGTTCTGAATCTTTCTTTTGATGTGAGCTCCGTTCGCGAATGTCCTTCTCATCAAGTTCCTTGCGTGAGTTGCTCCTGGATTCGCTGCTTCGGCTTTGTTCTCGGTGGCTCTCCTCAGATGTATCGTAGACTAGTCGTCTGGCGAATTTGTCTTTTACTTTTGGAGGCACCTCTCTCTTGGACTTCCTTGACTGTTGGTCCGAACGGATCTTTGCTTGTTCTGACTGCAATAAATCAATTTTTTCCGAAAACGTCTTGATCAAATCGTTCTGTGATTCGATTTTGGCCATCAAAGTAGCTAGAACTTTGTCTCGCTTGATTTGTTCTGCCGTTTCGCTGAGTGACGGGACATGTTTACCGTCATCTCGAGCTTTCTTCGACTTAGTGGCGTCCCGCGGCTGTTTGCCATCATGCGCCGTATCGTCTTCGTGATCACTTTGGTCGTAATCACTTCCTTCATGATCGCTTAGGTCAACCCTTGGGTTTTCCGGATCGATTTTGTTACGGTTTCCCGACATCTCGTTCAGAAATTTCTCTTAGAAATCCCCACAGTCGGCGCCAATTGTAAGATCTCAACTCGGTCTATCCAAAGATAGAAAGAGTTTTAGGGTTTGTAAATTAGGGATTCTAAAATAAGGATTTAAGAACTCTGTGAGATTTAGGAAATTAGGGTTTTATGTCGGTGTTTCCGAGGTGGAAGCTGGTAAAGAATGCAATGAAAGTCGCCGGAGAGATTTTAAGTCAAAGTCGATACTCTTAAGTCTCTCAGGCTAAAAAATATTAAGAAAAAAACGTCCCCTTATTGAATGATATGAGGTTCCCTTATATTGGGTTACAAAGTCGGTTTACCGATAAGGAAATAAAAGATAAATACAAATATTTCCTAAAATCTCGGCTTCGCCTTGATACGGAATATTTCCCAATATCTCGGTTTATTGAGATGGAATATTTCCATATCTTTGAAGTCGTTACGTGCCGCCTTTCTTAGTGGCCTTTGCCTTTCAAAACCCTAGCGTAAGTGGGCTGCCCTAAGTCGGTAATACTTAGGTTTTTCCCGTCTTGGGCCTACTTCCCACATTCCATCTTGGGCCGACCTAAATTCATGAATAGGCCTTTTAAGGAAAGTGCTAAACTTGACTCCAACAAGCGTCGTGGCTCAAGATAAGAACACTTTGATAAGAGAAGAGTTATCATACGATCTTGATGAGATGAAATCTGACTTAAACAGAGATCTTCCCAAACTTATGGAAGAACACAGAGGTGTTTATAACGAGATTATGACCGCAGGTTACAATGGAACTGGTAGTATGTTTTTCGTTTATGATTTGGAGGAACAGGGGAAACGTTTCAGTGGAGGGTTCTTGGAGCGAATATTCGATCTAAGGGTGATATATTATTAAATGTTGCATCCAGTGGTATTTCTGCTTTGTTACTAAAAGATGGTCGAACGGCTCATTCTAGATTTGGGATCCCTATTCAAGTAAATGAAGGGACGATGTGTTCTAAAACTTGGAACAAATCAAACAGAATTGGTTAAGTTAGATAAACTTTATTATATGGGACGAAGCACCAATGATGAGTAAACACTGTTTTGAGACTTTGGATCGGAGCATGCACGATATTTTGGGAAAAGATGTTCCATTTGGAGGTAAGCCTATTGTTTTTGGTGTTGATTTTAGACAAATTTTGCATGTGATAACTGATGGTGGAAGAGAGCAGACTGTTATGGCTGCTCTGAATTCGTCGGTACTGTGGAACAACTGCAAAGTTATGAAGCTCACTAAAAACATGCGGCTTCTAGCTGATGGTCTGAGTATTGATCAAGCTCGTGGTCTAAGGGAGTTATCCAACTGGATTTTGGATAAAGGAGACGGAAAGATCAACGGTTGAGACGATGAAGATTTTGAGTTAGATATTCCAGAAGATTTGCTCATATCTGATTCTTCGGAACCTATCAAAGTAATTGTTAAAGAAGTATATGGAGATTCTTATGCGGTTCAGTCCGACCCAAAGTTTTTTCAAGGAATAGCAATTTTGAGTCCAACCAACCAAGATGTTGGTAATGTGAATGACTATATGCTTGAATCATTACCATGTATTTTGTTTATTTACATATATTATAATGTTTTATCCAATCTATCCATATTTATCTTTTGGAATGTTATTATTGGGGAAAAATGACATTTAAATCCCCAACTTTTCAGGAAACGCTAAAAAAAGCGTAATAGAAATCGTGGTATAAGAAAGGTTCCAACTTTTGTTGACTTTTTGATTAACTTGTAACTTTGCGTTGACAAAACTGAATTAAGTCCGTCGTTAAGTTGACTAACGAAATCTATTAACGGGGTTAAGCTCCGTTTAATATTTCGGTTACACTTGATACTACGTCGTTTTGGTTGTAACGATACTACGTCGTTTTGGCTTAGCTTTATTCTTATAAAGAATAAGCAAAATCAGGGTTCGAACCCGAGATATCCTTGTCCTATAATCGAATGACCGAGCCACTGTATCATCATTACTTATCGAACATTAAACAGATCTAAAACAATATAGTCCATATTTAGCTTCATCAAAAATAGATTACCAATTTTGTATACATTTTTTTTTTTTTACCGCAGGAGGCTTTTTGGTTATTCATATTCCATTTCCAAAATTGTGAATTTTTATTTATAGATATTTATTGTTACGGAGACGAATCTTGCGTCGCCGACGGGAACACCTTGTTACACTCCGATCTACTCCTACTACTTAACATCCTCCTCAACGAACTCGATGCTGATGACGTTGATCTCCGCTCACCTCTTGATCCTCCGCCGTTAATCTGTTCATCATCTAACACTTCAATTCTAATTTCTAACCTCTCCTACCCCGTATCCGTCGTCAACCCCTGTTTTGAGATCATCTTCCATTACAGCAATAGACATTGAAAATCTCCGATCACCAGAGACGACGTTCTCATCTTCTCCGGTTGGAGACAGTTGTAGCTTAACCTCTGCCTCTGCTTCTTCTTCCACTCCATCAACGTCGTCGTTAATTGCCGGTTTGAGATTTTCTTGATCGGAGACGGCGGCGAGAACAGGGGATCGACAGAGAGGACAAGTAAAATGAGAAGACAACCACATATCCCACAAACGAAGACATATCACACACTCTTCTTCTTCTTCATCGTCTTTCTCGTCGTATCCGTAAACAAACAGAGGAATCGAAGAAATGATTGAAGAATCCAAACCTTTGTCATCGCTTGTTGGAGCCGCAGCAGAAACTTCACCATCAAGACCTCTCATTGGAAAAGAAGGTATGATTCTTGTCGTTGTGACAATTCTTCTCCGGTTTCGTCTTCTTCTCCGGCGGCGTTGAGCGGCGAAGAATTCATGCTCGGTGTTCGACCAGTAGAAGCGGGCGTAGAAATGGAGAAGCAAGACGAAGAGGACGAAGAAGCGGACTATATTGTTTTAGATCTGTTTAATGTTCAATAACTAACGATGGTATAGTGGCTCGGTCATTTCATTATAGGACGAGGAGATCTCGGGTTCGAACCCTGATTTTGCTTATTCTTTATAAGAATAAAGCTAAGCCAAAACGACGTAGTATCAAGTGTAACGGAAACACTAAACGGAGCTTAACCCCGTTAATAGATTTCGTTAGTCAATTTAACGACGGGCTTAATTCAGTTTTGTCAACGCAAAGTTACAAGTTAATCAAAAAGTCAACAAAAGTTGAAACCTTTTTTATACCACGATTTTTATTGCGCTTTTTTAGCGTTTCCTGAAGAGTTGGGGATTTAAATGCCATTTTTCCCGTTACTATTGTAATATATGGACATTGAAATCTATGTTTGTTCGATAACAGGTGAAGAAAAATCTTACCTCATTTTTGACACCATTGATACTTTCGATAAAGGGAAAAACGATGATATGGTATGCTCCCAGGAATTTCTGAACAGCATCAAGCTATCTGGACTGCCGAATCATGATTTGAAGCTAAAGGTTGGTGCTCCTATTATGTTACTTAGGAACATTGATCAGAGAAATTGTTTGTGCAATGGCACTAGGTTACAAGTTACTCAGTTGGGCAATCACGCAATGGAGGCTAGAAAAATAACTGGATCTAGGGTTGGGCGTAAAGTTGCACTCTATAAGATGTTTGTCACGCCGCCTGAGGCAAGATTTCCTTTCTGAATGCGGCGTAGGCAGTTTCCCGTGGCTCTTGCCTTTGCAATGACTATAAACAAACGTCAAGGACAAACACTGGAGAAATTTGGTTTGTATCTTCCAAAATCTGTTTTCACTCATGGCCAGTGGTATATTGCCGTTTCAAGAGTAACTTCCAGAATTGGTCTAAAGATATTGATCACAGATAAAGAAGGAAAACCATTGAAGAGAACAAAGAATGTTGTTTTCACCGAAGTGTTCAACAACCTTAAGTAGTTTTCTATATTGGAGTAATTTTTAATTCGTCTATACATTTGAAAAGATAATTATGGTTTGTTCTGATGATTATTTACTAGGTCGTTTCTGTTCTTTTTAAAAAAGAAAAAATTTACATCAAGGCAGTTATCGTGCTAGAATGTATTATCCATGCTCATTGTTTGATTAAATGCATTATGTATTAAGTTGTCCTGGATGTTATCAATGTGGTTATTTCAAACTATTAATAAAATTCAATGCTATAATGTGTTTTCGTATGAGATATATAATTATTATTATATGCATATGAATATAACGATATGCATATAAAACGATGAATTAAATCCTTAACCAATCCCGACCAGAAAAAAACTAAAATCATGTATTGTCTTGACACTTAGCGAAAAAGTACACATAAATGATTAACAACAAAATAATGTCTGAACATGTGTGCGAGTCAATCACCTAATTAATACATTATTTATAAAATAAATCATCTTATTTAGTTTTACAAGACTAATTAAACAAAATTTTGATGACTTTACGTGATATTTTCATCTATCGAATTATCAAAAGGCATAATATGTGAGACACTCATTCAATATTGTGTTAAGTGTTCATTGGAAAGAGTAAGTGCCATTACTACTTTAAACAAACGTGATGAAGTATTAAAACATTTTTTTGACACAAAAGAAAAAAGAAAAGGAAAACATTTAATTCTTTTTAATCTATGGCTCCAATTGGTGACCATAGTTTAGGAAAAGAATTATGATGAATTTTTAATTTCTCAAAATGTTTACCAATTAAAAGGAATTTTTTGTCAAAATTCAGACATATGGGTCCCACAATATTTCATATTTTTTCTCATGTTTAAGGAACGAATGAACAAAAAAATTCCCCTGCAAATTTGATGAGGAACAAAATATGAATAAAAATTCCTCTACATTCCTATTTTTTTGTTAATTCAATTCCTCAAATGACATTTTATCCAATTCCTTTGGTTCATTTTAGTGAAAAATCTAAAAAATCAAACATTCAAGAACATAATGAGTATATTCATATGGAATTTTTTACTGTATTGACTGTTTAGTAAAGAAGATATGAATAGGCATGAGCGTTCGGGTATTTGTTCGTGTTGGGTTTGGGTCTTTCGGGTTTTCGGATTTTCGGTTCCAGACATATAAGATTCACTCGGGTATTTTATAATTTTGGTTCGGGTTCTGTTCGGTTCCATTTGGGTTTGGTTCGGTTCCAAATGCCCGAAAAATCACAAAACACAAATAAAAATTGATTAATTTGAACAAAAATAGTTATATTTAGAAAATATATCAAGAAATTTTGTATATTTCGTTTATTTTGGATATTTTAGCTATTTTGGTTTAAAACTAATGAGTATATTTGAGGTTGTAATTATAATTTTGGATAATTATGTTATATTAAGTATAACTATAATTAATATTTTTGATATATAATTGTAGTTCGGATATTTTGGGTACCCATTTGGTTCTCGGTTCAGGTCGGGTTCGGTTCCAGTTCTTCGGGTATAGAGATTTAGGACCCATTTAGGTATTTTGCCGGTTCGGATTTGGGTTCGGTTCCTCTTTTTCGGTTCAGGTTTGATATTTCAGTTCCGGTTTTTTTGCCTAGACCTAGATATGAATATTACACGTGAAAATATATTTTATGGTATATTTATGTGTGAGTGATTTTATATTGTTTGGTTGATATACTTTAATATCAAAATCTAAACGAATATATATATATTTTCAATTTTTAAAATAACAAATTGGCTGATTAAAATCTTTTCATCTAGATATGATCTAAATATTAATTAAGATTTCTCATTTGATTTATATATTTCCGGATTTACATAGATATTCTTCCATTTATTTTTGAGTAAAGGAAACAAAATGTTTGGCAACCATAAATATTTGTGAAATTTACTCACAATAACTCTAATTTCTTGAATAATTACTAGAGTGACTCCCACAAAAGTTCACGTGATGAAAAGAGCATAAAAAGACTTCTAAACATAGTTACATCTACTTAATTACGTCTATGCCATTTTCTCTTTTATTTTTAAACAGAGTTTGTTTGTGTTTTTTAATTGTAGATTTTAATAGAAAAATCATAAAGCAACATAATCAAACAAAAAAACCTACCTAAAGAAAAATAAACAGTTTTTATGTCGACTTCCCCACAGAAAAAATCAACCTTCTTCCCCTGCTCCTTGGATTCTCACCGTCGTATCTCACTGTCATATCTCACTGTCGATTCTCGCCTTCGTATTTCACCGTCGAATCTCGATGTCGAAGTCTCTGCTGTTGAAGTCTCACCGTCGAATCTCGCCGTCTCTTCCCCTGCTCCTTCCAATTTCGTTTTAGGTTTGCAAGTTTTTTGGATGCTCTTGATTCTCTGTTTTTTAGGATTATTTTGGTTTGAATTTCGGTTTAAGGGTTAGAGTAACACATCTTTGCTTCCCCTTTTTCTGTTAGCTTATGTGATTCACTCAGTGTAAATAATCAGTGGTGATTTAATTTTATGGCTTTTAGCTGAAAGTTATGAACGATGTGGATATGCTGACATTGGTGATTCAAGAAATGAGCAAGGAATTTCCATCTCTCATGGATACACTTGTGCATGAGCGAGATAAGTTAGTATTGTGTTCCTCTCTCTTTATATTTGTTCATCAGAATGATTGACCACTCTCTCTAAAACTTTCATAATCAGTAGATTTGTCGATTGAAACCCAAAAGGTCTCTCCTAAAATCCTAAACACCATGATGGTCATTGGAGATTTCGTTGTTTCTCTGATTAGCTTAAGTTTTTTAATTATCAATCTTAAAACATCGAGACATGTGAACAATAGTTTCCTGATCCTTTTTGCAAAATGTTGCATTAGGTACATGTCACGTATGTTGCTAAGAGTTGCAAGTGAGCATCGCTCGGTCATGGCAGTTGTTGGTAGAGGGCATCTTCAAGGGATCAAGAAGAGCTGGAACCAACCTATAAAAGTTTAGTCACAATCTTTTCAATCTTGAATTCATTATTACATAACAGAGCTGAGGCAATATGCAGAGGAGTCCTTCTCCAAAGCTGCTTGCTTAGTAACATCAAAGAGTAGTATATCCTATCCACAGGTGAATCAAATTCTTCTTTTCTTTCTTGCTTTAAAGTCTATTTTGGTTTTGGTTTTTGGTTTTATATCGTGGAGTAATGGTTAAATCGTGTCAATGCAGGTGTGGAAAGGTCAAGGCTCAAGGAAGTGGAAACTCGGGCAAACCGATGAGATCTTTGTTCAGTTTGAATCTCCTTGCATTCAAAATGTTTGGTTCATTCCTAGCTCGAAAGAAAAGGGGCAAACTTTATGCAGGTTCCTTCTCTCAAACTTATACTCTTCTTGGTTTTGCAATGAGCTTTGTGAATTTTATGAAGCAGTTGTGACTTAACACAAGCTGTTGTATTTTTCTTGGGTATATGTATATACATAATAAAGATTGAAACTTTTTGTGGGGTTTTGATTACAGGGATCCGCAAGCTCTAGATATTGGCGCACATGAGATTCTTCCTCGCATTTTCAAGGAAGTGTCGAAGAGCTCGTAGGGCATTGTTTTGTTGTAGTATGAGTCTCTCTTTATATCCAGTTTTTGATCAAGACAAGAACAGAAAGAAGAGTTCATGTGTGTGTCTGCACTACTCAGAACACCAACATGTTGCTTCTTTAAAATGAGCCATCTTATTTTATTCTACTTTGTTCAGGATGTCTTGAAGTGTGCATCCAATGTTTTTTCATCTGTGTGCTTCAGATTGCTTCAATCAAAAGGCCCCTAATTGTCACACTTGTTCCCTTTTCGTTTAAATTTTCCATTTCTATAAGTTCGAGACAGATTTGCATGGCTTCAGATTTGAGTTGTTCCAATAATCGATCAAATTGCCTTTGATTTCCAATATATATAGATGGTGTGTTTTGCGGTAATGTCACTAGTACCTTTTTAGGAAACATGTAGCTCAATTCCACCTTGTAAGCTTGCACATCAACTTGGTAGAGTCTGATCACCTTTTGAACAAATTCTTCAAAAGAAATTCTATTGTTAACTTCTATGACTTTGGCTCTTTCCTCTTTAACAACATCAAATACCCATTTGCCTTGATGAAACAACCACTTGCCTAAAGAATTTTAATTTGAGCTATGTGTGAAAAAGAAACAATAAATGTTGTGATAAAACAAAGTGAGGTATCGTTTTAAGAAGGAAGAGTTAGGCTACGTTAATCTATTCTTTACGTTAGAGTTTTTTTCCTTTTAAAATCCTGGTTTAATTTAAGTTACGGTTTGATTTTATTAATTACATGGTTTATCTTAAAATTATATTTTGGTATAATGGTTAATTAAGCGTGGTTTTGTTTGGTTTAGTAATAATTATTTAAGTCTGTGGTCAAAAGATTAAACAAATCTATAAAAAAGAAGTAAGTTTGTCTCCATAGTCTAAAACAAATCTGTGAAAACCTAAAAAATCTGTCAAACTTAGATAAATTTGTGGTTAAAGAAGTAATAAATCGGTCGAAACCTTAATAACTCTGTCAAATCTAAATAAATTTGTGGTCAAAGAACAAATAAATCCGTTGAAAGCTTAATAAGTCTGTCAAATTTGTATAAGTTTGTCGCTAAAACAAACAAATCTATGAATCATTAATAAGTCTCTCACATTGGTATAAGTTTGTCGCTAAAGAATAGTAGATTTGTTAAACAAATTTGTGAAAACCTAAATAAATCAGTCAAAATTAGTTAAGTTTGTCGCTTAAGTAAAAAAAGTTTGTTGTTAATAAGTCTGTCGCTTCACGTAACGACGATTAAATAAGTCTGTGAAATGGCAATTTCGTAATATTTTAATTTTTTTCTGTTGAGTTGGAAAATATAATAATGGCATTTTTGTAAATACGATTTTCGAGTACAAATAATTTAGGGACAAAATAGGTATCAAAAACTAATTAATAATTAAAATAAAATTAGAGTTAAACTAGTAATTTGTTGGAATTGTGTCCAGTAATCTCGGTACTGTCTCTAGAAAGTAAGAGTATGTCAATGATCAGACATAAGTCATATAATATTGGGGGTCATGATGGCTTGCTAGAGTCCGCTCATGATCTATAAGTCTTGGACTTATTGCCTTTATTATATGATCCCATATGGGTCACACCCCTAAGCTAACAGGAAAATGTGTAGGAACGGTTTATTAGAAGTACGGTAAAAGTGCTAGGCATTTACTGTACTTAGAGAGAATAAAACGGTTTAGCTACTGTGTGTCGATCGATACACAAGGTGTGTCGATCGACACAGTACGCGAACGCCTCGGAGTGAATTGGCATTTGGGCCAAATGGCCCAAAACGAACTGAACGAGTTTTATATAAACTTAAGACGAGTTCAGGTCGAAAATAAGCCCTAGCCGCGAGCCTCCTCTCTCTCTCTGCGCCGATTTCCTCCTGGTCTAGCAGCCTCTTCCTGCTCGGTGTGCGTGTGTGAACCTCTGGAGGAGTTATCACTTGGTGGCTCTCTGATCTCTGACCATACCATCCCTTTCCGCTGCATAAACAGGTATAAGGTGAGATCATCAATTGTTTCTATTCAAGAGAACCTAGATCCGCATGTTTAGGATAATCTGAATCAGAGAATTGAATCAGGATTCATCTAAACATTCCTTCAGTGGTATCAGAGCTATTGGTTCTGGTTTTTCTTGTTTAGATTCAAGTTTAGGATTGTTTTCTTGTTTAAGAAGTGTTTTGAATCAACTACTGATAAGAGAAATCACTTAAGCAACAAGGAATTGAAACCTAAACACACTTGAAATCGCAAATCCAAGCTATATTGATTTGGTAGAATGCGATTTTCAAAAGTCAGTATCGACTGCGATCGCATGGATCGATCGATACGATCGCATGGATCGGTCGATACAGTCTATCGGCTAACCCTGTTAACGCGTGAAAGCATCGATCGATGCAGGATCGATGCAGGTTCGATGTTGGTGCATCGACCGATGCGGTTGGTGCATCGATCGACACGGTTAGGGTTTTGGCTCGGTTCCGTGCATGCGTGAGAGCATCGATCGATACAGGATCGATGCACGATCGATGCAGGATCGATGCTAAGAGCATCGACCGATGCGGTTGATGGATCGATCGACACGGTTGGTTCATCGATCGACATGGTTGGTTTAAGGCTCGGTTTAATATTTTGATTAAAATTAATTCATCCTGGTTTAATAAACAGATTTAATAATTTTATTAAGTCTGGTTAAACCGGGACAAGAAATCCAATGTCGAAAGAATTATTGGATTTAGTGCCTAAACCAGGATTTTCTAATTTGATTTGGTTGGACCAAATAAATTGAGAAAATCCGGTTTAGTAAATAACCGGTTGACAATTGTGGTCGTCGTAGTAATTAATTTTGGTTAGACCAATTTTAATGAACCAGACCGGTTATGTCATCTAATTGGACGATCGGGTTATGTCTCGGACATAGACCAATTCTTCGGCCTCGGGCCAAGAAGTTAAAACGATTGGGCCAATTATTTGAGTCTTTCTTCAGATTTAATTTAAAATTTATTTTATAAAGAATATAAATCGATTTTAAATTAAAGTTTCCGAAATTTTGAAATTAGAAAGTTTCTTAAATTAGAAGTTTCTGAATTTGCGGGTTTTGGATTTTAAAGAAATTTCTAAAGTTAGAAAGTTTCCGGTTTTAGAAAGTTTCCAATTTTAGAAAGTTTCCAAAATAGTAGGTTTTCTAAAATGGAAAGTTTCCCGAAATAGTAATCTTCTATTTTGGGAATGGAATTTTAATAAACCTACGAACCTCAAATAATATCAAGCGTTGGATGTCTTGCCCAGTCTATGTCAGCTGTCGAAGCCCATTCAATTGTATTCATGGCCTTACAGTGTGAGGGTGTCTGCTTTTGCGTGGGTAAGACGGTTTGTGATTCATAAATGTCATTGGGAGTCCCAGACATTAATGATTACATGACTGTATAGTCTGGTTTTCTTGACTAGGCCATCGGGAGTCCCGGGCCTTGAGACATCAGAGTGAATTGGGCCTCGGGCCCAGATTCACAACCAAGAGTTATATCACGGATATAATTAGCCGACATAGGGCTTACCGATATAAGCTAAGGTTGGGTGACGGCCAGTGGCCCACTTTAATCTTAGTTATATGTGGATCTTGGAATCATTATATTCTATTGAGGGTAACTGATGTTATTGAATATAATGCATGATTAATGATATTAAATTTAATACGAGATTAATCATATTGAACATATTAACTAAAATCCTTTTATCTTAATTTTCAGTTATGACTAGCACAAACACTTTCTCGATCCGGTCTGTCCTTAAGATGGACAAGCTGAACGGATCAAATTTCTTGACTTGGTCGCGGAACCTGAGGCTAGTTCTCAGACAGGAGAGAAAGGACTATGTCCTTGAGAGAGCTCTCCCCGTGAGGATCGGGTCCAATGCTTCTCATGCAGTATATGATGCTTGGAATAAGCATTATAATGATGCGGTAGATGTGCGTGGTCTGATATTGGCTACCATGGACTCAGACTTGCGGAAGCAATATGAGAACATGGAGTCGCCAATAGAGATGATCAGCAGCCTGAAATTGAAATTTCAGGAGCAGATAAGGGTGGAGAGATACCAGTTGGTTAAGTCTCTCACTGGCTGCAAGCTACCAAATGATCATCCAGTGAGTCCTCATGTCAGTAAAATGATAGGTTACATTGATAACCTGAGGAAACTGGATTATCCAGTTAGCCAAGAATTGGCAACTGAGATCATTCTGCAGTCATTGCCGTCAAGCTATGATAAGTTCAGAAGGAACTATATCAAGAAAGGCTTAACGAAGACGCTGACTGAACTGCATGATATGCTCAAGACAGTTGAGCCAAACGTGAAGAGTACCCTGTACAATCTCATGAATGAGAAGGGTAGGTTTACTAAACCTAATGCTGACAAGGGTGAAGACAAAGTTGTCCAGATTTTGAATCATGGCAAGCGTGTGTCTTCTGAGCCCGAGTCAGATACCTCTTACGTTGGTAAGTGCTGCTACTGTAAGGAGACAGGGCATTGGAAGAGAGATTGCATTAAATTCATGGAAGATGATGAGGAGTTGAAGTTGATGTATGCGACTACTTCCTCAGGTATTCATGTTATTACTTCAAGTTATACCTTAAAGGTATTGGATACTGGTTGTGGCACTGATATTTTTGATAATATGCAGAGCCTAAGCAACAGTAGAACGTTGAAGGAAGGGCAAGTGAAACTACATGTCTGGAAGGAGCTTGGGATGCTGCCTCAGCCGTAGGGTTTTTCACTTATAGATCCCTTTAAGGCTTGGTTTTGTATTAAGTAATTGCTACAATGTACCTGCTTTAAGCAGAGTTGTCTTTCATTTTCTTGTAAGAATTTGAATGTTTTTCATTTTGATAAAAGACAAGTTTTGTTCTTTTGATCTTAATGAAATATTAATTGTAGCACCCTATTCAAGGAATGGGTTTTATATCTTAAACCAAAGAGTGCCTAAATATAACATAAATACCAAATTGGTTTAAATCTGATGAATTAAACCTGATTTTTCTTGGCATAAAAGTCTTGGTCACATAGAGTAAGTCGGATTCAGAAATCCCATAGTTATGCACTATTGGGCTCATTTGATCGGATATCTTATGAGACTTGAATTCTGTTTACTGGACCAAAAGACAAAGGAGGCCTATCTTAGCCGAGCTAGAGAAAGGCCCAAAGGCTTATTGGACCTGGAACATACTCATGTATGTGGCCCAATGAGCAGTAATGCCAGAGAAAATCTCATGTACTTCATTGTCTCTACTGATTACTTCAGTGAGTATAACTGTGTTCATTTGATGAGACACAAGTCGGAATTCTTTGACATGGTCGAAAGAGTTCCAGAATGAAGTATAAGATCTAAATGACAAAAGTATTAAGACTCTGGATTAAATCACGAGTGAGAATGCTTAAGTCATTGATTGTGTGATCATCTGAATGAGTGTGAAATCGTTTCACAGCTCATTTCTCCTGAAAACCTGAAGGTTTTTCTGTGAGAAAGAATCAGATCTTATAAGAAATGATTAAAGATGAGTCACACGAATCTTCCATGATATTATTTAAGAATAACGCTCTAAAATATCTAAGTTTACGCTGAAATAGTTCCACAAATATCAGTTGAAAGACACCACGTAAATGTGGATTGGAATCGATCCAAATTCGTCTTTACTGAGTATTTGTAGTTGTACTACTTCGCTGGTTGTCCGAAGGAAACCAAGGCTTGTTACTTTTACGTCCATTCTGTTTTCTAAGAAAGGAAGTTATTTTCCAAGAAGAACAGTGGGAGTAAAAGTATAACTCGAAGAAATTCGAGAAATACAGGAGGCTGCTCAACCTGTTGAGGGAGAGCAGCGGAAGGATTTACAGATTTCTGTAGAATCTACACCTGTGAAGCCTTGTCCGAAGGAAACCAAGGCTTGTTACTTTTACGTCCATTCTGTTTTCTAAGAAGGGAAGTTATTTTCCAAGAAGAACAGTGGGAGTAAAAGTATAACTCGAAGAAATTCGAGAAATACAGGAGGCTGCTTTACCTATTGAGGGAGAGCAGCGGAAGGATTTACAGATTTCTGTAGAATCTACACCTGTGGAGCCTGAATTTCGCAGATATGAATGAATCAGTTACTAATCCGAGAGTGATTTCTCGTCATTAGTTGAACCTGATAATCATTGAAAGTTCGCATGATCTGATGATCATTGAAAGCGACGAATCTGTGAAATTCAAAGAAGCGAAAGTGAGCCCGGACTCCGAAAAATTACATTTTATGTAAGTTAGCTTCATCGATCCATTCATGGATGGAAGCAAACATATCGGAGTTGGAATCTTCGTTCTGTTGAAGTAGTCAAGGTTTTGACTTGAACAGGAACGAAGCGGAACTGTGTGTTTACTAATAGATTAGTGGGAGCGATATTGCATTTCTCATATTGTATGTCGATGACATACTGATTCTCGAAAATTACGTCCCAATGCTGCAGTCAGTAAAGGACTGGCTTGGGAGTTGGTTCTAATGATTGACATGGGTAAAGCCACGTATGTTTTTGGATTTTGGATCTAAAGATAGAGATCCGAAAGAGCTGGTAGGACAAAGTCAGGATTCTTATCCCGACAAAGTCCTACACGTTTTCAGCATTCCAAGAAGGGTTTTATACCAATGTCACATGGCATTACGTTAAGCAAGACACAGTATCCTACGATAACTGCTGAGCTTAAATGCATGGATAAGATTCCATATGCGTCGGCAATTGGATCTATCATGTATGCCATGAAACGTACTTGTTTGATGTTGCTTTAATGTTAAGCAAGACAAGTAAAGACCAGTCAAATCCAGCAAAGAATCACTGGATTGCCGTAAAGAATATCCTAAAGTATTTGAGGAATACTAAGGATAAATTCTAGAGTTACGGAGAAAGTGAGGTGCTACGAGTCGGTAGAGTCTGAAAGGCAAGTTTCCAATAGACAAAGATGATTTCCGATCACAGTCCGGTTATATCTTGTGTCTATCTGGCGGTGCAAGGCACTGTTGCTGACTCAA
This sequence comes from Orychophragmus violaceus, assembly GCA_030180135.1. Classification (NCBI taxonomy): domain Eukaryota; kingdom Viridiplantae; phylum Streptophyta; class Magnoliopsida; order Brassicales; family Brassicaceae; genus Orychophragmus; species Orychophragmus violaceus. Next base: position 16,940,251 of record CM058236.1, read on the forward strand.
TGACTTAAGCTGAACATTTCGCAGCTTGGGAAGTGGCGAAAGAGGTTGTTTGGAAAGAAGAGTTCGTCACTGAACTTGATGTGATTCCCAGCATAGATGAGACTAGCTGCACATCAGAGGTCCAAACACCTTGAGGATAGGTATAACCTATTCCGTAAGATAAATGACAGAGATGTTAAGTAGATCAGCAAGTTTCAACGAATGAGAACGTTGCTAATCTATTAACGAAGCCACTCCTTAGGCCTAAGCACGAGTCGCGGACTGTTGCTGTAGGATAAGTGAAATTAAGATGTAGTCTTAATTTCAGTGGGAGTTATTAAAGGGCTTTATTTAGTTATTGGATATGTTCTTGAAACAACATTTAAGATGTTTAATGAAATTATTATTTCAAGATTATTTTAACTGTGATGAAATAATCATTCCAAAATGATATGAACCATTTTATAGGTCATCGAAGTAAATGACTTGATCTTGAGTCATCGAAGTCATTTAGCTTGATCATGAGACCCTATATTTGATAGATGGCTTATATCATCCTGTCCCTAGTCGAAGGTTGTTGAAATTGGAACACCAACAACCGTGTGAGACTGGATTGGTACGTGACTTATGACAAAGTCTCAGTGTGTCAACCGTGTGAAACATAGGTGTATGTTTGGGAACATACGACCGGACAAGACCCGCTTATGAGAACTCTTCAGGATATTTATATCAGTGTCATAAAAGATTCTCACTACGACTATAGAGTATAGTCCTTAGACCTGAGTTCGCATGCATGTGACTGCACATGGACTGATGCACTTTGATCATTGTCTAACGCTGTCGTTCTGCGATAGTTATAAGGACCTTGTTTGGGTACATTATGAAATGAGTAGTTTACAGTGATGGAACAAGACGGGATTTGTCCCTCCAATATAAATGGAGTGAATATCTCTAGGCCAATCGGAGATTTGAATACTGGAAAATGCATGGCCATGCTCAAACGGACTGTCCCGAGTCGTTTGGATTGTCAGTATCAAATCAGAGTCCGATGAACAAGATTAGGCTTTATAAGGATGACACTAATCTTTCCTTATGACTAATCGAGATATTGAGACAAAAGGATTATGAATACAGAGATTCCAGTACAAGTGGGAGATTGTTGGAATTGTGTCCAGTAATCTCGGTACTGTCTCTAGAAAGTAAGAGTATGTCAATGATCAGACATAAGTCATATAATATTGGGGGTCATGATGGCTTGCTAGAGTCCGCTCATGATCTATAAGTCTTGGACTTATTGCCTTTATTATATGATCCCATATGGGTCACACCCCTAAGCTAACAGGAAAATGTGTAGGAACGGTTTATTAGAAGTACGGTAAAAGTGCTAGGCATTTACTGTACTTAGAGAGAATAAAACGGTTTAGCTACTGTGTGTCGATCGATACACAAGGTGTGTCGATCGACACAGTACGCGAACGCCTCGGAGTGAATTGGCATTTGGGCCAAATGGCCCAAAACGAACTGAACGAGTTTTATATAAACTTAAGACGAGTTCAGGTCGAAAATAAGCCCTAGCCGCGAGCCTCCTCTCTCTCTCTGCGCCGATTTCCTCCTGGTCTAGCAGCCTCTTCCTGCTCGGTGTGCGTGTGTGAACCTCTGGAGGAGTTATCACTTGGTGGCTCTCTGATCTCTGACCATACCATCCCTTTCCGCTGCATAAACAGGTATAAGGTGAGATCATCAATTGTTTCTATTCAAGAGAACCTAGATCCGCATGTTTAGGATAATCTGAATCAGAGAATTGAATCAGGATTCATCTAAACATTCCTTCATAATTAACTCATAAATAAGGGTCTAACTAACTTTTTTCCCTAAATATTTTCTAACGGAAAATATATTCATTCAGATTGTTAACCCTAGGTTAACACGAAAAATATTCACAATTTTTGTATCCCTTGCCGTACTCATTTCAACATAGAAAGTCAACCTATTATTTCCTTCTCATATATTGAACTTTTGTGTAAACTGTGAGATCGGAGATTCACACCAAGGATTTGTAATCGTGGATTTGGACTTTTGGATATAAAGATGATATAGATTTCCTAGGAATCAAAGACTTTATTGAGATTGATCGTCGAGATAGAACAAACACAATTGAATAGAGAGTACAAAGTATGATCATCGAGCTATCTAGTCGAAGTGTTCTTGATTAGGGTTGGAATCCTTTGAATGAATCGCCACTTCTTCTTTAAATAGTCCTCGACTTTGTTCTCCTTGTTCCGATCTTTCGGCCTCGCCGTGATAACGATCTCCGAGATTCGCGGGAATCGGTTGAACCGACGAAGACCAAGTTGTTCTACCTCTACATCGTCTCCTATCGAGCTCGAGCTCGATCGCCTCTTACTTCGGCGTTGTCTGGGCTTTATCCAGATGTTGGTCGTATGGGCCCAAAATGGATGACGGACGATCTCTCTGTCTTGATTATGGAACGGGCTCATGTTTATGGGCCTTTGTTTTGTTTGTTAACGGGCCGGATTTCCTAGAGGGAAATCCAGCACCAACAATAGCCCCCAACTCATTAATTTCGACGAGTCGAGGTTAATGGGCGGTGGACGTCCTCGGGAAGAAGCGCGTGCCTCGGGTGTAAAAGACCTAATGATTACTTTTCCCCATCCGTAGATCTTGTTTTGATCCAATGGTCAAGGATGGGCTCGTGGATCGAACTGACCTGCTTGTTAGCGTGTCGGCAGTTATGGCGTATATTCGTTAATGGGATTTCATCTTCCACCGTGGATCTGGTCGATCACTAACGGCTGAGATTTGAGGATCACAAAGAGTCTTTTCGGACTCGATCTTTCGCTGACGTGACCTAGTTGTCACGCATTCGTAGCCGTCGATCTCGAATCAACGGTTAAGATAAGGGGAAAGCGAGGAGCCCCAACCGTCTCGATTTTCTCGTAATTATTACGAGTTTGGAATCGTACGGTCGAGATTTTGCACGATTCCCACTACAGATAATTCTTCATATCGTCGAAGGTAACTTTTTATCTTCTCACTTGTTTCTTTCTTGCTCTAGTTTTTCTTTCGTATTCTCTCTGTCGTTAGAAACTTTTCTCTAGAGGCTTCCTTTTATCTCGGTACATTTTTCCTTATGGCTCTGAGAGATGCGACGGGAGCAAGTACGAGTGGCGCGGCGGGATCATTTGGTCCGCATCCGCCGTCCGTCTTAACCGCAAATCACATTAAGCGGTTACGAACGCATTGCCGGATTCCACCGGAAGTAGAAATAGTCATCCCATCACCGGCGGTTTCCCATATGGGTACCCAAAACCCTACTATTATAACAGAAAAAGAAAAAGGTTTAAAATGGGCAGGTACCCATTATTTATGGGTTCACAATGGGTTCACTTAATTGGGTTTTGGGTACCCATGGGTTTTTAAATTACATCAATGATCATAATTTTTATAATTAATCATTTATTAAATTACATCAATGATCTTATTTTCTTTAAAAAAAAACTTAAAATTCTATTTTCCCGCCAAAATATATATTTTTATTTTCACGCAAAAACGTAAAATTTTGTTTTCCCGTCAAAAACGTAAAATTCTATTTTCCCTCAAAAAACATAAAATCCCGTTTTCCCGCCAAAAACGTAAAATTATGTTTTTCCGCCAAAAACACAAAATCTCGTTTTCCCGCCAAAAACGTAAAATCATCTTTTCCGCCAAAAACATAAAATTTTGTTTTCTCGCCAAAAACGTAAAATCCTGTTTTCCCGCCAAAAAAGTAAAATCACGTTTTCCCGCCAAAAACGTAAAATTTCGTTTTCCCGCCAAAAACATTTAAATCACGTTTTTCCGCCAAAACGTAAAATTTGTTTTCTCGCCAAAAAGTAAAATCTCGTTTTTCCGCCAAAAACGTAAAATCTCATTTTCCCGCCAAAAACGTAAAATCCTATTTTCTGCAAAAATCTGTTTATATTTAGACCCGTTTAGGCCCATTTAGGTATGTTTATATTTAGACCCGTTTAGGCCCATCTGGTTAGGCCCATTTAGGCCCGTTTAGGTCCGTTTATATTTAGACCCGTTTAGGCCCGTTTAAGCCCGTCCGGTTAAACCCGTTTAGGCCCATTAGGCCCATTTAGGCCCATTTAGACCCGTTTAGGCCCATTTAGGCCCGTTTAGGTCCGTTTATATTTAGACCCGTTTAGGTCCGTTTAAGCCCGTTCGGTTAAACCCGTTTATATTTAAACCCGTTTAGGCCCATTAGGCCCATTTAGACCCGTTTATGTCCGTTTAAAACCGTCCGGTTAAACTCGTTTATATTTAAACCCGTTTAGGTTCGTCTGGTTAGGCTCGTCTGGTTAGGCCCGTTTAGGCCCAATTATATTTAGGCCCATTTAGGCCCGTTTAGGCCCGTCCGGTTAAACCCGTTTATATTTAGACCTGTTTAGGCCCGTCTGGTTAGGCCCATTTAGGCCCGTCTGGTTAGGCCCATTTAGGCATGTCTGGTTAGGCCCATTTAGGCCCGTTTATATTTAAACCCGTTTAGGCCCGTCCGTTAACCCGTTTATATTTAGGTCTGTTTAGGTCCATTTATATTTAGACTCTTTTAGGCCCGTTCGTTTAGTCCCGTTTAAAAGTACGAAACCCGTTTAAAAATTTTTGAAAAAAAAACAACGAAATAAACGGACTAAGGAAATGTGACAAAAATGTTAATATTTAGTACAAAACAATATTAATATCAAAGTATGGATGGGTACCCATGGGTATACCCAAAACTCAATAAGCTATACATGGGTATTACCCATTGACAAAAAAAGTATTTGGGTTCATTATGATTGGGTTTTTATTAGTTGGGTTTTGGTGGGTTGGGTTTGGGTTGGGTTATTTTACCCATTTTAACATCTCTAGAGACAATGACACACCAAATGCATTCGGACCGAAATTACTTTAAAACCACCCCTTGAAACTCGAAAAAACTCATTTTCTTCCTTAAGGTTAAACTCTCGTGGAACGCTAATGGCGTCGAAGCAAGAATACGGTATACCTTATGCACCACTTCCTTCATCACAATCTTCTCAAACCGTCATAGTCCTAACTCCTTATCGCCGTCACCGTCGTCCTTCCTTCCTCCGGAACATCCGCTGCTCGCTCCTCTTCACCGCCGCAATCCTCCTCCTCTCCGCCGCCGTTTACTTCTTCTACCCTTCAGATCCAGATATCAATGTCTCTCGAATCCAGCTTAACCACATACGAGTCCTCGATTCGCTTAAGCCCGCGCTCGATATCTCGTTTTCGCTCACGATCAAAGTCCGGAATCGCGATTTCTTCTCCCTTGATTACGAATCGCTTGTTGTCTCGATTGGGTATAGAGGGAGAGAGTTAGGGCTTGTGAAGTCCCAAGGTGGACATCTTAGTGCTCGTGATAGCTCTTATATTAATGCGACGCTTGAGCTCGATGGTCTTGAGGTTGTCCACGATGTGATTTATTTGATCGGTGATTTGGCTAAAGGTGTTATACCCTTTGATACGATCGCCGAGGTCAAAGGTTATCTTGGTGTTCTTCTCTTTCAAATCCCAATTCAGGTATTCATTACTTAGATTCTCTTTCCACAAAAGTATCACCAAATTGAAGTATAGGATGAATGAGTTATTTTTGTGTTGATTTTTGCATTTGTTTCTTAGGAAGTCATTTGTTTTGTTTTGTGACTTCAATCAGTGTTTCTGGTCTTATCGTCTTCAGTCTTAATCTAGTATTGGTTGTTTTGTTACTTGTGAATGATATGGGGTTTGAAGATATAGGTTTTTTTTTTTTTTGTGCTTGGCGTATTTAAATATTTACTAAGTTCTTTTCAGCTTCTGGAACATGTTTGCTCTGTTGTGTTTCTTAACTGATTGGGATTTCTTGACCTTCTGAGATAAAAGACTGATCTTTTTCAAGAATCAGACGGTTAGGGGATATGTGTGACATCGTGTATAAACCATTTATGTTTTCTATAGGGTGGCTCGTCGTGCTCTCTTTGGTGAATGATAAATGAAATTTAGATCATTAGCCCTAATTTTTTCACATTTTTAAAACTTCATTGTTTATTGGCTGACCATCATTCAATTAAATCTATTGCCACTGTTTTCTGCCATAACCTATACTTAGTTGAAACTAACACTGCAAGAGTCCCTGAACTGATATTGAATTGTTTCATTTTTAAATTATATTTGTATGACATGATAATTAGGTTATTCTGTGCCATAGTTTTCAAGTTAAGATTTAAACATGTGATGGGTCAAACTGTGTTTAAAAAAGCGCGCCTGAGGCGCGCCTAGGCGCGAGGCTCAGTGAGGCTATGGGTTTTGAGCCTCGTGATGATGAGGCGAGGCTACGTCTCTTCTTAGGCGTGCGCTTCCTAGCGCCTCAACATGAAGCCCGGAGCGGAGCAAGGCGCGCCTCTCTGCAAAACAAGGTAATTTCCTATAAAAAATGATATGTATTTAAAATTTAATGTCATTTTTCCATTCTTAACTATATGAATCGATGCATTCCATTCTTAAAACCCTAAAAACATTTTTTTCCTAAACGTAAGCTATATTAAAACAACGCTTCAAGCCTCTCTTCTCTCACGTTAACAAAATATCTAAGTCTCTAAGTGTTTATTTTTCATCATCTCTAGTCCTACTTATGATTTGATGGGAAAATGCTGTGTTTCTGGAAGATTATAGGTTTGAGGATGATGATGATTTGGAATTGTAGTGTTTTAGACTTTGTTTTAGAGTTTGAAAGTCTGAGTGATTGACTTTTTCTTTGTTTTCAGTTTCATTTCTCTGTTTTGGACTAAGGTTTTAACTTTTATGTCATGGAAAATTGACATTTTATTGGTTTTAGCATTGTATTTTAACCACAGTTTGTCCTAACATAGTTAAGGATCTAATAAGATGACTAACCTTGTGTTTTGGTATGTCGTTGCGCCTCAGGTACCAAAGGCGCACGAGGCTCACGCCTAGGCTCGAGGCTCATAATCAACACCTCATCGCCTCAGTGCGCCTCGCTCCATTTTAAACACAGGGGTCAAACTGGGTGTTCAAAAAAAAAAAAAAAAAAGTGATGGGTCAAACTGTTTTTCTGCAGGGTAAAGTGTCATGCGAGGTGTTTGTTAATGTTAACAACCAGAAAATTTCACACCAAGATTGTCATCCTAAGGTAACCTTGTTTCTTTTGTTACACAGGAGATCCTACTAGAATTTATCAAATTAAAGTGTTTTGTCAATGGTTACGATGTGATTATACTGTCTAAAAATACATATTATTATGGTACAAGTAGAGCATTCTAATGGTATTACATCGAATATCAATTTTTTGTCCTTAGTTGGAAATGGAAAGGAAATGGGATCTTCTGTTTTTATCTCTCGTGAATAAGTTTTGTTGCAGATGCATGAACATAAGAATACGTCTGTACTGATAGATAATTCCAACCCGGCCCATTGTATCACGAGGTTGCTGTGAAAGCTAATCATATATTTCCGCATTGGTTTTCTAAATGTGCAGTGAAACAAAATCCTGAACTTGTCCAGAGATGAAAGAGGAAGAAACCAAAGATGCATATGTTAATATGTTTTGGGTTATAGATAAATGATTGTGTAGATGAATACTACTAGATTGTCATTGCATAGTCATGTGATTTCTTACATACTCTATACTTTTAACCAGCTAGTAACAATTAAGGTCAAAGAGTGATGACGATGTTATTGACTGGCAAGTTCTCAGATTGCTATAGATTCACTGATTCAGTGATGTGCAATCTGGTTATGCGAGTGAAAGGTTATTTGTGACTAGCCTGTCAATTTGATGGTGTATTTGATTCCACTCCGAAAAATCTTTTAAACCCTGATGCATTTCATTCGCTTGAAAATGGAAAGAGGGCCAAGCTTATCAAAGTGTATAGATTGGTTTATATCAATTTAGGATTAGCTGGTATTCTAATTCTATTTGGTTTACGTAGGTTGGTAATTGTATATATACCTTGTATCAAAACTCTCACATTTGATTGAGAAACAAGAAATCATTCTACCAAAATATCTCGGTTCATAAACTCTATTTTAGTATCAGAATCAAAATTTGAGAGATTTCATCTATTGATTCTTTCAATTTCTCACCGATTAGTCGTTCTCCCTAACATCGATTGATTTTTTCTATCTCGATTTGACGAAAATAGTGAAGTGTGAAGGAAAAATAAAGACTCGTAGCTTAATCTCAGAAGATGATGATTCAATTGTTATACCGCGTCCGAGTTTTCAGATTCACAAAGAGACTGCAAATGTGATGACTAATCCGCAGCAATTTCAACGATCTATAACTCCTGGAGGAAACATTTCGATGACGAAAATGGATGACTCATATGACAGTACGCTATTTCTTCACTATGCTGATCATCCATGTCGGGCTATTGTTGCTCATACACTTGATGGAATCAGTTACAATAGCTGGTCTATAGCAATAAGGATTAGTTTAAATGGGAAGAACAAAGCTTCGTTGATGGATCCTTACCTAGACCTGCAATTAATGATTATTCCTTCATGATATGGAGTAAATGTAACAGTATGGTGAAGTCATGGATCCTTAATATCGTGAACAAGGAGATTTATGATAGTATATTGTATTGTGAAGATGTTGTTGAAATGTGGGATGATCTGTTTCGGAGATTTAAGATTTGTAATCCACCAAAGAAATATTTGTAATCATCCTGACATTCGACGCTCAATGATAGGATATGCTATGTTCATTGGTGAGTCATTGATTTCATTGAAATCCAAGAAACAACAAATGGTTTTTTGAGCTCAACAAAGATTGAATATAGAGTTTAGAGTTGATTTGGATTAGTGTCATGAAGACTTTGCACATTCCCTTCTTTCCTACGGCTTATCTCTAATGTGACAATATTGTAGTTTTACACATTTCTAATAATTCGGTCTATCATGAACGGACTAAGCATGTGGAATTTGATTGTCATAAGATTAGAGAAGCAATAGAGAATGGAGTCATGAATACAATGTTTGTTCACACTAACAATCAGGTAGAAGATGTTCTCCCCAAGACATTATATCCAGCACCTTTCCAAAATATTTTGAGCAAGATGAGAATTCACAATATTTATGAACCTTCATTTTGAAGGGGGAATATCAAAGTGTATAAATTGGTTTATACCGGTTTAAGATTATATGATATTTTGATTTTATTTGGTTTACATAGGTTGGTAATTTTATATATACCTTGTACCAAAACTCTCACATTCAATTGAGAAATCATAAATCATTCTACAAAAATATCTTTGTTCATGAATTTTATTAAAGCTTGCCCACGGTTCACCTCTCAAACTAAATATGATGTTGCGGTAACGAACACCACCACTATATTTACTCTGTGGGGATGCATACATCAAATCTCTGACAACAACGGCCAGCAGTTTGGCCTCATTAAGCCCATCAATACGTCCAAAGGCTCTCCTACACTAGTCAGGTCCAAAAGCACGTTTCAACCACTTATCAAGAGGCGATTTCCACACACATATTTAACATCCCCCTTCAATCACTACGAAAGACGCTTCTTGTGACGCCCCGCTCCCGAGCGAACCCGGAAAGTCGTGGGACATCCACCGAACCAAAACTAGCTAACCGGGACATCCCCAATGAGCCTCAAGAGTCCGCGCTCTCCCTTCGATTCAAATCCACCAACATAAACCAGCCGACCGTTCATCATGCTTCCAGACCTGCAAGGGGGAAAAAGAGCAGGAAAAGGGAAAAGGATTGAGTAATTTATTCAAAAACAATTACCCAGTGAGTGCGGATTCAAGGAACCCGTGATCTCGGCTTACGCCACACAACTACACGAAACGAGTACTAAGCTAATATCACCTTGCACGCAACCGCCTGAAGGCACATCACACAACCTACACAACTAGCTATCGTCCATTCGTGCTTAACGAACTCCCAGCTCACACTCCTGAACACCTACGGGCCTCACTGCCCCACACCGTGTGCCCCACACACCATTTGGAGGGCTCGTCACACCCCTCCCGGAATACAAACAGAACACGCAACTTCCTTCTCGGCACAGGTCGTGTGTCCCGCAACAAACGCCCATCTCAGGCACCTACCGCATCTAGATCCACACATGTCCATCAATCACAATCAATGTTTTTGGTTTAAGCGATAACCTAGAAATTCTATGTTCTGTCATTCACATCACCAATAGTACTAACCTAAGCTACCTAGGAAACATGATATTAACAAATGACTCGCGTCCTGGAATTGAGATTAGATAAGTAAAGATCATGACCGGTCCTCACCTTGGCCAAAGAAGGGAAAAAGTGTAATTTAGGAATTCCTGACGCCCGAACGGAGTTTAAATCTGGAAATAGAATGGATAATCGAGTGAGATAGGATTTCGTTTCCCTCAAATCGGGCTAAGGACGAGCTAGTTACGATCAATTGAAATTGTCGATAGAAAAGTCAACGGTCCAAGTCAACCTGATCAAAGTCAACCCAGACCCAAACCCAGATCCGACCCTAAACCCGACCCAACCCGAATCAGGTCAGACCAAACCAGCAGCCCAAACCAGGCCCAATTGCATAACAACCCCAAACCAGCTAAACCAATCCAAACCGAACTAAACTGAACTGAAATTGATTTATACCAGAAATTGGTAATCTAGAATGCCAATCAAATAAAGACGTTTTAGTAGCCGAAGCATAAGCTAAAGTAGGTGGTTTGCTCAATCTATGGTGAGGCCACTCATACATGCCATATTTTGGTTTGTCCTCTAATCTGAGCATCCCCGTTGTCAGATCGCGGACCTAAAAATAGTTGGTGTGAATGTCACTACAACACTATTAGTAGAACATAGCTGAAACACTGAAATCAAATTCTTATTTAAAGAAGGTACACATAGAACATCATTAAAAAAAAGAAGGGACGAGTAAGGAAAGGGAGAGAGAGAAAGAACCAGTATGTGTTATTAAAAATTCAAAGCCATCACCAACAATGATATCTTCACCACCATTGTAGGGTTCATGGAGAGACAGGTTTGCAAGGTCATGTCATATGATGGGAGGCTCCAGAATCAAGAGGCCATGTAGAGGAATCAGAGGCAGGCAGCATAGCTACATTACCACGAGTTTGCCATGTTTGTTGCGGTATTGAGGGTCTCCATGACTGGTTTGATTGAGGAGACAACCGTTGCTGCATGGACCATTGCTGCGATTGGCTAGAGCCACGAACTATCCTGAATTCCGAACAGTATTTGACACTATGCCCTTGGGTGCCACACACTTGACAATGACCGAGATACGGACGATACGAGCGGTTGTATCCATTAGAGTTGGAATTGTTGTTGCGATTACCTTAAGGTCGACAATTTTCACTACAAGAAAATATCATTTTTACGACTGCACTTTTAATTGCAGAATAGTCGTTAATCGGGGTTTTACGACAAACATACGACTAAATATGGTAGTCGTAAATCCATAGTCTCTAAATCTCATAGTCGTATTATTAGTCGGCGAGTTACGACTATTTATACGACCAACATAGGTAATCGTATAATAGACGTAGCGTTGTCAGAAGATATATGGACTAATCTACGACTACGATAGCGACTATTGTGCGACTATAGAGGGAGTCCAGATATGGTGTGAGACAATGTTGTCATCAAATAGTCGTTAAATTAGATGACCACTAGGCGATTAATATTTGAGTGTATTGTATAGTCAAAAAGTGGTCGTAAATACTAGCCACTATGTAGCGACTGGGTAACGACCATTTTAACTACTATCTCGCGACTAATCTGAAAATCCATATACGATTATGGTAATGATCTCGCCACTATGTGGTGACTGTTATGTGACTGACTAGTATAGTCACGATTCAATCGTAGACTATGATGACGTTTTGGCGACTCTTTAGTTACACTTTTACGACTGTTTAAGACTGATTTAACGACTATGCAGCGACTACGCGGGACATCCAGATACCATTAATTGACGACTTTTAAGTTTGCATGAAAATAAAAATTTGGTGTTGTTCCATTTGTCAATTTTACGATTTGGTAATTGGTGATACTTAAATTTGAATGATAGAAGCAATGTATACGATATTTGCTTCAAGAAAACATTGATAACCTTGATAGTTTTGTGTTGCATTCATACAAAAATGATTATCTACATGAGCAATCTCCAATATTAAGGAGTTTCGAAATCATACACCAAAAAAGAAGTTCGGTAGGCAGAGCGACAAGTAACCTATGCAGCAGATGGAGCTAAGTTGTACCTGTTAGGGGACGACCGTCTGTGTTGACTGCTGGCCTATGAGTCTGAAGGAATTCAATGTGGATCACTTTCCTGCAGATTCTTTTCTACCAAGGAAAGGTACTCGATCTTTTCCTTCTGCTCATTCACAGCCAGCCTGCTCTTCGATTTTACGTTGAGCTTCCTTCAATTGGTCTTGCATGGCCACAAACCCTGAAGAGTCTCCCGGCTGCTTGCGCTTGCCCCTGAAAAGAGGCTCTGTGAGGCTTCCAACTCCATAAGGATTTTCTCGTCTATCGGTCTCAGTAGCCTTTTATAATTAAAGACAGTCCGCAAAACACGATAAAATATAGAACATAACATGACTTTATAAATGTGAATTGTGAAAATATTACTTTACCTCAAGGAAGATGCTCTCATATTCATCTTGTGAGAGTTCATGATGTCTCGAAGCAGCACCATTCGAAACTTCTGAAGTCTCTGTATCGAGATCTAACAACTTATCGTCTACGATCTTTTGGAAAGTTTCTGCGATATTCTTTGCCTTCCGATCAACAAACGTACCGTCTGCCTTTGTATGTGTCCTGACGAATACCTCACCAATATGAACCGGTCTTCCATATTCCTCTTCCGGCAGTGTTATACCTCAAACAAGGATTATTACAGAAATTTTTAGTTGCAATGCTTCCGATCAACAGATATATGATAAGGTTACCTGCCATTTCAAGCTTGATGTCTAGGTACGACTTGGCCCTGAGAAATGGACGTGACGACCGAGACCTCCACGGTCAGAATTACAACAACTGGCATAGGTCTTACTTTTAGCCTTATCTTCTTCAGTTTCCCAATAGTCGGTCATCGTTTTCCAGAGAGTCTCGCCGATCCACTTGGGTTGCTCTCGTTTAGTCCTCGTAGTGCTAATCATGTCTTTTAACCGTCATTGACATATCTCTTCGAAATACTGTTGAACTGTCCCTGTTATCAAGGGATCCCAATAGTGGGTTTTCTAGAATGCAGATAGAATCAGCATAGCATTAGAAAAAGCAACACATGCAAGGTATATATGAAAGGTTTAGGAAAGAAAACTGTACAGCAAACTCGGGAAAATATCTTTATGCTTTATCCCGAGGCACACTTGACCAGCTATATTATTCTTTATCAAATTTGTTTGTAAAAGTTTTTGTAATCTTCCGTACCAATTTTGATCCTCTGTCACGAGTAACCCTGAAATATGTACAAGAATGACATCCTAACCGTGAGAGACTCGAACTATTTAGATCAGCAAAAGTCATAAGCAAACCAATAGTCAGATTCATAAACAAACTAGAATGTTTAAAAACACACCATTTCAAAAAGGTATAAGACAAGAACAAAAAACCCATACAGAGAATATCAACAGCTAAAGAAACAGTACATGACAATAGCCATACCAAGTTGTGCATGGCATCAATGCGGGAGAGAGTACGGTGGTAAACGTTTCCCTGTCTTGCACCCGAAGCAAAGCATTTAGAGCCCGCAGTGTGTCCTCCTCGAGAGCAAAACATTAAGAGATTTGTCGAGGAAGTTGTGACCTCAGAAGATGGATGACTCTGAGCCTGAGATTGGTGAACTGGCGAAGGTGGGGCGTCCTCAACAGGGTCATTGTTGTTCTGGACTTCTTCAGACACCGGCGAATCTTCGATTTCAGGTTGATTAGTCGTCGAGTTCTAGAATATTTGTCTTGGTGGTGTATAATCTTGTACATGGCGTACTAACGCCGACGCTAGGGGGATAGCTGGTTTTTGTGTGGACATTAAGTGGTCAGAGTCGGAGCAACAACGGGACTCGGGTGAAGGTGTATTGGGTTGAAAGAAGGCTCTGTATTTTTTTCCAAACCACTAGGTTTGGACCCTACGGCTCTCTGAGAGACGTTTGGAATGGTTAGTATCTTACGAGCTCCTCCTCCTCTCTTTCCCTTTTGAGGCATCGTGTCACGGAGAGTTTCAGAGAAGAAATTGAGAGGGTCGATAGCAATGACACTGAGAACCTCGAATAAGAGATTCAAATAAGAGATGCTAGTTAGAGATTAGTCGGTAGGGAGGAGGATCTGGAGAAAAAAATATGTGAGATGATTCGAAGGAGATTTTGGAGACGGGGAAGAACAAAATAAAATCAGGGTTTATGTTTGCGGTAAATGATGGTATCTCGACATTTAGTCGAAATTTGTTGGGTTAGGGGGGGGGGGGTAATTGAAAAGTTTTGGGCTAAAAGAATTAGGTTTGGTTTACCGGATTAATTACGCGAAATATTTTAAAAATTACTCACGAGTAGTCGGTTGTGGTGCTTAATTAAATTGGTTTTTTACGTAACATTGTAAAATTTTGTGTTTATGTGTATTTTTTTATGTGTATTTTATTATTATATATATAATTTTATAATATTTTATTAAGTAATATTGTAATAGCATTAATTAATAGTTTTTGACAATATCGAGGACTGCATATGACCCCTATACCCTAAACTGTAAAACCCAAACATTAAACCCTAAACCCTAAATACTGAACCCTAAACCTCAAAACCTTTGACACGCCCATTAAACCCTAAACCCTAAATAATAAACCATAAACCCTAAACCATAAACCTTAGACGAAAGATAAGCATACTAGAAGAATATCAAATGTTCATCACAACCTTTGACACCCCCATTCTTCCCCTATTTAAAAATATATGTGACTCAGTATAATTATGGTATATAAATAGATGACGAAGATGAATTAC
The DNA here is from genome assembly GCA_030180135.1 of Orychophragmus violaceus. Lineage (NCBI taxonomy): Eukaryota > Viridiplantae > Streptophyta > Magnoliopsida > Brassicales > Brassicaceae > Orychophragmus > Orychophragmus violaceus. The sequence goes on from CM058236.1 coordinate 16,955,281, forward strand.
TAAATAACTACTTTAAACCTTAGATGAAAGATAAGCAGACAAGAAGAATATTAGATGTTCATAACAACCTTTGACACTCGCATTCTTCCCCTGTTTCAGAGATAGATATGTGACTCGGTACAATTATTGTATAAAAATAGATGACTAAGATGATCTACTAAATAACATATATAGTTTAAACCATTCTCAAATACCTAAAAAAAAATTAAACCAGAAATGGAAAGTTATCAATTAACACCATGATCATGATCATAAATGCTGTTAGTTGGGACTTAATGATAAGAATATATACATAATTAATACAGCCTAGACAACCCAAATGTCGCATTGTGTTCATAAATAAACTCTGGTACTTGATTCAAACTATCAAATATTGAAATCTTTTTTTATTTGTCAAAGTAGGGGTTATTGGTTTATGCATTTTAATGGATTATTAAATCAAAGTGAAATCAGATGTTATTCGACCATTGATTTTAAAATCTTTATCAAAATCATGTATTATTGGTTTTATAATTTTAGAATCCTAATTAAAATCCTATGTTATTGGTTTCATGATTTCAAAATCCGAATTAAAAGCAAGTGTTATTCAATAGTAAAGATGTATATACGGATTTGATTATATCATGGATTTAAAATGATTTTTGTGGATTTTAAAGTTAAAAATACAGAGACTCAAATCCGAGTGAAAACCTACGGATTTCGCAAATATTAATAAAATCAATCTATTAGATTTTAAAATCAACGGATTTCTAAATACACGAAAATGAACAAACCAATAACACCCTCAAAATTCCTTTTGCCTTCCATCTCTTCATTACCAAATTCGTAATGCATTACCTTCCAAGTGATGTTCTTTCAAAAATCCTTCTTGCCGTCAATGACGGCGAACAAGGTTTACACTATTTTATAAGGGCGAAGACAACATGCAAGGCGCTTCATAGCTTTGGACAGACCCAAGATTTCGTACAAGTTGATCGATTTATACTACAGTTTTGTTAACTTAAATCTCTTTGATTGCCCACCTCATTATAAACAAGATTTCGTCGAGAGGTGTCTACAATCAGGAAACCCTGCAGTTCTTCTCCTCCGAGGTATGTGTTGCTTTATCTACAGCGACCAGATGGTTGAAGGAGAGGCAATGATCAAAAGATCAGCAGATAGCCGATGGGAAACAGGGATATACGCGTACTCCATTCTCTTGCGTCTTTTTTATGGAGATGGTGTAGTGTTGAATAGTGGATATGTCATCGACCGTGAACTTGCCACTCGGATACATATAAAGATAACTAGAAGGGATAGGCGTGTATAGCCAGAAACGCCTTCAGCTCTTTTCTTTGGGAAGGAAGCGAGTGTAGATATCAACGGCCTTTACAGTTGCAGGTGTTCTCCGATAACAACCTTGAAGGGTTGGTGGGACTTTGGTTTCAAAGGTTCAACCATGTGCGATAGATGCTTTTGGTCGATAGAGTCACTATTTTACTTCAGACTCGTGCTGAACAATTTCGGAATTTGGCCATGTTTAGATTCTTGAATATCCTTCAATTGTGTTGACTAGAATGTGTTAAACTGCAAATATTATTATATGTTGCATTCATTTATGTGTAAATTTTAATTGTAAGGAGTATATGCATTATCTTTTGGTGAAAATGATAATACTTCCAGAGTATTTTATTACTGAATAAATGACTTTTTGCAAAAAAAGACTTGATGATTAAATTGAAAGGACATTTACCTAAATTATGAATTGCAATAAATAATGAAGTGACATTACATATCATTACCTAGCGAATTAGATTCATCATGTACATACTTACTCCAGCCGAATATGCGCGCCAACAGATGCATATTAATTTAAATAATAATAACATAAATACTATTTAAATTTATGGAAAACTCAAAGGTTGGATCCGATCTATAAATAAACATACGCGGGCGCCTTAGAAACAATACATATCTCAAATTCTCTACAATATTATTTTTGAAAATTCTTCTTTGCCTGTTTCCATATTTTATAACCAAAATCGACAATGGATTTCCTTCCTAGTGATATCTTAAAAAAATCTTTCTTGCCGTCATTGACGATAACCAAGGGATACGCTATTTGGCTCGGATGAAAGCAACATGCAATGCGATGCAAAACGTCGGAGAAAGCTCAGATTTCTATAAGTCGGTCGATCTATACTTCTCCAACATTCTGATCATGGTATCTGGTGCCCACCTAGGGTTATAACTAAATTGGCCAACAAATATCTGGAATCCGAAAACCCTTCTGCTTTTCTCCTCAGAGGTATGTGTCATTTTGTATTTTGCGACTGTTGGGTCAACCGATCATTGACCTCCATCGACCGGATGGTTAAAGGAGAGGCTATGATCAAAAGATCGGCAGATAGTGGATGGGAGACAGGGATATACGCGTACTCCATGTTCCTGCGGGTGTTTTATGGAGATGGAGAAGTTTTGAACCGTGGGTACTAAAGGAATTTCTAGCAGTTCCTAATCAGATTAGCAACCCTAGGTATAAATTCCAAGCCTAGGATCTAGGGTTCATGTGAATTGAATCATTACAGATCTCAGAATTACCTGGAGATTAGCAGCGGAAGGTTTGCAAGTAATCGAGATCTTAGAGCGCCTCAAGTGCTGCGCCTCTACTGGTATCCACACGCACACAAACTGGAACGAGCGGGATGCTAGTGCCGTCAGAGATCAGATCTCTCAGGAGGTTTTCAGTTTCTGTTTGGTGGCTGTAAATTAGGTTAGATCTGTGTAAAAGTTGACCATATATCTTATATAGGTTGACTTATACCATGACCCGATTAACCAAGAATTAAACCGAAGTTAATTAAGTCATCCGTGATCTGTGTCGATCGATACACTTGTTGTGTCAATCGACACCGCCTTAGAAACTCGATATGGATTGCATATCAAATATGCATATACCAGATCATTACATTAATGATCAACCTCATATACTATGTCCAGTTTGCTTAGGTGTGTGACCCTGCAGGATCATATAACACTAGCAATGAGTCCTAAACTCATTGATCATAAGTGGCTTCTAGCAAAGCATTATGATTGCCCAGTGTTATATGACTGTCTCATCTCGACAATACAACTTTCACTTAGAGTGAGTACAATAGATTTCAGGACATTCCCAACAATCTCCCACTTGTACTGGAATCATCTATTCCTTTAATCCTTTTGTAACTATATCTCGATTTGGCATAAGGCAAGAACTGTGTCATCCTTATTAAGCTAGATCATGTTTATCGAATTCTGATTTATACTGATAAGACAAACGACTGACAATCACCTCGTTTGAGCGCGGCCACGCATTTCCAGTATCAAATCTTCGATAGGCCCTGAGATATTTATCTCCTGTTATATAGAAGGTACAAATCCCATCTTGTTCCATCCATGTCCCTTTCACATTTCATGATACGCCCAATCAGTGTCTTTATAGTCACCAGTTACGGCTGACGTTTGACAAAGTCAAGACGGACCAATTGTTGGAATTGTGTCCAGCAATCTCTGTACTGTCTCTATAACGTAAGAGTATGTCAGTGATCAGACATAAGTCATACAATGCTGGGGGTCATGATGGCTTGCTAGAGTCCGCTCATGATCTATAAGTCTTGGACTTATTGCCTTTATTGTATGATCCCATATGGGTCACACGCTTAAGCTAGCAGGAAATAATGTTGGAACGGCTTAGCAGAAGTACGACAAAAGTGCTAGGCATTTGTCGTACTAAGAGAGAAAGACTAATGGGTCTGATTAAATGGAATTTAATCAGATTGGGCCCGAAAGCCCAAAAGGGAAAGAGAAGGCTTTTAATGACTAAAAGCCAAAGTCTCTTTCTCTCTAACCCTAACACCCCACGCGGCCACTCTCTCCTCTCTGCGCCTCTCTTCCTTGTGGTCTAGCAGCCAATTTCCGGTGATTGCGTGTGTGAGCCTTTGGAGGATCCATCTCTCGGTGTATCTCCCTGATCATTGACCTGTTCATCAATTCCGCTGCAAACAAACAGGTAAAAGGTGAGATCATATGTTTCTAAATAAGAACACCTAGATCTAATGCATGTTTAGGTTGATATCAATATGAGAATTGAATCAGGATCAACCGAAACTTCCTACAGTGGTATCAGAGCCATTGGTTCTTAGGTTTCTTGTTTTAGATTCATTGTTTAGGTTGTTTAATCTGTTTAGATGTGTTTTGAATCCATTACTGATAAGAAAAACACATAAGAAACTGAATTGAACCCTAAACACACAAGAAAAGATCGCAAACTGAGCTATATGACTCAGGTTTGGATCGGCCGAGAGTGGGACGGTCGGAGCAGGACGGTCGGACGGTTGGACGCGGATCGGATCGGATCGGTTGACCGATCGCGGTCGATCGTCGCGTCGAACCGATCGCGTCGTCCCGATCGCTCGGCGATCGCGGAACGACCGACCGTGCGCTGCGTCCCGATCGCGTCCGTCCGTTCGTCAGTGTACCGTCCCGTACGTCCGGCTAGCGAGCGTCCCGATCGTCCGGCTGGCTCGTCCCGACCGTCCTCGATCTCGGATCGAACGGCTCGCGGTTTGAGCGGCTGGACGAGAGGCTGAGCGGCTGGAAATTAGGTCACGACCAACTCGGTTTGGTTCGTGACTAATTCGGTTCGGTTTAAGGCTCGGTTTAAGATTTTAATTAAAAATCAACGTTCTGGTTTAATAAACAGATTTAATAATTTTATTAAGTCTGGTTAAACCGGGATAAGAAATCCAAAGTCGAAAATTGGATTTTGTGCCTAAACCAGGATTTCTAATTTGATTTGGTTGGACCAAATAAATTGAGAAAATCCGGTTTAGTAAATAACCGGTTGACAATTGTGGTCATCGTAGTAATTAAAATTTGGTTAGACCAATTTTAATGAACCAGACCGGTTATGTCAATTAATTGGACAATTGGGTCATGCCTTGGACATGGACCAATTCTTGGGCCTCGGGCCAAGAAGTTAAAACAATTGGGCCATTAATTGAGTCATTCTTCAGATTTAAATTTAAAACTTATTTTATAAAATAAAATTATGAAATTCGATTTTAAATTTTATAAAGTTCCGAAATTTCGAAATTAGAAAGTTTCCAAAATTAGAAGTTTCTGAATTTGCGGGTTTTGGATTTTAAAGAAGTTTCTAAAGTTAGAAAGTTTCCAATTTTAGAAAGTTTCTAAAAATAGTAGGTTTCCATAAATAGAAAGTTTCCCGAAATAGTAATCTTCTATTTTGGGAATGATTTTAATAAACCTACGGACCTCAAACAATATCAAGCGTTGGATGTCTTGTCCAGGCTATGTCAGCTGTCAAAGCCCATTCAATTGCATTCATGGCCTTACAGTGTGAGGATGTCTGCTTTTTTGCGTGGGTAAGACGGTTTGTGATTCATAAATGTCATTGGGAGTCCCAGACATTAATGATTACATGACTGTATAGTCCGGTTTTCTTGACTAGGCCATCGGGAGTCCCGGGCCTTGAGACATCAGGGTGGATTGGGCCTCGGGCCCAGATTCACAACCAAGAGTTATATCACGGATATAATTAGCCGAAATAGGGCTTACCGATATAAGCTAAGGTTGGGTGACGGCCAGTGGCCCACTTTGATCTTAGTTATATGTGGATCTTGGAATCATTATATTCTATTGAGGGTAACTTAGGTTATTGAATATAATGCATGATTAATCATATTATACTTTAATACGAGATTAATCATTTTGAACATATAACTAATAACCTTTTTATTTATATATTTCAGATATGACTACTACAAGCACACAAAACACGTTCTCGATCCGGTCTGTTCTCGAGAAGGAGAAGCTGACTGGAACGAACTTCCTGACATGGTCAAGGAACTTGAGGCTGGTCCTCAAGCAGGAGAAGAAGGATTATGTCCTTCGAGATCCCCTCCCCGAGAGGCCTCTTGCCAATGCTGCCAGGACTCTGCACAATGCTTGGGAAAAGCATTCGTCAGATGAAAATGATGTTTATTGCCTGATGTTGGTGACAATGACTCCAGAGCTGCAAAAGCAGTTCGAAAGTGTATTGTCTCCAATCGAGATCATGGCAAGCCTGAAATCGCTTTTTCAGGAGCAGGCTAGGACCGAGAGGTTCCAGACAGTTAAGAACCTCTTGGACTGTAAGTTGGCTGCGAATGCGGCAGTGAGTCCTCATGTGTTGAAGATGATGGGTTATCTCGATCATCTTCACAAACTCGACTGCCCAATCAGCCAGGAACTTGCCTGCGACATCATTCTGCAGTCTTTACCTGCAAGCTATGATCAGTTCATTCTGAACTTTAACATGCATGGCTTGAGTAAGACACTACCTGAGCTTCACGGAATGCTCAAGACTGCAGAGCCCAACTTGAAGAAAACCGCCAAGGACCCCAATGTACTTATGGTACAAAAGGGCAAGGGGTTTAAGAAGTCTTCTGCTAAGGATAAGGGAAAGGCCAAGGGTGTCCAAGTCGTGGACTCAGACACGCCAAAGCCCAAGCCCAAGTCCAAGGCTGGGCCTACTGACATGTGCAGGTTCTGCAAAGAACTGGGGCATTGGAGAAGAGATTGCAAGAAATTCCAGGAAGGTCTAAAGGAATTAAAGAAGAAGACTTTCGAGACTTCTTCATCAGGTATTTTTGTTATAGAAGTTAATACAACTACTTCTGATAATACCTCATGGGTCATGGATACTGGTTGTGGGGCTCATATTTGTACTAATATGCAGGCACTCAGCAACAGTAGAAGGCTGAAGCAAGGACAAGTGGAACTACGAGTTGGGAATGGAGCGAAAGTTTCAGCACTAGCTGTAGGAACTTACTTGTTGTCTTTACCTTCGGGATTGATTTTAGAACTTAATAATTGTTATTTTGTACCTGCTATAAGCAGAAATATTATTTCAATTTCTTTGTTGGATTTGGAAGGTTATGATTTTTCAGTTAAGAATAAATTATGTTCCTTCAATCGCAACAATTTGTTCTATGGTTCGGCCCCTCTTACGAATGGGCTTTACATACTCGATCAATCCGCGCCAATTTATAACATCAATACAAAACGGTTTAAACCTAATGAGGAAAACCGAACGTTTCTATGGCATTGTCGTTTAGGGCACATCAGCGAGAAACGCATCAAGAGGCTCCATTCGAATGGACTTCTTGGCTCATTTGACTTTGAGTCATGTGAGAAATGCGAATCCTGCATGATGGGCAAAATGACACGGGCCCCCTTTAATAAACCTAACGAGAGGGCCAGTGACTTATTGGGCCTGATACACACTGATGTGTGTGGCCCAATGTCCACTAATGCAAGAGGAAACTATCAATACTTCATTACCTTTACTGATGATTTCAGTAGGTATGGATATGTTTATTTGATGAAACATAAGTCTGAATCTTTTGAGAAGTTCAGAGAATTCCAAAATGAAGTACAGAACCAACTTGGCAAAAGCATTAAGGCTCTTCGGTCCGACCGAGGAGGAGAATACTTAAGCCAAGAATTCAGTGATCATCTGAGAGAGTGTGGGATTGTATCCCAACTCACTCCTCCTGGAACACCTCAATGGAATGGTGTGTCTGAGAGGAGAAATCGGACCTTATTGGATATGGTTCGATCTATGATGAGTCACACAGACCTTCCAATATCCCTTTGGGGATATGCTCTGCTAACAGCAGTGTTCACACTAAACAGAGCACCATCAAAAGCAGTAGCAAAGACACCATATGAATTATGGACTGGAGAAGCTCCAGTGCTGTCTTATCTAAGAATTTGGGGTTGTGAAGCCTATGTTAAGAGATTAATCTCAGATAAGCTTACACCAAAATCTGATAAATGCTACTTCATTGGTTATCCACGGGAAACCAAGGCTTATTACTTCTATCTACGTTCCGAGAACAAGATCTTTGTTGCCCGGGATTGTAACTTTCTTGAGAGAGAGTTTCTCTCTAAGAAAGACAGTGGGAGTAAGGTACTGCTTGAAGAAATTCAAGATGAACAGGATACTGCTCAACCTAATGAGGAAGAGCAGCAGGAGGATCTACAAGAAATTGTAGAGCCTGAACCTGTAGTACCTGAAGTTCGAAGATCCGGGAGGATCCGTCACGAACCCGAGAGATATCAGGGATTCCTCATGACTGACTGTCATGATCTTTTGATCATTGATGGTGATGAACCATCGAACTTCAATCAAGCCATGATGGGCCCAGATTCCTCTAAGTGGCGCAAGGCCACTGATTCCGAAATGGACTCCATGTCGGTCAACCAAGTCTTTTCGTTGGTTGACTTACCCGTTGGTGTAAAAGCCATCGAGTGCAAATGGATCTTCAAGAAGAAGATTGACGTGGATGGAAATGTCCAGATTTATAAAGCCAGGTTGGTGGCAAAAGGTTTCAGACAAGTTCACGGTGTGGACTACGATGAAACCTATTCACCGGTGGCTATGATGAAATCTATTCGGATTCTACTAGCAACTGCAGCTTTTCATGATTATGAAATTTGGCAGATGGACGTGAAAACCGCCTTCCTGAATGGTATTCTGGAAGAGGATGTGTATATGACACAACCTGACGGTTACATAGATCCAAAGAATGCTGGGAAAGTATGCAAGCTTCATAAATCCATTTATGGATTGAAGCAAGCATCGAGGAGCTGGAATCTTCGTTTTGATGAAGCGATCAAGCAATTTGACTTTATCAGAAACGAAGAAGAACAATGCGTGTATAAGAAAACTAGTGGGAGCAAAATCGTTTTTCTTATTCTGTATGTTGATGACATACTGCTTCTCGGAAACGACATTCCAATGCTGAAGTCTGTAAAAGACTGGCTTGGAAGTTGTTTTTCCATGAAAGACATGGGTGAAGCCGCATACGTTCTTGGAATTAGGATCTATCGGGATAGACCTAAGAGGCTGATAGGCTTGTGTCAAGACTCATACATTGACAAAGTCCTACAAAGATTCAGCATGAAAGATTCCAAGAAGGGCTTCACGCCAATGGTACATGGCACGACGCTAAGCAAGAAGCAGAGCCCTACGTCGGCTGCTGAACTTGAGCGCATGAAGAATATTCCTTATGCATCTGCAATAGGATCTGTCATGTATGCCATGATCTGTACTCGTCCTGATGTTGCTTACGCATTGAGCATGACGAGTAGATACCAGTCAAATCCAGGTGAAAACCATTGGATTGCCGTAAAGAACATCTTGAAGTATCTAAGACATACTAAGGATAAGTTCTTAGTGTACGGTGGAAGTGATGTGCTTAAAGTCAGTGGATTCACGGACGCAAGTTTCCAGACAGACACAGATGATTTCCGGTCACAGTCCGGTTATGTCTTTTGTCTGAATGGCGGTGCAGTAAGTTGGAGAAGCTCCAAGCAGGACACCGTTGCTGATTCCACTACAGAAGCTGAATATATCGCCGCCTCAGAAGCAGCGAAGGAAGCTGTTTGGATTCGAAAGTTCATTATGGAACTAGGTGTGATACCAGATGCGGCTGAGCCTCTGGCACTATTTTGTGACAACAATGGTGCTATAGCTCAGGCAAAGGAACCAAGATCACACCAGAAATCCAAGCATGTTCAAAGAAGATATCACTTGATACGTGACATCATTAATAGAAAGGAAGTCAAGATCAGCCGAGTTCCGACAGATGATAATGTCGCTGATCCGTTGACAAAGCCACTCCCAAGGCCTAAGCTCGAGTTCCTGACTGAAGCTGTAGGCATTAGAAACATTGAAATGTAATCTAAATTTGAGTGGGAGTTTTGTGAGCTTTATTTTAGTTATTTGATATGTTCTTGTAAAACATTATTATTTATGTTTTAATGAAATTATTATTTCAAGATTATTTTAACTGTGATGAAATAATCGTTCCAAAATGATATGAACCATTTTATAGGTCATCGAAGTAAATGATTCGATCTTGAGTCATCGAAGTCATTTAGCTTGATCATGAGATCCTATATTTGATAAATGTTTTATATCATCCTGTCCCTAGTCGAAGGTTGTTGAAATTGGAACACCAACAACCGTGTAAGATTGGATTGGTACGTGACTTATGACAAAGTCTCAGTGTGTCATAGATGCTCGGCATCAAAGTCAGTACATAGGTGTATGTTGGGAACATACGACCGGACAAGACCCGCTAATAAGAACTCTTCAGGATATTTATATCTGTGTCATAAGAGATTCTTACTACGACTATAGAGTATAGTCCTTAGACCTGAGTTCGCATGCATGTGACTGCATATGGACTGATGCACTTTGATCATTGTCTAACGCTATCGTTCTGCGATAGCTATAAGGACCTTGTTTGGGTACATCATGAAATGAGTAGTTTACAGTGATGGAACAAGATGGGATTTGTCCCTCCAATATAAATGGAGTGAATATCTCTAGGCCAATCGGAGATTTGAATATTGGAAAACGCATGGCCATGCTCAAACGGACTTTCCCGAGTCGTTTGTATTGTCAGTATCAAATCAGAGTCCGATGAACAAGATTAGGCTTTATAAGGATGACACTAATCTTGCCTTATGACTAATCGAGATATTGAGACGAAAGGGATTATGAATACAGAGATTCCAGTTCAAGTGGGAGATTGTTGGAATTGTGTCCAGCAATCTCTGTACTGTCTCTATAACGTAAGAGTATGTCAGTGATCAGACATAAGTCATACAATGCTGGGGGTCATGATGGCTTGCTAGAGTCGGCTCATGATCTATAAGTCTTGGACTTATTGCCTTTATTGTATGATCCCATATGGGTCACACGCTTAAGCTAGCAGGAAATAATGTTGGAACGGCTTAGCAGAAGTACGACAAAAGTGCTAGGCATTTGTCGTACTAAGAGAGAAAGACTAATGGGTCTGATTAAATGGAATTTAATCAGATTGGGCCCGAAAGCCCAAAAGGGAAAGAGAAGGCTTTTAATGACTAAAAGCCAAAGTCTCTTTCTCTCTAACCCTAACACCCCACGCGGCCACTCTCTCCTCTCTGCGCCTCTCTTCCTTGTGGTCTAGCAGCCAATTTCCGGTGATTGCGTGTGTGAGCCTTTGGAGGATCCATCTCTCGGTGTATCTCCCTGATCATTGACCTGTTCATCAATTCCGCTGCAAACAAACAGGTAAAAGGTGAGATCATATGTTTCTAAATAAGAACACCTAGATCTAATGCATGTTTAGGTTGATATCAATATGAGAATTGAATCAGGATCAACCGAAACTTCCTACACCAATCCATATGTAAGAAATCATGATGAACTCAGGTCTAAGGACTATACTCTATAGTCGCTATGAGAAACTCTTATGACACTCATATAACCATCTTGTAGAGTTCTCATTAACGGGTCAAGTCCGATCCTGTGTTCTCTAACACATATCTATGTGATTGACTTTAATACTCTTATTAATGACTCCATGAAACTTAGTCATCAGTCACCTCACATACTAGTCTCACGCGGCTGTTAATGTCCCACTTTAACAACCTCGACCAGGGACCAACATAATTTATGTCATTTTTCAATTATAGGGTTTCATGATCAAGTCACATACTTGATGACCTATAAAATGTCATAAATTACTTTGGGACTATTATTTAATAACACAATTAAATAATTCTGAAACAAATTTCATTAAAATAACATAACCATATTATGTTTTGTGAACATCATGACATAACTAAAAACCAAATACAACTCCCACTGAAATCAAGATCATATCTTAAGAAATCTAATGCCTATAGCAGCAGTATGACTCTCATGCTTAGGCCTTGGGAGAGGCTTGGTCAATGGATCAACAACATTCTCATCCGTCGAGACTCTGCTGATATTTACATCTCCTTTATTAATAATATCACGGATAAGGTGATATCTCCTCTCTATGTGTTTGGACTTCTGGTGTGACCTAGGTTCCTTTGCTTGCGCAATGGCTCCATTGTTGTCACAATACAAAGCCACTGGCTCAGAAATACTAGGAACCACACCAAGTTCAGTGATGAACTTCTTGATCCAAACAGCCTCCTTTGCCACTTCAGAAGCGGCGAGGTACTCAGCTTCGGTTGTGGAATCTGCTACAGTGTCCTGCTTGGAACTCTTCCAGCTAACTGCACCGCCATTCAGACAAAAGACGTAACCAGATTGTGATCGGAAATCGTCTTTGTCTGTCTGAAAACTTGCGTCTGTGTAACCACTTACTACAAGCTCATCACTTCCTCCGTACACCAAGAATTTGTCCTTAGTTTTTTTAAAATACTTTAGGATATTCTTGACAGCTGTCCAGTGACTTTTACCTGGATCAGATTGGTATCTACTCGTCATGCTTAAAGCACAAGCAACATCTGGACGAGTACAGAGCATGGCATACATGTTGGATCCTAAAGCAGAAGCATAAGGAATCCTACCCATGCGTTCTCGCTCAGCAGGTGTCGAAGGACACTGTTTCTTGCTGAGACTAATGCCATAAGACATTGGTATGAAGCCCTTATTGGAATCATGCATACTGAACCTGTGTAAGACCTTATCGATATAAGTATCTTGACACAGTCCAATTAAATTGTTCAATCTATCTCTATAGATTCTTATTCCAAGAATGTACGCGGCTTCTCCCATGTCTTTCATTGAAAAACAACTTCCGAGCCAAGTCTTAACAGACTGTAACAGCGGAACGTCATTTCCGAGAAGGAGTATGTCATCTACATACAATACGAGAAATGCAACTGCGCTCCCACTAGTCTTCTTGTAAACACACAATTCCTCTTCGTTCCTGATGAAATCAAACTTTTTGACCGCTTCATCAAAACGAAGATTCCAACTCCGAGATGCTTGCTTCAATCCATAAATGGATCGATGAAGCTTGCATACCTTCCTAGCAGCATTAGGATCGATGAAACCTTGAGGTTGTGTCATGTACACATCCTCTTCCAGAATTCAATTAAGGAAAGCTGTTTTCACATCCATCTGCCAGATCTCATAATCATAATGAGCGGCTGTTGCCAGGAGAATCCGAATGGATTTAAGCATGGCGACAGGGGAATAGGTTTCTTCATAGTCAATACCATGAATTTGTTTGAAACCTTTTGCCACCAGCCTTGCTTTGTATATCTGAATATTACCATCCACATCAATTTTCTTCTTGAAAATCCATTTACACTCAATGGCTTTTGCACCATCGGGTAAATCAACCAAAGTCCACACTTGGTTCTGTGACATGGATCCCATTTCGGATTCAGCGGCTTTCAGCCACTTTTCGGAGTCAGGGCTCATCATCGCTTCTTCAAAATTCGCAGGCTCGTCACTGTCTATGATCAATAGATCATGACAATTAGTTACGAAAAAATCCATATCTCTCAGGTTCGTGACGGATCCTTTCGGATCTGCGAATTTCCGGCTCCACATGCGTGGTTTCTACAACTCTTTGTAGATCCAACTGTTGCTCTTCTTCAGTGGGTTGAGCTGTCTCCTGTGGTTCTCGAACTTCTTCGAGTTGTACTTTACTCCCACTGTTCTTCTTGGAAAGAAACTCTCTTTCAAGAAAGACGCAGTTTCGAGCAACAAACACTTTGTTCTCGGATTGGTTGTAAAAGTAGTATGCCTTGGTTTACTTAGGATAACCAACGAAGTAGCATTTATCAGATTTGGGTTCGAGCTTATCAGTTATTAATCGTTTAACATAAGCTTCACAACCCCAAATCTTTAGGAAAGACAAGCTTGGAACATTTCCAGTCCACATCTCATGTGGTGTCTTTGCAACTGATTTTGATGGATTTAGTGTAAACGCAGACGTTTCTAGAGCGTATCCCCAGAAGGATAATGGAAGAGACGAGTGACTCATCATTGATCGAACCATATCCAATAAATTCCGATTCCTCCTCTCAGACACTCCATTCCATTGGGGTGTTCCAGGAGGAGTGAGTTGTGAAACAATTCCACAATCTCTTAGATGATCACTGAATTCTTGACTCAAGTATTCGCCTCCACGATCTGATCGAAGAGCTTTAATACTTTTGCCAAGTTGATTTTGGAACTCATTCTGGAACTCTTTGAACTTTTCAAAAGATTCTGACTTGTGTCTCATTAAATAGACATAGCCATATCTACTGAAGTCATCAGTAAAGGTAATGAAGTACCGAAAGTTTCCTCTGGCACTTATGCTCATTGGGCCCCACACATCAGTATGTATAAGGCCCCATAGGTAACTGGCCCTTTCATTTTGTTTGTTGAAAGGCGCCTTGGTCATTTTGCCCTGTAAACACGATTCGCATATCTCACATGATTCATAATCAAATGAGCCCAGAAGCCCATCACTATGGAGCTTCTGAATCCGTTTCTCATTTATGTGGCCCAAACGACAATGCCAGAGAAAAGTCTGATTCGTGTCATTTGACTTGAATTTCTTGGTATTAATGTTATAGATTGATGTGCTTTGGTTTAGAACATAAAGCTCATTCTCTAATAGACTGCCACCATAAAATATGTTATTGTAATCAAAAGAACAACATTTATTGTTAATTGAAAACTGATATCCTTCCATATCCAAAACAAGAATATAAATAATATTTCTGCTTATAGCAGGTACATAGTAGCAATTATTGAGTTCTAAAACCAAACCAGAAGGTAAAGACAAATTAAATGTTCCTACGGCTAATGCAGCAACTCTTGCTCCATTTCCCACACGCATGTCCACTTGTCCTTTCCTCAAAGTCCTACTGTTGCTTAGGCCCTGCATATTTGTACAAATATGAGCACCACAACCGGTATCCAATACCCAAGAAGTAGAACTAGAAGTAGCAACATTTACTTCTATGACATAAATACCTGAAGATGAAGTCTCGAAAGTCTTCTTCTTCTTCTTCTTCTTCTTCTTCTCTTCCAAGAATTTGTTGTAATTTCTCTTCCAATTCCCAAGCTCATTATAGTAATGGCACTAATCAGTCTCAGATGAGCCGGGCTTGGGTTTGGAAGAGGCCACATGCTTGTCCTGATTTTTAATCTGGACGGCCTTGCCCTTTCCCTTACCCTTGCCAAGTTTCTTAAACTTCTTACCCCCTTGTACCATAAGTACATTTGGAGTGCCCTTCTTGATATTAGGCTCAGCTGTCTTGAGCATGCCATGCAGCTCAGTCAACGTCTTCGTCAAGTTGTTCATGTTATAGTTCATAACAAAATGATCATAACTTGACGACAATGACTGCAAAATGATGTTAGTAGCCAACTCTTGGCTAATGGGACAATCCAGCTTCCCCAGGTTATCAATATAACCCATCATCTTAATGACATGAGGACTAACTGGACCGTCCTTTGGTAGCTTGCACTCAATGAGAGACTTAACCGTCTGGTATCTCTCAGTTCGTGCCTGATCCTGAAACATACTTTTCAGGCTAGTGATCATCTCTATTGGCGACTCCACGTTCTCGTATTGCTTCTGCAAATCCGAGTTCATGGTAGCCAACATGAGACAACACACATCGGCCACATCATTAGAATGCTTATCCCAAGCACTCCTTTCAGCATGTGGGGCATTGGCTCTCGGTTTTTCAGGGAGAACATTTTTTAGGACATAGTCCCTTTTCTCCTGCTTGAGAACAATTCTCAAGTTCCGATACCATTCGAGAAAATTTGATCCATTTAACTTGTCCTTCTCAAGGACGGATCGTAGGGAGAAAGTGTTGTGATGAATGTTAGTCATATCTGAGATCAAAGAAAGGAAAAGGTTTAGTTATTATGTTCAAGAAATGAGAAATCTTAACTATTAAGAAAACTCGCATTATATTCAAACAATGTTTCCTCAAATGAATATAATGATTCAAGACCCATACTTCACTAAACTTGAGTGAGCCACTGGCTATCACCCAAATTTTAGCTATCTAGGTAAGCAACAACATTGCTAGTTATATCCAATATAACTCTTGGTTGTGGATTGACATCTCATGTCCAATCCACCTGATGTCTCTGAGCCCAAAACGATTTTGATGGCCCAGTCAATTAAACCAATCTCTTGAGTCATGTAATTGTTGATGTCTTGCACTGCAAAACCATCAACACGATTACCTACTGCCTTACTCATGTAATTGTGGACATCTCGCACTGCAAGTCTATCGCACAATCAAAAGAGTCTTGACAGTTGACAAGATTGGAAAGACATCTAAATATACTTGATATTTAGCTGAGGAACGGAACTTATTTAAAACGTTTAATCTTATTATGTTTTAATTATTCTAATAAAAGGATTTATCTTGGTTTGGTTCTGTGATTTCAGGTTCAATAACCGAAACCATCAGACTCTGTGTCGACCGACTCTACTTTAGTGTCGATCGATACAGATTTACCAAAACCAATTTGCGATAACCGATCAATCCAATTGATCCGGTTTTTGATAACCGGTCAGTGTTGATCGACACTACATTAGTGTCGGTCGACATCAACCTTTTCAAAACAATCGCAATAAACCGTTTTAGCGATTTAACCAAGCTAGATAACCGGTCCAATCCAATTTAACCGATTAATCTGACCGTAAGGTCTGTGTCGACCGACACAACTCTTGTGTCGACCGACACAACTCTTATGTCGATCGTCACAAGTAGGTTAAACCTGAATTTTATTCGGGTTATCATTGTGTGTCGATCGACACCGGATTGGTATCGATCGACACAGTGCGATAAACCCTAAATCGTTTTCAAACCAAAAACCTAAACTAGATTACTTTGATCAAAACGAATTTTAGCATGCTTGTATCAACAATACAGAGATCCAGATTCAACTAATCTAATCAACATGCTACTGATTCAATAGAACCCTAAGGCTCTGATACCACTGAAGGAATTTCTAGCAGTTCCTGATCAGATTAGCAACCCTAGGTATAAATTCCAAGCCTAGGATCTAGGGTTCATGTATATTGAATCAAGAGATCTCAGAATTACCTGGTGATTAGCAGCGGAAGGTTTGCAAGTAATCGAGATCTTAGAGCGCCTCAAGTGTTGCGCCTCTACTGGTATCCACACGCACACAAACTGGAACAAGCGGGATGCTAGTGCCGTCAGAGATCAGATCTCTCAGGAGGTTTTCAGTTTCTGTTTGGTGGCTGTAAATTAGGTTAGATCTGTGTAAAAGTCGACCATATATCTTATATAGGTTGACTTATACCACGACCCGATTAACCAAGGATTAAACCGAAGTTAATTAAGTCATCCGCGATCTGTGTCGATCGATACACTTGTTGTGTCGATCGACACCGCTTTAGAAACTCGATATGGATTGCATATGAAATATGCATATACCAGATCATTACATTAATGATCAACCTCATATACTATGTCCAGTTTGCTTAGGTGTGTGACCCTGCATGATCATATAACACTAGCAATGAGTTCTAAACTCATTGATCATAAGTGGCTTCTAGCAAAGCATTATGATTGCCGAGTGTTATATGACTGTCTCATCTCGACAATACAACTTTCACTTAGAGTGAGTACAATAGATTTCAGGACATTCTTAACAGGTACATCATCGAGCGCGAATTTTCAACTCGAGTATGTGTTAACATAACTATGAGACAAAGGTATGGACGGTCAGACAGGCGATGTGCACTGTTCTATAAGAAGAGTAAAGGACTAGATATCAAAGGGCTTTATAGATGTCCATGTGCTCCGATAAAGACTGGGCTGAGTTGGTGGGACAATGGTTTCAAAGGTACAAACATCTGTGATACATGCTTTTGGACCCTTGGGACACTATTCTTCTCCACAATCATGAGAGATAATTTCGGAATTTGGCCCCATTATCTTTATGAAGATCCTTATTAATATATTTTGTTAAATGTAGTAGATTATATAGCGATCGACCTTTCAAATAATGAAAAATAAGCAAGTTATAAAACTACCGAATATAGTTATATTTACAAGGCGACAGTGAAAATATTAATATAATCTAAACGGATGAAGTTGTGGCATGATAAAGTGGATAATTGATGGCCAAAATTTAATGAAAAACAGAGCAAGTTAACCAAACATCGTAACTCTCCTTTGCATGATATAGATTTATCCATGATTAGTGTTGATTTGATGGGGGTCTCGTAGAGAAACACCCATAAGTGCCAGTTTGATGGTTGGTATGAAATGTTCTTACTGGTTTTAAGATGGTTTGAGAAATTAAAGTATGATTTTGCATTCTTTCTAGATATCTGATATTTTTTTTTGAATATATACGAACTTATCATGTTAAGGAAATTTAATAATATCGGTTGAGGCGAACATTGAATATTCTTCTTGTTTCTCATTTAATGTAAAAGCAATAAGGGTTTATCGAGAATAGGAAGTTTTGAATCGTCATTATTGACATGGATAAGTGTGATTCGAAACTAAATTTTTATAAACCAAATCATCATTATTAAAAAATTACCATTAGCGGTTGTCGCCCAAATAGTTTTTCTAAACAAAGGGTTGTGAGTTCTAATTTGTACACCATTTATTATTATAAATTCAAAGGTTTTCTTTTAGTGCTTCACACCTTTTACTCACTAATTTGGGAAACTGTTTAATTTTAAAACCCTAGAGGCTTCATTTTCTTACTACTTACTCAGACAAAAAAAGAACTTCTTTTCAAGCTAATTTTTGCTAAATTTCTCTGATTCTCAACCACGGCTCCACATAATTTCAGAAAATTTTCTCAAATCAACAACTTCATTCCTTGCTTTTGGGACCTAAAAGTTCTTCTTTTACGTGCTTGGATGTGTGTTTCATCTATTGGAGAACCAAAAATCTAAATGAATTTGGTCGATGAGGGGGTAATCTTTCTTTTACTCTATAATCTGTTTTATTTATTGGGTTGTGGCATGTTTTATTAAGGTATTCATTTATTGATTTAGGGTATGAAAATAGAGGCAACAGTTCATGCCTCTTTTATTGAGAAATTCCGTTTCTCTAAATGGTGTGAGGGTCGTTGGTTTAAACTTACGAATGCTCGAGGTTGTACAAGCACCAGAATATGTGTCGTTGACCCCTCACGATTTCAAGCTTATATTCGGGTTAAACACATCTTTCTGTCTCACTTATGATAATATTCCAGAATGTCATTTTATGCAATTTGAATCGTTTCTGGATGTATTAGATGGGAGAGTCTGTGATGAATACCCTATAGGTAACTTTTAGTTTATACATTTGTTTCCTTTATCGGATTATATTAATCATGTTATTTGCATGTGTGGTAGACATTATATTTTTAACTAAATAGATTAAGGTATAGTTTTGTAAATGATTTTATTTTTCTATTATAGATGTCCTTGGTGTTGTTACACGTGTTGGAAACCTTCAACCTTATTGGACAGGACCAAAGCTGCAGTTTACAATTCACGACCTAAGGTTAGTTAAACAAATGTCTATAATTTTCCTCACATATGTTTTGTTGTTTGTCTCTGATAATAAAAATTGAAAATACATTTTTTCTAGCCTGCGGAGTCTTCGGTGTTTATTTATCGGGGAAGATGCTAAGGAATTCATAAAAAGGTTTTGGAAGGATGCTGATAGACATCTCTTAGTGATTCTCCGGTGCTTCTACAAAAAGCACGAAATGGGTACGATAAGAAATTCAATTTAGTTTTTTTGAGAATAATCTCATGGTCTATTACATGTATGGGTTTATGATTGATGATACTTTTGATTTCTATATTGTTTACATGTTAATGGTGTACGTATAAAATTTATTTAATTATGTGTAACTTGGCTCAAAGGAGAAGAAGGGATGTCAACGATTATGTACGATCAAACCAACAATCCGGGCTTTAATGGATTTCTCAACAGGTTTTGGTCATAAATCTAATGCAACTCATTATGTAATATGCTTTTTATGTTTTCCGGAATTCATACATATCATATTTTGTAGCTTTCTAAATCCAGTACCTGACCAATATCCTGAAGAAATTATGTCGTGGTTCAATATCTTCTAAATTATGTACCTGTTTTAGAAAACCTTATAAAACTTCGTTATTTTTGGGTTAGATGATATGTTGATCGTCTTTATGTTTCTTTTAAAAACACATTTGTCGTAATGTTTACAACTTTTCTGTCCACTATATATCATAATCTCTTTTTATTACATTATTTAAATAGCATATAGAATCTAACCGTGATCAATTTGATTATTGTTAACTTCAAATATCAAAGTATATATATTTTCATTTGTGATACGACAATAAAAGAATGTGTGAACAACACGTACTTTTGTATAAGTTGAAAATCATTGGATTTCCATAAGTTGTTGCTAAGGTTTCCCATACTTTTGTCGTGGTTGTCTCCATGGGAACAACACGCTGCACCGGAAGCGAAATCACGCCAATTAAGGCACAATAGAGAAGTGGATCGCATCTTCTCCATGGAGCATACGCCGGATTTGGCATTGAATTACCATCTTCAGTTAGGGTCGGAGGAGGAGATGTGACTGAGCGATCTAAGAAACCATGTAGTTCATGACCTCAATATTCGCCATGTTTATGGTAATGAGGGTGCTGGAGGGATTCGCTGGATTGAACAAAATGGTAGTATTAGCAGAAGAAGTCTCGTTTGACATGATGAGAGCAGAACAGGGACTTGAAGAGAAGAAGAAGGTAGAAGACGGACAGAGGAGTTAGACACGAAGAAAAAGAAGATGATAGAGGAAAGAAAAATTAGACTGTTACTTGCTCTGATACCATGATGGTATTGTGAAATCTAAGATAATTTTATTCATAGAGCATTAGTTCTGATTTATAGAAAGGAGATGAGAGCCATAAAGGATGGAGAAGATACAAAGGGATATATACTGAGGTGATTGATCTACTTATATAATTGAGTATATTTGGCATATATACTTTCTATATTTATACAATCTACTAAATTTCAACATGAAACAACTTCAGTGCTTCATTATCCTTGTTGACTAGCAAGTCGTTAGTAAAATGTCTTAATGATTGGTTAAATTTGAGTATAAACTTTAATCATCTTCTCTTCTACCTTCTCTCGAATGAAACTCATTGTTGTTGCCATATGATTATCCGCACAAAAAAGCTCCACCTGCTCATGAGCATAACACAAAATCCTTCTGCAACCCTTTTAACCATATCATTTCCTTTACAAATTTTTATCAAGGCATATACTTGGACTCAATAATTGACAAAGCAGTGAACTTCTGCAATCTTGTTTTCCAGCTAATAGTAGTATATGCAAGAGTGAACATAACCAGTGATGGATTTTCTACTGTCCAGATCAAACGCAAAATCTACATCACAATATCCGCTTAGTTTTAGCTTTACTTTCTTTTAAAAAACCAATCTACTATCAAAAGTCCCTTTCAAGAAGTGCATCAACACCCATTTCACATCTAATCAATGCTCCTTTAAAGGTTTAGCCATGAATCGAATTACAACTCCAACATGATACACGATGTCTGGCATTGTGCCTATCATTAGAAATTTAGAATACATAATACTTCCCACGGCACTAGCATATAGAACTGAGCTAACATATCAGCTTGTTCCTCCAATTTATGTTTGTAACTGACCTGAGTTTGAAAAACACCAAGAGGTGGCTTTACGTCCTAAGCTTAATCCAGTTGAAACACTTTCAAAAAAAATTTCAACATATCCCTATGTAACAACTCCACCTTGTATTCTGACATATTTCTGATGATTTCCATTCACCAATATTCTTTTTGGCACAGCCCAAATCTTTCATCTCAAAACTTCATTCTGATGATGACTTGGTGCCACCAAAATATTACACCAGCTGTAAGCAAAAGTTTCAAAGATGAAGGTATAGATGGAAATGGAGTTATCGTTGATTGGATTATACAAATCAAAACATGAAAGAAAAACTTGATTCTCGCAAGTAATTATTCCAAATAATACTGTATTGTAGAATGGATCTACAAACTAAAATAGAAATGCAAAATAAATCACAGAGCTGTAAGAGGAAAGATATCTCTTTTATTTCCAAATTTTCTGTTTTTACAATAGATCATTGTGTTTTTATAGCTTACACAAAGCGACCTTTACAGTAAAATAAATAAATTATTTACAATCAAAGAAAAGGAGAAAAATAGCTAAATCAAATAATAGTCTTATTGCCACTAATTTAGCTTTTGACATAAAATGATAATATTTTCACTTTTGTGAAGTAATGAAGATGAGGTTCTCATAATAAATCCATAAATTGAGATAGTCATTTAATTTCTTAACTATGCAATTAACATTTTTATTCCCAACCTACCGAGTGTGCAATTTAAATCTTGGTTTTACTTCGACTTAAAAAAATCAAACTTGCAAAAGGTGAGGAGTAATCCTATATGCCCATTTTGTTCAAAAGTAAGGTCAAAAGGCCCGCTTTAAAAACATAACTTTTTGTGGAAGCAAATGTGACTTAGCGGTGAAATGGTTAAAGCTCTACACCAACACATATTGGGTTCAAATTTCTGAAGACGCAAGTTTTACAAGATTAGTGGAGACAAGTTTATAAGGAAATTTTCAGGAGTAGGTGGAGCCATTGATCATGATCGTGGATTCTTGTAGAACGGAAGTAGTATTATCTGTAAAATTGTTAATTGTAATCATGGATTTTCGTAGAACGGAGATAGTATTATCTTTAAAATTGTCGTTGTAATAGTTCTCATAATAATCAGTATCAGCATTAAAAAAACATAATTTGGTATGATTTATTTTTAGTTCGAATTATAGTACATTTACTAAGTTACCCTAGTGTTTTAATGATAGTTACCCTCTAAACTCGACCCAAACGAAAACCCTAAATCCAACCCGTCGTCGATCCTCTCAGAGACTTCGCTAAGGATATCATTTGTCTCGTTAAGCGTTGTCACAAACTCGACAAACTAGATCGCAAAGGTATTTTCGTTCATTATGTGAAATGAAATATGATTCTACTGGTTGACAAGACAGATATGTGTATTAAGGTACGGTGGAATTGATTTTGTGTTGTATTGTTCGTACGGCGATTGGATTTGTAGTGATGGGATTCGGCGGCTTCTTTGTGAAGTTCATCTTTATTCTGATCAATAATATCATTGTCGGTGCCACTTACGTAAATTCTTCCTTTTTCCATCAATTTATTTGATTTGTTTGATATTTGAAGGATCCTAGTTGCATTATGTGAATGATGTTGATGATGATTTGGCTATTCATGGAATCGATTTTAATGATTTAAGTTGAATATTGTAGGATTAAAATTTTGAACATCGAAGCAGCTAAAGCTAGTCTTGGTATGAGGCTGCAGGTGATGTGTGTCTATGGACTTCCATAATGATTTACTTCCTTCGATTATTATCAATCTTCTTGTTTGTCACTATGATTTAATGTGAGAAACTATAGGAAGGATGAGAGGGCAAGCTTTTTTGACATTCCCGTTAGTTGAATTCTCACATCGTGCTCTGGTTATAATCCATTACACCTTCTTGCTCACGTAAAGAGGAAAGTGACTGACGTGTTCTTTGTGATTTTTGCAGAATCTTGTAAATGGTTTTGTGTTCAAAGGAAAACCATTGAAAATCCAGTTTGGTAGGAATCCTGGAGCAGCCATGCCAAACGAATGATGATGTGTGTATAAAACTAACAAGGTTGTTTGCTTATTTGGTAAAATTAAAGGTTTTAGAGGCGTATTTTTGTATTGTTGTTTCGTATAAATAAAAATAATAATATTGTGGCCATCATCTGGGTTTTTAGATAATCTTTGTACTTTTTTCTTTCTTTTACTTGGTTAATGAGGCGTATTGTTGTATCGTACAAAATCAAATGTTCCTTACTGATGTAAAAATGAACCAATCTCTACCACGAATTTTATGATATTTTTTTTTTTACTTTTGTTTACAAACACAAAACCTAGAAGAAAATCTTTGTTAAAGAGTCCTTATATAATTTCAAATGAAAATTTAGGTACATGAAATTGAGAAAAAATTTCATTTTGACGCCAAAATAAAATACGTCAAATTAACACATAGTGTTATCTAAGATAATAGTTTTACGGAAGTTGTCAATTGTTGTACTTTGGTCGTTTTCCAACTTATGTAGTATTACTTACGCTAAAATTGCATTTTTATAGTTCTACAATGGATATAAGTCGATTAACATGTAATTATAATTGTTTTATGTATTAATATGTTTTAAATTAAATTTATATAATTTTTTCTTCCAAAGTTGGTTATTAGTTACAAAGTGACTTTAAAAATATAAAGACTATTTTGTATAGTTTCTTTCAATATAAGTTGATTAACATATAATTTGATTAATCTATAACTGCTAGTTTTTATGTATTAATATGTTGACTAATTTAAATTTTGTTAAAATAATACTTGTTTTGATTTATACATTAACATGATTGTACTATTTTCACAATTTTAGCATTATACCAATATTATGTTTTCTCTTAATAATACCAGTTACCACTAGTAACATATACAATAAGGGTGTAAATGGATTGCTAATTTTTGGAATGGAATGATGTGGAATGACCAATTCCATAAAAGATTTACCATTTGCCTTGAACTACATTTTTTGGAATGGAATGGAATGGAATGCTCATTCCATCAATTCCACACAAAAATTAAAAGAAAACTATTCCTTTACAATTTTGATGCTGAATGAATGGAATGAAATTATTCCATTTTTCTTTGGATCCCATTCATCTTATCTCATTCAAAATTATTCCTACAATTCCATTTTGTGTAATCCATTTACAGCCTAAATAGTTACACAAGTTTCACTTGTTTTACCTAGATTATATCGTACATGTTATACAAATTTTAAAAACATAAACAAATCTTACAAAAACAAAACCTAAAGATACAATCAAACTCTAGAACAACTTCCAGAGATAACAACCATCTATACTATTAAAGCAGAGTTACAAAATAGAAACTGTCCATTCTTTCTAGTTTATTTACAATGAATGCCAATCCTATATTTTAATATTTTTTATTTAATTAGGAATATCTATGTTTTGTTCCTTAAAAAAATAACACGTTAGCAAATTTGAATTACACTCCTAATATTCTATTTACAAACAAGAAAACAAATTCCTAACATTTCTCCAACTTGATAAGCAAGTCTATAAAAAAAAAGTTGCAAGCGACTAGATTTTTTTGAAGGAGGATTCGTTTTAAAAAAAAAAATTAGACACAATCATTAAATTTGTTACAAACAAGAAAACTATCTTCCTAAAATTTCTCCAACTTGATAAGCATGTCTATAAAAAAAATTGCAAGGGACTAGAACTTTTTTGAAGGAGATTCATTTAAAAACAAATTAGACACAATTATTAAATTAAATCATACTCCCAATATTCTATTTTACAAACAAGAAAACTATTTTCATAAAGTTTCTCCAATGTGATAATCAAGTTTACCAATTAAATATATATTTAATGCATCCAAATATCAAAAATGCCAAATTTTCTTAACAACAAACGAATATCCTTTAGTATATATATTCTTAAGAAGATATGAAGAAACAAACTTATCAATGTATAAAGACATAATTATTGGTTATATTAGATATCATGAACATCTATTTTTATAATTTATAAGTTTTCGAAAAAATGATTGTGCAGAACCGATTGATGAGAATACTTTTGAAAGTCATGAGGCATCGTTACTTAAGCATATGTTTTTATGTTGGGTTAGTTAGTTAAACAATGATAAAAAATGTAAATTCAAGATTTCACAATAATAAATGTATTTAATATTCATTTTCAAAAAATTATTTATAATATTTTTCTAAAAATATCTTTGGGTATACCAAAATCAGAATTTTGATAAATAACATGCGAAAGAGCATAAATAATACAATGATTTTATATGATTTCTGATTTTATATATGTGTAGATAATTTTTATGATCGGTTATACTTATACCTAAAAATAAATAAGTTTTTGGTAATTCCTATAATTGGATGTTACTGTTACCACGAGTGTTACTATTAGTAAAATTAACCCCTTTTTTTTGCTAAACCATTTTTTTGCAAGAAAAATATTTAGATTCAATCAGAGTATAAATGTATTTTGTATCTAAATTTATAAAGTTAAAATTTATAAACAGACCTAAAAAAATTAAATAGACATGTGTTACTTCTAACGGGTTTAAACAAACAGATCAAAATGAGTCTTAAATATAAACGGGTCTAAACAGGCCGAGTGTCCGTTTACTAAATAATTATTTGCAATATGAAAAATTGTCTTAAATTGCTTAGAAATATTGGATTCAATCGGAGTAAAAAAGTATAGAGAAATATACACAGTTAAATTTTCTGGATTTGATATTAAATTTATAAATAGACATAAACGGATTTAAATAGGTATGTGTTACTTCTGCTGAGATTAAATGAGTGAATCTAAATGGATCTTAAATATTAATAGGTTTGATATTTATATTTATATATATATATATATATATATTTTTTTTTAAAAATAAGTAACAAAAATAAAAATAGAACCAAAAACATATAAATTCAACATTTAGATAAAAATAAATGGAAAAGATATACAAAATATGTAACTATAATAAAAACAAAAAAATATCCAAGCTATATAATCCAAAAAAATACTTTAGTGTGTAGATCCAAAAACTAAATAAAATCTCTTTATACAGAAAATAAATAATAAAAATAAATAATATTATAAATCCATATATCAATCTCAAATAAAAAAGAAATAAAAGAAATAATAAAATCATCAAACTAATATTCTGCGTTGAGCGCGTATCGAAATCTAGTTGAAGTCTTTATATTGGCCGCCTTCTGTTTTGCATCCTTAGACGCTTTTCCCCAACTGATGGAATCATTTTAACTCTCTTCATTCCTTTCTTTTTGGGTTTATCAATAGGTGTGATCGACTAGTTTTACCCGATACCACTAGTGTTACTAGTCTTATTAGTAGTACTAGGATTGCGAAAACTCACGAAACTGCTCTTTTTATATATGTTTTGTTTTTTAATTATATTGTTATTTATTTATTTTAATAAAACAGTTAACTAAATTTATTTTAAATGAAGAATATGTATTTTGGTATTTTCAAGTCATATATAATGAGAAACAAATTTACTATGTTCTCATCGCGCCACATCCGTATATTCATTTCATGCTTTGCTATTTAAAATGAAAAATAAAGAAAACACAGGCCCATGTTTTTTTTTTGACAACAAGATAAAATAAAGAACATTAATTTTCTATCATCCATATCGGTGGTTCCGGCCCGATATGTGTGCTCAATGACTGCACAAGCCTATGTTTATTGTACATTATAAATGCTTCCGTTTTTTTTAGTCGGCAATCTACTATATATTATTTGCGAAGTCGAATTATTAGAATGGCTGATGTGGATGAATCTTGACCAATCAAAACTATGATGTCATTGATGACATGGCTTTAATGAAATGTTTTGATTGGTCGAGAGCATTTTTGACATTAAAAATAAATAAAAATTCGTTTAGGAAACA
This sequence comes from Orychophragmus violaceus, assembly GCA_030180135.1. NCBI lineage: Eukaryota > Viridiplantae > Streptophyta > Magnoliopsida > Brassicales > Brassicaceae > Orychophragmus > Orychophragmus violaceus. Next base: position 16,982,762 of record CM058236.1, read on the forward strand.
TTTTGATTAAAAAAACCAAAATTTGAGAATTAATCTAATTTTAAAATTAAATGTGGTTTCCTAAACTTACGAAATGTAATCTTAACTTCTTCCCATAAATTTAGATTACAGTTTATATTCTTTTCATATTTTATTTCCTTAATTTTCTAATTCAAAATAAAGCCGAGACTAAAATTTAGCAACTAATATATATGGACAATAATTATCAAATTTGAAAAAAATATATATATGCCAAAGAATATATTAATCTTCTAATAGAAGATTTCGAAAACTTAGTGCAGCCCTAAATTTGATGATGCTTATAAATACAGCCTCTAACAGACTCATAACATCCACATCTCGAAGCATTTCTTTTGTTTGTATCTTTTCTATTGTTCTAATTTTGTTTCTGTGGATTTGATGATTTTGTAGGTATGTAACATACCATTATGTGGTTTTATTATGTGGTATTAACATGCTTATAATTTTATTATGTGGTTTTGATCATTTTGCAGGTATATAACATACCAAGCCAAAGGTTAGGTAACTATATCACTTCCTATTGACATGCTTATTATTTTGTTTTGAGGTTTTTATTCATTTGCAGGTATGTAACATAACAAGCCAAACGATAGGTAACTATTTTCTTACAATTTACAGTGTAATGATCATTTTGTGTTTTTTATGAATTGGCAGGTATATTTCCAACCAAGCCAAACGATAGGTATCCATTTCTGTAGTTTTTACATTGCTCGAATCATTTTCTTTGGTTTGGTATGAATTTGAAGCTTGGATTCATATGAAGCCAAACGATATGTATGTATCGGCTAATCTTTATTTGTCACTAATCTTTATTTGCTAGATCACTACTCACCAATCGGTGTTGGTTACATTTCAAACGGATGGAAGATTAAGCATGAAGTTAGTGAAGTATTCAAGAGAAGGATAATATATAGTAGATATTGTTTTGTATGTTCTTTAAAGTTCACATTTGTATACTTTTATTGTTTCATTACGAAATCATATTTGAATAATAAAATGATTATTTTCATTCTTTATCTGTCCATTTAATCATTTAAGTTATCTTGTCAGTCAAGTAAGTTATTAATTTACAAATCGAAAACCCATCTCCAAATAAACACCAAAAATCTTCAAAGCCCAAATCACATATTGTTTATACAACCTGTTTAAAATTAATGGAGAATTAATGTTGTTATATATTCCTATATTTTCGTTGATAGGTTTTGGTGTTTCTGTTTATCTTTATGCAGATTGTGAGAATGTCTTCTTCAATGTTTGTTGATGTGTCTACCATGAATCCGAACATTAGTGAGTGGAGAATTCGTGTTAAAATATTGAGGAGATATGTTATCAATTGGGGTGTTAAACGAACAATCGGTTTAATATTGGTCAATGAAATGGTTCTTCTTATATATCTCATTATAAGATTATATATTTTTATATATCAATTGTTTTTGGTTGTTCTAAAGTTCTAAGATAATATGGCAGGGAACTAAGATACATGACATTATATTTGTTTCTGATTTTGATCTAATTCATGCTGGTGGAGATTTTAAACCGACAACTCATCGATTCGAAATAAAGTGGAAGTGGACAACTTATTTTGAGAAAATTCCTTCAATAACCACGAACAGTTTCTATGATTTTGTCGATTTTCAGCATATAAAATCCGGGAGTCACGATCGTATTCATTCTGTAGGTATGTAAGATAATATTATATTTTCAATTGTATTTTTTTTTGTGTTGAGAAACCTTTTTATTTTCTTTCTGTGTATTTGTATAGATTTAATTGGACGAGTTGATGATTTGCTTGCTTGGTCTCGCGATCCCATAACCTTTAATCTTGTGGATGTTAGGTTAGTGTCTATCTGTTCTAATATCAAGGATATTTGTATAAGTATTTGTATACAAATTTGGTAATTAATTTTTATCTAATAGGAAGTGTCGCTTGCTTTGTGAACTCTGTGGCGACAAGGCTAAAGAGTTTCAAAAATCTATTGAGGATAATGATGACTACATTATTGTTTGCATCTTGAGGTTTGCTCAGTTAATTTTTAGAAACAGTATGTTTGAGAGACCGTTTGTTTACGTTTTGTATCCATTGTTATAGTGTCCATTATTCACTTTATTTTTAAACATATTCATTTGACAGGTGATTGGATTGTAACATCTTCTGGTGATTGTGTTCAGGTTATTATGGATGGCGCTCTTCCTGAAATTAATGAGTTTAAAAAGAACTGGCTATCACGGAATTTAACTGAGTAGAATGTCATATCCATGTATCATTCTTTTATTTAGTGTTAGTACTGTGTTTGGTACTATTGTTTTATTTATTCTTCTCAGTAGAGCAAATTTTTGGGTACGATCAACCTAGGGAAGTACATGAGTTTGTGACTAAGTAATTTCCTTATTTTCTAATTTTAAATAACAACCGTACTAAAATAACTTAACTATTAAAAATCGAGAGTAATAAACAATGTTACTTTAGGCAATTACGACGCAATCATATATAGCAAATTTCTATTATGTAATCCAATATCTTATAATATCGAATATTACAATTAGTTGAGACGCATATCTTTTTGTTAATATTCGGATTAGGAAGATTATTTATAAGGAAACAGAAAACAATAATACATCGAATTCAAATAATACTTATTTCCTAAAAATTAAAGATAATCTTAACTTCTTCCCTAAATTATATATTACAAATATTATATTCTTTCCCAGTGATTATAGTAATTTTCTAATCTTAACAGAAATTTTTTTAATCTAGAATATGCCAAATTAGTTGAAACACAATATTCTTTATATTCATATTGTGTGGGCTAAGGCGTTAGGTTTCCGAAGTACTATAAATATTCGACGATATTTATCTTATTTATCATTCTCTTTGACTATACATCGAGATTTTTAAAAATGGCAGATTTAGTTGAGACCAATAAGAACCTTCCGCGCAGACGACGTTCGAATTATGTTTTGCTGTAAAACATTGACACAAGCCTCGAAACCGAGAAGATCCAGGTCAGAGTATTAGCACAATGGACTTTGTTTAACTCAAAGCCTGGAAACGTGATATAAATGATTTGGTCTGACATAAAGGTACAAAAAGACATTTTTTAGGTTTATGTTTGTTATGATATTGTTCATTTGTATACTTATATATCCATTATTTTCACTTCGTATAGGGAACAAGAGTTCAAGCATCATGTGAGGAGTCCTTATTCAGCAAACATAAGGCATGTCTTCAAATAGTTAAAAATGTTATGGTTAATGCTTTTTCTTCCAAGGAGTACGTTGGCGACTTCCGTCCAAGTGATCTTACTTACAAGTTATCAATCAACAGTACCACAAGAACAAAACCATTGGAAGATTTTGAGATTGAGAATCACGATAAGTATTGTTATACTATTTCTGAAATTCTCGCTGGATCTCTTGACAAAAAAGTTTTAATTGGTAAGATATTATTTTATAGTATCAAGTCTTTATATTACACTTTTCAAAGAATAGTTGTTAATTATTGTTTCACCAATATAAGATGTTATGGGAGTTATTGTCCACATGGGTGCTATTGAAGATGTCAAGACTAAGAGCAAGTCTGGAAACAACACCAAGCTTGAATTATACCTCAAAGGTAATGGGCTAGAATATTAATCGATATAATACCACAATAACATACAAAACATTTTATGCTTTTTATCATATATTTTAATACAGAGATGATGCATTGCCTTGCACCTTGTGGGGAGATTATGCCAAAAAAGTGATTGACTATACTTCCACCAATAGCAAATCTCCTGTTGTGATTATTATCCGATTTGCATGGATCAAGGAATATGGAGGTAATTACTCGGTTAATCTAATATATTAAACAGAGTCCATGTGTGTAACATAAATTGTTTTATTTACATTTTCATAAATATAGCGAAGCTGTACATCTTGAATGCTTATAACTCGACCCAACTCTCATTCGGAGATGAAAATAACCCTGATATTTCAAAGTGGTTAGATAGGTAATGTGATACATTATGTTTAAAAGAAATGTCGAAATATTTTCATTTCAAGAGTTCATATATTCATTCAAAATCTATTTTGCGGTATACCAAAAGAATTTCAAGATCGGATTATCAAGTCTGAGAAAAACATGGTTTCTTTTGGATCGGGTCCACTTTTGGATTTGCGTACTGAATTTTTCATCAAGAATAATAGTATGACTTTACTTGGCATTTTGCAATCGAAAAAGGTTAGTTATCTGTAATTTTACTTACAAATATATTTGTATTTAGTTGAAATCGTTTATTTAATTAATCAATGATTTTATTGTTATTTAGCATGGTAAGGTGGTTACATGTGCCACAATTGTCTCAATAGACTGTACCAAAAATGGTTTTTTCAAGCATGCACAGTTTGCAAACTCAAAGTGCTTGAGTAAAGATCAGATTCTGAAGATGAAGAAGAGTCTGAGCCCTTATACAATTGTAAAACATGTGGTGATGTGAAAAATGTATTTGCGAGGTAATTTTTTCTAAAGTATTCTGATCAGGTTAATTTTTTCTCCACCTTGGAAGACTAATCCCCAGATTAAAAAGCTTTTAATTTATATATCTAATGCATTTGGTTTATATTTTGTTTATGCATGCTATATATATTATTTGATCTTCCGCGTGGCTGATTATTCCGAGGGTGAAGCCAAATTCCTTACATTTGATGAAATTGGAGATAAGCTTGTGAAGAGATCTGCAGATAATATCTACAATGAACACAAAAGGAAAATTCAGGTATTTGGATTTTTATTTGCTTTTGAAACTATACATCTTTTTATATTGAGAATTTGTTGTTTTTTTCTACTTTGTGTTCTTAGGACGATCCATATTATCTCCCATCTGAATTATTCGATTTGATTGGTCGCAAGTGTCTATTCAAATTAACCATTCCTAAGGACATTGTACAGAAGGTGTCAAAGAGTCCATATGTCGTGGACTTATTTTGGGATGATGACTCTGCAATTGATGAATTTGAGAATTTAACTAACTCAACTCAGGTACCTAATACATTTGTCTCAATTTGAAAAATTACATTAAACTTTATGTTAAGCGCTGAATTCAAATAATTGGTAATTTTTTTTTATGATTAGGGACCTCTTATGCTTACTTCGGGTATGGAGACTGATTCTGATGCATCAATGGCTCTAGCAGTTACACCATCAACATCAAAAAGATAAGAAGATTGCATCTCTTTGAGCAGTGTTGGTGAAAATTCATCAGTTACAAAGAAGATTAAGCATGAAGACAAGGAAACCGTAAAGAGAAGGATACTTAGGCTTTGATGGCGTATTTTCTTTTGTGTTTCAATTTAATTTTATTTTATTCATATTATCATGACAGTTTGGGTTGTTTAATTGAATTATCCATTTATTCGGTTAGTTTTGCTTCCAATTTATAATTATAACAAATCTCTGCGAATTAATCTCAATAATAACAACTTCTATTGTACACAATGGTATTGTTCATACGAGTAATTAAATTAGAGATTTGAAATATTAAGTTTTAGAGGTTCAATATATTTGAAGAATAATGATTAAGAAAGGAAAAATATATCCAAAACAACTTTGAGCTAGGTATTTTGCGCCGTCAAATTAAACATGTAACATCTAACGTTTATTAAGATTGAACAACTCCCCTTTCAATTATTCATCACTTCACAAAAATCATTCTTATTATTAGTGGTTATTTCATCTTTAAAATGTTTTATCGACGATTTCAACAATATACTTGGAGAGAAAGTTTGATTCAAATATAAATTGTTCACTTTTATAAGTTCACAATTTTATGTAATTATTTGAATTTCTTAATCAGAATCGGGACGACCAAATTAAAGGTGGTTCCGATTCTGATAAAGAAAATCAATTAAGTTCATAGAATTGTGATCTGTTAAAAAGGTGGTAAGGTATATATGATTAGCGCTGTGTTTAGTTTATATAGATACTTTGATTGTCATCAGAAGTCCTAATATTGTAGGCGCTTATTGTAATTTAACGTTGATTGGGTTTATGGACAATATTAAATGATTTAACCTTCATAAAATTACGAAGCTCTCTAATTTCAAATAAATAATGAATTATTTATGTGGGATAATGCAAAAAAAAATTGTTAGCGTTTCTGGCCCAATTAGTTTTTCCTAAACAAACGGTTGTGACTTATAATGATTACATCTTTTACCACTTCACACCTTTTGCTCGCAAATTTGGAAACTATTTAATTAAAAAACCCTAGACGCTTCGTTTCTTACCATTTTCTGAGATAAAACAATTAATTTTGAATAACTTTTGTTCTTCAAACTTTTCTCAGAATCTAAACAATGGCTCATCAAACGTTCAGAAAAATTTCTCGCATCAATAACTTTATTCCTTGCTATTGGGACCTAAAAGTGGTGCTTCTCCGTGTTTGGATTTGTGTTAGGTTTTATGAACCAACCATCCGAATGATTTTGGTTGATGAAGAGGTAATCTCTATTTTACTCTATAATTTGTTTTGTTTATTTGGATATTGCTTGTTTTATTAGTTTATTCGTTTGTTGTTTTAGGGTAGCGAAATAGAAGCTACTGTTCTTGAACCTCTTAATGAGAAATTTCGGTACACAACATGGTGTGAGGGTCGTTGGTTTAAACTTGCGGATGCTCGAGTTATACAAGCACCGATATATGGGTCGTTGACCCCTCACAATTTCAAGCTCTTTTTCTTGTTAAACACATCTTTTTCCTTACTTATGATAATATTCCGGAAGGTCATTTTATGCAATTTAAATCAATTTCGGATATAGTAGATGGGAGAGTCTCTGATGAATACCCTATAGGTAACTTTTAATGAATACATATTTTTCCTTTATCGGATTATATTAATATTGTTATTTGAATCTCTAATTTAATTAAGGTATATGTGAGATCCGGGATTCACACTAAGAATTTGTATTTGTGGATTTGGACTTTAGGATATAGAAATGGTATAGTTTCCTATGAATCAAAGACTTTATTGAGATTGATCGTCGAGATAGAACAAACACAATCGAGAAGAGAGTACAAAGTATAAAATCGAGCTATCTAATCGAAGTGTTCTTAGCCTAGGTTGGAATGTCTTTAATGAGTCGCCACTTCTTCTTTAAATAGTCTCGACCTTGACCTCTTCGTTCCGATATTTCGGCCTTGTCGTCGTAACGATCTCCGAGATTCTCGCGGATCAGTTGAACTTGACAAGACCGAGTTGTTCTATCTCCACGTCATCTTCTGCCGAGCTCGAGCTCGATCATCTCCGGCTTCGGCATCGTCCGGGCCTTGCCAGGGCGTTTATTCGCTTGGGCCCAGCAAAAGAGTCGGCTCTCCTCTTCGTCTTTGATTCTGGAACAGGCTTGTAATTACGGGCTTTCACATTGTCTGTTAATGGGCCGGATTTCCTAGAGGGAAATCCAGTACCAACAATAGCCCCCCAGCCCATTGATTTCGAGAAGTCTAGGTTAATGGGCGGTGGACGTTCTTGGGAAGAGGTGCGTGCCTTGGGTGTGACAAACCTAATGATTATCTTTACCTCATCCATAGATCTTATATCGACGGTTGAGATCGCACAAGCCCGAAGGATCACAACTGCCTCGATCTTTTTTCGTGATCATTTACAAATTTCGAATCGAGCGGTTGGGATTGTGGGATACCAAAAATCCCACGGATCTCGAACACGAGGTAGTTTAAAAAGGGGAGTTACCTAGCACGATTCCCATTACTGCTCACACTGCGAATCGTCAAGGTAACTTCTTCTCCCTCATTATATCCTCTTCTTGCCTCTCGCTCATATTCTCTTTTTCGTCGTTCTGAGACTTTCTCTCTCTGGAGATTTCGTTTTTCCTCTTTCCTCGAAAGAAATTTCCGATATATCAAGCTATCATGGTTCGAAAGAGTGCGGTCAAGGCAAGTTCAACCGTGGCGGTGGGGCCGGTTGGTCCCCATCCACCGTCCAGTTTGATTGCTGACCTCATACAGAAGTTGCGGGTAAAATGCCGGATTCCGCCGGAGGTGGAGATACTTATCCCATCGCCGGAAATGTCCCCAGAAACCGTCGTCGAGGGCCATTGCTGTGCCTCTTACACCTATTTCGATAAATGCAGATTGTTTTTCCCGATCCCTCGCATTATCTCATGGGTTTTGGCCCAGCTTCAGCTGGCCTTCCATCAGATGACCCCGAACTTTGTTCGGTACGTCATCGGACTCGGGGTCAGAGCCGTCGAGGAGGGTATCAATTTCGGGGTCGAGGAGTTAATGAGGGCCTGTTCGGTAAAACACAATACTCGTTTTCCCGGGACTTACTACCTCTCTCCTCGCCATGGAAAAATCCTTGATGAGATACCGACGAGGGATGTATGGAAGAGTAAATATTTTTACTTCAGGATCAGTCATTACTCGGTTGAGGATTTTGATTATTCGGTTATCCCGACAAGATGGTCAACCAGCGTTGGTTAGCTTATAGGGCTTATTGGTTTCTCTGGTTGCTTCGATATTTTCTATCGACATCGAGTCATCTGCTAACAATCTTTTGGGTTTCTTTGCAGAGGCTCCTGAGTCACCATCCTCGAATCCAGATACGCCGAGTTTGATATCCGCTGGTGTAATTTTACAGACCAGCGAATCCGAGCTGCTTTAGGTCCTGCGGCCCGATGACCTCCTTCGTACCGACCTCGTCTTTCGCGAGACGAATCACGCCTCCCTTGCCAGCCCTCTTCGGCTCGAATCGTTCGGGATCCGCGTCAGATTGTCGAGCGGACTGGAGAGAGTAAGTGTTCTGGTTAGTTTGTCCGGGGGTCATCGTGCCACATGCCCTCCGTTTGCCCGGCTGACCCGAATCTGTTTTGTTTGCAGATCGACCTGTTTCGGGCGACAGTTCTACTGAAAGTACCCCTTCTCTGGAAAAGATGTCGAGAAGATCTAGCAGCCGTCGGAACGGGAAGGATCCCGTTGATCTGGCAAAGAAAATGAAGGCTGGCGACTTGAGCAACGCCCTCCTTTTTGCCATGGACGAGGGGCCTCCTCCTCCTTCTTCGATTCCGCCTCCGAACCCTGCTCAGGTTTCTCTCCCCCAGGCCGCAGGGTCCGGAGAGGCTAATGCGGTGGTGGAGGATTTACCTCCTGTTTGGGGACCGGTTCGGGTCTCGTCTAGGGAGCCTGTCATGCGTAACTCCCGGTCGAATGGTTCGAGGGGATCAAACGGTCCGAGCCGGAGTGACCCTCCTCCCCTCGGCGGTGAAGAGTCAAAGGACTGACGCGGAGGTAAGCTCGAGGAGATCAAACCAGGGTGTTGAGGCTCGACCTGCCTCATCTGGGTCCTCCGGGTCTTTCAACTGGCGCTTCAGGCACCAGAAGGATTGTCTGATTGCGGATGACCCGACGGGTGTGGCCTATCTGCTGAGGCATTTTAAGCCTGCAGGTGTTCTGCTCCCGGCTGTCGGGGATATGGCTCTCGGTGACATTTACACCGAGATGATGCCGGCTTCTGGGAAGGTGACGATTTTCCTACCTCGCTTTTTGATATGTTTCGTGCTCACTCTTCGTTCTTTTTTTTTGTAGGCCTTGGAGGCCGTGAACAGGTTTGCGGCTAGGGCTGAACGAGAGCTGCGGGAGGTGCCGCAGGTGAGTGAGCTCGATACCGTTGAGAAGACGGTTAGGGATCTGAGAGCGCAGTTGCAAGGGGCCTTGGCTCGGGAGGAAGAGCTGCGGAAAAAGGCGGGTGACCTGGATGCGCAGTTGCAAGGTGCCTTGGTTCGGGCTTCGGTCGCAGAGGAAGCGAGTCGAACCGCTATTGAGGCAGTTCGGGTTGCGGATGTGCGGGCCGCGCAATGTCAGGGTGATTTGGACAAGGCTCTTGCCGACCGAGAGTTTGACGTCAGGGTGGCGTCCCATGAGGCTAGGAAGGGGCTGAACAGCGAATACCTTAGGATCCTTGATGGGATTGCGGCGAAGGAGAGCCAAAGGAAGGTCGCTATGAGCGCCGAGATGAGGCTTCAGGAGGCTTTGGCCAATATTGCGCTTATCGCTGAGTTCGCTTCTGGCGAACTTGATCTGACCAAGGAGGTGATGGACTTGGCCGAGAAGAAAAGGCTGGCCACGGAGGAAATGAATGCCGCAGCGGTGTCGGATTTCAGTATTAGCAAACTTAATTTGCCGGTGATGTCGGATGATTCCGTGGTCTTGGCGCACCCTTTGAACCAGGCGGCCGCTCGTCTTGATCAATATGGATCAAACCTTCCGACCGGAGTCAGTTCGCCTGTTAGCGACGAGGGAGAGGGTCGTCTTGAGGAGGACAAGGTGACTGATGACCAGATGGAGGATCAAGACGAAGCTTCCTCTCCTTCCAAGCAGTTCTAGTTTTTCCTCCTTCTTTGTTTGTTGTTGCCCAAGTGGGCTTTTGATTTGTTTCCAGAGTTTCGTTGCGCGAGGGGGCTCTTTTTTTTGTTTCTGGTGTTGCCCTTGGTGGGCTTTTGTTCGAACTCGAGGACATTATGTCCTTTTTTTTATGAATCGCTTTTTAAATCTTTCATGCCTTAGCATAGATTTTATCGTTCTTATGCCTTAACAGGCGATTCGAGCCGTTGTGGCAATTCGAACTTCTCGAGAGGAATCGAGCAGATAAATTATCTTGAATTGCCTTAGGTAGTTCTTTGTGAACTTTTTAAGTTAATTGCGTTTGAGCTCGAGCTCTTTGCCACGAATAGTCTGAGGCGCGACTACTTCGTAATGTAAGATTCAGGCTTGATCGGTGAATTGAAAAGAGAAGCATTAAGTATGAGAACGAATCGAAGTAAACTTACAAAGATCCGATTCGGAGTGTGTGTAGAGGTTGCATGCTTGAGTAGCCGTCTTGTCCTCGTTATTTTGCTTGAGGGGTGGGGTAGCCCCCCGATTCTTTTAATCCGTATGAGGTTTAGAAGAATTGTATTTTTTGGAAAGATCATTCTGGATCTCTTTCTTTGGGACGATCATTTCAGTTCGTTCGAATCGGGAGGACCGTTTTAGGTCGCTTGTTTTGGGACGATTATTTCAGTTCGTTCGGTTTGGAGGGACCGTTTTAGGCCTCTTTGTTTGAAGGGATAATTTCATATCACTTTGACTTTGCGAGAGGCCATTTCAGGTCGCTCGAAAAAGGATAATTTCATATCATTTGATTTTGGGGGGGGCCGTTTGAGGTCTCTTGGAAGGGATAATTTCATATCGCTTATTTTAGGAGAGATAATTTCATATCACTTTAGCTTTGGGAGAGGCCATTTCAGGTCGCTCGGAAGGGATAATTTCATATCGCTTAATTTTGAAGAGATAATTTCATATCTTTTTAGTTTTTGGAAGAGATAATTTCATATCACTTTGCACAACGTAACGGCTCTAACTTTTGCGACAGGAAGAGACGTTTGATTGGGAGACTTATTTTGATTTCACAAAGATAAGCTAGTGGGACTTCGTTTGAAGTTATCGAGCTCGGTAAGAGCTTTGTGTTTGGGGGGTGGCTGCGCACGAAGTCGAGCTGCCTATGTACCCTTTTTTAAGGGGATCAAGCCATTTCGTAGTTCGATTATGTTGATGTACTCCTAGTGGAAATACTTTTTGAGGTTGATGACGTTCCAAGGTCGTAGTTCAGGTTTCTGGATTTTTACCGATTTGAGTCGGTAGACCCCGTCCTTCACGACGTCGGTGACCTGGTAAGGACCTTCCCACTTTGCTCCTAATTTTCCAGCATGTTCTTCCTTTTTATGGTCGAACACTTTCCGTAAGACGAGCTCTCCTACTTGAAACCTTCGAGTTTTGATTCGGGAATCATAGTAGCGAGCTGCGGCTTGTTGGTAATTCTGGAGTCGAGCTAATGCGAGGTTCCTTCTTTCGTCGACGAAGTCGAGTTCGTCAGTTATCATCTTGTTGTTAAGTTCCTCTTGTCGTGGGCATTCTTCCTTGCGGATGCTTGACACAAGAATTTCGGCTGGTACTACCGCCTCGATTCCGTAAGCCAGCGAGAAGGGAGTCTCGCCAGTGGATTTGCGGGGGGTAGTCAAGTAGGCCCAGAGAACGGCTGGGAGTTCGTCACTCCAGGTTGTTTTGCACTCGTTGAGCCTTTTCTTGAGACCGTTCATAATCGCTTTGTTAGCTGCTTCTGCTAGCCCGTTCCCTTGGGGGTAGCGTGGCGTTGAGTAAGTCAGCTTTATGTTCCAAGTTCTGCAGAACTCTTTGAACGTGTTTGATATGAACTGAGATCCGTTATCGGTGACGATCTCGTGGGGTAGTCCATGTCGGCAAACGATGTTTCGCCAGACGAACTCCTTAACGTGAACGTCCTTAACTTTTTGGTATGACTCTGCTTCAATCCACTTGGTGAAGTAGTCCGTCATCACCAATAGGTGTGTAGCTTTCTTTTTACCGGATGCGACTAGCGGTCCCACAATGTCCATTCCCCATCGCATGAATGGGTATGGTGATGAGATAGAGGAGAGTTTCTCCGACGCTTGGTGGATAATTGGAGCGTGCTTTTGGCATTTGTCGCACTTGTTGGAGAAGGATTCACATTCGGTGGCCATTGTCGGCCAATAGTAACCTTGCCTTTTGATTCGTACGGCCAATGCTCGTCCCCCGGAATGGCTTCCGCAGGATCCGCCATGCGTCTGTGTAATCACGGCTAGGGCTTGCTTTTTGTCAAGGCATTTGAGGTAAGGTCCGGAGAGGCTCCTTTTAAAGAGCTCTCCTTGCGTGACACATTACCTTGCGCTCTGTTTTTTAAGTTTCCGCGCCTCCCATTTGTCGTCGGGAACTTCGTCATTTGTGATGTATCGAATGATCGGAGTCCTCCAATCTTCGTTGTCGTTAGGCTCAGGTCCCTGACTAGTGGATGCGGTTTGAATGGGTCCGTCGGGGACGTTCGTGACGTACACGGCGTTTCTAGGATCGAGGTCATCATCAATTTCGATGATGTCGCTACTGGTGCCCCCAGGACATTCTTTGTGCTTGACATTGTCCTTCACATTGGGCCCGTCCTCTTTCAAGGACAGGGCTTTGAGGGCTATGTCGATGCTTGGTTTTTCTATCCCTTCGACTGGCATGATCCTTTTGAGGTTGGGATCTGATGTCGATGCTAATGCGGCTAGGGCATCGGCTGCGGTGTTTTCCCCTCGTGGGATTCGTGTTAGATCAAAGAATTCGATATGTTCGGCCAGTGTGTGGACTACCCGTAGGTATGCTTCCATACGTTCGTCTTTGGCCTCGTAGTCGCCATGGTATTGGCTCGTGACCAGTTGGGAATCGCTGAAGGCATTTACTTCCCGGGCTCCTATTGCTATTGCAAGTCTAAGCCCGGCTATCAGAGCTTCGTATTCTACTTCGTTATTTGATGCGGCAAAGCCCAATCTAAACGATTGTTCTAGTACTTCGCCCGTTGGGGAGACTAATTTCACTCCGACTCCGGATCCTTGCCTCGAGGAAGCTCCATCGACGTAGAGTTTCCATCTTTGGGCCGAAGTCGGGTCGAGTTCTATAGTCGGAGGGAGCTCGATTACGAAATCTGACAGTACTTGTGCTTTTAGGCACGTTCGAGCTTTGTATTCAATGTCGTACTCGCTAAGTTTGATAGCCCATTTGACCAATCGACCCAACTGGCTTGGACTGTGAAGGATGGTTCTCAGCGGCTGAGAGGTCATCACTATGATCGAGTGTGATTGAAAGTACGGTCGGAGTTTCCGAGCCGATGTTACTAGCGCTAAGGCGAGTTTTTCCATGGCGGGGTATCTGGTTTCGGCATCGATCAAGGTCTTACTGATTTAATACACCGGCCGTTGCTCGTTTTGTTCCTCGCGAACCAGGACTCCACTTACTGCTGCCGTCGAGACAGCTAGGTAGAGGTAAAGGGGTTCTCCTTCTACTGGTTTCGCCAGTATGGGTGGTTCGCTTAAGTAAGCTTTGAGCTGAGTGAACGCTTCTTCGCACTTTTCGTCCCAGAGGAACTTTTTGTTTGCTTTGAGCACGTGGTAGAAGGGTAGACATTTATCAGTCGACCTTGAGATGAAGCGATTCAGAGCAGCTATTTTGCCAGTCAGGCGCTGGACTTCTCGCGTTGTTCTGGGAGATTTCATCTCTATGAACGTCGCGATCTGTTTGGGGTTCGCTTCGATCCCTCTTTCGGTCACTAGGTAGCCAAGGAATTCTCCTGAGGGAACCCCGAAGGTACACTTAGCTGGGTTGAGTTTCATCTCGTATTTATTGAGAATGGTAAAACATTCTTTTAGTTGGGGGATGTGATCCTCATACCTGGAAGATTTTACCATCATATCGTCGATGTAGACTTCCATGGTTTTGCCTAGGAGTCCTGAAAACATCTTGTTGACGAGGCGTTGGTAAGTTGCTCCTGCGTTTTTCAGTCCGAAGGGCATGACTTTGTAGCAGTACGTGCCTCGATCCGTTATGAACGAAGTCTTTTCTTGATCCTCAGGGTTCATCAATATTTGATTGTACCCTGAGAACGCGTCCATAAAAGATAGTAGCTGATGTCCGGCGGTAGCCTCGACCAATCGGTCGATGTGCGGGAGTGGGAAGCTGTCCTTTGGACATGCTTTGTTGAGATCCGTGAAATCTACACAGACCCTCCACTTTCCGTTCTTTTTCTTAACCACCACGGGGTTCGCAAGCCAGTCGGGGTACTTGACCTCTCTGATCGATCCGATTTTTAATAACCGATCGACCTCGTCATTGACGGCTTTCGCCCGCTCAGGACCTAGTTTTCGACGCTTCTGTCTTACCGTTTTGTAGGTTGGGTCGACATTCAGCTCGTGGCTGGTTACGTCGATATTGATCCCTTTCATGTCTGCTGAAGACCAGGCGAAGGATTCGACGTTCTGTTTGAGAAAAGACACCAGTTCATTTTTAACTGGCTCTGATAGGTCGATTCCGACGCCAACGAGTCTATCGGAATGAGCATATTCTATGCAGACCTGAGTCGTGAGGTCCTTTGGGGGTCCTATTTGACTTGGGTCGTTCGACCTTTAGGTCTGCATGGTGGCGAGCTCCTCCTCTTTCTGTAATTGCTACGCAGGGGATTTCTCGATCTGCTTGTATCCGTTCATGTAGCAATGATGGGAAATCTTTTGACTTCTGTAAATGGTTTTGATCCCTTTGGGAGTTGGGAATTTTACGCATTGGTGGTAGGTCGATGGTACCGCTTTCATGTCGTATATCCATGGTCGACCTATGATCGCGTTATAGGGAGGTGGCCGATCTACTATGACGAACTCCGTCATTCTTCGAAATCCTCCAGCGATTACTGGGGCGAAGACAGAGCCCATCGAGTACGTCGTTTCGCCAGCGAAACCTACTAGTGGTGTCTTTTCTTCCACGATCTCGGAGTCGTTGAAGTCCATCTTTTTGAACGCGTCGTAAAAGAGGACATCTACCGAACTTCCCGTGTCAATCATTATCCTTGAGAGTTCGACATCTCCCACTACTAGACAAACGAGGAGGGCGTCGTGTGGTTTGTCGAGATTACTTGTCTCGCTTTCGTAGAAAATGATTTCGTGGTCTGGACCCAACATTGGGGTTTTCCCCCCCTCTGTCGGTCTCGACTCTTCTTTGAAGAGCTTTGATCGAATTGACCGAGTCGCGGCAAAGCTTGGAGCCACCGAAGATGAAGTCGATTCGTTTAGGGGGTATAGCCCGTACACCCCCCCCCCCCCCCGCGGAGACGAGGGAGATTGATTCTCGAGCGTAAACTTTTAGCAGAAGCCGGAGGCGGGGATAGTGCCGAACCTCCCGGAGTACCTCTCAGGTTGAGCTCGCCGAGGATGAACTCGACTCGCTTTCTCGACCCATGAGGGAGTGTTTCGGGGGATTCCGGCTCTTTTGACCGTTCCCGTTTGTTCTGAGAGGGCTTTTTGGAGTTTGACTCCTTGGTCTGTTTGTTTTCCTTTTTGTCGGGCAGAGTTTCCTCCTCGACTTCGGAGTCTTGTTTGCTTTTGGACTCTCGCTTTTGAGCCTCGGCTTTAGCTCGAGTATAGCAATCTTCGGTCGAGTGTCCTCTTTTATTGTGGAAATCACAGAATTTTTCCTTGTCGAACTCGAATTTTTTCGAGCTCTTTGGGCTCTCGACCGCGTTGACGTTCCCAGATTTACGGGAATCCTTTTTCGAGTTCGAATTCTGCGAGCCCGACGGGTTCTTTTCTTTTCGGTGTTTTTCTCTTAGGGCTGTGGTTTCGTCCTCGAGGCGAGCAAAGGCCGATGCGCGATGGAGGGCGTCATCGAGCGTTTGAGGTTCTCGGACTGTTATTTCCTCGCGGAATCTGGTTGAGAACCATAGTCCTCGTCTTAATGCTTCTATAGCTACCTCGTCTCGTGGGTTTGCGATTTTGGATTTTATTTCCTTAAATCGGTCGATGTACGAGCGAAGCGTTTCGTCAGGTTTTTGAGAGACGCCAAATAGGGCTGCCTCAATAGTCTTTTCCTCGATGAAAACGGAGTATTGCTTGAGGAAAGCCGTCATGAACTGGGTGAAGTTGTCAATGGACCTTTCTTCCAGTCCAGCAAACCATTCTAGGGCGGAGCCCGATAGGTTTTCCGCGAAGAGCCTGCAGAAGGCCGGCTCTCTCTCCTCATCGGTAAGGTACACCCTTGCCATCGCTAGTCGGAATGCCCTGATGTGGGCTTTCAGGTCTGATTTCCCAGAGAATTCTGGAAACTTAGTTTTCTTGATTTCTCGGATCCTTGCAAACGCGATCCAATCTGTGAACGGTGTTTGTTGCGTTTCTTCGATCACTCGATCGATGTCAGGAGCCGCGCTCGTTGCCATGTGAACTTTCGAGCTCAGACTTTTGAACTGGGCCTTAGCCTGCTCGATGTATTGTCTAAGCATATCGTGTTCATCGCCCTCCGCGGGTGCGAACTGAGCTTGTGCCTGTCCTGACGTTTGTTCCGGAAAAATGGGGTCGAGGAGATCGATCGGTGGGACCGACCTTGTCTGGTCGATCTGAGGCGTTCGGAACTGAACTGTGTTTGATCCGTTAAGGAGTCCCGAGCTCGAGGCGAAGGCAGAGCCTCCTAGTTGCCTCGGTCGGATATTAGAGTTATTCGGGAAAGGTGGTGGCCCGGGTAATGATCGGTTTCTTGATCCGGTTGGATCTGTGACCATTGAACTCGAACTGAATGGGGTCGGTATTGCGATAGGGGTCATTGTAGGGCGGAAGCCGCTATTTGAAGCATTACCAAAATTTCCCGACGTTCCCGGAGGAGTTACTACCTGTGAGAAGTCCAGGCGGGTACACGGTGGAGGACTTATAGGAGTCCGCGTTGGTCTGCCCCCTTGGCTTTGACTGGCGAGCTCTTCAAGACGGGCGTTAAGGCGCCGCTCTTGTTCGTCGAGCTGCGCGGCCAGAGAACGGTTCGCGATCTCTTGGGCCCTTGCGCTTGCCTCGTTATTTCTCGTTTGATATACCAACAGGCTTAGCATCGAACGGATCTCGGCAAGATCGCTTGGCCCTTGTCTGGTTAGGTCTTGTTATTCCAGATCCACCTCATGGGGTGGGTATTGAATCGTTTCTCATCCACACCCAGTTTCTGCTCGGATCATTAGTTCCTGACAAAACATTTGTCGGAGTCTGGCTTGTCACGATTGTTTGAGCGACGGAGCCGGATGGTGCCGAGGTCGTAGAGACTGAGGCAGAGCTCGTCAACACGCCGTCGGTCTGACCCATGTTTCTTACCCCGGTGGTGTTCTAAGGAACGTTGTCGACCGTTTGAGGGAGGTCAACTGGTGGTGTGGCGCTGGGAGAGCCAGTTTGGTCGGGATTCATCTCGATCTATCGGATCTAGGATCTGATTCTTAAGATAGGAAAAACTATAGATAGTCCCCACAGTCGGCGCCAAATGTGAGATCCGGGATTCACACTAAGAATTTGTATTCGTGGATTTGGACTTTAGGATATAGAAATGGTATAGTTTCCTATGAATCAAAGACTTTATTGAGATTGATCGTCGAGATAGAACAAACACAATCGCGAAGAGAGTACAAAGTATAAAATCGAGCTATCTAATCGAAGTGTTCTTAGCCTAGGTTGGAATGTCTTTAATGAGTCGCCACTTCTTCTTTAAATAGTCTCGACCTTGACCTCTTCGTTCCGATATTTCGGCCTCGTTGTCGTAACGATCTCCGAGATTCTCGTGGATCAGTTGAACTTGATAAGACCGAGTTGTTCTATCTCCACGTCATCTTCTGCCGAGCTCGAGCTCGATCGTCTCCGGCTTCGGCATCGTCCGGGCCTTGCCAGGGCGTTTATTCGCTTGGGCCCAGCAAAGGAGTCGGCTCTCCTCTTCGTCTTTGATTCTGGAACAGGCTTGTAATTACGGGTTTTCGCATTGTCTGTTAATGGGCCGGATTTCCTAGAGGGAAATCCAGTACCAACAGTATATAGCTCTTAATGATTTTGTTTTCTCCATTATAGATGTCCTTGGTGTAGTTACACACGTTGGAAAACTTGAAGAACATTATACAAAACAAAGGCTGCGGTTTACAATTCGCGATCTAAGGTTAGTTAAACAGATTACTATAATGTTCTTCACATATGTTATGTTGTCTGTCTCTAATAAAAATCTTGAAATCATTACTTTTTCAAGGCTCCGGAGTGTTGAGTGTTTAATATATGGGGAAGATGCTAAAGAACTAAGAAAAAGGTTTTGGAAGGAGGCTGATAGACATCTATTTGTTATTCTACGTTGCTTCAACTTAAATCCAATACATGGTTTGGTTCTAAATTAACTTTTGTGTCTTTTTTATAATGAATTCATTGTCTATTACATGTTTGTGTTTATGATTGATGACACTAATTATTTCTCTATTGTTTACAATGTTAATATTGTTTGTGTATTGATAGGTCAAGAATTATCCCTATTCTAACTGCAAGTGCAGAGTGATGCAGATGTAGTACTTAGGGTATTGAATCCACAAGGACTCCGGTCACACAATAGATTATGAGTAATTCGGATTAAGCTAAGTGAAGCAGATTGTAAAGTAGTAAACAAAGTAGCAAGTAAACAGATCAAGGGAGATGGGTGTAAGCAATCAAACGAAGAAGTCAGGTTTCGGGAAGTTCTCAGGATATCAGGAAATCAGATTAACGACAATCAAGATTCAATCTATAGCGTTCTTGAACTAGAATCACAGAAGTAAAACTAACCAGCTTTCCCTGCGATAATTATCTATGTCTAATAACCTAGCAGACCAAATTTCGTTGCGAATTCTAGAGTTCTAAACATGCATTAATTCCAAGTTCGTTCGTTCACAATTTCTCTAAACCAAATTTCTTTGCGAATAGATAAATTGTTCACCTAAATCAGATCTAGTTAATTAACCAACTTTCGTTGTGTAAATTAACCTAATATCAGTAATCTAAATGGCCAGTTCAGATTAAGCATTAAGAACAGTTTTAGATGAAGAACTAGATGATGAATCCTAATTAATCAGTTATTCTAACATTCCTTCAAATCCCTAACGAGAATCCCTAACCTAACAAGAGATCTACTCAGACATAGCAGTCATAACAGAAAACATAGTCAAAATAGATATCATAGAATAATCAAGGGAATAAGAACAGGGGTTCGAAATCAAGTCTCTTTCGAGAACAAAACCAGCCCCAAAATCTCCTAAAATCTCTCTAAGAAAAGCTTAGCCTAACAAGTGGCTGTAAAACCTAATTATATAGCTAAAACACGAATTGGGGCTTCTTTGTAAATATCAGGAACTTCTGGGCACAACTGCAATTTCCACAATCTTCATTAACTCTCGCGAGAATGCCTGGTCACGCTATGCATCGATCGATGCCAATTGTGTGTCGATCGACACAACAATCAAATATGGGCAGTGACTTCTTTCTCTCGGCCAAATGCTCCAAAATGCTCCATTATCTTCAATTCCGCTCCAAACGTGCATATTCCTAATAAACACCTGAAAAGACTCTAAAACATAGTAAAAGAATCGATAAATAGAACGTATACCATGGTTAAAAGCCCTAAAATCCATGGTATATCAACTCCCCCATACTTAGCCTTTGCTTGCCCTCAAGCAAAACAGAAAACTAAAACATGGTGAAGAGGTTTGAAAACTTTCAGAAACTCTTTTTGTCTTAGAAGCAACAACAATCAGATTCCCCTTAGTAAGCCACTGAAAGAATCAACTGCAAGACATAAAGACCAACATGTACTTCCCCCACACTTAACAACTGTCCTAAGTAAACTCCACAATCAATCCAAGCAATTCAAATTCACTCTACTGACTTCTTAAGAATATTAAGTGCGGTCTCACCTAAGGATTATCGATCAAAGGGCACATGGATTCTTACTTTGTCAGATCTAGACCACCATACTATCTTTTTCCGGTTCCTTTCTTCTCTTTTCCCTTCCTTAGCATTCTGATTTTTCCCCATTGGGTATCATTTTTTTTTAATCAGTGCTCTTCCTGTTAAGGGGTGTACTTTGGATACATTCCATGGATCGCACAAGAGGTAATAGTGTTTGCTACCACTCCCGTGACCACCTTCGGAGCTACTAGCTCATCCTCAGTTTATTACTCTTATTTTCTTTTACTTTATGGAAGGGGGGAAGGGAACCATACTCGGACAGGTTTACAGGCTGTGTCAGAACTAGCAAAGGAGTCCGACTCAAGGTATACCAAACCCTTAGGTGAGAAAATTAAGTCAAGTTAAGGGTGAAGTCAGTTAAGGATCCTCTGAATACCTGAATTGATATGGGTGTCCTCAGTAGGTTGATACGTGTTGGGTTTTCTAATAGTCATAGATAGATCTTTCAGCTTCATCCCAATGGTTACTTAAGTTCCTGCAATATGTTGTTAACTTCTCAAAAATTCACTGTTTCTTACTTAAACTGGTTTTGACTCAATAAAACAAATTTTTTTGAAAAACGGACGGACTCTTGATAGGTGTCAGGTTTTATCCTATATCTAACTGCAAGTGCACAGTTCAATAGTCGTAGTATATAGGTATCGAATCCACAGAGACTCCGGTATTCAATAGCTCAAGAACAGGAAATTAAACTAGGAAGAAAGCAATGTGATTGAATGAAAAGTAGTGCGAGAAAGTAAACAGAAAGCAGAGATTGTTGGTTGTGAAAGCAAGTTATTAAGAGCGCTAAGTCTAGGGCGTTCTCAGGAAATCAGACAAGCAGACAGTTCATTCAGCAAGGATCTAATTAAGCACAGTTCTAGAACTCAAAACACAGATATAGAATTAACCAAATTCCTTTGCGATAATTCTCTAAGTCTAAGTGCAGCAAACCAAACTTTCGTTTGCGAGAACTAACAGATTAAACTAGCATTAATTCCAAGTTTGATATGTTCACAATTATCCTAAACCAAACTTTCGTTTGCGAGAAGTTTAATTGCTCAACCTAATTAGTTCAGATTCCTAAACCCCACTTCCGTGACGTATTTAGCAACCTAAGATCTAGATTCTAATTGATCAGGTTAGAACTAGCTTTAAGCACAATTAGATTGAAGAACAGATATAGTTATGAATCCTTAACTGAATTTAAACAAGTCTAGCAAGTCATGAAATCCTATGTGAGAAACCCTAAACCTAACAAGGAATCTACTCAGACATAGATAATGAAAACATAATCATATGATGAATAAATTGCATAGAAGATAAAGAATAAAAGGGGTTCGAAATCTTCTCCAAATACAGATGAAGTAAAGGTTCATATCAGCCCCAAAAGCTCTAAAAATCCTCTGCTCTTAATTATGAAAGCGTTTTTAAATAAAACACCAAAAACTTAATTATATAGGTCTAATCTCGGCCAGGGGCTTCTTTGTAAATATCAGGAACTTCTGGATCAGAGTGCAATATCTTGACTCTTCATAAACCGCCGAGTTTCGGCCCATCTCGCTGGTGCAACGATCGATGCTAGAGTGCAACGATCGACGCATTTCTCTGTTTCGGACAGTGAACTCTATCTCTCGGCCAAATACTCCAAAAATCTCCAAAAAGTGCCATAATCACCAAATATGCTCCAAACCTGATTATACCTGTAAAAGACTCTAAAAGAACACAAAAAGACACTAAAACACACTTATATCATGGTCTAAAACTAGTAAAAACCATGATATATCAACTCCCCCACACTTAGCCTTTGCTTGCCCTCAAGCAAAACAGAGAACTAAAGCTTGGTGAAGAGGTTTGAAAACTCTTCAGAAACTCATTTCATCTTAGAAGCTACAATACTCAGATTCCCCTTAGTAAACCACTGAAAGAATCAATCACAGGATATCAAGACCAACATGTACATCCCCCACACTTAGCAACTGTCCTAGGTAAACTCCAGAATCACATTCAAGCATTCAAATTCTCCCTACTGACTTCTGCAAGTATTTAAGTGCGGTCTCACCTAAGGGGTATCGATCAAAGGGCACATGGATTCTTACCTTATCAGCTCTAGACCACCATACTATCTTTCTCTAGTCCCTTTCTTCTCTTTCCCTTCTTTAACAACTGATTTTTCCCACATTGGGTATCATTTTATTTTTTTATCAGTGTTCTTCCCGTTATGGGGTGTACTTTGGACACATTCCATGGATTGCACAGGATATAATAGGGGTCTCTACCACTCCTGTGACCACTTCGGAGTTACTAACTCATCCTCAGTTTATTATTATATTTTTTTTTTTACTTTATAGAAGGGGAGAAGGGAACTAAATAGGATAGGTTGACAGGCTGTGTCAGAACTAACAAGGGAATCCGACACAAAGTATACCAAGCCCTTAGGTGAGAAATCTAAGTCAGTATTAAATTGAAGTCAGTAAAAGGATCCTCTGATACCTGAAGTGATGTGGGTGTTCCCAGTAGGTTGATCTGTGATGGGGTTTTCTAATAGTCAGAGATAGATCCTGCAACTTCATCCCAATGGTTACTTAAGTTCCTGCAAGTCTTGTAAATCTTCTCAGAAAATCATAGTTTCTTACTTAAACAATTTTGACTCAATAAAACTTAAATTTTTTTGAAAAATGGACTGAATCTTAAGAAAACAGAAA
Organism: Orychophragmus violaceus; assembly: GCA_030180135.1. Taxonomy (NCBI): domain Eukaryota; kingdom Viridiplantae; phylum Streptophyta; class Magnoliopsida; order Brassicales; family Brassicaceae; genus Orychophragmus; species Orychophragmus violaceus. Next base: position 17,005,843 of record CM058236.1, read on the forward strand.
GATATAAGTCAGTAGCACCTCCCCCACACTTAAGACACACTGTCCCCAGTAGTGTCAAGCGAAGGATCGGTAAAAAGAAATAAAAAATTGTTAAAGTTCTGTTGAGTTATGTCGGGTTTACCTCTGTCGCTCAGGCATCGATCGTTGCACTAAGTGCATCGACTGTTACTTGGCGATTTTTGTGTATAGTCGATCGTTGCTCAGAACTGCAACGATCGCTGCAATGCGATTCCGATCGTGTTGTGACGATCGACACAGAAGTGCGTCGATCGACGCACTGCGAATCTGTCCGAGACCTGCAACCAAAAACTCACCAGAAACAAAAAAAAACGTAAAATCCTAACAAAAACACCAAAAATTAAGTAGAAAAACACCAGTACCTAATGGTGGGTTGCCTCCCACCCAGCGCTTGTTTAAGGTCAATAGCTTGACCGGACGGACAAGATTTTTCAGGCACCAGGAGATCCTAACAGAGACTTTTTCTGTCTCTGTCCAAGTCTCCTCATCCAAGGTGGCGAGTAGGCTGTTGCAGAATGCTCATGTCCAAGAAAAGATGGAGTAAAATGTGCTCCAGGATCTATAATCGCAGTGTCATCAGGCTGCTCATCATCTGCATTCCTTATGGTGAATGTCTGCCCATCTATCAATGGCCTTCGCAGGTTATCCATCTCATAACGCAGCGGCTCATCTCCCAGATGGAGGTCTATCAGGTTGTTCCTAACATCTATCACCGCTCCTGCTGTAGCCAAAAATGGTCTTCCAAGCAGCAATGCTTCATCCGGATCACAGTCATATTTCAGCACTAGGAAGTCTGTTGGAACTAAATAGTTTCCAACTCTCACCGGTATGTCTATCAGGAGTCCTTCAGGAACTCGTATGGACTGATCAGCTAGGACAAGAGAGGTCCTAGTAGGAGTAAAATCTAGCATACCCAGCTTCTCTGCCACAGAGTATGGCATCAAACTTCCAGCAGCTCCTAAGTCACATAGAGAACGCCTGAAACTATCCTCAAAGATTGAACAATCAAGCACAAAGACTCCAGGATCTGGCAGCTTCTTCGGAATCTTGGTTAACAGAACATCACTAATATGCAGAGGAACTATAACCACCCAGTCTCTCAGCTCTTCATCTAGAGGCAACATCTTATTCAAATACCTCTGCACACATGGATGATAAGGTGGATCATCAGAAGATGGAATTTCTTCCAATTCTTCACCAATTTCCTCTAGCTTCTTAAGCTCTTCAATTTCCTGCCTAATCACTTCAGACATTGAGGAGTGTTGTCTAACAATCTGCACATAAATCTCCTGTTGAGAGATCTCAGAGACTCCAGGGAATAGGCTATCAAGCTCCAAATCTGCATCAATACCATCATCACTCAGCGAATCTGTCTGATCACGACGTGCATCGATTGACACTAAGTGTGTGTCGATCGTTGCAATACTGCAATTTCCACCCGAGAGTTTTTCTCCAAAATCCGGGATTTCTCCTTCCTTCACCAATTCAGCTGTGCTTAGCTCAAATTTTTCACCTAGGTGAGATCCATCATTAACGTACACAGACCAGGCCTTAATATGAGTGTCTGCTAGCCCTTTTCCCTTTATTGAGCTGGAAATCTGGTTTACCTGAGTATCCAACTGCTTCATGTGAGTGTTCAGGGACTCAAACTTCCCATTGAGGTCTTCATAGATAGCATCTAACTTCTTGTTGCAGTCCACAGAAATCTTGGTCTGACTCTCCATTAGTTGTTCCATCATAGCTTCCATTCTACTCTCATGAGCTGTAGGTGCAGGAGGAGTCTGATAAGATGAAGATCCATAGGTTCTCTGAGTACCTTGTCCAAAGGTCTTCTGAAAACCACTAGTCTGTCCAGAATTAGATGAGTTGCTGTTAAAAGCACTTCTCTGTCCTCCATTGAAGAATCTGTTTCCTTGTTGATTACCAAATCTATTACTTTGGAATCCAGAACCTCCTATGTAATTCACATCTTCCTCCTGAGTGTCCTCCTCAGTTTGAATTACCTCTACATCTTGGGCAAAGTGGACAGCTTTCTTACCTGCTAGGAGATTGCAAACTGTGTCCAGTCTTGATCTAATATCAGCTATGTCAGAATTCTCTACACTTCCACCAGATTTCTTCCTCCTCTCATCCATAGTCTTGCAGCTGTTGCTGCCTATTAGATTCTTAATCAACTGCTTAGCTTGTGTAGGAGTCCGGGTGTTGAAGTTAGCATTACTGGAATTGTCCAGTGCAGACTGATATGGAAGATCTATGCCTCTGAAGAAGATACCAATCAACTGAACTTCAGTGAATCCATGGTGTGGGCAGTCACGCTGATACTGCTTAAATCTCATCCAGGCAGTCTTTAAAGGCTCCACAGCTCCTTGAGAAAAGGTGAGTATGTCCTGTCTGGACTGGTCTGAGCGCGCATCATCATAGAAGTGACGCAGGAACTCACTCTTTAAAGCTGCCCAAGTAGTGTACTGAGCAGGTGCCAGCTGCTTTAGCCATGCACTAGCGTCTCCAGCAAGACTGTGCGGAAAGAGCTTAAGGAACAGATAGTCCGGGCAGACTCCATCATACTTCATGCCAGTGACTATGTCCTCAAACCCATCAATGTGATCCATAGGCTGCTCCGTTGGGTGACCATGAAACGCATTCTGTCTCATCAGCGAGTAGTAGATGGTTTTGATCTCAAAATCATTCCTCTCAAAAGCAGGAAGCACTAAAGCTGACCGGTTTCTATGAAACTCATCCGGTCTGTTGTAGTCAGCTAAAGTCCTTTCATGGACAACCATCTGTCTACCTTGGGCCTGTCCTTGACCCTGGTTCTGCTCCTGTTGCTGTTGCTCAGGAGGATCAGGGATGACATTCCCTTCAGCATCAACCCTTTGCCAAGCAGCATTGTATGGGTTGTTATCTCGGTCCCTCAGGGTACCTTCAGCATCGCGTACCAGAATCAAATGCTCTCGTACCATCCTTTCTATTCTCGCTCTTCTCTTGGTTCTCTCTAAACGTCCAAGTTCTTCAAGATCGAGATTAACTAAGTCCAAGTTCGGATTACTTCTAGTTTTCTGCGTCTGCATAAACTGTCTGTAATCGTCCGGCAACGATCGATGCTATCAGTGCAACGATCGTTTCAATCTCTGAATCGCCTAGTGACGATCGATGCTAAGGTGCAACAATCGACGCAGTGCGATATTGGTACCTGCGACAGAGAGAAAACAGAGAAAATCAGTTAAAAAAAACAAAAACAAAAACGAAAGAAAACGAAAAATCCTAGTAAAACCCTAGGTTCTAAGCTATCGAAGACTCAAAGAGTCCCCGGCAACGGCGCCAAAAACTTGATAGGTGTCAGGTTTTATCCTATATCTAACTGCAAGTGCACAGTTCAGTAGTCGTAGTATATAGGTATCGAATCCACAGAGACTCCGGTATTCAATAGCTCAAGAACATGAAATTAAACTAGGAAGAAAGCAATGTGATTGAATGAAAAGTAGAGCGAGAAAGTAAACAGAAAGCAGAGATTGTTGGTTGTGAAAGCAAGTTATTAAGAGCGCTAAGTCTAGGGCGTTCTCAGGAAATCAGACAAGCAGACAGTTCATTCAGCAAGGATCTAATTAAGCACAGTTCTAGAACTCAAAACACATATATAGAATTAACCAAATTCCTTTGCGATAATTCTCTAAGTCTAAGTGCAGCAAACCAAACTTTCGTTTGCGAGAACTAACAGATTAAACTAGCATTAATTCCAAGTTTGATATGTTCACAATTATCCTAAACCAAACTTTCGTTTGCGAGAAGTTTAATTGCTCAACCTAATTAGTTCAGATTCCTAAACCCCACTTCCGTGACATATTTAGCAACCTAAGATCTAGATTCTAATTGATCAGGTTAGAACTAGCTTTAAGCACAATTAGATTGAAGAACAGATATAGTTATGAATCCTTAACTGAATTTAAACAAGTCTAGCAAGTCATGAAATCCTATGTGAGAAACCCTAAACCTAACAAGGAATCTACTCAGACATAGATAATGAAAACATAATCATATGATGAATAAATTGCATAGAAGATAAAGAATAAAAGGGGTTCGAAATCTTCTCCAAATACAGATGAAGTAAAGGTTTAGATCAGCCCCAAAAGCTCTAAAAATCCCCTGCTCTTAATTATGAAAGCGTTTTTAAATAAAACACCAAAAACTTCATTATATAGGTCTAATCTCAGCCAGGGGCTTCTTTGTAAATATCAGGAACTTCTGGATCAGAGTGCAATATCTTGACTCTTCATAAACCGCCGAGTTTCGGCCCATCTCGTTGGTGCAACGATCGATGCTAGAGTGCAACGATCGACGCATTTCTCTGTTTCGGACAGTGAACTCTATCTCTCGGCCAAATACTCCAAAAATCTCCAAAAAGTGCCATAATCACCAAATATGCTCCAAACCTGATTATACCTGTAAAAGACTCTAAAAGAACACAAAAGGACACTAAAACACACTTATATCATGGTCTAAAACTAGTAAAAACTATGATATATCAACTCTTAAGAAAACAGAAAGATAGAAGTCAGTAGCTACCTCCCGCACACTTGAAACACACTGTCCCCAGTAGTGTTAAGCTAAGGGTTGGTAAAAAGAAAGCAAAAATGTTAATGGATGTGTTGAGTTCTTTCTGATTTTTACCTGTCTCGCACATGCAACGATCGATGCGCATAAATGCGTCGATCGCTGCAAGGCGATTTGACATGTGTCGATCGTTGCTCAGGTCCGCAACGAACGCTGCAGTGCGATTTCTCGTGTTGTGACGATCGACACAAGGTTGTGTCGATCGACGCACTGCGATTTCTCGGATCAGTCAGCAAGTCAGCAGGTTAGTCCGTGAGAAATTCTCAAATTTTGAACCTGAAAGCTGAAAATCAATGTAGACAAGCAAAATCAAAGCAACAGATAGTTCAAATGCAAGCATATCATCCAAAAACATAAGCATCCTAAGAAAATCAAAAGAAAAATGCAAAAGAAAAAGAAAATAAAATACATAACCGATGTCTGGAAATGGAGACTATGTTCACTCGCTCTCATCATCTAATCCAGCCATGAGATCAGAACCACTGGAAACACCCGGAGAGCGCTGTCGACGTCGACTGGCAGGAACGGGCTGATGAACCTGTGGTTGTCTCCTGCAAGTGCAGCCACGCATCCACTCCCAGATAGTCTTCAGTATCCCATCCTGACGCTCTCTCCACTCAGTCTCAGACATCTCTCCCAAAAGTACCGATGGAGCTAGATAAGGACCAATGTCCTGTGTAGCAGGCTCAGGTGCGGGCGCAGAAGAAGATGAAGCTCTCGTAGAAGGCTCTCCCAGCGGATGAGCCATCGTAGGGACACTGCGCTGATCGCGTGTAGGAGGCTGGAAAGTCAAAGCAGCCAGCGTATCGATCTTGGTCAGTTCAGCAGAAGGAAGATCTACACCATGCTTCCTAGCACTAGTGTCAAAATACACCCATATGCATCCTTCCTTCAGCCAGGTAGCACTCTGCAGGTGAGTAAAATCAAGGAACTTCTTGCTATCATCACATTCCGTACCCTCTAAAGGGATCCTGCAATGTCTGAAAATGGGAGTAAGCAAACTCCCTACTAACTCAGTGCCCTTCCCATCGTAAGCCTTCTTCTGTAGAAAGCACAAGTGATGAGCAAACAAATCTCCTAAGTTGAGTCCTCTGGTGGGATCTCTCAACTCAATGACAGTGAACTGCTCTCCCAATCCACGAAAAAGCATCTCCAGCTCGTTCTTACGCATCTTGTTTGCTTCAGCCTTGCACAACAGAGTATATCCCAAGATGCGTGGCACATATCTGAGAACAGGATGCCTAACCTGAATCACCTTCATAGTCCGTGAGTCTTATCTGCCATTACCAATGTGATCCCAGAAATACTGAGCCTCTGGCGCTTCCCACTCAAGAGATATGCCAGTACGTGTAGGCTCAATTCTAAATCCATAAATGCGGCAGATGTCAAGAAACGGGATCCTATACCTGACTCCTAGGCACATGAAGGTAAAGATACCTCCTGAAGCTCTCATGTTCTCTGGTTCAGGATAGATCACTCTGCAGTTAGCCAACAGCTGTCTAACCAGATCGGGATACAACTCATAGTGCTGCATAGACCAATGCCCTTGCACAATGTCAGAACCTGCTCATCAATCCCCAGACCTCTGCAAGTCCAATAGTCAGCGAACTTGGTCGGCTTGATCGTCATGTGACACCACCCATTGTAGAGCAGTGTATCGTACTCATCCCAGTGATCATGTAACAGCCGCTCAGTGAATGTGTCGGTCTTAAGCAGTTCGCTGATCTCCATACCCCAGTTCTTGTCTGTGGGGATTTCTGTCTTATCTGCTCTGGGCCAAGGCAATGCTATGGCCTCACGATCTCTCTGATAGTCCGCGGGTGGATCCGAGTATCGAGGGAACCACTCTGGTGGCGGATGGCCTGCAGCTGAAGTTGCTGTAGTAGCCCTTCGCTTACGGGATCGTCTGCGAGTAGCCATCTGCAACAAAGGAATAAAGCGTAATTAGTCTCGGCAAACTCTATGTGAAATCGCAGAGCAACGATCGTTGCACAAGTGCGACGATCGTTGCAAGGCGATTTTACAGTCGCAAATCAATTTTCAATTCGTGCCAAAATTCGTCCAACAAACCCATAAACAATGTGCATCCATCACTAATCAACCTAAATCAAGTCTATAATAGCATGGAATCATCATTTTAAAGCTTAAAATCTCAAATTCCAAAACCCTAAAATCGAATCCGAAAATGATAAAATTGAGACACTTTACCTCGGATTTGCTTCGAATGGGTTAGAGAAATAGACAGAGCGTGTAAAAACAAGGAGAATAGCACTTTGAATCAACAAAAATGATGAAGAAATGAGTGATTTAGGTGATAGGAGTGGAGAAGAAGAGAAGAGAAAAGAGTTTAAGGTACTTACCTGGTCGTGGGTGCAACGATCGTTGCAGATGAGCAAATATCGTTGCTATTGAACCGAATTGATTCCGGTTTAGCGCACACGTACCTTTATTTTGCAATTGAACCAATTGCAACGACCATTGCACAGGACCGCAACGATCGTCACAAGGCGATTTTATCTCTTCGTCATTTTCTCCCTGCAACGACCGTTGCACAGGACCGCAACGATCGTCACACATCTCCAGACACATCTGTATCAAAAACTTAGCAAAAACAAAATCTAAACGTTAAATCCTAAGAAAAACACCAAAAATAAATAAGAAAAACACTAAAACCTAACAGTGGGTTGCCTCCCACTCAGTGCTTGTTTTAAGTCATTGGCTTGACTATTGGAAGAGATCAGACTCATGGGGGTTTCAACAGAGACTTGGAATGTCTATGTGAATGCCTTATCATCCATGGCGGTGTGTAAGCAGTATCAGCATGAGATCGTCCAAGGAACGTAGGAAGAAATTCAGGGCGGGAGTAAAACTTGGGCGGTATAGAGCGTTTCCCTGCATTCACAGCAATGAAGTCAGGAGGTTTAAGTTTAGAAGGTGCATACCTTTGCTTTGGTGGAGATCTGATGTTCGGAGCTTTCCGCTTATGAGCAGTTGTAGGCTCTGAAGATGTTAGAGTAGATTTCTGAGGAACCACCATCTTCTTTTCTCCACTATCAGACGCTATAGTTCCACAAATCTGAACTTCATCTTTCACATGACCATCAGTGGAGATCATCTTCCTTGCATATTTCAACTCACTAGGATGAACTCGCGAAGCTTCAGCTGGTGGAGTTTCATTCATCTCCTTATCCACCACTACCATGCACTTGGCTACATTCTGTTCATGTTAGACCTTATAGGAACTCTTGGGAATGGTATTGGAGGTTTGTAGATCCTTTCCTTAACAACTCCACGAGAAATAAGGGAGGCTGGTTCTTCACGGTATGCAACGATCGACGCACTCGGTGCAACGATCGATGCAAGTAGTTCATCTCAAGCTCCAGCTTCAGTCTCGGGTTTTTCAGCTTCTTCCACAAGTTCAGCAGTCTTAAACTCAAATTTCTCTCCTTGGCTTTGTCCATTATCAATCTGAACCTTCCAAGCACTGATGTGGGTGTCCATGACACTGAAAGTGGGTCGATCGACACTGATGGATTTTACCACAAGATCAATGTCAATCTCGGTTGAGTCTGGTCCGTCGAAGCTGTCAAACTCAGGGATCTCAGTCTCGGATTCTTCTCTGTTTTCCACAATTTCCATAGCCTTAACTTCAAGATATGATCTCCGATCCAGCCTATGGTTAACCTGAACTGAGATGGCGTTGACATGAGCTTTCTGAGCATTCTTCCCTATGGCAAAATTTGAAATTTGATCCACTTGTGTATTCAGCAGCCTCATATGAGTGTGCAAGGACTCAAACTTCCCATTCAAATCGGTGTACAAGGTATCAAGCTTCTGACCCTTTGTGTTGCCTATATGACCCTCTTGGTCTCGTAAAATGCCGTCTTCACCGCGAATCAGAATCACAGGCTCCATAGAGAGAGACCCGCTAAATGCTCAAACTTTTGGTATCACGGGTTTCGCCTTGTGTCGATCGATGCAAGGTATGCGTCGATCGATGCAGTGCGATTCCTGCAACACCAAAGAAACAAAAACGTAAGTAAACTAGAAAAATAAAATAAAATACAAACAATGCTTAGTCTAAATCCTAATACTTAATCTATCGGTGAACTCAAAGAGTCCCCGGCAACGGCGCCAAAAACTTGATAGGTCAAGAATTATCCCTATTCTAACTGCAAGTGCAGAGTGATGCAGATGTAGTACTTAGGGTATCGAATCCACAAGGACTCCGGTCACACAATAGATTATAAGTAATTCGGATTAAGCTAAGCGAAGCAGATTGTAAAGTAGTAAACAAAGTAGCAAGTAAACAGATCAAGCGAGATGGGTGTAAGCAATCAAACGAAGAAGTCAGGTTTCGGGAAGTTCTCAGGATATCAGGAAATCAGATTAACGACAATCAAGATTCAATCTATAGCGTTCTTGAACTAGAATCACAGAAGTAAAACTAACCAGCTTTCGCTGCGATAATTATCTATGTCTAACAACCTAGCAGACCAACTTTCGTTGCGAATTCTAGAGTTCTAAACATGCATTAATTCCAAGTTCGTTCATTCACAATTTCTCTAAACCAAATTTCTTTGCGAATAGATAAATTGCTCACCTAAATCAGATCTAGTTAATTAACCAACTTTCGTTGTGTAAATTAACCTAATATCAGTAATCTAAATGGCCAGTTCAGATTAAGCATTAAGAACAGTTTTAGATGAAGAACTAGATGATGAATCCTAATTAATAAGTTATTCTAACATTCCTTCAAATCCCTAACGAGAATCCCTAACCTAACAAGAGATCTACTCAGACATAGCAGTCATAACAGAAAACATAGTCAAAATAGATATCATAGAATAATCAAGGGAATAAGAACAGGGGTTCAAAATCAAGTCTCTTTCGAGAACAAAACCAGCCCCAAAATCTCCTAAACTCTCTCTAAGAAAAGCTTAGCCTAACAAGTGGCTGTAAAACATAATTATATAGCTAAACACGAATTGGGGCTTCTTTGTAAATATCAGGAACTTCTGGGCACAACTGCAATTTCCACAATCTTCATTAACTCTCGCGAGAATGCCTGGTCACGCTATGCATCGATGCCAATTGTGTGTTGATCGACACAACTATCAAATATGGGCAGTGACTTCTTTCTCTCGGCCAAATGCTCCAAAATGCTCCATTATCTTCAATTCCGCTCCAAACGTGCATATTCCTAATAAACACCTGAAAAGACTCTAAAACATAGTAAAAGACTCGATAAATAGGACATATACCATGGTTAAAAGCCCTAAAATCCATGGTATATCATGTATCTATTTTAGTTATGGGTCTAACTTGGCTCAAAGCAGAAGAAGGGATTTCTACGATTATGTACGATCAAACAAAGAATTTTGACTTTAATGGATTTCGCAACAGGTTTGAATATTAACCCTAATGAAAATCATTATGTAATATGCTTTATATGTTTCCCAGAATTCATACATTGTTTTCTAATTTGTAGTTATCCAAATCCTTTACCTGGCCAATATCCTCCAGATAATATCCCTTCCTGGTTAAAGCTATGGTAAAGTATGTCCATGTTGTCGAAGACATATTAAACATTTAATTTTGTATTAGATTATCTGTTAATCATCTTTATGTTATTTTTAAAAAACATATGTATCGTTAATGTTAACAACTATCCAGTATCATCAGATCTTTTTACTACCTAATTTTAACTTCATTTATAATATCATTTAACGCCATTTGTTTAAGGAAAAATTCTAATCAAAATAAATAGATCATCATGAGAAAAGAGGTTTTAGTTGGATTTGAAATATATTATCCATATGACATAACTAATGGTAAAACAAAACATGTATAATGAGTAGCTATATGTAGATATATTATCTGTTTAAACAATACACTTATTACACAAATAAACCAGTGTCTTAATTCAAATTACTTACTTTATTGGACACGATCTTAGAATATATTCCTTTTAAAAAATCTAATAGCTAATATAATAAAATCCATTAAAAGATTAGGATTAAGCCCAAATTACTTTAGCCCACTGTAAAATGGTTACTGCTACATCTACTTGATCCCAAATAAACCATTCACTGCAATCAGAACATAAATTGAAAGTAAACAACGATCTAGAAGATAAATCAACATAACTAAGGTGCGGTGGGTAGAGATTGTCTTACGAGAAAATCGATTTCATTCAACAACGCGGCAAACAAGGTAATCTACTATTTCATGAAGATTTCTCCTAAATCTAGGGTTATAAATCGTTATTTTGAGGAAAAAAGAACTGTCAATGAACAATGGTGTAAATTTCAAATTTGTACTCAGTGATTTATATTTTAAAGTACCAGCTTTCAATTTGTAACTATACTTTAGGGATTAGTCAACTACTCTGATATTCTCTATTTTTAGATGCTTTCTATTCAACTTCACAATGTATAATTTCGATTTTTTGGTTTATGTATGTTATGCATGTAATGATTAATGATTTATATGATTTCCTATATGCTTATCAAAACAAATCTGAAGATGACAAACCCAAAAATTTTCGTGTCTATGCTTCCAGAAATATGTAAAAAGAGTCTGGTATGTAATCTTATTTCTTTGTCTCAGACTCTCAGTAAGATTTTTTTTTTAATGATTTTATTTCTTGCAATAAATTTATAAACTTTGTTTTGCAGACTATCCCGGAAAGTTTTAAGAGTCATATACTTGGAGAAACCAATGTTACAATCGGTGTACTCACATCTGATTTAAGGCGAGAAGAGTTCCCTATCAAATGAGTTCGTGATAGGCTTACAGAAGGTTGGAGACGGTTTTTTTGGGCTCATGGATTAGATGAGTACGATCTTTAAAATTTTGAGTATCGTGGGGGTGCTGATTTCCATATGATACACCAGTTTGGACCAAACTGTTGTGAGATCACATATAAAAATTTAGTACCTCGGATGGAGACTGGCGAAGATAGCTCAAGTAAGTGTTTTTCACTTATTTTCGAGACATGTTCTTCACTCTTTCTAATATTTTGACTTATAAGGAAATTATATTTGAAGGAACTGAGGGGAAGTTTGTTACCTTAAACGTCACCAGTGACGGCATTAAACGAAGCAGAATTGTAAGTTATTCCTTTGTATTTTGGTTTTAAATATCGATACATGATACATATTTGTTCATTTTGCAGTATCTTCCTAAGTCTTTTGTCGATGCAAACGATTTAGAGAAGGTTGCTGGCAACACCATAACGATGGTCAATGATCCTGGACAGAAATGGTATGTCGAGCTTGCTTTCCATTCTGATACTGATAGGCTACGTATTCGTTTGGCTGGCGGCTTAAGAGATTTTTTGTGTGCAAACAATGTCAAAGCCAACGAAACAATTGTCCTACAACTGTTCTGGGAAAACATCTCTACTCCTGTCCCAAAACTCTCCTCCAAAAATCATGTTTAAGTATCTAAACCTTATGTTTCAAATGTAATTTATTTGATGACTAAAACCTCTCTTTAGTACGTTGCTTTGTTTAATATAAGTTTTGTTGTTTATAAATACTTTAATTTGTATCTAAATTCTTATTCAGGTGACACTAAATCTAGATAATGTTTTGATCCTTTTATGAATTTTCTTTCTACAGCACACATTAATTATTACAAATTTTATGTTCATAATATTTTACTTACAAATGTAACTACTACCATACCATAATACCTTTTATACCGATTTTTATGGAAGGGTTTGGTTTAACAAGAAATATAAATTCTTCAAACAGAATATTATAATATCTTCTAATTCATGTTTTTAATTACTTACCGAATATATATATATATATATATATATATATATATATATTTAAAATTATACTATATCCTAATAACAATGAGATATTATTTCCATCAAATAGAAGATACTATAATAACTTTGAATTCCTAAGTTCTAAACTGTGTTATTTTGTGTATAATTTATGTGTTCGATATAGTAAACAAAATTCTAAAAAGATATTATCCCTAAGAAACCCTACTATCATAGTACTATATATTTGATATCCTCTTCTCATTACTATCATTTCTTTCTCGAGTTGCTAATGGAAGCTATAGGTAAATTTGAGAACTCTTTGGTATCTTTATTTTTTTTACATTACATCATTTTTCATCTTAATATTATAATTAAAAAATCTAATTTAAACAGCTTATTCCGGACGTTCTATCAAACCAATTGAAATTTTACCGATTGTTCTTCCTTCTCCAAAAATTGTTTTCGACGAAGATGACAGTTTGGCACATAAGGAAAAAGAAGATAAATTTCTGGCTTGGATGAAATGCAATCAAGTTCATCCTCAAGCAAGACTTCTTCTATATTCACAAATAACAACTAAATTCGTTTGGGATAAAAAAAACCTTCAATGGAAACCCCACATCAAAGGTAAACCGAGTTTATGTGTTTTACTAGTATATTCAAAAGAAATTGGAGAACTATATTATTTAGGTCTTCTATTGGATGTAATAAGGGGGCCATGTGATTATTTGGAACTAAGAACAATTAACAATGTTGTTTATGACACATTCCAAGATGCATGGTTTGCCCTTCAAAATATTGAAGGACCATAATTTATGTTCTATTATCTTAATCATCTATTTAGTTATTTATTCAAATAATTGTTGTATTTCTTTTCAATAATAAAGAATTTATGATTGAGATAATTTCATTTAAATTCTAAGTTTCTCTTTGTATAAAATCATGCTTCATGTACAATTTCTATAGTTTCAGATACTCGACTACATGCGTCATACTAATTTAATTAAGCAAAAAAACTCCTAAGTTAAGTCACCCCTCACAATATCGACAAACATCTTATATATTTTGTACCCATAAACTTACATCTTATAATATATTCTAAATTGGAAAATTCCAAAACAAAACATAAACAATCGTCACCCAAAAAAAATTCACCCCGCACAAGGTGCGGACGATTCATCAAGTATATTAATATTTGTAACAACTCAAGCAATTATTAAATTGTATCAGTTAAGTCCAATATCAAATTTAGGTCCAGACCTTATATTTTGTGAGAAATTCTGGAGAATCTTCTTCCTCCACAATTTTCTTCCTCTCGCCAACAAACTTGAAATCCTCTATTTTTTTCCCAAATTGGTAGTCGAAGCATCCATGATCCACCATTTCTTCGGTAATTAAATTCCCATACAACTTTAATATTATTAATTCATCCATTACTTTGCATTTTCAATTTCCTAACGCTCACAAGATCTTCCAAATTCCATCTCCACTTGTATTTTAGTTTATAGCCTCCCTAAAAAATCCATTTCATCAGTATCTTCTCTTTATTTGTTTTCTCACTTCTTCTTCCCCCTCTTCTTATTCTTCTTCTGTATGTACATTGCCGTAACGGAAGAGATCTCACGGCAGAGCAAGAAGACTTATGTTGAACATAAAACCTCAAATGAGTCATCATCAACATCAGTAGTTCTTAAGACTAAACGCAAACGCCGATCACAACCTTGAGACGCTCCTCCAGAACGAAGCTCCATGTATAGAGGAGTCACCACATTAATTTGTGGGAGAACGAAACACACTCACCTTTTTCAAATAACCTTAATTTGTTTATTCTTTATATATATATATATATATATATATATATAAATATTTTTCGATTTACACGTGTAGGCATAGATATATATATATATATATATATATATATATATATATATATGTATAAAAACATTTTTCGATTTACACGTGTAGGCATAGATGGACTAGAAGGTACAAAGCGCATTTATAGGATAAGAATAGTGGCGTAGCGAAAGCAAAGAGAACTCTGCAATTCAAAGGATTTGAATAGCAAAAGAGTTTCACACGAATTCAAGGTCGAACTTAGAGCTTGAAATCGACTAGAAGGGTTTGCTTTAAAAGCTTTTGTAAATTCAATAATAGAATGAGTGTTTTACAAGTCAAAAGGCTCTTATATAGCCATAATATAAAACCCTAAAGTATATCAAAACCGAAGATAAAGATAAAACTTAAAAAAAAAAAGATAACACCAAAATATTTGGAGAATCTTGAGATGATCTCCGAAGATACGCTGCATCAAATAGTTGGAACGAAACTCAGAGCAAGAAAGGAAGACAAGGTCAGTCTATACATGTTTATGATAATAAAGTTATGTTGTTTGATATTCTTACTCATTCTCCGGGGAATGAGTTTCGTCGTTCCTGTTCTTGATTTGAGAAATTAATTTGTTTAAAATTTTGTTGTTAATCTTTTTATTCTGACAATGCTGGCCGGAATAATGGTTAACCCATCATCACGTGCAGTACGCCAGTATATTTATGCGAGTTTTTTTGGGGCATTTTTCATATGGCATTTTCATTTTGCTCTCCCGGATTGGTAGACGTACTTTATAAAGAATAATAACAATTATTATTAATATTTGAGTAAGAAAAGAGAACCTGTAAATCCTCTGTGCTTTAGAAAGTGTCAAAAAGTCTACATGTAACATCTACAGAGAGTGACAAAACAAACTAATGATATTGCTAAACATTCAGTTGAATTTGTTCTGGGTTCGAAGCTAGAAAACTCTTTAAGACTATGGTCTGGCACAAAATAAAGGTGGAAGCTAAAAGCGTCTTACTATGTCTTTAGTCAAGTTGTAATTAAAATCTATGGTTTCTGTTGTAAGTTACTAAACAATTATTCGTTTTATCGGTTTAATCCAAATGAATACAAACTATAAACTATTTACATGATTTTTGTTTATTTCACAATCATTCTTTTTTGCCTGTGGACCAAGAGAACGGACGCGGAACCTACGTACGATAGCATTCAGAACGTTATAAAAATACTATAAAAATAAGATCTACTTAAATCAAGAATAGGCTGGTAATGTGTTTTGAAGTGATAGGGCGATTGGAAATCATGCAAAGGAGTTTTAATGAATACCTACTCTAGCAATAAAAAACCAATGGATAACCATATGTTCACCAAATTTGACCGTACTGCAACTGAGTCGCATGTTGAAGAAAAACACACAGTAAGGTATATTAGAGGAATGAAAGTTGGGAAATGGTAGCGAGCCAAAAAAAGCTGTGGTGACACTAAAACATAAGAATAATTACAAGAATGTCATTACAGAATGTCATTACGAAATTTATTTACGAAAATGCCAAATTCCAAGAATAATAAGTCCGCACATATTTATGATTTTCTTTGTTACATATTTATTGAAATTACGGATTTTCGAATAAATCTGCACGGAGTTATTGTCTTTTGTTGCGGATTTCTTTTATTTGTTGCAGAGTTTTAAAAATCTGTAACACGTTAGAATGTTTCTGAAAATTACTATACTAACATCATAGTGTTACAGATTTTTTAACGTGTTACGGATTTATGTTCTAATGTTGCATATTTTTTGTTTTTTTTGTTGATGTGGCACAGATTTATATTAACGTCTTGCAGACTTTTGAAAATTTCCATATTTGTTTCTTTAGTTTTAAATAAATCTGGAACTTAATGTTACATATTTGTGTTACGTGTTGCATATTTATTAAAATCCGCAACAAGGAAAATTGTATAAAATAATTACTATTGTAGCACTGCTATGTTATAGACTTTCTCTCTTTGTAGCAGATTTGTTTATAATGTTACGGATTTATGTTATGTTACAGATTAATTTTATTGTTACAGATTTATTGAAGATGTACATAATTCATAATTCGAATAACTGTTGTGTGATTTTTTACTGTTTTTTAGGAACCGTTTTAAACAACTTAATATTTCTTTCTAAATTTCAATATTTGACGAAAAAACAAAAAACCTAAATTCTGGCCGCCGTTATGTCCCATAACGGCATTTTTTA
Organism: Orychophragmus violaceus; assembly: GCA_030180135.1. Taxonomy (NCBI): domain Eukaryota; kingdom Viridiplantae; phylum Streptophyta; class Magnoliopsida; order Brassicales; family Brassicaceae; genus Orychophragmus; species Orychophragmus violaceus. Next base: position 17,022,330 of record CM058236.1, read on the forward strand.
TCTTTTCATCATCATCATCTTAATTTTTTTAATCTCTTTCTCCTTCATCTTTCATAATCTCTTCATCATCATTCATCCTCTATCATGGTGTATGTGATTCTTATTTCTAGTAGTTCGAATTTTGAAGATAACATATGGTTATTTGATATAGACTACAGAGGAAATAGTGAAGCTGAAGGTATAACAAGTTTTGAACAATTCAGTGAGACAGTCTTTGAGCAATACGGTATTACCAGTAGAGGGCATAGAATTCAGATGAGTTAAATGTATCCGAAGAAAGTGTTGGCTAAATTACCAACATGAAGTCGTTTTGTGGTTGTTGGTAGCCATGAAGATCTGACAATTTTTTGGAACACTTCAAAAAAAATACTTGTAGATTGTGCGTAACAGTTACAGAGATTGACTCAGGTATTGAAAAACGTATGATAGAGGAGAATTCTCTGAAACAAAAAATACCACCTTCGTGTGAAATTGAGTGCAAGAAAGAAGAAGTCAGTTCTGTGGATGTGCAAAACGCCCAAAGCGAAGACAAAGAAACGGAAGACAATGAATCCTTATTCGACTGATGGGAGGATTCAGATGGTGCTAGCTCTGGTGATGAGGATTACGACCTATATGGGAGGATTATAAAGGAGGACGAAGATGGAGCAACAAGTGTATATCTCAATGATGTTAACGAATGTGTGGCTGTTCAAAATTACCTTCAATCTGAGTTCGCATCAATGGATATTGCTGTAGGTTAAAGGTTTGACAGCAAGAAAACATTGCTTACGACGCTGCAAGTGCTTTCCTTTGCGAATAAATTTGATTTCGATGTTGAATACTCACAACCAGATTTACTTATTGTAAAATATTGGTTAGAAGGGTGTACGTGGAGAGTTCGAGCTGGACAAGTCGGGGTGTCTCCAGTATTCCATATCAAAGTATACGTCAGAGAACACTCTTATTATGTCATAGAAAGAGGTGGCCGTAACCGCCAAGCCACAAAAGAGATTTTAGGAAAATTGTACTACGACACAATAGGCAATATTAGACCCAACGTGAAACCAGAATATGTTTCTACCGCTCTCTAGGGTATAAAGGTAAGATTGCAAACCAATTTACTTTAATTTCTTCAATCGCGGATTTTTGCAATGTGTTACAGATTTATTATCGTTTCTCAGATTGGATACCGGAAAGCCCATCGAGCTTTACGATGTGAACGCTTATTAGCTACGGGCACCCATGAAAGTGGTTACGAGAAACTCCCAGCATACTTGTATTTGATACGAAAAGCCAATCCTGGTACTCTTACAAAACTAGAAGTTGACGAGGTGGACATATTCAACTTCACCACTTCCAATAACGTTTTGTAAGAGGTCTAAACCGGCAGCAAAAACATTATCTTGCAAATCCAGGGATGAGGCATTAACCGAGACCTCTTCGTCCGCAAGCTTCTCAACAGCCTTTTGCTTCTCAACAGGCTTTGGCTTCTCAACAGGCTTTGGCTTCTCAACAAGTTTTGGCTTTTTGACAGCATTATGCCTCTGAACCACCTTTGGCTTCCCAACATCCTTTTTCTTCTCAACATCCTTATGCTTCCCATCAGGTTTTGGATTCTAAACATCCTTCTGCTTCTCGACAGCCTTATGCTTCCTAACAAGTTTTGGCTTTTCAACAGCCTTAGGCTTCTCCACAGCCTTATGCTTCTCGACATGCTTTTTCTTCTCAACAGACTTAAGTTTCTTAACTGCCTTATGCTTATCAGCAGCTTTTTGCTTCGGATCATCCTTAGGCTTAGGACCCTTATTTTGATTCACAATAGTCTCCCTATTGGTTAATTCCTGTTTCTTGACACCCTTCTCAAGTGGAGCGTCCTTAGCGTTAGCACCCTTTTTCAGCATAGTGTCCACCTCCCCTTGCTTATTAGGGGATACTAGCCATGTCTGTGAAAGCACAATCGACATAAATACCACATTTTGAACATAATCGAGACACCTAACTTAAAGCATGACTGATCGCTTATCGACGTATTTGAAGAAGACGCATTTCCTTCATGGTCATGATGCTTTCTTTGAACTTCCTATAAAACATAAAAAAATCAAATAAAACAACGACCATGGACATGTAAGTTTTTAATAAAGAACCACAATTCGCCAGACATACCTGATTCTTCACGGAAGATAAGTCGCCAACTTCTACGTTTGTCACCGGCTGGTTATGATTCACGACTTGAGCCATTGCACCCTCCATTTTGAACATGTCTCTGTATTCGGTGTCCAGCCGATCAACTTTATCATTTAAACTCTTTACTAGCTTAATAATCTCAGCATCCACACTTGAATCCATCTTTGGCTTTTTATTCAAGTCAGAAACAACCTCATTGACATTACGCTTTCTATTGTCCATCTTGAGGCTTCCCTTTGTTTCTTCCTTCCTCTTCATCATCAACTTTATCTGGACTTATCGAGACAGCCACTCCTTCCCCACAACGATTTGTCAAAATTGTCGTTGAGGATATATTTGATCATTACATCCAGTCTCGGATCATCTAAATCATCAGGCCAGACCGGAAATATCTCATCGATAGGCTTCACAGTCAAATGCGACAGACGGACCTGGAGATTACATGAAAATCAGAAACCCATAAAACTATTCCGCAAAACATAAAAATCGCAACACATAAACAAAATCCGCAACACTGAAATCAAATCCGTAACACAGAAAACAAATACGCAACATATAAAACTAATCCGCAGGACATAAAACAAATCTGAAACACATAAAATATATCCGCAACAAATAAAACAAATCTGCAACACATAAAACATATCCGCAACACATAAAACAAATCCACAACACATAAAACAAATCCGCAACACATCACACAAATCTGCAACACATCACACAAATCCGCAACAAATAAACAAAATCCACGAGGAAGAACAAATATAGATAACATACCGGGTTTTCCTCTTTCTGAGCTGACAGTAGGACGTCGTCAACGTTGTACCGCTGCCGAGATCCTTTCCAGCGTAGCAGTGGGATTGCTTCTTCAACATTTCTTGGTTTCCCATAGAGCTCTCCCAGTTTTGGAAAAGATTCGTATGACCATACGAGCAACGCATGAACAAAACCATTCAAGGTAATGGTGTGTTGTGATAGATTAGTAGCTTTGATGGAAGTAATCAAAACCTCAAATGCTAGGAACCCCCACTGATACTTGTTGAAAACGATGGGATCCAAAGCCTTTCTTACTTACTTAAACTCCATTCTACAAACCCTTTGAAACCCGAAGACACCAAGGGCGATGAGGCACATAAAACCCACACTTCTCCTATCCTCGAAACTCCACGTGCCATCTATACTTTGTAACACTCTATTCAAGTCACTCCAATGAGGTCCATCATTTATGGACAACTTCATTTTTCCCATATGTTGTATGATCAATTCCAGCATCACCTACAAGCTCATACGGACCACAATAAGACCTGTTATTCTCAAAAATTCATGCAATGAAAATCGCATGGGGTTATCTCCAAGCAAACACAAAATCTCTATAGGTTTCCGAATTTTCAACTGATGCGTAAGAAAGTAGTGAAATGTCTTCCCACACCATGTGAAGTTGTTTTTCGCAAGTGACACAATACAACCTAGTGAATATTCCTTCAAAGAATCCCATACATCATTACCGAGCATTGGTTTCGCTTTCAAAAAGCAAAAAAGGTTGCTTGCATGATTCAAACTTCTTGTTGGATCCGGGCTGTTCTCGACTCCATAGAGACGAGAAGGATACTCCCTTCGCTTTGAACCATCCATAGCTACACAAGGAATGAATATTGTTAAGTTTGTATAAATATTTAACATAGACACATAACTTTGACACCTACTTGCAATACAGAGCAATAAATCCGTAACAATACGAACTAAATCCGCAGCATACACAAATAAATCTGGTACAATCACAACAAAATTTCGTACCATTAACAAACAAACATAAGCAAATAAAGTGCAAAGGATTACAAGTAAAACAAAAACAAAGCAATCTAAATCCTTTCCAAGAACAGCTAATTCCTAAATCTGAAAAAATAATGATAATCAGAATGAAATCGTGTGTACAAGAAAATCCACAAGGCATATCAAAAATATTTAACACTCTAAGAATAAGTCTGAAATAAGAACACATGCAGAGAACCTCACCTTGACGGAGTATGATGGCAATTTGAGGAAGGCGATTTGAGGAAAGCGAATTTTGATTTAGGGGTTTCGTGAATAAGCTTCTTGGCGTCGGAATCAAGCGTATTCTATGTTTATCCCGACAAGGTTGGCTGGCGAGGCGATATTGGCAACAGGAGCGACGTTCACGGACGACGTTCAAGGATAAGTCCTCTTCCGGAGAGTAAGCGATCAAGTACATTTTCTGTTCAGCGAAGTTTGTGGAGTTGCTGTTGGTAAAGAGTTGCAGTGGAGAAATCTCACCACCTAATTCGGGACGAATTCTTTTAAGGGGGGGGGGGGGGGGGGAATTGTAACTCCCAAAAACCAGTAGCCCAAATTTCTTTAAAAGAAAGAGAGAAATCCCAAAAGTCAAGCCCAAAAGCCCATTCCTTTTCCAAAAGCCATATGTTCCCTTTTTCCATTTTCTTATAAATAGATGCCTACCCTCTTGGAAAATGGGAAGAAGAGAGCCTCCAGCGAAGCCCTGTTCGTGATGTGTCGCAGCCACCACCTCCCGAGTCGAGATCTACCCATCCTCCATCGTTTCGAGTCGAAGGCCACCGCCGCGTTCAACTCGACGAGACGAATCCGTAGCCATCAACCGCGCCTCAAGCAACTGCCAGACGCGCCGGCACGCGCCATATGAAGTTTGGCGCGTGAAATTGACGCGCTGCCGCCGACCACCGAGTCAACTCATATATCATAGTGATTATCGAATAATACCCTGTAGAGAACCAATACCCACATATATAAGAATGTAATACCCAAATAGTAAGATTAGTCATATCCAAAACTTATTTTTCGGATTTGTTCTGATTAGAATTTTCGAATCTGAAATTTTTACCCATATATAGAAAAGAAAACCAGTACTATAATTTGAAGACAAAATTCATAAAGGACTTAACAAAGTTTAATAGAAATGAACATATACTAAAAAGACAAATATACAAACACATATATAAAAACAAAATGGCAAATATACATCCACACGTGTGCGGGTCCGATCACTAGTTTAATTAAAAGAAAAAGAGATATTGATTTTATAAGGATATAAAGGATTAGTTTTTGGAGTTAATTACATATAAACATACTCTTTCAGTAATAATTTATATCATAAGACTTCTCCCTCAATAAAATGACAAACATGGCATATTATTTCTCTCATTCTCTCACCACACATCACTTCCATTTCTCTCTCTTTTTCATGCTTTCTCTTTTGCTCTCTTCATCTCTTCCTCGTTTTTTTCATTTTCCCTTTCTCTATTTTCTCTTCTCTCTTATTTCTATGAATTTTATAATAATTAATATTTTTCAAACACTAAAATATATATATATATATATATGTATTTGTAACATAACATCCATTTTGATATATTTTTATAATTTTTAGATTATATCTTGTGGACGTGAAAAAATTATAGCATGAAGACACTCTAGTTACCCCATCCATATCGACACGATTCTATGTACATTTTTATGTAAACACTTTCGGTTATAATATTATAAAATGAGAACACATGTAACATTGACAGCATAGTATGGACAAATTATAGTATATAATTTTATTGGAACAATTTCACCTTTAGATGGTCCATATGTTACAGTGTACAAACTATGATAAACAATTTGTTCACCATTATACAAATATATATATATATATATATAAATTTTCATACGTCCATGCCGGCACCTTTTTGTGTAAATTTGTATGTTGATACTCTTTTGTTGTACATTTGATGTGTTTCTAGTTTTCTTTTTTATTGTTTACATATATGAATGATACATATAGTTCAGATCAAATGGATAGGTATATAGTGGATGCATATCTAGGAAACATATTCAAGATATTGGTCATAGCCTTACTGAGTTAGTATTCATATTGGATATCATATTGTTGAATGAGCATTACAAGAACGTGTAAAGCATAATGGACAAGTAATCTTAGACAAATTAACGTTTACACTATTTAGAGACGTTGGTATAAAAACTTTTTCATATCGTGATGCAAATAAAATGAATATTTTGAAAGTATTGTTTAAACTCGTCCACCATATATTATTATTTTATAAAAATTTGTGTACAAACGAGGATAAACAATTGATCCACTATTATAAAAGTCATTTTGAATAATCCATGTTCACGCAATCTACATTCACTATATATTTTTATGTCCACATGTCCATGCATACACGTTTTTGTGTATATTTGTATGTGGACACTCTTTCATTGTACATTTGTATGTGTTTCTGATTTATTGTTTTTTGTTTTTACAAATATGAATAACACATATGATTCATATCAATGTTGTCTGTAAATGTACTTCCATTATGAGAATTTGATATCAACACTTATGAATATTACTTTTGTCAATGTTTCCCGTAAATGATACACCCAAAATATGATATACATCATTTTGTAAGATAATGTCCACGTCGATTTGTGGAATGAAGATTTACGGGTAATATAGACAAATATTTATGGAAAAGGTTTAGTCGTAACTTATTAACGTCCACAAGATTTATCCAAAAAATAACTAAAATATATTAAAATGGATATCATAATATTGAGAAAATATGTCTTATTTATAGTACAAAAAATTATTGAAAATAAAACTAAAACAATAAGGAGAGTGGAGGGAAAAATAAGAAAATGAATATATGTAAACGAAAGAGAAATAACGATATAAATCATGCGTAAGAAAGGAGGAGGAAAGAGAAGGGAAATTTTGAATTTAAAAGCCCCAAAATGTGCACAGTGCAACAAATAACCTTTTTGTTACTTTCAAAATTAAAAGTACCCTATAATGTAAATCACTCTAGTTTTTTTGAGCAAAAGAGGCATATGGTATCATTCTCCGCAAAAAGTCCACACTAAACAGTTGCTTTTTCATCTAGTTTTTATTATACATAAATTTGAATCTTAAAAACCGACGGAAAGAATTTACATCTGTGGTAACCAAAGAAGGCGGAAAACAAAATATCCCCGCAAAATCATTCCAAAAACAAGGGAAGCTTTAACCCGACCATGGGTAAACATACCATCACAAACAAAGAAACTTAGGAACTAAAACTAACGGAGGCCATTTGAATTTAATACAACCAGAAATTACCCCATTTCTACAACTATTTCTAACTTTTGGAAATCCTATGAGAGATGCTTATCGGGAATGCCCACGGCAAAACCACCGATAAACCACTTCCTCCTAGAGCAGAGAGACACACCGCTAAAGCCAAGTAACTAGAGTTCTATACACCGGTAAAAAGAACCACACAAGGATTCTAACATAGTTTTGGAAGTGGTGAAGTCAAAACCAACGGAAGAATGTCTAGGAATGAAGCTTAAGAAGAAACCAAATCTCGATGAGATCTGACAGATAAAACTAAGAGGGAATCCCACCCAACCAAGAAAACGTAGAAGACCGACCATGAACGGCAAATGACGGATTAGAAGATAACCCACAACGACCTCCAACCATGAAGAAGAAACACTGCAAAACAGTAAACACACCAATAGAAAAGAAGAGATGTGGAATCGATGAAACTAACACGATCTAGACAGAGAATTTGAAGCCAAGAGTTTTGTGGTCATGCCACGCTGTTATTCAAAGATCATGAGGCTTTCACCTTCAACATCAACATCAGATATGAGGATTAAAATAAATTTAAACCAAGCAAATCTTGCTTCAATAAAAAGACCCAGCCAAACACCGCAAGACAATAAATCATAAAAGGGAAGAAGCTAGAGAATACGACCGGTGTCGGTGCGAAGTGTTGGAATTATGTCCAGTAATCTCGGTACTGTCTCTAGAAAGTAAGAGTATGTCAATGATCAGACATAAGTCATATAATGCTGGGGGTCATGATGGCTTGCTAGAGTCCGCTCATGATCTATAAGTCTTGGACTTATTGCCTTTATTGTATGATCCCATATGGGTCACACGCCTAAGCTAACGGGAAAATACGAAGGAACGGTTTAGCAGAAGTACGGTAAAAGTGCTAGGCATTTACTGTACTTAGAGAGACTAAAGGGCCTGATTAAATCCAAGGGATTTAATCAGAACTGAGAATTGGGCCCAAAAGCCCATGAGAACTAGGAGAGATTTTAATGAATAAAATCAGACCTAGCTCTCTAATTTTCCTCAGATGTCTGCGCCTCCATCAGCCTCTTTCTGGCGCCTCCTTTTGTCTGGTCTAGCAGCCAATTCCCGAGCGTGCGTGTGTGAGCCTTTGGAGGATCCATCTCTCGGTGTATCTCCCTGATCATTGACCTGTTCTCTTCCTTCCGCTGCAACAAACAGGTAAAAGGTGAGATCATTATGTTTCTAAATAAGAACACCTAGATCTAATGCATGTTTAGGTTGATATCAATATGAGAATTGAATCAGGATCAACCGAAACTTCCAACAGTGGTATCAGAGCCATTGGTTCTTAGGTTTCTTGTTTTAGATTCATTGTTTAGGTTGTTTATTCTGTTTAGATGTGTTTTGAATCCATTACTGATAAGAAAAACACATAAGAAACTGAATTAAAATCCTGAACAAACACTTGAATCACAAGACCGAGCTATATGACTCGATTTTTGTGATTGGCCGACGAGTTAGATGCATGGATCGATCCATGATCGATCGCATGATCGACCGAGAACGAGCGATCGAGTGGAACGGTTGGACCAAGCCACGATCGTCTCATGATGGTCTCGGCATAGTCCCGGACGATCGCGGTATGCATGACGAGCCGATCGCATTCGTCGATCGCGGATCGATCGAATGGATCACGTTGCGTCATGCCGTCCCGATCATGACCGAGAGCCGTGCGTTGTCCAGCTCTCACCCGCGTCACGATCATCCCGCCATCGTCCCACGACCACGATCGTCCCGAGCTGCCGAGCGTACGTCCGGTTCATGCAGCCCAAACCGTCCCGGCTGGCCTGCGGCTATCGCTTTTTGCGTAAGGCTTACGGCTGGTCGGTTAGGGTTTTGGGTCTGATGGGCCGGTTCGATTTCGGTTAGCTGGTTCGGTTTGAAACTTGATTAAAATCATCATTCTGGTTTAATAAACAGATTTTAATAATTTTATTAAATCTGGTTAAACCGGAATAAGAAATCCAATGTCGAAAGAAATATTGGATTTAGTGCCTAAACCAGGAATTTCTAATTTGATTTGGTTGGACCAAATAAATTGAGAAATTCCGGTTTAGTAAATAACCGGTTGACAATTGTGGTCATCGTAGTAATTGAAACTTGGTTAGACCAGTTTTAATGAACCAGACCGGTTATGTCAATTAATTGGACAATTGGGTCATGTCTTGGACATGGACCAATTCTTGGGCCTCGGGCCAAGAAGTTAAAACAATTGGGCCATTAATTGAGTCATTCTTCAGATTTAAATTTAAAACTTATTTTATAAAATAAAATTATGAAATTCGATTTTAAATTTTATAAAGTTCCGAAATTTCGAAATTAGAAAGTTTCCAAAATTAGAAGTTTCTGAATTTGCGGGTTTTGGATTTTAAAGAAGTTTCTAAAGTTAGAAAGTTTCCAATTTTAGAAAGTTTCTAAAATAGTAGGTTTCCATAAATAGAAAGTTTCCCGAAATAGTAATCTTCTATTTTGGGAATGATTTTAATAAACCTACGAACCTCAAACAATATCAAGCGTTGGATGTCTTGTCCAGGCTATGTCAGCTGTCAAAGCCCATTCAATTGCATTCATGGCCTTACAGTGTGAGGATGTCTGCTTTTGCGTGGGTAAGACGGTTTGTGATTCATAAATGTCATTGGGAGTCCCAGACATTAATGATTACATGACTGTATAGTCCGGTTTTCTTGACTGGGCCATCGGGAGTCCCGGGCCTTGAGACATCAGAGTGGATTGGGCCTCGGGCCCAGATTCACAACCAAGAGTTATATCACGGATATAATTAGCCGATATAGGGCTTACCGATATAAGCTAAGGTTGGGTGACGGCCAGTGGCCCACTTTGATCTTAGTTATATGTGGATCTTGGAATCATTATATTCTATTGAGGGTAACTGATGTTATTGAATATAATGCATGATTAAATCATATTAAATTTTAATACGAGATTAATCATTTTGAACATATTAACTAAAATCCTTTTATCTTAATTTTCAGTTATGACTAGCACAAACAATCAAAACACTTTCTCGATCCGGTCTGTCCTTAAGATGGACAAGCTGAACGGATCAAATTTCTTGACTTGGTCGCGGAACCTGAGGCTAGTCCTCAGACAGGAGAGAAAGGACTATGTCCTTGAGAGAGCTCTCCCCGTGAGGATCGGGTCCAATGCTTCACATGCAGTATATGATGTTTGGAATAAGCATTATAATGATGCGGTAGATGTGCGTGGTCTGATATTGGCTACCATGGACTCAGACTTGCGGGAGCAATATGAGAACATGGAGTCGCCAATAGAGATGATCAGCAGCCTGAAATTGAAATTTCAGGAGCAGATACGAGTGGAGAGATACCAGTTGGTTAAGTCTCTCACTAGCTGCAAGCTACCAGATGATCATCCAGTAAGTCCTCATATCAGTAAAATGATAGGTTATATAGATAACCTGAGGAAACTGGATTATCCAGTTGGCCAAGAATTGGCAACTGAAATCATTCTGCAGTCACTGCCGTCAAGCTATGATAAGTTCAGAAGGAACTATATCAAGAAAGGCTTAACGAAGAAGCTGACTGAACTGCATGATATGCTCAAGATGGTTGAGCCAAACGTGAAGGGTAGGTTTATGAAACCTAGTACTGACAAGGGTGAAGACAAAGTTGTCCAGATTTTGAATCATGGCAAGCGTATGTCTTCTGAGCTCAAGTCAGATACCTCTTACGTTGGTAAGTGCTGCTACTGTAAAGAGATAGGGCATTGGAAGAGAGATTGCATAAAATTCATGGAAGACGATGAGGAGTTAAAGTTAATGTATGAGACTACTTCCTCAGGTATTCATGTTATTACTTCAAGTTCTACCTTGCAGGTATTGGATACTGGTTGTGGCACTGATATTGTTGTAATATGCAGAGCCTGAGCAACAGTAGAACGTTGAAGGAAGGGCAAGTGGAACTGCATGTCTGGAAGAAGCTATGGAAGCTGCCTCAGTCATAGGGTTTTCACTTGTAGATACCTTCAAGGCTTGGTTTTGTATTAAGTAATTGCTACAATCTACCTGCTTTAAGCAGAGTTGTTTTTCATTTTCTTGTAAGAATTTGAATGTTTTTCATTTTGATAAAAGACAAGGTTTTGTTCTTTTGATCTTAATGAAATATTAATTGTAGCACCCTATTCAAGGAATGGGTTTTATATCTTAAACCAAAGAGTGCCTAAATATAACATAAATACCGAATTGGTTTAAATCTGATGAATTAAACCTGAATTTTCTTGGTATAAAAGTCTTGGTCACATAGAGTAAGACGAATTCAGAAATCCCATAGTTATGGACTGTTGGGCTCATTTGATACGATATCTTATGAGACTTGAATTCTGTTTACTGGACCTAAAGACAAAGGGCCCATCTTAGCCGAGCTAGAGAAAGGCCCAAAGGCTTATTGGAGATTGAACATACTGATGTATGTGGTCCGATGAGCAGAAATGCCAGAGAAAATTTCTTATACTTCATTGTCTTGACTGATTAATTCAGTGAGTAAGACTGTGTTCATTTGATGAGACACAAGTCGGAATTCTTTGACATGGTCGAAAGAGTTCCAGAATGAGGTATAGAACCTAAGTGACAGAAGTATTAAGACTCTGAGTTAAATCAGAGTGAGAATACTTAAGTCATTGATGGTGTGATCATCTGAATGAGTGTGAAGTCGTTTCACAGCTCAATTCTCCTGAAAAACCTGGAGGTGTTTTCTGTGAGAAAGAATCAGATCTTATCAGAAATGATTAAAGATGAGTCACACGGATCTTCCATGATATTATTTAAGAATAACGCTCTAAAATATCTAAGTTTACGCTGAAATAGTTCCACAAATATCGGTTGAAAGACACCACGTTAATGTGGATTGGAATCGATCCAAATTTGTCTTTACTGAGTATTTGTAGTTGTGCTACTTCGCTGGTTGTCCTAGAGAAACTAAGGCTTGTTACTTTTACGTCCAATCTGTTTTCTAAGAAGGGAAGTTATTTTCCAAGAAGAACAGTGGGAGTAAAAGCATAACTCGAAGTTTTCTTAGGGAAACCAAGGCTCGGTATCTTTACGACCATTCTGTTTTCTAAGAAAGGAAGGGAAGTTATTTTCCAAGAAGAACAGTGGGAGTAAAAGCATAACTCGAAGTTTTCTTAGGGAAACCAAGGCTCGGTATCTTTACGACCATTCTGTTTTCTAAGAAAGGAAGTTACTTTCCAAGAAGAACAGTGGGAGTAAAAGTACAACTCGAAGAAATTCGAGAAATACAGGAGGCTGCTTAACCTATTCAGGGAGAGCAGCGGAAGGATTTACAGATTTCTGTAGAATCTACACCTGTGGAGCCTGAAGTTCGCAGATATGAATCAGTTACTAATCCGAGAGTGATTTCTCGTCATTAGTTGAACCTGATAATCATTGAAAGTTGGCATGATCTGATGATCATTGAAAGCGATGAATCTGCGAAATTCAAAGAAGCGAAAGTGAGCCCGGACTCCGAAAATTTACATTTTATGTAAGTTAGCTTCATCGATCCATTCATGGATGGAAGCGAACATATCGGAGTAGGAATCTTCGTTCTGTTGAAGTAGTCAAGACTTTGACTTGAACAGGAACGAAGCGGAACTGTGTGTTTACTAATAGATAAATGGGAGCGATATTGCATTTCTCATAATGTATGTCTATGACATACTGATCCTCGGATATAACGTCCCAATGCTGCAGTCGGTAAAGGACTGGCTTGGGAGTTGGTTTAGTGATTGACATGGGTAAAGCCACGAAAGTCTTGGATTCTGGATCTATAGATAGAGATCCAGAAGAGCTGGTAGGACAAAGTCAGGATTCTTAAATTGACAAAGTCCTACACGTTTTCAGCACTCCAAGAAGGGTTTTTTAAGCCAATGTCACATGGCAATACGTTAAGCAAGAAGCAGTGTCCTACGATAACTGCTGAGCTTGAATGCATGGGTAGGATTCATATGCGACGGCAATTGGATCTATCATGTATGCCATGACACGTACTTGTTTTGATATTGCTTTAATGTTAAGCAAGACAAGTAAAGACCAGTCAAATCCAGCAAAGAATCACTGGATTGCCGTAAAGAATATTCTAAAGTATTTGAAGAATACTAAGGATAAGTTCTTTAGGTAAAGAAGAAAGTGAGGTGCTACAAGTCGATAGAGTCTGAAAGGCAAGTTTCCAACAGACAAAGATGATTTCCGGTCACAGTCCGGTTATGTCTTGTGTTTGTTTGGCGGTGCACAGCACTGTTGCTGACTCCATGACTTAAACTGAATGTTTCGCATCTTGGGAAGCAGCGAAAGAGGTTGTTTGGAAAGAAGAGTTCATCACTGAACTTGATGTGAATCCCAGCATAGATGAGACTAGCTGCACATCAGAGGTCCAAAACAACTTGAGGATAGGTATAACCTATTCCATAAGATAAATGACAGAGATGTTAAGTAGATCAGCAAGTTTCATCGAATGAGAACGTTGCTAATCTATTAACGAAGCCACTCCTTAGACCTAAGCACGAGTCTCGGACTGTAGCTGTAGGATAAGTGAAATTAAGATGTAGTCTTGATTTCAGTGGGAGTTATTAAAGGGCTTTATTTAGTTATTTGATATGTTCTTGTAAAACATTTATGATGTTTAATGAAATTATTATTTCAAGATTATTTTAACTGTGATGAAATAATCGTTCCAAAATGAAATGAACCATTTTATAGGTCATCGAAGTAAATGACTTGATCTTGAGTCATCAAAGTCATTTAGCTTGGTCATAAGACCCTATATTTGATAGATGGTTTATATCATCCTGTCCCTAGTCGAAGGTTGTTGAAATTGGAACACCAACAACCGTGTGAGACTGGATTAGTACGTGTCTTATGACAAAGTCTTAGTGTGTCATAGATGCGCGGCATCAAAGTCAGTACATAGGTGTATGTTGGGGAACATACGACCGGACAAGACCCGCTTATAAGAACTCTTCAGGATATTTATATCTGTGTCATAAGAGATTCTTACTACGACTATAGAGTATAGTCCTTAGACCTGAGTTCGCATGCATGTGACTGCACATGGACTGATGCACTTTGATCATTGTCTAACGCTATCGTTCTATGATAGCTATAAGGACCTTGTTTGGGTACATCATGAAATGAGTAGTTTACAGTGATGGAACAAGACGGGATTTGTCCCTCCAATATAAATGGAGTGAATATCTCTAGGCCAATCGGAGATTTGAATACTGGAAAATGCATGGCCATGCTCAAACGGACTGTCCCGAGTCGTTTGGATTGTCAGTATCAAATCAGAGTCCGATGAACAAGATTAGGCTTTATAAGGATGACACTAATCTTGCCTTATGACTAATCGAGATATTGTGACAAAAGGATTATGAATACAGAGATTCCAGTACAAGTGGGAGATTGTTGGAATTATGTCCAGTAATCTCGGTACTGTCTCTAGAAAGTAAGAGTATGTCAATGATCAGACATAAGTCATATAATGCTGGGGGTCATGATGGCTTGCTAGAGTCCGCTCATGATCTATAAGTCTTGGACTTATTGCCTTTATTGTATGATCCCATATGGGTCACACGCCTAAGCTAACGGGAAAATACGAAGGAACGGTTTAGCAGAAGTACGGTAAAAGTGCTAGGCATTTACTGTACTTAGAGAGACTAAAGGGCCTGATTAAATCCAAGGGATTTAATCAGAACTGAGAATTGGGCCCAAAAGCCCATGAGAACTAGGAGAGATTTTAATGAATAAAATCAGACCTAGCTCTCTAATTTTCCTCAGATGTCTGCGCCTCCATCAGCCTCTTTCTGGCGCCTCCTTTTGTCTGGTCTAGCAGCCAATTCCCGAGCGTGCGTGTGTGAGCCTTTGGAGGATCCATCTCTCGGTGTATCTCCCTGATCATTGACCTGTTCTCTTCCTTCCGCTGCAACAAACAGGTAAAAGGTGAGATCATTATGTTTCTAAATAAGAACACCTAGATCTAATGCATGTTTAGGTTGATATCAATATGAGAATTGAATCAGGATCAACCGAAACTTCCAACACGAAGAATATGACTAGAGCGAAGGCAGAGAGGTTGAAGTAAGAGATGTTTCTGTTTTTTACTCACAATTTGTTTGTTCTGTCCACGTTAAACAATTACATCTTGCCAAAAGAAACTGTTAATTTCAGTACCAGATTCCCGTGTATTTTTATTTTCCTTCTCATATTCTTCCCAATTGTAAACCTTTAAATCCTTAAAATCTGCTATTTCCTAAATTAAGAACCCTAATTCGATTTAGGGACATCAATATTGAATATTAAATATCCGATGCTGATGTAAGCTTCGGGGGAAGCTCACATTGAATCGGTTTGATGGTTTACAAAAAGGCAGGACTGAGTTCACGCTCCTTTGGCCACATGCGCGAGTGAGGGTGGTGAACGAGCAGTTTTACTGAAGTCGCTATTTACTGATGTAATTGGATGATTGAATCTGTATAGAAATCGAACAAGGAACAAGATTGTGGTGGAGCTGCAAGGGGGAAGCCACACAATGCAGAAGCTCACGGCCATCAAAGACACAAGGACTTTAGGATTTTTCTCTATGATTAAACATAACTTATAAAATAAAAGAATACAAGGCTTTATATCCTAGTCTGCGAAAAACCCTTAGAAAATATTGACATTGGTCTTAAGGCCTTACAGGAAATAAGACAAATAAATAAGGAAATAAGGCCCCATGA
The DNA here is from genome assembly GCA_030180135.1 of Orychophragmus violaceus. Taxonomy (NCBI): domain Eukaryota; kingdom Viridiplantae; phylum Streptophyta; class Magnoliopsida; order Brassicales; family Brassicaceae; genus Orychophragmus; species Orychophragmus violaceus. The sequence continues at coordinate 17,038,417 of CM058236.1, forward strand.
TCGGGTGGCAATTGGGCTGGACTGGCCTTGCATTCTGTCTAATGGATCGGGTCTCAGATTACCTTGTTAAAAACCTTGCAAAGAAGACCTAAAGGGATAAAACATTGCAAAGAACAAAGAGTATAACCTTTGTCCCATAAATATGTTGCAATTTTACTCCTGCACTACAAGAAATATCGGCATTAGTAGCACACTGAAAACGCTACCATAGGGTTTTGGTAGCGTTTCCATGAACGCTATGTTAGCCGCAGCTATAATAGGCCCCCCTCCTACCATAGCGTTTTTTTTAATGCTATAATAAATGGACTTATTGTAGCGTTATATAATTGCTATCAGAATTTATTTCATCGCGCCGTATCCATGCTATTATTCGAGTTTTCGTATCATTTTTTTAGTGTTGTAATTTATTCTATTATAACATAAATATAGTGCTGTTAAATACTGTTCCGTGACATTTTTATATTGCTGTGAATTTTTGTTAATTATAATGCTATTTTATTTCATTTATTTGAATTATTTTTTGCATAATATATATTTATTAGATTTATATAAAACTTTTATATTCCATAAATTATCCAAAGAATACATATAAACATAAATTATCCAAAACCTACATACCAAGTCTTGTACTAACTAAAACTAACTCAAACTCTATGACATCAAACCAAACCGCTAAGTCTTTATCGTCCCCATCATTGTCCCCAATGTCACCAGCAGTGGAAAACTTCACTCCTTTGATGGAAAACTTCACTCCTTTGATACAAATCTTTTTGTTGGAACCGCTTCAAGAGTGTTGTGTTATGAAGGGTACCATGACTAGATCTCTATCCTAAGAGTTTTTCATCCGAAACGTTCACCATCCCTTTGCTGAAAGAAACTGCAACGGCAACAACTTAAAATCGTCAACACCAATAGCCTTAAGTTAACCTTAAGTTGGTTAATCATATAAAGAGAAATCCCAGATAATATTTCGATTTTTGAACTACTAACCTCGTCAAAAAATATATACTTAATGCGTTCAACAATATCTTTTTTTTGGTCGGGGCGTTCAACAATATCATCCCAAGCTTCCTCCACAGTAATATCATCAACGTCCCGAGGCTGAATGCCTAGCTGCAACATGGGTAGTATTGTCTTCTTCAACATACACAGCTTTTAGAAATCTAATAAACAATTACAGAGGAGTTATATGGCGAAAACATACCTTCTCGAGAGCTAATTCGGCAGCAGATTGTTCAGAATCCTTCTTCTTCTTGACACTACAAAAAATATGAACATTGATAGCATATGAGGATAGCACGGTTTCACGAAGTGCTATCATAGAAAAGGTGTTGGGTGGAATATTCTGTGATAGCATTATATTAATGTTGTGCCCTTTTTCACAAAGTTAAAAGCCAAAAAAAATGAATGGAGCTCAGTTTTGGCGGAAATATGGATCCAACTTTTTAGTTTTGGCGGAACTCTTTTTTCCCACTCTTTAACATTTTTTCCCTAAAACTTTTTTTTCTTATCTTCCTTCTCAAAGAAAAGACAAGTCTCTCTCTCATTTGTTTTTGGTTTTCTTTCTCCCCTTCTGCACATCCCTCATCCTCAATCGTCTCTCTTTTGAGATTCTCAATTTCAACCATCCCCAAAACCCTTTTTACCCCCCCTTTTTGTATTGGTTTCAGATTCAGAACGAAGCTTCGAATCTTCAAATAAACAGCCAAAGAGGCTCTTCTCAACTCCCTTCTCCTCGCCGCCAAGAGATACAACTCTGGCGTTCTATCAGACTGCGTCAAAAAAGCAACCGTACTTTCTTCCTCCTTTTCTGGCGTTGAATTTCATGGCGGGAATCAGATTACTACCGGAATAACCAGAGCAATTACTCAGCAACAGGTCAGAGTGGCGACGACGGATAGTTTGGCTTTCAACGACGATCGATTTATTGCTGCGGACTCATGGTGGATCAAGAGCGAGTATGGAAGCACTCTCGACAACGATCAGCCCCAGGCCGACGCCTCCGATGCTCTCTCCTTCGCCAACTTTCGAGTCTCTTCAGATTATAGGTATATGTTTCGTTTGTTTCCTGCTTTCTCAGCGATTTCTCCTTTGTTGTCGAAAAAATGAATTGGGTGAAAGTGTATAAATCGCAGAAAGCTATAAGAATGATAAATTTGGGATTTTTGTTAAGGAATAAATTTAGATTTTAGGGAGATCTTAAGGAACAGTCGAATTAATTTTCCAGATCCTAGCTTTTACTTCCGCTAGGGAGTATTGATTATTGAAATGTTGTGCACAGTTCTGATAAGGAAGAGCCAGATGCTGATGGAGGACAGTCAATGCTTGGTCTACAAAGCTATTGGGACGCTTCTTCTTATTCTGATGAGCTCGCAAATTTCAGGGAGCATGGTCATGCCGGCGAAGTTTGGTAACGATTCGTTCATTTAGATCTCACCATAGATCTCTGATCATGGAACTTGAGAGGGAGAAGATTCGTTGTTTCTTGGTCATTAGCTAGTGGAAGTTAATTAACTTCTTTCGTTTTCTCAGTGTGCTGTATCGATGGAGTAAATTAGAATAGTGTTAGGTTTTGTAGAAAGCTATATGGTCTCAGTTGTAGTGTTTAGGTAACTGGAACTCGCTTCTTTGCTAGTCTTTTCTTGTTTGACTGTAGTTGCACTTATGTTGTCCACGACTCTTTTCTGCTTTTTGAAGATACTTTTATTTGAGTTCCAAGGAACACTCTCTTGATTCATTAAAATTGCAGTTTCTTACGCACCATGTTATGCTTTTTTTAAATGATATGCACTTGAACACATTCAGACACACACACACACACACAAAAACTTCTTCTAGTTGCTGAACTATTCTGAGCATGTTAGAAGAAGCTAATATCTATATGATGCTCAGTTAGGGGCTTTATGAGTTCAGTGAATGACGCAAATGAACTAGATTACCAAAAGATGGAAGAGATCATATAGTTGCTTAACGTCACATCTATTGACTTTTCTTTCACTCTAGCACACAGCCATGTTGGCATGATGTTATTTTACTCTTGATCTCGCCACTGAGGTGCTTGTTGAACTTGTGACTCGGCACGAGGTTTATTTGAACGACATTTCAATTGCATCTTTCAATTTTTGTCTCTGGTCTGATAATAAGTTCATACATAATGGCAATGTTGTTGCGTAGGGTTTAACATTGACATTTTATCTTATATAATTCAACAGAAAAAGTGTATTTGCTTTTGGATTCAATAGCTTTTACTTGTATCCTTCTTAGAATGTTATGTTTTGTCTCTTTGCACTAAGACGGTTCTACTTGCAATTCCTAGGATTCTCAGATGGGTTGCTCATCTTACAGCTTTTTTTAATGGTTTTTGTGTGTTCTCAGGTTCACGAAAGATGGAGTTCTTGTTGAGTGTTTGTGGAGTTGGCGCCACTACTTGTAGCCAAATATTCTGCAGTGGGGTTGGATTATGCAGCTTGTAGAATAAACAACATATGACTTGAAACATAATACAAAGAAAGAAATGGGACTTGTGAATAGAAACTGTAAAGTAATACTGAAAAAAAAAAACAAGTTTTGTTGGACAGAAAATATATTGAATAGTATATATTGAATACTAAATTAAATGTGATACACAAGATAAAATATTAAATACTAAATTAAACAAATAAATTCTTTTATAAGATAAAATTAGAAACAAACAATTTCAATTTTAGTTTAGAGTATATATAGAGTTTAGGATATGAAAAACACGTTTTGTGGTAGAATGTGATACACAAGATAAAATATTGAATACTAAATTAAACAAATAAACTCTTTTATAAGATAAAATTAGAAACAAACAACTTCAATTTTAGTTTAGAGTATATATAGAGTTTAAGATATGAAATACAATTTAGATCATTGTAAGGTTAGAGTTATGATATTGGAGGGTAAGAGTTTGATTAGTTTAGGTTATAGGGTTTGAGTTTTTGATTAGTTTAGGGCATAGGGTTTAGAGTATGGTATAAAAAATAATTGTATAAAGTCCAAGGTATAATTGTAAATGTTTAGGGTATTGTAGGGTTAGAGTTAGGATATTGGAAGGTAAAGGTTTGATAAGTTTAAGATATAGGGTTTGAGCTATAGGGTTTATTGTAAGGTTAGAGTTATGATATTCTAGAGTAAGGGTTTGATTAGTTTATGATATAGGGTTTGATTTTTTTGTTTAGTTTAGGGCATAGAGTTTAGAGTTTAGGGTATAAAGATATAATTGTATAAAGTTCAAGATATAATTGTAAATGTTTAGGGTATTGTAGGGTTAGAGTTGTTGTATTGAAAGATAAAGGTTTGATAAGTTTAAGATATAGGGTTTGAGTTATAGGTTTAAGATATATGATTTGATAAATTTAAGATAAATAGTCTGAGTTAAATCAAATCTACAGATATAAAATATAATCATACACATAAAATAATATAACTAATCATAATATTTTAGAACATAAATTTTGTTACTGAGCGCCAAACCAAAATTTTATTAAAATTTTCCCTCAATTTTTTTCCTCAATTTTTTTTCACGACACTTTACTTTCTCATTCAGAAAAAAACCTATGCTTTGTCCACTCTCTTTCACCTCCTATCAAATCCCTAATCCACGTCTTCTACCACAGTCTTCCTTGCCCAAATCAAAATCCTAAATTCTTCTTCTGAATTCCTCCTCCTCCATCCTTTCATGTCATATTGACTCAGATTCAAAACGCATGGTAATACTTCTCGCTCAATCGCTTCCACCGAACCTCGGAAAACCCATAGATAGTCTCCGTTATTCTTCTCCTCGTCGTTCTTCCAGTGGTGGCCTCTGTCATCGTCGCTGGCTTCTGGGGTGTGGGTTCTTCTGGTGGAGTCAGATTCATATTTGTTGGGCTCAACATTTGCAATATCCTTGGCTCTATTCTCGTCGTGTTTCATAGCTCGATGATTACTCGCTGTTGACCTGCTTCTGTTTCCAGTTGATTGGGGTTGTCGTTTTTTAATCTGTGCTTATATTGATTTAGTTCTGTCCAATTATTGGTAGTTTGGGTCCTTAGTCTCTTGGGTATGGCTGGTCAGATTATGTTCTTAAGATCTGGGTTAGAGTGAGCATTCTGAAGGTAAAAAACAAGAACGTTAAAGGGATATATATGGCTAACTGAAACTTACATTGTTTTGGTTGAAACACTTGACAGGACGAATGGAGAAATATAAGTGTAAAAATTGTATATGGATCCAGGAAGAAGGCTAAGATTGCTCTTAAAAAGACTTCTACGTCGGGTCCTAACCAGGATGAGGCTAACACTACAACTCTTACCATGTGGCTATGGCTAATGGTGACTTTCCCTTACATGGTATCGAATTTTTCTTGTAATGTATGAGAGATCTGATCAATGCTGAGATTGTATAAATATTACCAAAATAAGTGTTTTCTATTGCATCATGCAGCTTAGATGCTTACTTTACTTCAGTCTAAGTTTCTTGAAGATAGTTCTGAGCTCAAATTTTTTGTTTTTAGTGTGGATAAGCTTATACTGGAAGCTATTACCAACATGAAGAAACCTTTGGGTCCTAATGGAAAGACGATCTTGCTGTATGTAGAGGTACTCTTAAGCATTCTTTCTATGTTTATTGGTTGAATCATCTATTCAAATCATCATGAACTTAAATAGTGTGGCTGTAAATTTTTCAGGAGAATTCTAATATCCAACCGGATATGAAACGGCTTGTTGTCACTTCAAGACTCAAGCACTTGGTAAATGTTGGAACAATAGTTAAGGTAAGAAAGAGACACTTTGATATAAAAATGTCTGGTAATAAAATCAAACTTTTCATAACTATGTTTTTCTTGGGTTTATTCTCGTCTCTCAGATAAAGCACAAATACAGCATTTCTCCAAACTGTTTCTTTCTTTGATTATGACTTTATGATATACATTTCAATGATTCACAAAAGATCGAAACTGTTTTTTGCTGCAAACTTTGTTATATATCAAACAAGACATCATTGATCATCCTTTAGCAAAAACTTATGTAGACTTTTGTATAAATGTTTCCCTAACTTAGGTTTCATTTGTTGCAGGTATGTGGTGAAAACACTAGACAATGCTGAAAGTGTTAAGCTTCAGTATCGTTCATTGGCCAAAGCCACAGAAGATCCATCAGCCAAGGCAACATCAAGCAAGATGGTCTCCCAGTCCAAGCTCTTGTGGTCAAGTGGTTGGGGACGGGCCTTGGACGCTAACACGTTCCGGGTTCGATCCTCCTTCCATGCGAAACTAAGTCACATTTGTTTAAGGACACCCACATGGATATGGGCCTTGCTTTAGGGGTCCATTTGAATACCCGGAGAGAGGGTCTATCCATGGGCTGCACCTCCCCTTGGGGATTAGTCTGAGCCCTTCCATAGGCTCGGGATACCCCCAGGTTAATCAAAAAAAAAAAAAAAAAAAAAAAAAGATGGTCTCCCACTGGCTATAAACAGACGGTATTCATTTAGCTCGGGGTTGAGGTTTTAAGTTCATAGTTACTTGAGTGATGAATTCTGAAGTTCATAGGCACTGTCTAATTGTGCTTTTTGTTTTGATCAGATTGTTGACTGTCGCATATGTGGTGACCCAAACAGAGAGATTTTTGGACTAGAGAGTTTGACAGCAGTATGATGATGGAGTTTCTTGTTTTGCATTTAGTTAGAACCTATGTAAATAATATTGGTGTAGACATGTTTTAATTTATTAATAAAATTAACTTTTAAAATAAATTTCAAATTTATTTTTTTATACAAAATTAATAGCCATAAAAATTGACCATTATAATTAATATTACAGCAACAACACAAACATTAAATTAATGCCATTATAGCATATATTATCGCATATAAAAACCTGTTACGAAAGCTTATTTCATGGCAAAACTAACGAGCTGTAATAGATAGAATTATAACATATACGGATGTGTTATCAATACATATTAGAGCATTTTGTCTACGCTATTATATAACAAGTATACCACGTACATATAACGCTATAATAGAATGCACCAAACATAGCAAGCTACAATCAACGCTATTATATTGCAATAATAACATGGCACAAAAACAAAGCTATGGTAGGAGGGGGGTCTATTATAGCTGCCGCTGTCAGAGCGTTTGTGGAAACGCTATCTATTACATATGATAGCTTGTATTGTGTGCTATGAATGTTGATTTTTCTTGTAGTGTGAAGACATTCGACACAACAGAAAAATCTGGTAGTTGCAGGTGGCATCGATATAGGCATGGAGCTTTCTAAGAAGAAACATGAACTTGTTCAATTCTGTAACTTGCTTTAACACCAAACTTGTGATGTATAATTTCCTTTGGAGTAACAGCTTGCAATCAGAGAACTAATTCAATTATGTTTTCTACAGTAAAATTTACCTTAGTACGACCATAAGGGTTCATTGCTTTTAATTCAAAGTCTTCCACGCATGGAATTTTCTCAGGTTGTCCATAAACAGTTGCAGATGATGAAAACACCATCTGTATAATCCAACAACACACCAATGTAAAAACGAACAAGGAATTATTATTTGAAGTTGTAGAAATCTTATCTAACCATTTTGCAGTTGTACTTTGCCATGGTCTCATATAGATTGATTGTTCCGACCAAGTTATTTTCAAAGTAGCGGCGAGGGTTTCCAACACTTTCACCAACAGCCTTAAGACCCGCAAAATGGATCACAGCATCAAATCTGTTACCTCACATGGAAACGAAATCAAGCTAAAGACCATAACAATCCAGAAAAGTTATCAACTCTACATTTCAGCTGAAAATATATGCAAACTTTGAACATACCTCTGTTTGGAGAAGAGTTTCTCAATATCCTCTTTGTTTCTTAGATCACCCTGTAATCAATCAATCAACATAAACTGCAATGTTATAGAAGCAAACAACTACAAGTCTACAGGTCAAAGAGAAAGGCTAAAAGTTCGTCTATTTTTGCTCTTGTGAACCAAACAGAGAAGAATGAAACAAATTCAGATTCTTTTATTGAATTACAGAAAACATAATTGAATTAGTTCTCTTTTTCAAACTCAAACTAGGCTCATGACAAACTCACTGAGACAAACAAAAGAATTATGGAAGATAATAACTTTTGTGCAAACAGTGCGACGGCACAAACCACAAATTAAGGTTTCTCAGAGAGAGATACAGTAAGAGAATGACCTAAATTCGGGGTTTAGATAGGGTCTGTAAGAGAAGAAGATGATTTAAATCCAAAAGCGAGAATCACATATATGAAGGATGATAAACTAACTAAAATCGATTAGATTGACGAGCAATGAGAAACGAATCGTCATGAACAGAAACGATGGGTAGAATGAAATCGAATTTCAAGATTAAAGAGATATATAATATACCTATGGAGATTTGGGAAGACGACGACGACGAGTTCTTCGGAGAGACAAGGGATGGATCGAGAGATGAACCACCGTGAGAGGGAACGAGAGAGAAAGAAGAGAGGAAGAGGAGTACAGATACGGCCGCTGTAGAGGAGAAAGGAGACGAAAGAGTAAGAGAAGAGGAGAAAAGAAGGAGTTGATTAATGTCCGTTGGATTGAATATCATCAACAGTTGATATTAAAACAAAAGTGCAATCCTTGTGACTAATGAATTAACCAATCAGAAGCTTTCATTTGGTAATATAGTTTTTATTTAATTTTGATGTTTAAATATAAATCTTAAATTTATAATTCATAATTTATGTTTCAAACCCTAAATCATAGAGACTAAATCTAACCCTAAACCCTATACACTAAATCAAATTCGAAAATAATTCTAATTATTTTTACTTTTAATTTTGTGTTGTGTATTGTTACCTTATACCTTAAACATTATACCTAAATCCCAAATATGTTTCTACAGTATGAAACAATAATTTTAATGTATTTTCCTTTGTTAATTGACAAATATGAAAAAAATATTTCAAGTGTGAATCATAAACCCTATACTCCAATGTCCTAAACCCTAAGCCTTAAACCTAAACCTAAACCTCAAACCCTATACCTTAAACCTAAACTCCAAACCATAAATCACAAACTCTAAATCTTAAAGTTTAAACTCTTAAAGGTACAAATTAAATCATAAAAAAACAAAACAACAATTTTAAAACTCTAAACCAATAATTTAATTATTATACACCTCAAAAAAATAATCTTATCTACTTCTTTTACATAACCTAAACCCTAAACGCTAATGCCCTAAACCCTAAATTAAATATTCAAAACTTAATTCTTCTTTTATTTATAATTTTGAAATTTGTATTTACACATTAAGAGACAAATTTATTGTATATACAATTAAGAATTTAAGGTTTAAAGTATGATTTATGGTTTTGGGGTATATGATTAGAAGTTTGAGGTATAGGGTTAGGGTTCAAACCCTAAACCCTATCTATACCCTAAAATTAATTTTTTTACCCAAAAAAATCATAACTTTTCTATTGATCTTTTGTAAGTTTTAGTTTTTGGTTTTAGATAACTTTAATAAACACACAATTAAATCATAAAACATGAGATGCTTTTCCATTAAATATCCAAAACACACTTAGTCAATACATGAAAACCATGAACTCCCAAAGAGAACATGTAACCATCGAACCAAGTCATAAATAAAATCAGAGAACAAGTTAAAAGGTAACTGAATACTAGGCTTGAATCCGTCTCCACATGTTCTGGTTTGGACAATGGCATCTTCATGGCGAGCATACTTGACAGCTTTCTTACCAACATAAGCGGTTTCGAAATGGGCAAAAAGATGTATTATATGTACTTTCCAAGGATTTCGAGCAATTTAGACGACTTTGAAGCTTCATCAATACCTCTCATCTGAACAAGAGAACATACAAACAATTTGAGTAACCAGCAGCAGCCTATAGAACGAGCATAAGAATCAATATTGGAATGTTAAATCACTAACGGAAGAAGAGATGCAGTCAAACCTGAATCTAATATCTTCCTCTCTGAACTATCAGCCATGTCCAATCTCTGCTGAATAAGAAGCAACACACACTTCACATGTTGCTAACAGTTCACATATGTTCTTCCCGTATTTCCTAGCACAAGAAGGTAGTGAGTTCTGCTCTTCCAGTATTCAGCTGTGTGGGAATCAATCATAGCGCCTGCAACAAAAGGGAGATGCTTGACTAACTCTGGTTTGAAATAGTGACCTCTCATCTCATGAATCCACCAGAGGATCTTAGGAAGAACTTTAGGAACATTATCCATGAGAACAGCATCAAGCCATTTCCTTAAACAACCAAATCAGATTTGAGAGCTGTATCTATGGCTTTCTGACTCTTTGCTGAGAAGACCTGAACGAGTCAAGAAGATTGATCACTGCAGATTATGATAAGGAATGAAAGAACAATCATGGAGGAGAGCTAATCTTAAACCTGCACTCCTCGATCCAACATCTTGTGTTCCAAAACATTGATCACTTCATCTGCTTCAACTGGTTTCTGATACGTGATCTAAACAACTTCAATACCAACTCTTCTCAACAAAAATGCAAGTTCCATTAACAGCAAACGTCCACCTAAATCACAATCACTAACTTCATCACTTCCAACAAAAACTGAATTCACTCCGAGAATTGTTTTGAAGAATCCAGGTAAAGTAAGAGCAATAATTATCACCTGAGAGAGAGAGTTCATGAGAGACAAGCAGAACGAGCTTCGATTTCATGAAACCTAGAGGATTCGGTGATCTCGAAACCGATCGGATCTTCACGTCACTGCTTTCTTCCTTCTCCACGACGAATCGATCGCATCTCTTTCCACTAACACTGCAGGAATCAAAGGCAGATCTCACGAGAATCATTCCCACAGTTGATACAGATAAAACAAGCAGAATCATCAGAGGCCATCTCTTCTTCTGCATTGTTACCCACACACTCGTCGAGGGATGTGCAGTGAACGTGGAATGACGGGAGGGAAAAAGCCAAAAGAAATCATCAACATTGATTACAAAGCTTGGATCTGGGCTTTCGAATTCCCATCACAATTTGATCCCATCTTGGATATCAAATCTCGTGGTGGAACAAAAATGATAGCTCGAAAGAGTGAGTCTAAGATTGGTCAAAACTTGAATGGCGATGATGATTAGAAACTCATCTAGGGTTCGTGAGTTTATGAGGGAAGAAGAAGAAGAGAGTTTTGAGCTTTCGATTTAGCTTTCGATTTCATAAGGATCGATTGAAGAAAAGAGATGGAGGGTGAAGGAGATCTTAGGAGAAGAGGGATGATTTTTTTGGTCAAGAGGAGAAATTGACTTACAAAAAAAAAATAATAATTCACCCAAATCCAAAACATTTCGGTGGCAAAACGTTTTTTGGCTAAGTGTTTTGCCTCCAAAATGATTTTTCAGCTATAATAGTGATTTTTGGGTTCCTGCTTAATGAAATTCTTTCTTAGCGCGGATTTAATGCTACTATAGAGTTTGGATCCGATTTTAGCACTTTCGGTAGCAGTTCGTGAATTAGTGCTACAACAACCTGCTACCAATGCCCATATTTCTTATAGTGCTGGTTTCCAAGTACAGATTTGAAGTGCATCAAACTCGTGAGCTTTCAAATAAGGCAAGTCTAGAAACCATTAACTTGGAACTTGAGTAACTTCTAAATCCGAACTGGTATTAGCTTGATTCCAATTCTCCTGGATTCCCTGATGAGTCAAGATTCCATAACAAGTTACTTTGTTGTTTGATTCATCTTGGTCCGTTCTGAGCTCTCCCATAAGTGGCAGTTAGTCTCCAACGGGTTCCATGGAAGTCTTTTGTTTAGTAACATACATAACTTCTTCATGTGAAAGGCCATTGAAGCACTTCCAATTTGTGATGATTACTTGGTGAGTTGGAATAACCTATCATCCATGATTTGAACCTAAGGCAAAGAAGGTGGATGGAGTTGGTTACGGATTATGACCTTGAAATAACATATCATCCATGAAAGGCTAATACGGTGGCAGATGCCCTGTGTAGGAAGCGATCTAAGATGCATGCTGAGAAAGATGCGAAGGATCTGGTCATACTGATCAGGGAGTTGCATCTCAACGCGTTAACAAGAAACCATGAACCATTGAGCTTGGGTGCAACATATCAAATAGACTTTTTGAGTCGGATCCGTGTTACCCAAGTCACTGATGAGGACTTAAGGCAGGTCTCCCTAAAGGATCTGACAGAGTAAAAGACATCAAACAATGGAACCATTGTGTTGAAAGGACATGTTTGTGTACCAGACGTCCTAGAACTTAAGGAGGACATTTTAAAGGAAGCACATCAATCCAAGTTCGAAATCCACCCAGGTATGAATAAGATGTACCAGGACTTGAATATGTACTACCAGTGGGTCGAAATGAAGCGATATGTAGCTGAGTGGGTGGCAAAGTTTCCGACTTGCCAACCAGTCAAGGAAGAACACCAAGTGCCTAGTGGGTTACTACAAAATCTACCCATCCCAGAGTGGAAGTGGGATCACATCACAATCGATTTTTCGAGTGGTTTTCCAATGACCAAGTCTAAGAGAGATAAAATATGGGTGGTTGTGGATAGATTGACAAATACATCACGCTTTATTGTTATCAAGAAGATTGATGGGACAGGAAGAATTTACATGCGGTACATTGATGAGATTGTCCGATTATATGGGGTACCAGCTAGCATAGTCTCAGACCGTGATCCTAGATTCACAGCTCATTTCTGGAAAGCTTTCTAAGACGCCCTGGGGACGAGAATGTCTATGAGCACGGCCTATCACCCTCAAACCGATGGAAATCAAAATGGACAATCCAGACACTAGAAGATATATTGCGAGCATGTGTATTAGACTGGGGTGGATCTTGGGAAGATAATCTAACTTTGGCCGAGTTTGCATACAACAACAGTTTCCAGACAAGCATCGGAATGTCTCCTTATGAGGCACTATATGGTCGGCCATGTCGAACACCCTTGTGCTAGATCCAAGTGAGAGAGCGAAGTGTGTTTGGACCAGACATTGTGGACGAGACTTCAGAGAAGATTAAGTTCTTGAAGATCAAAATGAAGGAAGCTCAGAATCGACATAGAGTTATGCAGATAAGCGTAGGAAAAACATGGATAGATAATCTCATAACCGACATTGTTTTAAGATGCAATGACACAGATTAAACACTAACATATCTAAGCAAAGCAGAATGACTTTTTATAGGTTTTTCGATTTGGACTAAACAGAACAGATGATGAACAAATGAAAACAGAAACGAATGCAATAAGTTTTTGGACAGAAAACACCTGTTTAGGAGCCTTTGGGCTCTGATACCAGATGATATAGGTCAGGGAATCACTCCACAACCCTATGAACAGATGCTGATCAAAGATGATCTGAAAGCTTGGTGCGGAAAGATGAATGAAGGTAGCAGTGGTGTTGATGCTGATTGACTCTCTCAACCGGTGGACTTAACTGACTCTCTCAGCCTGTGATGGAACAAAACACTTGAATCTCACAAGTAATCTAGTCCAAGAATTCTATGAACATAGTGAATCACACACAATGATCAAAGAAAGAACACTTCTTCAAAAGATAGAACTTTGAAAGAAAATGAGATACTTGATTAATTTCTGAAAAGGTTGAGAGGTGTTTGATACAAATTGTTTAAAATGAGCTTATATATGCTCTTACACACGTCCTATCACTACAGGAAATTGAGGTATAGATTGCATATTAACATAGCGTTTTTAAGTTTTCTGCAATAATTGTGTTTGACCCAACTTTTTCATAGCGTTTATAATTTTCGCGTGCTATGAAAAGTATTGGCGCGTTAAGACTGTGATTTTTAACTAAATTCGCCATTGTGTATATTGCACTTTTAAAAAATAAACGCTATTTTAGGTTAAAGCGGGATGTTTAGCGGGCTTACTTTTGTTTGCCCGCGTGTTGAAATTTTAGGCGAAATAAAATATTTTTCTAAGTCCCATACCCAAAAAACAACATTTAGTTCTGATTTTTTTTTTTCTCAACCAGACACTCTTGTTCTCTTCGTTTGGTCGGCGATTTGTAGATCTGATTCTACAGAAATCTTCGCCTTCATCGTCTTCTCTGGCCTCTCAATTCCAATTACCCAGGTACAGTTAGATGTTTGTAGGCGGTTTCGTTTTTCTAGGTTTTAAGGATTTGTAATTTATAGTTCTTATGGTGTCGGCTACTAACCTTTGCGAGTATTTCTGTTTGCATGCAGCTTTGGTTCTGGCTTCGCAGTTGACGGTATGTCGATTTCTTAGGTTTTAGGCTTAAATTGGGGTTTCACATGTTCTCGATTTTTTATTTCTTTCTTGATTTTTGCAGAAAGCTCTTTGGATTAAGTTTCACAGTAGACAAAGGTAAAGTTTACGGTCTTATTGTCTTATTTAAGTTGTCGATTATACGATTTTACAATTGTTTCCTTCAATAATCGAGTTTTTTTCCTGTCTTTGAGTGATTTTCCTTTGCAGATTCGTCAGAGCCATCCTCGCATAAGCTGTATTCCTTTATTCCGTAAGTATATTTTACATACTAATATTGTTTCAAGAGAATAGCGGTTCCGTTTTACATAAGCTGTATTCCAGTTACATGATGTACATGTGTCTTTCCCTTTTCTTATCGATTGGTTAAAAATTTGAAGAAATGTTGTATTCAAGAGTCTCTATGTATTGGTGTCTTTTTTTTGTCACAAACTTTTCTTTCATAAATTAAACTTCAAAAGTACAACAAATAGAGGGAATTATCCATCCTCTACGATTACCACTACAAGATTTAAAATCAAAGATAGTTAAAACAGATAAGATCTCAATCAAGAGAGACAGCGAAAATGAGACATAGCTCAGATGCGTCGAACCGAAAAACACGATAGAATCGGAGTCGGAGAATATAGTCACTTTGTCTTGTGACTTTGAAAGACAACTCATACCCTTGAAAATCGCCACGAAGACAATCTTGTATGCTGATAGCAAAGCGGGTAGAGAGTTGATGTAAGTTCCCAGTGTAATAACCTGGGAAGAAATGTCCCTCTTGGTGAAGAGGCATGGTGGAAAAGTTCTCTCCCAAAATTGGAAGGATGATGGAATTGATCTCTCCCAGGCAAAGGAGGAATTTGTTGTTGCCTTATGGGTACATTCTGATACCCCAAAATTAAGCCCTTAATGGCTTGGGTGAAGTCGCTTTGAGTGCATGATTTTGGGCTTATATTGAGGACAAAGCCCACTGGAGAAAGCTCTTGTTTCTGGCCCATCTTGATGAAAAGTTTGCTCGAGCGAGACTGAGGCCTCCCGGATATGTCGACGGAGGTGACATATTTCTGAGCACCGGTTAACACATCATCAAGGGTCCATGAACTGTTAGGGTATATGCCGGCTAGGATGGAAAGCTTCCGATGATGGAGGCTTCGAGGCTTAGATATTTGTACAGATCCGGCAGAGAAGATACTCTGAGAAGTAGATCTAGGTTCGAAGAGGCGGGCACAACTTACGAGCACTCTGGGTGATGATGGTAACGATCTTCGGGAGCGACCCAAGAGGTGATCCGGACCAGTTGAACTGGACATTGACAGATGCTTGCGAATGGGTGATGAGTGCGTGAAAATTAGATCTCTGCAATTAGAGAGCATATTTCCTAACAGAGGTAGATTCAGAGACTCCGGCGGAAGGTCTGGCGGGTCTGGTGGCTCTGGTGACTCCGGCGGAAGATCTGGTGGTTCTGGAGACTCTGGTGACTCCGGTGGTTTCGTTGGTTGCGAGAGCTCACCGTGATTCGGAGAAATCACATCAGGGGGCTTCGGGAGAGGGGGAGTCACAGTAAACGTCTCCTCCAGATTCTGGGTAAAGACGAAACCAGTGAAGGAGCGTTGTCTCACCGGCTTCACGGATCTAGGCGGTGGAGGACGAGGGGCGAAGGAGAAGCGCAACCTTCGAGATTTCGAGTTTTCTTCACCGTGAGGTGGGAGAGTTCTTCAGGTAGGCCCAGGTGGGGACCCGAGAGTGAGGATCATAGCCTCTCAGACGGAGAGAAGAGCTAACGAAGATCGGGGTCGAGCATCCATGGTCGGAGATCAAAAGGTGTTGGCGGCGCCTTGGGTTGCGTACCAGAGAGAAAATCTCTAGGGTTTTATGTTTCTTTATGTATTGGTGTCTTAAAGCTGTCATAATTCACTATAAAGCTTAGTATCAAGTTTAAGCCCAAAAACTCTTACCCCTTTTACCGAGTGTATCGTCTACCTCCTTCCCCGAGCAACTCAACAGCCGCTCCTCTACTGACCGTAACAGCTCCTCATTTAATTTTCCAAGTTCTTTCGACTGCCTAAGAGCACTCACATCCGTGAGACCCATAGTTGGGTCTCTTTTTTTTTGGTGAAAAAAAGGACCAATCCCGTCTCGCCATGTCACGTGAACAGTGACGAGACGGGTTCTTAAGTCTCTAATTTAAGAGACTATTAGGGGTGGGGTTCTTAACTATTGCACGGAAAACCGCGCTAAAAACCCCATAAAATAACCAATGGAGGTGCTCTAACTCTCATTCAATTTACTCAGACTTTGTGCATCCAGCCGTTTTAACTAAATCCTTATTTTTTCCTTTTAAATATAGTAATTTTTTTTGGTAAGGGTGGTGTTGATTTTGTTTTTGGTTTCTGATTTGCAGGAAATGGGATCATCACGACCTTCTCTCGGGAACGCATGATTTGAATCCGAGCAGTCATTGCTCCACCAGCGCGCTTCTAAGATAGATTTCACCTTACAGTTGTAGAAAAGAAACCGCAGTTTATGCCACTGATATACATAGCAGGATGTTGATTCGCTGCAAGGTGTTTATTGATAACTTCTCACGGATTCAGATTTTTTTCATAATTCTATCAAGCTTGATCTTGATGGACTTTCCATGCTCAAGAGTCCGCGCTTTTGACAATGAAGGCAAGTGCTTTCTACACATTAAATGTGTCCTTTCCTAAACTTTTCTTAATTTCTGCTTGATAATTTGTTTTTTTTTTAGTTATCCACATTCTTAAGTTTGTGCTGTATTTTTTATTCGCGGATATATTTTTGTAGAAAATGAGTTCTCCTCGTTGGTGGGTCTACAATTCATGTGGAAGCTAAAGCTGAAAGTGGTG
The DNA here is from genome assembly GCA_030180135.1 of Orychophragmus violaceus. Classification (NCBI taxonomy): domain Eukaryota; kingdom Viridiplantae; phylum Streptophyta; class Magnoliopsida; order Brassicales; family Brassicaceae; genus Orychophragmus; species Orychophragmus violaceus. Next base: position 17,055,564 of record CM058236.1, read on the forward strand.
AAACAACGTAGCATCTTGCTCATGTGCCTTTGATGTAATCTCCGCTGACTGACTGTGGTGGATTGTGTGGCTACTTTGATATCCAGAAGAAGTGTGAGGATAGTATATGTATATCTATTGTTTTAGGATAGTCTACGAACTGAGTGTGCTTTGATCAACGGTAGAAAATGTCGATGGTCAATGTGAGATCCGGGATTCACACTAAGAATTTGTATTCGTGGATTTGGACTTTTGGATATAGAAATGGTATAGTTTCCTATGAATCAAAGACTTTATTAAGATTGATCGTCGAGATAGAACAAACACAGTCGAAAAGAGAGTACAAAGTATGGAATCGAGCTATCTAGTCGAAGTGTTCTTAGCCTAGGTTGGAATTGTTTTTGATGAGCCGCCACTTCTTCCTTTAAATAGTCTCCACTCTCATCTCTTCGTCCTGATACTTCGGCCTCGTCGTTGTAACGATCTCCGAGATTCGTGCGGATCAGTTGAACTGACGAAGACCGAGTTGCTCTATCTCCACGTCATCCTCAGCCGATCTCGAGCTCGATCGTCTCCGGCTTCGGCGTCGTCTGGGCCTCTCTAAGGCGCTTGCTTTACTTGGGCCCAACAAGAGAGTTGACTCTCCCGTTTATCTTTGATTCTGGAATGGGCTCGTAATTACGGCGTCGTCTGGGCCTCTCTAATGATTATTTTTGCCCCATCCGTGGATCTTGTTTTAATCCGATGGTTAGGAATGAGCGCGTGGAACGGACTGAACTGCTTTTCAGCGCGTCTGCAGTCGTTGCGTGTATTTGTTTGAGAATTTCATCTCCCACCGTAGATTTGGTTGGTCATCGACGGCTCAGGCTCGAAGGTCGCGAAGAGTCTTTTCGGGCTCACTCTTTTGATGATGTGACCTAATTGTCGAGCATTCGTAACCGTTGATCTGAGATCAATGGCTGATGAGAGGAAAGCAAAGAGTCCAATCCACATCGATTTTCTCGTAGTTATCATGAGTTCGGAATCGTACGGTTAAGATTTTGCACGATTCCCACTATAACTTGCCTTTATTTGCCGCGGGTGGTTTCTTTTCTTCTCACTTTTGCTTCTTCTTCTACCTCTGCTCTGATTTTCCTTTCGTCACCGGAGAATTTCTTAAGAAAAGACTTTAGCCTCTTCTTTTTATATTCCGGTGCTTCGTTCTTTATGGCGTTAAGGGATGCTACAGGGGCTAGTACAAGTTCGTCTGCGGGTGCGTTCGGCCCGCATCCGCCGTCTTCCTTAACTGTGAATCAGATCGAATGATTGCGGAGGGTTTGTCGGATTCCTCCGGAGGTGGAGATCGTGATTCCGCCGCCGGCGATGTCGCCGGAAACTGCGGTGGAGGGTTATTGTTGCGCTTCTTATACATACTTCGAGAAGTGCGGGCTTTTCTTCCCTATTCCTCGCTTAATCTCTTTGGTGCTGGACCAGCTCCAACTGGCGTTCCATCAGATGACGCCGAACTTCGTCCGATACGTCATCGGGCTCGGGGTCAGGGCCGCGGAGGAGGGAATCGAGTTTGGGCCCGAGGAACTCATGCGGGTTTGTTCAGTGAAGAACAATGCTAAGTTCTGGGGAACTTACTATCTATCGCCTCGCTTTGGGCGAGTCCTCGAGGAGGTCCCGACAAAAGACGTATGGAGGGACCGATACTTCTTTTTCAGGATAACCCATCATTCGGTCGGGGATTTCGACTATTCGGTTATCCCGTCTCGGTGGTCGCCCAGTGTTGGTAAGACTCTGGTTTTTTTTTTTTTTTGTCGTTTGGCCGTCCCTTAATCGGTCTAGTTTCTATTCTAGAAGCTCCGGATTCGCTCGCTACCAACCCGATTACGGAGGCTCTGATAGCTCGTTTGAGAGGGGGCGCTGTTAACTGGGGTAGTTTTACGGTTCAGCGTGTGCAGGCCGCTCTGCGGACCAATCCTGAACGGGCTCTGATGGATCCCGCGCTGGTTCTTCGAAGTCCAGTACCCCCTTCCGTGCCCTCGCGGGCACTTCCGGTTCGGGTTGCTCAGCCCTCGATCCGCATTACTGAGCGGGCAGGAGAGAGTAAGTCATTTTTGTTAGCAATGTTTCTGGTTAGTCGTCGTTTCTTGACTCGACTGATTTTTTTTATACATAGCTCGATCTCTTCCGGGGAATAGATCGGCTGCTGGCTCTTCTTCTCGCGAGGTGCCACCTCGTAGAGTGAGCGGTCGCCGGAACGGGAAGGATCCGGTCGACCTGGTCGATAAGATGGAGGCGGGTCTGCTCAGTAACGCTATCCTCTTTGCCCTTGATCGGGCTCCTCCTCTGCTCCGGCTTATCCTCCTCCTCCTGCTCGGACCTCGCTCCCTCTGGTAGCGGGTCTGGAGGAGGTGACTGCGGGGGTTTTCGACGCGGTTCTCCCCCTGGCCGAACAAGAGGCGGTTCTTCCTCAGTCTGGAGGTGCTGTTCTCTGCGACTCTCGACCGGATATATCTGAAGGGGAAGATGGTCGAAGTCGAGGAGGTTCTCTTCCTCCTTCGCCGAAGCGTCGTAAGGTGGACGCGGGAAGGAGTCCAGAGGGGTCTGACCGAGAGGAGTGCTCGGTTGCGGACGACCCGGAAGGTGTGGTTCGCCTGTTGAGGCGCATTAAACCTTTCGGTTCTGAGCTCCCGGTCTCTGGGGAAACGGTTCTTGGTAGCGCGTATTCCGAGATGATGGCGGTGATCGGGAAGGTAAGGCATTCTTGCTTTGGTCCTTGTTTTCCTTTGATTCCCATTTTTTTTTAACCGACATCTTTTTGGCGTAGGCTGTAGAGGCCGTGAACACGTACGCGGTCCGGTCTGAGACCGAGGTGTTGGATGCCCAGACCTATGAGCTCGAATCTGCTCGAGAGGCCGCTACCCAGATGAATGCCGAGCTCCTGGAAGCTTTGGCTAGGGAGGAGCGTTTGAAGAAGGAGGTCGCGGAGCACGCTGCTGCGGAGGCTAGGGTCGCGCACCTCGAGAAGAGGGAGAGGGAGCTGTCTTGTCAGCTGGAAGCTGCCGAGGCCCGAATTCGGACTACGGAAGAGTCGAACCGGATCGAGCTTCATAAGGCCCGGAAGGAGCTTCACGGCCAGTTTCTAATGATTCTGGCCGGGGTCAAGGAGAGAGCCGAGAAGAGGAAAGTCCAGACCGGCGCCGAGATCCGTCTCCAGGAGACTTTGGCCAACATCGAGCTCATAGCCGAGATCGCGGCTGGAGAGGTGGACATGACCCGGGAGGTACTCAAGTTGGCTGAGCAAAAACGAGTTGCTCTAGCGGAGATGGAGGCCGCGACAGTCTTCGACTTCAGCATTGGCAGGCTTGCCTTGCCGGCGATGTCGGAGGCCTTTGTGGCCATGGCGGGTTCTCCGCCTGCTCCCCCAGCTGAGACCGTCCCGGGGATGACTGACGAGGTCGATTCTCGGCCGAGAAGAGAGGTGGGCGATGGAGCAGAGGACCAGGTCGGCGACTCCTCCTATGCGCCGTTTTAAAAGTTGTCGTTGTCGTTACCCGAGAGGGTTTTTTTAATTTCTTTTTCAAACTTTGGTTGCCCAAGGGGGCTTTTGTTCGAACTTCGAGGACATCACGTCCTTCTTTTTTTATGAATTACTTTTTCGAAATCTTTCATGCCTTAGCATAGATTTTACTGTCTTTCTGTCTCAACATAACCATTGTGGCGATTCGAGCCTTTCTAGAGGAACCGAGCGAATAACTTGTCGTGTTGCCTTAGAAGGTTCGTTGCGATCTTTTAAGTTAGCCGCATTTGAGCTCGAGTTCTTTGCCAAGAAAGGTTCGGGGCGTAACTTCTTCGTAATGTAAGATTCAGGCTTAATCACCGAAGAGAAGTATTAAGTGTGAAAACGAATCGAAGTAAACTTACAAAGATCCGACTTGGAGTACGTAGAGGTCGCATGCTTGATTAGCTGTCTTGACCTCGTTATTTTGCCTAAGGGGTGGGGCAGCCCCCCCCGATTCTTTTAATCCGTATAAGGTTTAGAAGAATTGTATTCTTAAGGGAGATCATTATGGATCTCTTTCTTTGGAACTATCATTTCAGTTCGTTCGTGGTGGGAGGACCGTTCTAGGTCGCTTGTTTTTGGGACGATCATTTCAGTTCGTTCGAAGCGGGAGGACCGTTCTAGGTCGCTCGTTTGAAGGGATAATTTCATATCACTTGGTTATAGAAGGAATAATTTCATATCGCTTTGAAGGGATAATTTCATATCGTCTTGTTATTTGGAAGAGGCCATTTCAGGTCACTTGGGAAGGATAATTTCATATCGCTTTGACTTAGAAGAGATAATTTCATATCTTTCGTTTCGGGAAGGGATAATTTCATATCACTTGTTTTGGGAGTGATAATTTCATATCGCTTTGCTTATAGAAGAGATAATTTCATATCACTTTGGTCTTTTGCGAGAGGCCATTTCAGGTCGCTCGAAATAGGATAATTTCATATCGTTTGCTTTAGAAGTGATAATTTCATATCACTTTGGTCCGTTGGAGGAGATAATTTCATATCAACGTAATGGCTCTAACAGGAAGAGACGTTTGATTAGAAGACTTATTTTGATTTCACAAAGATAAGTTAGTTTGACTTCGTTAGAAGTTGTCAAACTCAGTGAGAGCTCTGTGTTTGGGGGGGTGGCTGCGCTCGAAGTCGAGCTGCCTACGTACCCTTTTAGGGGATCAAGCCATTTCGTAGTTCGATTATGTTGATGTACTTCTAGTGGAAATACTTTTTGAGGTTGATGATGTTCCAAGGTCGTAGTTTGGGCTTCTGGGTTTCCACCGACTTGAGTCGGTAGACCCCGTCCTTTACGATGTCGGTGACCTGGTAAGGACCTTCCCACTTCGCTCCTAATTTTCCAGCGTGTTCTTCCTTTTTATGGTCGAACACTTTCCTTAAGACGAGCTCTCCTACTTGAAACCTCCGAGTTTTGATTCGGGAATCATAGTAGCGAGCCGCGGCTTGTTGGTAATTCTGGAGTCGAGCTAATGCGAGGTTCCTTCTTTCGTCGGCGAGGTCGAGCTCGTCAGTTATCATCTTGTTGTTAAGTTCCTCTTGTCGCGGGCATTCTTCTTTGCGAATGCTTGATACGAGAATTTTGGCTGGTACTACCGCCTCGATTCCGTAAGCTAGCGAGAAGGGAGTCTCGCCAGTGGATTTGCGGGGGGTAGTCCGGTAGGCCCAGAGTACGGCTGGGAGCTCGTCACTCCAGGTTGTTTTGCACTCGTTGAGCCTTTTCTTGAGGCCGTTCATAATCGCTTTGTTGGCTGCTTCTGCTAGCCCGTTCCCTTGGGGGTAGCGTGGCGTTGAGTAAGTCAGCTTTATGTTCCAAGTTCTGCAGAACTCTTTGAACGTGTTTGATATGAACTGAGGTCCGTTATCGGTAACGATCTCATGGGGTAGTCCATGTCTGCAAACGATGTTTCGCCAGACGAACTCCTTAACGTGCACGTCCTTAATTTTCTGGTATGACTCTGCTTCAATCCACTTGGTGAAGTAGTCTGTCATCACCAGTAGATGTGTGGCTTTCTTTTTGCCAGATGGGACCAGCGGTCCAACGATGTCCATTCCCCACCGCATGAATGGGTACGGCGATGAGATAGAGGAGAGTTTCTCCGACGCTTGGTGGATAATTGGGGCATGCTTTTGGCATTTATCGCACTTGTTGGAGAAAGATTCGCATTCGGTGGCCATTGTTGGCCAATAGTAGCCTTGCCTTTTGATTCGCACGGCCAATGCTCGTCCTCCGGAATGGCTTCCGCAGGATCCGTCATGTGTTTGTGTAATGACGGCTAGGGCTTGCTTTTTGTCAAGGCATTTAAGGTAAGGTCCGGAGAGGCTCCTTTTAAAGAGCTCTCCTTGTGTGACACAGTACCTCACACTTTGCATTTTAAGTTTCCGCGCCTCCCACTTGCCATCGGGAACTTCGCCGTTTGTGATGTATCGAAAGATCGGAGTTCTCCAATCTTCGTCATTGTTAGGCTCAGGTCCCTGACTAGTGGATGCGTTTTGAATTGGTCCGTCGGGGACGTTCGCGACGTATATGGTGTTTCTAGGATCAAGATCATCATTAATCTCGATGATGTCGCTATTAGTGCCTCCGGGACATTCTTTGCGTTTGACATCGTTTTTCACAGCGGTTTGCGTTTGAATCTTTCAAGGACAGAGCTTTGAGAGCTATGTCGATGCTTGGTTTTTCTATCCCTTCGACTGGTATGATTCTTTTGAGGTTAGGATCTGATGTCGATGCTAATGCGGCTAGCGCATCGACTGCAGTGTTTTCACCTCGTGGGATTCGTGTTAGATCGAAGAATTCGATCTGTTCGGCCAATGTATGGACTACCCGTAGGTATGCTTCCATTCGTTCGTCTTTGGCCTCGTAGTCGCCATGATATTGGCTTGTGACCAGTTGGGAATCGCTGAAGGCATTTACTTCTCGGGCTCCTATTGCTATCGCAAGTCTAAGCCCGGCTATCAGCGCTTCGTATTCTGCCTCGTTATTCGATGCGTCGAAGCCCAATCTAAACGATTGTTCTAACACTTCACCCGTTGGGGAGATTAATTTCACTCCGACTCCGGACCCTTGTCTTGAGGAAGCTCCATCGACGTAGAGTTTCCATCTTTGGGTCGAAGTCGGGTCGAGTTCTATAGTCGGAGGGAGCTCGATTATGAAATCTGCCAGTACTTATGCTTTTAGGCATGTTCGAGCTTTGTATTCAATGTCGTACTCGCTGAGTTCGATAGCCCATTTGACCAATCGACCTGATTGGCTTGGACTGTGAAGGATGGTTCTCAGTGGCTGAGAGGTCATCACTATTATCGAGTGCGATTGAAAATACGGTCGGAGTTTCCGAGCCGATGTTACTAGCGCTAAGGCGAGCTTTTCCATGGCGGGGTATCTGGTTTCAGCGTCGATCAAGGTCTTACTGATGTAATACACCGGCCGTTGTTCGTTCTGTTCTTCGCGAACCAGGACTCCACTCACTGCTGCCGTCGAGACAGCTAAGTAAAGATAAAGGGGTTCTCCTTCTACTGGTTTCGCCAGTATGGGTGGTTCGCTTAAGTAAGCTTTGAGCTGAGTGAATGCCTCTTCGCACTTTTCGTCCCAAAGGAACTTTTTGTTTGCTTTGAGCAAGTGATAAAAGGGTAGACATTTATCAGTCGACCTCGAGATGAAGCGATTCAGAGCAGCTATTTTGCCGGTTAGGCGCTGGACTTCTCGCGTTGTTCTGGGAGATTTCATCTCTGTGAACGTTGCGATCTGTTTGGGGTTCGCTTCGATCCCTCTTTCGGTTACTAAGTAACCGAGGAACTCTCCTGAAGGGACCCCGAAGGTACATTTAGCTGGGTTGAGTTTCATCCCGTACTTATTGAGAATGGTAAAGCATTCTTTTAGTTGGGGGATGTGATCCTCGTACCTAGAAGATTTTACCAGCATATCATCGATGTAGACCTCCATGGTTTTGCCTAGGAGTCCTGAGAACATCTTGTTGACGAGGCGCTGGTAAGTTGCTCCTGCGTTTTTTAGTCCGAAGGGCATGACTTTGTAGCAGTACGTGCCTCGATCAGTTATGAACGAGGTCTTTTCTTGGTCTTCAGGGTTCATCAATATTTGATTGTACCCTGAGAACGCGTCCATAAAGGATAGTAGCTGATGTCCAGCGGTGGCCTCGACCAGTCGGTCGATGTGCGGGAGCGGGAAGCTGTCCTTTGGACATGCTTTGTTGAGATCCGTGAAGTCTACACAGACCCTCCACTTTCCGTTCTTTTTCTTAACCACCACGGGGTTTGCGAGCCAGTCGGGGTACTTGACCTCTCTGATCGATCCGATTTTTAATAGCCGATCGACCTCGTCATTGACGGCTTTGGCCCGTTCAGGGCCTAGTTTTCGACGTTTCTGTCTTACCGGTTTGTAGGTCGGGTCGACATTCAGCTCGTGGCTGGTTACGTCGATGTTTATCCCTTTCATGTCTGCTGAAGACCAGGCGAAGGAGTCGACGTTCCTTTTGAGAAAAGAGACCAGTTCGTTCTTGACTGGCTCCGATAGGTCGATTCCTATGCCAACGAGTCTTTCGGGATGAGCCTCGTCTATGCAGACCTGAGTCGTGAGGTCCTTTGGGGGTCCTATTTGACTGGGGTCGTTCGACCTTTTGGTCTGTATGGTGGCGAGCTCGTCCTCTTTCTGTAATTGCTACGCAGGGGATTTCTCGATCTGTTTGAATCCGTTCATGTAGCAATGGCGAGAAATCTTTTGACTTCCGTGAATGGTTTTGATCCCTTTGGGTGTCGGGAACTTTACGCATTGGTGGTAGGTCGATGGTACCGCTTTCATGTCGTATATCCATGGTCGACCTAGGATTGCGTTATAGGGAGCTGGCCGATCTACTATGACGAACTCTGTCATTCTCCGAACTCCTCCAGCGATTACTGGGGCGAAGACAGAGCCCATCGAGTATGTCGTTTCACCAGCAAAACCTACTAGTGGCGTCTTTTCTTCTACAACCTCGGAGTCGTTGAAGTCCATCTTTTTGAACGCATCGTAAAAGAGGACATCTACCGAACTCCCTGTGTCAATCATAATCCTTGAGAGTTCGACATCTCCCACTACTAGACAAACGAGGAGAGCGTCGTCGTGTGGTTTGTCGAGATTACTTGTCTCGCTCTCGTGGAAAATGATCTCGTGGTCTGGACCCAACATTGGGGTCTTTCCCCTTCTGTCGGTCTCGACTCTTCTCTGAAGAGCTTTGATCGAATTGACCGAGTCGCGGCAAAGTTTGGAGCCACCGAAGATGAAGTCGATTCGTTTAGGGGGTATAGCCCGTACACCCCCCCCCCCCCCGCAGAGACAAGGGAGATTGATTGTTGAGCGTAAACTTTTGGCAGGAGCCGGAGGCGGGGATAGTGCCGAACCTCCCGAGGTACCGCTAAGGTTAAGCTCGCCGAGGATGAACTCGACTCGCTTCCGCGACCCTTGAGGGAGTGTTTCGGGAGATTCCGGCTCTTTTGACCATTCCCGTTTGTTTTGAGAGTGCTTTTTAGAGTTCGACTCCTTGGTCTGTTTGTTTTCCTTTTTGTCGGACAGAGTTTCCTCCTCGACCTCGGAGTCTTTTTTGCTTTCGGACACTTGTTTTTGAGCCTCCGCTTTAGCTCGAGTATAGCAATCCTCGGTCGAGTGTCCTCTCTTATTGTGGAAATCACAGAATTTTTCCTTGTCGAACTCGAATTTCTTCGAGCTCTTTGGGCTCTCGACCGCGTTGACGTTCCCTGACTTACGGGAATCCTTTTTCGAGTTTGAATTCTGCGGACCCGATGGGTTCCTTTCTTTCCGGTGTTTTTCCCTGAGGGCCGTGGTTTCGTCCTCGAGGCGAGCAATGGCCGATGCGCGATGGAGGGCGTCATCGAGCGTTTGGGGTTCGCGGACCGTTATTTCCTGTTGAGAACCAAAGTCCTCGTCTTAACGCTTCTATAGCTACCTCATCTCGTGGGTTCGCGATTTTGGATTTTATTTCCTTGAATCGGTCGATGTACGAGCGAAGTGTTTCGTCGGGTTTTTGAGAGACGCCAAATTAAGCTTCCTCGGTAGTCTTTTCCTCGATGAAAACGGAGTATTGTTTGAGGAAAGCCGTCATGAACTGGGTGAAGTTGTCAATGGACCTTTCTTCCAGTCCGGCAAACCATTCTAGGGCAGAACCTGATAGGTTTTCCGCGAAGAGCCTGCAGAAGGCTGGCTCCCTCTCCTCATCGGTAAGGTACACCCTTGCCATCGCTAGTCGGAATGCCCTGATGTGGGCTTTCGGGTCCGATTTCCCAGAGAATTCTGGAAACTTAGTTTTCTTGATCTCTCGGATTCTTGCAAACGCAATCCGATCTGTGAACGGCGTTTGTTGTGTTTCTTCGATCACTCGATCGATGTCAGGAGCCGCGCTCGTCGCCATGTGAACTTTTGAGCTCAGACTGTTAAACTGGGCTTTAGCCTGTTCAATGTATTGTCTAAGCATATCGTGTTCATCGCCCTCTGCGGGTGCGAACTGGACTTGTGCCTGTCCTGACGCTTGTTCCGGAAAAATGGGGTCGAGGAGATCGATCGTTGGGATCGACCTCGTCTGATCGACCTGTGGCGTTGGGAACTGAACTGAGTTTGATCCATTAAGGAGTCCCGAGCTCGAGGCGAAGGCAGAACCTCCTAGTTGCCTCGGTCGGGTGTTAGAGTTACTCGGGAAAGGTGGTGGCCCGGGTAATGGTCAGTTTCTTGATCAGGTTGGATCTGCGACCATTGAACTCGAACCAAATGGGGTCGGAACCGCGATAGGGGTCATTGTTGGGCGGAAGCCGCTATTTGACGTATTACCGAAATGTCCCGACGTTCCCGGAGGAGTTACTACTTGGGAGAAGTCCAAGCGAGTACACGGTGGAGGACTTATGGGAGTTCGCGTTTTTCTGCCCCCTTGGCTTTGACTGGCGAGCTCTTCAAGACGGGCGTTCAGGTGACGCTCTTGTTCTTCGAGCTGCGCTGCCAGGGAACGGTTTGCGACCTCTTGGGCCCTTGCGCTTGCCTCGTTGTTTCTCGTTTGATCTACCAACAGGCTTAACATCGAACGGATCTCGGCAAGATCGCTTGGTCCTTGTCTCTGTGGAGCGGAAGGTAGTGGTGAATTGGGTCTGGTTACTCCAGATCCTCCTCCCGGGGTGGGTATTGAGTTGTTTCTCATCCACACCCAGTTTCTGCTCGGATCATTAGTTCCTGACAAAACGTTTGTCGGAGTCTGGCTTGTCGCGATTGTTTGAGCGACGGAGCCGGCTGGTGCCGCGGTCGTGGAGACTGAGGCGGAGCTCGTCAACACGCCGTCGGTCTGACCCATGTTCCTTACCCCGGTAGTGTTCTGAGGAACGTTGTCGACCGTTTGAGGGCGGTCAACCGGTGGTGTGGCGCTGGGAGAGCCAGTTTGGTCGGGATTCATCTCGATCTATCGGATCTAGGATCTGATTCTTAAGATAGGAAAGGCTATAGAATGTCCCCACAGTCGGCGCCAAATGTGAGATCCGAGATTCACACTAAGAATTTGTATTCGTGGATTTGGACTTTTGGATATAGAAATGGTATAGTTTCCTATGAATCAAAGACTTTATTGAGATTGATCGTCGAGATATAACAAACACAGTCGAAAAGAGAGTACAAAGTATGGAATCGAGCTATCTAGTCGAAGTGTTCTTAGCCTAGGTTGGAATTGTTTTTGATGAGCCGCCACTTCTTCCTTTAAATAGTCTCCACTCTCATCTCTTCGTCCTGATACTTCGGCCTCGTCGTTGTAACGATCTCCGAGATTCGTGCGGATCAGTTGAACTGACGAAGACCGAGTTGCTCTATCTCCACGTCATCCTCAGCCGATCTCGAGCTCGATCGTCTCCGGCTTCGGCGTCGTCTGGGCCTCTCTAAGGCGCTTGCTTTGCTTGGGCCCAACAAGAGAGTTGACTCTCCCGTTTATCTTTGATTCTGGAATGGGCTCGTAATTACGGACCTTTGTCTTGTCTGTTAATGGGCCGGATTTCCTAGAGGGAAATCCAGTACCAACAGTCAACTTAAATGGTTGGTCTGATATAATGGTTTTAGAAACGCGTTTTAGATTGGTAAAGCTCATATGCCATCTCGAATCTGTGTTTAGATTTATCGGGCTATAATCTGGTGATCAATTTTAGTTATGTAGCAATGTTATATACTAATTTATATGAACAAGACTCGTCTTCTGCTTTACTTTTATATTTCTTTAAAGGGGCCTCTTTGAAAAAATATAAAGATCATCAATTTTCAAAAAAAAGATTGTAAATTTCACTAACCCAAGGAACCCTTATTCTATGCATTATGTCTTAAATTATTGCATGGTTACTTATCTTTTTCTTTTGGTCAAAGATGTTTTGCAATCAAAAAGGTTCAGTTACAAACTAAACATTAAATGAAACTAAGGCTTCTTTAGCCAATCAAGTTTTTAGAACGAGGTAGAAAATGGCAAGATGGTGAAGAGAAAGAGAGAGCAAGATTCCTAATATCGTAAAGGATGCATGCAATTTCTGTAATCTCCAGCCCATTGAAAGGGTAGTAATGAGGACTGACGAGTTCGAAACATACTTAGATTTGGTAAAGACATGCATTTATCGCAGCCCGAAGACCATGTTTGATTGCGAGAGCTTCTGGTGTCAATGTTGAACCCACGAAATTCCTAACTGATGTTCCCTGGATTGGAGAGGTTAAGTCCGGGCTGATGATGCACCAACCCATACATGCAATGTGCGAATCCGATTTCCAAGCTCCATCTGCAAATAAAGTTGGCAAGGACTCAACATAAGCAAAGGCTGGGGAACTTCTTGATAAGATAAAGATTTCAAGAGAGACATAGTAGTTTCCCAAGATTTAGCGTCAAGGAAAGCTTTCCGGAGGATGTTCGCGGCTGTCGAAGTTATTCCCTCAAAGACACGATTATTACGAGCATATCACATATGCTAGATCCGCCACGGGTGGAGCGGAGAAGCAGCAAGTCCCACCGGTGGTAAGGTGACCCAACCATGGCTATTAGCGAGCAGAGTCCTCATGTTTGCGCATTGGATTGGTGGGAGAGATCCATAGTTGATTGGTGCTGAAGACCAAAATTGAGACGCCATCGAGCAAGATAAAAAGATGTGGGAAATGCTTTCTTGTTTACCACTTAACCTGCATGTTGCAGCATTTGGTACACCTGTGAAAGAGAGTAACGATCCTACTGGGAGTGCATTACTCAAGGATCGCCACATGAGGTGATTTGTCTTTGGAGACGTGACGACATTCCAGACATTTCGCCGCTAGTTAAAGCTTGAGTCTGGACTTTGAAGGAGCCTCCCTTTGTATCGTTATAGCCTTTCTTAGTATAATACACACCAGACTTTCCATGGATCCAAATCATTTGGTCTAGAGGTTTACGATAGCTGGGGATAATCGAGCGTTTAGAGTCCTCATAAAGAGGTAAGTGATGACGGATGGCTTGTACATTCCATTCATTGCTAGATTCATCGAGTAAATCCGCTAGTTTAAGATTTGCACTTGCTTCTGTAGGTGGACCAAAGGGGGTGAACGCTTGGGAGGTGGACAGCCAGTGATCTCTCCAAATATCAGTAGACTTCCCGTCACCCACACACCAACCTAAGCCTCTCTTGAGAAGGTTTAAACCCGCCAAGATCCATACCAGCCATGAGAGGCTGACAGGCGGGGTTTGCAGTCTATGAACTCGCCATTGTGACAATATTTTCCAAGTAGAACTTGGACAAGAAGGGATTTCGGGTCTTGGATAATACGCAAAATGAGTTTAGCGAGAAGGGCGGCGTTGAAAGCTTCAATATCTAAATCCCAAACCTCCATAGCTCTTTGGAAGAATTAGCTTATCCCACTCAACCCACTCCATTTTTCTCTTGTCCAGAGAGGCATCTCATCAAGAGCGAGTAAGGATGGATTAGATCCTCTTACATAGAGAGATGGACAGCTTGAAGCATGACATGGAGTAGTTAGGAAGGGCCGAGAGAACTGATTTCAGAAGAATTTTTTTTCCGGCGCCCGAGAGAAACTTATTTGTCCAACTATGTGATCTTTGTCGGATTTTATCCACTAGGCCGGCGAAAAAAATATTTCTTCCTTCTACAAAAATTCTCCGGTAATCCCAAATAATTTCCGGTTCCTCCCTCTTTATCTATCCCAAGCTCGTCTTCATACACGAGTTGATTCTCTTCATCTTCAATCACCGTAATCCGGTGTCTAGCCTATATTGATTTTGTAACAGAATGGAAGTAACGGGAATTACGATCTCCATTTTGTAACCATAGGACACAGCTCCTTTGCCTCCAAAAGTTCTCCTCGTTCTTGTATGCAATGTCAAGATCCTTCGTGAATTCAACAATTTTCACTTGCACAGGAGAAGCAGTAGATAGAGCCGCTTCCATCTTGTCTTGAAGCTCTATAATAGCTCTAGCATTTTTCTCTCTTTTCTCCTTTGCCCAAGCAATAATTACCCGACGGCAGCGGTTAGTCTTTGTAGTTACCAACTCCTCTAGTTCCGGTTTCCAAGCAGATTCCACCAAAGCTTTCACGTCTTTGTCCTCGTTCAGATTACGATCATAACGGAATGGTCTTCGTTTGAGGCGCTTAGATGAGTCAAGTGTAGTGACCAAAGGCATATGGTCTGATCCTTCATAACGAAGATAGGTGCTATGACCCGAGGGAATAACTCCGACCATGTACAGTTTCTCATTGCTCGATCAAGCCTTTCTTGGATAAAGTGAGAAGATCTTGTACCTCTCCAAGATAAGGGATCACCGGAATGCTTAACATCCCACAGCCCGTTAGTAGAGACGAAGCTGCAAAAGGGAACAAATGAGTTTTCGCAACGGGCAGGGCCTCCCTGCTTGTCTGAGTTTTCCAGCAGCTCGTTAAAGTCACCAGCTATTAACCAGGCTTCATCCTTGTCCATAACCATTCTGACACATAATCCAAAAATTTTGCTTGCATGGTTACTTATCTATGCATTATTCCCTGGCCAGGTACTTGAGTGTGTGTGTTTGATGAAAAATTGTTATTGCAATGGCTATGGAAGAAGCTAAGGCATCATATTTTTCCTAGGGATTGCTCTAGAGATAAGAGATCTACAAAGTGTGTGCCCCTACGAATTCTTCAATACCTTTTCTCACATTTCCCCATTTCGCTTTTTCATTTTTTCTGTTAACTTACTTTCAAAAATGTTGCAGTATATACTGGAGACCAATGTATACCCACTCCAGCCAGAGGCTCTCAAGGAGCTTAGGAACATTACTCATAACTACCCTCGAGCTATGATGGCTACTGCATCGGACAGAGAGCAGTTAATGGAGATACTGATGAATCTGGTAAATGCAAGGAAGATGATAGAGGTTGGGTTTTTCACTGGATAATCTCTTCTCCTCACTGCTTTGACAATACCATAAGATGGCAAGGTATATGCATATGACCTAGAAAAAGACAGAAGTTTTTTTACACGGCCCGTCCCGGATGAACCGGAAACGGCGTCGTGTGGCACCGGTCAACCGGGACGGTCCAACCGGGCTGCCTTTCAACGTGGTCCCAGGATCCCGCGCGCTTCCTTTGGTTCAAATCCACCAAGTACGTCAACCGATCAATCAATCCTGCATCCGTACATGCGAGGGGAAAAGGGATGGAAAGGGGAGAGGACTGAGTAATTGTTTCAAACACAATTACCCAGCGAGGGCGAATTCAAGGAATCCGCGATCCCGGCTTGCGCCACACAACTACGAAACGAGTACTAAGCTAATATCACCTTGCACGCAAATGCCCGAAGGCACACTACAATCAACCTACGAATAACTACCTGTCAATGGTCACAAACTCGTGCCTCTGCCCTATCCGCACCCCACCAACCGGCCATTACGCCCTTTCCCACATCAAAAAAACGGCCCGCGGACCTTCCCCCCAAACTGAACGAACGAACGAATAGGGAGGGGATCGTCAAACCCTCCACCGAACGAACGAACCACCGCGCGAACGAACATGGAGCGGATCGTCAAACCCTCCGCCAAACGAACAAAAGGACAAGAACGAAGTGAACCCTGCACCTTGCCCTGCAATCAATTCTACGCAACCAGCGCCACGCAAGCCTTCATACACAAGCAACGTTTTCAGTTTAAGTGGTAACCTAGTTCTAGGTGCTCAATCATGTCCGCACAGTCAACGTTTTCGATTCAAACGGTAACCTAGCCATTCTACGTTCCAAACAATCACATGGTGCACATTACGAACCTATGCTACCTAGGAATGGGACATTAACAAAGGACTAGCATCGGAAATTGAAATGGAGCAAACAAGGGTTACGTCCGGTCCTCACCTTGGCCAAAGAAAATCAAAAGCTTAATTTAGGAATCCCTGACGCCCAAATGGACCTCGGATCTGGAAAAAGGAAGGAAAACAAGTGGATTAGGCTTTCGTTTCGCTTAAATCGGCCTAAGGATGAGCTAGTTATGATCAATTGAAAATGACTAGCCCAAACCAGCTAAACCAACCTAAACCGAACTAAACCGGAATTGAAATTGAAATTGAAATAAAAATTGAAAACCGAACCAAACCGAACCAGTCAACCTTAACCGAACCGAACCGACCGGTCAACCCAGGTAAACCGAACTGGTCAACCCGACCCGACCCGGTCAACCGAGTTGACTCGATCGCCGACGAGTTGACTCGGCGGCGGTCCGGCGGCGGCTCCGGTGGTTGGCGGTGGCGGCACTCCGGTGAACGGCAGAGGCGCGTGATGACGGCGGCGGCGCTTGATCGTACGGCGACAGCGCGTGAGATCCACTCGCTGATCTTCAGGTGGCGCGTGCGGGCGCGTTCGATGGTTGTTGGAGACGAGGTCGGTGGCTACGGCTTCGTCTCGACGAGCTGAACGCGATGGTGTTCTCGGATTTTCTAAATTTATCACGGATAGAAAGTTACGAGGGTTTTAGTGCTTGGGTTTAAGAAAAACATATCTAAAATTGAGCTAACGGGGTTACCTTCAACTCTACACGACAGAGGATCCCTAGATCTGATCTCTAGAAGTGGTGGCTACGGCGGAACATGAGCAGGGCTTCGCTGGAGATCTCTTCTTTTGATTTTCTAAAAGGTGCCACCTATTTAAATAGGAGAAGAGGAAGGGAACTATAGGATTTACAGAAAAGAAAGGTAGGCTTCGACTAGGATTTTGGGCTTGAGCTAGAATTTTGGACTTTTTCTTCAAAAAAAAGAGAGTAATACTTGGGTTCACCCCGAGAGGTGAACCCTTTTGTTCACCTCCACCTTTTTTAACCAATCAAATAATTCCACATAATCAAATATTAAAAAAAAAATGTTTTAAAAATAAGAAAATAAAAAACGAAAATAAAAGAAAAGAAAATATATTTTATTTTAGACAAAACTTAAAAATACTTTTTTATAAAAAATACTAAAACCTAAATCTCAATCTCTAAACCCAAAATTCTAAACCCTAAACCCTAAACGATAATTTGAACCTAAAATATTAAAATTAAAACTAAACCCTAATCTCTAAACTCAATATGTAAATCTTAAAAAATAATAAACTAAACCCTAAACCCTAAACCCTAACCTAAAGAGCTTAAACCCTAATCCATAAACCCTAAACCCAAAGAGCTTAAACCCTATACCATAAACCCTAATCCCTAAACCCAATATGTAAATCTCAAAAAATAAAAAACTAAACCCTAATCCCTAAACCCTAACCCAGAGAGCTTAAACCCTAATCCCTAAACCCTAAACCCAAAGAGCTTAAACCCTATACCATAAACCCTAATCTCTAAACCTTAAACCCCAAAGGGTTTACATTCAAAGGGTCCTTAATCCCTAAACCCCAAAAGTTTTAGATCCAAAGGGTCCATAATCCTTAAACCCTAAACCCAAAAAAAATTAAACAATAATCCCTAAATTCTAAACCCTAAAGGTCTTAAACCCTAAACCCTAAGCCGTAAACCCTAAACCATAATTCGTAGACCCTAAACTCTAATTTGTGAACTCTAAAAATATATAGATATTGATATATATTATTATCTATTTTTATAAAATATTTAAATGTCTTTAATTTCTTAATTTTAATTTTATAATTTTATTTAAAAATAATATTACATGGCATATTTTTATTGGTTAAAAAAGAGGGGATGAACAAATGGGTTCACCTCTAGGGGTGAACCTAAGTATTTAAATAGAGCTGGGTTTGGGGCCATTACATTTTTCACTTGTTTAGTACGCAAGATTTGTAGGTAATCGCCATCTTTATGAAAAGAAGCTCGGATGAAATATGATTTCCATTTATCAAGAAGGCTAGTGTTGAACACAAAATTGATTTCAGAGTCTGAAGCTCTTCCAGCCCTCGAGGAGCTTTTAAATGATGTTTGGCTTCAAACTTCTTTCTTTCGCTTTCACCGCATAATTATATTGCTCCAAGTGTGTGCCTTATTTTTACCCACATTTGGTTCAGTCTTGTCTTCCATTTCAATGCTTAAACTGATAACAGCACTAAAAGAGCTAAAGACCCATGGTTTTGTTCACGGAGGATAACTTGGTTAGAATTTTTTGTTTTATAAAAATGCTGAAGAATCTAAGAAGAGGCCTGTAGAAGCCATGGTTATCCATGGTTTTGTTCACGGAGGATAACTTGGTTAGAATTTTTTGTTTTATAAAAATGCTGAAGAATCTAAGAAGAGGCCTGTAGAAGCCAACCCCTCATCCCCTTTCCAACAAAAAGGCTAAATTCGCAACTCAACAGAAGACATGTCACTAAAGGAATCCTAAATATTTCTTACTGGAAGTTAAAAAGGTGTCTTGCGATAATAATCTTAAAACATTTTGAAAAAAGAGACGAAGTAACAACATGTCCACGTTGCATCTCCACATCCATCAAAACAGGGAGGGAAGAACTCATGAAGTAATGGAGAGACGTCGAAGCAGCATCAGACACCGAAGTTTGCATGTGCATTTGGGTGCACGTCCTGCAATAGAACATTTAGTTTGGATATGGGATTGCAGTCTCACACAAATACCAAACACAATACAGCTGCTTGAAATCAGACGAAGTAAAAAGAAGACACTATCTATAACCAGTTTCAATGTCTATAGAATTTCTATGTTTATTGGTTTTCAAAACTAAAATTCGTCAATGAACCAGTTTAGCTGTCTTTTTCCTAATCGTCATGGATAGACGAAATTTTCTAAATCTTAAGTGTTTAGTGCTAATACAATAAATCTAATATTAAGTATTTTGGAGGTTTTTCTCGTGAAAACCTTCATTTGAACTTCTTTGACCTAAAACATTCTGAGATTTTAACTACTCAGTCCAACAACAAAGTAAATGCAACATAGTATATATATATATATATATATATATATATATATATATATATATATATATATTTTTCTAACCGCAAGTCAAAAATATTTTTATTACAATACACAAAAGTCAAAACCATTTGAAATTCTCTGCTTCACTAAACAAACATAAGACAAAAAAGAGATTTTTCTCTCTCTTCGTGACCTCTGGGCACGACCTTGCGATTCCCGAAGTTGTGACTCGCCGTCTCTCAGTCGGTGCTTCTTCGTTATTTCATCTTCTCAGATGAGCTTTTATTTTCTCCCTGGTTTCCTTTCGATCGCTCTCATGTACAGGATGGACCGAGACCTCTCGATTTCTCTCCAGCAGCTTAATCTGGGCTTTGACAGAGCTCCCCTGAAGCTTTCAGGCGAGGCGACGCGCAAACATGATGCGAATCATAGACTGAGCCTGGTTGTCCAAGGTCTCAACCCGCCGCACCAGAACCCTGCAGGCCTTTGTCTTCTTCTTCCTCGGGTATGGCGGCTTGAGGGCAGAGTTACTAGCCGAATCAATGAAGATGGAACTGTCCAATTCTTCTTCCGTCAAGAACATCACCTCCTCACTGTGCTCGAGAACGAGACGTGGAGCTACCGGGAGTGGATGGTTCTCGTTGATCGATGGATACACCGCTTTGCTCCTGATTTTCTCCAGCTCATAGCCTTCTGAGTTAAGATCAAAAACATTCCGGACGATTCCCGGGAGGATCGCGCAATCCGGGAAGTGGCTAGTGTTCTTGGGCACGTGGATGATATCATTATCCAGCAACCCTCTCGTCTCCAAGCTGGTGAGATCTGGGCGCGCGTTACTCTGAATGCTTATAGGCCTCTTATCTTTGTGAGGTTTGTTCGCTTTGATCCCAACGCTGAGCCGATTCTGGTTCGCTTTGTTTTTGAGAAGCTTCGTCGTTTCTGTGCTTCGTGTGGAAGCTTGTGTCACGCGATTGACAACCGTGATGTCCCGGCTCCTTTGATTCCTGCGGTTTTTCCCCTTCACGCTCATCCTCCCTCTCCTCCGCCTAGTCCTCTGCCGCAAGGAGGTCTTGATCTCCCATCTCCGGTGATCTCTCAGCCCTCCGGCCCGTTGGATTTGGTCGCTGACATTGAAGCTCTCGGTGATGAGGCTGACTCTAGTGCTCGTCAGGCAGCGAACCCGGCTCCTGTGGTTCTATGAAGTTCTGATCTTTTGCTTCCTGCGGAAGTTATTCCCGCTCAGGTTGTGATGTCTCCTGGGCTCCTGGGTGTTGGACCATCCCATACTGCTGAATCATCTCATGGCAAGAAGCGAAAATCTTGGGAAAATGAGGATGCGGAAGCTTCTTCTTCTACTCATCAGAAGACCAACAGTGGCTTTACTAGTTCCGTTCCGGGTACGGTGGCGCCCCAAAGGCCACCGACTTCTCCATGAGGCTTGTTCAATGGAATTTCCAGGGATTGAGGGGTAATCTGACAATTCCCTTTTTGAAGGATATCATGTGTACATATAAACTTGATATCCTCCTCCTCGTAGAAACTAAAAATAATGACAGCTTTGTACATAGTTTAGGAGCTGTTCTTCACTTCCCACACCATTTTGT
The DNA here is from genome assembly GCA_030180135.1 of Orychophragmus violaceus. Classification (NCBI taxonomy): domain Eukaryota; kingdom Viridiplantae; phylum Streptophyta; class Magnoliopsida; order Brassicales; family Brassicaceae; genus Orychophragmus; species Orychophragmus violaceus. The sequence continues at coordinate 17,076,075 of CM058236.1, forward strand.
TGTTTCTCCTAGCGGGCTTAGTGGGGGTGTCGCAATTTTTTGGCGTGACTCGGTGAAGTGTACTTTTGTAACAGAACCATCGCTTCACTTTTCGGATATATTAGTAAATGACTGTTCAAACTCTTTTTCGCTTTATTATGTGTATGGAAATCCTTTTAGACATTTACGACAGCGGCAATGGGACCGGTTACTCTCGGCTCTTCAGTATTCTTGTTCCCAGCGTCCCCAGTTGCTTCTACTTGGAGACTTAAATGACATACAATCGAACGATGAGCAGATTGGGGGCGTTCTCAAACCGGATTGGTATTTCTCACGCTTCCGACGGTTGCTTAACGCGGCTGACCTTCATGAGCTCAAAACTTTTGGTGGATCCTTCACGTGGATGGGCAATCGGGCCTCTGGCCCTATTCGCTCGAAGCTCGATCGTGCTCTCGCTACCCCGGATTGGTATGCTCTCTATCCTCAAGCTCGGGTCCAATTACTTCCATGGATTGGTTTGGATCATCGGCCCTTACTTCTCCACACGGAAGCCCCCATATTCAGGGTAGTAAACTCTTTCGTTATGATAATCATTGGAGGCTCCTAGACGAGGTTCATGATCTTATAGCAGCCACCTGGTCCTCTCAATGTGCCCCCCTTCCTCCCTCAGGGTTTGCTGCAGCCCTCAAGAAGTGTTGTGCCTGTCTGTCTCGCTGCAAAGCTTCTTATGTGTCAAATTCACGGAGGAAAATCCAACAGCTCCAGCTCTCTATCCAACATGAGTATGACGCTCGACATCCGGATCACAATCGGATATCGGAACTGAAGCTCCAGCTGAGTTCTGAATACAAGCTAGAAGAGGAATTTTGGCGGGTTAAGAGTAGGGTTCTCTGGTTGCAGGCTGGCGACAAGAATACTCAGTATTTTCATGCAATCACGCAGCAACGTCGGTGCACCAATCATATTTCCTCGTTGGAAGACGCTCAGGGTACACTTTTCTCTTCTGAACGCGATCTTCAGCATCTCACGCACCAGTACTTCACGGATCTATTCTCTTCCTCGTCTCCTACCGACCTAGACCCTATTCTCCGTTGTCTTCAACCTAAAGTTACGAAGGATATGAATGTCCAGCTAACTTCACCGGTTTCTGAGGAAGAAATCTATCATGCTCTATCTCATATCTGTGTTGATAAGTCTCCAGGTCCGGACGGCTTTAATGTTGGGTTTTATCTCTATCATTGGAATTCTATCAAGGACAGCGTTATGCACTATGTCCAACACTTTTTTGCCCATGGTTCTCTTGCTCCGGAGATTAATGATACCCTCGTGTGCCTTATTCCTAAACTCGCAGCCCTTACTCAGGTGAAGGACTTCCGGTCTATTAGTCTCTGCAATGTGGCCTACAAACTCATCTCTAAAGTGCTCGCCGATCGTCTTAAGCCTTTTCTTAACCAGATCATTACGGAGTTTCAGTCAGCTTTTATCCATGGGCGCCTTATCACTGACAACATCATCATAGGTCATGAACTCTTGCACTCCTTAAAAACCAAGAAGATTAAGCACCCTTTTTTGGCCTTCAAGCTGGATATTTCTAAGGCTTTTGATAAGGTTGAATGGTCTTATCTCCTCGCAGTCATGCGCAAGCTTGGCTTCTCGGCTCAATGGTGCACATGGATTCACGCGTGTAATTCCTCAGTCTCCTACTCGGTTTTGTTTAATGGAGTTCCTGGCCCGACGGTCTATCCTCAGCGGGGTCTACGGCAAGGTGATCCTCTTTCTCCGTACTTATATCTCCTCTGTACGGAAGGCCTTTCTGCTTTACTCTCGCATGCGCAGCATTAGAACCAGATTCATGGTTTTAAGGCCAGTCGGAGCGGTCCTGCCTTCTCGCATTTATTCTTTGCAGATGACTCCCTGCTCATCTGTCGAGCGGATGTGACTGAATGACAGAGGCTCCTTGACCTGCTTCATATGTATTCCGCCGCCTCTGGTCAGTTTGTGAATTTTACAAAATCCGCCCTCATGTTTGGCAATGGTATAAGCTCGGGTTTACAACAATCCATTCTCTCTCTTATGGGAATATCTAAATTGGGAGGTTTCGGCCGGTATCTGGGTCTGCCTGAGTCTATCGGACGCAATAAGTATGACACGTTCTCCTTTATCGCGCTACGGGTTCAACATAAAATCGAAATTGGACTACGCGCTTCCTCTCGATGGCGGGTAAGGAGGTTATGCTTAAATCTGTAGCAACGGCCTTACCGACCTACTGTATGTCGTGTTTCCTTTTGCCCAAGCGACTCATCTCTCATCTCACCCGACTCCTTCACAACTTTTGGTGGTCTAATTCCCCTGCCCGTCATAAGCTTGCTTGGATCTCGTGGGATCTGATGACTCAACTAAAACAATACCTCTGCATGGGTTTTAAGGATCTCCACAAGTTCAATCTTGCTCTGTTAGCTAAGCAGTGCTGGCGCTTGATTCTTCATCCCCACTCTCTCTTGGCTCGAGTTTTGCAGGCCAAATATTATAGACATCTTAGTCTTCTGGATTCGCGGATCGGATCCCGCCCTAGTCATGCGTGGCGCAGTGTTTCTGCAGCCTTGCCTCTCTTGCGTCAAGGGGTTCAATGGTCGGTTGGCTTCGGATCTGATATTCGTATCTGGAAGGATCCCTGGTTGGATTCGCCTCCCCGCCCAGCCCGGTCTTCAACCTCCTCTTCCGCCCCCTCCTTGCCAACCCGGGTCTCTGAGCTTCTCATTCCTCACACAGCGCAATGGAACATTCCCCTTCTCCGAGCCTCTTTTACCCTGGAGGACCAGCGGTTGGCTCTCCGGATCCGCCCTGCGCTGACTCCTCTACCTGACTCTATGCACTGGATCCATACTGTCGATGGGGAGTATACTGTCAAGTCCGGTCATCATCAGCTCCTGAAGCCAGTCGGACCAGCTGATGCGATTTCTTCCCTTCGTGTTCAGTTATGTAAGCGTCTCTGGAAGCTCAATATTCCGCCTAAACTGCAACATTTCTGGTGGCGTGTCTTGCATGGCGGCCTCGCTGGCTCGTCGTCATCTCCGCCTTTCTCCAGATTGTCCACTTTGCGGTGAACATCAGGAGACTGCTAGTCATCTGCTTTTCCACTGTCGAGTTGCTCGTAAAATTTGAGAACTCTCCTCGCTATTTCGTATTAGTGAGCTGTTCAATCCAAATTCATCTCTTCTCTCTGTCTTTTGTGACATGTTAGATACCGCCTCCTCCCACTCCTCTCACGGCTTGTTTCTCTTCATCGGGTGGAGGCTGTGGAAGGCTCGTGACGACCTTCTTTTTCGTGGCATTTGAAGGCATATCGTGGATCTTCTGCATGTCTCCTTTGCTGATTTCACAATGTGGCATGAAGCTTCCGTTGCTTCTCCCCACCGTTAACCGCAACTCCCTTTGGTATCGCAGCACTCGCCGTCTTCATTCCCGGATGTTCTTAGCCGCTCTCAACCGTTGTGTTGTTGTACAGACGCATCTTGGGTCAGCCCTTCTTCTCGCGGGGGAATCGCTTGGACCCTCCACTCTGTAGACGGTCGTTATCTACTCTCCGGTTCAGCCTCTATCGACCCGATTGGATCATCTCTCCAAGCTGAGGCCTTGGCCCTTCGAGAAGCACTTTCTCATCTAAAACGGCTTTGCTATCGTGGGGTTACTTTTTGCGGGGATGCCGTCTCACTCTTCCGGCCCTTGACCGATCAGTTTGATTCTCTACACTTGGGACTTCCTCCGCATGATATCTATGGCTTCCTCCACGACACTCAGTCTTTGGCGGATCCTTTATGCATATATCCCGTAATGCTAATCGTATCGCTGATAGTTTAGCTAAATCTGCTCGTCTTTCTCTCCAATCTCTTGTAATCAAATGGTTTGTATAACTCTTCCTAATAATCTACTCCATCGTTGACTAAAAAAAAAAACAAACATAAGACTTTTTAGGTTAAAAAAAAGAGAAATTTTTGAAGTTGATACTACAAAAAAATATTAATATTAATTTTTAAAACCTATTTCAAATCTTTAATTTCTCTAAAAAAGTATGATATCGAAAAAAGTATCTAATTATTTACCTAAACAAATCTACATTCATTTAATTCATCTAATAATAATTATATATTTCAGTTCCGTAAAGATAAAATAATGAGATTCTTTAAGGAAAGCAATCTATTGGTATTTTAAATTAGATCGACCAAAATTTTTAGAATCGAATTAAAAAAAAAAAAATATATATATATATATAGCTCACATAAATGACAAATAAATTATAATTAGAAAATGTGTTAGCAACAAAAAATAGACAAATGAATATATATAAAAACAGAAATTCCACATTCATAGAAATAAATAGACAAAGTTTAGATGTGGAACCAGAAAAATTTTAAAACGGCACAAATGAAAGAGAATAAACATATTAGTTTGCCTAAAATTTTTTTTTTAATAAATTCAGTCACAAAATTTCCTGCAAAATAAAAGGAAGCCCATATTATAAAAAATAGTTATTCAAACTATATTAAAGAGTAATATTATGCACAAATAAACCATAAAATATATAAACTTTATATAAATAAAAAATGATACAAATAAAATATTTAAAAAATTTTCGACAAAGGGCTAAAAAAAAAGAAATGAACAATAATATATTATTGAAAAATACAAAAAATATAGTCTAAGAATAAAATAAAATAAATCTAAAACTAAAATATTAATAAAAAATACAAAACATAAAACAAATGAAATAGTTAATAATTTCTCATAAAAATGGAAAATCTATAGGTATAATATTATATTGCTAAAAAATTTAGTTTAAAAATAAAATAATAATAAAATTTGTATGACATGTATGACTTTTATTTTTTATATATTTTTTTATTTTTTTATTTTTTTATTTTTTTATTTTTTTATTTTTTTTTTATTTTTATTTTTATTTTTTTTTTTATTTTTTTATTTTTACTATTATTTTTTTATTTTTTATTCTTATTTTTTATTTTTTTATTATTTTTTTTTTTGTTTTTTTTTGTTTTTTTTATTTTTTTATTATTTTTTTATTATTTTGTATGACATGTATGACTTAACCTTTTAAGAATCAATTGACAATAAACCATGCATCACCATTGTAAAATATTCGAAAACAGAAACTACGCCATTATACGACAATTATGGGAAACAAAAACATTCAAATAAACAAACAAATTCCAAAAAAACCAATAGCACATCCGAACCCCCCACGCCAGCGCCGGGGTTAAAAACCACACTAGTAAATAGAAAAAGGAAATTACAAAAGGAGGTTTACGAAGAGATCACGTTCACCAGATCGAACGACAACGGTCCGACGATGGTTGTGCAACATCAACAGCATAACGTCTTAGACACCAACGGCGGCGGAACACGAGTAAACCCATGGTGGAGATGGTGATGAGTTGCGGCACCGACAACAAGGGTGTTGGTCTTCGATGGTATGCGACGTCTCTTACAGTTGACTACGGTGGAGATTATGACCAGTTACCCGGATCCGAGAAAGATGAAAACGAGGAAGTGACGGTGGAACTCCGTCGTAGAGGTTGGGTATGTGGTGTGGTGGCTCTAGGGGATCAAGCGTAGGAGGTGGTGTCAATGGCGGCTCATCTATGTCTTTTTTGCAGCTAAGGTTAACAACCATGAAGAGTGAGATATGTATATCGTGTATGTATGGCTGTAAAAACGTGAAAGAAATTGGGCTTCCTTGAGCCTAGGGAATTTTTTTTTTTGTTTTTTAAAGAAATGGGATAGTTTGTTAGGTTTTAGGTTGTTACAATTATCCTCCGCTTGGCACGAATTCTCCCCGAATTCAGATCATGACTCAGCTGCTCGCTTAAAACTCCAAAAGGCTTTGTATAATCTAATATCATTTAATCTTCGAACTCCGAGATTTCCTCATGAGATCCATTTACCCTAATAATTACTTTCTCTTGAACTTCTTTTCTAGGCGCTATAGAATTGAAACTGGTTGACTAGGCACAGACAAGTATTTACCGAGATCATTGGGCGGCTGCTCCGAAAAAAGCTTTGTCTCACTAACAATTTTTATCAATACTGACATCTAAAACACATCGTAAAAGTCTGCCAACTCTAATGCTAAACCCAGACTATACGCTACTGCCCCCAATCTGCTCAAAAATAGAGTACGGGCCCATGTACCTCGGCTTAAGCTTCTTCAACTTCGAGTTTTATATCATCCTTGAAATGTCCTTATTTTCATGTATACTTATTCGCCCACCTCAAACTCCAATTTCCAATTTCTTATTGCATATTTTCCAATTTCTACATATTTCTATTCTTTTTCCATATTTGCCTTTTCTTCTTATTTATTATTTGTTCTTCTTGTTGGAAGTTTCGGTTGATCCTGATTCAATTCTCATATTGATATCAACCTAAACATGCATTAGATCTAGGTGTTCTTATTTAGAAACATATGATCTCACCTTTTACCTGTTTGTTTGCAGCGGAATTGATGAACAGGTCAATGATCAGGGAGATACACCGAGAGATGGATCCTCCAAAGGCTCACACACGCAATCACCGGAAATTGGCTGCTAGACCACGAGGAAGAGAGGCGCAGAGAGAGGAGAGAAATCGCGGCTAGGGTTCGGTTGGAAGGAAAAACAGACTCAAGTTTTATTCATAAAACTTGTCTAATTCCTTTTGGGCTTTATGGGCCCAAATACCAATCTGATTAAATTCCATTTAATCAGACCCATTAATTCTTCTCTCTTAGTACGACAAATGCCTAGCACTTTTGTCGTACTTCTGCTAAGCCGTTCCAACATAATTTCCTGCTAGCTTAAGCGTGTGACCCATATGGGATCATACAATAAAGGTAATAAGTCCAAGACTTATAGATCATGAGCGGACTCTAGCAAGCCATCATGACCCCCAGCATTGTATGACTTATGTCTGATCACTGACATACTCTTACGTTATAGAGACAGTACAGAGATTGCTGGACACAATTCCAACAATCTCCCACTTGAACTGGAATCTCTGTATTCATAATCCCTTTCGTCTCAATATCTCGATTAGTCATAGGGCAAGATTAGTGTCATCCTTATAAAGCCTAATCATGTTCATCGGACTCTGATTTGATACTGACAATCCAAACGACTCGGGAAAGTCCGTTTGAGCATGGCCATGCGTTTTCCAGTATTCAAATCTCCGATTGGCCTAGAGATATTCACTCCATTTATATTGGAGGGACAAATCCCATCTTGTTCCATCACTGTAAACTACTCATTTCATGATGTACCCAAACAAGGTCCTTATAGCTATCGCGGAACGATAGCGTTAGACAATGATCAAAGTGCATCAGTCCATATGCAGTCACATGCATGCGAACTCAGGTCTAAGGACTATACTCTATAGTCGTAGTAAGAATCTCTTATGACACAGATATAAATATCCTGAAGAGTTCTTATAAGCGGGTCTTGTCCGGTCGTATGTTCCCAACATACACCTATGTACTGACTTTGATGCCGTGCATCTATGACACATTAAGACTTTGTCATAAGTCACGTACCAATCCAGTCTCACACGGTTGTTGGTGTTCCAATTTCAACAACCTTCGACTAGGGACAGGATGATATAAAACATTTATCAAACATAGGGTCTCATGATCAAGCTAAATGACTTCGATGACTCAAGATCAAGTCATTTACTTCGATGACCTATAAAATGGTTTATATCACTTTGGAACGATTATTTCATCACAGTTAAAATAATCTTGAAATAATAATTTCATTAAACATCTTAAATGTTATTTCAAGAACATATCCAATAACTAAATAAAGCTCTTTACAAACTCCCACTGAAATTAAGACTACATCTTAATTTCACTTATCCTACAGCAACAGTCCGCGACTCGTGCTTGGGCTCAAGGAGTGGCTTCGTTAATAGATTAGCAACGTTCTCATTCGTTGAAACTTGCTGATCTACTTAACATCTCTGTCATTTATCTTACGGAATAGGTTATTCCTCTAAGTGTTTGGATCTTTGATGTGCAGCTAGTCTCATCTAAGCTGGGAATCACATCAAGTTCAGTGATGAACTATTCTTTCCAAACAACCTCTTTCGCCGCTTCCCAAGCTGCGAATCATTCAGTTTAAGTCATGGAGTCAGCAACAGTGCCGTGCACCGCCAGACAGACACAAGACATATCCGGACTGTGACTGGAAATCATCTTTGTCTGTTGGAAACTTGCCTTTCAGACTCTATCGACTTGTAGCACCTCACTTTCTTCTTTACCTAAAGAACTTATCCTTAGTATTCCTTAAATACTTTAGGACATACTTTAGGAAACTTGATTCTTTGCTGGATTTGACTGGTCTTTACTTGTTTTGCTTAACATTAAAGCAATATCAAAAACAAGTACGTGTCATGGCATACATGATAGATCCACTTGCCGTCGCATATGAATCCTATCCATGCATTCAAGCTCAGCAGTTATCGTAGGACACTGCTTCTTGCTTAACGTATTGCCATGTGACATTGGCTTAAAAACCCTTCTTGGAGTGCTGGAAACGTGTAGGACTTTGTCAATTTAAGAATCCTGACTTTGTCCTACCAGCTCTTCTGGATCTCTATCTTTAGATCCAGAATCCAAGACTTTCGTGGCTTTACCCATGTCAATCACTTAAACCAACTCCCAAGCCAGTCCTTTACCGACTACAGCATTGGGACGTTGTTTCCGAGAATCAGTATGTCATCGACATTCATTTTGAGAAATGCAATATCGCTCCCACTAATCTATTAGTAAACGCTCAGTTCCATTTCGTTCCTGTTCAAGTCAAAACCTTGACTACTTCAACAGAACGAAGATTCCAACTCCGATATGTTTGCTTCCATCCATGAATGGATCGATGAAGCCAACTTACACAAAATGTGATTCTTCGGAGTCCGGGCTCACTTCTTTGAATTTCGCAGATTCGTCGCTTTTAATGATCATCAGATCATGCGAACTTTCAATGATTATCAGGTTCAACTAATGACGAGAAATCACTCTCGGATTAGTAACTGATTCATTCATATCTGCGAACTTCAGGCTCCACAGGTGTAGATTCTACAGAAATCTGTAAATCCTTCCGCTGCTCTCCCTCAATAGGTAAAGCAGCCTCCTGTATTTCTCGAATTTCTTCGAGTTGTACTTTTACTCCCACTGTTCTTCTTGGGTTGTTAAGTTACTTTCCAAGAAAAACAGATTGGACGTAAAAGTAACAAGCCTTAGTTTCTCTAGGACAACTAGCGAAGTAGCACAACTACAAATACTCAGTAAAGACAAATTTGGATCGATTCCAATCCACATTAACGTGGTGTCTTTCAACTGATATTGGTGGAACTATTTTAGCGTAAACTTAGATAATTTAGAGCGTTATTCTTAAATAATATCATGGAAGATTCGTGTGACTCATCTTTAATCATCTCTGGTAAGATCTGATTCTTTCTCACAGAAACACCTCAAGGTTTTCAGGAGAAATTGAGCTGTGAAACGACTTCACACTCATTCAGATGATCGCACTATCAATGACTTAAGTATTCTTACTCGTGGTCTTATCCAGAGTCTCAATACTTCTGTCACTCACATTCTATACCTCATTCTGGAACTCTTTCGACCATGTCAAAGAATTCCGACTTCTTTCGACCATGTCAAAGAATTCCGACATGTGTCTCATTAAATGAACACAGTCTTACTCACTGAATTAATCAGTCGAGACAATGAAGTACAAGAAAAATTTTCTCTGGCATTGTTGCTCATCGGACCACATACATGAGTATGTTCAATCTCCAATAAGCCTTTGGGCCTATCTCTAGCTTGGCTAAGATGGGCCCTTTGTCTTTTGGTCTAGTAAGCAGAATTCAAGTCTCATAAGACATTCATTCAATTGAGCCCAACAGTTCATAACTATGGGATTTCTGAATTCGACTCACTCTCTGTGACCAAGACATTTATGCCAAGAAAAATCAGGTTTAATTCATCAGATTTAAACCAATTTGGTATTTATGTTACATTTAGGAAATCTTTGGTTTAGGACATAAAACCCATTCCTTGAATAGGGTGCTACAATCAATATTTCATTAAGATCAAAAGAACAAAACCTTGTCTTTTATCAAAATAAAATCATTCAAATTCCTATAAGAAAATGAAAAACAACTCTGCTTAAAGCAGGTACATTGTAGCAATTACTTAATACAAAACCAAGCCTCGAAGGCATCTACAAGTGAAAAACCCTATGACTGAGGCAGCATCCATAGCTCCTTCCAGACATGCAATTCCACTTGCCCTTCCTTCAACGTTCTACTGTTGCTTAGGCTCTGCATATTTCAACAAATATCAGTGCCACAACCAGTATCCAATACCTGCAAGGTAGAACTTGAAGTAATAACATGAATACCTGAGGAAGTAGTCTTATACATTAACTTTAACTCCTCATCGTCTTCCATGAATTTTATGCAATCTCTCTTCCAATGCCCTATGTCTTTACAGTAGCAGCACTTACCAACGTAAGAGGTATCTGACTTGAGCTCAGAAGACACACGCTTGCCATGATTCAAAATCTGGACAACTTTGTCTTCACCCTTGTCAATACTGGGTTTAATAAACCTGCCCTTCACGTTTGGCTCAACCGTTTTGAGCATTTCATGCAGTTCAGTCAACGTCTTCGTTAAGCCTTTCTTGATATAGTTCCTTACGAACTTATCATAGCTTGACGGCAGTGACTGCAGAATGATCTCAGTTGCCAATTCATGGCTAACTGGATAATCCAGTTTCCTCAGGTTATCAATATAACCTATCATTTTACTGACATGAGGACTCACTGGATGATCATTCGGTAGTTTGCAGCTAGTGAGAGACTTAACCAACTGGTATCTCTCCACTCGTATCTGCTCCTGAAATTTCAATTTCAGGCTGCTGATCATCTCTATTGGCGACTCCATGTTCTCATATTGCTCCCGCAAGTCTGAGTCCATGGTGGCCAATATCAGACCACGCACATCTACCGCATCATTATAATGCTTATTCCAAGCATCACGTACTGCATGAGAAGCATTGGACCCGATCCTTACGGGGAGAGCTCTCTCAAGGACATAGTCCTTTCTCTCCTGTCTGAGGACTAGCCTCAGGTTCCGCGACCAAGTCAAGAAATTTGATCCGTTCAGTTTGTCCTTCTCAAGAACAGACCGGATCGAGAAAGTGTTTTGATTGTTTGTGCTAGTCATAACTGAAATATATATAAGATAAAAGGTTATTAGTTAATATGTTCAATATGATTAATCTCGTATTAAATTTAATATGATTAATCACGCATTATATTCAATAACATAAGTTACCCTCAATAGAATATAATGATTCCAAGATCCACATATAACTAAGATTAAAGTGGGCCACTGGCCGTCACCCAATCTTAGCTTATATCGGTAAGCCCTATATCGGCTAATTATATCCGTGATATAACTCTTGGTTGTGAATCTGGGCCCGAGGCCCAATCCACTCTGATGTCTCAAGGCCCGGGACTCCCGATGGTCTAGTCAAGAAAACCAGACTATACAGTCATGTAATCATTAATGTCTGGGACTCCCAATGACATTTATGAATCACAAACCGTGTTACCCACGCAAAAGCAGACATCCTCACACTGTAAGGCCATGAATGCAATTGAATGGGCTTTGACAGCTGACATAGCCTGGACAAGACATCCAACGCTTGATATTGTTTGAGGTTCGTAGGTTTATTAAAATCATTCCCAAAATAGAAGATTACTATTTCGGGAAACTTTCTATTTATGGAAACCTACTATTTTTAGAAACTTTCTAAAAATGGAAACTTTCTAAAATCGGAAACTTTCTAACTTTAGAAACTTCTTTAAAATCCAAAACCCGCAAATTCAGAAAATTCTATTTTAAGAAACTTTCTAATTATAAAATTTCGGAAACTTTAATTTAAAACCGACTTTATAATTTTATAAAATTGATTTTGAATTAATCTGAAGAAAGACTCAATTAACTGGCCCAATTGTTTTAACTTCTTGGCCCGAGGCCCAAGAATTGGTCCATGTCCAAGACATGACCCAATTGTCCAATTAATTGACATAACCGGTCTGGTTCATTAAAACTGGTCTAACCAAGTTTTAATTACTACGATGACCACAATTGTCAACCGGTTATTTACTAAACCGGATTTTCTCAATTTATTTGGTCCAACCAAATCAAATTAGAAAATCCTGGTTTAGGCACTAAATCCAATATTTCTTTCGACATTGGATTTCTTATTCCGGTTTAACCAGATTTAATAAAATTATTAATCTGTTTATTAAACCGAAACGTTGATTTTAATCAAGTTTTAAACCGAACCATTAACCGAACCGAACCGATTGAACCGTGAAACCCTAGCTTTCGGATCAAGCAATGATCGTCCAGCCGCAAGCCGTCAACGATCCGAGATCGACATGGTTGGCTTGCTCGGGACGGACGGACGGGACGCGACAGCCGTGCAGGTCGGGACGCTCGGGTGGGACGGTCGGGACGCACGGTCGCTCCATGATCGCCGAGCGATCGGGACGTGACGCGCGCGACATCCGGAAGCGATCGGGACGACGCGATCGACTCGACGCGACGATCGACCGCGATCGGTCAACCGATCCGATCCGATCCATCCGTCCAACCGCGTCCGTCCGTCCGATCCGTCCTCCTTCTCGGCCGATCACCAAAACATGAATCATATAGCTCATGTTTTGTGATTTTTCTTGTGTGTTTAGAGTTCAATTCTGATTCTTAATCGTTTTATCTTATCAGTAATTGATTCAAAAACAATTCTAAGCAGATTAAACAACCTAAACTTGAATCTAAAACAAGAAACCTAAGAACCAATGGCTCTGATACCACTGTTGTAAGTTTCGGTTGATCCTGATTCAATTCTCATATTGATATCAACCTAAACATGCATTAGATCTAGGTGTTCTTATTTAGAAACATATGATCTCACCTTTTACCTGTTTGTTTGCAGCGGAATTGATGAACAGGTCAATGATCAGGGAGATACACCGAGAGATGGATCCTCCAAAGGCTCACACACGCAATCACCGGAAATTGGCTGCTAGACCACGAGGAAGAGAGGCGCAGAGAGAGGAGAGAAATCGCGGCTAGGGTTCGGTTGGAAGGAAAAACAGACTCAAGTTTTATTCATAAAACTTGTCTAATTCCTTTTGGGCTTTATGGGCCCAAATACCAATCTGATTAAATTCCATTTAATCAGACCCATTAATTCTTCTCTCTTAGTACGACAAATGCCTAGCACTTTTGTCGTACTTCTGCTAAGCCGTTCCAACATTATTTCCTGCTAGCTTAAGCGTGTGACCCATATGGGATCATACAATAAAGGTAATAAGTCCAAGACTTATAGATCATGAGCGGACTCTAGCAAGCCATCATGACCCCCAGCATTGTATGACTTATGTCTGATCACTGACATACTCTTACGTTATAGAGACAGTACAGAGATTGCTGGACACAATTCCAACACTTCTATTATTTTCTTTTGCGTTTGATTATTCGTTAAGTGTGCAGGAAGACAGGTATGGATGATCAACATAACGCACCAGCTGACTTTGCTCAGCTACTTGGAGCGATCCAAGCTATCGGAGAGCGCCTCGACCGGCTCGAGCAACCGGCCGCACCACAGCCTCCGAACGGTCGAGCAAGACAAGGACATCACGTTCGTAACGCCCAACTATACGACACGGACGATGATATACATGACCTCGAGGATGAAGCACCCGATCGGAACAACCGACCGTTCCATCGACCACGCGATCCGGTCCACCGCGGACGCATACGAGACGACTAGGTACATCAACCAAATTCAAACGACGTTAAACTAAAATCTCCTACTTTTTCAGGGAAGGTCAACCCGGAGGCGTACCTTGAGTGGGAACGGAGTATGGAGCATATATTCGACTACTACGCCTACAACGACCGGAGAAAAATGGCATTAGCAGTAGCCCTGTTCACGGACCACGCCTTGTCCTGGTGGGATCGAAACGTTTCCGAACGTAGACGACACCGCCACGATCACATCACCACGTGTGCCGACATGAAATATAACCTATGGCGAAGGTACGTACCTTCGCACTTTCTTAGAGACTTACAGAAGAGATTCAGTAAGTTGGTGCAGGGAAGTAGGTCCGTAGAAGGATACTTCAAGGAGTTCGAGCAACTAAGGAACCGGCTCGAGTTAGACGACTCGGAGGAGACCCTCATGGCTCAGTTCATTGACAGACTACATGACCGCATTGTCCGGAAGGTCGAGATCCATCCGTACCATGATATGTCCAAGCAACTGCATATTAGTATCCAGGTGGAGAAGCACAACAAGCGGAAGGCGGCGACGACGAACCAGCTCGGAGCAACTCCACATGGATGCCACCCGCACCTATAGCCGTTGAAAAAGGCAAAGTTGTTGAGGCCGAGTCGCGGTTCAAAAAGCCGAACACCGAGGCTCCCAAGTCCAACCGCCCAGAAGCAGGTAAGTTTCCTATTACCTCTCGAGCTATAGATATTACATGTTTTAAGTGTCAAGTAAAATGTCATATGGCATGAGAATGTCCGAACCGACGGGTAATGATCCTTACCGAGGCTGGCGAGTAGGAGTCGCAAGACAAACAGGAAGAGGACGAAGAGATGACCGACCCGAGAACGCCCATTGAATACCCAGGCACCGGAGAGATGTTGGTGATACGAAGAGCTCTCAGCTCCATAGTAGTGAAGGAATGCTTAGATGAATCCTGATTCAATTCTCTGATTCAGATTATCCTAAACATGCGGATCTAGGTTCTCTTGAATAGAGACAATTGATGATCTCACCTTATACCTGTTTATGCAGCGGAAAGGGATGGTATGTCAGAGATCAGAGAGCCACCGAGAGAGAACTCCTCCAGAGGTTCACACACGCACACCGAGCAGGAAGAGGCTGCTAGACCAGGAGGAAATCGGCGCAGAGAGAGAGAGAGGAGGCTCGCGACTAGGGCATCTGTTTCGACCTGAACTCGTCTTGAGTTTATAAAACTCGTTCAGTTCGTTTTGGGCCATTTGGCCCAAAGGCCAATTAACTCCGAGGCGTTCGCGCACTGTGTCGATCGACACTCCTTGTGTATCGATCGACACACAGTGGCCAAACCCTTTTATTCTCTCTAAGTACAGTAAATGCCTAGCACTTTTACCGTACTTCTGCTAAAACCGTTCCTATTCATTTTCCTGTTAGCTTAGGCGTGTGACCCATATGGGATCATATAATAGAGGCAATAAGTCCAAGACTTATAGATCATGAGCGGACTCTAGCAAGCCATCATGACCCCCAGTATTATATGACTTATGTCTGATCATTGACATACTCTTACTTTCTAGAGACAGTACCGAGATTACTGGACACAATTCCAACAATCTCCCACTTGTACTGGAATCTCTGTATTCATAATCCTTTTGTCACAATATCTCGATTAGTCATAAGGCAAGATTGGTGTCATCCTTATAAAGCCTAATCTTGTTCATCGGACTCTGATTTGATACTGACAATCCAAACGACTCGGGACAGTCCGTTTGAGCATGGCCATGCATTTTCCAGTATTCAAATCTCCGATTGGCCTAGAGATATTCACTCCATTTATATTGGAGGGACAAATCCCGTCTTGTTCCATCACTGTAAACTACTCATTTCATAATGTACCCAAACAAGGTCCTTATAACTATCGCAGAACGACAGCGTTAGACAATGATCAAAGTGCATCAGTCCATGTGCAGTCACATGCATGCGAACTCAGGTCTAAGGACTATACTCTATAGTCGTAGTAAGAATCTCTTATGACACAGATATAAATTGTTGGAACGTTTAGATGAATCCTGATTCAATTCCAGATTCAGATTATCCTAAACATGCGATCTAGGTTCTTCTCGGAATAGAAACAAATGATGATCTCACCTTATACCTGTTATTGCAGCGGAAATGGATGGTATGTCTGAGATCAGAGAAACACCGAGGGATGAATCCTCCAAAGGTTCACACACGCTTTCACAGGAAACAGCTGCTAGACCACAAGGGGAACTCGGCGCAGAGAGAGAGAGTTTACGGCTCAAGTGTTAGGGTTAATCAGTCTGAAACTCGAGTTTTATGACACAAAACTCGTCCTGTTCCGTTTGGGCCATTTGGCCCAAATACCAATTAACTCGTCGGTGTTTGCGCACTGCATCGATCGTTGCACCTTATGCATCGATCGATGCACAGTGGCTAAACCTTTTATTCTCTCTAAGTACAGTAAATGCCTAGCACTTTTACTGTAATTCTGCTAAACCGTTCCTACACATTTTCCTGTTAGCTTAGGCGTGTGACCCATATGGGATCATATAATAAAGGCAATAAGTCCAAGACTTATAGATCATGAGCGGACTCTAGCAAGCCATCATGACCCCCAGTATTATATGACTTATGTCTGATCATTGACATACTCTTACTTTCTAGAGACAGTACCGAGATTACTGGACACAATTCCAACAATCTCCCACTTGTACTGGAATCTCTGTATTCATAATCCTTTTGTCTCAATATCTCGATTAGTCATAAGGCAAGATTAGTGTCATCCTTATAAAGCCTAATCTTATTCATCGGACTCTGATTTGATACTGACAATCCAAACGACTCGGGAAAGTCCGTTTGAGCATGGCCATGCGTTTTCCAGTATTCAAATCTCCGATTGGCCTAGAGATATTCACTCCATTTTATATTGGAGGGACAAATCCCATCTTGTTCCATCACTGTAAACTACTCATTTCATGATGTACCCAAACAAGGTCCTTATAACTATCGCAGAACGATAGCGTTAGACAATGATCAAAGTGCATCAGTCCATGTGCAGTCACATGCATGTGAACTCAGGTCTAAGGACTATACTCTATAGTCGTAGTAAGAATCTCTTATGACACAGATATAAATATCCTGAAGAGTTCTTATAAGCGGGTCTTGTCCGGTCGTATGTTCCCAAACATACACCTATGTACTGACTTTGATGCCGCGCATCTATGACACACTGAGACTTTGTCATAAGTCACGTACCAATCCAGTCTCACACGGTTGTTGGTGTTCCAGTTTCAACAACCTTCGACTAGGGACAGGATGATATAAAGCATTTATCAAATATAGGATCTCATGATCAAGCTAAATGACTTCGATGACTCAAGATCAAGTCACTTACTTCGATGACCTATAAAATGCTTCATATCATTTTGGAACGATTATTTCATCACAGTTAAAATAATCTTGAAATAATAATTTCATTAAAACATAAAATAATGTTTTACAAGAACATATCAAATAACTAAAATAAAGCTCACAAAACTCCCACTCAAATTTAGATTACATTTCAATGTTTCTAATGCCTACAGCTTCAGTTAGGAAATCGAGCTTAGGCCTTGGGAGTGGCTTTGTCAATGGATCAGCCACATTATCATCTGTCGGAACTCGGCTGATCTTGACTTCCTTTCTATTAACGATGTCACGTATCAAGTGATATCTTCTTTGAACATGCTTGGATTTCTGGTGTGATCTTGGTTCCTTTGCCTGAGCTATAGCACCATTGTTGTCACAAAATAGCGCCAGAGGCTCAGCCGCATCTGGTATCACACCTAGTTCCATAATGAACTTTCGTATCCAAACAGCTTCCTTCGCTGCTTCTGAGGCGGCGATATATTCAGCTTCTGTAGTGGAATCAGCAACGGTGTCCTGCTTGGAGCTTCTCCAACTTACTGCACCGCCATTCAGACAAAAGACATAACCGGACTGTGACCGGAAATCATCTGTGTCTGTCTGGAAACTTGCGTCCGTGAATCCACTGACTTTAAGCACATCACTTCCACCGTACACCAAGAATTTATCCTTAGTATGTCTTAGATACTTCAAGATATTCTTTACGGCAATCCAATGGTTTTCACCTGGATTTGACTGGTATCTACTCGTCATGCTCAATGCATAAGCAACATCAGGACGAGTACAGATCATGGCATACATGACAGATCCTATTGCAGATGCATAAGGAATATTCTTCATGCGCTCAAGCTCAGCAGCCGACGTAGGGCTCTGCTTCTTGCTTAGCGTTGTGCCATGTACCATTGGCGTGAAGCCCTTCTTGGAATCTTTCATGCTGAATCTTTGTAGGACTTTGTCAATGTATGAGTCTTGACACAAGCCTATCAGCCTCTTAGGTCTATCCCGATAGATCCTAATTCCAAGAACGTATGCGGCTTCACCCATGTCTTTCATGGAAAAACAACTTCCAAGCCAGTCTTTTACGGACTTTAGCATTGGAACGTCGTTTCCGAGAAGCAGTATGTCATCGACATACAGAATAAGAAATACAATCTTGCTCCCACTAGATTTCTTATACACGCATTGTTCTTCTTCGTTTCTGATGAAGTCAAATTGCTTGATCGCTTCATCAAAACGAAGATTCCAGCTCCTCGATGCTTGCTTCAATCCATAAATGGATTTATGAAGCTTGCATACTTTCCCAGCATTCTTCGGATCTATGTAACCGTCAGGTTGTGTCATATACACATCCTCTTCCAGAATACCATTCAGGAAGGCGGTTTTCACGTCCATCTGCCAAATTTCATAATCATGAAAAGCTGCAGTTGCTAGTAGAATCCGAATAGATTTCATCATAGCCACTGGTGAATAGGTTTCATCGTAGTCCACACCATGAACTTGTCTGAAACCTTTTGCCACCAACCTGGCTTTATAAATCTGGACATTTCCATCCACGTCAATCTTCTTCTTGAAGATCCATTTGCACTCGATGGCTTTTACACCAGCGGGTAAGTCAACCAACGAAAAAACTTGGTTGACCGACATGGAGTCCATTTCGGAATCAGTGGCCTTGCGCCACTTAGAGGAATCTGGGCCCATCATGGCTTGATTGAAGTTCGATGGTTCATCACCATCAATGATCAAAAGATCATGACAGTTAGTCACGAGGAATCCTTGATATCTCTCGGGTTCGTGACGGATCCTCCCGGATCTTCGAACTTCAGGTACTACAGGTTCAGGCTCTACAATTTCTTGTAGGTCCTCCTGCTGCTCTTCCTCATTAGGTTGGGCAGTATCCTGTTCATCTTGAATTTCTTAAAGCAGTACCTTACTCCCACTGTCTTTCTTAGAGAGAAACTCCCTCTCAAGAAAGTTACAATCCCGGGCAACAAAAATCTTGTTCTCGGAACGTAGATAGAAGTAATAAGCCTTGGTTTCCCGTGGATAACCAATGAAATAGCATTTATCAGATTTTGGTGTAAGCTTGTCTGAGATTAATCTCTTGACATAAGCTTCACAACCCCAAATTCTGAGATAAGACAGCACTGGAGCTTCTCCAGTCCATAATTCATATGGTGTCTTTGCTACTGCTTTTGATGGCGCTCTATTTAGAGTGAACATTGCTGTTAGCAGAGCATATCCCCAAAGGGATATTGGAAGGTCTGTGTGACTCATCATAGATCGAACCATATCCAATAAGGTCCGATTTCTCCTCTCAGACACACCATTCCATTGAGGTGTTCCAGGAGGAGTGAGTTGGGATACAATCCCACACTCTCTCAGATGATCACTGAATTCCTGGCTTAAGTATTCTCCTCCTCGGTCAGACCGAAGAGCCTTAATGCTTTTGCCAAGTTGGTTCTGTACTTCATTTTGGAATTCTCTGAGCTTTTCAAAAGATTCAGACTTATGTTTCATCAAATAAACATATCCATACCTACTGAAATCATCAGTGAAGGTAATGAAGTACTGATAGTTTCCTCTTGCATTTGTGGACATTGGGCCACACACATCAGTGTGTATCAGGCCCAATAAGTCACTGGCCCTCTCGTTAGGTTTATTAAAGGGGGCCCGTGTCATTTTGCCCATCATGCATGATTCGCATTTCTCACATGACTCAAAGTTAAATGAGCCAAGAAGTCCATTCGAATGGAGCCTCTTGATGCGTTTCTCGCTGATGTGCCCTAAACGACAATGCCATAGAAACGTTCGGTTTTCCTCATTAGGTTTAAACCGTTTTGTATTAATGTTATAAATTGGCGCAGATTGATCGAGTATGTAAAGCCCATTCGAAAGAGGGGCAGAACCATAGAACAAATTGTTGCGATTGAAGGAACATAATTTATTCTTAACTGAAAAATCATAACCTTCCAAATCCAACAAAGAAATTGAAATAATATTTCTGCTTATAGCAGGTACAAAATAACAATTATTCAGTTCTAAAATCAATCCCGAAGGTAAAGACAACAAGTATGTGCCTACAGCTAGTGCTGAAACTTTCGCTCCATTCCCAACTCGTAGCTCCACTTGTCCTTGCTTCAGCCTTCTACTGTTGCTGAGTGCCTGCATATTAGTACAAATATGAGCCCCACAACCAGTATCCTATGACCCATGAGGTATTATCAGAAGTAGTTGTATTAACTTCTATAACAAAAATACCTGATGAAGAAGTCTCGAAAGTCTTCTTCTTCAATTCCTTTAGACCTTCCTGGAATTTCTTACAATCTCTTCTCCAATGCCCCAGTTCTTTGCAGAACCTGCACATGTCAGTAGGCCCAGCCTTGGACTTGGGCTTGGGCTTTGGCGTGTCCTTGTCCGTGACTTGGACAGCCTTGGCCTTTCCCTTATCCTTAGCAGAGGATTTCTTAAACCCCTTGCCCTTCTGCACCATAAGCACATTGGGGTCCTTGGCGGTTTTCCTCAAGTTGGGCTCTGCAGTCTTGAGCATTCCGTGAAGCTCAGGTAGTGTCTTACTCAAGCCATGCATGTTAAAGTTCAGAATGAACTGATCATAGCTTGCAGGTAAAGACTGCAGAATGATGTCGCAGGCAAGTTCCTGGCTGATTGGGCAGTCGAGTTTCTGAAGATGATCGAGATAACCCATCATCTTCAAGACATGAGGACTCACTGCCGCATTCGCAGCCAACTTGCAGTCCAAGAGGTTCTTAACTGTTTGAAACCTCTCAGTCCTAGCCTGCTCCTGAAAAAGCGATTTCAGGCTTGCCATTATCTCGATGGGAGACAATATACTTTCGAACTGTTTTTGCAGCTCAGGAGTCATTGTCACCAACATCAGGCAATAGACATCATTTTCATCTGACGAATGCTTTTCCCAAGCATTGTGCAGAGTCCTGGCGGCATTGGCAAGAGGCCTCTCGGGGAGGGGATCACGAAGGACATAGTCCTTCTTCTCCTGCTTGAGGACCAGCCTCAAGTTCCTTGACCACGTCAGGAAGTTCGTTCCAGTCAGCTTCTCCTTCTCGAGAACAGACCGGATCGAGAATGTGTTTTGTGTGCTTGTAGTAGTCATATCTGAAATATATAAATAAAAAGGTTATTAGTTAAATGTTCAAAATGATTAATCTCGTATTAAAATATAATATGATTAATCATGCATTATATTCAATAACATCAGTTACCCTCAATAGAATATAATGATTCCAAGATCCACATATAACTAAGATTAAAGTGGGCCACTGGCCGTCACCCAACCTTAGCTTATATCGGTAAGCCCTATATCGGCTAATTATATCCGTGACATAACTCTTGGTTGTGAATCTGGACCCGAGGCCCAATTCACTCTGATGTCTCAAGGCCCGGGACTCCCGATGGCCTAGTCAAGAAAACCAGACTATACAGTCATGTAATCATTAATGTCTGGGACTCCCAATGACATTTATGAATCACAAACCGCCTTACCCACGCAAAAGCAGACACCCTCACACTGTAAGGCCATGAATACAATTGAATGGGCTTTGACAGCTGACATAGCCTGGACAAGACATCCAACGCTTGATATTATTTGAGGTTCGTAGGTTTATTAAAATTTCATTCCCAAAATAGAAGATTACTATTTCGGGAAACTTTCTATTTTGGAAACCTACTATTTTCGGAAACTTTCTAAAATTGGAAACTTTCTAACTTTAGAAATTTCTTAAAATCCAAAACCCGCAAATTCAGAAACTTCTATTTTAAGAAACTTTCTAATTTCAAAAATTTCGGAAACTTTAATTTAAAATCGACTTTATAATTCTATAAAATAAATTTTAAATTGATCTGAAGAAAGACTCAAATAATTGGCCCAATTGTTTTAACTTCTTGGCCCGAGGCCCAAGAATTTGTCCATGTCCAAGACATGACCCAATTGTCCAATTATTTGACATAACCGGTCTGGTTCATTAAAACTGGTCTAACCAAGTTTTAATTACTACGATGACCACAATTGTCAACCGGTTATTTACTAAACCGGATTTTCTCAATTTATTTGGTCCAACCAAATCAAATTAGAAATTCCTGGTTTAGGCACTAAATCCAATAATTCTTTCGACATTGGATTTCTTATCCCGGTTTAACCAGACATGATAAAATTATCAAATCTGTTTATTAAACCGAGACGTTTAATTTTAATTAAATTAAACCGAGCCAAAACCCTAACCGCATCGATCGATGCTCACAGCATCGATCCTGCAACGATCGTTCATCGATCCTGCATCGATCGATGCTCTCACGCGTGCACGAACGGTTATCAGGTTTGGCCGAGAGATTCTCGCGAGATCCATGCGATCGTTTGAATGATCCATGCGATCGCGGTCAATCTCTCGCGACTGCAACGATCGATCCTTGCATTGCATCGATCGATGCAATGCGATCTCAGTCGATGCAAAATCAGTTTAGATCACATACCAAATCAATATAGTTTGGTCATGCGATTTTTAAACAGTTTGTTCAGGATTCAATTCTTGTTTCTTAAGTGATTTATCTTATCAGTAGTTGATTCAAAACACTTTTAAACAAGAAAACAGTCCTAAACATGAATCTAAACAAGAAAAACACAGAACCTGGCTCTGATACCACTGTTGGAACGTTTAGATGAATCCTGATTCAATTCCAGATTCAGATTATCCTAAACATGCGATCTAGGTTCTTCTCGGAATAGAAACAAATGATGATCTCACCTTATACCTGTTATTGCAGCGGAAATGGATGGTATGTCTGAGATCAGAGAAACACCGAGGGATGAATCCTCCAAAGGTTCACACACGCTTTCACAGGAAACAGCTGCTAGACCACAAGGGGAACTCGGCGCAGAGAGAGAGAGTTTACGGCTCAAGTGTTAGGGTTAATCAGTCTGAAACTCGAGTTTTATGACACAAAACTCGTCCTGTTCCGTTTGGGCCATTTGGCCCAAATACCAATTAACTCGTCGGTGTTTGCGCACTGCATCGATCGTTGCACCTTATGCATCGATCGATGCACAGTGGCTAAACCTTTTATTCTCTCTAAGTACAGTAAATGCCTAGCACTTTTACTGTAATTCTGCTAAACCGTTCCTACACATTTTCCTGTTAGCTTAGGCGTGTGACCCATATGGGATCATATAATAAAGGCAATAAGTCCAAGACTTATAGATCATGAGCGGACTCTAGCAAGCCATCATGACCCCCAGTATTATATGACTTATGTCTGATCATTGACATACTCTTACTTTCTAGAGACAGTACCGAGATTACTGGACACAATTCCAACATAAATATCCTGAAGAGTTCTTATAAGCGGGTCTTGTCCGGTCGTATGTTCCCCAACATACACCTATGTACTGACTTTGATGCCGCGCATCTATGACACACTGAGACTTTGTCATAAGTCACGTACCAATCCAGTCTCACACGGTTGTTGGTGTTCCAATTTCAACAACCTTCGACTAGGGACATAATGATATAAGTCATTTATCAAATATAGGGTCTCATGATCAAGCTAAATGACTTTGATAACTCAAGATCAAGTCATTTACTTCGATGACCTATAAAATGGTTTATATCACTTTGGAACGATTATTTCATCACAGTTAAAATAATCTTGAAATAATAATTTCATTAAACATCTTAAATGTTATTTTAAGAACATATCCAATAACTAAATAAAGCCCTTTAATAACTCCCACTGAAATTAAGACTACATCTTAATTTCACTTATCCTACAGCAACAGTCCGCGACTCGTGCTTAGGCCTAAGGAGTGGCTTCGTTAATAGATTAGCAACGTTCTCATTCGTTGAAACTTGCTGATCTACTTAACATCTCTGTCATTTATCTCACGGAATAGGTTATACCTATCCTCAAGGTGTTTGGACCTCTGATGTGCAGCTAGTCTCATCTATGCTGGGAATCACATCAAGTTCAGTGATGAACTCTTCTTTCCAAACAACCTCTTTCGCCGCTTCCCAAGCTGCGAAAGATTCAGCTTAAATCATGGAGTCAGCAACAGTGCCGTGCACCGCCAGACAAACACAAGATATAACCGGACTGTGACCGGAAATCATCTTTGTCTGTTGGAAACTTGCCTTTCAGACTCTATCGACTTATAGCACCTCACTTTCTCCTTTACCTAAAGAACTTATCCTTAGTATTCCTCAAATACTTTAGGATATTCTTTACGGCAATCCAGTGATTCTTTGCTGGATTTGACTGGTCTTTACTTGTCTTGCTTAACATTAAAGCAATATCAAAACAAGTACGTGTCATGGCATACATGATAGATCCAATTGCCGTCGCATATGGAATCCTATCCATGCTTTCAAACTCAGCAGTTATCGTAGGACACTGCTTCTTGCTTGACGTATTGCCATGTGACATTGGCATAAAACCCTTCTTGGAATGCTGATTAGGTGCAGGACTTTGTCAATTTAAGAATCTTGACTTTGTCCTACCAGCTCTTTTGGATCTCTATCTTTAGATCCAAAATCCAAGAACATACGTGGCTTTACTCATGTCAATCATTAGAACCAACTCCCAAGCCAGTCCTTTACTGACTGCAGCATTGGGACGTCATTTTTCGAGAATCAGTATGTCATCGACATACAATATGAGAAATGCAATATCGCTCCCACCAATCTATTAGTAAACACATAGTTCCGCTTCGTTCCTGTTTAAGTCAAAACCTTGACTACTTCAACAGAACGAAGATTCCAACTCCGATATGTTTGCTTCCATCCATGAATGGATCGATGAAGCTAACTTACATAAAATGTAATTTTTCGGAGTCCG
Source organism: Orychophragmus violaceus (assembly GCA_030180135.1). Lineage (NCBI taxonomy): Eukaryota > Viridiplantae > Streptophyta > Magnoliopsida > Brassicales > Brassicaceae > Orychophragmus > Orychophragmus violaceus. The sequence continues at coordinate 17,101,216 of CM058236.1, forward strand.
GGCACACTTTCGCTTCTTTGAATTTCGCAGATTCGTCGCTTTCAATGATCATCAGATCATGCGAACTTTCAATGATTATCAGGTTCAACTAATGACGAGAAATCACTCTCGGATTAGTAACTGATTCATTCATATCTGCGAACTTCAGGCTCCACAGGTGTAGATTCTACAGAAATCTGTAAATCCTTCCGCTGCTCTCCCTCAATAGGTAAAGCAGCCTCCTGTATTTCTCGAATTTCTTCGAGTTATACTTTTACTCCCACTGTTCTTCTTGGAAAATAACTTCCCTTCTTAGAAAACAGAATGGACGTAAAAGTAACAAGCCTTGGTTTCCTTCGGACAAGGCTCCACAGGTGTAGATTCTACAGAAATCTGTAAATCCTTCCGCTGCTCTCCCTCAATAGGTAAAGCAGCCTCCTGTATTTCTCGAATTTCTTCGAGTTATACTTTTACTCCCACTGTTCTTCTTGGAAAATAACTTCCCTTCTTAGAAAACAGAATGGACGTAAAAGTAACAAGCCTTGGTTTCCTTCGGACAACCAGCGAAGTAGTACAACTACAAATACTCAGTAAAGACGAATTTGGATCGATTCCAATCCACATTTACGTGGTGTCTTTCAACTGATATTTGTGGAACTATTTCAGCGTAAACTTAGATATTTTAGAGCGTTATTCTTAAATAATATCATGGAAGATTCGTGTGACTCATCTTTAATCATTTCTAATAAGATCTGATTCTTTCTCACAGAAACACCTTCAGGTTTTTAGGAGAAATGAGCTGTGAAACGATTTCACACTTATTAAGATGATCACACAATCAATGACTTAAGTATTCTCACTCGTGATTTAATCCAGAGTCTTAATACTTTTGTCATTCAGATCCTATACTTCATTCTGGAACTCTTTCGACCATGTCAAAGAATTCCGACTTGTGTCTCATCAAATGAACACAGTCACACTCACTGAAGTAATCAGTAGAGACAATGAAGTACAGGTGATTTTCTCTGGCATTACTGCTCATTGGGCCACATACATGAGTATGTTCCAGGTCCAATAAGCCTTTGGGCCTTTCTCTAGCTCGGCTAAGATAGGCCCTTTACCTTTTGGTCTAGTAAACAGAATTCAAGTCTCATAAGATATTTTATCAAATGAGCCCAATAGTCCATGACTATGGGATTTCTGAATCCGACTTACTCTATGTGACCAAGACTTTTATGCCAAGGAAAATCAGGTTTAATTCATCAGATTTAAACCAATTCGGTATTTATGTTACATTTAGGCACTCTTTGGTTTATGATATAAAACCCATTCCATGAATAGGGTGCTACAATTAATATTTCATTAAGATCAAAAAAACAAAACTTGTCTTTTATCAAAATGAAAAACATTCAAATTCTTACAAGAAAATGAAAGACAACTCTGCTTAAAGCAGGTACATTGTAGCAATTACTTAATACAAAACCAAGCCCAAAAGGGATCTATAAGTGAAAACCCTACGGCTGAGGCAGCATCCCAAGCTCCTTCCAGACATGTAGTTTCACTTGCCCTTCCTTCAAAGTTCTACTGTTGCCCAGGCTCTGCATATTATAACAAATATCAGTGCCACAACTAGTATCCAATACCTATAAGGTAGAACTTGAAGTAATAACATGAATACCTGAGGAAGTAGTTGCATACATCAACTTCAACTCCTCATCATCTTCCATGAATTTAATGCAATCTCTCTTCCAATGCCCTGTCTCCTTACAGTAGCAGCACTTACCAACGTAAGAGGTATCTGACTCGGGCTCAGAAGACACACGCTTGCCATGATTCAAAATCTGGACAACTTTGTCTTCACCCTTGTCAGTATTAGGTTTAGTAAACCTACCCTTCTCATTCATGAGATTGTACAAGGTACTCTTCACGTTTGGCTCAACTGTCTTGAGCATATCATGCAGTTCAGTCAGCGTCTTCGTTAAGCCTTTCTTGATATAGTTCCTTCTGAACTTATCATAGCTTGACGGCAGTGACTGCAGAATGATCTCAGTTGCCAATTCTTGGCTAACTGGATAATCCAGTTTCCTCAGGTTATCAATGTAACCCATCATTTTACTGACATGAGGACTCACTGGATGATCATTTGGTAGCTTGCAGCTAGTGAGAGACTTAACCAACTGGTATCTCTCCACTCTTACCTGCTCCTGAAATTTCAATTTCAGGCTGCTGATCATCTCTATTGGCGACTCCATGTTCTCATATTGCTTCCGCAAATCTGAGTCCATGGTAGCCAACATCAGACCACGCACATCTACCGCATCATTATAATGCTTATTCCAAGCATCATATACTGCATGAGAAGCATTGGACCCGATCCTCACGGGGAGAGCTCTCTCAAGGACATAGTCCTTTCTCTCCTGTCTGAGGACTAGCCTCAGGTTCCGCGACCAAGTCAAGAAATTTGATCCGTTCAGCTTGTCCATCTTAAGGACAGACCGGATCGAGAAAGTGTTTTGATTGTTTGTGCTAGTCATAACTGAAAATTAAGATAAAAGGATTTTAGTTAATATGTTCTATATGATTAATCTCGTATTAGAATTTAATATGATTAATCACGCATTATATTCAATAACATCAGTTACCCTCAATAGAATATAATGATTCCAAGATCCACATATAACTAGGATTAAAGTGGGCCACTGGCCGTCACCCAACCTTAGCTTATATCGGTAAGCCCTATATCGGCTAATTATATCCGTGATATAACTCTTGGTTGTGAATCTGGGCCCGAGGCCCAATCCACTCTGATGTCTCAAGGCCCGGGACTCCCGATGGCCTAGTCAAGAAAACCAGACTATACAGTCATGTAATCATTAATGTCTGGGACTCCCAATGACATTTATGAATCACAAACCGTCTTATCCACGCAAAAGTAGACACCCTCACACTGTAAGGCCATGAATACAATTGAATGGGCTTCGACAGCTGACATAGACTGGACAAGACATCCAACACTTGATATTATTTGAGGTTCGTAGGTTTATTGAAATTTCATTCCCAAAAAAGAAGATTACTATTTCGGGAAACTTTCCATTTTTGGAAACCTACTATTTTTGGAAACTTTCTAAAATTGGAAACTTTCTAAAAACGGAAACTTTCTAACTTTAGAAATTTCTTTAAAATCCAAAACCCGCAAATCCAGAAACTTCTAATTTAAGAAACTTTCTAATTTCAAAATTTCGGAAACTTCAATTTAAAATCGACTTTATAATTTTATAAAATAAATTTTAAATTAATCTGAAGAAAGACTCAAATAATTGGCCCAATTGTTTTAACTTCTTGGCCCGAGGCCCAAGAATTGGTCCATGTCCAAGACATGACCCAATTGTCCAATTAAATGACATAACCGGTCTGGTTCATTAAAATTGGTCTAACCAAATTTTAATTACTACGATGACCACAATTGTCAACCGGTTATTTACTAAACCGGATTTTCTCAATTTATTTGGTCCAACCAAATCAAATTAGAAAATCCTGGTTTAGGCACAAAATCCAATTTTTCGACTTTGGATTTCTTATCCCGGTTTAACCAGACTTAATAAAATTATTAAATCTGTTTATTAAACCGTGACGTTTAATTTTAATCAAAATATTAAATCGAGCCTTAAACCAACCATGTCGATCGATGAACCAACCGTGTCGATCGATCCATCAACCGCATCGGTCGATGCTCTTAGCATCGATCCTGCATCGATCGTGCATCGATCCTGTATCGATCGATGCTCTCACGCATGCACGGAAACGAGCCAAAACCCTAACCGTGTCGATCGATGCACCAACCGCATCGGTCGATGCACCAACATCGAACCTGCATCGATCCAGCATCGATCGATGATTTCACGCGTTAACAGGGTTAGCCGATAGACTGTATCGACCGATCCATGCGATCGTATCGACCGATCCATGCGATCGTATCGATCGATCCATGCGATCGCAGCCGATACTCATTCTCTCGGATCAGATCGCATACCAAATCATATAGCTTGATCATGCGATTTTTCATATGTTTAGGTTTCAATTCTTGTTACTTAAGTGATTTCTCTTATCAGTAGTTGATTCAAAACACTTTTAAACAAGAAAAACAATCCTAAACTTGAATCTAAACAAGAAAAACCAGAACCAACAGCTCTGATACCACTGAAGGAATGCTTAGATGAATCCTGATTCAATTCTCTGATTCAGATTATCCTAAACATGCGGATCTAGGTTCTCTTGAATAGAGACAATTGATGATCTCACCTTATACCTGTTTATGCAGCGGAAAGGGATGGTATGTCAGAGATCAGAGAGCCACCGAGAGATAACTCCTCCAGAGGTTCACACACGCACACCGAGCAGGAAGAGGCTGCTAGACCAGGAGGAAATCGGCGCAGAGAGAGAGAGGAGGCTCGCGACTAGGGCATCTGCTTCGACCTGAACTCGTCTTGAGTTTATAAAACTCGTTCAGTTCGTTTTGGGCCATTTGGCCCAAAGGCCAATTAACTCCGAGGCGTTCGCGCACTGTGTCGATCGACACTCCTTGTGTATCGATCGACACACAGTGGCCAAACCCTTTTATTATCTCTAAGTACAGTAAATGCCTAGCACTTTTACCGTACTTCTGCTAAAACCGTTCCTATTCATTTTCCTGTTAGCTTAGGTGTGTGACCCATATGGGATCATATAATAGAGGCAATAAGTCCAAGACTTATAGATCATGAGCGGACTCTAGCAAGCCATCATGACCCCCAGTATTATATGACTTATGTCTGATCATTGACATACTCTTACTTTCTAGAGACAGTACCGAGATTACTGGACACAATTCCAACAAGTAGATCCCGAGACAGTTCAACGGGAAAACAAGGTATGCAGTCTTATCATCGACGGAAGATCATGTGCCAATGTAGCTAGCAGATATATGGTCGACAAGCTCGATCTGAAAGTTTCGAAGCACCGACGACCATACCGGCTTAGATGGCTCAACGAGGATACGGAAATACGGATCGCCGATCAAGTCACCGTCCCGTTCAGTATTGGCAAGTACAGAGACCAAGTGGTTTGCGATGTCGTGTCCATGCAAGTTGGACATCTACTCCTAGGCCGACCATGGCAGTTCGATAAAGAGGCGCTGCACAACAGACACACCAACCACTACTCTTTCAGCCACGACAAGCGCAAGTACCAGCTCGCACCGCTTACACCACTGGAGGTCCACGAGATGCTATTAAAACTCGCCAAGGACATCAAGATCGGTAAGACCAACCTGCTTATTACTTCAAGTTCCATATACAAGGCTATTAGCCAGAACACGCAGGTGCTACTGATGATCTTTAAGGAGGCACAACACTCATGTTCTAACGACAAAGAGCTGCCCCGAGAAGTGGTTTCTTTGTTGGATAGGTTTAAGGACGTGTTTCCAGAGGATAATCCAGCTGGCTTACCCCCAATCCGAGGCATTGAGCACCAGATCGACCTTGTACCAGGAGCCGCTCCACCAAAATGACTTGCGTACCGAATGAACCCGACGGATTCCAAGGAGTTAGAAAAGCAGATTCAAGACCTCATGTCAAAGGGATATATCCGCGAGAGTCTTAGTCAGTGTGCCGTTCTGGTCTTGTTCATACCCAAGAAAGATGGATCGTGGAGGATGTGTGTCGACTGCCGAGCGATCAACAACATCACCATCAAGTACCAGCACCCGATACCGCGTCTAGACGACATGTTTGACGAGCTGCACGGAGCATCTGTTTTCTCTAAGATCGATCTACGGAATGTCTACCATAAGGTAAGGATAAAAGAATGAGATGAATGGAAGACGGCGTTTAAAACCAAGAAGGGACTATATGAATGGCTTGTCATGCCGTTCGGTCTTACCAACGCTCCCAGAACTTTCATGAGGCTTATGAACCAAGTCTTACGAGCATACAACAATAAGTTTGTGGTCGTTTACTTTGATGATATTCTCATTTACAGTAAGTGTTTCTCTGACCACCTCGTGCACTTTGAGCAAGTAATAGAGACTCTTCGTCAAGAAGGCCTTTATGCGAACCTCAAGAAGTGCACGTTTTGCACTGATCAACTTGTTTTCCTAGGCTTTGTTGTGAGCTCGCAGGGATTACAGGTAGATCAAGAGAAGGTTAAGGCAATCCAGGAAGGGCCAACACCGACCAGCATTGGCCATGTCCGGAGCTTCCACGGATTGGCTAGTGCATTCTTACTTGCTCTATTGTCCAATTGCTGGTTCTATGACTCGTTGCTCCCCTCATTTTTACCAATATAGTGGTGTACGACACAATATACCATAAATCGCCTCCTTTTCTATCTTCTTACGCAAATAATTATCCATTCATTGAGTTTTCTGAACCCTCCAAGTAAATCTGCATGATCCAATGACTCAAGACCGTCTATCCCTCCCTATGCGGTAACTGCACATAATACGATCCTATAAAGTGTCACAGAGTAGTTATGAACCTCCATGCTCTGTGATATGTCGCTCATGCGCCGCCTACTCAAGGCACATTCCACCTGATTGGTCTTACCCGGATAATATGCCATCTCTAAATTGAACTCAATCCATATGCGCTGCAACCCTATACCACCAACAAAACAAAACCAAATCCACATAAGAGGAAAATGGCTTAACCCCTACTCGCTTGAAAATATTTTATCCTCAAATTCGTGAGACTGAATCTCCCCCACTTGGTTTCCAACCAATATGCGGATTGTCCTCTTGGCACCATGATAAAAAAATTATAAAAACACAACACAAAGACCACTTACAACCGCCCATTTTATTAGGGTCCACTACAAGAAAAAAACGTTTTCACGACTGCACTTTTAATCGCAGAATAGTCGTTAATCGCGGTTTTACGACAAACATACTACTAAATATGGTAGTCGTCAATCCATAGTCGCTAAATCTCATAGTCGTATTATTATTCGGTGAGTTACGACTATTTATACGACTAACATAGGTAATCGTAAAATAGACGTAGCGTCGTCGGAAGATATAGAGACTAATCTGCTGCTACGATAGCGACAATTGTGCGACTATAGAGGGAGTCCAGATACAGTCAGAGAAATGTTGTCATCAAACAGTCGTTAAATTAGGTGACCACTGGGCGATTAATATGTGACTGTATTGTATAGTCAGAAAGTAGTAGTAAATATTAGCCACTATGTAGCAACTGAATTACGACCATTTTAACTACTATCCCGCGACTAATTTGAACATCTATATACGAATATGGTAATGATCTTGCCACTATGTGGCGACTGTTATATGACTTACTAGTATAATCACGATTCAGTCGTAGACTATGGTGACGTTTTGGCGACTCTTCAGTGACACTTTTACGAATGTTTAAGATTATACTAACGACTACGCGGGACATCCAGATACCATTAATTGACGACTGTTAAGTTTGCGTGAAAATAAGAATTTGGTGTTGTTCCATTTGTCAAATTTACGATTTGGTAATTGGTGATACTTCAATTTGAATGATATAAGCAATGTATAAGATATTTGCTTCAAGAAAACATTGATAACCTTGATAGTTTTGCGTTGCATACATACACAAACGATTATCTACATGTGCAATCTCCAATATTAAGGAGTTTCGAAATCATACACCAAAAATGAAGTTCGGTAGGCAGAGCGACAAGTAACCTATGCAGCAGATGAAGTTAAGTTGTGCCTGTTGGGGGACGACCGTCTGTGTTGGCTGCTGGCCTATGAGTCTGAAGGAAGTCAAGAAAATGCGGATCAGTTTCCAGCAGATACTTTTCTACAAAGGAAAGGTGATAGGTGTAAGTTTTAACCCTATACTAACTGCAAGTGCACAGTAATATCAATGTAGTACTTAGGGATCGAATCCACAAGGACTCTAGGCAACGATAGAATTAGAACATGAAAGATTTAAACTAGGAGAAAGCAAATTGTATTGAGAAACTAAAAAGAAATGCGAGAAAGTAAACAAGTAGCAAGTTGTGGTTGTAAGCAATTAACTAAGGGCGCTAAGTCTAGGGAGTTCTCAGGAAATCAGACAAGCAGACAAATCATTCAGTCATGATCAAATTAGGAACAGTTCTAGAACTCAAAACACAGATATAGAATTAACCAACTTTCGTTGTGAGAATTCTCTAAGCCTAATTGCAGAAATCCAATTGTCTTTGTAATTCCTAACAGATTAAACCAGCTTTAATGATCAAGTTCGATATGTTCACAATCTAATTAAACCAAATTTCTTTGCGAGTAATTATATTGCTCAACCTAAATAGTTCAGATTCTAAACCACACTTTCGTGTCAATCTAGCAACCTAAGATCTAGATTCTAAGTGATCAAGTTAGAACTAGCATTAAACACAATTTAGTCTGAAGAACATCTTCTAATATGAATTCTTAACTGAATTAATTATATCTAGCAAGTCATAAAATCCCTATTGAGGATCCCTAAACCTAACTATGAATCTACTCAGACATAGATAATGTAAACATGATCAATGAATAATTAGATATCATAAAAGAGATTAAACAAGTAAAGGGGTTCAAAATCTTCTCCAAAAATAAGGTGTAGTACAAGATCAGATCAGCCCCAAATAGCTCTAAAAACTCTCTGCTCTAAAGTATGATAGCGTATCTAAAAACTGAAGTTAAAACCTAATTAAATAGCTAAATCACGTCTTGGGGCTTATGTGTAAATATCTGGAACTTCTGGGCAACTTTGCAATATCATCATTTTAAACCGCCGCGAGCTGGCCCAACACGATGTGCATCGATCGATGCTGATGTGCGTCGATCGACACACTCCTCTGTTTCGGACAGTGAGCACAAACTCTCGGGTCAAAACACCAAAATGCTCCATTTAGCTCCATAATCTCCAAATCCACTCCAAACGTGTGTGTACCTAATAACACCTGTAAAAGACTCTAAAAGAAAACCGAAAGACTCTAAAACATACTTATATCATGGCATAAAACCGGTAAAAACCATGATATATCAAAAGGCTCTCGATCTTTTCCTTCTGCTCATTCGCAACTCGGGCGTGATCTGCTTCACGGGCAGCCTGCTCTTCGATTTTACGTTGAGCTTCCTTTAATTGCTCTTGTATGGCCAAAAACCTTGCAGAGTCTCCCGGCTGCTTGCGCTTGCCCCTCTAAAGAGACTCTTTCAGGCTTCCAACTCCATAATGATTTCCTCGTCTATCCGTCACAATAGCCTGTTATAATTAAAGACATCCGCGAAACACAATTAAATAAAGAACATTACCAGACTTTATAAATGTGAATTGTGAAAAATATTACTTTACCTTAAGGAAGATGTGTTCATATTCATCTAGTGAGAGTTCCCGATGTCTCGGAGCAACACCATTTGAAACTTCTGAAGTCTCTATATCGAGATCTAACAACTTATCGTCTACGATCTTTTGGAAAGTTGCAGAAATATCCTCTGCCTTCCGATCAACAAACGTACCGTCTTCCTTTGTATGTCCTGACGAATACCTCACCTATATGAACCGGTCTTCAATATTCCTCTTCCTGCAGTGTTATACCTCAAACAAGGATTATTACAGAAATTTCTAGTTGCAATGCTTCCGATCAACAGATATATAATAAAGTTACTTGCCATTTCAAGCCTGATTTCTAGGTATGACTTGGGCCCTGAGAAATGGACGTGATGATCGAGACCTCCATGGTCAGACAAACGACAACTGCCATAAGTCTTACTTTTAGCCTTTTCTTCCTTAGTTTCCCAATAATCGGTCATTTTTTTTCCAGATAGTCTCGCCGATCCACTTGGGTCGCTCTCGTTTAGTCCTCGTAGTGCTAATCATGTATTTTAACCGTCGTTGACATATCTACTCGAAATACTGTTGAACTGTCTCTGTTATCAAGGGATCCCAATGGTGGGTTTTCTAGAATGCAAATAGAATAAGCATAACATTAGAAAAAGCAACACATGCAAGGTATATATGAAAGGTATAGGAGAGAAAACTGTACAGCAAACTCGAGGAAATATCTTTCTGCTTTATCACAAGGCATACGTGACCAGATATAGTATGCTTTATCAAATTTGTTTGTAAATTTTTTTGTAATCTTCCGTACCAATTTAGATCCTCTGTCACGGGTAAACCTCAAATATGTACAAGATTGACATCCTAACCGTGAGAGACTCGAGCTCTTTAGATCAGCATAAGTCACAAGCAAACCAACAGACAGATTCATAAACAAACTAGACGGTTTAAAAACACACCATTGCGAAAGGTATAAGAAAAGAACAATAGCCATACCAAGTCGTGCCTAGCATCAGTGCGGGAGAGAGTACGGTGGTAAACGTTTCCCTGTCTGGCACCCGAAGCAGCGCTTTCAGAGCCCGCAGTGTGTCCTTCTCGAGGTCCGGAAAAACATTAAGATATTCGTCGAGGAAGTTGTGACCTTCAGTAGATGGATGACTTTGAGCCTGAGATTGGTGAACTAGCGAAGGTGGGGCATCCTCAACAGGGTCCTGGTTGTTCTGGACTTCTTCTGACACCGGCGAAGTTTCGACTTCAGGTTGATTAGTAGTCAAGTTCTGGAATAGTTGCATTGGCGGTGGATAGTCCTGTATATGGGGCGCTGACGCTGACGTTTCATAGGTCTAAGTTTTATCCCTATTCTAACTGCAAGTGCACAGTGATGTGATTGTAGTACTTGAGGGTATCGAATCCACAAGGACTCTGGGCAACGATAGATTAAGAAAAGTCAAGTTAAAACTAGGAGAAGCAATGTAGTGAGAAACTAAAAGAAAGCATGAAAGTAAATCAGTAGCAAGATTGGTTTGTAGGAAATTAACTAAAAGAGCTAAGTCTAGGGAGTTCTCAGGAAATCAGACAAGCAGATAAATCATTCAGTCAGGATCAAATTAAACACAGCTCTAGAACTCAAACACGGATATAGAATTAACCAACTTTCGTTGTGAGAATTCTCTAAGTCTAATAGCAGAAATCCAAATGTCTTTGTAATTCCTAACAGATTAAACCAGCTTTAAGATTAAGTTCACAATTCAATAAAACCAAATTTCTTTGCGAGTAATTCAATTGCTCAACCTAAATAGTTCAGATTCTAAACCACACTTTTGTGTCAGTTTAACAACCTAAGATTTAGATTCTAAGTGATCAGGTTAGAAACTAGTGTTAAGCACAATTTAGATCGAAGAAAAATTATTGATATGAATCCTTAACTGAAATAATTAAATCTAGCAAGTCATAAAATCCTTAATGAGAATCCCTAAACCTAACTATGAATCTACTCAGACATAGAATATGAAAACATAATCAATGAAATAATAGATTGCATAAAAGAGAATAAAGGAGTAAAGGGGTTCGAAATCTTCTCCAAAAAGCAGAAAGCAGTACAGGATTAGATCAGCCCCAAGCTCGGACAAGTTTACAAGCTGTGTCAGAACTAACAAAGGAATCCGACTCAGGGTATACCAAGCCCTTAGGTGAGAAAATTAAGTCAAATTAAGGGTGAAATCAGTAAAGGATCCTCTGAATACCTGAATTGATATGGGTGTCCTCAGTAGGTTGATCCGTGTTGGGTTTTCTAATAATCATAGATAGTTCTTGCAACTTCATCCCAATGGTTACTTAAGTTCCTGCAAGATGTTGTTAACTTCTCCAAAATTCACAGTTTCTTACTTAAACTTGTTTTGACTCAATAAAACCAAATTTTTTTAAAAACGGACTGACTCAAAGAAAACAGAAAGATAATAGTCCGTACCACCTCCCGCACACTTGAAACACACTGTCCCAAGTAGTGTCAAGCTAAGGTTCGGTAAAAGAAAGAAAAATGTTAATGGATGAGTTAAGTTCTGTCTGATTTTTACCTCTGTCGCTCATGCATCGATCGTTACTTAAATGTAACGACCGTTGCAAGGCGATTGCATCATGTGTCGATCGTTGCTCAGGACCGCAACGATCGCTGGAATGCGATTTTCGTGTTGTGACGATCGACACACTGGACCGTGTCGATCTTTGCATTTCGATTCTGTCGAAACCTGCAGACAAAACTCACCAAAACCAAAAACAAACGTAAAATCCTAATAAAAACACCAAAAATGAATAGCAAAAACAAAACAGTGGGTTGCCTCCCACTCAGCGCTCTTTTAGCGTCAATAGCTTGACGTTTTTAGCTCAATCAAACAGAGGGTGCAACATCCAGAGGCAAAATCTGACCTCCTGGAATCTTGGCCTTAGCCCAATAATGCTTTACTCTCTGTCCATTCACAGTAAATTCCTTACCTTCCTGGCTGATCAGAACGACAGCTCCATAAGGGCGCACCTCCTTGATTGTGAAAGGACCAGACCACCTTGATCTCAGCTTACCTGGAAACAATTGCAAACGAGAGTTATACAAAAGTACCTGATCATTAGGCTAAAATTGTCTAGAGACAATTTTCTTGTCATGATAAGCCTTAGTCCTCTCCTTGTACAGCTTTGTGTTATCATAAGCAAAATGTCTAATCTCATCTAACTCATTAAGCTGCACCAATCTCTTTTCTGCAGCAGACTTAAGATCGAAGTTCATCTGCTTTACAGCCCATGCTGCTTTGTGCTCAAGCTCTACTGGCAGATGACATGCTTTTCCATACAGCAGATGAAATGGAGTGGTTCCAAGTGGTGTCTTAAATGCAGTCCGGTAAGCCCATAGTGCATCATCTAGCTTTGCTGCCCAATCCTTCCTTGTCTTCCCAACTGTCTTCTCTAAGATCTCCTTGATCTATCTGTTAGAAACCTCGACCTGTCCACTAGTCTGAGGGTGATAAGGAGTAGCAACTCAGTGATGAACACCATGCTTCTTTAGCAGCTTCTCGAAGACCTTATTAATAAAGTGAGATCCTCCATCACTAATTACTATCCGAGGTACTCCAAATCTAGGGAATATGATGGTCTTAAACAGCTTAATAACCGCCGAAGAATCATTGGTTGGACTAGCTATTGCCTCTACCCACTTAGATACATAGTCCACAACAACCAAGATAAACTTATTCCCATAGGATGAGGGAAAAGGACCCATGAAATCTATGCCCCAGCAATCGAAAACCTCAACCTCAAGAATGAAATTTTGAGGCATCTCATGCCTCTTACTAATTTTCCCTCTCCTCTGACAGGCATCACACTAAGAAACAAAGGAATGAGCATCCACAAACATTGTAGGCCACCAGAAACCTGCTTGCAGAACCTTAGACACAGTCTTGAAAGTAGCAAAATGTCCAGCATAATCTGATCCATGACAGTGGAATAGGATATCTGGAACCTCTGATTCAGCAACGCATCTCCTGTAAAGACCATCTGAACAGTGCTTGTTGAGATAAGGATCATCCCAGTAGTATCGTCTGAGCACCCTGAAGAACTTCTTCTTTGCATACCCCTTCAAATCATCTGGTTCAGTCTCTGCAGCCAGGTAATTAGCTATCTGCGTACCAGGGTTGATCGGTGGTTGCGACAACATCTACTTCGAAGACATAGTCTCCAATTTGAACCGTGAAAGGTTCTGGGTCTGTATCCGCACTGCAACGATCGTCGCATAAGGTAACATCGATCGTCGCAGTCTCGACACATGCATCGATCGTCACAGATGTGGCATCGATCGACGCAGTGCGATTAATCCGAGAGTTTTGCAAGTTTCTGTCCAAATCCATCTGAAACACTGTCCCGATCATATTGACGTTCTCCTCAGGCAAGAAATCATTAATGGGCACGTCTTCCTCAACCAGCATCCTTGAAAGATGATCAGCAACTCCATTCTCAACTCCCTTCTTGTCCCTCACTTCAATGTCAAACTCCTGAAGCAACAGAATCCATCTCAACAATCTTGGCTTAGCATCTTTCTTCTGCATCAGATACTTCAGGACTGAATGATCAGTGTGTACAATCACCTTGGAGCCAACAAGATAGGGGCGGAACTTCTCAAATGCAAAGACAACATCCAACAACTCCTTCTCTGTAGTGGCATAGTTTTTCTGTGCATCATCTAGTGTCCTGCTGGCATAATAGATAGCATGAAGCTTTCTGTCCTCCTTCTGCCCCAGAACAGCTCCTAAAGCGTAGTCAATTGCATCGCACATAACCTCAAAAGGTAGATCCCAATCTGGTGGCTGAACTATATGAGTACTCACTAATGCCTGCTTGATCTGTTCAAATACAGTATGACAATCTGCATTGAACTCAAACTTGGTATCCTTACACAGCAGGCAGTTAGTGGTCTAGCAATCTTACTGAAGTCTTTGATGAACCGTCTATAAAAACCAGCATGTCCAAGAAAGCTCCTCACAGACTTCACAGAATCAGGCGCCTGAAGGCTGGTCATTACCTCAATCTTAGCGCGGTCTACTTCGATCCCTGCTTCAGACACTTTATGTCCAAGTACAATACCATCTCTGGCCATGAAATGGCACTTCTCCCAATTAAGAACCAAGTGCTTCTCCTCGCATCTAGTCAGTACCTTGCACAGATTATCCAAGCACTCATTATAAGATGACCCATAGACTGAGAAGTCATCCATAAACACCTCCATAAAGTCCTCAATCATATCAGTGAATATGGACATCATGCATCTTTGGAAGGTGGCTGGTGCATTACAAAGTCCAAAAGGCATCCTGCGGTATGCAAATGTGCCATCTGGACAAGTAAAGGTAGTCTTTCCCTGATCCTCTGGATGGATGAGGATCTGGAAGAAACCTGAATATCCATCGAGGAAGCAATAGTAAGGGTGATTGATAACAAGGATTTTGCAATCCTTTGAAGTACCAATTCCTCAAGCTTATAGTGTAGTCTTGAGGTATCGAACCTTTTTGGGACGGATAAAACCAATAAGCACACACTAAACCTCTAGAGTCAAATCACCCAATTTAGTTTTTGTTCTAACAGTCCTAACGGAAACAATTCAAATAGAAATGAATAAAAGCAAGTAAACAAGTGGATTCAATCAATGACAAAGATAAGGCCTAAGGGTCAAGGTCAACGGATAGGTGACTCGGGATGATCAAGGATCCTAATTCAAACTTCATAGAAGCTAACCTCCTAGCATGGAACACAACAAGTCGATCAGTTTAATCTCTTAATACTAACCTCTTTACTTAATCCTAATCCAAGAACAAATTCTCATTTGTGAATTAAAATCAAGCAAGCATTCAAACAAGTTTCGAACAACCAACAATCACTCTAGACATACATTTTCATGTGCTAGAATGTGAAAGTCCTATCAAAGCTAGAAACTGGAATTTCATCGAACACATGGTGAGCAAGAAATCCTAAATATCCTAATCAACGTGATCAAGGCTAATTAGGCACTAAACACAATTTGATAGACGAGGTTTTGAACAATCAAACACTAGAAATCCATTGATCACCACTAATCAACCTAATCCTACCTAACCCATAAGCCCTATGAAGAACTACTCACTAATCATCATACGAACAACAAAATTCATAGAAATAGTGTTGATCATTGAAGATTAGCGATTAATTTGATAATCAAAGAGAGAAATCACAGGAAAAGAGTACTAGATTAATCAAGAAATCAAAACTTGTTCTTACAAAGTGTTTAGAACATAAAATAAAGCTTCAGCCTCAAATGAAAATAGGTTTTTTGCTTAAATAGTCAATATGGTGCGAACCGGGTCAACCCGGAACAAACCGGGTGTTGACTCGGATCCGAAACAGCTTCTGGGACGCGTATCGGTTCGGTCGGTCGATATACCGACCGATACGAGCTCTCGGATTTTCTGGGTTAGAAGCGTATCGACCCAGCTGGTCGATATCAAAGCCGATATGCGTGTGCAAAATTTAATCCGAGAACCTGTATCATTCTGCCAGTCGATATGCAAACCGATACGGTCTTCTGGGTTTTTGGCCGAGGAACTGTATCGACCCAGCTGGCCGATATCCAAGCCGATATGAGTCCTCGGATTTCCTTCCGAGAGTGTGTATCGGCCACCCCAACCGATATGGTGGCCGATATGCCTTCCAGCTGCTTCTTCCTTAGTCCTTCGAGCTCTAGACTCCACTTCCAAGCTCACCAATTCTCCTAGACACCTACAATCACCTGCAAAAGACAAGAAACACTCCAAATGCAAGCCTAAAGTGCCTACTCCTAGCCCTAGACAACTCTATACTCTAGATGCGACAATGACTCGACAAAATGGTAAGAATGATGGTGAAATGAAGTCAAAACAAGAACTATACACAAGCCTAGATGCATGAAAATGTATGAATATCAATTCCCCCAAACTTGAATCTTGCTTGTCCACAAGCAAGCATAAGATCATCAAAGTAAGTTGGGAGAAAGGTTTGAAGGTGGGAGCTCATATCCAAAGACAAAACCGAGATCAACAAGTTCCAATTCGAGTCAACGCCACCAAGATGTAACCAAGTAAGGCTTACTCCAAAAATTTAGCCATGCTCATCAAGACAAAACTCCTAGCTCAATTATCAACCTAGACAAGCATTCCTATCAACTAGCTCTTTAACATTCATTAGGTTTTCAAGTGGATCTTACTCAATGCAAGGTGATCTAACTCATTTGGCAAAAGGGACAAGGTTTTGAGATTAAAGTGATCTCAATCAAAAGAGGGGTTTACTCCAAAAGCATGAAGGTTCTCTCATAAAGAAGAGAATAAGCTATAGTAAAATGCTAAGAGTTAGAGGCAAGTGGTGCATACTAGGTTTATTTCCATCTACCCATGCCCCAATTACTTCTTCTCCTAGTCTAGCCCACCTAGATGGATACTACCCTTGACCAAGGCTATTTTTGCCTCATCCCCTTTTCTCAATCAAACACTTTTTTCTTAAACTCCCCAAGCATCAATAAAGACTTTTCAAACAGTGGCAAATCTTTCTTTTTAACTCAGCTCAAATCTTTCTTTAACAATGGTCTCTTTTCTTTCTTTAAGTTGAGCCTTTGGCTTCTTTTCATTTCAAAATATGAGACACTTTTCTTTTCTTTAAACACATAAGAGCTTTTCTTCTTTTAAAACACTTTGCCAACAAACATAAGACCCCAACCAAAATCCCTTTCATTCTTCCCTTTCTTTACTCTCTTCTTCCATTCCCAATTCCTCCCCCAAACTTGGATTCTAGCCTATTGCAAAGCTAAAGGTAATGAGCTTGCACTATATGGAAATTTTCCCTAGCCGCCTCATACTCAACACTTTTTACCTAGCTCATTCAAAAATAGGCCTACCTCTCAACAAGAGTGTTTATGGTTTGAAAGAAGGGTGGTGAAAGGTGTGGAGTCTATTCAAGCAAGCGAGAGTGGTAAAAGGGATAAGAATGCTTGAATATTTTTAGAGTATCCATGAGTTTAACACACAAAGCATGAGTAAGATAATTAGGTGTCATCATTAAAGTTATCACTGATACTAAGATTTTATCGGATTAAAAGAGGTATCAATTCTCTTAACTATCGCTAGTAAGAGGATCGAACCAATCCGGGACAAGACTAAACCAACAAGAATACACAAAACCCTATTAGCTAAGCCAAACTCAAATTTATAAGGAAACTCTAACAATTCTAAGTGCAATTAATCAAAGACAAATCAATTAAGCTAGCAAGCAAACAATCACTAATTGAAATAAGAGACAAAACAATCAAATAAGGAAAGCAAGGGTTATGAGTTAAGGTCAATGGACTAAGGGACTAGGGATGATCTT
Organism: Orychophragmus violaceus; assembly: GCA_030180135.1. Classification (NCBI taxonomy): domain Eukaryota; kingdom Viridiplantae; phylum Streptophyta; class Magnoliopsida; order Brassicales; family Brassicaceae; genus Orychophragmus; species Orychophragmus violaceus. The sequence continues at coordinate 17,118,930 of CM058236.1, forward strand.
GGGATGTCTATCAAGCCTCAAACAAGCCAATCTCCTAGCAAGAACACATAAGTTAATTAGCCTAATCTCTTAGAGCTAACCTCTTTGCTTAATCCTAATTCAAGAACAAACTCTCATTTGTGAAATGGGATCAAACAAGCATTCAATCAAGTTCTAAGAAGCTAATAATCACTCTAGACATTCATTCCCATGAGCTAGAATGTGAAAACTCTATCTAAGCTATAACTGGAATTTCAACAAACACTTGGTGGGCATGAAATCCTAAACATCCTAGTTCAACTTGATCAAGGTCAAATAGGCATTAAGCACACTTAGATAGAAGAGATTTAAGAAATATTAAACACTAGACACCCCTTAATCATCCCTAATCACACTAATCCTACCTAACCCATAAACCCTTTGGGAAACTACTCACTAATCATCATTTGATTCACAAAACCCATAGAGATAGTGTAAATCATTGAGGATTAGAGAAAGATGAAAGATTTAAACAAGAAATCTCAAAAGAAGTACTTAGATTATGAAAAGATTAAACTTTGTTCTTACAAAAGGCTTAGAATCAAAAACAAAGCTTAAGATCCCAAAAATGAGGGTTTTTGGCTTATAAATGAACAGTGTTTCGAAACCGGGTCAACCCGGAACAAACCGGGTATTGATCCGGATCCATTGGGCGAAATCGGTCAAAGTCGAGCAGGTCAACGGTTCTGGGTAGCCTCGCGGTTTGGAGGCTAACCGCGAGGGTGACCGCGATAAAGCTCGGTCTGGAACCGGTCGACCCTCGCGGTCTGCTCCTCGACCGCGAGCCAAGCCGCGGGTCTTTCTCTCTTGCACGCAGGAGGGCTCTCGCGGTTTGCTCATCGACCGCGAGCTAAACCGCGATAATGCTCGGCAGGAATTGTACGTCTCTCGCGGTTTGATCCTCGGCCGCGAGCCAAACCGCGTGGCCCCTGTCTGACACTTCTTGCATTTCTCTACACCTCATCATCCCCAAATGTTTCCAATGCTCCAAGCTTTCCACATCAACTCCTTTGTACCTAAAAATCAACCTGGAACACACCAAAACAAACCAAAAGACAAACTCCTAGTCCTAGATGCCTAAACTCTAAATGCAATACAAAGAAACAACAAAAGAGGGAAGAATGAAAGGAGAAGAAAGCAAAACAAGAACAAACTACTAAACAAAATGCATGAAAATATAGACATATCAATTCCCCCAAACTTAAACCTTGCTTGTCCACAAGCAAGCATGAGACAAATCAATCCATTTGGGAGAAAGGTTTGAAGGTGGGAACTCATATCCAAAGATTCAATCAAGCTTCAACAAGTTTCAAGTCTGTACAACCAAAGTGCAACCGAGAAAAGCTTACTCCAAGGATATAGCCATACTCATCAAAACAAAACTTCTAGCTTAACCTTCAACCTACACAAGCATTCAAATCCACTAGCTCCTTGACATTCATTAGATTTTTCAAGTGGATCCTTATTCAAAGTAATGTGATCAAACTCATTTGGCAAGGGACAAGATTTTGAGATTAAAGTGATCTCAATCAAAAGAGGGGATTCTCCAAGTGCATGAAGGTTCTCTCATAAAGAAGATGAATGAGCTATAGTAAAAGGCTAAGAGTTAGAGGCAATTGGTGCATACTAGGTTGATTTCCATCTACCCATGCCCCAATACTTCAACTCCTAGTCTAACCCACCTAAATGAAGTCTACCCTTTCATCAAGGCTACTTTTGCCTTATCCCTCTTTCTCAATCAAACACTTTCCATTCAAACTCCCCAAGGATCATTTAAAACATTTCAAAACAGTGGCAACTCTTTCCTTTTTAGCTTAGCTCAAATCTTTCTTTCTTTTCAAACATCTCTTTTCACAAACTTTCTTCTTTCTCTATGGTGAGCCTTTGGCTTCTTTTCATTTCAAAACTTGAGACATTTTTCTTTCTTTTCAAAACACATAAGAGCTTTTCCTTTAAACACTTTTGCCATAAACTTCAAGATCCCATTCCAAAATCCCTTTTTCATTCTTTCCTTTTCTTTACTCTCTTTCTCTTTTCCCCACTCTTCCCCCAAACTTTGATCCTAGCCTATTGCAAAGCCAAAGATGTTGAGCTTGCATCTATATGGAAATTTCCCCTAGTCGCCTCATACTCAACACTTTTTACCTAGCTCATTCCAAATAGGCCTACCACTTCAAGATAGTGTTTGTGGCTTGAAAGAAGGGTGGTGAAAGGTATGGAAGTCTATTTGAGCAAGTAGAGAGGGGTGGAAAGGATAAGAATGCTCAAATATTTTAAGGTATCCATGAGTTATCACACAAAGCAAGAACAAGGATAATTAGGTGATTCAATTATGGTTTTCACTTAGGTGGAGCTAGCTTCAAATCACAACAAGTTTCGGAATCAAATCAAGTTTCAAAGCAAGTTGTCCAAGCATGGTTCGTTCTAGCTTTCAATGCGATTCTCGAGTTACAACTTAAGTGTGGTCTATCTAGCTTAAAGCTAGCATGTGAAGCAAGTTTAACCCAATTGAACCTTACAAGGAAATCAAATCATTGTTCCCAATGCATGAATCCTAAACTACTAACTAGACTCAATCCTACATGCTTCTTTTTGTGAAAATTTTTGAAATTTTTCAATTTTTTTTTTGGTTTTTCTATGCCTTAGATGCATGAGACTCAAATAAGATTAAAAACAAGACTAAGAACAAAGAACACAAGATTAGCGACTAGTCTCTCCCCCAAACTTACCTCACACCGTCTCGGTGTGAAAGTAAACTTGAGAAAGAGACTCAAAAGAAACGAAAAGAAAATCTAAATGCAAGTATTTACAAGACGGTGCTAGGGTGGTACCTCAAAAAGTCTCAGACTCGGGAGATGGTTCCCGAGGTGGTGGAGAAGAGAGCGATGGAGACTCGTTGCTGGATGATTTTTCGGGAAGCTCTGGTGAATAGCGGGCGCTGTATCTCGGGCCACTAATGGAGGCTCTGTGACGCTGTCTGGGTGCTGAGCTCGATGCTCCTTCTCCTTGATAAGAGTGTCTTCTCGCTACTGGAGGCTGATCAAAATCGAACTCCGGCATTTGCAAAGGCATGGGCTGCCCTGCCGAGGCATCCACTGCTGAGGAGGAGGCGCAACTAAGCTTATCCGTGAGGGATTTGAGCTGCCTCTGCATCAGCTTGCACCCTGCTTTCATGTGGTCATAACCTCTCTTCAGCTCGTCATACCCTTTCTTCATGTCCTTGCATCTCTGTACCACCCTCATGTTAAGCCTATCCTGGAACTTGTTCCATCGTTGGAGTACATTGATGTGGCAGTGCGCATCACGGATCAGGCCTGGTGGAAGAGCTTGCATATAAGGCTGGAAGTGGTACCGCGCACTACCGTAGATATGCTCAGGAGAGTCTTCTTCCACAAGCTCCTCAAGGTCATCAAGTATCTCTTCATCAATCTCAGCTTGGGAGGAATTACCCCTTCTTCTCTTTGAAGCATGAATGCGATCCATCATCTCGTCGGCTTCAGTGATGTACAATGAAGGATCCAATACAAACCGGAGGTTTTCCGGGTTAGAGAGCGTCGTGATAGAGGTGTTCGGGAGGATAACTCTTGCTTCCTCAGAGCGGCGCACATAGAATGTGTAAGCAAACCTCATGGTCATCCGAGAGTACAAGAAGTGATGCTTCCTCAGGTAGGATATGTTCATCAACTCATATCCACATGTTTCCGGACCCAATTCTATTCCCTTGTGCATCAGGATGGGTGTAATGAGACCACCGATGCGCATCTTCGGATTCTTGTCAGTAGTGGTCCATGCCCATTGCTGGTAGTATAACAACTGGTTGGCAAACAGTCCAGCAGAGCCGAGCCTGGGAAAATCTGCTAGTGCACCTTCCTGCAGATTTGGTAGCGGGATGTACTGCGCCATCATCCAAGCCATCAACCTCATTTCCTCAGTTAAGGGTCCTCCCAGATCATGTCTGGCATACAGTGTGTTGGCTAAAAGCTGATGGATATATCGAAGCCCGGGATGGCCTATGTGGGAGCTCTTGCTGCGGCCCGGCTGCCAAACCCCTACACCCATGAATGTCCATGCAGCAGCTGACAAACCTGGGACCCAAGGAACTTCGGTAAGTTGCTCATCGCTAAACCCAAAGATCTCCTCTAAATCCTCAAAGGTGGTCTCATAATCCTCTCCGTTGATCCTGTAAGAGAGGATCCCATGTCCACAGTCACCATACAGCTCGTGAGCATTCTTAGTTACCTCAAGGGAGGCTAGAAATTGGCTTGCCACAGCCTGGTGAGTGGGGTGAGCCATACTGATAAGGCCTTCCAAGTGGAGTACATGGAGAAGGTTTCACACATCCTCTAATATCCCGAGCTTGGCGAGTGTCTCAGAATCCCCGAACTTCGTTGGGACCCATTTCATTTTGTTGAGGTGATCATACAGCCTCTTGACAGGTGGGAGCTTAGATGTGTCCCTTGGCGCGGTGTCTTTCCTTTTCGTACCAGAACTTTTACCCCTCTTCTTCTTACTTGGCTGCTGAACCGGGACCTCAGCCGCTACCCCTTTTCCCTTATCTTGAGTCGAGTCGGTGTTCTTCTTTGATCTTGTATTTGCCATTGTGACCTACAAAACAACAAAGCTTGGAAATGTCTTAGTTCACCATTCAACTTGATAGCACATGTATTTCTCAAGCAATGCATTAAAACAAATATCATACAAGGCCATGACAGCATTAAGAGACACACCAACACATCACAAAACAACTTATTCATCTCCAAAATTGATCACATTGACAAATTGCTTAATAAGTGAAATTCTTCACACAAATTGCATAATCACACAAGTTGCCAAGCTTCATACAAACTCCTCACAAGCATTTAAGCATACAATTAAACCCATATCAAGTTCCAACTCAACTTCTAACTCAATTTCACCTTTCAAAGAGACTTTCTCATGCAATTTCAAAAATTTGTGAAGTGAAGTTCAAGCAAATCAAGTAGTCTCTCAAGCATAGGCTACTAGCATCCTAATGAGTCCATAGAAACCATCAAACAAGAATTTCCCCAAAATTTTCGGAATTCCAAATTCTCTCAAGAACCCTAATCTCCAAAAACCAAATTCAAGCAATTCTAGGGTGAAATCAAGTTGGGTTTTCACCTAGCAGTCTTCTAACAAGAGTTTCTAAGGTTTATAACCAAGCAATCATCAATCAAAACGAGTTTTCAAAAAAGTCAAAAATTTTTGCATGAGTCCATAAACTCGAATTTAGAGAGGATTACACTACAGGAAATTGCAGTATATATAGCATTAGAATATAGCGTTTTATGATTTTCTGCTATAGTAAATATCAGCCTTTTTAATTATAGCGTTTGTAAAAATTAAAACGCTATGTATACGTAGTCATTAATTTTATTTTGGTAACGCTTTAGGATAACTTAGAATACATAGCACTCTTTTTCTCTTAAACGCTATGTTATAGTTTTGCAGGAAAAAAAACTAAAATATGTCCGCATCACTTAGAAAAAATTTGGCTCTCTCACCCCATTTTCAGTTTGGCGGGATTTTTTCACCCAAAATTTTATTCACCCAAAATTTTCAGTTTCCCTTTTCAATTTTTTTTCCATGTCTAGATATAGACGAATGAATATAAAAAAAAAATAAAAAATAAACTGAGAGAGAGGAAACTACTTTTCATGTTAGGTTTTCACTGTGGCCGCCCCCAAAATCCGATAAGCTTTGATACCCACTAACCTCCCATCTCGATCGATCAAATTCTCTCTTCCCTAAGAGTCTGTCTTGTTGCTCTCCTTGTAATGCATCTCGTTTCGAGTCGTTAACAGTTTCGTCGATCGGAAGTAGATCTATCCGTCGAGGTGAGGAGCATGGCTACGACGGCGTCCGAGGTTTTGTAATCTGTGATGGGTTAACTCATTCGTTCAAGGAACCAAGGTTCGTCTCCTTCATACCTCTCTTTGTAGTCTCACTCAATTTAAAACTTGTTCAATCGAGGATTCACATAAACGGGTTTTGGTCTGTGTTGTATAGTCTATCAGTTTTCCATCACAGAAAATGAGTATCGCAAGTATAATATCTTTAGCCGACGGACCAAGCATGTTCGCTCTTTCCAAGGTTTTACAGAGGTTAGAATCTCTGTGATTGTTTCTCTTAGTTTCCGAAATTGAATTCATTTAGGCTTTTGAAATTATCGAAACTGTTTCTTTTTAGCTATAAAACTGCGATTGTTTAGAAAAAGGAAAACTCTACATCCTCTTCATTGTTTGAAGATTGAAAGCATTTATGCGTGTGATCTTATAGTGGGTTTGATGCATTTTAGAGCATCAAGAATGTTATTGATTATTTTTGATGACTAATCTTCGTTTAATTTTCTGGGAAATAATAATAATAATTAATCAACTGCATCAAGCTTTGTGTTATCAGAGTTGCTCTTGAGCTGTAATCATCTTTTAAATCTCTGCTATCTAGTGGTGACGATTGTTTTATGTGATTTGCAGGGGACCTACTTGCCTCGGGTGCAGACGGTATGACTGAGAACACCTCTGGTCCCTAAGATTTATGTGTGCTTTTACATATTTTACAGGAGCAAGAAGCTTCTTCACTCTTGAATATTCCATTATATATCATCATAAACGTGAAGCAGTTCCAAGACTTTATGAGATGGCCTGTACGAGTAAACGTGTACTTTCCTCGACTGCTGGCACTAAAAGTGATCAGGATGAAGATGACCTCGAAGATGGATTCTCAGAACTTGAAAGTTCAAAGTCAGGCCAAGAGACTAGTAGTAGTAGTGATGATAGTGACGTTGATGAGGGAAAGCTCTCCGCTGATGAAGAAGAGTTGGAACTAGACCTCACTGAAACAGAGGATAGTAGAAAGACCATAGAAAAGAAACCATCCGAGCTATTTAAGACCATTGTTTCTGCAGCAGGTCTCTCTGTAGGTAGTGCACTTGATAAATGGGGGAACAAGGAAATGAGATCAACCGAGTTGAGGTTGCTAAGGCCATGCTCCAGCTACTTAGACGTCGGATGTATGGAAGAGCGTTACATGTAATTCTCCTTCAATAAGCTTACTTGTATCTGATAAAAACATTTATGTGGTTTTGCTTTTTATGTTGTTTAGCTTTTGTAATATAGAATTATTTTTTGTAATTTATGATAATTTTGTAAAATATTTACATTAATAAATTTGTCTTCAGTTAAATTTAAATTTATTTGATTTTATTTATTCATATGATAATTTTATTTTATTTTATTAAAAATACTGTATATATAAACAATAACAAAAATAAAATGCTATTATATAAAATATAATAGCAAAATACTAAACGCTATTGTAAATATCTCTATTATAGCATAACGATAAAATGTTATATAAAGTCTTTGAGCTATTATAACGGGCGCAGATAGGGCGTTCAACAAAACGCTATGATATCAATATATAGCGTTTTTAGGACGCTATATATACTCAAATTTCTTGTAGTGTTACCTTGTCTGGAGGATGAGAGGATGAGAGAAACAGGTGAATAACCAGGAAGAGCTCAAGAAATCGAAAATATAGAGCTTTGAATCACTAAAATCGGATGAAAATTGAGAGAGTTATGGGTTTTTGAAGCTTTTCTTTCCTTTGGCAATGGCAAAAACGAGTTTGAGAAGAAGAAGTGAGAAAAATCGCTAGAGATATTGGGAAAACAGGGGATTTGTCGGTTTAAAAATGGTTCATTAAACGAATTTCGGTTTAAGTCCGGTTTAGAAATCGAATTCGAGAAGAAACACTTACCTGGGAAGACGCTCGCAGTCCGTGCCAAGCCGCAAGCTAGACCGCGATAACGCTCGCTCGTTTAGAATCGTTGCTCGCGGTCCGGGACAAGCCGCGAGCTAGACCGCGAGAATGGTCGAGTCGGGGGGAATTAAGTCCTCGCGGTCGGTTTAAAAATGGTTCATTAAACGAATTTCGATTTAAGTCCGGTTTAGAAATCGAATTCGAGAAGAAACACTTACCTGGGAAGACGCTCGCGGTCCGTGCCAAGCCGCAAGCTAGACCGCGATAACGCTCGCTCGTTTAGAATCGTTGCTCGCGGTCCGGGACAAGCCGCGAGCTAGACCGCGAGAATGGTCGAGTCGGGGGGAATTAAGTCCTCGCGGTCTGGCTTATACCGCGGTGTAAGCCGCGATCCGTTTCGGCGGGTTTTCGATTCACGCTTGCGGTCTGGGGTCAAGCCGCAAACGTGACCGCGAGGAGATGATCCGAGCTCAGGAAACTCCCAATCGTTCCAACAACCTGTCTTTGACCAATTCTATCACCTGAAAACATGAAAAACTAAAGAAGAACTTCAAAAATAACAAGAAAATTATCATATGTACAAGGATAAACATGGGAATGTCTCCCAAGTGCGCTTTTGTTTAAAGTCGGTAAGCTCGACTTTGCAAACCGTGTTTTTAGGCGGTTGGAGGGCTAGAGAGTGGAACCGAGGTCCCTTCCTCTATAGCCTCTGAAGCGGAGTAGTGCTTGAGGCGTTGACCATTGACGGTGAACTCTTCTCCTGACTTTCCCCACAGGACAACTGCTCCATAAGGCCTTACCTCCTTTACCTTGAAAGGTCCCGACCATCGAGACTTGAGCTTCCCGGGAAACAGCTTCAACCGGGAGTTAAACAGAAGCACAAGATCACCTTCTTTGAACTCTCTCTTCAGTATCAGCTTGTCATGGAAGAGCTTGGTTCTTTCTTTGTAGATCTTTGAGCTTTCAAAAGCCTCAAGTCTTATCTCATCCAATTCATTAAGCTGAATCAATCTCTTCTCAGTTGCGGTTTTGATGTCAAAGTTCAGCAACTTGACAGCCCACATAGCTTTATACTCAACCTCAACTGGTAGATGGCAAGACTTCCCATACAGCATATTGAAAGGAGTGGTTCCAAGGGGAGTTTTGAATGCTGTTCTATAAGCCCACAAAGCATCATCAAGCTTCTTGGACCAATCTTTCCTTGAAGCTCCAACAGTCTTCTCTAAGATAGCCTTGATTTTCCGGTTGGACACTTCAACTTGTCCACTTGTTTGAGGGTGATATGGAGTTGCTACCTTGTGCTTAACTCTATACTTCTTCAAGAGGCCTTCAAACAACTTGTTGATGAAATGAGATCCCCCATCACTAATCACCACTCTTGGGACTCCAAATCTTGGAAATATTATGCTTTTGAAGAGTTTGATTACAACCTTAGAGTCATTGGTGGGGCTTGCCACTGCTTCAACCCATTTGGAGACATAGTCCACAGCCACCAATATGTAGTTGTTCCCATAGGAGGATGGGAATGGTCCCATGAAGTCTATTCCCCACACATCAAACACTTCTACCTCCAGAATTGGGTTCTGAGGCATCTCATTCCTCTTGCTAATATTTCCCTTTCTTTAGCATGGATCACACCTTGAGATGAAGGTTTGAGCATCTTTAAACATAGTTGGCCACCAAAAACCAGCTTGCAGAGCCTTTTGAACAGTCTTGAATGTGGCAAAGTGACCTCCATAAGGTGATCCATGACAATGTAGTAGGATCCCTTCCACCTCCTCATCTGCTACACATCTTCTGTAGAGTTGATCTTTGCATAAGGTATAGAGATATGGCTCGTCCCAATAGTATCTGTTCACATCCCGGAAGAACTTCTTTCTTTGGTAGCTGTCAAGATTTGGAGGTTCTTTCCCACAAGCTAAGTAGTTTACAAGATCAGCATACCATGGCTCCTTATCATCTAGGGAGTTAGGCGCTTCCAGCTTCTGCTTTGTCTGATGAGCTTCTTCCACAGTCTTAACAGCCATTAATTGTTCTTCAGGCAGTGAATCATCAATGGGAACACCATCTTCGATTCGCAGCCTTGAAAGATGATCTGCCACTCCATTCTCTATCCCCTTTTTGTCTTTGATTTCAAGATCGAACTCTTGAAGCAGCAAAATCCACCTTAGAAGTCTCGGTTTCGCATCCTTCTTTGCCAATAGATACCTTAAAGCCGCGTGATCTGTATACACTATCACTTTGGAACCCACTAAGTAGGATCTGAACTTCTCAAAAGCAAAGACTACAGCTAGGAGCTCTTTCTCGGTTGTAGCATACTTCACTTGTGCATCATCTAAAGTCCGGCTAGCGTAGTAGATCACATGCAGCTTCTTGTCTTTCCTCTGCCCCATAACTGCTCCAACTGCATAATCACTTGCATCGCACATGATCTCAAAAGGCAAATCCCAGTCAGGAGCTTGTACAATTGGAGCACTAATCAAGGCTTCCTTAATCTTGTGGAAGGCATCCAAACACTCCTCGTCAAACACAAAGTCAGCTTCCTTACACAGCAAACGAGTGAGTGGCCTAGCAATCTTGGAGAAGTCCTTGATGAACCGTCTGTAAAAACCAGCATGTCCCAACAAACTCACTAGCTTTCTTCTTGGGCGCCTCTTCCACTACTTCTTCTACCACAGCCTTTCCCTTTCTCTTGGCAATCTCACATTCACTTTCTCTGTTGAGAGCAGAATTTTCAGAATTCTCCTCCCCCTCTTGAACTTCAATGTCCTCATTGAGTTGAGGAATCACCTTAGGCTTGGGAACTTGATGAGGTTGCAGCTCTTTACCACTTCTCAATGTTATGGCATGAATATACTCCTTTGGGTTTTGCTCAGATTTTCCGGGTAGAGTTCCTTGAGGTCTAGAGGTTGAAGCATTTCGGTTCTCCATGTTGGTGACTCTAGATGTCAAATTCTGCAACTCAGTCTTCAAATCTCTAACTTCCAAAGCTCCTGAGGCTTGTCCCTGAAGTAGTTGCTGCATCATACCTTTCAACTCACTGTCCAAACCTGAAGAAAAAGAGGCTTGTGGCTGTTGTTGGTTAAATCCGGGTGGAGGGTATTGTTGCTTTGGGATAAAGGGTTGTTGGCTCTGGAACTGTGGTTTGTTAGCAAACCCTTGCTGGTTAGTATAAGGGACAAAAGGCTTTTGTTGCTGAGGTTGTGTGAAGCCTTGTTGCCCTTGTTGCTGAGCTTGAGCTTGTGGTTGAGCTTGAGGATAAACCTGATCTTGTGGGTTAGCAACATTGGGGTTTCTGTAAGAGAAGTTGGGGTGATTCCGGTAGTTTGGGTTGAAACCCCTGTTGAAACCTCCTTGGCTAGCAATGTAGTTGATCTCTTCTTGGGTCATATCACCTTCAATACTATAAAGGACTGGTGGAGAATCATCATAGTTCTCCACAAAGCTGATTTGCTTTTGGTTGGATGAGATCATCTTGTCTATCTTGTCATTTAGAGACTTGATTTCCTTCTCGTACTTCTCATCGGAAGAAGATGATCCTCTAGGAGTCCTCTCATAGTCTTCATTGTAGTTTCCATCACTTGTAGCCAAGTTTTCAATCAATTCCATGGCCTCATCAACTCCCTTTCCTAGGAAGTGTCCATTACTACAAGAATCAAGCATTGCCCTCATTCTAGGAAGAACTCCTCGGTAGAGGTTACTGAGTAGTGTCTCCTTGGTGAAACCATGGTGTGGGCATTGAGTGGTGAGCTTATTGAACCTTTCCCAAGCTTCAGCGAAGGTCTCGTTGTTTCTTTTCACAAACCCGGATAACTCATTGCGGAAACGGGCAGTTCTCGTAGTTGAGAAGAATTTCTTCAAGAAAGCCTTCTTAAGGTCTGCCCATGTAGTGATGGAACCCGGTGGAATGGTGCTTTCCCAATCTTTGGCTCTATCCGCCAAGGAGAAGACAAAGAGGCGCATCTTGAGACCCTCATCCGTCACACCTTTGAGTCTTGTAGTATCACAGATTTTGTCGAATGTGTCTAAGTGCTTTAATGGATCTTCTGAGGAAAGTCCATGGAATTGGTTGTTCTGCACCATATTCATGACCATGGCTCTAATTTCAAAATTGTTGTTGTTCACTGGTGGTGGAATGATGCCCCTTCGAATAGCATTCGTATCCGGTGTATCGCCATCACCAATGGCTCGAGCTGGTCTCTCACGATGAACCGGGATCCTGTTTCCCTGTCAATCTCTAGCATCCGCATCCTGGTGATGCTGCTCTTGATGGCCCTGTTGGCCCTGTTGGCCCTGTTGGCCCTGATCCTGATGATCTTGCTGATGCAGATCCATAGCTGGCTGCTCTAGAGGCTCAAGCTGAGGCTGATCTACTGTTTCCTGCTCCAACCCAAGTCTCTCCAAATGCACAGCTCGTTCTAGTGCTCTTCTCTCTCGTGCTAACTGTCTTTCAAGTGCTTTGATGTCTGAAACCCGCGCAACTAATTCTGTTGGTCCTCTGCTCCGCAAGTTCATACACCTGACATCAAAGAGAAATGAAGAAGCAAAGTTAGTAACTCAGACTTAATCTAAAGAGGAAATGAAATCAAGTTGATCTATCCTTAGTCCCAAATCGGCAACGGCGCCAAATTGATACTAAGATTTTATCGGATTAAAAGAGGTATCAATTCTCTTAACTATCGCTAGTAAGAGGATCGAACCAATCCAGGACAAGACTAAACCAACAAGAATGCACAAAACCCTATTAGCTAAGCCAAACTCAAATTTATAAGGAAACTCTAACAATTCTAAGTGCAATTAATCAAAGACAAATCAATTAAGCTAGCAAGCAAACAATCATTAATTGAAATAAGAGACAAAACAATCAAATAAGGAAAGCAAGGGTTATGAGTTAAGGTCAATGGACTAAGGGACTAGGGATGATCTTGGGATGTCTATCAAGCCTCAAACAAGCCAATCTCCTAGCAAGAACACATAAGTTAATTAGCCTAATCTCTTAGAGCTAACCTCTTTGCTTAATCCTAATTCAAGAACAAACTCTCATTTGTGAAATGGGATCAAACAAGCATTCAATCAAGTTCTAAGAAGCTAATAATCACTCTAGACATTCATTCCCATGAGCTAGAATGTGAAAACTCTATCTAAGCTATAACTGGAATTTCAACAAACACTTGGTGGGCATGAAATCCTAAACATCCTAGTTCAACTTGATCAAGGTCAAATAGGCATTAAGCACACTTAGATAGAAGAGATTTAAGAAATATTAAACACTAGACACCCCTTAATCATCCCTAATCACACTAATCCTACCTAACCCATAAACCCTTTGGGAAACTACTCACTAATCATCATTTGATTCACAAAACCCATAGAGATAGTGTAAATCATTGAGGATTAGAGAAAGATGAAAGATTTAAACAAGAAATCTCAAAAGAAGTACTTAGATTATGAAAAGATTAAACTTTGTTCTTACAAAAGGCTTAGAATCAAAAACAAAGCTTAAGATCCCAAAAATGAGGGTTTTTGGCTTATAAATGAACAGTGTTTCGAAACCGGGTCAACCCGGAACAAACCGGGTATTGACCCGGATCCATTGGGCGAAATCGGTCAAAGTCGAGCAGGTCAACGGTTCTGGGTAGCCTCGCGGTTTGGAGGCTAACCGCGAGGGTGACCGCGATAAAGCTCGGTCTGAAACCGGTCGACCCTCGCGGTCTGCTCCTCGACCGCGAGCCAAGCCGCGGGTCTTTCTCTCTTGCACGCAGGAGGGCTCTCGCGGTTTGCTCATCGACCGCGAGCTAAACCGCGATAATGCTCGGCAGGAATTGTACGTCTCTCGCGGTTTGATCCTCGGCCGCGAGCCAAACCGCGTGGCCCCTGTCCGACACTTCTTGCATTTCTCTACACCTCATCATCCCCAAATGTTTCCAATGCTCCAAGCTTTCCACATCAACTCCTTTGTACCTAAAAATCAACCTGGAACACACCAAAACAAACCAAAAGACAAACTCCTAGTCCTAGATGCCTAAACTCTAAATGCAATACAAAGAAACAACAAAAGAGGGAAGAATGAAAGGAGAAGAAAGCAAAACAAGAACAAACTACTAAACAAAATGCATGAAAATATAGACATATCAATCACTTAAGTAGATCTAGCGTCAATTCAAAGCCTATTTCAGTTTCAAACCAAGTTTCAAAGCAAGCATTCCAAGTTTAAGTAGATCTAACTTTCTAGCCTTTCTCTTATTACAATCTTAGGACAATCAACTAGCTCAAACAACTAACATAAAGAAAAAGTCATCACTCAATCAGTCTTACAAGGAAATTCAATCATTGCTCCCTATGCATGCGTCCTATATGATGCAACTAGACTCGATCCTAAGATGCTTTCTTTTTGTGAAAAATTTTCAAATTTTTTTTTTAATTTTTTGGTTTTTTCTATGCCTTAGATGCAATGCATGAGACTCAAAGACAACAAAATAATATCAAAAGAAAACATGATTAGCAACTGGTCTCTCCCCCAAACTTAAATCACACGGTCCCTTGTGTGATCTATGAAAGGAGAAAAGACCGAAAACACACAAAATGCAAAAAAAGAAAAGAAAAGAAGTATGTACAAAGATGGAGTGTTACCTTGCTAGTTGTGGAATGATGGAGGTGATGATTCCCCCATAGAGTATGTCGGGTTGGATGAAGAGCAGGATGGTGTCCTCATGGCTCTTCTCTTTCGCCTTCGGTCCTCTCGTGTGGAGTGGCGGTGAGGCTCGTAGTAGGAATCGGCAGCCATGCGCGCAGCTCCTCCCGTCTCATGTCCAGCAACTGAGTATCTCCCCTGCTCTAACTCTGTCTGCTCAACCAGCTCATCGGCTTCACCGATCACTTCCTCAGGTTCTGCTCGTAGTTCCTCATACAAACCAGTCTGAGCCTCTCGGGATGTAGAAGTCGGTCCCGCAGCGCCACTCTTATCCTTCTTCCCTGCGATCATCTTCAGAACCTTAGTGACCTTCTTCAAGCAGGTAGCCAACTTCTTGATGTTCCTTCCGTGCCATTTACTCTGCCTTTGAAGGTCCCTGTTCTGGTCCCTCAGTGCACTGACCGTCTTGTTCGCGATCGGGTCATCCAATGGCTCTGTGTAGTACATGTGCAACCCATACACCCTAGCAGGTGCGTCGAAAGAATCTGAACCGGCTGCAGGTGCTCTCCGCGGTCTGCGAGGCTCGAATTGGTGTTCCATAGCCGGGAGGAACCTCACGTTAGCCTGGTTCGTTGCAAGGCTTGTGATGGTGGGGTTCGGAAGCAGGTACTTCTCTTCCATTGGCGTATCTGAGCACATCCTGTAGATTTGGCGACCCGGAGACGGTCTAGAACCGAGAATGTGGTACCTGATCAGCTGAGGCACGTCTAACCATCCCACCGGCGTAGGCTGTCCAAATGTCTTCTCTTCCACACTGCCTTCCAGTTTAATCTTCTTTGCCTTAAGTAAAGGCGTGATTAAACCTCCCATGGTGAACTTGGGGTCAGAATCCTTGACGGAAGTTGCCCATTCTCGGTGAACCCCAAACTGCTCAACTAGAATGGCTGTGAAGCTCGGTGGGCGCTCAACGGGTGGTATCGTCGAACCGTTGGGGAACGTGCGCAGAAGTGGCTGTAGTCCAATTTACAGAAGCTTCATCTCCAGTTCAGTGACTTGGCCTGTCTCCTTCCTAGCACACAGAGTGTGCGCTAATGCCTTGTGCACGTACCTAATAGTCGGGTGTCTGATCCTTGCAGATTTCATAGCTCCCAATTTGAATGGTCCATCGGCTATCATGTGCCACAATCCCTCGAGGTATTCCTTTTCAATGGGAATGGAAGGGCCTAGTTGAGCACCATTCTCCTCAAAACCGAATATGGAACTTATCTCCTCAAAAGTCATAGAGTACTTCTTCCTGCCCATTGAGAACTCTATCTTTCCGCGGCTCACTTCTCCTCTAAAGGCTGCCTTTCTCAAGTTTATTGTCGCTGTCATGGTTGAAAGGAACTGGCAGGCCGAGCTCTGGTAGCCGTCACTGGTAATGCTGAAAAAGGTCTTGAGCCCCATGTTTTTCACAATCTGACCGTAGTCTTCTAGCAGTCCAAGAGCTGTAAGGGTCGGGACATGAGGATACCTTGTCATTGATCTCAGAAGGAGTATACTGCAGTGGTGACGCATGAACCACCTTCCATGTGATCTCTGGAGCTTCTTCCTCAACAGCGATCCCCTTTCCTTTCGAGGATGTTCCCGCATCTTGTCTCGGTGCCCTTGCTCGTGATCTCGGGTTGGCGGATGTGTTAGTCATTTTCCTGCAAAAGATAACTCAAAGATAGAGTTAGCACCCAATACAATCCACCAACACAAAATCAATAAATGCTTGACACATCCATGATAAACAATTGTAAAAGCTTAACAATTGCATAAATTTTCGTTTTCAATGGAGTAAACAAGCTGAAACCAACTCAGTCGTTCTCAATTCAAGTTCATCAAGTGAAAAACTCACAAAGGATTCAATCACATTCATAAGCAACTCAAATTCTTGAACAAAAACTCCCAAATTTGCAATTTCAAAAATTTTGTGAAACAAAACTCAAGCAAATCAAGTAGTCTCACTCAAACTATCCATAAACAACCTATTGCAACTATAGGAATCAACAAATCAACTTTCCCCCAATATTTCCGAAATTCAAATTTCTCAAGAACCCTAATTCACCAAAAATCAAATTCCTTCAGTCCTAGGGCGAAATTGGCTATGGGCATTCATGCAAACACATATGGGGGAGGTTTTCACGCAATATCAATCACAATCAATGGCTAAAAATGAGTTTGAAAATTGGGAGTTTTTGAATCCGAAAATCATTAGTGAGTTTTGGAGTTTTACCTTGCTTAGTGATGATTGAGTGAAGAGGTAGCAAGAGAATGTGAAAGAGCTTTGAAAACCGCAAGTCAAGCACTTGAAATCGAAAGAATTGATGGAGAATTGAGAGAGATTGAATGTTTTGAAGTTCTTTATAGGTTTTTGCCAAAAGCTCTCTTTGAAATCGCAAATGGGGAGAGATGGAGCGTGAAGGATGAGAAAACAAGAGGAAATCGGGTCCCAGGCGGTTTAGACCGGTTCATTAAATCGATTTTTGGTCAAAACCGGTTTGGAATCGGTTTGAGTCGAGAGAACTTACCTGGGCGAAGGGTGCATATCGGTCTGGCCAACCGATACGCAAGCCGATATCAACTCTCGGATTAAAAATCTGCAACCTGTATCGGTTTGGCCAGCCGATACAGTGCCCGATATCACTTCTTCCCGAGAGTCCGTATCGGCCTGGCCAACCGATACGGACGTCGATATCGACTCTCGGATTTTGCTGCGAAATTCCGTATCGGCCTGGCCAGCCGATACGGACGTCGATATCGACTCCATGTATCCTTTTCCTTCATTCCCGTGGCCTTTACTTAACACCGACTGGTCCACAACCTCACCTAAAGACCAAAACCTGATAAAACTCAAAGCAAAACATCAAAAATAACAAGCAAAACATCATATGTACAGGGATAAACATGGGAATGTCTCCCAAGTGCGCTTTTGTTTAAAGTCGTTAAGCTCGACTTTTGCAAACCGTGATCTTAAGCTGAGGGAGGGCTAG
Source organism: Orychophragmus violaceus (assembly GCA_030180135.1). Taxonomy (NCBI): domain Eukaryota; kingdom Viridiplantae; phylum Streptophyta; class Magnoliopsida; order Brassicales; family Brassicaceae; genus Orychophragmus; species Orychophragmus violaceus. The sequence continues at coordinate 17,136,378 of CM058236.1, forward strand.
AGAGTGGAATCGAAGTCCCTTCCTCTATAGCTTCTGAGACGGAGTAATGCTTGAGTCTTTGGCCATTGACCGTGAACTCTTCACTGGATTTTCCCAAAAGTACCACTGCTCCATATGGTCTCACCTCCTTCACTTAAACGGTCCCGACCACCTAGACTTGAGCTTCCCGGGAAAGAGCTTCAACCGGGAGTTAAAGAGCAACACAAGATCTCCTGCTTTGAACTCTTTCTTCTGGATTAGCTTATCATGAAAAAGCTTGGTCCTCTTCTTATAGATCTTTGAGCTCTCAAAAGCCTCAATCCTTATCTCGTCTAGTTCATTCAGCTGAATCAATCTCTTCTCAGTCGCGGTCTTGATGTCAAAGTTCAGCAACTTGACAGCCCACATAGCCTTGTATTCCACCTCCACCGGTAAGTGACATGACTTACCATACAGCATGGTGAATGGTGTAGTGCCCAACGGAGTCTTGAAAGCAGTCCTATACGCGCACAGTGCGTCATCAAGCTTTCTAGACCAATCTTTCCTTAATGCTCAAACAGTCTTCTCCAAGATAGCCTTGATTTGCCTATTGGACACTTCAACTTGACCGCTTGTTTGAGGATGATATGGTGTTGCAACCTTATGCTTTACTCCATACTTCTTCAAAAGACTCTCAAATAGTTTGTTGATGAAGTGCGAGCCTCCATCACTAATCACAATCCTTGGAATTCCAAACCTTGGGAAGATGATGCTCTTGAACAGCTTTATCACAACCTTGGCGTCATTCGTCGGACTCGCCACTGCTTCTACCCATATGGAAACATAATCCACAGCTACTAAGATGTAGCTATTCCCATAAGAAGATGGGAAGGGTCCCATGAAGTCAATGCCCCATACATCAAACACTTCAACTTCAAGAATGGGGTTTTGAGGCATCTCATTCCTCCTACTGATTTTTCCCTTTCTTTGACAAGGATCACACTTAGTGATGAACTCCTGGGCATCTTTGAACATTGTAGGCCACCAAAACCCAGCTTGTAGCGCTTTTTGAACCGTCTTGAAGGTAGCAAAGTGACCACCATAAACTGACCCATGACAATGTAGGAGAATACCTCCCACTTCTTCATCAGCTATGCACCTTCTATAGAGTTGATCTTTGCACAAAGTGTAGAGGTAGGGCTCGTCCCAATAGTACCTATTGACCTCTCTAAAGAACTTCTTTCTTTGGTAGCTATCAAGGCTTGGTGGTTCTTTCCCAACAGCTAGGAAATTGACTATGTCTGCATACCACGGCTCCTTGTCTTCAATAGAACTGACCTCTTCAATCCTCATTCTTGTATCATGAGCATCTTTGACAACCTTGCAAGCCATCAACTGTTCTTCAGGGAGAGAGTCATCTAGAGGAACACCATCCTCAATTCTCAGTCTCGACAAGTGATCTGCTACTGCATTCTCAATACCTTTCTTATCCTTGATCTCCAAATCAAACTCTTGTAGCAGAAGGATCTATCTTAGAAGCCTTGGCTTGGCATCTTTCTTGGCAAGTAGATACCTCAACGCAGCATGATCCGTGTACACCACAACCTTAGATCCAACCAAGTATGATCTGAACTTCTCAAAGGCAAACACCACATCTAGAAGCTCTTTCTCAGTTGTTTCATACCTCACTTGAGCATCATCCAATGTCCTACTAGCATAGTATATGACATGGAGTTTCTTGTCTTTTCTCTGTCCAAGGACTGCTCCAACTGAGTAGTCACTTGCATCGCACATGATCTCAAAAGGCAACTCCCAGTCAGGAGCTTGGACGATCGGAGCACTAATCAAAGCTTCCTTGATCCTGTGAAACGCAGCCAAACACTCATCATCAAACACAAAGTCTGTCTCCTTACACAGCAGACGTGTAAGTGGTCTAGCGATCTTGGAGAAGCCCTTGATAAAACGTCTGTAAAACCCTGCATGACCCAAGAAGCTTCTGATCCCTTTTACTGAGTTCGGCGGCTGAAGACTTGTCATCACCTCTATCTTTTCCTTATCCACTTCAATGCCATTCTCTGAAATCTTGTGACCCAACACAATCCCTTATGTTACCATGAAGTGGCATTTTTCCCAATTGAGTACGAGGTTCGTCTCTTCACATCTCCTTAAGACCCTGCACAAGTTCATCAAACAGGAAGAGAAGGAAAAGCCATAAACAGAGAAATCATCCATGAAAACTTCTACAATATCCTCGATAAGATCCGAGAAAATAGACATCATGCACCGCTGAAAGGTAGTCGGTGCATTACACAAGCCAAATGGCTTCCTTCGATGATCAAAGGTACCATAAGGACAAGTGAGTGTGGTTTTCTCCTGATCATTCGGATGTATCGGGATCTGGAAAAACCCGCTGTATCCATCGAGAAAACAATAAAAAGGATGGTTAGCAAGACGCTCAAGCATTTGATCAATGAATGGCAATGGAAAGTGATCTTTCCTAGATGCGGCATTTAGCTTTCTATAATCGATACACATCCTATGCCCGGTGATAGTCCTAGTGGGAATCAATTCATTGTTGTCATTTTTAACCACAGTAATCCCCCCTTTCTTCGGAACACAATGCACTGGAGAAACCCAAGTGCTGTCCGAGATAGGGTAGATTATCCCTGCATCAAGCAATTTAAGAATCTCTTTCTTGACTACCTCCTTAAGATTAGGATTCAATCTTCTTTGATGCTCAATAGAAGACATGGATTCATTTTCAAGGTGGATCCTACGAGTACACAAGCTAGGTGACAATCCTTTTATATCATCAAGCGAGTATCCTATTATTTTTCTAAACTTTTTCAATCCAGTGGTCAAAGCAATCAATTCATCATCACTCAGCAACTCATTCACAATGACAGGATAAGTAGAGTTAGGGCCAAGAAATGCATATCGAAGCCCCCGCGGAAGGGGCTTTAACTCTACCTTTGGCTCTTTGGGCTCACTCCAATCATCAGCTACAAGCTGCTCCTTGCACCGCTCAACTTCCTTTGCGCCATCAGCATCTATATCCATTTCAAAAACCTCTAGCTCCTTACCCACTGAATTTGATCCAAACTCAATGAATTCAACCTCTCCTAGCAAAGGCTTGTGCGAATCAAGCGCTCTCATATAAGCCCAGCTTTCCTCTTGGAGGTACCCATACGCCCCACATTCCTTGGTCAAAGTCACTTCCAACGGATCATCCATGTTTAACTCCTCAAGGAGTTCATCAGCTAGCTCCTCCATAGTCTCAATATAGAACATCTGCCCTTGTATGGTTGGCTTCTTCATCACCTTATTGATGTCAAATTTGAGCACTATGTCTTTACCAAGGTTGAGATCTATTTTCCCTCTCCTGACATCTATGATCGCACCAGCTGTGGAAAGAAAAGGTCTCCCAAGGATTAGAGGATCCTTTGGTTCTTCATCCATCTCCAACACAATAAAATCTGTCGGTACTTCAAATCCTCCTACTTTCACCGGAAGATCTTCTAAAAGGCCAACTGGGTACCTCACTGATCTATCAGCTAGAACCAAGGAGATCCTACAAGCCTTGTAGGTGGAGAAACCTAGCCTATTAGCCACTGAGAAAGGCATCAAACTCGCGCTTGCTCCAAGATCACATAAACAACCTTCAAACCTAAGAGGACCGATAGCACATGGAAGAGTAAAACTGCTCGGATCTTCCAGCTTCCTTGGTACAATATTCCTTTGGATGATCGCACTACACTCATGAGTCAACACAACCATACCTTGCACTTCCTTGGTTCTTTCCTTGATTGCGTCCTTGAGAAACTTGCTATGCTGAGGAACTAGCAAGAACGCATCAATCAAAGGTATGGTTAACTCAACATCCTTCATCTTCTTTTCAAAGAGAGCTTTGTACTTCTCTAGGAGTTGCTTCTTGAATCTGCCCGGAAAGGGTAGCTTTGGCTCATAAGGTGGTGGCACAAACACACCATCCTTCTTCTTGAGTGTATCCTTCACTACTTCTTCAACTACAGCTTTTCCTTTCCTCTTAGCCATCTCACTATCACTCTCTGTGTTGAGAGCATAATTTTCAGAATTCTCCTCCCCTTCTTGAACTTCAATGTCCTCATTGAGTGAAGGAATCAGCCTAGGCGTGGGCGTTTGACGTTGCTGCAGCTCCTTACCACTTCTCAATGTGATAACGTTGATGTATTCCTTCGGGTTTTGCTCAGATTTTCCGGGTAAAGTACCTTGAGTTCGGGATGTAGAGGCATTCTTTTTTCATGTTTGTGACCCTTGATGTCAAGTTCTGAAGCTCACTCTTTAGATCCCTAACTTCCATAGCTCCTGAGGCTTGCCCTTGAAGGAGTTTCTGCATCATTCTCTTCAGCTCATTATCCACTCCCGAGGAAGAAGAAGTTTGTGGTTGTTGTTGTCCAAAACCGGGTGGATATTGTTGCTTTGGAGCATAGCCTTGTTGACCTTGAAACTGAGGCTTATTATCAAACCCTTGTTGGTTAGTGTAAGGGACAAATGGCTTTGGTTGCTGAGCTTGTGGATAAGCCTATTGCCCTTGTTGAGTAGCTTGTCCTTGAGATGGAGCTTGAGGATAGACTTGGTCTTGAGGATTGGCTACATTGGGGTTGTGGTATGAGAAGTTTGGGTGGTTTCTATAGTTTTGGTTGAAGCCCTTGTTGAAACCACCTTGTCCCGCAATGAAGTTAATCTCCTCCTGTTTCAAATCCTCATCCACACTATAGAGGAGTGGCTGAGAATCCTCATAGTTGCCCACAAAGCTGATTTGCTTTTGGCTAGAGGAGATCATCTTGTCCATCTTCTCATTCAAAGCTTTGATTTCCTTCTCATACTTCTCATCCGTAGAAGACGATCCTCTATTAGTGCGCTCATAATCCTCATTGTAGTTCCCATCGCTTGTAGCAAGATTTTCAATTAGCTCCATGACCTCATCAACTCCCTTGCCTAGGAAGTGTCCATTGCTACAAGAGTCTAGCATTGTCCGCATTCTAGGAAGCACTCCGCGATAGAGGTTACTGAGTAGTGTCTCCTTAGTGAAACCGTGGTAGGGACACTGAGTAGTTAGCTTATTGAACCTCTCCCAAGCTTCAGCAAAGCTCTCATTGTTGTGTTGCACAAACCCGGATAGCTCATTGCGAAAACGGGCAGTCCTAGTAGCTGAGAAAAACTTCTTCAAGAAAACCTTCTTAAGGTCTCCCCAAGTAGTAATGGATCCCGGAAGAATGGTGCTTTCCCAATCCTTGACTCTATCTGCCAAAGAGAAGAAGAAGAATCGCATCTTCAAACCATCATCAGTTACACCATTGAGCCTTGTAGTAGCACAAATCTTGTCAAATGTGTCCAAGTGCTGCAGTGGATCCTCAGATGCGAGTCCATGAAACTGGTTGTTTTGCACCATGTTCATCACCATAGCCCGGATCTCGAAGTTGTTGTTGTTGACCGGTGGTGGAATGATCCCTTGGCGGTTTGCATTTGTATCCGGTGCATCTCCATCACCAATGGCCCTAGGTGGCCTCTGTTGCTCTTGCTGCTGCTGCTGATCCTGATGATTATCCATAACCGGTTGCTCAACACTCACAAAGTCTTGTTGAACTTCTACAAATTGTTCCAACCCAAGTCTGTCAACTTGAGCAGCTCTCTCTTGTGCGCGTCGTTCCTTTGCTAATCTCCTCTCGTGTGCTTTGATGTCCTCAACTCTTGCAACTAAGTTTGTAGTCCCTCGGCTGCGCAAGTTCATACACCTAACATCAAAGAGAAAGGAAGAAGCAAATTAGTAACAAAGACTTGAACTAAAAAGGTATAGAAATCGAATTGATATATCCAGAATCCCAAAATGGCAACGGCGCCAAATTGATAACAAGGATTTTGCAATCCTTTGAGGTACCAATTCCTCAAGCTTATCGTGTAGTCTTGAGGTATCGAACCTTTTTGGGACGGATAAAACCAATAAGCACACACTAAACCTCTAGAGTCAAATCACCTAATTTAGTTTTTGTTCTAACAGTCCTAACGGAAACAATTCAAATAGAAATGAATAAAAGCAAGTAAGCAAGTAGATTCAATCAATGACAAAGATAAGGCCTAAGGGTCAAGGTCAACGGATAGGTGACTCGGGATGATCAAGGATCCTAATTCAAACTTCATAGAAGCTAACCTCCTAGCATGGAACACAACAAATCAATCAGTTTAATCTCTTAATACTAACCTCTTTACTCAATCCTAATCCAAGAACAAATTCTCATTTGTGAATTAAAATCAAGCAAGCATTCAAACAAGTTCCGAACAACCAACAATCACTCTAGACATACATTTTCATGTGCTAGAATGTGAAAGTCCTATCAAAGCTAGAAACTGAAATTTCATCGAACACATGGTGAGCAAGGAATCCTAAATATCCTAATCAACGTGATCAAGGCTAATTAGGCACTAAACACACTTTGATAGACGAGGTTTTGAACAATCAAACACTAGAAATCCATTGATCACCCCTAATCAACCTAATCCTACCTAACCCATAAGCCCTATGAAGAACTACTCACTAATCATCATACGAACAACAAAATTCATAGAAATAGTGTTGATCATTGAAGATTAGAGATTAATTTGATAATCAAAGAGAGAAATCACAGGAAAAGAGTACTAGATTAATCAAGAAATCAAAACTTGTTCTTACAAAGTGTTTAGAACATAAAATAAAGCTTAAGCCACAAATGAAAATAGGTTTTTGGCTTAAATAGTCAATATGGTGCGAACCGGGTCAACCCGGAACAAACCGGGTGTTGACCCGGATCCGAAACAGCTTCTGGGACGCGTACCGGTTCGGTCGGTCGATACACCGACCGATACGAGCTCTCGGATTTTCTGGGTTAGAAGCATATCGACCCAACTGGTCGATATCAAAGCCGATATGCGTGTGCAAAATTTAATCCGAGAACCTGTATCGGTCTGCCAGTCGATATGCAAACCGATACGGTCTTCTGGGTTTTTGGCCGAGGAACTGTATCGACCCAGCTGGTTGATATCCAAGCCGATATGAGTCCTCGGATTTCCTTCCGAGAGTGTGTATCGGCCACCCAACCGATATGGTGGCCGATATGGCTTCCAGCTGCTTCTTCCTTAGTCCTTCGAGCTCTAGACTCCACTTCCAAGCTCACCAATGCTCCTAGACACCTCCAATCACCTGCAAAACACAAGAAACACTCCAAATGCAAGCCTAAAGTGCCTACTCCTAGCCCTAGACAACTCTATACTCTAGATGCGACAATGACTCGACAAAATGGTAAGAATAATGGTGAAATGGAGTCAAAACAAGAACTATACACAAGCCTAGATGCATGAAATGTATGAATATCAGTGATTTGCTAACCTCTCCAGCATCTGATCAATGAAAGGTAAAGGGAAATGATCCTTCCTTGTCGCAGCATTGAGCTTCCTGTAATCTATGCACATCTGGTGTCCAGTCACAGTCCTTGTAGGAATCAGCTCGTTCTTCTCATTTTTCACTACTGTAACTCCATCTTTCTTAGGCACTACATGGACTGGACTAACCCAATCGCTGTCTGAAATTGGATAGATGATCCCAGCATCTAGGAGATTCATGATCTCCTTCTTTACCACTTCCTGTAGATTAGGATTAAGCCTCCTCTGATGCTCAACAGATGTCTTAGACTCGTCCTCAAGATGTATCCGATGCATGTACAGCTCCAGAGAGATACCTGAAATGTCATCAAGAGAATAGCCAAGAGCTTTGCGATGCTTGCGTAGCTTGCTTAGCAGTAAAGTGAGCTCTGCGTTGTTCAAACTAGCGTTAACAAATCACTGGATATGTCGAATTAGGTCCAAGAAATGCGTACCTTAGCCCGGATGGAAGTTGTTTCAGCTGAATTTTCGGAGCCTTTTCTTCTGCCCAGTCTCTGTCGACTTGCAACGATCGATGTTTGACCTGTGTCGAACGATGCAAAGTCGTGTCAGACACATCTAACTTCATCACTTGCTCAGCAGAATCTATTAGCCTCGTATAGCAGATTGCGGGCTCGTCTTGCAGGTGTTCCAGCTCCATTATAGAGCTCAGTAAAGCTCTCTCCAGTGGATTCTTAGCATGTGACTTGTGAAAGTATTCTGCAGCCAAATCACTGAGTGTGTCCACATAGAAGGTATGTCCGTCGATGGTTGGTCTCTTCACCATTTTGTCCATATCAAAACTCATCTTCAGATCACCCACATTCAGAATTATTTTACCTCCTTGGCAGTCAATCATCGCACCAGCAGTAGCTAAGAAAGGCCTAGCTAAAATCAGTGGATCCTTTGGTTCCTCTCCATACTGCAGAACCACAAAATCAGTAGGAATCACACATTGGCCAATCATTATAGGCACATCCTCCAATATTCCTTCAGGAATTCTGATTGTTCTGTCTGCTAAAACTAGTGAGATCCTAGTGGGCAGAAAGTCAGTCATCCCAAGTCTCTTAGCAACAGAGAAGGGCATAAGGTTCACACTAGAACCAAGATCACATAAAGATCTTTCAAATCTTTCCTTGTAGATGGCACAATATAACACAAAGCTTCCTGGTTCTTTCAACTTCTCAGGAATTCTTCCCTGAATCACTGCACTACATACCTCTGTGATCATCATCACACTCTCTTCATGAGACCATTTCTTCATCACAGGAGTAGTCTCCATAGAGTCAATCAAAGGCACTTCAATCTTCACCTTTTTAATGATCTCCTTGCATTTAGTATACTGCTTATTGTTCTTGGCCTTCCTGGGATTCTTGGGAAAAGGTACCTTAGGCTTGTAGACCCTTTCATTCGACTTCTTCGGGTTCTCTGCATTTGGACTCTCTGCAGTCGCCTTGCGTCGAACGTTGCTAGTGTTGCATCGATCGTTGCTGGGCGACTGTGTTATGACCTCTGGGTCTTTGTTTTCGCTTTGCATCGACCGTTGCTGAGGTGCGTCGATCGATGCATTGTGAATTCCACGGATCTCATCTTCCATTTCTTCAATCGCCACGATTTCTTCGACACTTAACTGCTTTTTATGGGCAGGAAACAGCTCCTTACCACTTCTCAATGTCACTGCATTGCACTGATACTTAGGATTAGCATCAGTTCATCCTGGAAGTGATCCATCTGGCCTCTGAACATATCCAGCAGTCCTTGCAACCTTAGCATCAAGCTCCTTCATATGTGTGCTCAAAGATTCAAACTTCCCATTCAGCTCTTCATACATAGCACATATCTTCTTGTCGAAGTCTACAGCATTCTTAGTCTGACCTTTCAGCAACTGCTCCATCATACTCTCCATCTTGCTCTCATGAGCATTAGCAGCATGAGGTGTTTGGTAAGAGGAAGATCCATAAGTCCTCTGATTACCTTGCTGAAAAGGTTTCTGAAAACCAGCATTCTGTCCAAAGCCAGAAGAGTTTTGATTGCTTGTGAAAGCACTCTTCTGTCCACCATTGAAGAACCTACTACCTTGCTGTCCTCCAAACCTGTTTCCTTGGAAACCAGTTCCTCCGATGTAGTTCACATCCTCTTTCTGACCCTCTTCTTCAGCATTGATTACTTCAACATCTTGAGCAAAGTGGACAGCTTTCTTCCCAGCTAGAAGATTGCAAACAGTGTCCAACTTGCTCCTAATATCAGCAATCTCCAGATTGTCCATCTTCCCACCAGACTCCTTCCTTCTCCTATCAGCAGTCTTGCAGCTATTACTGCTTACTAAGTTATCTATCAGTTGCTTAGCTTTCTCAGGAGTCCTAGTGTTGAAATTTCCATTGCTGGAATTATCCAACGCAGTCTGGTATGGGAGATCTATACCTCTAAAGAAAATGCCCAACAATGTTACCTTAGTGAATCCATGATGCGGGCAGTCACGTTGGTACTTCTTAAACCTCATCCAGGCAGTCTTAAGAGGCTATAGGACCTTGGGAGAAAGTGAGAATGTCCTGTCTCGACTGATCAGAGCGAGCATCATCATAGAAGTGTCTCAGAAACTCACTCTTAACAGCGTCCCATGTAGTAAACTTCCCAGGTGGAAGTTGTTTCAGCCAGGCAGCAGCATCTCTAGCGAGAGAGTAAGGAAAAAGTTTGAGGAACAGATAGTCATAGTTCACTCCATCATACTTCATCCCAGTGACTATGTCCTCAAACTCATCAATATGATCCATTGGCTGCTCATTAGGGAAACCATGGAAGGCATTCTGCCTCACAATAGAGTAGTAGATGGTCTTGATCTCGAAGTCATTCCTCTCAAAACCAGGAGGCACAAGAGCTGACCGGTTAGCATGAAACTCATCCGGACGGTTATAGTCAGCTAAGGTCCTCTCATTAGCAACAGGAGGATTAACCATCTGCCTCTCCTCTTGGACTTGGCCTTGTCCTTGGCCTTGCTCTTGCTCTTGTTCAGGCTCAGGGATCACATTCCCTTCAGCATCAATCCGTTTCCCAGCAGCATTGTACGGATTGTTTTGTCGGTCCCTCAGGGTACCTTGAGCATCGGGCATTATAATCAGACGTTCTTGAACCATCCTTGCTCTTTGAACTTTCCTGTTAGTCCTCTCTAGTCTAGCAAGCTCTTCAAGTTGGAGATTAACGAGGTTAGTATTCGTATTACTTCTGGTATCACGCGTCTGCATAAACCGTCTGTAATCGCAGTGCAACGATCGATGCTAAGAGTGCAACGATCGACTCAACTCCAGTCGCCTAGTAACGATCGACACAAAGACGTAACGATCGATGCTATGCGATTGTTAAACCTGCGACAGAGAAGAAACAGAGAAAAATTAGTAACCAAAAACAAAAAATAAAAATCCTAGCCTAAACCCTAAGTTCAAATCTATCGAAGACTCAAAAGAGTCCCCGGCAACGGCGCCAAAAACATGATAGGTCTAAGTTTTATCCCTATTCTAACTGCAAGTGCACAGTGATGTGATTGTAGTACTTGAGGGTATCGAATCCACAAGGACTCTGGGCAACAATAGATTAAGAACAGTCAAGTTAAAACTAGGAGAAGCAATGTAGTGAGAAACTAAAACAAAGCAGGAAAGTAAATCAGTAGCAAGATTGGTTTGTTGGCAATTAACTAAAAGCGCTAAGTCTATGGAGTTCTCAGGAAATCAGACAAGCAGATAAATCATTCGGTCAAGATCAAATTAAGCACAGTTCTAGAACTCAAACACGGATATAGAATTAACCAACTTTCGTTGTGAGAATTCTCTAAGTCTAATAGCAGAAATCCAAATGTCTTTGTAATTTCTAAAAAATTAAACCAGCTTTAAGATTAAGTTCGATATGTTCACAATTCAATTAAACCAAATTTCTTTGCGAGTAATTCAATTGCTCAACCTAAATAGTTCAGATTCTAAACCACACTTTCGTGTCAATTTAACAACCTAAGATCTAGATTCTAAGTGATCATGTTATAAACTAGTGTTAAGCACAATTTAGATCGAAGAACAATTATTGATATGAATCCTTAATTGAAATAATTAAATCTAGCAAGTCATAAAATCCTTAATGAGAATCCCTAAACCTAACTATGAATCTACTCAGACATAGAATATGAAAACATAATCAATGAAATAATAGATTGCATAAAAGAGAATAAAGGAGTAAAGGGGTTCGAAATCTTCTCCAAAAAGCAGAAAACAGTACAGGATTAGATCTGCCCCAAGCTATCAAAACTCTATGCTCTAAGTATGAAAGCGTATCTAAAAACTGATGTAAAAACCTAATTAAATAAGCTAATCACGTCTTGGGGCTTCTTTGTAATTATCAGGAACTTCTGGGCAAAGCTGTGAATACTTCATTCTTCATTAACCGCCGAGGAAAGGCCCATCTCGCTCGTGTGTCGATCGATGCACGATGTGTGTCGATCGATGCATTACTCTGTTTTGGACAGTGAACTCTATCTCTCGGGTCAAAGCACCAAAATGCTCCAAAAAGCTCCAATAACTCCAATTCTGATCCAAACGTGTATATATCTAATAACACCTGTAAAAGACTCTAAAGAAACACTAAAAGACTCTAAACACACACTTATATCATGGTCTAAAACCGGTAAAAACCCTGATATATCAACGTTTAGGGAATAGCTGGTTTTTTTTGGATGTTGAGTGGTCTGAGTCGGAGCATCAACAGATGGCAGAGGGCTCTTTGTCTTTTTTTCAAACCACTGGGATTGGACCTGACGACTCTCTGAGTGACGTTTGGAATGGTCAGTATATTACGAGTTCCTCCTCCTTTCTTTCCCTTTTGAGGCATCGTAACACAGAGAGTTCCAGAGAAGAAATTGAGAGGGTCGATAGCAATGAAACTGAGAACCTCGAATAAGAGATTCAATTAAGAGATGCCAGTTAGAGATTAGTCGGTACGGAGGAGGATCTGGAGGAAAAAAATGCGAGATGATTTGAAGGAGATTTTGGAGACGGGGAAGAACAAAATAAAATCAGGGTTTATGTTTGCGGTAAATGATGGGTTCTCGACACTAAGTCGAAATTTGTTGGGTTAAGGCGCGTAATTGAAAAGTTTTGGGCTAAAAAATTAGGTTTGGTTTCCCGGATTAATTACACGAAATATTTTGAAAATTTACTCACGAGTAGTCGGTTTTGGTGCTTAATTAAATTGGTTTTTTAACGTAACAGAGGTAAAAATTTGTGTTTATGTGTGTTTTATTATTATATATATAATTTTTATAATATTTTATTAAGTTATATTGTAATAGCATTAATTAATAATTTTTGACAATGTCCAGGACTAAAACTGCATATGACCCTATACCCTAAACTATTTTACCCAAACATTAAACCCTAAATACTGAACCCTAAACCCCTAAACCTTTGCTACGCCCATTAAACCCTAAACCCTAAATAATAAACACTAAACCCTAAACCTTAGACGAAAGATAAGCAGACTAGAAGAATATCAAATGTTCATTACAACCTTTGACACCCCCGTTCTTCCCTTGTATCAAAGATAAATATGTGACTCGGTATATTTATTGTATACAAATAGATGACTAAGATGAATTACTAAATAACTACTATAAACCTTAGACGAAAGATAAGTAGACAAGAAGAATATTAAATGTTCATCACAACCTTTGACACCCCCATTCTTCACCTGTTTCAAAGATAGATCTGTGACTCGGTATAATTATTGTATATAAATAGATGACTAAGATGAAGTACTAAATAACATATATAGTTTAAGCCATTAATTAGCAAAACAGATAAATCTCAAACACCTAAAAAAAAAAAATTAAACCAGAAATGAAAAATTACCCATTAACACCATGATCATGATCATGAATGCTGTTAGGTTGGACTTAATGATAAGAATAAATACATAATTAATACAGCCTAGACAACCCAAAGGTTGCATTGCCTCCATAAATAAACTTTCGTGGTTGCTTGGAACTCTCAAATATTGAAAGCTTTTTTATTTGTCAAAATTCATTTTCCACCTATTCATTACCAAATTCGTAATGGATTACCTTCCAAGTGATGTTCTTTCAAAAATCATTCTTGCCGTCATTGACAGTGAACAAGGTTTACGCTATTTTATAAGGGCGAAGACAACATGCAAGGCGCTTCATAGCTACAGACAAAGTCAAGATTTCTACAAGTCGATCGATTTATACTACAGTTTTATTAACTTAAATCTCTTTGATTTCCCACCTCATTATAAACAAGATTTCGTCGAGAGGTGTCTACAATCAGGATACCTTGCAGCCCTTCTCCTCCGAGGTATGTGTTGCTTTATCTATAGGGACCAGATGGTTGAAGGAGAGGCATTGATCAAAAGATTAGCAGATAGCCGATGGGAAACAGCGATATACGCGTACTCCATGCTCTTGGGTGTTTTTTATGGAGATGGTGTAGTGTTGAACAGTGGATATGTCATCGAACGTGAACTTCCCACTCGAATACGTATAAAGATAACTAGAAAGGATAGGCGTGTATGGCCGGAAACGCCTTCGGCTCTGTTCTTTGAGAAGGAAGCAAGTGTAGATATCAACAACCTTTATAGTTGCATGTGTGCTCCGATAACAACCTGGAATAGTTGGTGGGACTTTGGTTTCAAGGGTTCAACCATGTGCGACAGTTTCTTTTGGTCCATAGAGACACTATTTTACTTCAGACTCGTGCTGAACAATTTCGAAATTTGGCCCTGTTTAGATTCTTGAATATCCTTCCTTTGTGTTGACTAGGATGTGTTAAACTGCGAATAATATTATATGTTGTATTCATTTATGTGCAAATTTTAATCGTAAGGAGTATATGCATTATCTTTGGGTAAAAATGGTAATACTTCCATAGTATTTTATGACTGAATAAATGATTTTTTGCAATATAGGCACGTTGATTAAATTGAAAGAACATTTACTTAAATAATTTTTCAACAATATATCCATGCAAGTAACAACACGTTTTGTAATAAATTTTGAATCTTATATATAATGAGAAATCAAACTCTCCATCTAAGTGCCACATGTCCCTTCCTTTTAAAAAAAAAAAATTTGAACTTTTACATCTTTGTTATAGAGGCCCAAGTTCTCAAACTCATTTCCTTCGTCTGAAAAGGTCATACGCAGAAAACTCCCGAGCCTATGGCGACCCAACCTAACCGTCGCCATTAACTTCTGATAATCTCTCTTCGGCTCCCTCATTGCTCCTCTCAGCCTCATTCAATTTCGTACACCTTTCAATTTCCCATCTCTTTCACATGTTCCGAATCTCGGCAGTATAAATGTCCATCTTCAGCCCGACGGCTTACCCCTTTCATCTTCTTCCTCCTTGAACTTCTGGCTCATCTACACAACCCTAGAAGCTTTTGATGTCTGGGAAACGTTTCAATCCGCTGGAAGATCCGCCGAATGCATCTGAAAGCGACGAAGATGACTAACTGTAAACGACTTCACTCAGAGAAGGTAAAGAAATCAGAGGAAACTCTTCGTCTTAAGAAGATGATGATGAGTCCTCTCGAAACCCACTGATATACCATGGATTTTAGGGATTTTAACCATGGTATATGTATCATTTATCGAGTCTTTTACTATGTTTTAGAGTCTTTTCAGGTGTTTATTAGGTACAAGCACATTTGGAGCATATTTGGTGATTATGGCACTTTCTGGAGCTAGTTGGAGTATTTGGCCGAGAGGTAGACTTCACTGTCAAGATTTCAGAGACGCAACGATCGACACACTTGTGGCATCGATCGTTGCACCAGCGAGATGGGCCAAACGACGGTTTAATGAAGAATAATAAAATTGCAGTTTTGCCCAAAAGTTCCTGATATTTACAAAGAAGCCCCAAAACGTGTTTTAGGATTATAATTAGGTTTTACAGCCACTTGTTAGGCGAAGCTTTTCTTACGTTAAGTTTTACTCAGAGAGAGTTGAGGGGCTGATCCTGATCTCGAAAGAGACTTGATTTTGAACCCCAGTTCTTATTTGATTATATGATATTTGGTTTTCTACTTATGATATTTTCTGTCTCGATGAATATGTCTGAG
This sequence comes from Orychophragmus violaceus, assembly GCA_030180135.1. NCBI lineage: Eukaryota > Viridiplantae > Streptophyta > Magnoliopsida > Brassicales > Brassicaceae > Orychophragmus > Orychophragmus violaceus. The sequence continues at coordinate 17,151,885 of CM058236.1, forward strand.
TAGATCTCCTGTTAGGTTGAAGGATTCTCATTAGGGATTTCAGAGAATTATAGTTTAATTAATCTGTAGAGATTTATATCTGCTAGTTCTTTATCTAAGTTGTTCTTAATGCTTAATCTGAAGTAGCTAATCAGAATTATGATGTTAGGTTGATTAATTCAGCGGAAGTTGGTTAATTTAACTAGAAAGAACCTAGATAAGCAATTAAACTGTTCGCAAACGGAAGTTTGGTTCAGGTTAATTGTGAACATATCAAACTTGGAATTAAAGCTGGTTTAATCTGTTAGTTCTCGCAAACGAAAGTTTGGTTTGCTGCACTTAGACTTAGAGAATTATCGCAAAGGAATTTGGTTAATTCTATATCCGTGTTTGAGTTCTAGAACAGTTATTGATTAGATCTAGATAGATTGATTGCTTGCGTTCCTGATTTCCTGAGAACTCCTGAGACCTAACGATTCGCCTTCTAGCTTACAAACTCACTTGATTTACTTTGCTAGTTCGTTTACTGTTTTCATACCTGCTTCGCTTAATTAAATCTGAACTACTAATAATCTATTGTGTGACTAAGAGTCCTTGTGGGATTCGATACCTTATATACTACGATTGCATTAACTGTGCACTTGCAGTAGAATAGGGATAAAACTATACACCTATCAAGTTTTTGGCGCCGTTGCCGGGGACTCTTTGAGTTCACCAATAGATTTAGTACTAGGATTTAGACTAAGCATTCTTTTTAATTTTCTTGTTTACTCACGTTTTTGATTTTTGGGATTGCAGGGATTCGCACTGCATCGATCGTTGCCACCTTGCATCGATCGACACAAGGCGGGAACAGCAATGCTGAGATCTGAGACGTTCAATAGGTTTCACTCTATGGAACCTGTGATTCTGATTCGCGGTGAAAACGGCGTTCTACGAGACCAAGAGGGTCATATATGCAACGCAAAAGGTCAGAAACTAGATGGGGAAGGAAATCTCATCTTGCCAGATTACCATGTATTGGTTGGGCAAGTAGCTGAGATGAGAAATAAGATAGATGACATTCACAACATCCTACTGAGGGAGAGACAGTTCCGAGCTGATGCAGAAACTGAAGGATTTACAGAGGCAAAATATATGGCTGGAGCTGATTTTTATGGACAGACATTTGGACATCAACAGAGACAAGGTTCTAGGCATGCTCAAGGATCAAGAGATTTTGGTTATACATCCTGCCTAGCATCTCCTGTACCTGCACAGAGGAGCAGATTAGAGATCATGATGGAGCAATCCATTTCGGAACAACAACAAACCACAGCGTCCTTCAGCTCGAAGCTTGAGGGCTTGTACACTAATCTGAATGAGAAATTTGAGTCCTTGAACACTCATATGAAGTTGCTAGATACACAGATGGATCAGATTTCAAGTCCTACCACAAGGAAGGATACTCAGGAAACCCATGTCGTTAATATTCAGGTTGACCACAGGATGGATCATAAACCATATCTAGCAGTTAAGGCTATGGAATTTGTGGAAAACAGAGAGGAGTCTGACATTGAATTCCCTGAGTTTGAGAGCTTCGACGGACCTGACTCAACAAAGATTGACATGGATCTTTTGGCTTGGATAGTTCAGACTGATATTGGACCAAGTCAAGAGGAGAAATTTGAGTTTGAGATTGCTGAATTAGACCAGGAAGCTGATGGACCCGAGACTGTAGTTGAAACTCGAGCTGAGACAACCGCGTCGATCGTTGCACCACATGCACCGATCGTTGCACCCCGTAAAGAACCAGTTTCACTTATACATCATGGAGTTGCCAAGGAAAGGATCTACAAACCTCCAATACCATTCCCCAAAGCTCCTGTAAAGTCTAAAGATGTTGTTCGGTGCACATTAGTGGTTGACAAAAAGATGGTGGTTCCACGGGAGTCTACTCTAACATCTTCGAAGCTTAAAGCTACCCATAAGCAGAAGGCTCCAAACATCAAATCTCTGCCAAAGGTAAAGCATAAATCCTCTAAGCTTAAACCTCCTGACTCGACTGTTTGGAATGCGGGAAAAAGCTTTAAGCCACCCAAGTGTCAATCCCACCCTACATTCCTTCCTATGTTCCTTGGACGACATCATGCTGCTACTGCTTACACACCACCATGGATGATAAGGCATTCACAGAGACACTCAAAGTCTCTGTTGAAACCTCCATGATTCTGACCTCCTTCCAAAAGTCAAGCTAATGACTTAAAACAAGCGCTGAGTGGGAGGCAACCCACTGCTAGGTTTATTTGTTTTCCCTTTTATTTTTGGTGTTTTTCTTAGGATTTCACGTTTTTATTTGTTTTTGCTAGTTTTTAGATACAGAGCAAAAAGTCTGGAGATGTGTGACGATCGTTGCTCACATATGTTAGGATGCTCTTGTTTCGGTTCTGTACTTTTTATCCTTTTCTTATTTCTCTTTGCACTTTTTCTGTCTGATTCTTAGGATGCTCTTGTTTTTGGATGTTATGTTTGATATGCTACGTTATTTGTTTCGATTTTACTCTGTTTCCAGTGTTTTCCAGCTTGCAGGATTCGAAATTTGATAGATTCCAACGGACTGACCTGCTAACTTGCTGACTGATCTGATACACGCATTGCAACGATCGTTGCTACAATGAGCAACGATCGACACTCAACGAAAAATCGCCAAGTAACGGTCGATGCACTTAGTGCAACGATCGATGCTTGAGCGACAGAGGTAAAATACGACAGAACTCAAACATCCGTTAACAATTTTTTTTAGTTATTCCTTCGCTTGACACTACTGGGGACAGTGTGTCTTAAGTGTGGGGGAGGTGCTACTGACTTATATCTTTCTGTTTTCTTAAGAGTCAGTCCATTTTTCAAAAATTTTTGTTTTATTGAGTCAAAATTGTTTAAGTAAGAAACTATGATTTTCTGAGAAGATTTACAAGACTTGCAGGAACTTAAGTAACCATTGGGATGAAGTTGCAGGATCTATCTATGACTATTAGAAAACCTCATCACAGATCAACCTACTGGGAACACCCACATCACTTCAGGTATCAGAGGATCCTTTACTGACTTCAACTTAATACTGACTTAGATTTCTCACCTAAGGGCTTGGTATACTCTGTGTCGGATTCCCTGTTAGTTCTGACACAGCCTGTAAACCTATCCTATTTAGTTCCCTTCTCCCCTTCTATAAAGTAAAAAAAAAAAGAAAAAAAAAGATAATAAACTGAGGATGAGTTAGTAACTCCGAAGTGGCCATGGGAATAGTAGCAAACACTATTATCTCTTATGCAACCATGGAATGTGTCCAAAGTACACCCCATAACGGGAAGAACACTGATAAAAAAAATAAAATGATACCCAGTGGGGAAAAATCAGTTGTTAAGGAAGGGAAAGAGAAGAAAGGGACTAGAGAAAGATAGTATGGTGGTCTAGAGCTGATAAGGTAAGAATCCATGTGCCCTTTGATCGATACTCCTTAGGTGAGACCGCACTTAAATACTTGCAGAAGTCAGTAGGGAGAATTTGAATGCTGAAATGTGATTGTGGAGTTTACTTAGGACAGTTGCTAAGTGTGGGGGAAGTACATGTTGGTCTTGATATCCTGTGATTGATTCTTGCAGTGGTTTACTAAGGGGAATCTGAGTATTGTTGCTTCTATGACGAAATGAGTTTCTGAAAGTTTTCAAACCTCTTAACTACGTTTAGTTCTTTGTTTTGCTTGAGGACAAGCAAAGGCTAAGTGTGGAGGAGTTGATATACCATGGATTTTAGGGATTTTAACCATGGTATATGTATCATTTATCGAGTCTTTTACTATGTTTTAGAGTCTTTTCAGGTGTTTATTAGGTACAAGCACATTTGGAGCATATTTGGTGATTATGGCACTTTCTGGAGCTAGTTGGAGTATTTGGCCGAGAGGTAGACTTCACTGTCAAGATTTCAGAGACGCAACGATCGACACACTTGTGGCATCGATCGTTGCACCAGCGAGATGGGCCAAACGACGGTTTAATGAAGAATAATGAAATTGCAGTTTTGCCCAGAAGTTCCTGATATTTACAAAGAAGCCCCAAAACGTGTTTTAGGATTATAATTAGGTTTTACAGCCACTTGTTAGGCGAAGCTTTTCTTACGTTAAGTTTTACTCAGAGAGAGTTGAGGGGCTGATCCTGATCTCGAAAGAGACTTGATTTTGAACCCCAGTTCTTATTTGATTATATGATATTTGGTTCTCTACTTATGATATTTTCTGTCTCGATGAATATGTCTGAGTAGATCTCCTGTTAGGTTGAAGGATTCTCATTAGGGATTTCAGAGAATTATAGTTTAATTAATCTGTAGAGATTTATATCTGCTAGTTCTTTATCTAAGTTGTTCTTAATGCTTAATCTGAAGTAGCTAATCAGAATTATGATGTTAGGTTGATTAATTCAGCGGAAGTTGGTTAATTTAACTAGAAAGAACCTAGATAAGCAATTAAACTGTTCGCAAACGGAAGTTTGGTTCAGGTTAATTGTGAACATATCAAACTTGGAATTAAAGCTGGTTTAATCTGTTAGTTCTCGCAAACGAAAGTTTGGTTTGCTGCACTTAGACTTAGAGAATTATCGCAAAGGAATTTGGTTAATTCTATATCCGTGTTTGAGTTCTAGAACAGTTATTGATTAGATCTAGATAGATTGATTGCTTGCGTTCCTGATTTCCTGAGAACTCCTGAGACCTAACGATTCGCCTTCTTGCTTACAAACTCACTTGATTTACTTTGCTATTTCGTTTACTGTTTTCATACCTGCTTCGCTTAATTAAATCTGAACTACTAATAATCTATTGTGTGACTGAGAGTCCTTGTGGGATTCGATACCTTATATACTACGATTGCATTAACTGTGCACTTGCAGTAGAATAGGGATAAAACTATACACCTATCACCCACCCGCGAAGAAACCGGAGACTCCTATTGCTGCCCCGGAGAAGCAGCATGTTTGGATTCCATATTTGAGTCTGACGAAGAAACCGATACCGACTATGAAACCGAGAAGAAACATCGGTCTAAGAAGACTCATGGATCGTCCGTTTGGAACTTATTATATAGAAACACTGAGGAGTAAGGAACAAGATTTGTATTTATTTACTTTGTTGATGAATTGGAAGTAACTATTTTTAGAACAATTTTTTTCAATGTAAGCCGTGTGTTAACAGTAATCGATTTGTATGTTTATAGGGAGCTGGAGACGAAGAAACTAATTGTGCGTTGAATTGAAAATCAATTCAGGTGTATAAGCAATTCTGTTGTAAACAAAACTACTCATTCCAGGAGTTTTGAAGCTGCACACCTTCGTCCAGCACCAAATTGGACGCTCCTCCCAGCAGGTTGTTGTCCTTTGCGCTTATCTTGATTTTATCTATGGGCTCCTTTTCATGTGTTATCAAATGGAATTTGTCTGATTATAATATGTTTTGTATGTAAATGAGTTCTCAGATAGTTTTGGTGACCAAATGTTTCATGAACTTATCGTTTTGACATACTTTTGTTTTCATTTTCAGAAGACTGAAATTATGAAGGACCAGTGGATTCAAGATCAGCATCTTGAGCAGGTCTTAAGAAGTTTATCGTTTAATGCAGTTGAATATTGTGAGTTGTGATTAAGTAGTGTATAGATTCACGTCACTGATGTTGGTATTTTTGTTTGTTACTATTGTATCTTGGTGATGAGAGAATTCAATAATCGAAGGCATCGCACACCTAGGACATGTAAAATAAAAATCCAAATGCAGTGGTCAGACTTAGCTCTGGAATAATTGCAGTTATCCAAATGAAGTCTCTCATTTATGATATGTGTATACATACTTAGCTCATGAGGAACATCCGAGTAAAACATCTGCCCAATGTTCATAAAGCATTTGACATTAAATAGGATGGAAATTAGGCTTCTCTCTTTGTGCAATTGTACCTCACACAAGCCATGTCTCAGTTAAAGCGCCTTTGGGCATCTGTTACCAGTGAAGATGGAAGTCGTTGGATCATCCACGGGTCTGCTCGAGTTTTGTGCTCGAAGAGCTCAGGTTTCAATACAAATCTGTCTCTTTGTTTCATATATATATATTCTAAAACGTATCTGATGTTCTAAGTTTGAAATCTTAGGGACCGAATAGTGCATTAAGCACATCCAAATATTGCTATCTTGGTGGTTTTGATGCAACAAGGCAAGCTATTGGTGTTTCAGAAGGTGATGCTCTACGAAGCCAATCTAACGGAAGATGATTCGGGTGTTGTATGCATTGACATGTTCACCTCCAAACACGGTGAAAACTGTCATGAGATGATAAAGTGACAGTTGAAAATTGAGTTGTCAAGAACAGGGAAGCTGAAACAATTGGGTACGTACTATGCAGCTAATTATTGTGGCTAAGTCTAAGTTCTTCTTCTGAATGTGCTGTATGCTTAAATGATTTGACTTATATCCTTCGAGTTACATGTGTATACCTATAGTGAGAGACAATCAGGTGTATCTTATAATTAATTGTTTCAGAAGAACATTAGGTCAATGTTAAAATGTCTTACAAGTAGAGGTTTTGATGTTATAGTCGCATTTGTATTTCTTTCCAACATTAAACAGATAAAACTAATGCATTTTATATGTTAATTATCTTAGCCAATGTTTTTTTTGTCAATAATGGTTTTGATTTTTCCCATTCGTCACGCTTTAAATTTGTTTATTCTGTACTTTGCATATCAAACTAATGACTACTGTTATTTATCTATGTTCTGCAACAGTGTGAAAGGAGCGCCACATTGGATGTCTGAGTAGTCAGAACATTGTGGATTTAAAGGTGAATGCATGTAGCTTTATCCCTAGCTTACAATCTTCTACGTTTTTGCATATTTTTCCTATGCGAGAGCTTAAATTTCTACATTAAAGAAAACATACAAAGGTATTGTTTTGGCTTTGTGGTTTCCCATGTCAATGTCGAAACCACTCTGTGTTTTTTCCGCAGGTGCAGGCACGAGTTTTTCTACTGCTGTGGAGCAGAGTACAGGGAAGGGCAACAGAGTTGCACTTGCACTTTTTGGGACGACGACGAAGAAGATCAAGAAACTCAGAGTCGGAGAACACTATACAAGAACTTGAGCAATGGCCTTGGGACACATTCAGCTCAATTCCAACTGTAATGGACGCTTACTCAGATCAATTCTCCCTTTCTTTACATCTTATGACATCACTTCTGTCCCTGTAAGTGGATTTTTCCAAATGGATACCCATTACATTCCCTTCCATTACATTCACTTTTGTCACTTTTTTTAAAGAAGTACATTTTCAGGCTAAATATTAAAGAAGAAACTTATAAAGACTAAACCAATGTGAAAGCAACAGTTGTGAAAGCTTAAAAGCTGAACTATTCTTCATATACCATGTCCCTGCTAGAGCCAATAAATAAACTCAGAGCATAACATGCACACTCCCTCACTCTTCCAATCCCAAGACATGAATGAATGAAAGATGTTTGTGCAGTTGAGTTTGATTGTTTGACCATAGTTGATTTAATCTTGGAGTTGCTGCTTCGGATATAAGGTATGAGAGTTTTTTTCATTATGATAACAAAATTATATGTTTCTTATGTGGATTTTTTACTAATAAAATAACGTATGTGTTATTTTTAGAGTATTCCAAAGGATGAGAGGTGATTTCCATCGCTTGTCCAGGTATAAGAGGTGGAGACGGTGTCAGCAATGCCGTATAATGATCGAGCTTGCTCAATGCTGCAACCATATGACTTGCCAGTAAGACAAACGTCCATAAAATGTTTCATATCTATACATTTTCAGAACCAATATAGTTTGTTTTTTTGGTTTCCTATCTAATATAGTTAGTCATGAATGCTTTCATAAACTAACAGAGTGACATTGAACCTCAAAATCGTGGTATATGGTTATAATCATATGATTTTTATGGTTTAAATGGTGTCATTGCAGATTAGAACACTCCACTTTTAATGTCGTCTATGTATCAGTTTGATATTCTAGATAAAGGTATTGTTTTCGCTTTCTGGTTTCTCATGTCAATGTCGAAACCACTCTTCGCAGGTGCGGGCATGAGTTTTGCTACTGTTGTGGAGAAGAGGACACAGAAGGGCAACAGAGTTGCACTTGCGCTTTTTGGGATGATGACGAAGAGGATCAAGAAAACTCAAAGTCGTAGAACACTGTACAAGAACTTGAGCAATGGCTTTGGGACACATTCAGCTCAATTCCAACTGTAATGGACGCTTACTCAGAGCAAGCAAGATCTCAGCCATCTCTGATCCAAAGGTTCTTAGCGGGTGGTGGGTTTAGTCTCAGTGATCACCATACTTCTTATCAGTCACCGCCACCATGTACAGAGTCATCGTCTGTTGAAGCCGCCATGAAAGATATTCACCAGCTTCCTTGGCTTGAGAGGTTTGTGTCGATCATAAGTGATGATTACTATGAAGAGTGTAATAGCCAGTGAAAGGGATTAAATGGTAGTTCACAACTTCGAGAATCTGGTTTGGTATGGTGTGGTTTGGTTTGGTTTGGTTTACATAGGTTTAAAGAGAGTCTCTCATTCTCGATTGTTGGGGTTTCAGATTCTTGGTGAACTAAAAATAATTGATTTTGTATAAAACTATTTGCAACTATTAAAAGAATAATTTGATCATTTTTTTTTACAAAACTTTTAAAAAAGATCAACGCTCTTGTTGATTTGGCCAAATAATCATAAGAAACTTTCATACATAACCTATTATTGAATGTCTCATGCTCGATAGAGGCTTTTTAGGTGCTAGGAGCAAGTTTGTCTTGGAGTTGTTCAAGAAAGATTCATAAAGGAGTGTAATGAGTGAAGTCCACCAGTGTTAAATAAAAACAACAAACTAATAAATTTAAAAAATATGAATAAAATGTCCAAGCTTTAGATTTGTTTGATAATACTAACCAGATTTTTTTAACATCTATACTATTAAAACATGAAAGTTTTTTGAAACTAACTTTTGCTTGACGTGTTATTTACCTTGGAATTTGGACGTAAATAAATCGATTCATTAAGGGTATTTAGATCATAAGAAGCGGATGATCCGGGTTCATAATTGGATAAACGCGCGGGTCCTGTTTTAAAATTGTGACCATTGATTTTTAGATGTTATAATCTCGAACGTTGACTTTTAAAAAGGACAAACCTTTGATACTATCCGACATGGCAATGGTTATTGGGCTTTTAGACATTCGATTTTGGTTTAACCAATCCAAATACATTTGGTTGACTACAGTTAAAATCAAATTTTGGTTTAACAGAACCAATACTCAATAAATCTATCATTGCGATATCTGAATGTTAAAAAAAAATATAGTGTACTGTATGATCAGGCCATATATGCAGATTTGTGAAATATAAACCAATAAATTTATTGCAGAGCTAACAATTGAAAAGAATTTGAAACAAACGAAGAGCTTCATATGAACCAATCTAAAACCATCTTTGAATTCGAAAACCAAATGTTTTACACATTTAATATCACTACTATTCCAATTTTTTTATTTTGGAAACCAAATATTTTACACATTTATTATAATGGTATTCTCTTAAATCCTTTCCTTTGAAATCTTATTCGAATTTACAGTTATCACATTTGAATTCGAATTTCGGATCTATAATATTCTAACTATTCTTAAAATGATTCCAAAATATTCCTTTTCTAAATACATAATAGATATATTTTAGCCTAAACAAGATCTTAACCACTATAACAACTTGGAAAGCGCTTAATAAATCTTAATAGTCGATATATTCTTTAAATATCTTCAAGAATTTTTGACCTAATTCTGGGTACATAATTTGGTACTATATAAAGGGCTTAGCTCGCGGTCTTTAACTAAACTACAATCTCTATTCAGAAAGAAACTCATCCTCTATTATGGCTAGGAATACTAACCTCAGCGACATCAAACCATTTAAAACCGGTTGGAAGATTGAAGTTAGGATCCTACACTCTTGGAAGCAGTACACCTCACAGTTTGGAGAAACATTGGAGCTAATCTTAGCTGAACAAAATGTCTGTTAAGTTTAATTTTGTAATATTTCATACATATATCGATTTCTATAATATATAATATTCTTATTGTTTTGTTTCGATAAGCAGGGTACTAAAATCCATGGAAGTTGGAAAAAAAACTTACTTAACAAGTTTGAAAGGATATTATATCTTGGTGAATGTAAGGTTATCCAGAATTTTTCATTGAGTCCAACATCTGAGTTATATAGATCGACGGATCATGTGTACAAAATGACTTTTTACACAACACTGCCGTGACACGATCTACATTAAGAACCGAAAACATGTATCTATCTTTGGTTGATTATGAGATAATTCTTAGTGGTACACTGAACACGGCTTTTTTGGTTGGTAAGTTAGTCTTAAAGTATGTGTTCATGAATCTTAAACTCCAATCGTATTTATATAATATTAATAATATTTTAATTGCATATGTTATTGGTCAAGTTTTAAATATGAGTGAGCTTCAAAGCTTTCAGTGTGGTGAAAAAGAAAGAAAAAACTAGAATTTACTCTGAGAAACATCAAGTAAGATAAGTATTACATATTTAGATTCATATGAATTCATATTTAACTCTGCTTTTTAATATAGTGATGAACGATTATTATGCTGTTTATGTGGAAGATTTGCTGAGACAGTATATTCAGGAGGAACTGATTCGAACGGTGAGGTAGTCATATGTTTGATAAGATTTGCCAAAATAGGGACCTATCGAGGTATGTGAATATTTTTCGTTCATATTTTATACTGCATAGGTATATAACTGATAATGAGAAAATCTTTTTGTCAATAAATATATATCTATATACTATTGAAATACTCATTATATATATATATATATATATATATATATATATATATATATGTGTGTGTATATATATAGCATTGGTATAATATTAATACTTGCAAGTTTTACCTGTTGGTTAGGTGGGCTGCAAATATCAAATGCTTTCAATGCATCGCTGGTGCTAATTAATCCTGAAATAAAAGAAGTAGAACAGTTAAAACAGACGTATGCACCATTTAACTTTTCTTTGTAAAACTACAACATATAGAGATTTACGAAATTTTACCTATATATTTTTTTTACTAATTATTGTGCAATATAAAGGTTCAGGGATGATTCTCATGTAATAACCATACTTGAAAACTCGGAAGAAAACGGTGAACAGAATTCTAGACGGGATCAATGGATTCAGTACCCAGACAAGACAGTCTCAGAAATGTTGACCTCGACTCAGGTAGTACTTTGATCAAATCCTTATTATCTACATGTTATCATATATGGATATAAACATGATATTTACATTTTTTAGGTTGATAAGTGCAAGGTTGTATGTAGTATCTATGGTATATATATTGACTTGGGATGGTATTATTTTGGGTGTGGTAGATATAACAAAAAGGTTACTAAAATCGATCCCAAACCGTTATGGTGGTGTGAAGTTTGCGATACAATTGTGACCTATGTTACACACCGGTAAGATAATTCGATTTATTAAATGATTAATAAATCTTTAACATTGTTTATGATGATAACTATCAGTTTGCTTATTCTTGAAACATTTATATTTTGTTTAAAGGTACAAGTTGCATGTCAAGATTAGGGACACATCAGGAACATCAAAATTCATGCTTCTAGACACCTGCAAAGGATGTTGTTACGAAAACTGCTGCGAAACTACTGAATGGTTCGTTTGATGAGGTACATGTAAAGGAACTTTTCAGCTCTCTCATATATATATATATATATATATTTTTTTTTTGTAATGTTGAGAGTATAGATTTTTTTTTTAAATGAAAACAGATAGAAGATCCATTGTTGTTGCCTATTGAGATCAAGAATGTGGTTGGTAAAACTTTTAAGTTTGGTGTGTTTATCGAGAAAGAAAATATTCAGTATGGAGTAGATACCTATAAGGTTGGAAAGGTTTGGACAGGTAGTGACTTAGATACAGCTGACTCAGCTGCATTAACAATTTCTGGATCAAACAAGGGATCAACTCTGATTACTGGTGGTGAGGTAATATTCTCATACAGAAATTGATGCCATTTAAAATTGGCAATAGTCTTTGAATCTATATATTAATAGTTTATGCTATTTTTATTTCTGAAGGATTCTCTGCTTCTTACGACAGTCAGAGTAATTCAGATGTTGTAACAACCCCATCATCTAAACGATCACAAGAAGATGAAGAAGTTGCACCTGACCTAACTTCGGCATCCAAGAAGCACTGCACCAAAACAATTAAACTGGAAAAGATTAAGGAAGAAGAGATGAAAAAATGAGTCTAGCTGAAGATGATGAAAATGGATTTGATTTTACTAAATTTTGATTTTAGTTTGATTGTTCTCAAGATCGTTTATGGTCTTTGTTTTGGTGTTTTTAGTACTTAATACATTGCTAAGAAGTTTCAATAATGATGATCCGTTTGCTTTAAAAATAGAGTTAGAATTTAAAATGGTGCATAAGAACAAAAATCTGCTTGGGAATGTAATGGAAACGATAATTAAGTTTTATGAAACCGAGACTTTGATCTGACCAGATAAAAGAAATTTTTAGAACATGATCTGATAACATTAATAAAAAATTCTACTATACGTATCTTATATGCAACAGAAAATAAACTCAACCAATTCACTTATTTACACGAGTGATTCATTTGCGATAATATTGGTCTATCTGAGCTAACAATAATATATTTCATCAATGATACATATGAGGATAAAATCTTAGAAAGATTATAAAATATCACAGATTCCTTTTCAAGATTTATAAATTGATTTCTAAAAATTACAATGATACGATTCTCAATATTTACGATTTAAATTGATATCACACATTTGTTAACCATCCTAGAATATATCAAAAAATCTAAACCTAGAGTAACCAAGCCGACATTACTCCTTAAATCTAAGCCATACAAAAGTGATAACCAGTGAAGAGCAAGAGAGTATGGAAGAAAGAACGCCTGGAGTAATTAAAAGAACACAGAAAAGGAAGAGAATTACTAGAACTAATGAATCTGAAAATAGTGATGATGCTTCAAACTCACAAGTATGTAATTCTGTTAATCTATCACGTGTTTTTGCTAGGATGTTGGAAGATGTTACCCACATGCCACCTTCTCGAAGATGTCGTTATGAAACTCCTGATGGAGGACTTTCAAAAACCTCATATACATCATACTTTCAAAAACCCCATCTACATCATACAAGCAAGGGAAATCGCTTTCAGAAGTTGGATTGTTTTTGCCACGCTGAGTTTTTTCACATGGTCAGCTTTACGTGGCAATTTTGAGGGTAACATCCAAAAAGGGGTTGAATATTTTGATAGTTGGCAAGAGGGAAAGCCACAGAAAGAAGCAATGAACGTTGTGTTCAAAGAGATTTTTCAAAATCTCTGAGATTTTGTAGGATTGATTGTTTTATTAGTTTATATTTTTTCATAAAACCTATTTCATTATATTGTGTTTTGGGTTATGGTTTTTTTGAGACTCTACTTACGCAAGTTACATGTTTTGTTATACTTATGACAAATAGTAAGTTAGGAAATCGTTATATTATATTTGCTATATATATTTGTAATAACAAACAAAATTATTTATATTTATGTAAATACATTTAATGATTTGAATTTTGAGTTGATATATACCTACATTCATTAGTGATTTGCATTTAGATTAACCTTTCATCATTATAAATTAAAGTGTTCATTGATTTAATTAGTTTACATAAATTCACCATAATATTTTTTTGTTATTCAATGTATCGCAATAATGGCGATCACCATTTTAATATTTGTTTGATCAAGTCTATACTATAAAGACTTAGTATTTGATGTTTGTTTGATCAAGTCTGTACTATAAAGACTTAGTATTTGATATCCATTTAAAATTGACTAATTGAATTAGATAAGATGTGAAATACAAATCAATATAACCAATTCTCTTACTATTCAGTTTCTAACTTCATTAGTTATATTTATAATAACAAAATAATAATTATAAATAGATATGTATTAAATTTGGTGATTTAAATTTGATTTGACACCTACCTACATGAATCATTACTTTGCATGTAGATTAACAAATGTCGACTAAATTATTTTTACCGAACATCAAATTACGATTAATTATAAATTCATCATAAAATTATTTGTTATTCAATTATTAAATGATTGGTATAGAAAATTCATAAAAATTCATTTCAAATCTAAACAAATTGTATCAGCTAAGAAATTAAACCTGAGTCGTTTTCCAATATATACGAAATTGAAAACATCTATAAACAAGATATATTATGTTTATAGTATATATGTTTCAACCGAATGCTCTATATTCAGATTCACATATCTTTCACATATATAAACTATATATAACTTAATGAAACCTTTTAGGAATAAAAATTTGAATACTATAGTCTTAGAATATTTTTAAATTTAGTGTATTAATAAATGGATATTTTAGTATATAACCAATAATTTGTAATAATAGTTTTGGAAACGAATATCCAAGAATCATAGCATTAACACTCGAGTAGTGTATCTAGTTATATGTCCGATTTATTCTCGGATAATCAAAATTCCTGCAAATATTTAATTTACTTGTGGTTCATGGCAATGTGAATAATAATTTAACTTATTTAAATGTTACACATTCAATCTTGACCATTTTCGACAATAATCTTACCTAATTTTGTGAAATATGGAATATATGTTTGTAGTTAATTTTCTGACGAGCTTTTAAAAAATATTTTCAGTTAACACAATTAATGTTTTACATTCACTCTACACGAACCTTTAACACTAATCAAGATTTCTTTATAGTTTATATATTGGTTGAATAGAGAAGGTTTCCTAGCATCATCAAAAATAAATTAACTAAATCTTCTCTTATATTGTTAAAATCCTCTTATATGAGTGATTACATAGATTTGTACGACATTGATGGTTCTGAACCTTGTTTGAATATTCGAGTGAAGATCATACGCAAGTGGTTCACAAGTGATGAAGTGAATGGTCTTCAGATTCATGCAATCGTATCTGATCAGTTTGTAAGTTTTCTTCACCTAAGATTTACATCATACTTTGCTGTTTTTTATCTATAGTCTAGACATTTTGTTAAAGGCTTCTTTTTTCGGAAAATATTTTTGTTACATGGTTACAAAATCGAAGCTATCATACTACAGATGTTTCTAGACAAATTCAAAGACAAATTTGAAGAGGGATCTTGGACGAGTATCAAGAATTTCGAAGTGATCCATATCAATGGAAACTTTAGAAACACTTATGCTGAAACGAAGATTTTCCTTGAGAAATAAAGGCAGGTCGACAACTATCACAATGGCTCTGATGATATGTTCTGTGAATTTGTTATCTTCAAAAACATATTGCAAGGCAGTGTTCAACATCTCTACACCATTGGTATTTTTGGTTTAATTTTCAAAACATTTGTTTGTTGTATTTTAAAAGAAAACTAGAATAAGAATCGTGACATGTATTCAATTTTTT
Source organism: Orychophragmus violaceus (assembly GCA_030180135.1). Taxonomy (NCBI): domain Eukaryota; kingdom Viridiplantae; phylum Streptophyta; class Magnoliopsida; order Brassicales; family Brassicaceae; genus Orychophragmus; species Orychophragmus violaceus. The sequence continues at coordinate 17,167,463 of CM058236.1, forward strand.
ATGTTATTTTAGATGTAATAGGTGCAATCATGTGCGTCAAAACTCTCACCACGAATCAAGATTACAAAATCCATTTTCAAATAAAGAAAAAGAGTAAGCATTTAGTTGACAAACGTTTTAACTTTTTGGATATTTTGATTTATGCATGAATTATATCTAATTTGCTTCAATTATATGAAGCAACACATTCATCAACTGTGTTACAAAGGGTAGGGTTGCCATGAAATTCAATGATTTTTGGAACTCAAGTGGAAATAATAAAACTGTTGTGTGTTTGAGGTTTTGGCGGGTTAATAATTCTCCAAGTAAGAAATATTCTTTGTAATATATTTTATTTTGTTATCATTCGATTTTAGGTAACATAATTATATAAATAATAAGCAATAATCCCATACAATTTCCATATATGTAGGAGTACCAATCTTGAAGATTCTGATGATATCTCCAATGTTATCATTGATCCAGAAATTGAAGAAACTACCTCCATCAATAAGTGCTAAATGATTTATATTTATCTATCAAATAAATTAACGTTTTAAAAAAGCAAATAATAATAATCCTACTTTTTTGCGGGATTTAAACTTAGTGAAGACGATGAAACCTTATTTTCATTATAAAAAAAAAATTTGTGAAGACGATGCAAGTATTATGTTTCCTAACCTATCATGTTTTAGATTCAATGAACTTATTTTCTATCGATCTGTAATATTTTACAAGATTTTCATTGATAACATTAACGGTTATTTATTAAGGTCTTTTTCTAAATTTGAACTTATGTTTATGTTAATTTTCGTTGAGATCTGAATTTATCTTAGTGTGAAATGCATGATTAGTTATAATCTTTGATTATCTTTTAAAGTTGGTAGTTATTATTGTTCACATTTACTATAGCCGTTGGTTTATTATATTTTTTTAGTAATATCATTGTTATATATATATATTATATTATTTTTATAATACTTTTATGAAATTATACAATTGATTTCTAGTTTTTTTTCATTCAATTGTTTTCAATATTTCAATAAAAAAATTTAAACCAAAATCATTTATGTTTGAGCATAGTTGTAAATGCATTAGATTGTGATTTAATGTTTCCCGTTTCGCAAGAAACATTTAAGAATATTTCTTAAATACACTACTAATGTTGTCTCGAAAATATAATTTTTATACAAATGTATTATTTTCTAATTAATTTCCAGATGATTATATTTCCTGAATTAAGTTTTAAGAACGATTGATATATAAAACAAATGCCAACACGCGATTACTTTAAATAAACAACATATAAATTAAAGTCTGTAAAAAACCCATATTAACTAGCTACCACACGTAAAACAATATAGAGACAAAAATAAACAAAATATATGATCATGTTTTGATCTGTAGTTATCACCAATTGTTGATATTATATAATAAATAACAAATATTGATTTATATCTTATAAAAATTATTTATGAAATTTCAATGTATAACAAATTTAAAATATACATAAGAAACATATACTCGCGCTCCTATAGCGCGGGTTAAAATCTAGTTTCAAATTAGTTGCCGAGATTGATTTAATTTAAGTTATGCACCAATAACAAATATATTCCAGCCTTACATGATATAGTATGATACTGATATTAAATTAAATTATAAAAATATTGAGATAGACCAGAAGATCGTAAATGTTATTGAAAACCTCATTAAACAACAAAAAAGTATAGCATCAACAACAAAATAGACCCAAACGTTAGATTTAATATATCTAATATATATAAAAGACAAGTCATGTGAGAGAAAAATTCCTCGATCATCCAATCAAAACAAGAGATTATGCTGACGTGTCAAGATATTTGGTGACTATTTTGAAAAATTATTTTGATGACTATTCTTTCAGTTTTTTTTCATCTTTTCCCAATCTCTCTCGAAAAACTTCTCCCCCATTCTCTCTTGAAAATCATCGCCCTAGATCTCCTTCACTCATCCTTTCCCAGTAAGAAATCTATTGCATGTCTTCGATTTCCCGTTCAATTCATCAACACTTTCCTAGCCTTTCATTTTTTTTTCTTCGATGTGAACCATTCTCATCTCTCCACGAATTTTCCTGGCCATCGAAAACTAAGCTCTCCATCTCTCACAGTTTCCAGGTAAGAAATCAATCTTCAGTCTCCCATTTACAATTCCTTTCATCTCAATTGATTTTCTGTTTGATATGAATCTAATTCCTTGAGTCAGTTTATCTTAAATTTTTAGGGATTTGGAGATCTATAAAAATCGGGAAATATGTGGCGATTGCTCTTCAATTCTCAAGAACAACCTGAAGCCGAATCATCCATGGACGTTCTGATTCATGTTTGTGTTCAATCCCCTGCTAGATTATCTTAATAAATTTTCATAACCCTAACCCCTTTTTTGTTTGTTGTAGTTTATAAACCTCTGAAGAACATCCTATTGCGTTTCGTCTATAATTTCCCAGTTCTATTTCCTTTCAATTGCAACTCTTCCCAGTTCGTCTATAACTTTTATCACCATCTCGCCACTTTTTATTCAAAATCCCTAATTTTTAGCACCCTTCATCACACGTTCATGAAATGAGAAACTGTTTCATTTTTCATTGCTTTCCCTGTATTTACTAATTCTCTATCTCTGCTGCATCAACGAGGAAGAGCCTATACACGAAATGAGAGATTGCGTTTGTGAGTTGTTCAAAGATGTGATTTTTTGTTTCTTCTGTTGTGGAAAAATATTTGATCGGTAAGTATGGGATTAAACTGATCTGTTAGTTTATGGGTTATCTGATTTCTCCATTGTTGGGTTCTGTCAAAATCATCACTTGGTTTCGTTCGTCTTTCTTATTAAGGTTTTGAGATTCTTTATATTTGTCTTTCGATTTCTCAGATGCTTGAATTCTCTGCTTGAATTTAGGAGCCTATTCATGTTCAAAATCTCTTCTTTAGTGTTAATTTTGCTATACTGTTGGATTAGCTTCAGTTTCAGATGAAGTAGAAAGTAAGAAACTAATATTTTATTTGTCTTGATGTCAACAAATTTTACACAGGAAAAAAAAGGTGAAGACTGAGTCATCATGATGGAGGATGTTTACACTTAAGGAACTTCACGCAGCCGCAAGCAGTTTTAATTATGATAACAAACTTGGCGAAGGTCGATATGGTAGTGTGTATTATCGACTGGATCTCAAGTAATTTTCTTTAAAATTGTTATCTAGAACTTTCCGTGGCAGCATTATATCGACACTTCTTCGCCAAGTTTGCTTGGCTGTGATCTTGGCTCAGGTAACGACATCCATATTTTTCAAATTTTGAAGGCTGTTGAAAGAGACTCAAGCAATGATGATGATATCTTTCACAGATTGGAGCAGATGTCCCGGCAGAAACCTTTGAGCTTTCGCCTGTTGACAGAATTTTTGTACGGATGGGTGCAAAAGATCATATTACGGCAGGACAAAGCACGTTTTTAACAGAACTTTCAGAGACTGCTTTAATGTTGGTAAGTAGTGACTAATGTGATAGTTGTCATCTATTTTGAGTTTTGCTCACATAACTATGCGAAATTACTGACAAGAAGACTGATAGAAGGTTAACAAATGCAATCATCAGCAACCCGAAATTCTTTGGTGGTGCTAGATGAACTTGGACGAGGAACAGCCACATCAGATGGACAAGCCATAGCGTATGTTGAATCATAACTGCGTGGTACTTACTACTATTGTTCAGGTTACCTAAAATAGCTTCAATGTTTGTACAGGGAATCCGTACTTGAGCACTTGATAGACAAAGTGCAATGTAGAGGAATGTTCTCTACTCACTATCATCGTCTCTCTATGGATTATCAGACAAATCCGAAGGTAGTAATGTGTGGGTCAGATCCTGATTCTGCGTTTGGAAGACTATCAATCATCTGATTCTATAACTTACCTTGATATGTTTGTTGGATAATAGGTCTCGCTTTGCCACATGGCATGTCATGTGGGAGAAAGAATTGGTGGAGTGGAAGAAGTTACATTTCTGTATAGATTGAGGTATGGTGCATGTCCTAAAAGCTACGGAGTCAACGTTGCTCGGTTAGCTGGTAAGAATATCGAATTCACTTGCGCCTCGACATTCTAGCCAGTATTCACCACAAGAATCTATTGAGTCTAAGATATGGTTTTTACACTCAGATATCAGCTACATCTCAGATATGGTTTTTACACTGATCAAATTATAATTTGCTTCACGCCGTTGCCGAATGCCGATTGGACTTTTCCTGCTAAAAGGAGAATATTTTAGTTATACTAATCGCACGAGTGCACGACCAATCGTCTCTCCTTTTATTTTCCGACAACTCGCCATATCCTTACCTTATGGCCATAATTTGCAGGATCCCAATTCCCAAGGGAAGGAAGTTGTTCGATTCAGAGCCTTATCACTTCTTTGTTAGAATTTTTATAGTAAATAATGTTGGAATTGATATAAAGTTGTATGTCTTCTGATTTTAATTGAAATGTTTATGATTACAAGGCTTTATGTGTAATTGTATATTCAAATATAAATTTTCCCATCTTTCTCGATGCAGATTTCATTGTTGTCTTGTGGAGTTCTTTTATTGTTAAAACAATAAAACAAAGATAGAAGATGTGAAGATGAGGAAGTTGTATTGGTGGAGCTAACATATAAATGGCATGTATTATTTTGAAATAACGAGAAATCAAAGGTGTAGAGAATCACATTCAGTGGGTTTGATGATAAGCAGTTCAAGATGGAAAGCGAGGCGAACGTACAGAAAAGAAGGATAGAATCTTATAAGCAACCAAACTTAAAAGTAGAAATGAGAAGAATGTGAGAAAGAAGCATGTAAATGCATCGTAGACAAAGTAAATGCATCGTAGACAAAGAAAATTGAAATGATGTGTGAGATTCGGAAGAATCGAAATAGAGGAAGAAAAAAATTTGAAACTAATATAGGTTGCCGATGGTAAAAAAAATGTTATTAATACTCATACTTAATTACTGCGAGATATGGTTCAGGTTACTTAATCACCTAATTAAGATTAGTCTACTTTTTTGCATGTACAATATCAATTATTAAAAATAAAATCACTGTTAAATTTTATTCACTGTGTTTCAAAATATAAGTAGTTTTGCATAAATGCACAAAGATTAAGAAATGAATTTTTTCTTTAAAAAGTATCAATAAAAGTGTAACTAAAAACAGTTTAACTAATTATAAAAGAAACAATAAAATATTATTGGTCACACACTTTTTAATAAAGTTAAAAGTTATTTTGTGATATGAAAACAACTTATAATATGAAACAAAACAAAACAAAAAATACTAAAACTACTTATATATTGAAATATAGGGAGTATTTAATAGTTGCTAGAAACCCTTTTAAACTTCTTATAGATATAGTCCGCGCATAACGCGAATTATTCGATCAAATAACAATAAGACATCATTTATACACCATTCATTACGGCATAGCAATATACCATTTTATATTCTTTTTTGTCCGCTTTTCATCATGGAACCATAATTTGTTTTTACTCTTCCTTCTCCTTTGCGATCAATTATGGTAAAGAAGAGAACGAATGTGATTGCCAACCGCGATGGTGAAGCACGAGAAGGAGAGTATATCCGGCTTTTGAAATCCAACATGAGGTATCAAATTTGTAACACTTTGAGATTTGGATGTAACAAGTTAAAGAGATAATTTATTTTAAAAGTAAAAAATAAGTAATTAACTTTTTAAGGGATGAATAAAAATGGTGAAAATAAAACATATCATCAAAAATCGTTTGCACACTCTCTATAGGACACTGATAAATTCAACCTGATCGAACGAGATCCAAACAACCAAAACGTGAATATCTATTTCAATCCGTCTTAGAATTCTATCTTAAACGAGCATAAACTATTTAAAAATCAGATGATAAACTCAATGCATTGAATAAAACCATTATTCAATATGAAAATTTTAATTCATACAAGAAATCCAGATCAAGATCAATTCCAAATTCTGAAGTCTATAGATCGCGATAGATCGAGAGATAGGATAAAATTACAGAAAGAAAGCCTACAAACCCAATTCGATCAAGTAACAATCTGACATCATTTATACACAATTCTTTACGGAAAGACAATATACATTTCTTACATTTTTGTCCACTTTTCATCCTGAAATCATAAGTTGTCTTTACACCCCATTCTCCTTTACGATCAATTATGGGTAAAGAAGAGAACACATGTGATTGCCAATCGCGATGGTGAAGCACGAGAACGAGAGTAATTCCGGTTTCTAAAATCCAACATGAGGTATGAACTTTGTAATACTTCGAGATTTGGATGTAACACATTAAAGAGATGATTCGTTTTACAAGTAAGCAATAAGCTATTAACTTTTTAAAAATTAAAAATGGTGAAAATGAAGCATATTATCAAAATCATTTGCACATTTTTACAGAACATTGACTACTCAACCCGATCGAACAAGATCTGACAACCAAAATGTACATATCTATTTCAATCTGTCTTAGAATTGTATCGCACACGAGCAAATGCCATTTAAAATCGTTTGATAAGCATAATGCATCGAATAAAACCATTATTCAATATGAAAATCTTAAATTCCTTAAGAAGGCTGTTGGTTTCTTGCAATTTTAAATTTTACAGCTCACTAAAAGACACAGTGGTAAAGAATAACAAAACATATTTTAATCATCCAAAAAATATTAAGAGTGTCAATGTCTTAGTTCTATACATTTATAGAAGGTTTAGGTGTTCGAAAGTAGATGTGTGTAGATTCATAAAAAACATATAAGTAGTATAATGGAAGACTTTTCCGAACATTAGTCCATGTGGTATGTTACTATCTAACTAATATACAATAACTTATTTTTTGGAGCTATGATAATCGTAGAATAATAGACGTATAATTGAATGTTTTTTGTACGTGGATATATAATTCATATTAAGTTCCATTAAATGTATAGAATTAAAACATTGACACTCTTAATATTTTTTGGATGATTAAAATATGTTTTGTTATTCTTACTATTATTGTATTTCCAAACTTAAGACGCCAATGAATCATTTTTTTAGTCCGTTATTACCATACTATTTTGGTCGATCAAATGTTAAGTTGATTCTTTTCGACCATCTTTCATGTTTAAGTGTTTCGTTAAATATAATCACAAAATATGACTCTGTAACACTTTATTAAAGTATACTTATAGATAGGATATTATATTGCACGGTTGTCTTGGTTAGTCACACTTTAAAATGTAATCTGAATTAATTAAACCGAAATCCAATGCCCGTGCAATGCACGGGCCAGAATCTAGTATATATATATAACAAAACCCGCGCATTGATTAAGAAAGTGTTATTTTCCATTATATCAAACTAACACACAAATCACTTCATTTTGTTATTCGAGATGAAGACAAAGACAAGAAGGAAAAAAAAATCAGAAGCAACAAAGGACTACAAAAATTTACGATGGACTAGATCTTTCAAAAGGCCCAATAACAGAATCATAATATATGAGATAATACTATATATCTAAAATGGGAGAGAAGACAAATATAGTCCATATTAATTTTGCAACACACGAAATACATTACATGTTTTGACGAGGAAACTTATTTATATGGCCGTTGAATCAGCCAAAAATTTTGGAGGACCCAAAAAATCAATACACAATTGGTTATATGTGCGACGCATTTTATAGAAATACATGATGTTAAAGATATCAATATCGACTACTGTCACAAGAGTCACCGTAAACGACAAACATCCTACAACCAACACATTAAGGGCATCTCCAATCTAAAATTACATTTTTACTCCAAAATGGAGTTATCCAAAATGCATTTGAGTTTTGCTTCTACCTTACTCTATTTTATAATAAAAAAATGGAGTAAAGAACAAAAATTGGAGTAAACCCATTTTTAAATAGGTGGCTATATGGTGTGAGTTATAGGAGCTATATTGCATGTATATGTATTTACCGACAAAAAAATCCTTGAAATAATTATTTTATGTGGGATTAAATTTATGAATTGTTGTGTGGATATGAGCAACGTGATAAAACTAAGAAATTATTGTGTGTATATGCAAAACTGAGTTGCCTGTCATCTTCGTTACCAAGGTTGTTAAGTTTTCCTCTTCTTAACTGCACCTATAGTGCCAAATCTTATCACTGTTGCTCATTTTCATCGGATAGATTTAATTTGCTAGAATTATTGAATAAAAAAATTACGTGCAATGTAAAAATTGAGATTTCAGGCATATTTATATGTTGAAAATATCACCATTTTATATGTTGTCAGTTAATTCAATTGTATGTTTACCTATATGTCCGATAATCTCAATGACCAATGAATTGTTCTTAAATTAACTTAGTGGCTATCATAGTAATTTAGGATCTATGGTTTAGTATTTTAGGGTTTAAGGTTTAATTAGGGTTTTGAGTTTAGTGTTTTGGGTTTAGGGTTTGAGGTTTGAGGTTTAGGTTTAGAATTTAGGGTTTTGGGTTTAAGGCTTAGTGTTTAGGGTTTATGGGGTTTAGGGGTTTTAGGGTTTAGAGTTTAGGGTTTTGGATTTTGGGTTAGGGTTTTGTTTTTTGGGTTTAGGATTTAGGGTTTAGACTTTTGGGTTTAGGGTTTAGTGTTTTGGGATTAGGGTTTAGTGTTTGGGTTTAGGGTTTAGAGTTATGGGTTTAGGGTTTAGTGTTTAGTGTTCAGGGATTAGTGTTTAGTGTTCAGGGTTTAGTGTTTTGGGTTTTGGGTTAGGGTTTAGTATTAAGGATGTAGGGTTTAGACTTTTGGGTTTAGGATTTAGTATTTAGGGTTTTGGGTTTAGGGTTTACGGTTTAGTGTTTGGGTATAGGGTTTAGAGTTATGGGTTTAGGGTTTAGTGTTTTCACCATTTTACCATTTTATATGTTGTCAGTTAATTCAATTGTATGTTAACCTATATGACAACTAAATTGTTCCTTGTCAATTCAATTGTCTGATAACCTCAATGACCAATGAATTGTTCTTAAAGTAACTTAGTGGCTATCTTAGAAATTTAGGATCTATGGTTTAGTATTTTAGGGTTTAAGGTTTAATGTTTTAGGGTTTTGAGTTTTGGGTTTAGGGTTTGGAGGTTTAAGGTTTAAAATTTAGGGTTTGTAGTTTAAGGCTTAGTGTTTAGGGTTTTGTTTTAGGTTTTAGAGTTTAGGGTTTAGTGTTTTGGGTTTTGGGTTAGGGTTTAGTATTTAGGGTGTAGGGTTTAGGGTTTAGACTTTTGGTTTTAGGGTTTAGTGTTTTGGGTTTTGGGTTTATGGTTTAGTGTTTGGGTTTAGGGTTTAGTGTTTAGGGTTTAGGGTTTGAGTTTAGTGTTTAGAGTTATGGGTTTAGGGTTTAGTGTTTAAGGTTTAGGGTTTCGTGTTTTGGGTTTTGGGTTTAGGGTTTGTATTTAGGGTTTAGGGTTTAGAATTTTGGTTTTAAAGTTTATTGTTTTGGGTTTTGGGTTTAGGGTTTATGGTTTAGTGTTTGGGTCTAGGGCTTAGAGTTATGGTTTAAGGTTTAGTGTTTAAGGTTTAGGGTTTAGGGTTTAGTGTTTTGTGTTTAGGATTTAGAGTTAAGCTAGATAGACATATTTTATTCAAGCAACTGAGTTTATGATAAACAAGATGACTCGCCCGCACCTTGTGCGGGGTGAATTTTTTTTGGTGATGATTGTTTATGTTTTGCTTAGGAATTTTCTAATTTAAAATATATTATAAGATGTAAGTTTATGGGTACAAAATATATAAGATGTTTGTCGATATTGTGCGGAGTGACTTAACTTAGAAGATATTTTTGCTTAATTAAATTAGTTATGATGCATGTAGTCGAGTATCTGAAACTATAGAAATTGTACATGAAGGATGATTTTATATAAAGAGAAACAACTAAATAGCTGTTAAAATAAGTGAAAAAAGTTTATACCATTTTATTATTTTGAGATCCACTATATATAAACCAAACATTTTTACGAAACATAAATATTATATAAACGTTACATATTTCTACTACTAAAAATCGGACACTCGACTAATCATCATTAATCAGAAGATTAGTACAATAATCAATCAATATGTCTACTTATTTATAAAAATCAAATCCTTCATTTGCATTTTTTCAATGTGGGAGAATATCATTCTTCATAATATTTTTTTAATGACTACAAATATAGAATATAGTAACAACTTTATTGGCCTATTCTTTTTATGGTGTATTACCAATTAATTTTAAAAACTAATAATAAAATCTATTCTTATAAATATATTATTCATTGATATTCTACGATTATGAATTCAAAATTTCTATATTCAGAGATCATATTCCATCGATTCATTCTTCTTTCTTAAAAATGCACAAAGTTAAAACACTTGCTATTGCTATTGTCTCTTTCTTAGTTTGTTGCACGGAAAAATAGATCAAAAGAACAAATATTAAGTATAAGATATAAAAGAGTCATGAAGAATCAAAATCAGAATGAGTATTTTTGGTGATGGGGGGTGATCTAAATGTAGTGAAAAGGGAGAAAAGAACGAATATATATATATATATATAAATAGAAACCATTTTTTGTCTTCTTTGTCTCTCAAATACACAAACCCCAACTCAGACTTAAACAAACATTTCAACAACATTTTTAGTCCCTTATTTATAAACAAAATAAAAAGATGATTTCATTACCTAATGATAAGATTTACTTACAGCTTATACGTAACTTGTTAGACCCAGAGGACCTGTGAAAGTTTTGGATAAGTGGAGTTCTTAGACATTAATATGTGTATATTTTGAATATGATAGATTGCTATTTGTTAATATTATGATTATTAATGTTTCATATTAATAAAGAGTAGGAGCTCATACGAAGTTAGCATAAGCGGTTGGGTTTGAAAATATCATGAGATAGTGATTAATAACTCATTTTATGATCATCGGGACCTATGGATCAATCGGACGCCATGAAAACAATATTTTCGGACTTATAGATTAAACCAGAAATATTAGAGAAAATCACAAAAATAAAACATATTATGGATCGATAAGAAATGCTTCGAGATGTGGATGTTATGAGTCAGGTAGAGTCTCTATTTATAATGATCATCGTATTTAGGGTTGCATTAAGTTTTCGAAATCTTCTATTAGAAAATTAGCATATTTTTTAGAATTTTTTTTTTTGAATTTGCGAATTAAATTATATATTTATTAGTTGCTAAATTTTAGGTTCGACTTTAGTTTGAATTTGAAAAATAAGGAAATAAAATAACAAACAAATAAAAACTGTAATCTACATTTATGGGAAGAATTTAAGATTCGAATTAGAAAATATTGGAAACCACATTTAATATTTGAATTTGAATTTTTTTTTTTTAACACTGGTTTTACTAATGTATTACAGATTTTATGAGAATTATTACATCGACAACTCTATCAGCTGACAATTTTTACCGTCCTATGAAGATCCACGTCTGACGGTTCTACATGTCTCATGCCTTCTTCACACTAAATCGCCTTATAAAGATCCACGCTTGACGATTGTATCTGCACCACGCTGAGGACCTCATGTAACCTTATCTCGATTAATCTGCATTAATCGATAATAAATCACAAATTCTGGGATTCGAACCCCAGACCTTCTGGTGTAGAAGCATTAATGAACCCTTAGTAAAACCACTGGACCAAGGGGGCTTCCACTATTTGAATTTGATTAAATGCTCGATTTTATTAAATATCAAACAAATAAAAACTATTTTTCTCAATTAGAAGATTAGTATATTCTTTCTGATATTTTTTTATTCAAATTTGACAATTAATGTCGATATTTATTAGTGGCTACATTTTAGTGTCGAATTTAGTTTGAATTTGAAAAGTAAGAAAATAACTTATGAAAAAAATATAAACTGTATTCTAAAATTATGGGAAGAAGTTAAGATTACATTTCGTAAGTTTAGGAAACCACATTTAATTTCCTAAATTAGATTAATTCTCGATTTTTTTTTTTTAATCCAAAAGTTTCCTAAACGAATTTTGATTTATTTTTAATGTCAAAATGTTATAAACCAATCAAAACATTTCATTAAAGCCATGTCATCAATGACATCATAGTTTTATTGGTCAAGATTCATCCACATCATCGATTTCAATAATGGCTCTTCGCAAATAATATATAGTAGATATGATTTCATTTAATACTAAATATCTTCAATTGGAATATTGAATATGTTATAAAATATTTTTAAAAATCGAAATCTTTAAGATATTCGTTAAGATTCTATGATATATTTTTAGAAAGATAATTAATGCTACGTTATATATGTATGCAAGGTCTTAAATAATTACATATAACAAAACCTTCCATACGAAATATCATAAAAATGAAAAACCATAATATAAGATGGATTAAGGTTTATTGACAAAAAAAAATTAAGATTTAAAAACATATAAAATTATGTTTCTACCTAGGTTAAAAGTGAAAACAGTTTGAACCAATCCAAATGGCAAAAACGAATATATAGTGATCCATGCCTTAGATCTACAAATCGAATATCACTAAAACATAATATAATTTCTAAATAGAAAATTTATATCAACCTATACAGCACCACACATGTAGGAAGAGTATACTTTAAGTCGGAGTTAGGTTATATTGAAATGATGAGAGATTCGCTTCACAAGTGGACCAACACTCAAGTAATTTGACGTGTGTCATACGCAACAACAAATAAATGCAGAACAATTTTTATGTCGGGAGTTCTTGTAACTCGCTGGGAATGGATCCAATCGTGTGTAACACTCTGTCAATGATTAATGAAACTTCTAGTGAAAAAGAACTTTTTTTATTGAAGAATAGCTGGAGAGTGGAGACCAATTTGAAACAAACCCTTAATGTTTTTACAGAACTAATTGGATAATACAACGTAGCTATATCAGGCAACAGGTCTCATATGATACTCAAAAGAGTATTCACCAAATCCATTCTTTACCACCAAATCCTTGTGTATAGTAATGGACATCACTTATTCGGACTATATGCTCATTGGGACAACCGGGACATGTGATGTTAACTAACAACGTCTGAGCAAAAACCATCAATCGAACTTTTAGATGTCACGCTCTTTTTTATATAAATTCTAAAACGTTTGTTAATTCACATCACATCATTAGATCTTTGCTTTGTGATAACCGAACTTCTACTTTCATGGGACAAAACGAACAAAACCGAACCAAAAAACCAAAAAACATAGAAATCCTTTCAAAACCAATGAGAAGAAGAAAGAAATAGAAATTTAAACGGATCATTTGACCAAAGTTTAGATGATCCGGAATAAAACTTCCTTGACCAATGAGAAAAAAACAAAAAAGAGAGAAAGCTTCTTGAAATTTTGGAAGATGCAGACGATTGTGTTTCTAAGCCACCCCAAGCTCACCTTATATAGGATTTCAAAACTTCTCTCGAAAGCTTAGTATATGCCCTAGATATTTTTTTCTTCAAATTTGACAATTAATGTCGACATTTATTAGTTGCTACATTTTAGTGTCGAATTTAGTTTGAATTTGAAAAGTAAGGAAATAACTTATGGAAAAAAAATATAAACTGTAATCTAAAATTATGGGAAGAAGTTAAGATTACATTTCGTAAGTTTAGGAAACGACATTTAATTTTCAAAATTAGATTAATTCTCGAATTTTGTTTTTTTAATCCAAAAATTTCCTAAACGAATTTTGATTTATTTTTAATGTCAAAAATGCTTTCGACCAATCAAAAGCTTTCATTTAAGCCATGTCATCAATGACATCATAATTTTGATTGGTCAAGATTCATCCACATCATCAATGACTCATCATTTTCTCTCATCGCACTTCGCAAATAATATATAGTAGATAACATAACATAGTTGATGGATTCTCGTAGAACGGAGGTAGTATTATCTGTAAAATTGTCCTTGTAATAGTTCTCATAATTTGTATCAGCGTTAAAAAAAAAAAAAAGATAACATAACATAGTTAACAAAATAACATTGTTAGCACAATATTTTTGCCAATAAAATAATAATTAACAATAAATTATCTTTTTTGAAATCATGTGATATACATTACGAAGAGTAAAATATACCTATCTAATTTGTATCTCACGTGTAAAAAAAAGTAGGGGACAACGCATTTAATGAATTTGTAGTCAACAAATGTTCTCTTGCTAGGTGATATACGGGATGACGTCATCAACCATCTCTCTCTTGTAGGGGCAAAACGGGCTACCATGGCTTTCGATATTTGGTCAAATCTAATTAAATGGTCATCGTTCTACCAGACCTAATTTATCAAGGATCCATTGTCCACCACCTCTTTCTCCCTTTAAATGTTTTGGATCGATACAATTTTTTCTTTCTATTTTTCCATAGGTCTCGCATATTTTAGATTTTTTATGATCCAGTCATATTAATATTGAGTAATAACTTGGATTTTCCCTAGAGGTGAATCCATTTGTTCATCCTTCTTTTTTTTCACCAATCAAATAATTACACATAATTTATTATTAAAAATAATTAAAAATAAAAGTTTTAAAAATGAAAATATAAAATGAAAATAAAAATATATATTTTATCTTAGACAAATTAAAAATTAAAATAAACGAATTTATAAAAACTAAAACTTAAATCTTAATTTCTAAACCACAAATTCTAAACCTAAACCCCAAAGAAAAATACTTGGGGTGAACCCATTTGTTCAACTCATTTTTTAGCCAATAAGAATAAGCCATATAATATTATTTTAAATAAAATTACAAAATTAAAATTAAGGAATTAAACACATTCAAATATTTTATAAAAATAGATAATAATATATATCAATATTTATATATATTTTTAGAGTTTACAAAGTTGATTTTAGGGTTCAGGAATTAGGGTTTAGAGTTTAAGGTTTAAGCCTTTTAGGATTTAGGGATTATGGTTTAAACCCTTTGGGGTTTAGAGTTTAGTGATTTGAATTTAGGGTTTATTGATTAAGGTTTAGGGTTTAAGCCTTTTGGTGTTTAGGGTTTAGGGTTTAAACCCTTTTAGGTTTTTTTTTTATTTTTAAGGTTTACATATTAGGATTTATGGATTATGGTTTATTTTTAATTTAACTTAATTTTATATTTTTAAATTAGGGTTTAGGGTTTAGGGTTTTATGTTTTAAGATTTACATGTTGGGTTTAGGGATTAGGATTTAGTTTTTATTTTTATTTTTTTAGGTTTTCAAGTTAGGATTTGGGGTTTAGGGTTTACAAATTAGGGTTTAGAAATTAAAATTTAAGTTTTAGTTCTTATAAACTCGTTTATTTTGATTTTTAATTTGTCTAAAATAAAATATATATTTCCTTTATTTTTGTTTTATATTTTTATTTTTAAATTTTTTTATTTTTAATTATTTTAATAATAGATTATGTGTAATCATTTGATTGGTCAAGAAAAGAGGGGGTGAACAAATGGGTTCATCTTTAGGGGTGAACCCAAATATTACTCTTTAATATTCATCTTGAGTATAGTTAAAGTAAATATTAGTTTTTGTTATTTGGACTTTATTCTATTTTCAGATTTTTTTTGTAGTTTAAGCCATTTTGGTAATCTTTTTTAGCCAGTTAATAAGTTAATTATTCTTTATTAGTGCTATCAAATGTTTTATTTTTTCCACATCTAAATGTAGTCTTTCTCTTCTTTTTTTCTTATATTTCATTTATAGATTTTTTTAATTCACTTATATAGTTGTTTGTTTGCTAAGATGTTTCTCTGTCATAATTTATTTGTCACTAGTATGAGCTAATTATATTTATTTTTATTCTACTAAATTTTTAATCTTTTAATTTACTAAAAATCTATAGTTGCTTTGAGTAATGAATCTCATTGTTTTTATATTTTCATAATTAAAATGTGTCAGTGTTGTTATAGGATTTTTAATATTGAAATTAGTCTTATATATAGATAATTAGATTTAATATATAGATAATTAGATTTAATCATTTTTAATATATAGATAATTAGATTTAATCATTTTCTATTAAACAATTTTTTTATGTTATAGGTTTTACATGTTAAAAATATTAATGATTAGAATTGAAATTAATAAGTTTTCATAGGATCCACATAAAAACAATTGTTTTGATGATGTGGACAAGGATAACTAGGATGGAGATTTCAACTCCTTATAGAAATCTCTTAACTATTTTTTTAATTTTCTTTATACAAAACTTACATATTTTATTTTATTTTTTGTTGTTCATTCTTAATTTATATTCTTTTTAATATAGCTTAAGTTGATATTTTTCTTAAGTTAATATTATTTTTTGTTTTTGTTTTGTATTTCTAAGTTTCATATTTTACCTTTATAATTATTTTATTTAAACTATATTTTGCATGTGTTTTCTTCAGTAATATAATATCTTCATTTCATTTTTCACTTATATGTCGAGAAAATATTAACTATTTTATTTGTATTAGTTTTTGATTTTTCCTTTATATAGACATTACACATTTTAAATGTTTGTGCGGTCCATTTGTACTTGATCTCCCTATTTATATATCTTACGTAAATATTAGTTTTTGTTATTTGTTTTGTATTTCTAAGTTTATGTTCAATTTCCTCTAGGACAGTCTTCACGGGAGAGGAAATGGTTGGAAATCGAAGCTTCTGTCACAAGGAGGTAAAGCGGCTTTACCCAATCATGTCAAGTCGTGTTATCGGTTACCAAAAACAGTCACTAAGAAATTAACGAGTGTTGTACCGAATTTTTGGTGGAGAACGGGGGCACAAGTACATGTATGCACTGGATGGCATGAGACAAATTATGCAGAGATAAAGAAAATGTTGGGATTGGATTTCGGGACTTTCACGATGTGAATACAATTTTTCTAGCAAAATAGTTGTGGAGACTAATAGATAAACCGGATATCCTCTTCTCAAGAGTTTTTAAAGGAAGATATTTCAGGAATACGAACATTTTAGATCCAATAAGATCATATTCATCATCTTAGGGATGGAAGAGTATTATCTCAGCTAGGTCTTTGGCTAAAAAAAGACTTATCAAGAGGGTGGGAACAAGAATATCCATTTAAATTTGGAATGACCCGTGGATACCAACATATCACCCAAGACCAACAATAAAAAAATCAAATGCAATTCACCACTGTATACAGTTGACCAACTGATTGATCATCAAAATCAGGTATGGAACAAACAATTGATGGAAATAATTATGGAACTTTCTGAGGTAACTGTGATTATGAGTATTTTTACAAAATTTGGCAGATAAACGGTGAAATCGGGTTACCATATAGAGAGAGACATACAAAATAATGGCGAATTGTCTCTTTTCCTAGGACCAAGTGTTAAAAGTCTCAAAGATTTATTTTGGAAGATAAAATGCCACCTAAAGATAAGATATTTTATTTTGCAATTAATTTCAGGATGTTTATCGATAATAAAAAATGTGAAAGAAAGAGGAATAAAATGTTCTACATGATGTGTTCGTTGTGGAATAGAAGAACAATCTATAATTCATGTTTTATTTGAATGTCCACTGGCTACTCAAACTTGAGCATTTTTCACCATACCAACGAACTCAGAGTTTTTCCCTTCAACATCTATTTATAAGAATATGAATTATTTTATTTGGAGGCTACCATCAGACAATAAAACTAATATATATTCTTGGTTACTTTGGTATATTTGGAAAATCAGGAATGATATGGTTTGTAATCATTTTAGCTTCTAGGAAACTTAAAGAATGGCGAAAATAGGATCGGTGACATGGGGAGATGCACAGATACTTGAGATTAAAGAGTCTTTACCAGATTTAAGAGGAACACGAAATTTGGGTAACGATGTGGTTCAACAGGACCAATGGTATTTATGGACGGATCATGGAAGGAAGGAGAAATGTTATCAGGTCAAGGGTGGTATAGTTGTCATGAGGGAGATGTCAATATTATGATGGGGGAAATGAATATTAGGGCAAGTTTGTCTCTGCCCTCATATGGGTTATGGAATGCATGAAGGTTCTTCAAAAATCTCTTATTACATTTTCACAGACTGTTCAGAATTTGTTAAGATAGTGTCAGAACCAGAAGAATGTCCAGTTTTTTCATGTGTCATAGAGGAGTTCTAAAGAAGAAAGGGGTACTTCTCGACTTACGAGGTAATCCAAATAACTCGCACAAGAAATTTGATAGCAGATAGGCTAGCACGGAGTGTTCATCTCAGGCCGTCAAACACTATTCACGTTGGACCGGAGCCACCAACATTGATTAGAGAGAAATAAGTTCTTTTCGTTTGTTGTTTTATACTTATTTCATTTAAGACTATTATTTGTATATTTTAATTAAATTAATATTGTTCGTTTTTTTCCTGTTTGGTTGAGAAGCTTATAATTTTTTTTTCTTTTCTTATTTTCATATTTTTTAATATAAACCTACACATTTTAGATTTTGATGTGGTCCCTTCGCACTTGATATTCTTATTTAATATAGCTTAAGTAAATATTGGTTTTTGTTGTTTGTTTTGTATTTTTAGTTTTTAAATTTAGTTTTTATAATTTTTTATTTTTAGATTATATTATTTGTGTGCTTTTTCAGTATTATAATATTGTTCATTTCATTTTATTATTTACCTTTTTGTCGAGAAACACTTAACTATTTTATTTTAATCTTTTTATTGTTTTTGTATATAAAGATTACATATTTTTTATATTTTGTGGTCCATTCGTACTTGATATTCTTTTTTAATATAACTTAAGTAAATATTAGTTTTTGTTATATGGGCTTGATTCATGTTTTAAAAAAAAGGTTTGAACCGTTTTATAATCTATTTTTGTTGGCCAAAATAGTAGGTTCATTATCCTTTTTTGTGCCATAAAAACGTTTTTAATTTTTTGGTTCTACATCTAAATTTCCTCTCTCTATTTTTCTCATAGATCTGGCAGATTTTAGAATTTTTCTTGTTCATTCGTACTTGATATTTTTTTTTTTTTTTTTTGATGAAATTTCAAATTTATTGATCATCAAGAAGAATTACATTTACAGGTATTAAATCATGTAAGTAATGTTTATAAAAAAAGGCTGATTATAAATACCTCAGCCTGAAAAGAGATCATAAGCCATAAACTTGGAACCACCTACACCTTAATCCCGCCAGCCGGTGCGGATGTTTGTAGTTCAGAGCTGTGAGCCGGTTTTTCAGCATCTTCGCTATCTCCCTTGCTATTTGGTCAGACGCCTTTGTTGTACCTTGGTTTCTCCTTGAATTCCTTTCCCTCCATATGGTGTAGATGGATACTTGGAATACCAGGCGAACTAGAATGAAGTCTTTTGCTGTGTAATGACCGGGAACCAGAGAGGACACAACTTCAGACCAAGCAGACACTGTCGTGTTGCGCATTAGACCACCAGAAACTTTTAGCCAGATTGTGTGTGAGTAAGGGCAGGAGAAGAAAAGATGTGCTCTTGTCTCCTATGGGTGACCACAGAAGACACAATGCTGAATGATTCCCCAGGAGAGCATTCTATCTCCAGTCGATAGTCTATTTCTCATGGCCAGCCAGGCAATGAATGCACAGCGAGGTATTCGTTGCGAGAACCAGATGATCCGGTCCCAAGCGATTGTATCCTTTCGATGACGAATCTGATCCCATGTCTTAGTTGAGGAAAAAACAGGTCGGTATTCAGAGTTACCGTGGTTCCAAAGCACAACATCAGGTCCACCGTCAGTTGACGGAGAAATGTCCATCAGCTTACTCATTACCTCTGGATATCTGCGTTGAGCACTGTAACTATGCCGCCATCTGTTTCTATCATAAGCCTCAGCCACAGTTGCATTAATATGAATTCCCAGCAAGCTTGGTCCTACTACTCCCATGACATCAATCAGCTTACCCATCCCCATCCAGTTATCATGCCAAAAATAGATTGTACAACCATTGTGTAGCTCGTACCTGATAAACTCAGACACTTGATCTCTTATTTTGAGTAGTTTTCTCCAAATCCAAGAACCTTTGTTACCCACCTTAATTGTCCAAAAAGACTTTTGCTTCAAAAGGTACTTGTGGATCCAAGCCACCCATAAAGATCCTGAAAGAGTAAATAACCGCCAGATCAATTGCAGAGCAAAGACTTTTGCTGAGTCTCTCAGCCTTCTAATGCCGAGTCCACCCTCAGCTGTTGGAAGGCACACATCATCCCAGGCCACTTTAGCCTTATGAGTGTCGTGAGGGGAGCCAGACCACAGAAAAGCACAACACATTTGTTCAATGGCTTCATAACAGCTCTTTGGGAGGATGAAAACAGAGCTCCAGAAGTTCACTGTGCTGCCAATAACCGTCTTGATCAATTACAAACGTCCTACATAAGAGAGTGAGCGGTTTGTCCAAGAGAGGAAGCGGCTTCTGACTTTATCAACCAGGGGTTCATAATCATGCTTCGACATCAATTTGGTAGTTAGAGGCAGCCCGAGGTATCTGATGGGTAGTGTACCAATCTGGATACCCGCCTCTGCTGCATCAGCATGGAGCTGTGCATCCTGCCCAGCTATGAATATCGAGGACTTGGTTGCATTAATATGCAGTCCAGACATATTAGCAAAGTCATCAAAAACTCCCAAGATCCCAGCAAGCGAGGCGGGTGTTCCATCCGTGAAGACGAGGATGTCGTCAGCAAAACTTAGGTGAGTGAGATTTACTTCTTTGCACTGTGGGTGATAACCATACCTGCCAGCTTCCGCACCCCTGTTCAACAGCTTAGACAGGACATTGTTCAGGATTACATAGAGGTAAGGAGACAAAGAACAACCTTGCCTAATCCCTCTTGCACTGGTGAAAAACCCCTCCAAATCACCATTTACTGCTATTGAGAAGCTCGCAGTAGAAATACAGAGATGAATCCAGGTTATGAAAATGTCTGGCAGCCCCATAGCTTGAAGCACATTTACAATGAACGACCACTTTACCGTATCAAAAGCCTTGGAGATGTCGAATTTGATGGCACAGCTAGTGACGTGAGAGGCCTTGTGATACCCATTGACCAGTTCAGCAGCCAGGAGGACATTCTCTAGCAGCAATCTTCCTTTTATGAATGCACTTTGGTTTGGTTCAATAGCTTCAGGCAGGATTTTCTTTAGTCTCTGGGCCAAGATCTTGGAGATAACCTTATACAGCAGATTACAACACGCAATAGGACGAAAGTCTTTCATTGAGCTTGGCGGATTAACTTTGGGAATCAAGGACAGAATTGTGGCATTAACTCCCTTAGGTAGAAATCCAAACATAAAGAACGACTGAACAGCTGTAATGAAATCTGGACCAATGATAGGCCATGCACCAATGTAAAACTCCTTTGTGAATCCATCTGGCCCAGATACTTTATCATTAGGTAATGCGTTAAGAGCTGCAGTAATCTCTTGTGCAGTAACCGGCCCTGCTAACGCCTCAGCTTGTACAGAAGAGCATATGTATGTAATTAGGTCATGCAGCTGCTCAACTGACCAATCATTATCTTCATGCGGTTGAGATTGTAGGAACCTTTGAAAGTGATTCACAGCCTCGCGTTTAATGTCAACCGGGTTGGTTAGGATCTCACTAGTAGAACTGGTTAACTGCTTGATGGAGTTTATGGCTCTTCTGTCCGCCACTACACTGTAGTAGAATTTAGTATTTTGATCCCCATCTTTCAACCACCTGACACAAGATTTCTGCCTGATGAAGCTCTCCTCTATGGCTGCTAAATGATTCCAGCGACGCTCTGCCTCAGCAACTGCCTCCACATTGGCCGGGCTCGGGTTGTTTAGAGCTTGGTTCTGGACAATGCACAGTTCCTCTAGAGCTTGCTTTGAGCGCACTGGAATATCTCCGTATTTTGTTTTGTTCAGCGCTCTAAGATCCTTCTTCAGTTCCTTCAGGTAACTATGGAACCTTGACAAAGCAGTGCGGGAGTGGTAAAGAGGCTGATGAGAGGCCCATATCCTACTGGATCCAGGCTTCCATGATATAGCTTAAGTAAATATTATTTTTTGTTATATGAGTTTGATTCTATTTTTTCTATAAAAAAATTGTTTGAGCCATTTTATAATGTTTTTATGCCATTTAATAGGTTCATTATGTTTTTTTTCAAGAAATGTTTTTGTTTTTATTGTTCCACATCTAAACTTAATCTCTTTCTTTTTTCAAAGGTCGCATTCCTATTTTTGTATATTCACTTGTATAATAGTTTATTTACAAAGATGTTTACCTATCATAATTTATTTGCCATTAATATGAGCCGATTATTTTAATTTTTTATTTTCCTAATTTTTTAGTTTCAAACTCTAAAATTATTATTTGATCTTATTTAAAAATATATAGTTTTTTTGAATAGTGAGTCTCATTGTTTTTATCTTTTCAGAACTAAAATGTATAAGTGTTGTTACAGGGCTTTCAATACTGAAATTAATGTAGAATTATTTGTGTAGATAAGTAGATTTAATAATTTTTTATTTAACACTTTTTTTAAAGATAAGACTTAATGAGTTTTTTTAGGGTCAATTTTAAATATTTGTTTTGATTTAGACACCTCGATGGAGACTAAAAAATATCATGTTATATATGGCATGTTTTCGAGAGAAAAAAACTCTAAATTGAAGTCAAATGCAAAACTAGATCAGCTCTTCCCAAACTTGGAATATGGCTTAGACTGCCCCTTCCCAAAATCAAATGATTGAGACTTCACGATGAAGTCTCATGGATGGATTTCAAAGTAAATAACTGGGAATACCATGTAATCACGAAGTTGCCATTACCAACCAAAATCGAGCTCTAAATGCTTTAGACAACCAAATTTGGAGATTATACTGCTCCATATTCGAGCTAAAACTTCATTTTCGTCGATCTCCACTCTAATTTCATCCATTAAACTCTAAAAATCTTGTTTCGAAAATTCATGTTTCTTAGATTTTTCTATTTACCAAAATTTGTGAATAATAACGACAAGGCTTCTTGGGTATTCATGGATTAAGTCATTCTTATCGGTCGACAAAGTTAAAAAGGAGCCCAAATCGGAAGTATATAATTTCTAATTGCTTTCCGCTGAGTTTTTTTCTGATTTTCCCGAAGCCATACTTCATAATGAAGTTCGCTGGTCGACTGGGTCTAGTTTTGCATTTGACTTTTTCTTATGAGACTTCACAATGATGTCTCAAGCTCTCATATTAAAACAAAAAAAGGAGTTGAGATGTCAAAATGATGTCAGGGTAAAAAGGTCTAGTTTTTCATTTGACCGTATGGAAAGACTTTTTGTCTCCCAAAAAGGGGTGCTAATTTTGGATTGACCGGAACTAGGAGTTTTTATGTGACTCCAAGCTAAAGTCTCTAAGGAAAAGGGTCTAGTTTGCATTTGTCCAAGATTTGAAAACATTGACTATCGTCGAGACTTCAAAATGAAGTATGTAAATTATAAGGAAATTATTTCGGCCAAAAACAAAACTAGACCCCTTTGGTAGGAGACTTCGCGATGAATTATCAATAAAAAGTTAAAGTTGTGGTCAATTTCAAAACTAGACTCTACCTTTTTCTGAGACTTCCTTCTGAAGTCTCAAACACCTGTAATACTTCATGAGATTTCATCGTGAAGTCTTGAATGAAATCAGACTTCATCGTGAAGTCTTGAATGAAATGAGACTTCATCGTGAACTCTCTCGGAAAGTCAAAGTTATGGTCAACTGCAAAACTAGACCCTACTTTTAATGAGACTTGAAGATGATGTCTCATGGAACGTCAAAGTTGTGGTCAACTGCAAAACTAGACCCAAGTTGAGGCTTCACAAAAAAGTCTTCGACAAGACGCTTGCGAGACTTCGTAAAGAGGTCTGGTGTGAGACTACTTCGTGAAGCATTAAATGCTTATTCTAATAAACATAAAATTTCTCTTATTAATTTTTTTCTTGTTCTAAGATGTGTTTTACTTATGGTTTTTGATGTTCTATAAGTTTGAGTTGTTTTTTTTCATAAATATTTTTAAATACTTTCTCTTAAGTTATTAGGTGTTTAGCTTATATTCATCGAACTTGAAGTGGAGTCTGGAATACTACCTTTTTAAAAATGAATTTGTACCGTATTTATTTTCTATTTTGGAGATCTATTGTTTTTTGCATGTGCCTTAGTTACTGCTATTGTTAATGTATGAGTTTCAGAACTCAATGTGTTTTATGCTATCTTAAATCAATTTTCTGAATTTATGAATTTATACTTAATTATTACGAGACTTTACGATGAAGTCTCAATTCCTAACTGAACCAAACTAAGTCAAAATATTCCGAGATAAACTGAGTCAAAATAGTAGTAGTCCGGCATAAAATGAATCAACATAGTAGTAGTAGTAATCAACATACAAGACAAATTTCATTAAAAAGTTTTCATTCCTCATCAAAACCAACAACGGGCCAAACCGAGAAGTAGTTTGTGATGACATTGCAGAAGAAGAGTAATTGACAGGTTTAAAAGCATATGTCGCACAAATGGTTGACTTTCCAACCTTCATTCCACCAATTGAGACTTGCATCCATTGCAGCAAAACTACATATGTAGAGGACCTCGACGGTTAGACTTTCTCGCTTCTTATGGAATATAGGATGGCACATCTCTAGCCACAAATTTCTAGCTCTTGTGCTGATATGCATTTTTACAATACTGAAAAATTCACGGTCGATGACACACCCACAGTTCATCACTTCTTCCTCTCCATAAAAAGCCCTAGAGAGCATAGAGTATGCATACACTCGTTTACCATCGGGTATCGGGTTTCTGCTGACCTCCTAATCATATCCTCTCCAAGCATCTGTACAGAGGGGGATGGTATATGAAAACTGTCTATAATTTTTGTCTTGCTGCAGATATATAAAAAGAGACATACCTCAGACGAGTATAGAGGAGGGATTACCACTTTCAAAACATCTCTCGAGTAATTGCCTTAAGAATTGTGGGTCGCACCAGATATCTAAGTCGACGTTTCCATAGTAGAAGTCGAGCGACTTGTAGAATTCAGTACTTTCACCGATGTCGCTCAAGGTCTTGCATGTTGCATTTGCCCTATGTTTTAAGCCTACACGATCATGATCTTCAACTGTCTTGAGTAAGATGTTTTGTAGGATTTCATTGGAAAGGTTTGAAATCATGATGGAAATGCCAAAGATTAATTGATATAAGTGTCAAAGATAAATATAGAGGAAAATGACCCAAGAAGGAGTCGCAACTGTTGGAGACTTCATTATGAAGTCTCAGTAGCAATTAATAGTTGAATCGTTCAAAATATCACATCTCAACTAATTAGTAGTCGCATCGTTTTGAAATCTCAACCGAACAATTAAAGGTTTGCAACTTCAATGTGTAGTCTCAGTATTAATTAGCAGTCGCATCATTTTAAAATTTCAGAATTAATTAGTAGGGCATCGTTTTTGAAATCTCAATATTAATTAGCAGTCGCATCATTTCGAAATCTGCGACTCTTCATCATATTGTATTATGAGACCTCACTGTGAAGTCTCAACATGAAATTTCAGACTGAAGCCTCATAGCACAAAATGCAATGAAACTTCAGGCTAAAGTCTCTTGTCAAACTGAATTCAAGTTTTGTTTCTTTCTGCTTTTTTGTTTTGTAGTTAGACAACTTCATTATTTTGTGTCTTGTATTTGGAACTCATTAAATTCATTATACTTGTTAGAAGGATCAAAATTATGAACATGGGAGATCTTATCATAAACTGTATAACCCTTAGAGCATTATAAACGAAGAAAAAGTAAGAACATTATAAAGACGAAGAAGACATAAAGACATTGAACAAATAAGAACAATGAATATAATGCATCAATTAGATAAAAGTGAGGAAATACACAAGTTTTTTGATGTCTTATTGTGCTTGATGAGCATCGTCTCTTTCTCTAACAAATTCTTGAAGTTTCGATGGCGGTACCTTGAAACTCGGACTTTTAAGAATTTTCTTAGGGCGAACTCAGGGGACAGTCCTTTCACGTCTTTTAGCTGACGGTATCTGAAAAACTCTCCTTGTATCAATCTTCTTCCTCCCATGTCTCTGATAATAAAAAAAACATAAGAGAAAAGTGAATCTTGCAACAAGAAAAAATAATTGGACAAGATCTCATGTTTATGTTTGTCCAATCCATATGAGTCCCGGAAACGGATCTGAAAAGCGTTTATCTAGTCCAGACTGCATCAATAAAGAGCATCTCTGGCAAAATAAAAAATAAAATAAAACATTGAACAAGAGCTCACGTTCGTGTTTGGCCGGTCCATATGAGACCTGTAAACGCATCTGAAAAGCGTTCATCCAGTCCATAGTGCATCAACCAAGAGCATTCCTCGCATCGTCGCCATCTCTGTCAAAATTTAAGAAAAAACCCTAAATTAACCAGCAAAAAAAAAATCATACTATAAGATATTAAGATGACATTTGTGAAGAAGATTTGAATCAATGGAGATGGATAATGGATAGTGGATGAAAAGAAGAAGAAATCGCCAACTGGTGACTCGTGAAAATATCGATGATTGAGAGGACTGTGGTGAGGCCTAGATATGAGTATTTGGAGGTTTTATATATGACATAAAGATATTTATTTTGATGTCATTTATATTTTGGCATTTTAGAAAAATGCGGGCTCAATTATTTGTTTTTCAAATTATTTGGCTGTTTTCTATCACTATTTTTCCGCCTAGAATTTGACATCATCACGAACCCTAAAATCTAATTAAACTTATATGTCAATCAGATTGTAGTGTGAAGTCTCATTGCGAGACTTCATTGTGAAGTCTCATTACCCTGAAATCTTAAATTGAATATTTTTTCATTTCTTTTTTTAACAATTCCTAATAAAATACTTATATATGACATCAAATTAGTCTAATATATTAAAGATCTAACAATTATATGCAGTTTTAATATTTTCTATCAAAATCATATCAATCCTATGTCTAAGTCTAGAGATCTATACATGTATTCTAACCTATTATCTCTCAAACAATAAACTTATTATGCATTTCCAAAGATAATTTACATCACAGTTTGATTTAAAATTTCATTTATAAAGGTCATATTTGATTAGTATTAATTTCTGAATAAAAGGTTGAAGTCAAATTATTGTTTTATTATTTACCTAATTTAAATATAAAATTTAATTACTACATCATAAATGAGACTTCGTCATGAAGTCTCATCACGCGTGAAAGTTAGAAAATGTAATTTGTTAAATTTTTGTTATTTTAAATTTCTCTCTCTAGGAGACTTCAATACAGCCTTTTCCCCTTTTAATCAATTGATCTTTTGAGAGTTTCTCTCCTCTGTTGTTCGTGAGCAATCTATTGTTTGGTGCGTCATATCCAACCAACAAACCCTCCAATTATGGACTTGCGTCATATCGGACAGAAGAAGAGGTTGGGAACATCAAGGACCATCCGCAATCCTTGTGTGACCCATTCACTCCATACGCCTTGAACCGGTGCTAGTAGCCCGTTGGAAAGGATTATCCAGTCTTCATACCACCCTAAGAGTATCCATCCTTGGGAGAATCACATCATCTGGTATAAGAGCCTTTCTCTAAGGATTGGTATCCAAAATTCCTTTCGTCTCTTTCAATCTCTCAAACGATTTCATCAAAACCACTCAAATATCCACTCAAATCTTTTATGTCTATCTTTGTTTCTAGTTGAGCCACACCATTCTAAAATAAAAAAGAAGGCTAGTAGCTTCAGATCAAAAAAAGGAAAAGAAAAAGTATAAGAACCAGGAGAAATCGGTTCTGGTGTTGGTTAATCAACTGGCCCCAAAATCTTGCAATCTGTCTATCTTTTCTCTTTCATTCTCTTTGGATTTCTCACCTTTCATACACATAGTTGCTCATCTCGAATCGACTGAGGTAACCAGAGAACTAAACACTTGAGAGAGAAAAAACAGAAGCCATGAGAGGAAACACAACAGAAAAGGCGAGAGAGAGTTGTTTGTTTTACTAACGTCTTTGTTAAGTATTTTCAGGAACCATGTCTCATAGCAGTCAAGGAGAAAGAAGAGAGTTCAGGGTAACAAAGCTGTAGATGGAGGCCTTGATGATTGAACTGACCAAACGCCTCCGAGCTGCACTCAAAGGAGACCTAGAGACACGCGCTTGGATAAAGTCCAAGAAGATACTCAGCAAACCATGGTTGATGGACATTATAAGAACTCACCTAGGAGATCTAGAAACACTAGGGATGCTGATCTATATGATTTTTATCAGTCTTCTAGTGGAAATCGTAGAAGAACTAGGAGAAATCAGGAAGACCTGCATATGACAAAAACTAATAGTCCTAGAACTAGAACTGATGATCTAGGTGGTCTTAAACTGAAAATTCCTGCTTTTAGTGGAAAAAATGATCTTGATGCTTTTCTAGAATGGGAAAGAAAGATTGAGCTCGTGTTTGATTGTCAAAACATGTCTGAACAAAAGAAAGTTAGGCTAGCAGCTACTGAGTTTTTAGGATATGCTATTAATTGGTTTGATCAACTTGTAACCAACATGAGAAGGACCGGAGAGAGGCCTATAGCAAGTTGGGATGAGCTGACTACCCTTACAAGGATCTACATAAGAAATTGAGGCGTCGTACCCAAGGGACCAAGAGTACTGAATACAACTACTAGGAGATGGAGACACTCATGATCAAAGCTGATGCAGATGAGGACATTGAAGCAACTATGGCACGCTTTCAAGGAGGTCTCAACCGTGAGATACAAGACAGGCTGGTGATGCATAAGTATGGAAGTCTGGAGGAGATTCTTCACAAAGTTATCCTTGTGGAGCAGCAAGTCAAGAGGAAAGGATACTCCAGAACACATTACCCTGCAAAACCATCCTACAAAGACAAAGGTAAAGCCCCTGCCAGAACAAACACTGATTTAAAACTAATGTCCTTGTTCAAGCTGTGAAGGAATAGACTGTGACCAAGACCACACGGTCTAGAGACGTTAGGTGCTTCAAGTGTCACGGCCTTGGACACTATGCCAATTTTAACGCCCCTTTCCCATTATCCGCTGACCGTCGAACTGACCGGTCAACAATCAAAAATAACATGACCGATCGAACCCGGACAAGTCAAACGAGAAACATTCTCACAAAACGAAGCCAGAGACAGTCTGGTTTGAGATAAAGGCTCGCACCAAACCGTCCTTGACCTCTTGTACCTCGCTTCCACAATACAAAGATTTTCAACCTGTATTGCTTCCACGAGTTGTGTTGGTTCAAACTAACCCAATATATCAGGGAAGCGATTTCATTTCTAAGTAACTTAGGGTTTTAAAAACAATTTGCCTATTTAATTCTAATTACAAACAATCAAAGAATAAACAGGCGCCAAATAATCTGAACCAAAATACAACACCAAAAACATCAAATCAAAAATCTCCGGCCCGCAAGCAATCCTGAAACTACACGAGGACCTCCCACGTCCGTCGTTGCTAAACCGGAAAAACAAAAAAAAGAGTCTAATGAGCGATCTAAGATCACCCAGCGAGTCGGTTCCCACTAACGTCTTCTAATCTAACCTGCGACTAATAAACCCGCCCCAAAACCCAAAATAACAATCATAAGAAAGAAATAGTCTATCACGTGTCACCGTGACGTGATAAACCCACAATACACAAGCATTCTCTAACAAAAAGGACACTGTTAGACGTAAACTAATACTACCCACGACTCCTAGACTTAAACATGAAATCCTATGACCTAGGACACTGTTCTCAGTCCATTGATACACAGCGACTAGGACTAATTCACAGTAACCTAAGTTTCCATGCAGTCCAGCCCTAGGACATGACCCCGTATTCTATGGACCACACACCTACTGGCGTCACTCAGTAGGTTAACACCATAATTAGAATCACCACCTGAAGGCACATGAGCCGATTAGGCAACAACCTGAGGATCCAATCAGGTCGGAAGTACCGGAACGCTTTCAACCTGGACTTGTGGGATCTAACGCATCCTAGAGTCCTAGTGCAATAATAAAAACACGCAGACTCATTGGGACTCTAACACAGAACACAAGACCGACACAACAAAGGATAAAAACAACTTCGATATATCCCGCAAGTCCTATTCCATCACCACCATCACCAACCCCGCTCGGTGCTATACCAAATAGGTAACTACAAACTTACCCGGTCCCATGACCGAGGTAAGTATCACACAAAAGGACTACCAGGCCCAGCACCGGAGTAGTCTAAACAACATGCCTTCACACAAACACACATCATCAAGCAACAACACACAAACAATCACTTAAGCAAGCCTTTTAACTCATTAATATCTTTTAATCTCGTTTATCCGCTACCTTGGATCAGTGGATTGATAACCCGTAGACGGCTCACCATTCAATAAGCTTTTAATTATCTTCCTAACGTCTTTTAATAAACTCCTCGATCTGTCGGTTTAGGATTAGTAAACTTACTAATCCCCCGACATATCATTGTTATTAATGTTTAATCAATTAACTCATTACCCGCCTATTAAACCTAACCCACCCCGTTATAATATTCTATAAAGGTTTGGTTAGTGTTTAAATCCATCTTTTGACAATGTCTTAATTTCCGTATATAGATTCATTTCATATCGTTCTTTAATGTAATATAAATGCATATACGACCTAGACATGCGTAGTCTATATGAATGCAGCAATCAACGAATAACCAACGGATTAACACCAATCATCTAGCATGCATATAACAACCTAACCAATTAATCAATTAACCATTCATTAGTCAAATACCCAACTAACCAAGTTGATCAAACATGCATGAAAGTCCTTGAACTACGGCTTAAGGTTCCCGGATCTATATGAATTAACTAACTACGAATGCACTAGCCTACAGTGATAATGTAGACGGATGGAAAGAAGTAACGGATGTGAATCCCGAGACCGAGCGATAGAACCCCGAACCTTCCCGCACTCTCCTGAATCAAGTCACGAACATTCCCGAGCTAACCGGATCAGAAACTGGCCGTTGACCAAGCGTTAACCGGCTTGATCACGGTGTTGGCCGGCATTGACCGGCGTTGACTTGACCACTGACTTCCATAACCAGTTGACCAAATTCTTGAACCGGATTTGACCAACCAAATTGGACCGGTTTAGGTAAACCAATTTAAACTACCCGTATACTGCTTAACCGAATTGTTGACTGATTAAAACGGTTTGACCAAACGTTGACCCGGTTTAATCAAAACAACCCAATGCCTTAACCAGCCAGAATCAGCTCAGAACCAACACCAATCCACTCACAACTAAACCGGCTAAGCAAATGAGGCGAAAGAGACTTTTCCGATGATCTTCTCCGGCGTTGACCGCGGCGGCTCCGGCGTTGACCGGTGATAAAAGCACTTCCCCGGCTACTGATAGTGAGCTCCGGTGATAGGTAGACCACTGAAGAGAATAGATGCTTACTGAGAAGAATCCATTATCCCAAAAGAAGAAGAGAAGCTGCGGCGATCCTCCACGGCGGCTCCGGCGATTCTCTGGCGACGGCGAGATGAACTAACCGGCGGTGAATGACAAGGAGGAGGAGGCGAACTCAAATAAACAAGTGGTTTAGACAGATTCAGTGTAGATTTGAAGCTATTTGGTAACTTGCATCCCAAGTCATGAAGAACATATGAATGTTCTTGAAGAAAGATGAAGATGCAAGAGTTTTTGGTTGAATGTGGAGAGAGAGAGGAGGTCTCGTGGATAAGGAGAGGAGACAGGCTAGAGAGATTTCTGAACAGATTTTTGGTTGATTTTTGGGGGAATTGAATTGCATGGGATGATTAGACATGAACCATGCAAGTTCATACAATAAATATTTTTGATTCATTGAATTGTTTGGTGGGTGAGGTGGCGCCAGGGGAGTAGATAGAGTGACAAGTGTTGCTTAAGGGTCACTTCTGCTCCCTATTAATTGGATCCGACAACTTAAACCGATCCAAAACTCCATTCCGTCCCGATGGTCCGATTAGCTTATTCCAAGTTTAATATTTTAGAAACCATAAATCCGATTAGCTTATTCCGATCTGCTTCCATAAATCCTCCAAGTTAATCATATACTTGATCATTTTAGATGAATTTAGCAATTTTAATCACCTCAAATGGACACTCTAAGCTCTGTTATGAATTTTACAAGTTTTCTCGGTTCTATCGGTTTCCTTTCCCTATAGTCCGAAAAACTCGTCTAGGGTCCGTTTCCACCTTTCTTTGTCTTCTAAATGTTAGATTTATTTTAAAATAGAAACATTTGTCCCGTCTCGGCTTCCGGCTCGTATTTTGGTAAATTTACCAAAATGCCCCTCATCTTCTGAAAATTACATAATTGCCCATTTGACTTTTCTTCCGCCCGTTGACCAAATTCGAGAGACTGGGTATTACACCAACGCTTTCCCAAATCAGAAGGTCATGATTCTTTTGGACAATGGAGAAGTGGAGTTTGAAGAAGAAAATGAAGAGCATGAGCTGGTTCAATCAAATGGAGAAGCCATTGATCTACCTGTCCATGGAGAGCTTTTGGTCAAGAAAGGTTCTAAGTGTTCAAACGAAGTATAATGAGCATGAACAGGGGGAGAACTTGTTTCATTCACGGTGATATGTGAAGGATAAGGTCTGCAGCCTAATCATAGATGGTGGGAGTTGCACCAATGTGGATAGTGAGATCTTAGTTCAAAAGCTTGGTTTGCAAGTTCAGACGCAGCCAAGGCCAAACTCTCTTCAACGTCTCAATGAACAAGGAGAAATTAAAGTTAGCCAGTAAGTACTTGTGCCTATCACCATTGGACGGTACCAGGATGAGGTTCTTTGTGATGTTCTTACTATGGAAGCAAGACACATCCTACTTGGGAGACCTTGGCAGTATGACAAGAAGGAAGTTCATGATGGCTAAACCAATAATCATAAGTTTATTCATCAAGGAAAGAAGATTAACCTAGCACCTATTTCTCCTCCAGAAGTGCACAAAGACCAGATGCAGCTTAAACAAAAGAAATCAACTTCAAATGTGGTTGATCAGAAGCTCAATGCCCAATCCAAAACGGTTAGTAAGTCTAATTTCTTTGCTAAACCCAGTAATGCCCATAAAGCTTTGTCTTCTCAACAAGCTTTGATTCTTCTTGTTTACAAAGAATCTTTGCTAACATCTTCTAACCTTTCACTGGAGCTTCCAAGTGTTTTGAAAGATCTTTTGCAAGATTATGAAGATGTATTTCCTGATGAAACACCAGTAGGTTTACCACCGGTTAGAGGAATTGAGAACCAGATTGACTTTGTGCCAGGATCCACTCTTCCAAACCAACCTGCATACAAGACCAATCTGAAGGATTGTTTAGTTAATCCTGATTCAATTTCTCATTGATTGATCCTACTAAACAGATTGGATCTAGGTTCTCTTGCAGAATCATAAAGGATCTCACCTAATACCTTGTTTATGCAGCGGAAGAAGAGGTATTGTCAGAGATCAGCAGAACCACCAAGAGATAGCTCCTCCAAAGGTTCACACACGCACACCAACAGGAAGAAGGCTGCTAGACCACAGGGAGGGAGGCGCAGAAGAAAGAGAGAGAGGCGCAGAAGGCTTAGGAGAAATTAGAGAGCTAGGTCAAGTTTTATTCATTAAAACTCCTTTTAGTTCTCATGGGCTTTTGGGCCCAATTCTCAGTCTGATTAAATCCCTTGGATTTAATCAGGCCCTTCTATCTCTCCAAGCACAGTAAATGCCTAGCACTTTTACCGTACATCTGCTGAACCGTTCCTTCATAGTTTCCTGTTAGCTTAGGCGTGTGACCCATATGGGATCATATAATAAAGGCAATAAGTCCAAGACTTATAGATCATGAGCGGACTCTAGCAAGCCATCATGACCCCCAGTATTATATGACTTATGTCTGATCATTGACATACTCTTACTTTCTAGAGACAGTACAGAGATTACTGGACATAATTCCAACAATCTCCCACTTGTACTGGAATCTCGGTATTCATAATCCTTTTGTCTCAATATCTCGATTAGTCATAAGGCAAGATGAGTGTCATCCTTATAAAGCCTAATCTTGTTCATCGGACTCTGATTTGATACTGACAATCCAAACGACTCGGGACAGTCCGTTTGAGCATGGCCATGCATTTTCCAGTATTCAAATCTCCGATTGGCCTCGAGATATTCACTCCATTTATATTGGAGGAACAAATCCCGTCTTGTTCCATCACTGTAAACTACTCATTTCATAATACACCCAAACAAGGTCCTTATAACTATCGCTTAACGACAGCGTTAGACAATGGTCAAAGTGCATCAGTTCATGTGCAGTCACATGCATGCGAACTCAGGTCTAAGGACTATACTCTATAGTCGTAGTAAGAATCTCTTATGACACAGATATAAATATCCTGAAGAGTTCTTATAAGCGGGTCTTGTCCGGTCGTATGTACCCCAACATACACCTATGTACTGACTTTGATGCCGTGCATCTATGACATCCTGAGACTTTTTCATAAGTCACATACCAATCTAGTCTCACGCGGTTGTTGGTGTTCCAATTTCAACAACCTTCGACTAGGGACAGGATGATATAAGCCATCTATCAAATATAGGGTCTCATGATCAAGCTAAATGACTTTGATGACTCAAGATCAAGTCACTTACTTCGATGACCTATAAAATGGTTCATATCATTTTGGAACGATTATTTCATCACAGTTAAAATAATCTTGAAATAATAATTTTATTTAAACATCTTAAAATGTTTTACAAGAACATATCAATAACTAAATAAAGCCCTCAAGCTCCCACTCAAATTTAGATTACATTTCAATGTCTCTAATGCCTACAGCTACAGTCAGGAACTCGAGCTTAGGTCTTGGGAGTGGCTTTGTCAATGGATCAGCGACGTTATCATCTGTCTGAACTCGGCTGATCTTGACTTCCTTTCTATTAATGATGTCACGTATCAAGTGAAATCTTCTTAGCACATGCTTGGATTTCTGGTGTGATCTTGGTTCCTTTGCCTGAGCAATAGCACCATTGTTATCACAAAACAGTGCCAGAGGCTCAGCCGCATTTGGTATCACACCTAGTTCAATAATGAACTTTCGTATCCAAACAGCTTCCTTCGCTGCTTCTGAAGCGGCGATATATTCAGCTTCTGTAGTGGAATCAGCAACGGTGTTTTGCTTGGAGCTTCTCCAACTGATTGCACCGCCATTCAGACAAAAGATATAACCGGACTGTGACCGGAAATCATCTTGGTCTGTCTGGAAACTTGCGTCCGTGAATCCACTGACTTCAAGCACATCACTTCCACCGTACACCAAGAACTTATCCTTAGTATGTCTTAGATACTTCAGGATATTCTTGACGGCAATCCAATGGTTTTCACCTGGATTTGACTGGTATCTACTCGTCATGCTCAATGCATAAGCAACATCAGGACGAGTACAGATCATGGCATACATGACAGATCCTATTGCAGATGCATAAGGAATATTCTTCATGCGCTCAAGCTCAGCAGCCGTTGTAGGGCTCTGCTTCTTGCTTAGCGTTGTGCCATGTACCATTGGCGTGAAGCCCTTCTTGGAATCTGCCATGCTGAATCTATGCAGGACTTTGTCAATGTATGAATCTTGACACAAGCCTATCAGCCTTTTAGATCTATCCCGGTAGATCCGGATTCCAAGAACGTATGCGGCTTCACCCATGTCTTTCATGGAAAAACAACTTCCAAGCCAGTCCTTTACGGACTTCAGCATTGGTACGTCATTTCCGAGAAGTAGTATGTCATCGACATACAGAATAAGAAATACTATCTTGCTCCCACTAGTTTTCTTATACACGCATTGTTCTTCTTCGTTTCTGATGAAGTCAAATTGCTTGATCGCTTCATCAAAACGAAGATTCCAGCTCCTCGAAGCTTGCTTCAATCCATAAATGGATTTATGAAGCTTGCATACTTTCCCAGCATTCTTTGGATCTATGTAACCGTCAGGTTGTGTCATATACACATCCTCTTCCAGAATACCATTCAGGAAGGCGGTTTTTACGTCCATCTGCCAAATTTCATAATCATGAAAAGCTGCAGTTGCTAGTAGAATCCGAATAGATTTCATCATAGCCACTGGGGAATAGGTTTCATCATAATCCACACCGTGAACTTGTCTGAAACCTTTTGCCACCAACCTGGCTTTATAAATCTGGACATTTCCATCCACGTCAATCTTCTTCTTGAAGATCCATTTGCACTCGATGGCTTTTACACCAGCGGGTAAGTCAACCAACGAAAACACTTGGTTGACCGACATGGAGTCCATTTCGGAATCAGTGGCCTTACGCCACTTAGAGGAATCTGGGCCCATCATGGCTTGATTGAAGTTCGATGGTTCATCACCATCAATGATCAGAAGATCATGACAGTTAGTCACGAGGAATCCTTGATATCTCTTGGGTTCGTGACGGATCCTCCCGGATCTTCGAACTTCAGGTACTACAGGTTCAGGCTCTACAATTTCTTGTAGGTCCTCCTGCTGCTCTTCCTCATTAGGTTGAGCAGTATCCTGTTCATCTTGAATTTCTTCAAGCAGTACCTTACTCCCACTGTTTTTCTTAGAGAGAAACTCCCTCTCAAGAAAATTACAATCCCGGGCAACAAAGATCTTGTTCTCGGATCGTAGGTAGAAATAATAAGCCTTGGTTTCCTTCGGATAACCAATGAAGTAGCATTTGTCAGACTTTGGTGTAAGCTTGTCAGAGATCAATCTCTTGACATAGGCTTCACAACCCCAAATTCTAAGATAAGACAGCACTGGAGCTTCTCCAGTCCATAATTCATATGGTGTCTTTGCTACTGCTTTCGATGGCGCTCTATTTAGAGTGAACACTGCTGTTAGCAGAGAATATCCCCAAAGGGATATTGGAAGGTCTGTGTGACTCATCATAGACCGAACCATATCCAATAAGGTCCGATTCCTCCTCTCAGACACACCATTCCATTGAGGTGTTCCAGGAGGAGTGAGTTGGGAAACTATCCCACACTCTCTTAGATGATCACTGAACTCTTGGCTCAAGTATTCTCCTCCTCGGTCGGACCGAAGAGCTTTAATGCTTTTGCCAAGTTGGTTTTGTACTTCATTTTGGAATTCTCTGAATCTCTCAAACGATTCAGACTTATGTTTCATTAAATAAACATATCCATACCTACTGAAATCATCAGTGAAGGTAATGAAGTACTGATAGTTTCCTCTTGCATTTGTGGACATTGGGCCACACACATCTGTGTGTATCAGGCCCAATAAGTCACTGGCCCTCTCGTTAGGTTTATTAAAGGGGGCCCGCGTCATTTTGCCCATCATGCAGGATTCGCATTTCTCACATGACTCAAAGTCAAACGAGCCAAGAAGTCCATTCGTATGGAGCCTCTTAATGTGTTTCTCGCTGATGTGCCCTAAACGACAATGCCATAGAAACGTTCGGTTCTCCTCATTAGGTTTGAACCGTTTGGTATTAATGTTATAAATTGGCGCGGATTGATCAAGTATGTAAAGCCCATTCGTAAGAGGGGCACAACCATAGAACAAATTGTTGCGATTGAAGGAACATAATTTATTCTTAACTGAAAAATCATAACCTTCCAAATCCAACAAAGAAATTGAAATAATATTTCTGCTTATCGCAGGTACAAAATAACAATTATTGAGTTCTAAAACCAATCCTGAAGGTAAAGACAACAAGTATGTGCCTACAGCTAGTGCAGGAACTTTCGCTCCATTCCCAACTCGTAGCTCCACTTGTCCTTGCTTCAGCCTCCTACTGTTGCTGAGTGCCTGCATATTAGTACAAATATGAGCCCCACAACCAGTATCCATAACCCATGAGGTATTATCAGAAGTAGTTGTATTAACTTCTATAACAAAAATACCTGATGAAGAAGTCTCCAAAGTCTTCTTCTTCAATTCCTTTAGACCTTCCAGGAATTTCTTACATTCTCTCCTCCAATGCCCTGGTTCTTTGCAGAACCTGCAGATGTCAGTAGGCCCAGCCTTGGACTTGGGCTTGGGCTTTGGCGTGTCCTTGTCCGAGACTTGAACAGCCTTAGCCTTTCCCTTGTCCTTGGCAGAGGATTTCTTAAAGCCCTTGCCCTTCTGCACCATAAGCACATTGGGGTCCTTGGCTTTCCTCAAGTTGGGCTCTGCAGTCTTGAGCATTCTGTGAAGCTCAGGCAATGTCTTACTCAAGCCATGCATATTGAAGTTCATGATGAACTGATCATAGCTTGCAGGTAAAGACTGCAGAACGATGTCGCAGGCAAGTTCCTGGCTGATAGGGCAGTCGAGTTTCTGAAGATGATCGAGATAACCCATCATCTTCAAGACATGAGGACTCACTGCCGCATTTGCAGCCAACTTACAGTCTAAGAGGTTCTTAACTGTCTGGAACCTCTCAGTCCTTGCCTGCTCCTGAAAAAGCGATTTCAGGCTTGCCATTATCTCGATGGGCGACAACACACTCTCGAACTGCATTTGCAGCTCAGCAGTCATGGTCGCCAACATCAGGCAATAGACATCATTTTCATCTGACGAATGCTTTTCCCAAGCATTATGCAGATTCCTGGCGGCATTGTTAGGAGGCCTCTCGGGGAGGGGATCACGAAGGACATATTCCTTCTTCTCCTGCTTGAGGACCAGCCTCAAGTTCCTTGACCACGTCAGGAAGTTCGTTCCAGTCAGCTTCTCCTTGTCGAGAACAGACCGGATTGAGAATGTGTTTTGTGTGCTTGTAGTAGTCATAGCTGAAATATAAGATAAAAGGATTTTAGTTAATATGTTCAATATGATTAATCTCACATTATATTTAATATGATTAATCTCGCATTATATTCAATAACATCAGTTACCCTCAATAGAATATAATGATTCCAAGATCCACATATAACTAAGATCAAAGTGGGCCACTGGCCGTCACCCAACCTTAGCTTATATCGGTAAGCCCTATTTCGGCTAATTATATCCGTGATATAACTCTTGGTTGTGAATCTGGGCCCGAGGCCCAATCCACTTTGATGTCTCAAGGCCCGGGACTCCCGATGGCCTAGTCAAGAAAACCAGACTATACAGTCATGTAATCACTAATGTCTGGGACTCCCAATGACATCAATGAATCACAAACCGTCTTACCCACGCAAAAAATAGACACCCTCACATTGTAAGGCCGTGTGTACGATTGAATGGGCTTCAACAGCTGACATAATCTGGACAAGACATCCAACGCTTGATATTATTTGAGGTTTGTAGGTTTTTTCTTAAAATTTCATTCCCAAAATAGAAGATTACTATTTTTGGAAACTTTCCATTTTTGGAAACCTACTAATTTTGGAAACTTTCTAAAATTGGAAACTTCCTAAAATTGGAAACTTTCTAACTATAGAAATTTCCTAAAAATCCAAAACATGCAAATCTAGAAACTTCTATTCTAAGAAACTTTCTAATTTGAAATTTTGGAAACTGATTAATTTTAAAATCAAATTTTAATTAATCAGTGAATTTTAAAATAAATCTGAAGAAAAGACTCAAATAACTGGCCCAATTGTTTTAACTTCTTGGCCCATGGCCCAAGAATTGGTCTATGTCCAAGACATAACTCAATTGTCCAATTAAATGACATAACCGGTCTGGTTCATTAAAATTGGTCTAACCAAAATTAATTACTACGATGACCACAATTGTCAACCGGTTATTTACTAAACCGGATTTTCTCAATTTATTTGGTCCAACCAAATCAAATTAGAAAACCACTGGTTTAGGCACTAAATCCAATTTTACGACTTTGGATTTCTTATCACGGTTTAACCAGATCTTAATAAATTTATTAAGTCTGTAATTATTAAACCGTGACGTTTAAGTTTTAATAAATTTTAAACCGAACCATTAACCGAACCGAACCGATTGGTCACGAACCGATCACGGTCGTGACCTAGCTTCGCGATCGAGACGAGACACGATCGGCCAGCCGCAAGCATCACGCGATGCACGAACGGGACGGGACGCGATCCGGGATCGGTCCATCTCGATCACAACCGCGACGCTGACGATCGATCGGGACGATGGCGAGACGGGACGGGACGGTGGTCGGGTCGAGACGCGACGAGAGATGGATGCGATCGCATCGATCCATGCCATCGATCCGTGATCGATACATGCGATCGGCTCGGCCGATCGGTTCATCACTCGCGGTTCACCAGCTGATCGATCCGACCACGCAACTCGATCCATGACGCGATCGGTTCGTGCGTCTTGACCGATCCGGACGTGTGATCCTTTCCGATCAACACTCCGACGCATACCAATTCAATATAGATTGGATCATGCGATTTTAGTTAGTTTAGGTTTTAATTCTTTGTTTCTTAAGTGTTTTTCTTATCAATAGATTGATTCAAACACTTCTAAACAACCTAAACATGATTCTAAACAAGAAAACCTAACAGAACCAATTGCTCTGATACCACTGAAGGATTGTTTAGTTAATCCTGATTCAATTTCTCATTGATTGATCCTACTAAACAGATTGGATCTAGGTTCTCTTGCAGAATCATAAAGGATCTCACCTAATACCTTGTTTATGCAGCGGAAGAAGAGGTATTGTCAGAGATCAGCAGAACCACCAAGAGATAGCTCCTCCAAAGGTTCACACACGCACACCAACAGGAAGAAGGCAGCTAGACCACAGGGAGGGAGGCGCAGAAGAGAGAGAGAGAGGCGCAGAAGGCTTAGGAGAAATTAGAGAGCTAGGTCAAGTTTTATTCATTAAAACTCCTTTTAGTTCTCATGGGCTTTTGGGCCCAATTCTCAGTCTGATTAAATCCCTTGGATTTAATCAGGCCCTTCTATCTCTCCAAGCACAGTAAATGCCTAGCACTTTTACCGTACATCTGCTGAACCGTTCCTTCATAGTTTCCTGTTAGCTTAGGCGTGTGACCCATATGGGATCATATAATAAAGGCAATAAGTCCAAGACTTATAGATCATGAGCGGACTCTAGCAAGCCATCATGACCCCCAGTATTATATGACTTATGTCTGATCATTGACATACTCTTACTTTCTAGAGACAGTACAGAGATTACTGGACATAATTCCAACACAATCCTGTGTAGACCAAGGAGCTTCAAAGAAAATTTGGCGA
Organism: Orychophragmus violaceus; assembly: GCA_030180135.1. Classification (NCBI taxonomy): domain Eukaryota; kingdom Viridiplantae; phylum Streptophyta; class Magnoliopsida; order Brassicales; family Brassicaceae; genus Orychophragmus; species Orychophragmus violaceus. Next base: position 17,208,713 of record CM058236.1, read on the forward strand.
GCTCATGAGGAAAGGATACATCAGGAAAAGCATGAGCCCTTGTGCCGTTCCTGTTCTACTTGTTCCTGAGAAGGATGGCAGGTGGAGGATGTGTGTTGACTTCCGTGCAATCAACCAAATCACAGTTAAGTACAAACATCCCATTCCTAGGCTTGATGATATGTTAGATTAGCTACATGTATCTAGTATCTTCTCTAAGATAGATTTGAAAAGTGGCTATTATCAGATTAGGATGAAGGAATTGTTGGAATTGTGTCCAGTAATCTCGGTACTGTCTCTAGAAAGTAAGAGTATGTCAATGATCAGACATAAGTCATATAATACTGGGGGTCATGATGGCTTGCTAGAGTCCGCTCATGATCTATAAGTCTTGGACTTATTGCCTCTATTATATGATCCCATATGGGTCACACGCCTAAGCTAACAGGAAAATGTGTAGGAACGGTTTAGCAGAAGTACGGTAAAAGTGCTAGGCATTTACTGTACTTAGAGAGAATAAAAGGGTTTAGCCACTGTGTGTCGATCGATGCACATGGTGTATCGATCGACACAGTGCGAGAACGCCTTCGAGTTAATTGGTATTTGGGCCAAAGGCCCAAACGGAACTGAACAAGTTTTATAAATAAAACTTGAGACGAGTTCAGGCAATTAACCCTAGCCAGCCGCGAGCCTCCTCTCTCTCTGCGCCGATTCCCGTGTGGTCTAGCAGCCTCTCTTCCTGCTTGGTGTGCGTGTGTGAACCTCTGGAGGAGTTATCACTTGGTGGCTCTCTGATCTCTGACCTGTTCTCCCTTTCCGCTGCACAAAACAGGTAAAAGGTGAGATCATCATTGTTTCTATTCAAGAGAACCTAGATCCGCATGTTTAGGATAATCTGAATCTGAGAATTGAATCAGGATTGATCTAAACATTCCTTCAGGAATGGGATGAATGGAAAACCGCTTTTAAAACAGAACTAGGATTGTATGAGTGGCTTGTGATGCCTTTTGGTGACTAATGCACCTAGTACTTTCATAAGGTTGATGAATCATGTGCTAAGAGCTTTAATAGGAGTTTTTGTTGTAGTTTACTTTGATGATATTCTAATCTATATCAAAAACATTTTTGATCATGTTCATCACTTGAAATCTGTTTTAGATGTGCTTGGGACTTAGAAGCTTTATGCTAACTTTGAGAAATGCTCTTTTGGAACAGATAACTTGGTTTTATTGGCTTTGTTGTAGGAGCAGAGGGCATCAAAATGGATGAGCAAAAGGTGCAATATATCAGAGATTGGCCAAGTCCCAAAACAGTGGGAGATGTTAGGAGCTTTCATGGTCTTGCCGGTTTCTATAAAAGATTTGTCAAGGACTTCAGCAAAATTGCAGCCCTTTTACTGTAGTCAACAAGAAAGACGTGGGATTCAAGTGGGAACAAGCACAAGAAGATGAATTCCAAGCATTGAAAGGGAAGTTAACTAATGCCCCACTTCTTGTACTTCCTGATTTTAGCAAAATTTTTGAAATAGAATGTGATGCCTCAGGTGTTGGTATTGGTGCTGTTTTGATGCAGGACAAAAGGCCTATAGCTTACTTCAGTGAGAAGATAGGAGGAGCCACACCTAACTACCCCACATATGAAAAGAATCTTTATGCATTGGTGAGGGCTTTGCAAACGTGGCAGCATTGTCTTTGGCCTAGGGATTTTGATGTGCACACTAATCATGAGACTCTCAAACATCTCAAATGAAAGAACAAACTCAACAAAATACATGCACGTTGGGGATCTACTTGTTAGGGAAGTACACGGTGGTGGACTCATGGGACATTTTGGTGTGGCTAAGACTCTTATGGTGATGCATGATCACTTCTTCTGGTCACATTTGAAGAAGGACGTGGAGAAAGTGTGTGATAGATGCGTGACATGCAAACAATCCAAAGCCACTGCCCAACCCAAAGGTATGTACACTCCTTTTCCTATTGCTTCTCATCCGTTGCATGATGTGTCAATGAACTTTGTGTTAGGATTTCCTATGACTAAGACTGGAAAGGATTCGATCTTTGTGGTTGTGGATAGGTTTAGTAAGATGGCACACTTCATTCCCTGTCATAAAGCTAATGATGCTTTTCACATTGCTGATTTATTCTTTAGAGAAGTTATTAGGTTGCATAGCATGCCTAAATCTATTGTTTATGATAGAGACACCAAATTCTTAAGCTATTTCTTGAAAACTTTGTGGACTAATTTATGAACCAAGTTGTTGTTTTCAACTACTTGTCATCCTCAAACTGATGGAAAAACAGAAGTAGTAAATAGAACCTTGTCAAGATTGCGTAGGGCTGTCATTAAAAAGAACCTGAAGACCTGGGAAGAATGGTTGCCACACGTAGAGTTTGCATATAACCATTATGTGCATTCTGCTACTAAGTATTCTCCATTTCAACTCGTTTACGGTTTTAATCGTTTAACTCATATGGATCTAATGCATCTTCCTTTGAATGAAAGAGCAAGTCTGTATGGAAAAGGAAAAGGCTGAGTTGATTAGGCAGAATCACAAAAAGTCCAAGAAAAATATAGAGGAGAAGACCAAGAAGTATGCTGAGATTGCAAACAAAGGGAGGCGCAAGCTTGAGTTTGAAGTTGGAGATCAAGTATGGATATACTTGAGAAAGTAACGTTTCCCAGCAGAAAGGAAGTCTAAGCTTGTGCCCGTAGTTGATATACCATTCACCATAGTCAGGCAGATCAATGCCAATGCATACCAGCTTGATCTAAATGGTAAGTACAAGGTCTCTTCAAGTTTCAACGTTTCTGATCTCGTTCCTTTTCTTGTAGATGAACCGGATTTGAGGGAAAATCCTTTTCAAGGGGGATGAGATGATGTGATCATGTATGGAGAGCTTGAACCTGATCAGGAAGTTGAGCTTGTAGCTGAGGAGAAGCCTAAGGACAAGGACGGGTCGAGCAAAGGAGAGCTGAACAAGGACAGGTCAAGCACGGACGAGCTGGTCGAGGATGGTCTGGTTGAACGAGCGTGGTCGAGAACAAGACTCCTTGACCAAAATGTAATTCAAAGAAGATCTTCACATCCCAACTAGCCCCATTACGAGATCCAAGTCCAAGAAACTCAGAGAAGCTGTCGAAGCACTTTTGGGACGAGCTGAATTCGAGATGGTCAAGGATGAAGAAGACATGGGTTGGTCGGTCCATTTATGCACTCGCTTTGCAGCAGCTGGTCAAATCATTGGAGATGGGCCATTGCTAAATTGATAGAAGAAAAGAAAGAAGTCAGAAGCCCATTATGCCTTAGAAGATTTCGTGACCAAAAGGAGGTGACCACGAGATGGAAGTTCAGTGGTCATATTTTTATGGTCAAAGTCGTTTGGTCAAACATTCTAAGTAGTTATTTCTTTTACTTTTTGTTAGTTTTTTGACTGGTTTTCTTCATGCAACTCTAGTTCTTTATGTACTTTGGAAAACCAGTACACTACAAGAAATATGAATATTAATGGGAAAAATGCCAAATAAAGCCTAAACTTTTTCATTTTGGCCAACCAATACCCGGATTGTATTGCTGGCCAAACAATACCTAATTTATAGTTGACTTTTTCAAAAACTACAAAATTCAAAGTTGACTCGGCCAAATTAGCATTACGTTATCCCAACTAACAGAATCATTGAAGGCGATTATTAGTCCGTTTATTGTGCCGTTAGATCAAAACTATGTCGTTTTGTATCAAGTTTTTTTATGTAAGAAATTAAAAAACTAGTCAAGTGCAAGGCTCGAACTCGGGTCTCGTGTGAAATAGTGAAAGAGTTTCTCGCCACTGAGAGAGTGGCATTTCAACGACTAATGTTAAAAACTAATTATATTTGAAGGCTTCCACATCAAGTAGCTCGTAACACAACACACTGCCGTCATTATCACAATAAAACCCTTTTATAAAATTTAGGTATTCCATCATGTAAAATGTGGATCAAATCAAATTAACGGGACTAAAATTAGATTAAACAGTAACGAAAATATGTTACTTGCTGCACACGGCCCATTTGCGTGTTCCGACAAGCCGAGCATGGAGAGCTTTCTGCACATCTCTCCGGTTAAGATAGTTAACCGTCTCGTCTTCTACACACACATCCACCGTCTCTCCCACTTGCTAAACCATTCAATGAAAATATCAATATATTCATGTACAGAAGAAAAAAAACTGAAAATAAAAGAGTTCATTTTTATTGGTTTATGAACTCACTTGAGGGTGAACTTCTTTGGATTGAGATAGCACAGAAGGAATGCAGACGTCAAGAGTAACGTCATATTTGTCTACGAATCTGCTAGTTTCAGTGCTAACTTGACTCATCACTTTAGAGCACATACTTGAGACTTCTCCTTTATAGTACTCACTCAAATACCGTGAGTAATTACAATAAGATGTGAACATTTTGTATGTTGGATCCGATATCAACCCGTGAGACCAGAAATACTCTGCCCGTGAATTGAAATCCGTCGAGAACTCCAAAACCGGATTGCCAATCTACAAAACCAAGAGTTTAATTAGAAATAGAACAAAAACCGGTTTACAATCACAAAGTTGAAGAGGGCATGAAATGAAAAACTCACAGCAATGCCTTAGAGATTAAACAAATGGTGCTTCTTGTTGTACTGAATCATAAGCTGAGCCAACTGAACGGAAGCTCGTGAACGAAGCTACAAGCTTAATGAAGAGGAAGAAGAAGGTGGAGAGTGACTCTGTTCTTCTTGCTGGTTCAACCGAAACGACGACAAATCCTTGGTTTTGCGGATGGAGTCAGCGACATCAAGAATCATTGAAGTAGTTACAGATATATCTGGTAAGATTCTGGAAGTAACGGAAGAATGTGAAGCAAGGAAGAAGACGAAGAAAAGAAAGCAACGGTGAGATAACATGTCACAGCGCTTAAATCTTTTTAATGTTGAGTAATAATTGATGAAATGCCACTCTCTCAGTGGCGAGAAACTCCTTCCCTATTTTACCCGAGACTCGAGTTCGAGCCTTGCGCTTGACTAGTTTTTTTAATTTCTTACATAAAAAACTTAATACAAAACGATGTAGTTTTGATCTAACGGTAGGTACAGTAAACGGACTAATAAACGCCTTCTAATGATTCTGTTAATTGGGATAACGGCATGCTAATTTGGCCGAGTCAACTTTGAATTTTGTAATTTTTGAAAGAGTCAACTATAGATTAGGTATTGTTTGGCCAGCAATACAATTCGGGTATTGTTTGGCCAAAATAAAAAGTTCAAGCTTTATTTGGCATTTTTCCCAATAGCAGACGAGGATACCACGAATTTTGTAAGTGCTGTTGTATTGTATTTTGCTCAGGTGGGTAGTTTATTATGGCATTAGATTAACGCTATGCCATTATTTTGTTAAGCGGAAAACGAAAAATAAGATTTGGAGCCTAATTTATTTTATGTATGGGCAGTAACACTTAGGAGGGAAAATTTTGGTTTTGGCAACCTTTTTTAAGTGTTGTTAAGAAGAAGAAAAAAACTCATTTCATGATGTCTTAGAGAGAAAAAAACCATTCATCTCTCCTTTCTTCTCTTGGTTTTGTTCGGACCATGGCAAAGAAGCTCAATCCGCCGTTGACTTGTCCGGCTTGCTCATCTGTTTTACCACTGGCTCCTCAGTTCATCCAAAGGGTTCGATCGGATCCGTATTAGGTTTCGTTTGTGGCATTTTGGGATCTCCTCCTCCACGGTGGCTCAAAACGGAGGAAGCCGACGACGCGTCTTTATGTGGCCGTAAATTCAGCAGAAACCCTAGACCAAACATTTTTGATGAACCCGCATCTGCCAAATACTTCGAGGTACATATCGATGAACACGGACCCCTAATTTTCATAATCGAATCTGAAATTTATACTAATGATTGATTTCTTATTATCCTCTCGTCAAATCTTCATTCGGTTTAGGATGTATGATTATCTTCGAGAAATGGCTTTTGAGTATACCATTTTCGAAAGTATGGTGTTTGGGAAGATTCTAATGTTGATATCAAAAGTGATGATGATTGGTTTGTATTCTTTATCTCTTTGATTCTTGTCTTCATCTTTGTAGTTCTTCATTTCTTATGCTTCCTCCTTGCACTTCGGTATAATGTATCTTACAATTTGTTTGTCTTTGTTAATGATGAAGAAAGTGATGATGATGACGAGGAAGACACAGAATCTCTTATGGCTGAACTCGAACAGATAAAGAAAGAACGGAGGAGAGGCTCAGGAAGTTACGGTTTCTCTCGCCTGTGTATTATACATTTCTACAACAAGGTCTCTCCTCTTTTCATTTTCTCTTATAAGAGTTTTGATTGATTGATTCATGTGTGTAGATGGCAGGGCGTTTCATGAAGATCTGTTGTGGAGAAGGAGGTTCGAAGAAAGAGATCTTGAGTTTCAGAGCAGAAGACTAACAATTCTGAAACTTCTTGATGTCAAGAAGCATTTCGAACCACATGTTTTCCATGACTAGGTTCTCTCTTTTACTCTCATCAAGTTAGTCAACTCTTGTCTAAATGTGTAATAAGTAACCTAAGATTCCTCTCGCTCCTGCAGACAACTCACTGAGTCCTCTTTCGGGGATTTCTGTCAACCAGAGAGTGTTAGTCAAAGGGAATGAGAAAGTATCTGATGAGTATAATATCAAACTTCCACAGAGGTATTCTTCTACAAAGTTTGATAGTCATTTTTGTGAGCTTGAACAAGTTCAATGAGTATAACTTATTTTCTTATTGTTCAGCTTGGAGGATAGGGTACGAGACATTCCTTTTGTGTGCTAGTTTGTCTGAATCTGAACACTATCTTTCACTTCTCCTGTTTACTGATAATATTTTGTTACTTGTTTGTTTCTAGGGTGATCCAAAGAAGAAGAAGAAGACCAGATGAATGGGAGAATTTCAGTATTTGGTACTTGATGAAGTTGACCAGATGCTTGATGTTGGCTTTAAGGTGATACATACACTCAGCATCCACGGCAAAATCTCGATGCACAAAGATCATGACGCACAAGAGCAATGTGAAGGAACTTGAGGTCAGATGAAGTTAACAAATCCATATGCTTGATGTTGCTGGATTCTTAGGCTTATTGATAACACTATATGTGTATTTGCCATTCACTTATTTTTGATAGGTTGTTGGATTCATGGGGGATAAAAACTTGGCTAAAGCTCTCGCATTTGATCTGACCGAGCAGGTATTGTAAAAATTTTAAGTATCTTATGAATGTATATGATAAGTATTTGAATACTTTTTCGTTTTTGTGGTGTTATATGATTTTGGGTTGATTTCTTTTGATTTGTTTGGTATTTCAGGCCAGGCTCAATGCACTCTACTTTACCAGAGCCAACAGTTAGCAATCACAATCACAATGATAAACCAAAATACCGAGCTAAGCCAAGCATCAGACCAACTCGAAGGAGGTCAACGTTAATGAGACCTACTGCTAGTCAGTTAGCAAAACAGAATAATGACAGGTGACTGTTGGAGCATGTTAATTCTTGGTGCTTTTTCCTACAATTAGCTTACTTTTATTCACCTAATACTTAGCTTCTTTTTCGGGTATGGTAATTTTTCCATATGAAAGTGGATCAAATTCATGACAAAGGCTTATGTGGGACATCCGAGGCTCAAGTTCAAGCGGCTAAAAGACAAAAGCTTGATGGGGGTGGTCTTCTTCGCAAGGTAGAGTAATTATCGTTGATAAAACATTGTATAGTCGGTTCCTTTTAAGAATGTACTAGGTTTATCTGAAACTAGTGGCATTAAAAGTTTTTTCATCCTGTTTCAGGTTGCTGATACAAAGCAGAAGGTGAGTTTTGTTCACAAGATATCATGTTTCTGGTTGCTGATACAAAGCAAAGATGAATTTTTGTCTCTATGAACTTCCAAATGAGACATGGGAGGTTAGTGTCCCTGTCGAAGATGGAAGAAGTGCAGCTTAAAGGCAGATTAGAGCATGGACTTTCTTGTTTTGCTTTAGGATGTTTAGTTAGAATATATGTACTTCATATTGGTGTAAAAACATGTTTTGGGTTATTAATAAAATCAACTTCTAAAACAAATTTCAAATATACTTTTTTATACAACATATATAATAATAATAATAATTTAATATGGCTCGGCTCGGCTCGGCTCGGCTCGGCTCGGCTCGGCTCAAAATATTTTAATACGGCTGACATATATTAGAGTGAAATATAAGAGCCATTATAAGATATGAAATAGCAATGATATGTTTCTATTATTAAGAATATTATAGCAAAGAATTCGCGCTATAATTGATCACGATATAATAGTAGGAGAAATTTACGCTATTGTAGGAGGGGGTCTAAGATAGCTCCTCATGTCATGGCCAACAGTAAAACGCTGTAATAGGAATATTATAGCGTTTCCACGATGCTATCAATGTGCATTTTTTTGTAGTGACGTAAGAAATACAATCTTTTTCCTCTTTTAATCAATTGATCTTTTGAGAGTTTCCCTCGTCTGTTCTTCGTGAGCAATCTGTTTTTCAGTGTGTCATATCCAACCAACAAACCCTCCAATTCTAGACATGTGTGTCATATAAGGCAGAAGAAGAGGTTGGGAACATCAAGGACCATCTGCAATCCTTGTGCGACCCATTCACTCCACACGCCTTGAACCGGTGCTAATAGCTCGTTTGCAAGGATTATCCAATCTTCATACCACCTTAAAAGTATACACCCTTGGGAGAATCACATTAGGGTCTATTTGAGTTAATAATAGATCTTAGTTAACTAATTTCGAATATGATTTCTTTTTTTGTTACTCACATGTTTCTTTCTCTTTTCTTTGGTATTTCAGGTGAATGATTAACCGTCAAACAAGAAGCAATAATGATCAACAACTAGACTATCTCAGCAATCAAGAGGTAGCATAGTTAGAGTACAACAACCAAAAAGCTAGGAAGCCAGCAGAAATACTGAATCCAATTATTATTATTCTAAAGAAACTTGTTATTTTGGGAGACCAGGACTGTCGTATATGTAATTAGAGGGGTCAAAGACTTGATGGTGATGGAAATGCCATCATTGTGGAAGTACAACATCCTTTAGAAGCTGATGTCGGTGGTTTTGTGGATGGTCAGTGAAATCGTCCTAATGGTGGCGTGGACGGTCAGGGAAATGGTCATAATCTTCGTGGAAGGACACTTGGAGATACAACATACCTAGTTAGTTATATGCTAATTGGTATGCGATTCGACCACCTGCATTTGAGAGGCACAATTTTGAGCTGAAACCAGGCTACTAGACTTTGGTTGTCAGCGTCTATTTCATGGGCTAACTTATGAGTATCCCATGGACCGCATTAACTTTATTACTACTCAAAATATAGTGGCAAATTAATGTAACCACTTAGTAACTTTTTGCAACTAATTAGCCACTACATTTCCTGGGTAGCAAATTTAACACTGCATTATCACTATATTTTTTTGTTGCATCTTAGTCGCAAATCTGTCATTTTTTATGGCTCCTTTACAACTGATAGTTTTAGTCGCAAAAATTTGCAAATGCTACCATTGATTTGTGACTAAAATGACCACTCGCAAAACGGAAGTGACAAATTAATTACAAATTTTGGTAATATTCTGTAGTGAAAAATAGTTGTTAGTTTTGCCATTAAATTATAAATTTCCTGTTATAATCATATATATATAATAGAAGATTTTTATCTCTCCATACAACGCGTCATGGCAATGTTTTAAACTGTTACATTCTTTTCCCGTCTGGCCCAACTCACATGTGGAAAAAAATTCAAACCACGTGGCACACTCTTCGACTCTCATGATTGTACCATTCTGGAACATTTTGGATTAAGAAGCCGAGTTGATCAAAGTGAGCAACGACAATCACACCATGTGTCTGTTGATGCAGGTGTTGCATCGGTAACCGCATGATCCTATCGGCAAAACAACGCCGACTTTTATAGACTTATGAAGAATAACAAAGTGGCCCATAAGTTTTTGATATTTGTAGAAGAGACCCAAAACGTGTTTTAGTCATTTAATTAGGATTTTAGAGTTTATCTCATTCATACTTTTATACTTAAAGTTTTTTAGAGAGATTAGAGGTTGGGGCTGATCCGATATTGTATAGTGCTTTTGAGGGAAGATTTCAAATCTTTGTTTCTTGTTCTGTTTTATATCATATGATATCTCTGTTGGTTTTGAGCTCATCTCTAATTTCACATATTGCATCAAAAAGTTCTGGTTTTTTCCTCAAATACTCCATCTAAAACAAATGAGATAATCAATCTCTTAAAACTCGTATTGCCAAAAAGGCTAAAGAAAAATCTAAATAATATAAAATGATGTAAAATGAGTAAATAAGGTTAGAAATGATATATTAGTGAAAACTTCTTATTTCAAATAAAAATATATTCAGAGATATATTTAATTCAAATATTTACAAATTAATAATTTTATAAATTAATAAAATATTGAAATCCCAACATTATTAATTTATAGAATTTTTATTTTTACCTCTATTGTTATGCTCACAAGGGAACTTCTACCAATGAAATCCAACTCCGTTTATATAACTCATATCTTCTTCAAAGGTTTCAACCTCTGTAGCAACTGGATACACTTCTTTCTCATCAAATCATCATCAACCAAGGAACATGTAAAAGACATAAATTAACCCACCAAGACCCTTGGAGAGAAGCATCTTGAGCGTACCAGAGACATAGGTGCATGTATTGGAGAATATCTTCCCAACCATGAAGATTTAAACCACAAAGCAACATGTTCCAGAATCTCAGCTCATCAGAGATTCACGGAGAAGATGAATTGGTTCAAAATCTTTCGACATGAGAAATTTATTCAAGTTACAACTGGGAAAACTTCAAAGGAATCCGCTGGAGACCAACATACACTTATTGAAGTATGCAGATCAAACTAGGATGACCCAAGTTGTAAACACACTTGTTCTGGATTCTCTACTCAGCAGAAGCACGCTGAGAATTGGAATCATACCAAAAGTTATTCTGGTTTAGAAGATATTCTATTTCTAAGTCAAAGGAGGCCCAACTTGCGTTATTTGGAAGATCATGAGTTCATATATTGCCAAACTCGAAATTGGCAACCTAGAGACTTTTTTCTATTACCAGAAGCACTCTAAAACACCTTAAGAAGCTCCATCCCACACAGGATCAGGCGAATCCCATTAAAGCATCAGCAAACCCAACCGGAGTCATTTAAGGAAATTAAGAGAACTAATATGCTTGCACATTCTCAAAACAAGATTTGGAATCCAGGAGGCAATAACCGTCAACCATAAGCAATGGATGACGTCCTTAGCAATACCAAAACGCACATGATCAATTACAGAAGCTTATGAACCAACCTTCCTTATTCAGAAACAAGCACATTCAAAGTCAAGATCATCGAACGGCTACATTCTGATTTCTTCCACAAACCAATTTCGTCCAACATCCATATAAGGTAAGTGTGTCCTTATGATTATTAACTAGTGAATGTTTTTCTTATGCATTTCGAAAAAGGAGTCGGTATTTCTTTTAATTGAGTCATTAGAGTCCTAGAATCTTGTTTTCCTTATATTGTAATATGTTTCAAAGACCCCTAGAAGGGCAAAGATGGTTGGAATGTTTATAAAGTTCCCTCTCACAACAGTGTATCATTTACCCTAGAATCAATAAAGAAAACCTTTTTGCCTTTGCAAATTTCGTGTGAGTTCTCACTGAATTCATCTTGTGAGTGAGTGAGAAGCTGCTCTTTAATCTATCTTATAAAGGTTCTGTTATAAACCTTGTGGTGACCATCAATCCATCTTCATTCCATCCATTGATTGCTTCTGAGAGAGCTTTTAAGCCAGCAGGAACAATCCCATCTCTATTCACAATCCATCAAATTTGATCTTACCAAGAGAGCTCTTAAGCCAGTGGTTAGATCTCCATCAACCCATAACCAAGTCTCTATCATGGGGTTGTATCATCTGGTATCAGAGCCGAAAGGCTCCTAATAACAGGTGTTATCTATCCTTATTCTGTGTTTTCATTCATTAGATTTCATCCTGCATTTGTTTCAATTCATCCTACATATGTATTGTTGCTATCTAGATCTACTCATCATGTTAAGTTTTCATCAGATCCATTGCATCCTTAATCAGAAAAGCCTAAAAACAAAGTTTTCATTGCATAATAGTTTCTGCCATTTGTTCATCTTTGCATCTTGAATCGAAAAATACAAAAAAAATATGTTTACATTAGTTCCATAGTTAACTATGTCTTTCATTCATATACTGCATATTTTAACCCAAAAACCAAAGCAAATTGCATAAGTTTCATCTTTGTTCGTGTTCGTTGAGTTTCAGAAGTTCTTATTGATTTTACAAACCAGAAAACCAAAAAGAAAGAGTTTACTTGTTTAGATTCGTTGTTCCCCTTTCTCAAGTCTAAAATCGGTTATTTCCTTTTCTATTTATTTGGTATCCATTTTAATCCTTGTTTTTCAAATTTTTAAAACCAAAAGTCAAAAAAAAAGTTAACTATAAAGTTTTACTCTCTGCTTTTAACTGGGTGTTCAGAAAAAGGAAAGATTGTATAATTCATCTTAATTTCGAAATTTTTCTTTGTTTTCCTAAGGATCCATTGATACAATTTGTCCTTAAATTTTCACAGGAACTACAAAGCATGGGAGAAGAAGCAGCTACTGCTCAAATAACAATGACTCAATTGATGGATGCCATGAGGCATAAGTGACAGGTTAACACAACTGGAACAATCCCAGCCTGTGCATCAAGAAGAAGAAAATGGATTTGGAGATGTACCAGAAGCTACATATGTTGAGCCTAAACCACCAGACCATTCAAGGAGAACCAGGAGACAGAAACCTTCTCTGCAACAACAACAAGTTTGAATACTATAACTATTTTGTGCCACATATTGTAGTTTTGCAGGAAGTAATTATCCAGAGAACTATCTAGAATGGGAGAGGGACATGGATGACTGGCTTTCATACCATGACATTGCAAAGGAAGCAAAGCTAGCCTATGCCATCAAACAACTCACCGAGAATGCATACTCATGGTGGAAACAAGAAAAATATGAAAGGTGGAAATATCAAGAAGAAGCCATCACCATTTGGGAAAATCTTAAATGGGTCATGATCAGGAAGTATGTTTCTACACTTCACTTGAAGGAAGCCAGAGCACTATACCCTCGAAGATACTCAAAACAACACACAAAAGAGGCAAGAAGAGTAGCACCACCAGAAAGCCAAAAATACTTGCTTCAACAAGCAAACTTTCATCCAAAGTAGAAGCACTTGCCTACCTATTGTCTAAACCAAGAGAGTGATGTCCCAAAGGCCCTGGAAAAGAAGAACATTCCCAGAAAAGACACACTGTACAAACAAAAACCAGAACATGCACTTGTTAAAAGAAAGGCTAAGATAAGTTCTACTTTAGACAAACTGGTTCCTAATTGTTCCATCACTAGTATGATGCACTTTTATTTGTCAAAGGTGCCAAAAACATATTCTGAATTAAGTTGGGAGCACACTGCAACAAGTAAAGAACAACAAGACAACACTCCAACAGATTGGGAGAAGAATCCAAAGATGAGCCTAAGTTCTTTGTGTAAGTATCGTGGAAACAAAGAACTAGTAATTGTTCACACCACAATTGACTTAAAGATCAATTTTACTTTGTTTTCATCTGCTTATAAGTTTCTTTACACTGGTATAATTCACTTGTCTTTGTCAAAGAGTCTTGGAACATGTCTAGGTACAACAGAGAAACAAATAGATAAAGGAGGAAAAGCTCCTCTAGTTTCAGACCAGAAGCACTTGTTCCTGGACCAAGGAGAATCTAACCTAAAGATGGTCAGCGCCTACCTTACCAAAAGAGGGGAGTTTACAAAGAAGAATCAGTTTAAGAAGAACAAAAATGCACCAGGCCATAGCGTATGACTGATCTTATCTTGCTTTCTTGGAGTAGAACCACCAGACACTCCACTCACAACCAAACCGCATATACATCAAGGTACGACCCTAAACTCACAAAAGAGAATGAGAGCTAACTTGCTTTCTATGGGTGCAGGTTATATAGCTTCGAGGTCGAATCCTTTTCAAGAGGGAGAGTATGATTAGGACATCAATTCATCATCAACAAAGGAACATGTAGAAGACATAAATCAACCCACCAATACCCTTGGAGAGAAGCATCTTGAGCGTACTAGAGCCATATGTTCATGTATTGGAGCATATCATCACAACCAGGAGGATTTAAACCATAAAGCAACATGTTCCAGAATCTCAGATCATCAGGGATTCACAGAGAAGAGGAATTGGTTCAAAATCTTTCGACATGAGAAAGTTAGTCAAGTTACAACTGGGCAGCCTTCAAAGAATCTGCTGGAGACCAACATACACTTATTGAAGTATGCAGATCATACCAGGATGATCCAAGTTGTAAACACACTTGTTCTGGATTCTCAACTCAACAGAATCACGCTGAGAATTGGAATCATACCAAAAGCTATTCTGGTTTAGAATATATTCTATTTCTAAGTCAAAGGAGGCCCAACTTGCGTTATTTGGAAGATCATGAGTTCATACATTGCCAAACTCGAAAATGGCAACCTAGAGACTTTTTCTATTACTAGAAGAACTCTAAAACACCTTAAGAAGCTCCATCCCACACAGGATCTGGCGGATCTCATTAAAGCATCAGCAAACCGAACCGGAGTCATTTAAGGAAATTAAGAGAACTTATATGTTTGCACATTCTCAAACCAAGATTTGGAAACCAAGAGGCAATAACCATCAACCATAAGCAATGGAGGACGTCCTTAGCAATACCAAAACGTACATGATCAATTACAGAAGCTTATGGACCAACATTCCTTATTTATAAACAAGCACATTCAAAGTCAAGATCATCCAACGACTACATTCTGATATCTTCCACAAACCAAATTCGTCCAACATCCATATAAGGTAAGTTTGTCCTTATGATTATTGACTAATGAGTGTTTTCTGTGTTTTTCTTATGCATTTCGAAATTGGAGTCTGTATTTCTTTTAATTGAGTCATTAGAGTCCTAGAATCTAGTTTTCCATATTTTGTAATCTGTTTCAAAGACCCCTCTCACAGCAGTGTATCATTTACCCTAGAATCAATAAAGAAAAACTTTTTGCCTTTGCAAATTTTGTGTGAGTTCTCTCTGAATTCATCTTGAGAGTGAGTGAGAAGCTGCTCTTGAATCTGTCTTATCAAGGTTCTGTCATAAACCTTGTGGCGACCATCAATCCATCTTCATTCCATCCATTGATTGCTTTTCAGAGAGCTCTTAAGCCAGCAAGAACAATCTCATCTCTATTCACAATCCCTCCAATTCGATCTTACCAAGAGAGCTCTTAAGCCAGTGGTTAGATCTTCATCAATCCATCAACCAAGTCTTTGTCCAGGGGCTATATCAGATCTACCAGCTTTCATATTCAATTTGTTTTGAGGAAAATGCAACAGTTAGATCTCAAGATATATCTGCAGCAATACAGGACTATAAGCAGCCAAAAACTACTAAACAACCTACTGGACAGGACACCCCTGCTCGCGGCCGCCTCACATTATGGCCCATTTGGGCCAACTTTTGATATTCAGCCCTTTTTCTTTGTTTTCGCTTGTCCCACATCCAAAACTTGAGAGTTTTCATGAGTTTTTGAACACTATAAAAGGGGTAGACCACATCTCCTTGTAAAACACACCAAATATCGCGAAACTTACTTTATAAAAATTTTATTTAGAGTTTAATTCATTTTTTTTAATCTTCAGTTTCTTACGTTTAGGGTTTAGAAGTTTTAGGGTGCTCAAGAGAGACCCTAAACCTAATTCGGCCTAGTTAGTCTTAGCATCTAGCCTATGTCTATGATCTGATAATTTATGGCTAAATAGTCCATTTATTGGGTTTTACAAAGTAGTTATTTGGAGAAATGATATCAGTTTGATTAGGATTACTTGTACTAGACTTATACTTGATTTCTAGAGTTCTTTCTTTTAAATTTGTTCTTAATGCCTGATTATAGAGTAGCTAACTCGAACCTGATCTTAGGATTGATAAAACTATGGAAGAATTGCATATATTGACAAGAACTAGCTTATGAGAGCAGTTATATTGCAAGCTGTGAAAGTTGACTTGTAGGGCACTGTAATCATGATTCTTTATTTGACCAAAAAAAAAGAGAGATCATATCTCGCACGTCTAGAGCGGTGGACATTCAAACATTGTAAAACCTATTGTGTTTTCCTTTCTACCACATTTCTTTACTCTCATAGAAGTTGTGCTTTTACATCTAGAAAACCAAATTGGTTTCGTATAAACAAATCAAAGTTAGTGTAGATTATGAGGTGTAGAAAGGTTTAGTGTTAACATCGTAGGAACAACTCTAAAACCCAACATATATAAACAGAATACTCTGTTAAAATGTAAAGTATAAACAACTCCTGAGATGTATATGTTCTTTCTTTAATTGTTTTTGATTTGGATTTCCCTCTTCAAGATGTAGAATCGTTGTGGAAACTTGAGGTATCAGATCCATATTGTAGTTGTGGATCACTCATACTCTCCTGCAAAGGGAAAATATAGCTTATACTATGTTGTAAATGCAGCTTAATGGACTTATACCTGTAGTGAAGTCGTGGACACTGGACTTTGGGTGTGGCAGTTATTCTGGTTCCTAGTATTCGGTGAAGTTCGTAGGCTTTGGCCAAAGTTAATTGATGGCATGCTTTCTTCAGCAAGTTCCCTAAGTCTGTAAAGCTCAGGCAAAACAACAATTCCCAAGTCAGGTCTGTCTTTGCGTCTTAATTCTGCACATTTTAGAGAAAGTTTCGCTGCAACCAAGGCCTCTTCGACTGGCCAATCAGGCACAGCAGGGTCTAACATCTCGGCGAATTTTCGGCTGTCGATTGCTCTCTCGACGTGATGAGTCAAACCCATTGGTGGCTTAGCTGTAAGTAATTGCAAAAGCATAATCCCAAACGAGTAGATGTCTGATTTAGTCCCCAACATGCCGGTCTGCTGGTATTCTGGATCTATGTAACAGAATGTTCCAGCTGTTGACGTCATTCTGTATTGGGTTGCAGTGTCAGCAACTGACGGAGGGACTAGCCTGGCCAAGCCAACATCAGAAATCTTGCTGACGAAATGCTGGTCAAGTAAAATGTTTCCCGGTTTAAGGTCACGGTGCACTAATGGCTCTGGTTTCATCTGGTGGAGGAAATGAAGACCGGTTGCGATTTCAGCTGCTATACGAAATCTTAGCTGCCAAGAAAGGATTGGAGAGCTTCCTCGTCTGAACAGACAGTCTTCTAGGCTACCATTTGCCATGTATTCATAGACTAAACATCCGTATTCCGGACAGGCTCCAAGTAGTAGAACCATGTTTGGGTGTCTCATACAGGTTAGTACTTCAACCTCTTGCTGGAACTGAGACCTTCCTTGTGCCGCGTCTGGTCTTAGAACTTTTATTGCCACTTGAGTATAATCTAGTGATCCCTTGTAAACAGGTCCATAGCCTCCTTCTCCAATCTTGCGACTCGGCGAGAAATCTTCTGTGGCTTCTTCAATCTCCTCAATTGTGTATTTTCTGTACCTTAAATCAGCCCTCGTCTTTTCCTCAATGTGCATTCTCTTTTGAGCTTCAAGTTCTGCTATTCTGTGAGATGCAATTGCAGTTTCCATGGCTGCTCTACTATTTTCTTCCTTTGCCAGTCTTACCTCTTCTAATTTTCGTTCCTTATCTGCTTTCCACTTGTGTAACTCAGTAGCCTGAATAGAGATGAATCAGATTACATATAAGTTGGCAGAAATTGACTTTTTGATTGTTCAAATCTCAAAACATACTGCCTTCTTTGCAGAGATTGCTTCCTTGCAGGCACTGTTATACATGTCCATTGTATACTTTAGCTCCATTTTCAGTCTTCTCATCTCGGCTTCAATCTCATCCTATCAGATTTTAGATTAGAAACTTTTCTCATGTGGTCTGAGAGTGCAAATGTGCTAACCTGGCTCGATAGTGAACATGATTGTCTCCCACTTTCAAGGGAACTTGAAGAGAATGTTGCATATGAAGAGCCAAGATATATGGACTGCTTATCTGAACTAATCCGGTTTTCTTCATATTCAGAGCTGAGTGAGAGCCGCGGAACATCCACATGGTCACAAAAGGAAGGGAACATGAGATCCACGCTCGGTCTTCCACTACTCACAAATGATATATCGGAGTCCGTCATTGAGGGCTTGTATCCTCTTCTCATAAAGGGAGACCTACTCAACATTGGTGGTTGCCATAAGTTTTTACGGACAAGAATGAAACAAGTTAATTGAACAGATAACAAGCATACTTGATCTCGATCTCGTCATGTGTTCTTTGCATTGTCCGTTGCCTCCTTTCAACTGCCATTTGATCAGTAAGATTAACAAAAGTATTATGTGATGTTAGAATAATAATAAGGGTCATATATACGATTCAGATTGGTCGTCACATGCTGCCGCATAGTGGAACTCGGAAGTGAAGATGTCGCTGTTTTCATGGATGACATTTTTCCTTTAGAGATTGCATATACAGTACAGAAACTCGGTGCCCTTTTCATGACGGTGCTTGAAACATCTGCTGCTTTGAACCTTGTACCAAGGAAAGTATATGTATATAAGTATGTATGCTCAGGACTAGTCTCGAACATTTGCCTTATTACCTTAAAAGAGTCATCTTGGATGCACCGAGTACGAGAGTCTGGATTGCATTATTTTGCACATAGTCAAGTATTCCTTTAGCCGCACTTATGTCCTCCACAGTCACATCTTGGCAGAGGACCTGTTACAAGAAGAAGAAGAAGAAGAATGAACAAATATGTGTCAAAAAGATAGAATGTGAAGCGAAAAACTCACGTCTTTTCGAGCGCAGTAGCAGCGGAATGGAAGAAACAATTCTGTCCCGTCATCGCCTGACTTATTCGGGTAAGACCCTGCATTAACAACAAACTTAGTTCAACAGAAACAAAGTTGATTAAATATTGAAACAAAAGGGTGCATGCATACCGGAGTATGGAAGAGAAGGGGATTGTTTGAGTTTGACATGAAGGAGAGTAAGAATCTGGCCTTTGCTAAGAAGGTTGTCGAGTGTCCATTTCAACGCGTTCTGGCTTTCTTTGTCTCCTCTGTCGATGGCCAACGTAACGCAGCTTTTCACCATTTCTTCTGCAACAAACAGATACTCAAATGAGTTTATATATAAAAGCAACTATGTTGAATTTGGAGAGAAACGCGTTTGAATATGCTAATTTTAGCAAACCAAAAAACCTTTTTGACTTCTCTTTATAGTTTGTCTTTATCATTTATAACTGATTTTATATGCATCCACACTTTTCCATTTTTTGTATAGTAAGAGAAAGTAGTTGCACTCAGCTCTTGACGTTCTGAAGGTTGTAGCTTCTCTGGCTTATCTGAAAATGGAACAAACTTGTTGTTTAGTTCAAATTCTGATTCAGAAGTGTTGACTAAAAACCAGCCAAGGAGAGAGAGACTACCATGTTTGGGTTTAGGGTTTTACAAATATAGACAATGAGGGAGTCCTCCATTTGTTTTGTTGATTGGACGAGACAGAAAATAAAACAGAGAAATTGAGTAATGTTGCTGTCTGATGTAAACTTAAAGGACATCACAGGTCAGCAATACATGTTTCACCACAAACCTAATTATAGAATGATTTTCATGCAAAGCCTTCTCGTCTCTCTGCTGTGTCATCCAACTCAAGTTCAAGAAATCTTTAGTTATTGTGCAATAGAGGAGGCTCTGTCTGGGGACTGCAGATGGAGAATTTGGAGCTTTCTGGTTCTATAGACATTGATGCGTTGGCGGGTTTGACAACGTTAAGGACTTTAAGCTTCATGAAGCACAAGTTTGCAGGCCCACTCCAGGAGTTCAATAAACTCTCTGCTCTTAAGTCACTTTATCTTTCGAGATTCCAGAAAATGCTTTTCAAGGTATGGGGTGGCTGAAGAATGTCTATTTGGCACAAAACAAGTTTATCGGTCAGACTGCCCAAGCTTTTACAGCTGAGACTTGACCGGAACCAATTTACGGGAAGAATAACAGAGTTTGAACATAAGCTGCACATGTTTGACGGTAACAAAGGCTTACATAGTGCGATTCTCCTATTGATGAACTTCCTCCACAACTTGGGGCACGGCATAAATCATCATCATCAAGGACACCTCTCGTTATAACCGCAGGGGTCACTGCGGTGACAGTTAGTCATAATCCTTGGAGTCATCATCTTGCTTAACCGCAACTATAGGAAAAAAACAACCACCTTTGGAAATGGAAACCAAACCATCAAGTCTACAGAAGAAAACAGGCATCAGAGATGCGGACCAAGGCCATAGAGACCGGCAGCAATCCAGCCATCGGAATGGCTCAAGTACCGCTACACAGCAGGTGGAGTGGAGAACACAAAGCTTTCTATTGTATATAGTGTTCATTTACTTTGTACATACGAACCGGTTTATAGTGGTTTTGGTTTAGCTTAGCAGTCAATTGTATATAAACAGATTTTGTATACATTTCATAATTAATCAATGAGATTATTTTGGTAAAATGGTATCAGAGCAAATGATCTCGTTGACTCCGTAACAAACTTTTTCCGTTGCTTCTCCGACCAAAATCTCGCCGGATTTTCGTCGGAATTCTTTATGTTCTCTTCTCGATTGAGCTAGATCCTCTTCGATTTGTGTTCTCTCTTCGTTCTCCCTGTGCGATTCTGTTAAGATGACGAATCCGATTCTGTATAGATTGAATGAAAGGATCAATACAAATTGTCAAATCTATCTTACGATCTCATAACGATCGGAGTTAAGCTCATGACGCTTACCCAACTAGATTCAACAAATTGCATAACCGTAAAATAAACGACTTGACGACTATTTATACAAGTCTTATTCCTGACTAAAGAATTACTCTTCAGCTCCATTCCTTAGTCCAGCTCAGCACCATCTTCTCGTTACACCTTTGACTCGGTCAACTCTCTTTTCCTCTTGCGATAATAAGTCTGGTGGACCTTATCAATACTCCCTCCATTGAAAATAAGCTTGTCCCCAAGCTTATGATCTAGAAATTGCTGTGAAAACTCCTTTGATGGAAGCCAAGTGTTATCACACTCCGGTTGATGTTTCCATTTAACCAGCCATTCAACCTCTCCTTTATCACCATAACGCCTTGCTAACACTTGTTCCCGTTCTTTTTCCTGCTCCACTACCTCACTTGTCATAGGCGGTATTGGTTCCGCAGTATGATTCTGTCCAATCACAGCTTTGAGTTGAGATACATGGAAAACTGGATGTATCTTTGATTCAACCGGTAAGTTCAAACGATAAGCTGCTTTCCCCACTCTTTCTACTACTTCATATGGTCCAAAAAATTTGGCAGCCAGTTTCTCACAGAATCGTTTGACCAATGTTTGTTGTTGGTAAGGCTTTAGCTTCAGATATACCCAATCACCCACCTTGTACTCCACATCTCTTCTCTTTTTATCCGCACTCTGCTTCATCAGATACTGAGCTCGTTCCAACTGAACCTTCACTTCAGATAGCATTACATCCCTTTCTTTCAATAGTTCTTCCAACTCCCAATTCTGAGTTGAGCCTTCCTCATATCTCACTAAAGCAGGCGGTTCTCTACCATACACCACCTTAAATGGGGTGGTTTTCAGTGATGTATGGAACGAGGTGTTGTACCACAACTCTGCCCAAGAGAGATATTTATGCCATGTTCGTGGATGTCCAGATGCAAAACATCGCAGATATGTCTCCAAGGTCCGGTTTAATACTTCAGTCTGACCGTCAGTTTGGGGATGAAAAGCAGTGCTTTAATTCAGTTTTGTACCCGCCAGTCTAAACATTTCTTTCCAAAAGTTGCTCATGAATATTCTGTCTCGATCAGAAACCACAGTTTTTGGAATCCCATGAAGCCTGACTATCTCTGTCATGAACCTGTTAGCCACGTCTACTGCTGAGAATGGATGTCTCATGCTCACAAAATGTCCATATTTACTTAATCGATCAACAACAACCAAAATGACATTGTGCCCCTGAGATGACGGAAGACCTTCAATAAAGTCCAAAGAGATGTCTTCCCATATCTGTTCTGGAATCGCAAGTGGTTGTAGCAACCCTGCTGGTGATAACGTCGAATACTTGTGTCTCTGACACACTTCACATTCTGCAACATACTTCTGAACCATTTTTCTCAGCCCTTCCCAATGAAAAGTACTCTGAATCCGCTTAGTAGTTTTCAAAATACCTGAGTGTCCCCCAACCTGACCAGTATGATATTCATGAAGAATAATAGGAATGAATGTTGATGTCTTAGGAATCAACAATCTTCTCTTGTACCAGACACGACCATTCTTCACAGTATAGTGGTTGTTCTCAACTTTCCCTTCTTCAATCTGTTGTTTAAGTTGTAACAATTCTCCATCAGCTTCTATTTCTCTGTATAACTCTTCGACTTGTAACACTGTTGGTACTGTTAAAGCCAAGAGATCCAGACTTGTTTCCCCATTCTCAATTCTTGAGAGTCCATCCGCTGCCTTATTTTCACAACCTGGCTTATACAGAATTTCAAAGTCAAATATCAGCAACTTCACTAACCATTTCTGGTACTCCATATTCACCTCCTTCTGCTCTAAGAGATACTTAAGGCTCCTTTGGTCTGTGTGAACCACAAACCGTTTGCCTAACAAGTAATGTTTCCATTTCAAGACTGCTAGAACAATTGCCATTAATTCCCTTTCATAAGCCGGTTTCAGTTGTTCTCTTGCTGTTAACCCATGGCTAAAGAAAGCAATTGGCTTTTTATCTTGCATTAATACTGCTCCTACTCCAAATCCATACGCATCTGATTCCACAATGAATGCCTTAGTAAAATCCGGCAAAGCAAGTACGGGTGCAGATATCATTGATCGCTTTAGTTGATCAAAGGCTTGCTGAGCTTCTACAGACCATTGAAACTGATCTTTTTTTAACAGTTCAGTGAGTGGCTTGGCTATTGATCCATAATTCTGCACAAAGCGTCTATAATATCCCGTTAATCCAAGAAATCCTCTGAGCTGTTTGAGTGTCCTTGGAGTTGGCCATTCACGCATTGCTTTTGTCTTTGCTGCATCCGTTGCTACCCCTTCAGAGGAAATAATATGTCCTAGATACTCCACTTGTGGCATCCCAAAAATACACTTCTTTCTGTTAGCGAGTAACTGATGTTGTACAAACACTTCCAGTACCTCTTTGAGATGTTCCACATGAGAAGAAACGTCATTGCTATACACCAGCACGTCATCAAAGAAAACTAACACAAACTTCCTCAAGAATTTCTTGAAAACCGAATTCATTAATGCCTGAAAAGTTGCCGGTGCATTAGTTAACCCGAAAGGCATAACTAAAAATTCATAGTGGTCTTCCAATGTTCTAAATGCAGTCTTCTCAATGTCCCGTTCTTTCATGCGAATCTGATGATACCCTGATCTCAAATCCAGTTTTGAAAACACAGTAGCACCATGCAGTTCATCCAGTAACTGATCTATTACAGGAATGGGAAAACGATCAGGGACTGTTTCTCTATTCAAGGCCCTGTAATCAACACAAAAGCGCCACGAATCATCCTTCTTTTTAACCAGTAGGACAGGACTTGAAAAAGGGCTTGTACTAGGCCGTATAACTCCTGCTTTTAACATCTCCTCAACCATACTTTCCATCACAACTTTTGTCGCATGCGGGTATCTATAAGGTCGTACAGAAATAGCTGATACTCCTGGTTTAAGTATGATGGCATGTTCATGACCTCTGTTGGGAGGTAGTGTAGTTGGTGATGCAAATACTCCTTCATATGAATCCAAGAGTAAACAGATTTCTGGTGGAACTTTAACAGGATTAGGTGACACTTCCACACTGGTTTGAACAAGCTCTTCACTTCCTTGTAAGCCACTGTTTCGTGTATGGGTCAGTGATTTAAAAGAGAGCTTAGGAAAATGCAGTGATGGATCACCTCTCAATGTCACCCTTTTACCTTGATAGACAAATGAGAGTGATTGCTCCTTCCAATCAACCTCACACTTTCCTAAGGTCTCCAACCATTGAATTCCCAGAATTAAATCCACCGTTCCTAGTTCCAGTGAGATGAAGTCTGATGTGAAATTTATGTTTGACAATTGAAATTGCACTGCTTGACAAGTTCCTGCGCCTTGCACAGTTACTCCATTGCCCAATAACACATCTAAGCTGCTTGCTGCATATAATTTCAAACGCAGCTTCTTCACAACTTCAGGGGAAATGAAGTTATGGGATGCTCCACTGTCGAGCATAACTGTCACCTCACTCTTGCCTATCTTGCCTCTGATTTTTGTTGTTTTAGGCGAATGCAGTCCCAAAAACGAATTCAGAGATAACACCATAAGTTCTTGTACCGTCAAAGCTTGTTCTGTGTTTACTTCTTCCTCTTCCTCATCCAACACCTCCATATCATACCCATTGATCACAGTTAATATTTTCAGTTCTCTCTTGGGGCATTCTGTAGCATGAGTTCTGGACCACTTTGCTCCACACTTGAAACAAATTCCTTCTTTTCTCATTGCATCCAGTTGAAGGTCTGAATACCTCTGCCGTGGTCGCATCTCTCCTTTCGTAGTGACCAATGCTTCCTTATTTGCTTTTACATCATTACCACCTTGCTGATTGTTCTGATTTCCATTCACAGTTGTTATCTGTGGTTTAAAATCCCTCCCCAAATTACTCCTGTTGGTCGTATAAGTATTGTTTGACCGCCAAGAATAATTCGGTTTTGAATTCTTGGAATCACCCTTCGCAACCTCTCCTACAACTTTACAGAAAGTACTGCTCTCCATCTTCAAAACTGCCGAGATATGAGCATGTAATCCTTTTGGTTCCTTAATCCGGATGACTTCTTTCATCTCTTGATCTAGTCCGTTGTAAAAAATCTTGATCAAGTGATCATCCCCCACACCTGTTACCAAGGTTGATAACTCTTCAAATTCAGATACATAATCTCCAATTGTACCTTTCTGCTTAATAGAGAACAGTCTGCTAGCTGGTTCTTCTTCTATTGAGTCTGCAAATCTCAGTAACAACTTCTCTTTGAACTCATTCCAGTTACGAAATCCTTTACGTTGAACTTCCCAACCAAACCATTTCCTGACTTTTCCTTCTAAACTCAACGCCACCAACTCCAATCTTTCCTCTTCAACATACCGTCCCACAAAGAAAAAATGTTCCAGCTCCGTCAACCACTCATACGGCTGTTTCCCATCAAACGAAGGCATCTTGATTTTCTTCAACATACTTTCACGAGTAGCGACATTCAAATTTCCAGATCGATATCCTAGTGGTCTATCACCCCGGTTTTGTTCCCAGTAAGGCGATCGTACCTGATATTGTGTTTGTGAAGATTCTGGAAATCCGTTACCTCTCGGACCTATAAACTCGTATCCTCGCTGATCTTGAAAATCGGAGTCGCGCGGACCTGTTGCTATTGATTTCGACGCCATCTTCTCGATCATCGACATCATCGATGTCAATTTCTCATCAATCGCTGTAATCCGAGACTCCGTTTGTGTTTTTGCCTCGCACAATCGTTTCATGCCTCCATGGAGAACTTCGACTCGTTCACGCAATTCCGATTGCGATTCCACCGTCTCGTCACTGCTCTTCAAATTCAACGGCGACATCTCATTGTTTATCATCGCGTTTGATTCGTCGTTACTCACCGCACCAATGTTAAGATGACGAATCCGATTCTGTATAGATTGAATGAAAGGATCAATACAAATTGTCAAATCTATCTTACGATCTCATAACGATCGGAGTTAAGCTCATGACGCTTACCCAACTAGATTCAACAAATTGCATAACCGTAAAATAAACGACTTGACGACTATTTATACAAGTCTTATTCCTGACTAAAGAATTACTCTTCAGCTCCATTCCTTAGTCCAGCTCAGCACCATCTTCTCGTTACACCTTTGACTCGGTCAACTCTCTTTTCCTCTTGCGATAATAAGTCTGGTGGACCTTATCAGATTCAGCTCAAATTTGAACTCATTTCTCGTCGCTGAGCTGAACTCGAATTTCAATGGGGAAACGCAATTGCAAGCGAAATATCGCTCGGTTCAGTCGGAATCATCACCGTCGGGTAATCCGAAGTCTTCGAAAGTCCATCAGGATACTGAGATTCCGCATCCAGATTCTGATATCGAAGATCGTTCATTCCTTCGTCGATCTACACAATCGCCTCATAAGGATCGTTTTGAGGTATCGAATAATCCAGATAATATTCACTCTCCTTATCATCTTCACAGTTCTGATCATCCTGGTTTAGTGTTAGTCTCGAAACCGTTAGATGGGAATAACTATGGTATCTGGTTCATCGCTATGACTACTAGCTTAGAGGCTAAGAATAAACTTGGATTTCTGGATGGAACAATCATGAAACCTACTGAAGATGATACTTATTTCAAAATCTGGTGTCGTTGTAATAGTATGATCAAATCTTGGATTCTCAATAGCGTGTCGAAGAAGATCTACACAAGTATCCTCTATATCAAACATGCGTCTGATATTTGGAAAGATCTACACACGCGATTCCACAAATCCAATCTTCCACGATTGTACAAGCTTCATCATCAGCTTCATACGCTTCGCCAAGGTAGTATGGACTTGTCTTCTTATCATACTCAAGTTCAGACTTTATGGGAAGAACTCTCTAGTACTCAACCACAGGCTATCACTGTTGAAGATCTTTTAGCCGAGAAGGAAACGAATAGAGTGATTGACTTTCTTATGGGATTGAATGAGAACTACGATAATATCAGGAGCTGTATTCTCATGAAGAAGACTTTGCCTTCTTTATCTGAAGTATATAATCTGCTTGATCAGGAGGATAGTCAGAAAGATGCTTCTCAGTCTTCTGCATCTAATCTTACATCTTCTGCCTTTCAAGTTTCTCAGTTTCAGAATCAGAATTCTCAACCTCCGAATCAAGGCACTAAGTCTTCTCAGTCATCTTCAGGGAACTTTGTGAGAAAGGACAGACCCTACTGTTCTTTTTGTCATCGAGTTGGTCATGTGATTGATAGGTGTTATAAGAAATATGGTTATCCTACAAGCTTCAAGCCTAATCAGAAATCTGAGAAAGGATCAACTGCGGTTTCTGCTAATGTAACACTTGAATCAGATTCACCATCAGATGAGATACAGAATGAAGATCTCTCTCCAACTCAGATACAACAACTTGTGTCCTTTCTCAGTAACAAGATCCAGACTCCTGCGGTTCATTCCACTCCAGAAGTACACTCTGTCTCAGTTTCTTCTCTTCCTTCATCAACATCTGACCCAATATCTGGTACTTCTCATCCCTCTATCCTATCCTATGTTCTTTTACCGGAATTGATAGGCCCTATGTCTGCTCTGCTAACACTAGTATAGTAGCACTCAATGCTTGGGTGATAGATTCAGGAGCTACTAATCACATTTCTCATCAACGCTCCTCTTTTTCATCTTTCAAATCTCTTCCTAATACCACTGTTACTTTGCCTAATAGAGTTCTTGTGAGCATTGTTGGTATAGGAGACATAAGACTGGGTAGTGACTTAGTTCTTTTAGATGTTCTTTACATACCTCAGTTCAAATCTAATCTCCTAAGTGTCAGCTCTCTAACCAAAAGAATGCATTGTCGAATCTGGTTTGATGAATTTTCTTGTGGCATTCAGGCTCCTACTCGGGGATTAATGATTGGAATGGGTAGAGAGGTGGCTAATCTTTACTTTTTGGATGTTGAGTCACTTACATCTCAAGGTGCTCTTTCATCATGTGTTGTCGCTTCCATTTCATCTTCTGAGCTTTGGCATAAACGGTTAGGCCACCCATCTATGTCTAAGATTCATGATATGCATTCTATCTTGTCTTTTCCTAAGCAAAATAATAAACCTGATCATCATTGTAAAGTTTGTCATCTTTCAAAACAGAAACATATTCCTTTTGTCTCTCATAATAATCTTAGTCTTAATCCTTTTGACTTGATACATATAGATATTTGGGGTCCTTTTTCTGTCCCTACTCATGATGGTTTCAGATATTTCCTGACCATTGTAGATGACTGTTCTAGAGTGACTTTGGTTTATCTCCTTAGGAATAAGTCTGATGTGTTAACTGTTTTTCCCATCTTTGTTGAGATGATAGAAACTCAGTTTGAGAGAAAAATCAAAGGGGTTAGATCTGACAATGCTCCAGAACTCAAATTCACTTCCTTTTATCAATCTAAAGGCATTCTTCCTTACCATTCTTGTCCTGAAACGCCTCAACAGAACTCTGTTGTTGAGCGTAAACACCAACATATTTTAAATGTTGCTCGATCCTTGTTTTTTCAATCCCATATTCCTTTACCATATTGGGGAGACTGTATTCTTACTGCAGTCCACCTTATTAATCGTCTCCCTGCTCCCATTCTAAAGGATAAAAGTCCATTTGAAGTATTAACTAACAAGGTTTCAGATTACAGTCAGTTAAAAACTTTTGGATGCCTTAGTTATTCTTCTACTTCACCCAAGAGCAGACATAAATTCGATCCTAGAGCTAGAGCTTGTGTCTTTCTAGGCTATCCTTCTGGTTTTAAAGGATACAAACTCTTAGATCTTGAAACTAATACTATCTTGATCTCTAGACATGTGGTTTTCCATGAACAGCTCTTTCCTTTCGTGGGCACAGATTTATCTCAGGAATCTCAAAAAAATTTCCTTGATCTGTTGTCACCTTCTCCTGTGTCAAATATTCCTCCTGGTAGTGAGACTTCATCTCATTCCCATTCTTCAGCAGTCTTGCCTTCTGCAGACTCTGTTATTGATGTCCTTGAACCTTCTGTTCAAACTGTAGGAATATGTGAGTTCATTGGTGTAATTGTCAGGTTACAACCTAGCACATAATCAACTAGGATCTAGGTGATTTGCAGTTGAATCATAAACAGATCAGATTCATTACCTCATGATTGCAGCAGATTGATCAAAGGAATGAAGAGATCTGCAAGAGCTGATGATAACCGGCTCCTCCTAGGTATCCACACGCTTACAAGCTACTGGATCAGGCTGCTAGACCAAGTTGGAATCAACAGAGAGAGAGAGGACGGCTGGTGTGAAAATCGCAGAGACTGAAGCGTTCGGGCTTCCTGCGCCTGTCCTCTTCCTTATATGGGCCCAAGTAATTAAACTAATGGCTCATTAGGCTTTTGGGCCCAAGGCCCAAATTAGACAAAAGACTGTCTTTTGTCTGGCCCAATTCTCTGTACAAATACAGTAAATGCCTTGCATCTTACTGTATTAATTCCATGTTAACTTTCCCGTTAGCTATGGTGTGTGACCCTTTGGGATCATACAATACTGGTAATAAGTCCTAAACTTATAGATCATGAGCGGGCTCTAGCAAGTCATCATGATCACCCAGTATTTATGACTTATGTCTGATCTCGACACTTATCATACTTTCTAGAGATAGTACGGTAGATTTCAGGACATTCCCAACAATCTCCCACTTGTACTGGAATCCTACATTCCCTAATCCTTTTGTCTCAATATCTCGATCTGGCATAAGGCAAGATGCGTGTCATCCTTATATAGCCAGACCATGTTCATCGGACCAGATTTGATACTGACAATGCAAACGACTTGGGCAAGTCCGTTTGGGAGTGGCCACTCTCTTACCAGCTATCAAGTCTCCGATTGGCCTAGAGATATTACCTCCGTTAAACGGCAGGGACAAATCCCATCTTGTTCCATCACTATGAACTACACACTTCATAATACACCCAACCAAGGTCCTTATAGCTCCCAGTTACGAAACAGCGTTAGACAATGATCAAAGCGCATCAATCCATGTGCAGCCACATGCATGCGAACTCAGGTCTAAGGACTATACTCTATAGTCGTATATGAGAACCTCTTATGACACAGATATTAATATCTTGTAGAGTTCTCATCAGCGGGCCATGTCCGGTCATATGCTCCCCTACATATACCTATGTGTCGACTTTGATGTCGCGCATCTATGACCCCTCGAAACTTGGTCATAAGTCTCAACACACTCTAGTCTCAAGTGGTTGTTGGTGTTCCAATTTCAACAACCTTCGACTATGGACACTATGATTTATGTCATTTCGTCAAATATGGGGTTTCAGGATCAAGTCTACTCATGTACTTCAATGGCCCATATATAATGACATGAATCATTTTGGAACGATTATTTATATCACAGTTAAAATAATCCAGAAATCATAGATTTCATAAACATAAAATATTATGTTTACATGAACCTTTCAAAACAACTAAATAAAGCCCTTTACAAACTCCCACTGAAATTAAGACTACATCTTAATTTCTCTTATCCTACAGCTACAGTCCGCGACTCGTGCTTAGGTCTAAGGAGTGGCTTCGTTAATAGATTAGCAACGTTCTCATTTGTTGAAACTTGCTGATCTACTTAACACCTCTGTCATTTATCTCACGGAATAGGTTATACCTACCCTCAAGGTGTTTGGACCTCTGATGTGCAGCTAGTCTCATCTATGCTGGGAATCACATCAAGTTCAGTGATGAACTCTTCTTTCCAAACAACCTCTTTCGCCGCTACCCAAGCTGCGAAATGTTCAGCTTAAGTCATGGAGTCAGCAACAGTGCCTTGCACCGCCAGACAGACACAAGATATAACCGGACTGTGACCGGAAATCATCTTTGTCTGTTGGAAACTTGCCTTTCAGACTCTATCGACTTGTAGCATCTCACTTTCTCCGTAAATCAAGAACTTATCCTAAGTATTTTCCAAATACTTGAGGATATTCATTACGTCTATCCAGTGATTCTTTGCTGGATTTGACTGGTCTTTACTTGTCTTGCTTAACATTAAAGCAACATAAAACAAGTACGCGTCATGGCATACATGATAGATCCAATTGCCGACGCATATGGAATCTCATCCATGCATTCAAGCTCAGCAGTTATCGTAGGACAGTGTTTCTTGCTTAACGTAATGCCATGTGACATTGGCATAAAACCCTTCTTGGAATGCTGAAAACGTGTAGGACTTTGTCAATTTAAGAATCCTGACTTTGTCCTACCAGCTCTTTTGGATCTCTATCTTTAGATCCAAAATCCAAGAACATACGTGGCTTTACCCATATCAATCATAAAACCAACTCCCAAGCCAGTCCTTTACCGACTGCAGCATTGGAACGTTATTTCCGAGAATCAGTATGTCATCGACATACACTCTGAGAAATGCAACATCGCTCCCACTTATCTATTAGTAAACGCACAGTTCCACTTCGTTCCTGTTCAAGTCAAAACCTTGACTACTTCAACAGAACGAAGATTCCAACTCCGATATGCTTGCTTCTATCTATGAATGGATCGATGAAGCTAACTTACATACAGTATAATTTTCGGAGTCCGAGCTCACTTTCGCTTCTGTGAATTTCGCAGGTTCGTCACTTTCAATAATCATCAGATCATGGCAACTAATCACGAGAAATCACTCTCGGATTAGTGACGGATTCATTCAGATCTGCGAACTTCAGGCTCTACAGGTGTAGATTCTACAGAAATCTGTAAATCCATCCGCTGCTCTCCCTCAACAGGTTGAGCAGCCTCCTGTATTTCTCGAATTTCTTCGAGTTATACTTTTACTCCCACTGTTCTTCTTGGAAAGCAACTTTCCTTTTAGAAAACAGAATTCCGAACAACCTAACTTCGTTTTCGGAATGGACGTAAAAAGTAACAAGCCTTGGTTTCCCTAGGACAACCAGCGAAGTAGCTCAACTACAAATACTCAGTAAAGACGAATTTGGATCATTTCCAGTCCACATTTATGTGGTGTCTTTCAACTGATATTGGTGGAACTATTTCAGCGTAAACTTAGATATTTCTAGAGCGTTATTCTTAAAGAATATCATGGAAGATTCGTGTGACTCATCTTTAATCATTTCTTATAAGATCTGATTCTTTCTCACAGAAACACCTCAAGGTTTTCAGGAGAAATGAGCTGTGAAACGACTTCACACTCATTCAGATGATCACACCATCAATGACTTAAGTATTCTCACTCGTGATCTAATCCAGAGTCTCAATACTTCTGTCACTCAGATTCTATACCTCATTCTGGAACTCTTTCGACCATTTCAAAGAATTCCGACTCGTGTCTCATCAAATGAACACAGTCATACTCACTGAAGTAATCAGTAAATATAATGAAGTACAGGAAATTTTCTCTGGCATTACTGCTCATCGGGCCACATACATGAGTATGTTCAAGGTCCAATAAGCCTTTGGGCCTTTCTCTAGCTCGGCTAAGATGGGCCCTTTGTCTTTTGGTCCAGTAAGCCCAAAAGTCCATAACTATGGGGTTTCTGAATCCGACTTACTCTATGTGACCAAAACATTTACGCCAAGAAAAATCAGGTTTAATTCATCAGATTTAAACCAATTCGGTATTTATGTTACATTTAGGCACTCTTTGGTTTAAGATATAAAACCCATTCCTTGAATAGGGTGCTACAATCAATATTTCATTGAGATCAAAAGAACAAAACTTGTCTTTTATCAAAATGAAAAACATTCAAATTCTTACAAGAAAATGAAAGACAACTCTGCTTAAAGCAGGTACATTGTAGCAATTACTTAATACAAAACCAAGCCTCAAAGGCATCTACAAGTGAAAACCCTACGGCTGAGGCAGCATCCATAGCTCCTTCCAGACATTCAGTTCCACTTGTCCCTCCTTCAACGTTCTACTGTTGCTTAGGCTCTGCATATTATAACAAATATCAGTGCCACAACCAGTATCCAATACCTATAAGGTAGAACTTGAAGTAATAACATGAATACCTGAGGAAGTAGTCTCATACATCAACTTCAACTCCTCATAATCTTCCATGAATTTAATGCAATCTCTCTTCCAATGCCCAGTCTCTTTACAGTAGCAGCACTTACCAACGTAAGATGTATCTGACTCGGGCTCAGAAGACACACGCTTGCCATGATTCAAAATCTGGACAACTTTGTCTTCACCCTTGTCAGCATTAGGTTTAGTAAACCTACCCTTCTCCTTTATGAGATTATACAGGGTACTCTTCACGTTTGGCTCAACTGTCTTGAGCATATCATGCAGTTCAGTCAGCGTCTTCGTCAAGCCTTTCTTGATATAGTTCCTTTTGAACTTATCATAGCTTGACGGCAGTGACTGCAGAATGATCTCAGTTGCCAATTCTTGGCTAACTGGATAATCCAGTTTCCTCAGGTTATCAATGTAACCCATCATTTTACTGACATGAGGACTTACTGGATGATCATTTGGTAGCTTGCAGCTAGTGAGAGACTTAACCAACTGGTATTTCTCCACTCTTACCTGCTCCTGAAATTTCAATTTCAGGCTGCTGATCATCTCTATTGGCGACTCCATGTTCTCATATTGCTTCAGCAAATCTGAGTCCATGGTAGCCAATATCAGACCACGCACATCTACCGCATCATTATAATGCTTATTCCAAGCATCATATACTGCATGAGAGGCATTGGACCCGATCCTCTCGGGGAGAGCTCTCTCAAGGACATAGTCCTTTCTCTCCTGCCTGAGAACTAGCCTCAGGTTCCGCGACCAAGTCAAGAAATTTGTTCCGTTCAGTTTGTCCTTCTCAAGGACAGACCGGATCGAGAAAGTGTTTTGATTGTTTGTGCTAGTCATAACTGAAATTTAGAGATAAATAGAGTTTTAGTTATTTAGTTCATAAAAGAGTAATCTTAAAAACTTATAAGAAAACTCGCATTGCATTCAAAATTTCTTTGTTTAACCTCATAAGAATGCAATGATTCCGAGACCCATGTTCAACCAAAACCAAAGTGGGCCACTGGCCGTCACCCGGAATTAGCTTTACTTGGTAAGCATACACACAGCTAGTTATATCCATATAACTCTCGGTTGTGGATTGGGCCCAAGGCCCAATTCACCAGATGTCTCAAGGCCCGGGACTCCCGATGGCCCAGTCAAGGAAACCAATCTCTTACAGCCAAATAATCACTAAAGTCTGGGACTCCCAATGAAATTAGTGACTATATACTACTTTACTTACGCAAAAACAGACACCTCACACTGTAAGCCATATCTGTAATTGAATAAGCGTTAAGTAGCTGACAAGATTGGGCAAGACATCCAAGCTTGATATTGGTTTTGAGGATTTTAGGTTTTATTTCCAAAAATAGAAGATTACTATTTTGGGAAACTTTCTTATTTTAGAAACTTTCTAAATTTAGAAACATACTAAAAATAGAAATTTCTAATTTAATATTTTATTAAAGTTTTCCGTTGGGTCACAAATTATAGGCCCAATTCTTGGCCCAAGACCACAGAATTCTAATTGGCCCAATAATTTGACATAACCGAGTCGGTTCATTAATTCTGGTCCAAGACCAAATTAACTACTAAATCCAACTGGTTATTTACTAAACCAGACCAGCTCTAAATTATTTGGTCCAACCAAATCAAACTTAGACCAGCCTTCGGTTTAGGTTAAAATTCAATTTTGAATTTAAATCCGGTTTAACCAGAAATTAAATAATACCAATTGTATTAAATAATTTCCAGCAAACCGCGATTTGGGTTAACCGCTTGAACCATACATTAATTAAACAATTAATCGATTCATACTTAACCTTTTACAAATCGATCGATGGCTAACCTAAAGCCAACAAGCGAATCGCTTGATCCTTAATTCAATAATTGCTTAATCATCAAACGATTTTGACTTTTATCAATTCGTTTCAAGCATAAGTTTTCCAAACCTTATAACGATTATGTTATTAGCTAGAAGACAAAACATCATCGTTAATAAAACAAAGTTTTCGGTTTGACTTTATCAAGCAAAATCAACAGCGATTGTTTTATCCGTTACCTCTCGGACCTATAAACTCGTATCCTCGCTGATCTTGAAAATCGGAGTCGCGCGGACCTGTTGCTATTGATTTCGACGCCATCTTCTCGATCATCGACATCATCGATGTCAATTTCTCATCAATCGCTGTAATCCGAGACTCCGTTTGTGTTTTTGCCTCGCACAATCGTTTCATGCCTCCATGGAGAACTTCGACTCGTTCACGCAATTCCGATTGCGATTCCACCGTCTCGTCACTGCTCTTCAAATTTAACGGCGACATCTCATTGTTTATCATCGCGTTTGATTCGTCGTTACTCACCGCACCAATGTTAAGATGACGAATCCGATTCTGTATAGATTGAATGAAAGGATCAATACAAATTGTCAAATCTATCTTATGATCTCATAACGATCGGAGTTAAGCTCATGACGCTTACCCAACTAGATTCAACAAATTGCATAACCGTAAAATAAACGACTTGACGACTATTTATACAAGTCTTATTCCTGACTAAAGAATTACTCTTCAGCTCCATTCCTTAGTCCAGCTCAGCACCATCTTCTCGTTACACCTTTGACTCGGTCAACTCTCTTTTCCTCTTGCGATAATAAGTCTGGTGGACCTTATCAGATTCAGCTCAAATTTGAACTCATTTCTCGTCGCTGAGCTGAACTCGAATTTCAATGGGGAAACGCAATTGCAAGCGAAATATCGCTCGGTTCAGTCGGAATCATCACCGTCGGGTAATCCGAAGTCTTCGAAAGTCCATCAGGATACTGAGATTCCGCATCCAGATTCTGATATCGAAGATCGTTCATTCCTTCGTCGATCTACACAATCGCCTCATAAGGATCGTTTTGAGGTATCGAATAATCCAGATAATATTCACTCTCCTTATCATCTTCACAGTTCTGATCATCCTGGTTTAGTGTTAGTCTCGGAACCGTTAGATGGGAATAACTATGGTATCTGGTTCATCGCTATGACTACTAGCTTAGAGGCTAAGAATAAACTTGGATTTCTGGATGGAACAATCATGAAACCTACTGAAGATGATACTTATTTCAAAATCTGGTGTCGTTGTAATAGTATGATCAAATATTGGATTCTCAATAGCGTGTCGAAGAAGATCTACACAAGTATCCTCTATATCAAACATGCGTCTGATATTTGGAAAGATCTACACACGCGATTCCACAAATCCAATCTTCCACGATTGTACAAGCTTCATCATCAGCTTCATACGCTTCGCCAAGGTAGTATGGACTTGTCTTCTTATCATACTCAAGTTCAGACTTTATGGGAAGAACTCTCTAGTACTCAACCACAGGCTATCACTGTTGAAGATCTTTTAGCCGAGAAGGAAACGAATAGAGTGATTGACTTTCTTATGGGATTGAATGAGAACTACGATAATATCAGGAGCTGTATTCTCATGAAGAAGACTTTGCCTTCTTTATCTGAAGTATATAATCTGCTTGATCAGGAGGATAGTCAGAAAGATGCTTCTCAGTCTTCTGCATCTAATCTTACATCTTCTGCCTTTCAAGTTTCTCAGTTTCAGAATCAGAATTCTCAACCTCCGAATCAAGGCACTAAGTCTTCTCAGTCATCTTCAGGGAACTTTGTGAGAAAGGACAGACCCTACTGTTCTTTTTGTCATCGAGTTGGTCATGTGATTGATAGGTGTTATAAGAAATATGGTTATCCTACAAGCTTCAAGCCTAATCAGAAATCTGAGAAAGGATCAACTGCGGTTTCTGCTAATGTAACACTTGAATCAGATTCACCATCAGATGAGATACAGAATGAAGATCTCTCTCCAACTCAGATACAACAACTTGTGTCCTTTCTCAGTAACAAGATCCAGACTCCTGCGGTTCATTCCACTCCAGAAGTACACTCTGTCTCAGTTTCTTCTCTTCCTTCATCAACATCTGACCCAATATCTGGTACTTCTCATCCCTCTATCCTATCCTATGTTCTTTTACCGGAATTGATAGGCCCTATGTCTGCTCTGCTAACACTAGTATAGTAGCACTCAATGCTTGGGTGATAGATTCAGGAGCTACTAATCACATTTCTCATCAACGCTCCTCTTTTTCATCTTTCAAATCTCTTCCTAATACCACTGTTACTTTTCCTAATAGAGTTCTTGTGAGCATTGTTGGTATAGGAGACATAAGACTGGGTAGTGACTTAGTTCTTTTAGATGTTCTTTACATACCTCAGTTCAAATCTAATCTCCTAAGTGTCAGCTCTCTAACCAAAAGAATGCATTGTCGAATCTGGTTTGGTGAATTTTCTTGTGGCATTCAGGCTCCTACTCGGGGATTAATGATTGGAATGGGTAGAGAGGTGGCTAATCTTTACTTTTTGGATGTTGAGTCACTTACATCTCAAGGTGCTCTTTCATCATGTGTTATCGCTTCCATTTCATCTTCTGAGCTTTGGCATAAACGGTTAGGCCACCCATCTATGTCTAAGATTCATGATATGCATTCTATATTGTCTTTTCCTAAGCAAAATAATAAACCTGATCATCATTGTAAAGTTTGTCATCTTTCAAAACAGAAACATATTCCTTTTGTCTCTCATAATAATCTTAGTCTTAATCCTTTTGACTTGATACATATAGATATTTGGGGTCCTTTTTCTGTCCCTACTCATGATGGTTTCAGATATTTCCTGACCATTGTAGATGACTGTTCTAGAGTGACTTTGGTTTATCTCCTTAGGAATAAGTCTGATGTGTTAACTGTTTTTCCCATCTTTGTTGAGATGATAGAAACTCAGTTTGAGAGAAAAATCAAAGGGGTTAGATCTGACAATGCTCCAGAACTCAAATTCACTTCCTTTTATCAATCTAAAGGCATTCTTCCTTACCATTCTTGTCCTGAAACGCCTCAACAGAACTCTGTTGTTGAGCGTAAACACCAACATATTTTAAATGTTGCTCGATCCTTGTTTTTTCAATCCCATATTCCTTTACCATATTGGGGAGACTGTATTCTTACTGCAGTCCACCTTATTAATCGTCTCCCTGCTCCCATTCTAAAGGATAAAAGTCCATTTGAAGTATTAACTAACAAGGTTTCAGATTACAGTCAGTTAAAAACTTTTGGATGCCTTAGTTATTCTTCTACTTCACCCAAGAGCAGACATAAATTCGATCCTAGAGCTAGAGCTTGTGTCTTTCTAGGCTATCCTTCTGGTTTTAAAGGATACAAACTCTTAGATCTTGAAACTAATACTATCTTGATCTCTAGACATGTGGTTTTCCATGAACAGCTCTTTCCTTTCGTGGGCACAGATTTATCTCAGGAATCTCAAAAAAATTTCCTTGATCTGTTGTCACCTTCTCCTGTGTCAAATATTCCTCCTGGTAGTGAGACTTCATCTCATTCCCATTCTTCAGCAGTCTTGCCTTCTGCAGACTCTGTTATTGATGTCCTTGAACCTTCTGTTCAAACTGTAGGAATATGTGAGTTCATTGGTGTAATTGTCAGGTTACAACCTAGCACATAATCAACTAGGATCTAGGTGATTTGCAGTTGAATCATAAACAGATCAGATTCATTACCTCATGATTGCAGCAGATTGATCAAAGGAATGAAGAGATCTGCAAGAGCTGATGATAACCGGCTCCTCCTAGGTATCCACACGCTTACAAGCTACTGGATCAGGCTGCTAGACCAAGTTGGAATCAACAGAGAGAGAGAGGACGGCTGGTGTGAAAATCGCAGAGACTGAAGCATTCGGGCTTCCTGCGCCTGTCCTCTTCCTTATATGGGCCCAAGTAATTAAACTAATGGCTCATTAGGCTTTTGGGCCCAAGGCCCAAATTAGACAAAAGACTGTCTTTTGTCTGGCCCAGTTCTCTGTACAAATACAGTAAATGCCTTGCATCTTACTGTATTAATTCCATGTTAACTTTCCCGTTAGCTATGGTGTGTGACCCTTTGGGATCAT
Organism: Orychophragmus violaceus; assembly: GCA_030180135.1. NCBI lineage: Eukaryota > Viridiplantae > Streptophyta > Magnoliopsida > Brassicales > Brassicaceae > Orychophragmus > Orychophragmus violaceus. The sequence continues at coordinate 17,247,710 of CM058236.1, forward strand.
ACAATACTGGTAATAAGTCCTAAACTTATAGATCATGAGCGGGCTCTAGCAAGTCATCATGATCACCCAGTATTTATGACTTATGTCTGATCTCGACACTTATCATACTTTCTAGAGATAGTACGGTAGATTTCAGGACATTCCCAACAATCTCCCACTTGTACTGGAATCCTACATTCCCTAATCCTTTTGTCTCAATATCTCGATCTGGCATAAGGCAAGATGCGTGTCATCCTTATATAGCCAGACCATGTTCATCGGACCAGATTTGATACTGACAATGCAAACGACTTGGGCAAGTCCGTTTGGGAGTGGCCACTCTCTTACCAGCTATCAAGTCTCCGATTGGCCTAGAGATATTACCTCCGTTAAACGGCAGGGACAAATCCCATCTTGTTCCATCACTATGAACTACACACTTCATAATACACCCAACCAAGGTCCTTATAGCTCCCAGTTACGAAACAGCGTTAGACAATGATCAAAGCGCATCAATCCATGTGCAGCCACATGCATGCGAACTCAGGTCTAAGGACTATACTCTATAGTCGTATATGAGAACCTCTTATGACACAGATATTAATATCTTGTAGAGTTCTCATCAGCGGGCCATGTCCGGTCATATGCTCCCCTACATATACCTATGTGTCGACTTTGATGCCGCGCATCTATGACCCCTCGAAACTTGGTCATAAGTCTCAACACACTCTAGTCTCAAGTGGTTGTTGGTGTTCCAATTTCAACAACCTTCGACTATGGACACTATGATTTATGTCATTTCGTCAAATATGGGGTTTCAGGATCAAGTCTACTCATGTACTTCAATGGCCCATATATAATGACATGAATCATTTTGGAACGATTATTTATATCACAGTTAAAATAATCCAGAAATCATAGATTTCATAAACATAAAATATTATGTTTACATGAACCTTTCAAAACAACTAAATAAAGCCCTTTACAAACTCCCACTGAAATTAAGACTACATCTTAATTTCTCTTATCCTACAGCTACAGTCCGCGACTCGTGCTTAGGTCTAAGGAGTGGCTTCGTTAATAGATTAGCAACGTTCTCATTTGTTGAAACTTGCTGATCTACTTAACACCTCTGTCATTTATCTCACGGAATAGGTTATACCTACCCTCAAGGTGTTTGGACCTCTGATGTGCAGCTAGTCTCATCTATGCTGGGAATCACATCAAGTTCAGTGATGAACTCTTCTTTCCAAACAACCTCTTTCGCCGCTACCCAAGCTGCGAAATGTTCAGCTTAAGTCATGGAGTCAGCAACAGTGCCTTGCACCGCCAGACAGACACAAGATATAACCGGACTGTGACCGGAAATCATCTTTGTCTGTTGGAAACTTGCCTTTCAGACTCTATCGACTTGTAGCATCTCACTTTCTCCGTAAATCAAGAACTTATCCTAAGTATTTTCCAAATACTTGAGGATATTCATTACGTCTATCCAGTGATTCTTTGCTGGATTTGACTGGTCTTTACTTGTCTTGCTTAACATTAAAGCAACATAAAACAAGTACGCGTCATGGCATACATGATAGATCCAATTGCCGACGCATATGGAATCTCATCCATGCATTCAAGCTCAGCAGTTATCGTAGGACACTGTTTCTTGCTTAACGTAATGCCATGTGACATTGGCATAAAACCCTTCTTGGAATGCTGAAAACGTGTAGGACTTTGTCAATTTAAGAATCCTGACTTTGTCCTACCAGCTCTTTTGGATCTCTATCTTTAGATCCAAAATCCAAGAACATACGTGGCTTTACCCATATCAATCATAAAACCAACTCCCAAGCCAGTCCTTTACCGACTGCAGCATTGGAACGTTATTTCCGAGAATCAGTATGTCATCGACATACACTCTGAGAAATGCAACATCGCTCCCACTTATCTATTAGTAAACGCACAGTTCCACTTCGTTCCTGTTCAAGTCAAAACCTTGACTACTTCAACAGAACGAAGATTCCAACTCCGATATGCTTGCTTCTATCTATGAATGGATCGATGAAGCTAACTTACATACAGTATAATTTTCGGAGTCCGGGCTCACTTTCGCTTCTGTGAATTTCGCAGGTTCGTCACTTTCAATGATCATCAGATCATGGCAACTAATCACGAGAAATCACTCTCGGATTAGTGACGGATTCATTCAGATCTGCGAACTTCAGGCTCTACAGGTGTAGATTCTACAGAAATCTGTAAATCCATCCGCTTCTCTCCCTCAACAGGTTGAGCAGCCTCCTGTATTTCTCGAATTTCTTCGAGTTATACTTTTACTCCCACTGTTCTTCTTGGAAAGCAACTTTCCTTTTAGAAAACAGAATTCCGAACAACCTAACTTCGTTTTCGGAATGGACGTAAAAAGTAACAAGCCTTGGTTTCCCTAGGACAACCAGCGAAGTAGCTCAACTACAAATACTCAGTAAAGACGAATTTGGATCATTTCCAGTCCACATTTATGTGGTGTCTTTCAACTGATATTGGTGGAACTATTTCAGCGTAAACTTAGATATTTCTAGAGCGTTATTCTTAAAGAATATCATGGAAGATTCGTGTGACTCATCTTTAATCATTTCTTATAAGATCTGATTCTTTCTCACAGAAACACCTCAAGGTTTTCAGGAGAAATGAGCTGTGAAACGACTTCACACTCATTCAGATGATCACACCATCAATGACTTAAGTATTCTCACTCGTGATCTAATCCAGAGTCTCAATACTTCTGTCACTCAGATTCTATACCTCATTCTGGAACTCTTTCGACCATTTCAAAGAATTCTGACTCGTGTCTCATCAAATGAACACAGTCATACTCACTGAAGTAATCAGTAAATATAATGAAGTACAGGAAATTTTCTCTGGCATTACTGCTCATCGGGCCACATACATGAGTATGTTCAAGATCCAATAAGCCTTTGGGCCTTTCTCTAGCTCGGCTAAGATGGGCCCTTTGTCTTTTGGTCCAGTAAGCAGAATTCAAGTCTCATAAGATATCCGATCAAATGAGCCCAAAAGTCCATAACTATGGGGTTTCTGAATCCGACTTACTCTGTGTGACCAAAACATTTACGCCAAGAAAAATCAGGTTTAATTCATCAGATTTAAACCAATTCGGTATTTATGTTACATTTAGGCACTCTTTGGTTTAAGATATAAAACCCATTCCTTGAATAGGGTGCTACAATCAATATTTCATTGAGATCAAAAGAACAAAACTTGTCTTTTATCAAAATGAAAAACATTCAAATTCTTACAAGAAAATGAAAGACAACTCTGCTTAAAGCAGGTACATTGTAGCAATTACTTAATACAAAACCAAGCCTCAAAGGCATCTACAAGTGAAAACCCTACGGCTGAGGCAGCATCCATAGCTCCTTCCAGACATTCAGTTCCACTTGTCCCTCCTTCAACGTTCTACTGTTGCTTAGGCTCTGCATATTATAACAAATATCAGTGCCACAACCAGTATCCAATACCTATAAGGTAGAACTTGAAGTAATAACATGAATACCTGAGGAAGTAGTCTCATACATCAACTTCAACTCCTCATAATCTTCCATGAATTTAATGCAATCTCTCTTCCAATGCCCAGTCTCTTTACAGTAGCAGCACTTACCAACGTAAGATGTATCTGACTCGGGCTCAGAAGACACACGCTTGCCATGATTCAAAATCTGGACAACTTTGTCTTCACCCTTGTCAGCATTAGGTTTAGTAAACCTACCCTTCTCCTTTATGAGATTATACAGGGTACTCTTCACGTTTGGCTCAACTGTCTTGAGCATATCATGCAGTTCAGTCAGCGTCTTTGTCAAGCCTTTCTTGATATAGTTCCTTTTGAACTTATCATAGCTTGACGGCAGTGACTGCAGAATGATCTCAGTTGCCAATTCTTGGCTAACTGGATAATCCAGTTTCCTCAGGTTATCAATGTAACCCATCATTTTACTGACATGAGGACTTACTGGATGATCATTTGGTAGCTTGCAGCTAGTGAGAGACTTAACCAACTGGTATTTCTCCACTCTTACCTGCTCCTGAAATTTCAATTTCAGGCTGCTGATCATCTCTATTGGCGACTCCATGTTCTCATATTGCTTCAGCAAATCTGAGTCCATGGTAGCCAATATCAGACCACGCACATCTACCGCATCATTATAATGCTTATTCCAAGCATCATATACTGCATGAGAGGCATTGGACCCGATCCTCTCGGGGAGAGCTCTCTCAAGGACATAGTCCTTTCTCTCCTGCCTGAGAACTAGCCTCAGGTTCCGCGACCAAGTCAAGAAATTTGTTCCGTTCAGTTTGTCCTTCTCAAGGACAGACCGGATCGAGAAAGTGTTTTGATTGTTTGTGCTAGTCATAACTGAAATTTAGAGATAAATAGAGTTTTAGTTATTTAGTTCATAAAAGAGTAATCTTAAAAACTTATAAGAAAACTCGCATTGCATTCAAAATTTCTTTGTTTAACCTCATAAGAATGCAATGATTCCGAGACCCATGTTCAACCAAAACCAAAGTGGGCCACTGGCCGTCACCCGGAATTAGCTTTACTTGGTAAGCATACACACAGCTAGTTATATCCATATAACTCTCGGTTGTGGATTGGGCCCAAGGCCCAATTCACCAGATGTCTCAAGGCCCGGGACTCCCGATGGCCCAGTCAAGGAAACCAATCTCTTACAGCCAAATAATCACTAAAGTCTGGGACTCCCAATGAAATTAGTGACTATATACTACTTTACTTACGCAAAAACAGACACCTCACACTGTAAGCCATATCTGTAATTGAATAAGCGTTAAGTAGCTGACAAGATTGGGCAAGACATCCAAGCTTGATATTGGTTTTGAGGATTTTAGGTTTTATTTCCAAAAATAGAAGATTACTATTTTGGGAAACTTTCTTATTTTAGAAACTTTCTAAATTTAGAAACATACTAAAAATAGAAATTTCTAATTTAATATTTTATTAAAGTTTTCCGTTGGGTCACAAATTATAGGCCCAATTCTTGGCCCAAGACCACAGAATTCTAATTGGCCCAATAATTTGACATAACCGAGTCGGTTCATTAATTCTGGTCCAAGACCAAATTAACTACTAAATCCAACTGGTTATTTACTAAACCAGACCAGCTCTAAATTATTTGGTCCAACCAAATCAAACTTAGACCAGCCTTCGGTTTAGGTTAAAATTCAATTTTGAATTTAAATCCGGTTTAACCAGAAATTAAATAATACCAATTGTATTAAATAATTTCCAGCAAACCGCGATTTGGGTTAACCGCTTGAACCATACATTAATTAAACAATTAATCGATTCATACTTAACCTTTTACAAATCGATCGATGGCTAACCTAAAGCCAACAAGCGAATCGCTTGATCCTTAATTCAATAATTGCTTAATCATCAAACGATTTTGACTTTAATCAATTCGTTTCAAGCATAAGTTTTCCAAACCTTATAACGATTATGTTATTAGCTAGAAGACAAAACATCATCGTTAATAAAACAAAGTTTTCGGTTTGACTTTATCAAGCAAAATCAACAGCGATTGTTTTATCCGTTACCTCTCGGACCTATAAACTCGTATCCTCGCTGATCTTGAAAATCGGAGTCGCGCGGACCTGTTGCTATTGATTTCGACGCCATCTTCTCGATCATCGACATCATCGATGTCAATTTCTCATCAATCGCTGTAATCCGAGACTCCGTTTGTGTTTTTGCCTCGCACAATCGTTTCATGCCTCCATGGAGAACTTCGACTCGTTCACGCAATTCCGATTGCGATTCCACCGTCTCGTCACTGCTCTTCAAATTCAACGGCGACATCTCATTGTTTATCATCGCGTTTGATTCGTCGTTACTCACCGCACCAATGTTAAGATGACGAATCCGATTCTGTATAGATTGAATGAAAGGATCAATACAAATTGTCAAATCTATCTTACGATCTCATAACGATCGGAGTTAAGCTCATGACGCTTACCCAACTAGATTCAACAAATTGCATAACCGTAAAATAAACGACTTGACGACTATTTATACAAGTCTTATTCCTGACTAAAGAATTACTCTTCAGCTCCATTCCTTAGTCCAGCTCAGCACCATCTTCTCGTTACACCTTTGACTCGGTCAACTCTCTTTTCCTCTTGCGATAATAAGTCTGGTGGACCTTATCAGATTCAGCTCAAATTTGAACTCATTTCTCGTCGCTGAGCTGAACTCGAATTTCAATGGGAAAACGCAATTGCAAGCGAAATATCGCTCGGTTCAGTCGGAATCATCACCGTCGGGTAATCCGAAGTCTTCGAAAGTCCATCAGGATACTGAGATTCCGCATCCAGATTCTGATATCGAAGATCGTTCATTCCTTCGTCGATCTACACAATCGCCTCATAAGGATCGTTTTGAGGTATCGAATAATCCAGATAATATTCACTCTCCTTATCATCTTCACAGTTCTGATCATCCTGGTTTAGTGTTAGTCTCGGAACCGTTAGATGGGAATAACTATGGTATCTGGTTCATCGCTATGACTACTAGCTTAGAGGCTAAGAATAAACTTGGATTTCTGGATGGAACAATCATGAAACCTACTGAAGATGATACTTATTTCAAAATCTGGTGTCGTTGTAATAGTATGATCAAATATTGGATTCTCAATAGCGTGTCGAAGAAGATCTACACAAGTATCCTCTATATCAAACATGCGTCTGATATTTGGAAAGATCTACACACGCGATTCCACAAATCCAATCTTCCACGATTGTACAAGCTTCATCATCAGCTTCATACGCTTCGCCAAGGTAGTATGGACTTGTCTTCTTATCATACTCAAGTTCAGACTTTATGGGAAGAACTCTCTAGTACTCAACCACAGGCTATCACTGTTGAAGATCTTTTAGCCGAGAAGGAAACGAATAGAGTGATTGACTTTCTTATGGGATTGAATGAGAACTACGATAATATCAGGAGCTGTATTCTCATGAAGAAGACTTTGCCTTCTTTATCTGAAGTATATAATCTGCTTGATCAGGAGGATAGTCAGAAAGATGCTTCTCAGTCTTCTGCATCTAATCTTACATCTTCTGCCTTTCAAGTTTCTCAGTTTCAGAATCAGAATTCTCAACCTCCGAATCAAGGCACTAAGTCTTCTCAGTCATCTTCAGGGAACTTTGTGAGAAAGGACAGACCCTACTGTTCTTTTTGTCATCGAGTTGGTCATGTGATTGATAGGTGTTATAAGAAATATGGTTATCCTACAAGCTTCAAGCCTAATCAGAAATCTGAGAAAGGATCAACTGCGGTTTCTGCTAATGTAACACTTGAATCAGATTCACCATCAGATGAGATACAGAATGAAGATCTCTCTCCAACTCAGATACAACAACTTGTGTCCTTTCTCAGTAACAAGATCCAGACTCCTGCGGTTCATTCCACTCCAGAAGTACACTCTGTCTCAGTTTCTTCTCTTCCTTCATCAACATCTGACCCAATATCTGGTACTTCTCATCCCTCTATCCTATCCTATGTTCTTTTACCGGAATTGATAGGCCCTATGTCTGCTCTGCTAACACTAGTATAGTAGCACTCAATTCTTGGGTGATAGATTCAGGAGCTACTAATCACATTTCTCATCAACGCTCCTTTTTTTCATCTTTCAAATCTCTTCCTAATACCACTGTTACTTTGCCTAATAGAGTTCTTGTGAGCATTGTTGGTATAGGAGACATAAGACTGGGTAGTGACTTAGTTCTTTTAGATGTTCTTTACATACCTCAGTTCAAATCTAATCTCCTAAGTGTCAGCTCTCTAACCAAAAGAATGCATTGTCGAATCTGGTTTGATGAATTTTCTTGTGGCATTCAGGCTCCTACTCGGGGATTAATGATTGGAATGGGTAGAGAGGTGGCTAATCTTTACTTTTTGGATGTTGAGTCACTTACATCTCAAGGTGCTCTTTCATCATGTGTTGTCGCTTCCATTTCATCTTCTGAGCTTTGGCATAAACGGTTAGGCCACCCATCTATGTCTAAGATTCATGATATGCATTCTATCTTGTCTTTTCCTAAGCAAAATAATAAACCTGATCATCATTGTAAAGTTTGTCATCTTTCAAAACAGAAACATATTCCTTTTGTCTCTCATAATAATCTTAGTCTTAATCCTTTTGACTTGATACATATAGATATTTGGGGTCCTTTTTCTGTCCCTACTCATGATGGTTTCAGATATTTCCTGACCATTGTAGATGACTGTTCTAGAGTGACTTGGGTTTATCTCCTTAGGAATAAGTCTGATGTGTTAACTGTTTTTCCCATCTTTGTTGAGATGATAGAAACTCAGTTTGAGAGAAAAATCAAAGGGGTTAGATCTGACAATGCTCCAGAACTCAAATTCACTTCCTTTTATCAATCTAAAGGCATTCTTCCTTACCATTCTTGTCCTGAAACGCCTCAACAGAACTCTGTTGTTGAGTGTAAACACCAACATATTTTAAATGTTGCTCGATCCTTGTTTTTTCAATCCCATATTCCTTTACCATATTGGGGAGACTGTATTCTTACTGTAGTCCACCTTATTAATCGTCTCCCTGCTCCCATTCTAAAGGATAAAAGTCCATTTGAAGTATTAACTAACAAGGTTTCAGATTACAGTCAGTTAAAAACTTTTGGATGCCTTAGTTATTCTTCTACTTCACCCAAGAGCAGACATAAATTCGATCCTAGAGCTAGAGCTTGTGTCTTTCTAGGCTATCCTTCTGGTTTTAAAGGATACAAACTCTTAGATCTTGAAACTAATACTATCTTGATCTCTAGACATGTGGTTTTCCATGAACAGCTCTTTCCTTTCGTGGGCACAGATTTATCTCAGGAATCTCAAAAAAATTTCCTTGATCTGTTGTCACCTTCTCCTGTGTCAAATATTCCTCCTGGTAGTGAGACTTCATCTCATTCCCATTCTTCAGCAGTCTTGCCTTCTGCAGACTCTGTTATTGATGTCCTTGAACCTTCTGTTCAAACTGTAGGAATATGTGAGTTCATTGGTGTAATTGTCAGGTTACAACCTAGCACATAATCAACTAGGATCTAGGTGATTTGCAGTTGAATCATAAACATATCAGATTCATTACCTCATGATTGCAGCAGATTGATCAAAGGAATGAAGAGATCTGCAAGAGCTGATGATAACCGGCTCCTCCTAGGTATCCACACGCTTACAAGCTACTGGATCAGGCTGCTAGACCAAGTTGGAATCAACAGAGAGAGAGAGGACGGCTGGTGTGAAAATCGCAGAGACTGAAGCGTTCGGGCTTCCTGCGCCTGTCCTCTTCCTTATATGGGCCCAAGTAATTAAACTAATGGCTCATTAGGCTTTTGGGCCCAAGGCCCAAATTAGACAAAAGACTGTCTTTTGTCTGGCCCAATTCTCTGTACAAATACAGTAAATGCCTTGCATCTTACTGTATTAATTCCATGTTAACTTTCCCGTTAGCTATGGTGTGTGACCCTTTGGGATCATACAATACTGGTAATAAGTCCTAAACTTATAGATCATGAGCGGGCTCTAGCAAGTCATCATGATCACCCAGTATTTATGACTTATGTCTGATCTCGACACTTATCATACTTTCTAGAGATAGTACGGTAGATTTCAGGACATTCCCAACACAAACATCTCACAGGAGAATTAAGAAGCCAGCTTATCTTCAAGATTACTACTGTCATTCAGTAGAATCTTCAACCCTTCACACCATCTCTCAATTTCTTTCTTATGGGAAACTCTCTCCCATTTATTTTTCCTTTCTTGTTACTATTGACAAAGTCAAAGAACCCAAAAGCTATACTGAGGCAAAGAAAATTTTGGTTTGGGATGTTCCAATGGAAGAAGAGATTGGTGCTTTGGAAGGAACACAAACCTGGACTATCTGCTCCTTACCTCCTGATAAAACTGCTATAGGTTGTAAATGGGTTTATAAGGTCAAGTTTAATGCAGATGGTTCAGTTGAGAGAAACAAAGCCAGACTTGTTGCTAAGGGCTATACACAACAAGAAGGAGTTGATTATCTTGAAACAATCTCCCCTGTTGTGAAACTCACCACTGTCAAACTCATCTTTGCTCTGTCAGCTATTCATGGATTCTCTTTACATCAGCTTGATATTTTCAATGCTTTCCTTAATGGTGATCTCAATGAAGAGATTTACATGAAGTTGCCTCCAGGATATGCTGATAGACAGGGGGACTCTCTCCCTCCTAATGCAGTTTGTAAGTTGCAGAAATCCCTTTATGGATTGAAGCAAGCTTCTCGACAGTGGTTCCTGAAATTTTCCACTACATTGAAGAGTCTTGGTTTTGTGCAGACTTCCTCAGATCATACATGTTTCCTCAAGCTTCATGATCCTTTCTTCCTTTGTGTTCTAGTCTACGTTGATGACATCGTCATTGCCAGTAATGATGATCAAGTTGTTGATCAACTGAAGTCTGATCTCAAGTCTCATTTCAAGTTACGCGGGGTCCTCTGAAATATTTCCTTGGTCTTGAGATAGCTCGTTCTTCCGAAGGGATTCATGTTTGTCAACGCAAATATGCGTTAGATCTGCTTGATGATGTTGGACTTCTTGGCTGTAAACCCTCCAGTATACCAATGGATCCACACATCAAGTGTTGGGATAGTGTCCTGAAATCACACTTGTACTCACTCATGTGATAGTTGTGTGTCGAGATCAGACATTCGTATAATACTGGGCGTTTGCAATGCTTTGCTAGAAGCCTCTTGCATTCTGTAGGTAGTGGACTTACTGCCAGTATTATATGATCCTATAGGGTCACACACCTAAGCGAACTGGAAGCTACGACATGGGAATGATCATTGTGGCAATGATCATATTATGTGTATTGAAATACACATAAGAATCGATATAATGGTGTTGTGTCGATCGACACAGCTTGTGTGCCGGTCGACACAGTTCGGATTTTCCGAACAGGCTTTTCGGGTTATGGCTTAATTAAGTCTGGCCCGTTAAGGTCGAATAAAAGATGATTAGTTTCGACCTAAACAACAGAGCCGTCCAGTTTTCTTGACAGAAACACTAGACACACCAGATCCTTTCGATCCCCATTGATCCGGCACTAGCATCCCGTTTCCAGCGAGCGTGCGTGTGTATCTGGTAGAGGCAAAGCGTTGCGTTGCTCCACTGATCTCGTTCACCATCTTCTTCCGCTGCCAAAGGTAAGAACGAGGTTAGTTCTGAATTTCAATATAACAAACCCTAGATCCATCGGGATCCAACAGTGGTATCAGAGCATGCTTAGGGTTTAGCTATTGAATTTGTTGCAAAATAATTCGAATCCTGATGTTGTTGAATTGATTTTTGCATGTTCAAATCGTGTTTTCATATTATATTCTCGGTTTTGTTCCTGTTGAAAAGACGAAGAATTGATGAAAACGCACTGTGTCGATCGACACAAAGCGTGTGTCGGTCGACACGCCGCAGCGCAGATATAAAATTTTAGGGTTTGTCGCAGGGTGTCGATCGACACAAAGCGTGTGTCGGTCGACACAGAGCGAAAACTCGCGAATAAAATTTTAGGGTTTGTCGCACAGTATCGATCGACACAAAGCGTGTGTCGGTCGATACAAAGCGAAAATCCGCAAATAATCTTAAGGGTTTCGATCTGAGATCGAGTACCCGTAATCGTGCTGCATCGATCGATACACTGGGTGTGTCGGTCGACACAGGCAATACGATTAGATAGATCGGTTCAATTGGATTGAACTGGTTATCTAGCTCGGTTAATTTTATTAACCAAATTGATTATGGTTTGGTCATATCGATCGACACACAGTGTGTGACGATCGACATGGACCATTAAACCGAACTGGTTCAATTGAATTGAATCGGTTGAGTAAATTCGATCCGGTTTGACCGGTTATCGAAGATCGGTTTAAAACCAGTTGCATCGATCGATACCAATGGTTGGCGTCGATCGACACAACGTTCGCAGACTTGTTGGTTTGACCGCAAATTTGCATGAACCAGAATAATTTAATCCCAGAAGTATTAGATGAATCTAAACTTAATAAAACTAAATGTTTTAATTAAAATTTATTATTTTGATATATATATAGTGAGTATAAATCAAGATAAGATTAGTTCTTTTCCTCAACTAAATATCAAGTGATCTTGATGTCTTGCCCGATCTTGTCTACTGTCAAAAACTCGTGATGTTGTTGGGTATCCTTGGAGTCCTTGGTATCCACAGCAAAATGAGTAAGGCAGGTGGTCAGTGACAGACTTGCAGTGCAACTGTCAGTGATCACAAGACAGATAAAAGATTGGTTATACTTGACTGGGCTGTCAGAAGTTCTGGGCCCAGAGACATCAGAGTGGATTGGACATAGTTTGTCTTATTCACGACCAAGAGTTGTACTGAGTACAATTAGCAATGATTTGCTTACCTAGATAACTAAAGCTTGAGTAACGGCGAGTCGCCCACTCGAATTTTAGTAATCTGAGGATCTTGGCACATTGTATTCATATGAGGAAACATAGTTTGAATACAATGGGAGTTTTCTTATTAGATAAGAATTCTCATTTCTTGTGCTTTATAACTAAAATCTACCTTTTGTTTGAATTACAGCTATGTCTGTCTCAAATCACATCAACACTTTCTCACTAAGATCCGTCCTTGAGAAGGACAAGCTAAATGGATCTAATTTCTTGGAATGGTATCGGAACCTGAGAATAGTTCTCAGGCAAGAGAACAAGGAATATGTCCTTGAAAGAGTTCTCACCGAGGGCCACGTTCCAATGCTCCGCAGACAGAAAAGAATGCTTGGGATAAGCATTCAGCGGATGTCAAAGATGTTAATTGTCTAATGCTGGTGACTATGAACTCTGAGCTGCAGAAGCAATATGAGAACGTGTTGTCACCCATTGAGATGATTAACAGCCTGAAAGCTTTGTTTCAGGAGCAAGCTCGCACAGAGAGATACCAGACGGTTAAATCTCTCATGGATTGCAAGCTGGCTAAGGACAGTCCAGTAAGTCCTCATGTCCTTACAATGATGGGTTACATTGATAACCTGGGGAAACTGGACTGTGCCATTAGCCAGGAGCTGGCCACTGACATGATTCTGCAGTCATTGCCGTCGTGTTTTGATCAGTTCATTATGAACTACAACATGCAAAACATGACTAAGACATTGACTGAGTTGCACGGTATGCTGAAGACAGCAGAACCAAATCTCAAGAAGGCTACTCCCAGTGTCCTGATGGTACAAGGGAATAAGAGGTTTAAGAAACCTAAGAAGGGTAAGGGTAAGGCCCAGGTTGTCCAGGCTGAAAGTCAGGACAAGCCCAAGCCGAAACCCAAATCCGGGCCTTCTCCTGAGGATAAGTGCAACTACTGCAAGCAGTTGGGGCATTGGAAGAAAGACTGAAAGAAGTTCATGTAAGATTACAAGAAGCTGAAGAAGACGTATGACGCGTCTGATTCAGGTATTTATGTTATCGAACTTGGTATTATATCTTCTCGTTCTACTTCGTGGGTATTGGATACCGGCTGCGGTGCTCATATTTGTACTGATGTGCAGGCACTAAGAAACAGTAGGACGCTGAACAAAGGACAAGTAGAGCTACGAGTCGGGAATGGAGCTAAGGTTGCTGCACTGGCCGTAGGCACCTACGAGTTGTCTTTACCTTCGGGCATGGTTTTAATTTTGAATAATTGCTACTATGTACCTGCGATTAGCAGAAACATAATTTCAGTTTTCGTTTTGGATTTGGAAGGTTTTGATTTTGCTGTTAAGAATAAAGTTTGTTCTTTTAATCGTGATGGTAATTATTATGGTAGCGCCCCATTAGATAATGGGTTATATATATTAAACCAAGAAATGCCTGTCTTTAACATAAATACAAAGAGGTTTAAGTCCAATGACGAAAACCCGACTTTCTTATGGCATTGTCGTTTGGGCCATATCAATGAGAAACGCATCCAGAGGCTCCATCGAAATGGGCTTCTGGGCTCATTTGATTTTGAATCATGTGAGAAATGCGAGTCTTGTTTGGTGGGCAAAATGGCTAGAGCCCCTTTCAACAAACCAAATGAAAGGGCCAGTGATTTATTGGGCCTTGTTCATACTGATGTATGTGGGCCAATGAGTACTGCTGCCAGAGGAAACTTTAAGTACTTCATTACCTTTACTGATGATTTCAGTAGGTATGGCTATGTCTATTTGATGAGACACAAGTCAGAATCCTTTGATAGATTCAAGGAATTCAAGAATGAAGTACAGAATCAACTTGGCAAGAGTATTAAGATTCTGCGATCGGATCGCGGAGGAGAATACTTGAGCCAAGAATTCAGCGACTATCTGAGCGAGTGTGGAATCGTTTCACAACTCACTCCTCCTGGTACACCCCAATGGAATGGAGTGTCGGAGAGGAGAAATCGAACTTTATTGGATATGGTTCGGTCTATGATGAGTCATTCTAATCTTCCACTATCCTTTTGGGGATATGCTCTAGAAACGTCTGCGTTTACACTGAATAGAGTGCCATCTAAATCAGTAGAAAAGACACCACATGAACTGTGGACTGGGAACGTTCCTAATATGTCTTTCCTAAGGATTTGGGGTTGCGAGGCATTTGTCAAACGTTTAATCTCCGACAAGCTTGCACCCAAATCAGATAAATGCTATTTCGTTGGTTATCCTAAGGAAACCAAGGCATACTACTTTTACAACCAATCTGAGAACAAAGTATTTGTTGCTCGGGACTGTTCTTTTCTTGAGAGGGAGTTTCTCTCTAAGAAAAACAGTGGGAGTAAAGTACATCTCGAAGAAATTCAAGATGCACAGGAGACTGCCCAACCTATTGAGGAAGAGCAGCAGTTGGATCCACAAAGTTCTGTGGAACCGGCGCCTGTGGAGCCTGAAGTTCGCAGATCCGGAAGGATCCGTCACGAACCCGAGAGATACTATGGATTTCTCGTAACCAATTCAAATGATCTGATGGTCATTGAAGGTGACGAACCAGCGACCTTTGCGGAAGCAATGATGGGCCCGGACTCCGAAAAGTGGCTTGGAGCCTCTAAATCCGAAATGACATCCATGTCAGAAAACCAAGTATGGTCCTTGGTCGATTTACCTAGTGGTGTAAAAGCCATTGAGTGTAAATGGATCTTCAAGAAGAAGATTGACGTGGATGGCAATGTACAGATTTACAAAGCGAGATTGGTGGCTAAAGGTTTCAAGCAAATTCATGGTATTGACTATGATGAAACCTATTCCCCAGTAGCTATGCTTAAATCTATTCGGATTCTTCTAGCGATTGCTGCTCATTATGATTATGAGATTTGGCAGATGGATGTCAAAACCGCATTCCTGAATGGTATTCTGGAAGAGGATGTGTACATGACACAACCTGAAGGTTTTGTCGATCCTAAAAACGCTAAGAAGGTATGCAAGCTTCATAAATCCATTTATGGATTGAAGCAAGCATCACAGAGTTGGAATCTTCGTTTTGATGAAGCAGTAAAACAATTCGGTTTCATCAAGAACGAAGAAGAATCATGTGTATACAAGAAGACAAGTGGGAGCAAAATTGCATTTCTTGTACTGTATGTCGATGACATACTCCTCCTCGGTAATGACGTTCCGTTGCTTCAGTCTATTAAGACTTGGCTAGGAAGTTGTTTTTCCATGAAAGACATGGGAGAAGCCGCATACATTCTTGGAATCAGAATCTACAGAGATAGAACTAACAAGCTGATTGGATTGTGCCAGGACACTTATATTGATAAGGTGTTGCACAGATTCAGGATGCAGGATTCCAAGAAGGGCTTCATACCAATGTCTCATGGCATGAGTCTCAGCAAGAAGCAGTGTTCGGCGACATCTGCTGAGCGAGAACGCATGAATAGAATTCCTTATGCTTCTGCAATAGGATCTACTATGTATGCCATGCTCTGCACTCGTCCAGATGTAGCTTACGCGTTAAGCATGACGAGTAGATACCAATCTGATCCAGGTGAAGTTCATTGGACAGCTGTCAAGAATATTCTCAAGTATTTGAGACATACTAAGGATAAATTCCTTGTGTATGGAGGAAGTAATGAGCTTGTGGTGAATGGATTCACCGATGCGAGTTTTCAGACAGACAGAGACGATTTCCGATCACAGTCTGGATATGTCTTCTGTCTAAATGGCGGTGTGGTGAGCTGGAAGAGCTCTAAGCAGAATACCGTAGCTGACTCCACAACGGAAGCTGAATATGTTGCTGCTTCAGAAGCGGCAAAGGAAGTTGTTTGGATCAAGAAGTTCATGACTGAACTTGGTGTGGTTCCTAGTATCTTGGAGCCAGTGGCTTTGTTCTGCGATAACAATGGAGCCATTGCTCAGGCGAAAGAACCCAGGTCACACCAGAAGTCCAAACACGTTGAGAGGAAATATCATCTGATTCGTGATATTGTCAATAGAGGTGATGTGAAGATCAGCCGAGTTCCGACAAACGAGAATGTCGCTGATCCTCTAACCAAGTCACTCCCAAGGCCTAAGCATGAGAGTCATACGACTGCTGTAGGCATTAGAGATCTTAAGATGTAATCTTGATTCTAGTGGGAGTTTTGGATTTTGTTTTAGTTATAATAAGACGCCCTTGTAAACATTCTTTTAGAAGTGTTTAATGAAATTTGATTTCAGCATTATTTATTGTGATCTAAATAATGGTCCCAAAATAAGTTTATGACATATTATAGGTCATCAAGTTGAGAACTTGATCATGAAACCCTATAAGTTAATAAATTATTTTGTCCCTAGTCGAGGTTGCAGAATCGGGACACTGACAACCGTTAGAGACTAGATTGTGAGGTGACTGTTGGCTAAGTTTCATGGAGCCAATGATATGATTATCGCAGTCAGTCACATAGATATATGTCAGTGGACATATGATCGGACATGACCCGCTAATGAGAAGTCTACAAGATAGTAATATTTGTGTCATAAGAGGTTCTCATTACGACTATAGAGTATAGTCCTTAGACCTGAGTTCATCATGCTTTCTTGCATATGAATTGGTACATTTTGACTTTGTCAAACGTCGATCCGTAACTGGCGGCTATAACGACACTGTTCAAGTTTATCATGAAGTGTGCGTTGAAACAGGGATGAAACAAGATGGAATTTTTCCCTCCTGAAAAACGGGAGATAAATATCTCAGGGCCTATCGAAGATTGAATACTGAGAGAATGTGTGGCCGCACTCAAACGAACTGTAGTTCAGTTGTTTGTAATGTTCAGTATGAGATCAGGAGTTCGATAAACACGATGTTGGCTTAATAAGGATGACACCTATCTTGCCTTATGCCAAATCGAGATATAGAGACAAAAGGATTATAGGAATTGATGATTCCAGTACAAGTGGGAGATTGTTGGGATAGTGTCCTGAAATCACACTTGTACTCACTCATGTGATAGTTGTGTGTCGAGATCAGACATTCGTATAATACTGGGCGTTTGCAATGCTTTGCTAGAAGCCTCTTGCATTCTGTAGGTAGTGGACTTACTGCCAGTATTATATGATCCTATAGGGTCACACACCTAAGCGAACTGGAAGCTACGACATGGGAATGATCATTGTGGCAATGATCATATTATGTGTATTGAAATACACATAAGAATCGATATAATGGTGTTGTGTCGATCGACACAGCTTGTGTGTCGGTCGACACAGTTCGGATTTTCCGAACAGGCTTTTCGGGTTATGGCTTAATTGAGTCTGGCCCGTTAAGCACGTTTAGGTCGAATAAAATCATATTAGTTCGACCTAAACAGGAGAGCCGTCCAGTTTTCTTAAAAGAAACACTAGACACACCAGACACCATCGATCCCCATTGATCCGGCATTAGCATCCCGTTTCCAGCGAGCGTGCGTGTGTATCTGGTAGAGGCAAAGCGTTGCGTTGCTCCACTGATCTCGTTCACCATCTTCTTCCGCTGCCAAAGGTAAGAACGAGGTTGGTTCTGAATTTCAATATAACAAACCCTAGATCCATCGGGATCCAACATCAAGTACTCCAAAGATACTGGTGGAGACTTTGTTGATGCTAAAGCTTATCGCCGTCTCATTGGTCGGTTAATGTATCTTCAGATAACAAGACCATACATTACTTTTGCTGTCAACAAACTCAGCCAATACTCAGAAGCTCCTCGCTTAGAACATCATCAAGCTGTTCTAAAGATCCTTCATTATGTCAAAGGAACAGTCGGCCAAGGCTTGTTTTATTCTACCAAAGCAGAGATGCAGATTCAAGCCTTTGCTGATGCGGATTAGGGCTCATGCCAAGATACTCGTCGTTCTACCTCAGGCTATTGCATCTTCTTGGGAACTTCACTGATCTCTTGGCGTTCAAAGAAACAACAGGTTGTTTCCAAAAGCTCTGCTGAATCTGAATATCGAAGCTTATCCTTTGTGTCTGACGAGTTGGTTTGGGTGACTAACTTCTTACTAGAGCTTCGCTTTGCTCTTGCTAAACCAACGTTACTCTTCTGTGACAATACAGCAGCTATTCACATAGCTCATAATTCAGTCTTTCATGAACGGACTAAGAATATTGAAATAGATTGTCACAGTGTACGTGAACGGCTTGTTGCTGGTTTGTTCAAGCTATTACATGTTTGGACTGATCTGCAGCTTGCTGATCCATTCACGAAACCACTCTACCCTGCTGCTTTCAATCGGTTAATGGGCAAGATGGGTCTTCTCAACATCTTTGTCCCATCTTGAAGGGCACTATTGTATATAGTGTTCATTTACTTTGTACATACGAACCGGTTTATAGTGGTTTTGGTTTAGCTTAGCAGTCAATTGTATATAAACAGATTTTGTATACATTTCATAATTAATCAATGAGATTATTTAGGTAAAACTTTCATTCCTGAGGGAAGATACTTGGAAGTGGATGTTTTGGAGCATCCTATAAAGCAGAGCTATCGAGCGTAGTAATGATGAAGATCCTAACGGAAAATTCCGAGCCAATTTCTTGCAAGGTGGTAACAAGAGTGGGTGAACTTGGGTTTCCAAGGGAGATGGGCAAGACAAGCAAATGTGAAGGACAGATTCTCTCAAACTCTTGAAGATCGGACTGAGCTGCTGTGAACCCGAAGTGGAGATTGTGGAGTTGAAAGAGCGGGAAGGGGATGATGACATATGTGAGTGAAACTGATGGGAGGTCATCTAAAGGAGTTTCAAGCGAGAACGTCAACATGTAGTGAGAAGACACAAGCGGTCGCTTTTTGTGCTGTATAAAACAAAAGATGTGTGGACATTTTACCTGTAGATGAAAGTTGGATCTGTGTTATGGCGTTTAATCTATCTGCAACACAAATGCATGAATATTACACTTTCTTCTTCCATCATTTTGAAGATCATGACATGATTTCTTCACATATGGCATGTAAACTGAACCTGCAATACATTCTTATTTACTTCCGTATGAAAATGCTCGTGATAAAAGAACATAGGCATCAAACCAGTGTCGAGGCTTTGGGGGGGGGGAAAAAAACAAGATCCACAATCACTAATCATGAGACTAGAATTTTTTTTTTGTCTTGCTTCCTTTAAGCGCAAGGGGAAAGCCAAGCAAACTTCATCCAACGTGTGATAGTAAAATGTATTACACGAGATTCTCAGGAAATGAGAGAAGTTCGAGGGTCAAAGTCACTATAACCAACATCGAATAGACAGAGACCTTCAGATGGAGCCGGAGGAGCTGTGGCTCTTCTGCATGAAGCTTCCAGCAGTTGTAACAATGCATCATTTTCCGCACCAGCAGCTGCTTCTCGGATTGATGTTGCTACAAGAACTCGAACCATCTGAAATTTACAGAGACATTTGTTTTAGTAGATTTTTAGGAATAAAATACTGTGAGCGAAGCAAAGCAACTTTGTCCGTGGTACAGCGATTGTTTGTCACTTTTGTAAGTTTAAAATAAACATTTCTTTACATAAACCTAAGCTTCTGCAACTTAAGTGCATTTGAAGCTAATATTAGGCTTAGTGTAAACACCTTGCGGAGAAATCTGTTAGCGACAAGCTCAACGCACATCACCCTTCTTCCTTCCACATAGTCCTGTTACAATTCATCAAAAGACATAATGTACTACCTAATCGCACCTGTAGGTCAAACTTACAATGAAAAAAACTAACGACAAGGATTAATCGAAAACCAATAAGCAATATACATTGGTTATATTTATCAGTCAGTAGCAATGATTACATTGTTCAACAGCTACTATCATATCTACAACAGTAGAATACGAGCTTTTAACCAAGTCTATGGTGTGGAGTACCTTTATTCAACAAATGGCATTAGACTGATGGGGTGCGAAGTAAAGAAATGACAAAATAGAATCGAAAACTTACAGGACAGGATAATCTAATCTCGACTGCCCGTGCATGGTACATGAAACATTCTGTAGGTGGACCTCTGCAACGTCAAGATAACATGATACGATTAACGTATCTGATTTGTATAGAACAAATTAAAAGGAAATGGAAAGTACTTGATTGATAATAAAGAAAGGTTACAAGAGAGATTTAAAGTGTCTCTCAAATTCGATCTCTCTAACCGTCACTCACCTTATATACTAATGACTATCTTAGGTTAAAGTACACCATTGACCCAGCCCACAAACTATAATTCATTAGCCTTATGGGTACGTGATGGGCTTCGTAGTTCACACGTATCAATACCGGCACCTTTGTAAATGACCTTGTCCCCAAGGTCATACTAAAGAAAGAGTTGTTCTATGCAGAACTGCCACTCCCAAGTACAGTCCAGATCATGCTTAAGCAACATGTGGATTCTGCTTCCCAAGGTGTTGGAGTCACCAAGGCTGAAATCAGAGGTGAGGAGAACAGTCTCGAAGAGGAGCAGGATGAGATCCTTGACAGGCTTGTCGCTCTTGTTTGCATCAACGCTCTTCCTCACTCCAGACACGATCGAGTTTTGTGGGTTGATTCCCATAGTCTTCTTTTTAGACATGTAACCAGCCCTGCTGCTACCTCCCAAGGCTTGAACCTTCATGACCCTCTCCACCTCAGCAGTCCAACCGTACTTATCACTGACGAGACAGCTCGTTGAGTGGACAACACGATCATACACAATGAACATCTCAACCTTGTCTCCCAACCAACCTTGATCATCTTCTTGCACATGTCCTCAAACTTCCCCTTGAGCTCGTTCTTCTTTTTCTTCTCATATTCGGTTTCCTCAAGTTTCATACCTTCTTGGGTGGTGGATATTAACTTCTTTCCCTCAAACTTCTTGAGCTGACTAATAGCGTACTCAGTACTCATCAACGGCGTCATCCGTGTAAATGACTTCGTAACTCTTCTTCTTGAGCTTCACAAGGATGAGAGATTTCTCTACAACGTTCTTGTTCTCGCCAGTGATGTAGTAGATGTCATTCCTCCTTCCTTCATCCTAATCACATAGTCCTTAAGACTAGTCAACTCATCTCCGCTCCTGGATGGGTAGTAACAAAGCAACTCAGAAATCTTGGTCCTGTTTTGGGAGTCCTCGTGGACTCCTAGTTTGAGGTTTTTGGAAAATGTCTCGTAAAAACTGTTGTAATCTTCTATGTTCTTAGCAATCTCCAAGAAGAGCTCACTGCACTCTTCCCACGGTACTTGCAGATAACTTTAGGAATAATGTTCTTCATTACCAGCTCTGTCGCATTAACTACCATTCTAGAGATTTCAAGCCACTGCATTCTTAGGGTTTCCTTTGCCCTGCCACACTTTAGAGATGAGAAATAAGCAATCACATTGCATTCTCTCAAATTCCTTCCCATGTTTTCGCATATGCCTCCTCCTTGCATTGCTTCAAAGTCACTGTGTTTAACACCAATCAGATGTGGAGCCAATTCCAGAATCTGATTTTCAGAGATGTGCCTCAAAACAGAACCTAAGTACTTGAACGCTTTGCTCTTCTTTGCACCCCCTGTCCAAAACATCATCCTTCTTACATAAAACATACGGTTCACCACCTCCTTTGTATCCTTGTTTCAGGTTTCTCTTTCACTTTCCATAAGCAACACATCACTAAACATGTGAACACATTCTCTTTTACTCCTGCACTTGTAACTGGCCATTTGTTTCTCCAGCACTTAAGAAAATCATGCTTGAGTGTGTGTTGTCATCTAAGTTCATCATCAAGAGAATATCTAAGTTTACTTTTCCTTTAGTGTACTTAGATCTTTTAGACTTGGTAACCTTCATCTTCTTTCTCTTGCTCTTCTTCATTACTCTTTTTTTTTCACTCATAGGCATTATGTCAAACATCCGGTAGACGTTTATCTCCCTTAGCCCCTCTTTGTTTTCCTCCCTTAGGCTTGTGCATTTCCTTTCGCTCCGTGTTTACAAACCCAAACCACTCATTCCCACAACCCAGTGATGTTTCCCCCTTTCCAGATCTCTGATTCTCTTCTAAACACTTATGGATCTCCGAAATACATTTCTTCCATTTCTTCTTCTTTTTTGTGTTCCTGTTAAGCTCCTCTGTTTGTTCTTCTTCAGCTGCTTTCATCGCCTCTGGCGCAGAGATAGTCTCCTCCGGTTTCTGAACCTGATCGACTCTCTTCCGAGATCTTCCGACATCACTGTCGATCCCTCCCATGGTATGGATCTCATCTCCTTCCATTTTCTTCTCCTCCAGAAGTTGATCCTATGTTCCAGATCGGCGATCTTGCTAGCTAGGATGTCAATCTGACGTCGTTCAAATGTCTCGCTGCAAATTCTTCACAGTCTCCTCAAGGATGTCAATCACGGTTTTCTTCAATGAATACATGATTTGTCCCTTGGCTCATAGCTTGTTCTAATACCATTGATACGATTAACGTATATGATTTCTCTAGAACATATTAAAAGGAAATGGAAAGTACTTGATTGATAATAAAGAAAGGTTACAAGAGGATGTAAAGAGTCTCTCAGCTCTCCATGAACATGATGACCAAATTCGATCTCTCTAACCCTCGCTACCCTTATATACTAATGACTATCTTAGGTTAAATGACACAATTGACCCAGCCCATAAACTATAATTCATTAGCCTTATGGGTATGTGATGGGCTTCGTAGATCACACGTATCATAACACAAGCAAGAAACCATTTAGACTACAAAATTATGCCAATCTACTTATTCAAATAACAAGAATAAGAAAGGTAATTTTCATGCTTGTAAGAAATTGATCTATAACTTTTGCGATGCTAAAAATAAAATAAAAGAACCAGTGTGAGCTCTTACTCGTTTCTTGCAGCTTTTGTATCCCGGGCAAACATCTTGTAGGATAATAGTTTTCCTTGAAGCTGCTGTAAAAGTTGATCAACCTTCCCTACACTGAAGTCACTTGGTTTTTCTACTACTTCAAGCGCATTCACTTTTCCGGTTTCCTCACTTTGAAGCTCATCATCCTCACTTACCCCTTCGGTATTCTCTCCACTTAAGATCCCATTTCTTTGCTTTATGTGCTTCTCATCAAAGATAAAATTCTCAGGATTTTGCCCACTGTCGCACAATGGCTCAGCATCCAAGGGAAAGATATACAAGTAACGCCTCCATTTTGCAGAAAAATTTGGGTGAAATGCTCGGGAAACCTGCAGTTTCAATTCATAGTTCCGAAAATGCGAGTAAAACATTCTTTTTTTTTCAGAAAAAAAAAACTAGAAGGGAAGCAAAATCATCCTGAATGAAAAGTATACCTTAGAGATTGACACGACCCTAAGTTTCCCAGAAGCATCTTTATTGATAGCATCTTCGATATCAATGGGTTCAATGTCTTTTCTCCAAGTATCTAAGAGAAAACCTTAAAATTAGACAACCATCTCGTAATGACTTTTCTGTTGACTGGAGTAAGAACCTACTAGCACGACCAAACAGTCGCACAGAACACATATGCAAATGTTTTTCTCTTACTTATTAGTTACTTGGGGGAAAGAAAAGCCATTCAACTACATTGCTAGGAATATGACTTTAACGTACAGAAAGAACAAACTTGATTAAGAGCAGAGACTCCTTTGTCGGTTCTTCCAGCAACAAGTACACGACCTTCTAATGGTTTACATTTTTTCTTGAGCAGTTGGGCTTTCTTTTCATCAACAAATTCCCCGAGAGACTTCTCTACTACACTTTAAAAACCAAAAAAAAATCTAGATTAATCAATTGTAAGGAAATGAGCAAATATATAAGGGACCACGAGTCTTGAAACTAAGGAATGTTTGGTGCTTCTGCTTCTAAACTTAAATGAATCATTTATGTTTTTAGAGAACTGGCCGTAAACATAAAAAAATAACTACACAATGTTTTTCTAAAACGACAGATATACATGGTTCGCTCTTAATGCACAAAGATTGTCAATGTTTTGATAAATTCAAAAATCTGAAAAGATGACACATTACCTCTGAACAGTGTGTAAGTCAGGCTGTTTCTGCCATCCATCAAAGGAAGCTCCATTGTACGAAAGCACTATTTTAAAATTAACTCTTTCCCACCTTCCAGTCCTTCCGTCTTTTCTAGCAGAAGTGTTCAATTGAGTATCCAGAGACAACCCTTCAGTTTTACAATCATCATGGACCAAAGATTTCTAAAGGAGGAAAAAGGACAATCAACTTAAGTAAGGAGGATGATACAAGCCATCTTGAAAACCTAACTGCTGCAAAAAGAAACTAACTTTCGGCTCAAACAGTTTCAGGACTGAAAGTTTCCCTTCCACTGCGTTTGAGTAGAAATCAAGAACATGTCTCCATGACCTATCATACATAAACCGGAAGGTCTCTCTACAGAAAAAAAAATCACAGGAACAAAAAAACTGATGACTGAGAGAAATAAAAAAGAGGAGCAAACCCAAAAAGACTAAGAGTGTTCTGTTTTGGTGTAACGTGTTCTCATTTTTCAACTCAATGAAGAACTTGTACTGGTCCACAAGAGTTATTTCTCAAGAACAACATAGTTAAATCGTAGTCTGAATTCCTCTGATAAGGTTTCGGACCAATAATTGATCATCAATTTCTTCCAAACAAGTACAATAACCAAAAGGTCCCAAATCAGAAAGATGCTATTTGACAATAAACTGATAAATTTCCCCATTTCCAAAGGACGTGTAAGTTTCGATAACGAATTAAAAGAAAATGTACCGGTCCACAAGAGTCAGTTGTTGTCCTAGACAACATAGCTACATCATTGTCTGAATAATTCCTTTTTTGCGAACAAGAACAAAAAAGATACAATAACTAGATTAACCCTAAACTAGTTCCGAATCAGAAACGATCCTAGTTCAGAAGATGATGATGATAAACTCAAACCTGGCGTTCCACCGAAGATTGCTGCAGGCATCGGCGTGGTGGTAATGAACGTAGACTCTACTCGCCATTGTGAGATTGATTGACCTAGCCGTAGCTGTTTGAGCAGTAGATTTGTGTTATTGACCACCCATTGTTTGGGCTTTGTTATTGGGCTTAATCATTGGTCCATGTTTGTGGATGAAAGCAAGCTTCAAGTCCATTTAATTTAGTTGGAATTGGGCAGCAAAAAAATTGAAAGGGGAGGGGGGAGAAACGTATTCAAATGTTATATTTTTGGGGGAAATCAAAAGTTTAAAAATTTAGAGGAAATTAGACAGAAGTTGAATTATATGGGAGGTGTAGGTAGTCAATCTACTATAGGAGAGTATCATGTAATACCATAATTCAAACCGAACCCGAACGAACATTTGCGAAAACTTTTATATAGTTTGGATAGTTTTTTTACCGGATTTGGGATAACTCAAATACTTTCGAGATTTTCAGGTATCGAATCCGAATGGATATCCAAACATCAACCCTATAATTTAATTAGATTTTCGATTTTAAGATGGAAAATCCATGTTACTAAAAATAAAATTTATTAATTATAAAAATAAAAATAATTAATTTAGTACAACATTAAATCGTGTAAGCGAATAAATATCAAAATTACTTGTTTGAAAATTTAGACTTTTCAAAATTATCCAAACATTTAGTTTTATAATTTTCTCAAAACTAACTAAATATTTTAGGAATTCAAGACGAATTAGGCATAAACTAAATTATAAAGGAGGATATAGGCAATCAGCTCTTAAACTTTCGTTAATTTTCTCGTTCAAAGTTCTGCGATTGTACAAATTCCTTCTTTATACACACAAACATAAAACCCTACAGAAACTTATGTGGCATCAATTTGAATATGTTGGAAACATCAAAATGATTTGCGGTTAAAAAAAAAAAAAAGATTTGCGGTTGAGATTGAAATCAAATTTTCTCTACTCAATGCTCTTCTTCTTAGGTTATTTGATTCTCCTCCATTTTTCTTTACCTCCAAATTTAAGACCGTTGTAGTTTGTTTACTTTCAGTCTTGGACTTGTCTTCAGTTGTGAGCTTATTCATATTTTGGACCTGTGGTTGATCATTTTATTGTTTGATCTTGGGTTTCATACAACTTGGCACAAACAGTGACATGCATTGTTCAAATTCCTCAAACTTGCTGTATGAGCTGTTCGAACACCAAGTTTGGATCACAAGGAAGTAAAATCAGCACATGGAAGAGATTTGGTAAAGATATCCTCTAATTGTTGGTGAGGTTGAATATTTTAACTAGTGTGGGACTGATTTTATCCCACTTGGTTCCCAACCAAAACGCATAGTGTCATTCTCCTTGAAACAAGCGAACAACAACTTTAAAAACATAACACAAAGACTACTTGCCATGTCCATATCTATTAGGATCGGTTACTCACTTTGATGGGATGGTTTAATTTCTAATGTCACTGCTTCGAGAACATCCATCACCACAACGCCTTTCCAACTTGAGCCAATGAAATACCATATATTTATAATGGTTCACACTGACGTTTAGCCATGTAAACACATGAAACGAAACGTGTCATATATGCTACCTCTAAATTTTTAGAACAACTCTCATCCTTCAAATGCCTCTAACTTGAATGTGATGTTCCACTTCAAAATAGATTCTTTATAATGATTTTCTATTACCATGCCACAGTAGGTCCTTCAATTCTAAATAAATTCACCTAAAT
This sequence comes from Orychophragmus violaceus, assembly GCA_030180135.1. Classification (NCBI taxonomy): domain Eukaryota; kingdom Viridiplantae; phylum Streptophyta; class Magnoliopsida; order Brassicales; family Brassicaceae; genus Orychophragmus; species Orychophragmus violaceus. The sequence continues at coordinate 17,274,852 of CM058236.1, forward strand.
GATTTTCCATTACCGTTTCATTACGGCGATGACTGTTGCACATGCATATATCCTTGCCATATCTTATGTTGTAAGAAGATGATAGCCATATCCATTATGACTTCCTAACATGTGTCGAACAATTTATTGCACTCACTCGATTGCCAACATGACCTCCAACTGAAGATTTCATACTTTTTCATTTTGTTATATTGTTTTTGATACATATGGTGCAACACACCCACACATTCTTTATCAATACATAAGGGTCATGTGCCGAAAGAGGAACAAGGCTGTGAAGATGGGGGTTGCACCCCCTAAGGTTCTGAATGAGGAAGAATAAGTTGAGTTTCTAGAATTTATGGAATAAGCTGCTAATTAAGGATTTGTTACACATAACTGGCAGAGGCACATGTAGACTAGGAATTTTTATCAATTGTGTGATCTCATGTTCAAGGGGAGAGAGAAACTCCATTAACAAAATATTGTACTTGTTTCCTTCTATCAATATATATCTTCCTTTTTATTTTCTTGTTCAATCCAAATTGTTAAGGTTTCCCATAACAACTTGGTATCAGAGCGAGAAACGATCAAAGGGAAAGGATGCCGCTGAAACCGCGTGAACTTAAGTTGGCAGAGCAGGTCCTCTAGGATGCGAATCGGATCATGACATTGGAGCATAGTATGTCATGGATGTCAATACTAGAGCAAGCTATGGTAACGATGCAACAACATATGCAAATCCAGACCAGTAAGATGGGGATCCTAGACCGATTGGAGCAACATTTCAACAAAGAGAAAAAGTTAAGAAGCGTTTTCTTGAATCAGATAAGAGGAAGAAGCATCAAGTGGAGGAGACTTCGTCCGGAGACGTGATTGTCAGTGGTGGTAGCCCTTCTAGTGGGGGGGAGAAGAGCCAGATCGGCACATCGCTCCCGGCCATGATCGCTGGAAAGGAAAGTCCAGTAGAAAAATCAGGGCTGACGTTGGAGAAGAGTCAGACAAAGTGTCATGATGCGTCACGAAATCAGCCTCTGACCAAGCGTATCGAGATTCCACTGTTTGACGAAGATAATGCCGAAAGTTGGGTCCTACGTGTGGAGTAGTTCTTCGAGTTCAGTGAATTTACGGAAGAAGAGAGGTTACGAGCTGTAAGAATGTGTGTTGACGGGGACGCGTTATTATGGTATCGATGGGAAAGGGATAAAAACACATTCCAAAGTTGGGGTGAGATGAAGTTTTCGGTGTTAGAGCAGTATTCGACGTCGTGGGATACCACATCGAGAGAAAGGCTGCCCACGCTCCGACAAGAAGGGACGGTGAAGGATTTATGTCGGGACTTTGCGTCTCTCGCCGCGAACTCTCCAGAACAGACAAAGCCGGTACTGGAGATGGCGTTCATGATCGGACTTAACCCGAATATATCCGAGCGGGTGTAAAGATGTTCGAGGCAAGGAGCTTGAAGAAGATGATGAGCTTATCCAAAATGGTCAAAGTAGGGTCAGCGCATGACGAGTTACCATCGGTAAGTTTGAACAGAGGAGGTAATCGTTCATACATGCCCAATAATGAATGGTCCCTCAATCATTCAATGACTAATATGCCTGGTCAACATCAACCCAAGCCCAACAACAACATAAGCAATGGCCAAACAATGACGTATCATGGTCAGCCTCAGAAAAACTCTTTGATGAATAATCGCTTGAAACCGCCGTACAGAAGGTTGACCTCGCCGGAAGTTTCTCGGTGGAAAGCGGAGGGGTTGTGCTTCAAGTGTGACGAGAGGCATAACGCCAACCACCACTTTCCAAGGAAGGAACTCATGGTGTTAATCATACAAAATGACTAAAGTGAGATGGAGTGCACAGAGGAACCCTGCAAAGTGGAGGCGGAGGTGGCAGAGGTGGCAGAGCTTTCGATGAACTCCGTCGTCGGAATGTCTTAACTCCGAACGATGAAATTAAGAGAAATGATTCAGGAAAAATAAGTCATTGTGTTAATCGATAGCGGAGCTTCTAATAATTTTATTTTTGAGAAATTGGCTATCAAATTGGGGATAGAGGTGAAGAAATACGAGCTATGGTATCATAGTGGCTGGAGATGTCACAATGAAGGGAAAAGGAGTGATTCATTGAGCCGAACTAAAGTTACCCAAATGTACCATTGTTACAAGTATTCTGTCACTTGAACTTGGAATTGCACACATTATCTTGGGGGTACAATGGCTAGATACGCTGGGTGAGATGAGGGTGAACTGGAAGTTACAACAGATGAAGATACGGGTGGACGATGAGTGGGTGAAATTGCAAGAAGGTGTCATTGAAGGCGTTTTGTAAGGCGTAGGGGAAAGAAGGTGAAGAAGTTTGGGTCGAGTATGGAGGGCTAAAGATGGACGAGGAGGATAAAGCAGTGCATAATCCGGCTTACTTGAGCAAGTTGTTGGACCAGTTCATGAAAATCTTCACGGAACCAGGAGGGTTACCACCGTCAAGGGGTCGAGAACACTCGATTGTGTTGGAGGCAGGGACGAGTCCAGTAAGTGTCAGACCATTTTGATAGCCTCAATCACATAAGAAGGAAATTGAGAAACAAGTGTCTACTATGCTGTCAGCAGGGATCATACAAGAGAGCAGCAGTCCCTTCTCGATTCCTGTCCTATTGGTGAAGAAGAAGGATGAGAGTTGGAGATTCTTCGTCGACACAGAGCTCTCAACAGCATAACCGTGGCTGAAAATTTTACGATCCCAATGATAGACCAACTGCTGGAAGAGTTGCACGGTGCTCTCATTTTCTCCAAGTTAGACTTGCGGTCAGGGTCACCAGATACAAGTAAAGGCTGAGGATGTACACCATACGGCATTCCGTACACACGATGGGAACTACGATTTTCTAATGATGCCTTTCGGTTTACCCAATGGACCGACAACCTTTCAGTCATTGATCAACAAGGTATTCCGGCCACTCATGAGGAAGTCTGACTTAGTATTTTTTGATGACATATTGTTGTATAGCCGCATTGAGGAGGAACATAAGAGGCATTTAGGGGCAGTGTTGTCAACATTAGAGCGACACCAACTCTATGCCAATTTCAAAAAGTGCCAATTTGGGAGTAGACAAAATGAGTATCTTGGACATGTGATTTCAGAGAATTATGTAAAAGTTGATGCATTAAAAATCAAAGATATGGTGGAATGGCAGGAGCCACAGAATGTCAAAGAATCGAGAGGGTTCTTGGGATTGATGGGGTACTAAAGAAAGTTTGTTGATGGAGATTGTCATATAGCTGAACCGCTGACATCTTTGTTGAAGAGAGACAAGTTTCACTGGGGTAGTGAGGCGGCAGTGGCTTTCAGACATTGAAACATGCTATGGTGTCGGTTCTAGTTTTAGAAATGTTGGATTTTTCAGAGCTGTTCATGGTGGAGTATGACACATCAGGGTAGATCTGGGGGCAGCGCAGATGCAGAAACAAAGACCTATAGCGTTCTTTAGCCAAGTTTTAAAAGAACGACAAAGGTTGAAATCAGTGTATTAAAGGGAGTTGGTGGGGGTTTTTTTCTCCATACAAAAATGGCGTCATTACCTTCTCGATAGGAAGTTCTTGGTCCGAACTGACTAGAAGAGTCTTATGTTACTGATGGAGCAAAGGGAGATCAACGTTGAATATCAAAAATGGATCACGAAAATATTGAGGTTTGACTTTGACATTCACTACAAGCCTGGATTGGACAATAAGGCGGCATATGCATTGTCGCAGAAAGGGATCATACCAGACCTGTTCGCAGATTCTCTGTGCCTACAACTATTCACTTGGAAGAGATATGTGGAGCAGTAGACAAGGCTCATGAGTTACATAATCTCATCACCGAAATCAGATTAGATGCAGCTTGCTATCAGGATTATGCGATAGTTCAAGGAAGATTACTCCAAAAAGGGAAACTGGTATTGCCAAGGTCTTCTCAGTTGGTTGGGGTTATCATGAGGGACTTCCATTATGGGAAAATGGGTGGTCATGGAGGTGTTGTTAAGACGCATAATAGGACCAGCAACTTGTTCTTTTGGGAAGGTATGATGACGAATATCATGAGGTTTGTTTCTTCGTGTCAGATTTGCCAACACCATAAATACTCAACCTTGGCTCTAGGGGGATTGCTACAGCCTCTTCCAATTCTAGAACAGGTGTGGGAAGATTTCTCCATGAATTTTGTGGAAGGTTTGCTAAGGTCAGATGGATATAAGGCAGTGATGGTGGTGGTTGATCGCTTGTCAAAATACACACACTTCATTCATCTCAAACATCCATTCACTATAAGAAAACAGCAGCGTAGCTTCATATTCAATCGTAGCTATCATTGATTTTACGTAGCTACGCTGTCATTTGCTACGGATAGATACGATTGGTATTCACGTCTACAAGCTCGACGCTATAGTATTTTCGTAGCTATCTGCAACAACATTTATACGAAATAGCTACGAGTAACTCCGTAGCTAATAGCTACGAATAGCAAGAGCGTACATTCATAGCTATTATAGTTATGAGTAGCTACGACATCGGTTTGTAGCCTTAGCTACGAATAGTTACGATTTTTTCCGTAGCTATATGCTGTACCATTATAAAAAAGAAAAAAGAAATTAGTTTTATTTAATTTACTATTTATAATAATATATAATTACAATAAAAAATTAATAAACAATCTTAAAATTAAAAAATACAAAATCGTAAAAAAAATCACAAAATAGGAAGGAACGTCGGCTCCGTGACGCCGGAAAATAACTCCAGCGGTCACCTCAGTCACCACCACCGTCTTCGTCTTCTCTCTCACCCTCGTCTTCGTCTGAAATTCACGACGGCCTCCGTGAAGGCCACCATCTCCTCTCTCTGAGATTCGCCAGAGAAGAGCTTGGTTTGCCACCTCCTTTACCCGTTTCTCTGCTTCGTCTTCCTCTTCTGGTCTGCTTCATCTTCGTTCTCTTTCTGGAAACAAGGCGGCGACTGGGTTTGGAGTATGAGCCTATGAGGTTTGGATCTGGAAACACGTTAAAAAACACGGCTGTGGCGGGAGCTGCGGAGGAGAACGTCCTCCGGTCTTCGTCTTCGCCTCTCTCACTGCGGCTCCGGTGACACGATTTGTTTTCGTCTTCGGCCGACGACGAGAGTGTGGAGGAGGGAGATCGGACCGACTTCCTCTTCGTCTAGCTCTGATACGTCTTCGTCGCTATCGATCTCCATCTTCTTCTTTGTGTATCTCTCAATAATGAATTGAGGAAAGTGGCCAGGGTAATTAAGTTAAGGAGATGAAGAATAGATCACTCATTCATGTGAACTAGAATAAAGATCTGGAATTTATGGTGAGATTTTTTCTGAGATAAGTGTTGAGCTCTCGACAGTGTAGGGACAAAAAGAAGGGTTACTTTTTAGATTTAGGGTTTTCGAAATAAAGAAGAAATAGGAGAAAGTAATGAACGGTTGTGATTTAGTTTGATATATAGATCTACGGTTCAAATGACGATCCGCGTGATAATGCTCTCAACCAATAAGAATCTTTTGGTGGTTCTAATATATAATAATGACAAAATGGCATACAAAATAGAAAAATGGTTAAAAATATTTTTTAGTTTTAAATTTAAAATTATCAAATATCAAAACTTTTTAAAAAGTTTAAAATATTAAAAATAATTTAAAAATAATAAAAATGAGTTTATGTAATACTTAAAATTATTGAAAATAACAAAATGATTAAATTTTATTTTATCTTTAGTTTACATGTTTTTATTAATTATAAAAGTGTTAAATTTTAGTTATGAGTATATATAAAAATTTAAGTGATTATTTAAAAAACCTTTAATTTATGGTTAGTATTATATATTAGTAGTTTTAAAAAAAAAATACAAAAGTAAAAAAAATTAAATTAATTATATATAAAGTATATATGTAAATGATTTAAGTATTAATTTTATGTATATATAGCTAATAGTTATATTTTGATTTTATAGTTTATAATTAAGAGTAAGGTTTTAAGTATGATTATGGTTTAAAGTATAGGGTTTGTTTAGGGTTTAGAGTTTTATGTATTAGTTTTCTTTATACTATAGATTTTAAATATTAGTTTTATGTATAAATAATTAAATTTTATATTTTAATTTATAATTTATGATTAAAATTTAAGTTTATAGTATGATTATGGTTTAGAGTATAGGGTTTAGAAGATTGTGTTTAGGGTTTAAGTTAATGTTTGAAATAATGGATTTGTAAAATATATATATATATATATATATATATATTTTTTTTTTAATAATTTTAATTTTGGATATGTTATAATAATTAGAATGATATTAGTTATATTTTTTTTTATATTTTAGGGGTTTGAGGTATGTTTAGGGTTTAAAATAGCTACAGATAAAGTCATAGCTATATTGTAAAGACATGGATAGCCACAAATAAAATCGTAGCTATACCATATATATATATTTAAATATTTGTTAGACATAGCTGCAAATAAAATAAGTTGTAGCTATTTTTACACGTTTTATGTCGTAGCTAATCGTGGCTATATGTTTCCACGAATTTTCCGTAGCTATCCGTGACTATTTTGTTACGAACAACCACAAATTTATTTCATGGCTAGATAGCTACGGATAGCTACGAAATAGCTACGGATTTTGATTTTTTCAGTCACAGCTAATTCGTAGCTATCCGTAGCATGAAAAACGTAGCTATGAAAAATCCGTAGTTGGGCCGTAGCTACGCGGCAGTTTTCTTGTAGTGATTCTCTGCACGAGAAATAGCTTTGGTTTTCATTCAGAACATTATCAAGCTGCATGGGTTTCCGAGGAATATTGTGTGTGACAAGGATACCGTGTCACCAATCTATTTTGGAAGGAGATTTTTCGGAAGTAGGGAACAAAACTCTGCTTCAGTACAACTTATCACCCCCAGGCTGATGGCCAGACATAGGTGACAAACCGTGGAATGGAGACATACTTGCGGTGTTTTGCTAGTGATAAACCGAAGTCGTGGTACAAATTCCTTCCTTGAACTGAGCAGAGTTACTACTCCTCATACCATTCAACTATTGACATGACTCTTTTCAAAGCTGTCTATGGGCTGGAGGCACCAACTCTGTTGAAATTTGGAAATGGCTCTACTCACAATGCCGAGTTGGAAGCACAATTGATTGAAAGATATGGAGTTCTACAGCTGCTCAAGGAACACTTACACAAGGCTCAACAAGTGATGAAACAGAAGGCTGATCTTCATTGTCGAGAAGTGGAGTTTCAGGTGGGAGATCTGGTCAACCTCAAGCTGAGACTATTTCGTCAGAAAACATTGGCCAAAAAGATCAATGAAAAGCTGGTTGCTAGATTCTACAGGCCGTTCGAAGTAGAAGCCAATGTCAAGAAGGTAGCTTATCGCTTGAAACTGTCAGCTGAAGCAAAAATACATAATACCTTTCATGTATCTTAGCTGAAGAAAGCAGTTGGAGAGTCGTTGGGACAAGTATCACTTCCATCTAACTCACGGCTGAAGGAATACTGCAGGCAAAACCAGAGAGGGTGTTGGATGCAAGAGTTAATCAGGCTACAGGACAGCATGAGGTGCTGGTTAAGTGGAAGGGCTTACCAGAATTGGACTGTACTTGGGAATGAGTTAGTAAGATGCAGAAACAGTTTTCTACTCTCGACTTTGGGAACAAGGTCGGTTTCAATGGAGGGGGTATGATACATATGGTGCAACACACCCACCCATTCTTTACCAATACAGAAGGGTCACATGCCGAAAGAGGAACAAAGCTGAGAAGATGGGGGCTGAGTGAAACGTCCTGACCCAATTTTTCCCACCCGAAGGTGTGTCTAGGTCGACTTCCTCGACCAGACTTAGGCCAATTTCGAATTTTCCATACTTAGAATTATTTTGCGTTTTCAATCCGAACTAGACAAGCATTTTTAAGCATAAAATGAACTTAGATAGATTTTCGAGGTTTAAGTACAATGATCAGTTTTGCCACTAAGCTATTACATTTATACTTAACCAATCTACCCAAAGTCTAACCATCCTTTCCATCCAGCCGCCTTTAGTCTCGCGCCTAAGCCTTCTCAGAACGATCACCTGCATCCACAAAGGAGGCATAAGTAAACGGATTGCTTAGTGAGAGCGGTCGTCCCGTCTCACTTAGCCATAGAAAATCACGCAACAAGCCATAATTCAGTCAGTCTATCAAGCTTATCATCAGTAGAGACACTTAATCCGATCTGATTGTTTCAAGGCAATGAGCCAGCATCTCAAGGCAAGAAACCAACCAATCAATCAAGTAAGCAGAAACAGAATGGCCTGAACAGATAAACGCTTAACCCGATCTGATCATCCCGAGTCAACAAGCCATCTTCTAGGATCCAGCATCAAGCCTTAACGAGCAAACTGCCCATAAGCGCATCTGATCTAAGATGCTTGAAGAAGGGAATCGATCAATCAGTTAAGTCTCAGCAGGAAACAGAAGTATCGATAAGCAAGCAATCTGAACAATCCTAGCCAACTAGACTCGATGAATCTATGCAAGCAGTCGATTAATTTATAGCCACGGTCACACACTCACCTTAGTCTTTCAGTTCGTTTGATGAGAGCGGTTTCCTGGCACCTCTTGTGCTCGAATCCAACAGACAATCACCGATCCAATCAGTCCAGCAATCCAGCCAATCGCTTATCCAACTCTCGGCCAAATCTTCACTTTTCTCAGTCTAAACGCTTAAACTCTTAAGAATCTCTCTCTCGATCTTTCTGAGTTCTTTTGCGGGAAAAAGTGATCAATAATCGTGTAAGGACGATTTTTATCAGACTTGGGACAGTTTTACTCAAGCCAAAACCGTCCAAAACTTCTTCCGCGTCTTTCTGATTGGCCAAGCTAATCCAACTGCCTTTCCCGCGCTTTCAACACTTGGCTGCGCGAGTTTTCACATAAACCTGTTCCCGCTCTTTCTTCCTTGGCCAAAATGCTGCGTTTCAGCCAATAAACGTTCCCGCCCAAACTTGGTCGAATAATAACCCCGCGGACTGAAGCTTGGTCCGACAATCATAACCGCCCTGTCTGAAAGCCTACCAAACTTGTCCGAATGCTGACCAAGCTTGTCTGAATCTCGACCAGTCATCTCAACAACTCACTTTTGGTCTGAAAATCACGGTCTGAACTCTTCCAGCTCGTTTCAGCTCGGCTTTCACACAGTAAGCCTTACTTATCAGATGAACCCCCAAGTTTTTAATATTCCCTGCCTTAAAAGGCCATTCTGAATGACCATCGATAACCCAATCCGTTCATCCTTGATCTTATTTCGTTCATCCTTAGAACGCGGGCGTTACAACTCTCCCCCACTTGGCTTAGACTCATCCTCGAGTCTTACTCTTCTTGCCCGGAGTTTCCTTAAGTTTCTCGAACCACTTAGGAAATTCAGGTTGCATCTTTGCTTTTGGTTCCCTTGTTGTTTCTTCTTCACCATCACAATCCCAAACGACTTGGATCATCCTTACGTTCTTTCTTCTTCCAACATTCTTCATCTTTTCATCCAAAACTCTGACTGGTCTTCATTCCACTGTCAAATTTTCCCTTAAGTCCGAAGGTGGTTCAGAAACCACATTATGCATGTCACTTATGCATTTCCTTAGCATAGAGACATGGAAAACGTTATGGAACGCGTACATTGCTGGAGGTAATTCCAACTTGTAAGCCACTTCCCCGACTCTCTCCACAATCTTGTACGGTCCCATATACCTTGGACTTAACTTTGCATTCTTTGTTGCTCGATCTTTTCCTTTGTATGTGACTGTTTTGAGATAGACCATATCTCAAACCGCAAATTCCAACTGTTTCCTCCGCTTATCAGCATAACTCTTCTGTCTATCTTGAGCTTCTTTCATCTTAATCTTCAGCACCCTTATTCTTTCAGTTGTTTCTTCCACAAAGTCTAGGCCAAAGATACTTCGTTCACCCACTTGTGTCCAACACAACGGTGTTCTGCATGGCCGTCCATAAAGTGCTTCATAAGGCGACATTCCGATACTAGCTTGGTAGCTATTGTTGTAAGAGAATTTTGCCAGATGCAAGTATTGATCCCAATTACCGCCCCAATCCAGAACACAAGCTCGCAACAAATCTTCAAGTGTCCTGATCGTCCTCTCTGACTGTCCATCTGTCTGATGATGATAAGATGTACTCATATGGACTTTTGTCCCCATTGCCTTCTGCATTGCTTTCCAGAAGACTGAACTGAACTTTGCGTCATGGTCTGACACAATACTCTCCGGCACTCCATGCAATCTCACGATCTTCTCCACATATAACTTGGCCAACACTGCCGTATTATCCATCTTGTTGATCGCAAGGAAATGTGCTGACTTAGTCAGTATGTCCACGATAATCCAAATTGCATCCTTGCCATTCCGCATTGGCAATCCCATCACGAAATCCATCGTGATCTTGTCCCATTTCCACTCTGGAATGGGTAAGCTTTGCAACAATCCGCTTGGAACTTGATGTTCAGCCTTAACCATCTGACATATAGGGCATCCAGCAACCCACTTAGCAACCTCACGCTTCATTCCAACCCAATGATAATACCGCTTCATATCACGATACATCTTAGTTGTTCCTGGATGTATCGAGAATCTTGACTGATGTGCTTCCTTAAGGATTTCATCCCGCAACTCCTGATCCTTTGGAACACAAACTCGGCCATTTACCAAAATCGCCCCATTGTTTGATTTCTGATACTCAGTCTTTTCTTTTCCTGCCTCATCGATCAAATCTTGATCCTTCTCCTGAGCTAACCGCACTCTGGTCAAAAAATCTGCTTGATCTGCTGCACTTAAACCCAATGGTTCCACTTCGTCGGTCAAGGCAGTCAATCGCAATGTACTGATCATACTGACTAATCCGTCCATGTCTTTCGCTGAATCTGAAGCCACTCGCTTCCTGTTCAACGCATCAGCCACTGAGTTTGCCTTTCCCGGATGGTAGGCAATATCTAAATCTTAATCCCCCACTGTCTCCATCCATCTTCTCTGTCTTAACTTCAATTCCGGCTGTGTGAAGATGTACTTCAAACTCTTATGATCCGTGAAGACTTGGACCTTTGCACCATAGAGATAAGACCGCCAAATCTTAAGGGCAAAAACAACTGCGGCCATCTTAAGGTCATGAGTCGGATAGTTTCCTTCATGCTTCCTTAACTGTCTTGATGCATAGGCGATCACCTTGCCTTTCTGCATCAGAACGCATCCAAGCCCAACTCTTGATGCATCCGTATAAACCACATAAGGCTCACCGTCCATAGGCAAAGCCAATATTGGAGTACTCGTCAGCATATCCTTTAGCTTAGAGAAACTCGCTTCACAGTCCGCCGACCACACGAACTGAACATCCTTCCCAGTCAGTCGAGTCATTGGCTGAGCCATGCTCGAAAATCCTTTAACAAATCGTCGGTAGTAGCCAGCTAATCCCAGAAAACTCCTTATCTCTGTCGGATTTCTTGGTCTAGGCCAATCCGCTATTGCCTTGATCTTTTCTGAGCCACTCCCTTGTCCGAGACAACATGACCCAAGAATCCGATTTCCCTTTGCCAAAAGCTGCATTTACTGAACTTAGCAAACAACTGATGTTCCCGCAGTCTGTCCATAACCTTCCTCAAATGAGCCTTGTGCTCTTCCTTATCCTTGGAGTAAACCAAGATATCATCAATGAAGATGATAACGTATTCATCCAGGCAGTCTCTGAATACGTTGTTCATTAGCTTCATAAAAGCTACCGGTGCATTAGTCAATCCGAAGGGCATAACCACGAACTCATAATGCCCATACCTCGTCCTGAAGGCTGTCTTCAGAACGTCTTGCTCAGCTACCGGAATCTGATGATAACCCTGAGCCAGATCGATTTTTGAAAACCAAGTAGCACCTCTGAGTTGATCCAATAACTCGTCTATCCTTGGAAGAGGGTACTTGTTCTTCACAGTTACTCTATTCAATCCACGGTAATCGATGCAAAGTCTGAAACTTCCATCTTTCTTCTTGACAAACAAAACCGGTGCGCCCCAAGGTGAACTGCTTGGTCGCACAAACCCTTTCTCCATCAATTCACTTAACTGTTTCTTTAGCTCGGCCATTTCTGCCGGAGCCATCTGGTAAGGAGCTTTAGAGATTGGAGCCGTACCAGGCTCAAGCTCGATCGTGAATGGATCAGATCGAGTCGGTGGTAATCCAGTCAGTGACTGGAAAACATCCTCATATTCATTTACCATCGAAATCTCACTTAGTTCAGCATTCGGCCCAACTTCCACCGTGCTTATTGCGGCCAAATATGCTTCACATCCCTTCTCTAACATCCACTCTGCTTGAATTGCCGAAACAATCAAACTTCCATTTGTCGGTCTAACTCCCTGATACACCAGCTTTCCTTAGTCAGTTTCAAACTTAACTCGACCGCGGTGACAGTCTAGATGTGCCCTATGCTTCCCAAGCCAATCCATTCCAAGGATCACATCGTAAGACTTCACCTGACAAATCATCAAATCGGCTGGCATGTTCACTTCACCGATCATCACAGAGATGTCTCAGACTTTTCCCATTGTGAACATAACCTGCCCACCAGCTGCTTGGACTTTCATCACTTCCCCATCTTTTTCCTTCTGAAACTCACCGAGTCCAATCATGTCCGGATGAACAAAGCAGTGTGATGCACCGGAATCAGACAGAACATGGGTCGCTACACCACCCATGACTAAGGTCCCTACACATTCATCATCTTGAATGCTAAGAAACCTAGACTAAACACGCAACAGACAAGCAAATAGAACAGAAATGCTTAAGGTAAGTGATAGGAGACTCACCAGTGATCGGACTAGAGGTGGTAGGATCCTGAGACTCATCTGCGACTGTGTACACACGTGGCATGATGGCTTGCCTCTTCGCATTCGGCTGCTGTCCATCACTTGGAAGTTTTCCACTATGCTTAGCCAACTTAGGCCAATCATTCTTGAAATGTCCAGCTTCACCACAGTTGTAACACAACCGCTCTTTTGCACCCTTAGCTTGTTGATCCTTCGGCCTTGTATCCTCTTCTGGATAGTCACGCACCTTATGCTCCAGACTTCCGCATCAGTGACATGCTCCAGAAGCTTTCCTGCATGATCCCACGCATGCATCTTCTTGCAAGTCGGACACATACTGCGGCCAGCAAATGACTTGCCAGAAGGGTTGTTCTTTCCAAACTTCTTGTTTTTACCAGCATCATTTCCAGTTCCCAGCAACTTTGCTTCCTCATTCAATCCTTCTTCCTGTTCCGCAGCCTTTTCCACCAGCTCGGCAACAGAATCATAATTACGGATCCTGCAACGAGTGTTCAGATCAACACGCAATCCACGCATGAACTTGCGCACCAAGGATTCTTCATCCTCTGCCTCACGACCAGCATACTTCTTAAGCCGATTGAACTCAGCTTCATACTCCCTCACAGTCATTGATCCTTGCTCCAACTTAAGGAATGCACCTTCCAACTTGTCAAAGGCTTCAGCCGAAAAGTACTTCCTCTTAAATTTTTCAATGAACATCGCCCAAGTGCAAAGTTCATCACCCATCTGACTTGCCACACCTTTCCACCAAGTGTGTGCATCTCCATCCAGATAGTGCACAACGATGTCTTTCTTGTAGCCATCAGGACAGCGGATTGAGTCAAAGTTCCGCTCCAACCTTGTCAACCACTCATCCGCATCAATCAACTTTGTTTCTCCACAGAAGAACTTTGTTCCCAACTTCCTCATGTGATCCATCACTTGAAGGTAGGATGGGTTCCTTGGCGCAGGAAACACATCCTCCTCTTCCACCACGACTTGTTCCACATTCACATCACCTTGTGGAGCATTCACAATAGGCACAACAACTGGCAGTCTTTCCAAGACATGCGCCAACAATGTCAACACTGCCTCTAAACTGGCCGGATGAGCAGCAGCATTAGCAGCTGCGGCAGCATTAGCCGCATTCATCTCAGCATCATGAACTTCCTCATTTGCAACATTCCTTGCCGCATTGTTCCCTGATGTTTCCCCAGTTTCACCAACATTCCTCCTGGTGTTTCGGTTACTCTTAGCCATCTGCACATAACAGATCAGTCAAGTTAGCCCCCTCACTAACTTGTTAACAGAACACAGAATGACTTACCGCGAGACCGGCGCTGGAAGGATGGTTTAACCCACTAACCCATTTATGCTTAAATTGTCCTAGAACCGAACTACGCTCTGATACCAACTTGAAACGTTCTGACCCAATTTTTCCCACCCGAAGGTAGTGTCTAGGTCGACTTCCTCGACCAGACTTAGGCCAATTTCGAATTTTCCATACTTAGAATTATTTTTCATTTTAAATCCCAACTAGACAAGCATTTTTAAGCATAAAATGAACTTAGATAGATTTTCGAGGTTTAAGTACAATGATCAATTTTTCCACTAAGCTATTACATTAATACTTAACTAATCTACCCAAAGTCTAACCATCCTTTCCATCCAGCCGCCTTTAGTCTCGCGCCTAAGCCTTCTCAGAACGATCACCTGCATCCACAAAGGAGGCATAAGCAAACGGATTGCTTAGTGAAAGCGGTCGTCCCGTCTCACTTAGCCATAGAAAATCACGCAACAAGCCATAATTCAGTCAGTCTATCAAGCTTATCATCAGTACAGACACTTAATCCGATCTGATTGTTTCAAGGCAATGAGCCAGCATCTCAAGGCAAGAAACCAACCAATCGATCAAGTAAGCAGAAACAGAATGGCCTGAACAGATAAACGCTTAACCCGATCTGATCATTCCGAGTCAACAAGCCATCTTCTACGATCCATCATCAAGCCTTAACTAGCAAACTGCCCCTAAGCGCATGATCTGATCTAAGATGCTTGAAGAAGGGAATCTATCAATCAGTTAAGTCTCAGCATAAAACAGAAGTATCGATAAGCAAGCAATCAGAACAATCCTAGCCAACTAGACTTGATGAATCTATGCAAGCAGTCGATTAATCTATAGCCACGGTCACACACTCACCTTAGTCTTTCGGTTTGTTTTATGAGAGCGGTTTCCTGACACCTCTTGTGCTCGAATCCAACAGACAATCACCGATCCAATCAGTCCAGCAATCCAGCCAATCGCTTATCCAACTCTCGGCCAAATCTTCACTTTTCTCAGTCTGAACGCTTAACCTCTTAAGAATCTCTCTCTCGATCTTTCTGAGCTCTTTTGCGGGAAAAAGTGATCAATAGACGATTTTTGTTAGACTCGGGACAATTTTACTCAAGCCAAAACCATCCAAAACTGCTTCCGCGTCTTTCTGACTGGCCAAGCCAATCCAACTGCCTTTCCCGCGCTTTCAACACTTGGCTGCGCGAGTTTTCACATAAACCTGTTCCCGCTCTTTCTTCCTTCGCCAAAATGCTCCGTTTCAGCCAATAAACGTTCCCGCCCAAACTTGGTCGAATAATCAACCCGAGGACTGAAGCTTGGTCTGACAATCATAACCGCCCTGTCTGAAAGCCGACCAAAATTGTCCGAATGCTGACCAAGGGTGTCTGAATCTCGACCAGTCAGCTCAACAACTCACTTTTTGTCTGAAAATCACGGTCTGAACTCTTCCAGCTCGTTTCAGCTCGGCTTTCACACAGCAAGCCTTAATTATCAGATGAACCCCCAAGTTTTTAATATTCCCTGCCTTAAAAGGCCATTCTGGATGACCATCGATAACCCAATCCGTTCATCCTTGATCTGATTTCGTTTATCTTTAGAATGCGGGCGTTACACTGAGCCCACTAAGTTTCAGAATGAGGAAGAAAAAGTTGGGTTTATATAAGTTGGGTTTATAGAAGTTATGGAATAGATGCCAGAAAAAATATAAGTTGTGGAATAAACTTCTAAGTGTGGTTCTATTACACATACCCAGCAGAGGCACATGACCTGTTGGTGATGTGTAATTTGGTGTGGCCTTACTCTATAAAGCAGTAGTATAGACTAGGAATCCTTCTATCAATACCTTTTTATTCTCTTGTTCAATTTAAATTATTAAGGTTTCCCATAACAGTTTTCCGAACACTATCATTTTGATCTCCTTCCCCATTAAGCTCGAGGTTCCTACCTTATTATCAAACTATATAGTTTTTCGAATGCCAACGTTTGGATTTTCATTCACATTAAACTTGTCCTTCATCCGCTTGTTGTTGCAGCTTCTTTCCAATATGTCATATTTTTTTCCAATCTCTCTCTCTCTCTCTCTCTCTCTCTCTCTCTCTCTCTCTCTCTCTCTCTCTCTCTCTCTCTCTCTCTCCTCTCTCTCCTCTCTCTCTCTCTCTCTCTCTCTCTCTCTCTCTCTCTCTCTCTCTCTCTCTCTCTCTCTCTCTCTCTCTCTCTCTCTCTCTCTCTCTCTCTCTCTCTCTCTCTCTCTCTCTCTCTCTCTCTCTCTCTCTCTCTCTCTCTCTCTCTCTCTCTCTCTCTCTCTCTCTCTCTCTCTCTCTCTCTCGTTGGGTTACCATTCTCATTAACTTGATTTCTCTACTTTCGCTTGCAACACATATATGTCCAAGATGCTTCTAGTCAATTCCAAATGCCACAATTCCACTTCCATAACTCCCTCGAAGACCACCTTTACCACTTGAATAAACTCCATTAATTGTCTCAGAATCCAATATAAACCAAATAACTTCACAATGACTCACAAAAATTGCTTTAGACACACCACGAAGATCTTCAGACAAATGTGGTCTTCAAAAAGTTACTGCCAAACAACTGGTTTTTGGATACCTCACTTAGCACAAAAATGAAGTGGTTAGACTTTTAGTTGAAGTTAAAAGATGATGACCAATAAACCAATACCGAGCAGAATGGGTGCTATTTTTCGGAAAATTCCCAATCCCTAGAAAACATTGAAAATCGTTCAAAATATTTGAAAACAATGCAATGTTAAATGAACTATCTACTACTCGCTGATATGCTCGAGTTTTAATCCCTAGAGCTACACTGCAAGTGCACAGATGTAACTAGTAGTATATAAGGGTCGAATCCACAGAGACTCAAGAATCTTAGGATAGACTCTAGAGGGACGAATTAAGCTAAGCAGAGCAGAGAATAAAGCAGTAAATAAAGCAAGAAAGTAAAGTGAATGGTGTGTGATCAATCAAGCGAAGCGTCAGGTCAAGGGAGTTCTCAGGAAATTTGGAATACATGCAAATCAATCAATCGGGATCTAATTAAGAACTGTTCTAGAACTGGAATCACAGAAGCATAAGAAACCAACTTTCGTTGGGAATATTATCTATGTCTAGCAACCTAGCAAACCAACTTTCGTTGCGAGTTCTAGAGATCCTAAACATGCATTAATCTCAAGTTCGTTCGTTCACAATTTCCCTAAGCCAAATTCTTTGCGAATAGATCAATTGCTCATCTAGGTTCTTTACAGCTAATTAACCAACTGTCGTTGCGAAAATCAACCTAACATCAATAATCTGGGTAGCTAATTCAGATTAAGCATTAAGAACAACCATAGATGAATTACTAGAAAGTATGAATCCCTACAGATTGATTAACCTAATATTCCATAAAATCCCTAATGAGAATCCTTAAACCTAACTGGAGAACTACATAGACATGACAATCATAACAATAGACATGATGAATAGAAATTCAAATAACGTAAAAGAAGTAAAGAAACAGGGGTTCGAAATCTCTTCTCTGTGGAGTACAAGACCAGCCCCAAAATCTCTCAATCTCTGATAAGTAAAGTGTAGTCTAAACAATGGCTTAAAAACCCTAATATAATAGTCTAAACACGTTTTGGGCTTATTTATAATTATGATAAACTTCTGGACCAAAGCTGCAATTATCCAAAATCCTCATTAACTCGGCGAGAAATTCTTGATCCGCATCTGTGTCGATCGATGCACAAAAAGCGTCGATCGACACTCAACTTCCATATCGACTCTGAATTCTTCTCTCTCGCTCGAATGCTCCAAATAGCTCCAGAATGCGCCATAATGTCCAAATATGCTCCAAACGTACATAGACTTGTAAAACACATGAAAGGACTCCAAAACACAACAAAAGACTCGATAATAAAGACATATATCATGGTTAAAAGCCCTAAAAGCCACGATATATCAACTTCCCACACTTAGCCTTTGCTTGCCCTCAAGCAAACGAAAAACCAAGATCAAGAGAAGAAGTTTGAAAACTCTAGAAACTCATTTCATCGTTGAAGTACTACACTCAGATTCCCCTTAGTAAGCCACATAAAAAATGAACTTGCAGACATCAAGACCAACATATACTTCCCCCACATTTAGCGACTGTCCTAAGTAAACTCCTCAATCACATTCATAGCATTCAAATTCACCATGCTGACTTCTATAATCTAATAAGTGCGGTCTCACCTAGGGAGTATCGATCAAAGAACACATGAACTCTTACTCTGTTAGCACCTGACCACCAGACTATCATTTTCTGGTTTCTTTCTTCTCCTTTTCCTTCCTTAGCAACTGATTATTCCCCACTGGGTATCATTTTATTTTTTCTATCAGTGCTCTTCCCGCATTGGGATGTACTTTGGACACATTCCATGAATGCACAGGATGTAATAGGGGTCTCTACCACTCCCGTGATCACTTCGGAGCTACTAGCTCATCCGCAGTTTATCTCTTTTTTTTTTCTTTTACTTTAAGGAAGGGTAGAAGGGAACCATACTTGGACAGGTTTACAAGCTGTGTCAGAACTAACAGAGGAATCCGACTCAAAGTATACCAAGCCCCTAGGTGAGAAAATTAAGTCAAGTTAAGGTGAAGTCAGTGATGGATTCTCCAAATACTTGAAGTGATATGTGTGTCCTCAGTAGGCTGACCTGTGTGGGGTTTTCTAATAGTCATAGATCATCTGCAAACTCATCCAATGGTCACTTAAGTTCCTGCTAGTGTAGTGATCTCCTCAAAAAGTCCTTGTTTCTTACTCAAATTTGACTCAATAAAGCAACTGGACTGACTCTACGAAAAATAGAAAACGGTGAGTCAGTAGCTACCTCCCCCACACTTAAACAACATTGTCCGCAGTGTTATAGAAGCTTGGGCTCGGTGAGAACAAAAATCAGAATGAAGAAATTGAAAAAAGGCAGAACACTTACCTGTCCTCGGGTTGTGTCGATCAATGCTCAGGTACGCATCGATCGATGCAAGTCATGTTTGCTCGCTAGCGGTTTTCAGAATAACCACTGATTGAACTACAATTAATACGGTAAAAGATAATACCGTGTCGATCGACGCATGGCGATTATGACATGTTCTCATGCCTTGAACACACTAAAGCAAGAAAAATCAAGGCAACCAAAAACAAAGAAAAACAGACCTACTAGTGGGTTGCCTCCCACTCAGCGCTTGTTTTAAGTCAGTAACTTAATTATGGGAAGGAGATCAGACTCATGGGGGTTCAACAGAGACAATGAGTGTCTCTGTGAATGTCTCTTCATCCAAGGTGGTGTATAAGCAGTAGGATCATGAGACTTCACAAGGAATGAGCGAATGGAACCAGGGTGGGAGTAAAGCGTGGGTGGGATACTGCGTTTTCCGGCCTTCACAGCAATTGGATTAGGAGGTTTAATTTTAGAGGAATCATACCTTTGCTTTGGTGAAGGTGAGATTTCTGGAGATTTCTGCTTAGTAACAGTTGTAGGCTCTAAAGATGTTAGAGCAGGTTCAGGATGAACTGCCATCTTCTTTTCTCCAATCTGAATCTGTGGTTCCACCTCAACACTGAAGCTCTGTCCATCAGTGATGGATCTCTGTATCTTATCCATCTTGAACTGCAAAGGCTTATCTCCCAGGTGGAGATCAATCAGACCATGTCTCACATCAATCACAGCTCCAACAGTAGCTAAAAAGGATCTACCAAGTAGCAAAGGATCATCAGGTTCAATCTCATATTTCAGCACCACAAAGTCTGTTGGAATCTAGTAGTTTCCAACTCTGATAGGAATGTCCTCTACAACTCCTTCTGGAGCCCTCTTCGATCGATCAGCTAGGATAAGAGAGATCCTAGTAGGTTGGAAATCCATCAGTCCCAATCTCACAGCCACAGAGTATGGCATGAGATTCACACCAAATCCTAAATCACACAGAGAATGCTTGAAGTTGTCCTTAAAGATGGAAAAGTCTAGCACAAAGACTCCTGGGTCTGGAAGCTTCTCTGGGATCTGGTTCTGTATCACTGCACTGACTTGCTTAGATAGCAACAACACCTCTTCTTTCAAATCTCCATCAGTAGAGATCATCTTCTTCGCATATCTTTCCATAGAAGGGTGTTTCTTCAGAGCATCAAATAATGAGATATGAATCAGCTTCTTATCCATCACTGTCATGCAATTAGCTTTGTCTAGCTCCTGTTTGGACCTCTTAGGAGCCTTAGGATAGGGCAAAGGAGGCTTACAGACTCGCTCAGGGATAGTTGCAGATTTCTGGTCCCGTCTGCGATCAATGTCGATCGATTCATAGGATGTGTCGATCGACACAAGGCGATTAAAAACATATTCATCCTTCGTATTGGGTATGCGTCGATATACACACCAAGGGTGTGTCGATCGATGCTCGGCCCAGACAGAGATAATTCATCGAGAAAATCAGCTATGATGCTTTCTTCCTCATGTATCAGATCAACTTCATCTCCTACATTCACATCATTGACATATTACTTCTACTCAGTTCTTCCAGATCCATTTTGCCTTTGCACTGCTCCAGAAGTTTGTTGAACTCTGACATCTATCTTCTTTACATGAGTGTTTAGATTCACACCAAATCCTAAATCACACAGAGAATGCTTGAAGCTGTCCTTAAAGATGGAAAAGTCTAGCACAAAGACTCCTGGGTCTGGAAGCTTCTCTGGGATCTGGTTCTGTATCACTGCACTAACTTGCTTAGATAGCAACAACACCTCTTCTTTCAAATCTCCATCAGTAGAGATCATCTTCTTCGCATATCTTTCCAGAGAAGGGTGTTTCTTCAGAGCATCAACTAATGAGATATGAATCAGCTTCTTATCCATCACTGTCATGCAATTAGCTTTGTCTAGCTCCTGTTTGGACCTCTTAGGAGCCTTAGGATAGGGCAAAGGACGCTTACAGACTCGCTCAGGGATAGTTGCAGATTTCTGGTCCCGTCTGCGATCAATGTCGATCGATTCATAGGATGTGTCGATCGACACAAGGCGATTAAAAACATATTCATCCTTCGTATTGGGTATGCGTCGATATACACACCAAGGGTGTGTCGATCGATGCTCGGCCCAGACAGAGATAATTCATCGAGAAAATCAGCTATGATGCTTTCTTCCTCATGTATCAGATCAACTTCATCTCCTACATTCACATCATTGACATATTACTTCTACTCAGTTCTTCCAGATCCATTTTGCCTTTGCACTGCTCCAGAAGTTTGTTGAACTCTGACATCTATCTTCTTCACATGAGTGTTTAGAGACTCAATCTTCCCATTCAAATCCAAGTACAAAGCATATATCTTTCCATTGAAGTCCACTGTACTCTTCTATTGACCTTCCAAGAGCTGTCCCAACAGACCCATCACCTTATCAGACTGCTCATTTTGTGGAGGAGGAGTCTGATATGAAGAAGAACCATAATCTCTAGAGAATGAGCTGTTCTGCTGAAAGGGTCTTGGAAATGCAGACTTAGGTGTGTAAACAGAAGTCTGTCCTTGATGATTTCCATATCTTTGACCCTGATACCCAAATCCAGCTATGTAATTGACGTCCTCTGATTTATCAACATCTGCAGCAAATTGGACTTGCTTCTTTCCCAGTAAGATGCGATGAACAAAATCAATCTTGTTCTTCATGTCAGCTATCAGCAAGCTATCAGCTTTCCCACCAGACTTTTGCCTCTCCAAGTCAGCGTTCTTAGTGCTATTACTAGACATCAAGTTCTCAAACAGCTCCTTAGCTTTCTCTGGATATTTGGTATTGAAATTCTCATTGCCAGTAGCATCCAAAGCCATCTGGTACCACAAATCAACTCCTTTGAAGAAAATTTCCAGCAGCTGAACTTCAGAGAAATCATGATGAGGGCAGTCTCTCTGGTACATCTTAAACCTCACCCAAGCTGCCTTCAAGGCCTCTGTAGGTCCCTGCTTGAATGTCAAAAGGTAATGCCTAAGTTGATCAGATCTAGCATCATCATAAAAGTGCCTCATAAACTTCCTCTTCACTGCATCCCAAGTAGTCAGAGTTCCAGGTGGAATCTGCTTCAGCCAATTTGCAGGAAGTCATAGCTCACTCCATTATGCTTCATTCCAGTGACTAAAGACTCAAATTCCTCTATGTGATCCATAGGTTGCTCATGTGGGAGTCCATGAAAGAGGTTATGTCCCACAAGCGTATAGTATGAAGTATTCAGCTCAAAGTCATTCCGTGCAAAAGCAGGAGGTACAATCGCAGACCTGTTAGCACAGAACACATAAGACATGTTGTAATCAGCAAGTGTTCTCCCAGCTGGAGGATCAGGTGCTCTAGGAGGCTCTTCAGCTCGTGGATTCTCCTGTCCCCCTTGAGGTCCTTCATTCTGTTCAGGCTGAATAATCTCCTGAACAATCACGTTTCCATCAGTATAAAGTCTCTAACCAAGCTCATTGCAGACATGATTCTCTCTATCTCTCAGAACACCATGTTCATCTTGAATTAGGATCACAACATTTGGATTTGCCATATTAGCAGGTTTATGAGCTTTCCTTTTTGTCCTTTCTAACCTTGCAAGTTCCTCAAGTCCTAGATTCACGAGCTCCTTGTCCGGATTGCTCCTTAGTGTGTGATCGGGCATGAACTGTCTGGTTCACGCAGAATGTGTCGGCCGACACTAGCAGAGCGTCGATCGATGCAGATCACAAGCGTGTCGATCGATACCAAGTGGGTGTCGATCAACGCAACTGTTCTTCGTCAACCTGCACGTAAGAAAAGAAACAAAACAGAAGAAAAATTAGTAAAAAAAAAAAACGAAAAGTCTAGTCTAAATTCTAAACTCAAATCTATCGAAGACTCAAAAGAGTCCCCGGCAACGGCACCAAAAACTTGATAAGCTCGAGTTTTAATTCCTATAGCTATACTGCAAGTGCACATATGTGACTAGTAGTATATAGGGGTCGAATCCACAGAGACTCGGGAATCTTACGATAGACTATAAATGGTCGAATTAAGCTAAGCAGAGCAGAGAATAAAGCAGTAAATAAAGAAAGAAAGTAAAGTGAACGGTGTGTGATCAATCAAGCGAAGCGTCAGGTCAAGGGCGTTCTCAGGAAATCAGGAATACAGGCAAATCAATCAATCGAGATCTAATTAAGAACTGTTCTAGAACTGGAATCACAGAAGCATAAGAAACCAACTTTCGTTGCGAATATTATTTATGTCTAGCAACCTAGCAAACCAACTTTCGTTGTGATTTCTAGAGATCCTAAATATGCATTAATCTCAAGTTCGTTCGTTCACAATTTCCCTAAGCCAAATTCTTTTTTAATAGATCAATTGCTCATCTAGGTTCTTTATAGCTAATTAACAAACTGTCGTTGCGAAAATCAACCTAACATCAATAATCTGGGTAGCTAATTCAGATTAAGCATTAAGAACAATCCTAGATGAAGAACAAGAAAGTATGAATCCCTACGGATTGATTAACCTAATATTCCATGAAATCCCTAATGAGAATCCTTAAACCTAACTGGAGAACTACTCAAACATGGCAATCATAACAATAGACATGATGAATAGAAATTCAAATAACATAAAGAAGTAAAGAAACATGGGTTCGCAATCTCTTCTCTGTCGAGTACAAGACCAGCCACAAAATCTCTCAATCTCTGATAAGTAAAGCGTAGCCTATACAATGGCTTAAAAACCCTATTATAATAGTCTAAACACGTTTTGGGATTATTTGTAATTATGAGAAACTTCTGGACCAAAGCTGCAATTATCAAAAATCCTCATTAACTCGGCGAGAAACTGTTGATCCGCATCTGTGTCGATCGATGCACAACAAGCGTCGATCGACACTCAACTCCCATATCGACTCTGAATTCTTCTCTCTCGCTCGAATGCTCCAAATAGCTCCAAAATGCGCCATAATGTCCAAATATGCTCCAAACGTACATAGACCTGTTAAACACATGAAAGGACTCCAAAACACAACAAAAGACTCGATAATAAAGACATATATCATGGTCAAAAGCCCTAAAAACCATGATATATCACTCGCCTCTTGGGTCAGTACCGGGACAGAAAATCGGCTTTAACCAAAATGTAACACCCGTCTCCTCCACTCTCGAGATAGTGTGTCATCAACCGTAACATACGACTCAAGTATCTCCAATAACCAACATACACCGAATAATCCAACAATGTACCTTAAACGTAAATAAACATAAAAAACATCTAAAATAAAAATGTGGAAAACACAATAAAACCCCATTGCTCCCGATCCATCTAAGCATCTACTTGTCTAACTCACCTGAAAGATGGGAATGAAGGAGGAGTGAGTAACAGGGGAGTCACACAGTGAGATATGGGATGCTATAACGCAAGTCCACAGACTTGTTCCTAGCACTTCAACTATAGCAGTCTAGTTTAAACAGGAACAAACACGGTAACTAAAGCACCCAAACAGCAAACAATGGCCTTAGATTTTTGATGGAAGTTATGTCCCTATGCACTGCCGCTGGACGCTTTATTGATCTCATATGACACAAAATAATAGATCAGACCTATTCGTGCCCCCACACATAACCCGACTCTAGAACATAACTCTGTTTATGTACCCTGCACAATACACCTACTCATACCACTATACGTCTATGATATCTCTCTATATATATTTATATACATCTAACATCTAATTTAACAATTAAGCGGCAACACAAGTATTGGATTGAATCATCTATAATCCTATCTTCAATTTAATAAACAACCTAATTAGACTTAGCAAACAAAGTAATTTAGAACTAATTGAACTATATTAGAAGATTTACATACTAAGTACAAAAGTTTCGAAATAGCCCTCAACTTAGCATTAAGAGAACTGCTCTTTCGGATTTGGATTCTCGAACGGAAATCTGGAACCAACAGAAAATATCTAATCAAAATGGCATTTGAACGGCTAAAACGGATAACAAGTCCAAGTCAACTGAAAAGTAAACACTCAATGGTCAAAGTCAATACGGTCAATCCAGACCCGACCGATTAACCCGATCAATCCAAACCGGCCTAAACCCAACCCAGTTGAACTAAACCAAATAAACTGATTTAAGCTGACCTGATTTGAACCAAATAAACTGATTTAGACAAATTATAATGATTAATAAAAATTGAATTATTAAACCAAATTAAGTAAATAAGAATAATTTAAAAGAAAAGAAATAAATAAAAAAGGTAGAAGTTACTTGCGTTGGTTACGAGGATTTGGGAGATAAAAACGGATCGAACCACTTTGAGCATATGATTGTGGATCGAACGCGGCAGCAGCAGCGAGACATCTTTGATATCACCGGCGGGTAAGTACCACGACGGAGGAGCTTGGGCGAATTAATAGCGGCAGAGATTTGGCGATAGTTGAAGTGGAGAAGAGGAAACTTGCACCACAAGAAAATATTAGATCGTGAACAATGCGACTCAGAACGATGTGTTGCTTGCTGGTGATTGCCAGAAAGCAACGACTTAGCTCTCTGGTGGTCAACGATTGCTCTATGTTGGTGGTGGTGAGAAAAGACGGAGACGGTGGCTTGAACAAGCTCGTCTGGAGGTAGTTAGGCGCAAAAACATGGGCGATGGAGGAGATGACTTATCAGAGGAGGAAGACGAGGCACGACGGTGAAGGAAGGTGGTGGCGAGTTACAGTTCTCTAGTTATTGTTGGTAGCTAGGGTTAGAGAAGATAAGTTGAAGGAGATATGGGCTCCGATTGGTAAGGACTGTAAATGTTGGCTGCGACTGTAAGTTTTTTGTTGTAGAAATTTCGGCTGTGAAAAATGTGACTGGTACTTTTAAATTTTTTGAAAACCTGATTGTTAATAAAAACTATAAAAGTTGCGGCTGTTGGCTGTTAGTTTAATAATAACTATAAATGTTATTTAAAGTATTATTAATTTTCTATTAGAATATAAATCATTTTAGATTTAAATACAAGATGATATATTGTATTATACTACATGTTATGGTTATAATTATATTTATAATAGTAAAAGTTACATAATTTTTAACATAAGTAATTATTACAAATATAATTAAATTATAATAATAGATAAATATTCGTGTCATGTCAAAATATAAATCATGTCAAAATAATTAAAATTGTAAAAATTAATTTAATTAGTAAACCAATCTTTGGTTTTTGTGAACATAAGTTTTTTGACAAAAAATATATATCTTATGTTTACAGAAAACCAATTTAGGGAGTGCTTGGTGATTTGACTTTGAAAGCTTTAAACACTTTAAAATTTTTTTTTTTTTTCATCTGAAAATATATTATATTAAACCAAAGTAGGATACGATTTTGGGATACAATAGCCGGCAGAAAACAGAACTTTCTCCGGAAACAAAACCCATAAAGGGAAACTAAGCCGGCGGAAAACAAGAATATCCCCGGAAACAAAACCTACAACTAAAACAGATAAACAATCGATACAATCCAAGACCAAACAAAAGCAAACCACGAAATTGCAAATCTTTATCCGTGCGGAGATGCTTGAGCGAGATTTATCTATGTTGCCCACGGCCCACCAAAGATAACATCAACTTCCCGAAAAGTAACTGAAAGACCCTCTCTCAGAATCAAAAGAACACGACTTCATAACCCGACAAGAAGAACTCCTAAGAAAGAATTCTAAGACACTTTCGGATACGGTTGCGACACACTTCTATGTGCCCATAAACCACCTAGATAGAAGCCTAAAAAGAATCCAAATTTCCACAGATTTGGAACACCGAAGCCAAACTAATCCCAAACATCCCCGAACACTAACCCGGAAGAAAACAAGGGAAAGAAAGCACCCAAAGCAATCACCCGCAACGAATCAAGACAAAACAAAAACGCAAGTCAAGCCTGAATCATGAATCAACGATGTCTGTAAAGCAGAGGTACCAACGAAATCCTAAATACACACATCTCCAAAACCAATCATAACCCGGAGACCACACCACACACCAGACCAACACCTAACCAACAGTCAAAACACCGAACTACAGGCTTCACACACATAAGACCAAGCCATCTAGTAAACGGAGAACAAAAGTCCAGATTTGAAGCACACTCACCAACGGCGAGACCAGAACTCCGAATGGCACAGGAAGCGGCGGCAGCGGCAATAAACGTCAGCTCGCCCACCGGACCAGAGATAGACGGCGAATACCGGCGACAGGTGAAGAAGATGACGAGGCCAGCGAGGAGACGACGGAAGTGAGTGAGCCAAAAACCGTCGGAGATGGTTGGACGAGATGAGTAAGAATCTAACTATGACTTGCGACGAGGAACCCTCTCCCCAGCTCCGGCCATCGGCGCCAGCAGCCAGGGAGAATCGACGGAAATTGACAGATGCGGCGCTCTTCGATCCGCGTGCCCGAGAGAGATTTATTAGGGCTTCGGGGGTGATGCAATGGAGGACGAAACACTTTAAAATTTATTACAACGTTTAAAGTTAATAGTTTTACCAAGCAAGCTTTTGCTTTCCTAAAAACACTCAAAGTTCCTAAAATCACTCAAAGTCTTTTAACTTCTTGTTTTATTAATGTTACGTTGTTTTTCAAAAGTCACAAATTTATGATTTTTATTTATTTTAAAAGTCACGGTCTTCATTAAAATTTAAAGTCACAGTCAAAATTTTAACAGCCTATAATTTAAAAGTTAAAGTTGTTACCAAGCACCCTTTACTCTCAACGTATGGATGTTTTGTTATATATTTTAATATTAATTATTTACTTTTAGAAAATGAGTTTCTAGGAAGCAAAAAATTGTAGAAAAGGTTTCTTTTGGCTTACAGCCATTTAAAAGTCTATCTATCGTGGCTTTAAGAAAATAATCAATTTTGTGAGTAAAATAAAAATGATGGGCTGTTAAAGCTGTAAAGAAAAAAATAGGAAGTTAAAGCATGATTGGCAAAATTTTGACTTTTAGAACTTTAAAATAAGATATAGTCTTTACAGTTCAATACCAATCGGTGCCATATACGCTTATATACGTGTACGGCTACGATAATTTTTCAGAAGCAGGAGTGTAATGAGCTTTATTGGGCCTGTGAATTTTTCAAAAAACTGGACTATCGATTTCGGATTGTTACAGAAAGATTGTCGCAATAGAGCTCTAGAGTTACAGAAAGATTGATATTGATTTCTTTGAATAAAAATGTAAAATGTAGAGCCATGTTACTTCATTAAATGTTTCAGACATGGACCAATACTTTGCTTCCGTAAGGTGAGTTTGAATGCTCTGATTTGATTGTGGATTTACTTGAGACGGTTGCAAAGTGTGTAGCAAATACATTATGGTCTTGATTTTTGCGGGCTTGTTTTCATGTGGCTTACTAAAAGGAATATTAGTGTGGTGCTCTGACGATGAAATGAGTTTCTGAAGTTTTTCATACTTCTTCTCTTGATCTTGGTTTTCTATTTGTTTGAGGTCAAACAAAGGTTAAGTGTGGGGGTGTTGATATATCATGGTTTTTGTGGGTTTTTAAACATGATATAGGTCTTTGTTTTTGAGTCTTTTATGTATTTTGGAGTCTTTAAGAGGCTTTTACAAGTTTAGGCACGTTTGGAGCATATTTGGATATTTATTGATGTAAGCTTCGGGGGAAGATCACACTGAACAGATCTGAGGTTGACGCCAAGGATGTACTGAGGTCACTCTCCTTTGTGCCACGAACAAGATAGGACAATGGAGCACGAGCAGCTGGACTGAAGTCGCTCTCTGCTGATGGTAGATGATGGATCGACGTGGAGATGAACTAGAACAGGAACAATTGAGTCACAAGTGCAATGGGAAACCACACAAACCTCAGAACTCACAGCCGCCAAACACAAAGTTTTAGGGTAATTATTTGTATTCAACGTGGACTTTAAAAATAATAGGGTACAAGGCTTTATAGCCTAAGTTGCAAAAATACCAAAGCAAATAAAGACATGGTCATTAAGGCCTTATAGGAAATAAAACAAGAAACTAAAGTAAATAAGGCCTCATGGTCGTGTGGCAACTTGGGATGACGGGCAATGCATTATGTCTAGTGGACCGGGCCTCAGATTACCTCGTTAAAAACCTTGCAAAGAAAACCCAGTGGTATAAAACATTACATGGAAAAAGAGTATAAACTATGGACCACATATATGTTACAATGCCCCTCTTGGCTTCCAAGTATAGATTTGAAGTGCATCAAATCCGTGAGCTTCCAAATGAGGCAAGCCCATAAACCATTGGGCTAGAACTAGTGTAACTTCTTCATCAGAGCTGATATGGGCATGATTCCAACTATCCTGGATTCCAGATGAGTCAATATTCAGAAAACGTTCATTTGGTGCTTGATTCATCCTGGTTTGTTCTATGCTCTACCACAAGTAGCAGTTGGTCTCCAGCGAGTTCCGTAAAGTCTTCTGTTTTGTCACCTGCATACCTTCCCCATGTGGAAGGCTATTAAAGAACTTCCACTTTGTGATTACTCCTTGATGTCTTAAGGTTCAGGAACAGGTTGAGTCGTAGCTTATATCCTCCTGGTTAGGTAGATATGCCGCCAAAACGTGCACCTATGTTCCTGGTGAGATCAAGCTGCTTCTCTCCAAGGGCATATACTGGCTTGGTGAGCATCCTCTAGTCTGCTTGGCTGATGATGGCTTGATGTCCTCATCATATTCTCTCTCTTGAAAAGATTTCGACCTCAAAACTATACAACCTGCACAAAGAGAAAGCAAGTTAGCTTTCATTTTGTTTTGTGAGTCTGGGGCCTTACCTTGATGGATTTGTGGCTTGGTTTCATGTGGCGCATCAGGTGGCTCTCCTTGGATTAGGTAAGTCCATATAACTTCTTTTTATGTATTTCTTGCCAAGGACGAGTTGATTCACCATCATGTCCTTTGGCTTAGGTCTTGTTCTCCTCTGGTGGTGGTGATGCTTTCTTGCACCGTCCATGGTCTAGTGGTAGTTCTTTTCGGTTCTTTTCCTCAGTTCCTGCAATAAGATGGATACTTTAGAAATAAATGCATTTTGGATTCTTTATAAGATAAACATGTTGAAACTATTTCTTTAGCACTAGTTTTAGTAAACCTCTCTTCTACTTGCGGTTTTAAACAAATTGTTTCCTTATGCTTTTGTGTGTTTAGTAAACTCTCTAATAAATTTGGGGATCATGAAAAACAAATTGAATCAAAAAGAGACTTACATGTCTAGCACATCCAGTGCCTGACCTGGGTTCTCTTTAATCAGAAACGAGTCAATGACTCCCTTCCAAGGTTTAGTTCTAACTTACTCAACATAACTCTTGGTGAGTTCGGTTTCTCTGATGCCACAACGTGTTGAGTAAATTTGTGATCCAGTGGCTCTTCTTGGATCAGAATAAGGCTGGTATTAACTTCATGATCTGCTACTTTATGTGGCGTGTCAATACCTGCATCAAAATCCCTTGGCAAAGACAAGTGTATCACACAAGTATTGGAAAATTCTGAATCAGATTTAGCTATTGTAACTTCTTTAGACTTACTCTTTTCTTGTTCAAATAACAAAGTGGTAACTGCTTGTCTAATAGAACAAGTTGCAGCATCATGACCTATTTTGTGACATCTATAACAAGTTGCAATGACTTCATTAGAAGGTAGAGATGACTTACATTGTGTGATTTTCCGTGAGGCTCAGATAATGACTTTCCACTTAGCTTTTGTGCTACAATTTGTTGAGTTGGATCTCCTGGCACTTCATTGACCCTAGTTGATTGCTCAATCTCGTCTTGCTTCTTTAAACTTGTTGTAGTTGCTTGGAACATAAGCTTCTTTGGAATGTATCTGCGGTTGTGAGACTTCTGGAAAAACTCCTTGAACAAACGCTGCTTTTGATCTCCCCAAGAAGTGATTGGAACACGATAATAGGCATGAGCTTCTTGTCGTATCCACCATGTAGAAGCCTCTCCAATTAGCGTGTCAATGGCATGGAATAGCTTATTATCCTTTGGGATGTTGTGGATTCGTAGCCAATGCTCCATGTTCTTTTCCCACAACAAGTAAGCTTCTGGTCCTTGTTTATGACCTGAAAAAGTGATTAGTTGCAAATCAAATTTATCAAAGTTATGAGCATGGTTACTCTCAGATTGGTGGGTGTAGTCAAGAGAGATCGGAGCTGGTGGTGCTGGCTCCATGTCTCTACGTTCTTTATCATACTTATTCCATGTCTCAGATTCTTTTTTGCATTCATGTTCCCACGAGTGTTGGCTGTATTCTTCTTCAAGCTCTGACGATCCTTGCAACATCTTGTATCGTCTTGGGAATAATCTGGTGGTTTTGCGTCAATTCTTTGTAGCTTATATCTTCTTCTTCTTCTGAGTAGTACATTGTTGTAGATGGTATTTCTGGGGTCAAAATATATAACCAAGTGCAAAGGTAACCGAAGAAAACAAAAGGAAAGAATGGAAAACACAGGAAAAAGCAATTTTCCTATTTGCGAAACTGATTGATTTCTACTATGCCTATTTATTTTTTTCTTTTCTTTTTTGACTTTTTAGAATGCAAACTAAATGAAACTATACTTGAAAAACTAAGAACCTAACATGAATGATAACAAATTCAAATCTAATGCAAGAGATCACAATTAGATGCAACTAAAAACCTAATCGAGAAAGAGATGCAAACTAAGAACTTAATGCTTTCTTTTTGGGTTTTTTGATGCAAATAAATGAATGAGATAATAAAACTAACTAAGACGGGTAAGTAACATACGAAACCAATGCAGAAACAAAGATAAAATAGCACGTAACAAGCTCCCTACACAAACAATTGCGAGAAACTCTAATTGCGGCTACTTATGCAAACTATGACCTAACTTTTTCTATTTTGATTTTCTTTGCAAGCAAGAAAATAAAATATCAAATTAAGCTTTCTAATCCAGAGGCCAAGCTACATAACAAAGGAAAACAAGATGCACAACTCAGAACACACAAACTGACTTAGTGGCTCGATAAACCTTAGAGAGAGGCAAAACGAGACCGATTATGCAACAAGAGATAACACACTTTGTCTTTTTAATTTTTCTGGAATCTAAACATGCAATGACTCAAAATTAACTTCTTATACACGGTACCTGACACAGATGAAAGCAAAACAGTTCAAAACAAATAAATAAAGCAAATGGTTCAACAAACCCTAAAGAGTAGATATGAGCGGCCGACAACTAAAATTGCAAATCCTAACACTTTTTTTGATATTTTCTTAATATGAAGCAATAACAGAAAAAAATAAACAAACATCAAGCAATTATGACGGATCTAATGCAATTTTATATGGTTTTCGATTTTATGATGCAAAACAAAGAGAAACAACAAAGAACACAAAAAGAAAAAGACAAAGGGATAGATGTAACCGATTTTCCAGGATCTTTAAGCTCTGCCATCAGATGATGTAAGCTTTGGGGGAAGCTCACACTGGACCAATTAGAAGTTGATGCCAAGGCTGGACTGAGATCCCTCTCCTTGGTTCCACGAACAAGATATGATAATGGAGCACGAGCAGCTGGACTGAAGTCGCTCTCTGCTGATGCTAGATGATGGATCGGCGTGGAGATGAACTAGAACATTAAATATTGAGTCTCAAGTGCAAGGGGAAACCACACACGCCTCAGAAATCTTGGCCGCCAAACACAATTACTTTAGGGTAATTCTTTGTATTCAACATGAACTTCAAAAATAATAGGGTACAAGGCTTTATAGTCTAAGTTGCAAAAATACCAAGGAAAATAAAGACATTTGTCTTAAGGCCATACATGAAATAAAATAAGAGAAGTAAATAAGGCCTCATGGTCGTGTGGCAACTTGAGATGGACGGGCCGTGTATTCTGTCGAATGGATCGAACCTCGGATTACCTCGTGAAAAACCTTGCAAAGTAAACCCAGTTGTATAGAACATTACATGGAAAAAGAGTATAAACTTTGGACCACATATATGTTTCAATGCCCCTCTTGGCTTCCAAGTACAGATTTGAAGTGCATCAAATCCATAAACCATTGGGCTAGAACTAGTGTAACTTCTTCATCCGAGCTGATATGGGCTTGATTCCAACTATCCTGGATTCCAGATGAGTTAAGATTTCAGAAAAAGTTCCTTTGTTGCTTGATTCATCCTGGTCCGTTTTGAGCTCTCCCATAAGTAGCAGTTTTTCTCTAGCGAGTTCCTTGGAAGTCTTTTGTTTTATAACCTACATAACTTCCTCATGTAAAAGGCTATTAAAGCACTTCCACTTTGTGATGATCCCTTGATGTCTTAAGGTTCTGGAACAGGTTGAGTCGTAGCTTAAATCATCATGGTTAGGTCTATATACCCAAAAAAGTACACCTATGTCTCTGGAGCGATCAAGCTACTTCTCTCCAAGGGCATATACTGGCTTGGTGAGCCATCCTCTAGTCTGCTTGGCTAACGAAATCTTGATTCCCTCATCAATTATGGTGTATTCTTGAGCCTTAGGAGAAGTCATACTGAAGATCAGATGTCGGAGATGCTATTTGACCCCAGTGTCGATCGAAGCACCTTTGGTGTCGGTCGATGCAGGGTAGATGCAAAAGATGCACACATCACCGTAACATTATCGACCCAAGATATCGTCTGTTCCGGTCTGATGTACATATTCACCATCAGAGTCGACCGATGCATCAGTGGCATCGATCAACACAAAGTCGATCAGGAGGATTTTCGCCGATAAATGAAGACTCTTTGAGATTTGCAACTTGGCCCGGAAGTTTCTCATAATTACAAAGAAGCCCCAAAACGTGTTTTAGCTATTATATAAGGGGTTTTAAGCCACTATTTATGCTACACTTAATTTTACATTGAGAGAGAGATTTTGAGTTTTTTTGGGGACAAATCAGATACTCGACAGAAGATTTCGAACCCCTGTTTCTTATTTTCTTTTATGTTATTAAGTTTTCTATTCATCATGAATATTGTTATGATTGTCATGTCTAAATAGTTTAACTGTTAGGTTTAAGGATTCTCATTAGGGATTTCATGGAATTTTAGGTTATTTGATAATTGGGATTCATATTTTCTAGTTCTTTGTCTAGGTTGATCTTAATCTTTAATCTGAACTGGCCACTTAGATTAATGATATTAGGTTGATTCTCGAAACGAAAGTTGGTTAATCTGCTAGAAAAGAACCTAGGTGAGCAATTTGTCTATTCGTAAAGAAAGTTGGTTTAGGGAAATTGTGAACGAACGAACCTGAGAACTGTACAACTCGCAAATAAATTTGTTTCTAGGTTGACAGACATAGTCAATATTTGCAATAAAAGTTGGCATTTTATAATTCTATGATTCTTTTTCTAGAACCGTTCTTAATTTGATCCCGATTAATTGATTAATCTATATTTCCTAATAACTCCCTTGACCTGGCGCTTTTCCTGCTTGCTAACAAACCGTCTGTTTGCTTTTTTAGTTTTGATTTAATTGCATTTGAACTGTTTCTGCTTAGCTTAATTTGACACTACAAGTGTATCATAATATTCTTGAGTCTATGTGGAGAATTTCTAGCAGTTCCTAATCCAATTAGGCAACCCTGGTCTGAATTCCAAGCCTAGGATCTAGGGTTCATGTAATTGAATCTAGGGATCTCAGAATTACCTGGTGATTAGCAGCGGAAGATTTGCAGATAATCGAGATCTAGAGCGCCTCAAATGCTGCGCCTCTACTGGTATCCACACGCACACAAACTGAACAGGAGGGATGCTAGTGCCTTTAGAGATCAGATCTCTCAAGAGGTTTCTGTTTCTTTTCTGGTGGCTGTGAATTAGGTTAGGATCGAGTTTAGGTCGACCATATATCTTATATATGTCGACTTAAACCACAACGGAATTAACCAACGATTAAACCGAATTAATCTGGTAATCCGCGAGTTGTGTCGACCGACACACTCTTTGTGTCGATCGACACTGCCGATCTGTGTCGACCGACACACTTATTGTGTCGATCGACACTGCCCCAGAAACTTGGTATTGAATGCATATCAAATATGCATTCACCCGATCATTACATTAATGACCAACCTCATATACAACGTCCAATTTGCTTAGGTGTGTGACCCTGTAGGATCATATAACACTGGCAATGAGTTCTAAACTCATTGATCATAAGTGGCTTCTAGCAAAGCATTATGACTGCCCAGTGTCATATGATTGTCTCATCTCGACAATACGACTTTCACTTGGAGTAAGTACAGTAGATTTCAGGACATTCCCAACAATCTCCCACTTGTACTGGAATCATCTATTCCTTTAATCCCTTCGTCACTATATCTCGATCTGGCATAAGGCAAGATCTATGTCACCCTTATTTAGCCAAGATCATGTTCATCGAACTCCGATTTATACTGACAAGACAAACGACTGACAATCACCTCGTTTGAGTGTGGCCACACATTTCTCAGTATCAAATCTTCGATGGGCCCTGAGATATTTATCTCCTGTTATATAGGAGGGACAAATCCCATCTTGTTCCATCCCTGTTTCTTCACACACTTCATGATACGCCCAATCAATGCCTTTATAGTCACCAGTTACGGCTGACGTTTGACAAGGTTAAAGCGGACCAATTCATATGTAAGAAAACATGATGAACTCAGGTCTAAGGACTATGCTGGAATCATCTATTCCTTTAATCCCTTCGTCACTATATCTCGATCTGGCATAAGGCAAGATTTGTGTCATCCTTATTTAGCCAAGATCATGTTCATCGAACTCCGATTTATACTGACAAGACAAACGACTGACAATCACCTCGTTTGAGTGTGGCCACACATTTCTCAGTATCAAA
Organism: Orychophragmus violaceus; assembly: GCA_030180135.1. Taxonomy (NCBI): domain Eukaryota; kingdom Viridiplantae; phylum Streptophyta; class Magnoliopsida; order Brassicales; family Brassicaceae; genus Orychophragmus; species Orychophragmus violaceus. The sequence goes on from CM058236.1 coordinate 17,310,903, forward strand.
TCTTCGATGGGCCCTGGGATATTTATCTCCTGTTATATAGGAGGGACAAATCCCATCTTGTTCCATCCCTGTTTCTTCACACACTTCATGATACGCCCAATCAATGCCTTTATAGTCACCAGTTACGGCTGACGTTTGACAAGGTTAAAGCGGACCAATTCATATGTAAGAAAACATGATGAACTCAGGTCTAAGGACTATGCTCTATAGTCGTAATGAAAACTCTCATGACACTTATATAACTATCCCGTAGAGTTCTCATCAGTGGGTCATGTCCGATCCTGTGTTCTTCAACACATATCTATGTGATTGACTTTAATACTCTTATTAATGACTCCATGAAACTTAGTCATCAGTCACCTCACATACTAGTCTCACGCGGTTGTTAACGTCCCACTTTAACAACCTCGACCAGGGACCAACATAATTTATGTCATTTATTATCTATAGGGTTTCATGATCAAGTCACATACTTGATGACCTATAAAATGTCATAAATTACTTTGGGACTATTATTTAATAACCATTATTAAATAATACAGATGTCAGATTTCAATAACATAATCAAATTATGTTTTCACGAATATCATATCATAACTAAAATTATCATCAACAACTCCCACTACAATTAAGATCACATCTTAAGACATCTAATGCCTTTAGCAGTAGTCTGACCCTCATTCGCTCTTGCTCAGCGTGTGTCGAAAGACACTGCGTCTTGCTAAGAGTAATACCAAGAGTCATTTGCACGAGGCCCTTCTTGGAATCCTGCATACTGGACCTGTGCAAGACCTTATCACCATAAGTATCTTGACACAATCCAATTAGCTTGTCCAATCTATCTCCATAGATTCTTATTCCAAGAATGTACACGGTTTCTCCCATAATTTTATCGAAAAACAACTTTCGAGTCAGGTCTTAACAGACTGAAACGATGGAACTTCATTTCCGAGAAGTAGTATGTTATCAACATACAGTACTAGAAATGCAACTGCGCTCCCACTAGTCTTCTTGTAAACACACGGTTCCTCTTCGTTCCTGATGAAGTCAAACCTTTTGACTACTTCATCAAAACGAAGATTCCAACGCCGAGATGCTTGCTTCAATCCATAAATGGATCGGCGAAGCTTGCATATCTTCCTAGCTTCATTAGGATCAATGAAAACTTCAGGTTGTGTCATGTACACATCCTTTTCCATAATTCCATTAAGGAAAACTGTTTTCACATCCATCTGCCAAATCTCATAACCATTATGAGTGGCGGTTGTTAGGAGAATCCGAATGGACTTTAAGCATGTTGGCTGGGGAATAGGTTTCTTCATAGTCAACACCATGAAATTGCTTTAAACCTTTTCCACCAATCCAGCTTTGGATATCACCATTCACATCAATTTCCTTTTGGAAATCTATTTACACTCAATGGGTAAATCGACCAAAGTCCACACTTGGTTCTGTGAGATGGATCCCATTTCGGATTCAGCGGGTTTTCGGAGTCAAGGCCCATCATTGCTTCTTCACAATTCACAGGCCCGTCACTTTCAATGATCAACAGATCATGGCAATTGGTTACGAGAAATCCACATTTCTCGGGTTCGTGACGGATCCTTTCGGATCTGCGAGCTTCAGTTTTGTGTAAAAGTCGTGCACATATCTCATATGTATACTTTTACCACGACCTAATTAACCAAGATTCAAACCGTGTTTAATTAAGTCATAAACCAAAGTATTTTGGTTCGCGATCTGTGTCGATCGATACAACTTTTGCGTCGATCGACACTTCTTCAGAAACTCGCATTTGAATGTATATCGAATATACATTCAACAGATCTTTGCAAACCTCAGGCACCACAGTTGCAGGTTCTACAACTCTTTGTAGATCCAACTGCTGCTCTTCCTCATCAGGTTGAGTAGTCTCCTGTGATTTTTTTTCGAATTTCTTCGAGTTCGTACTTTACTCCCACTGTTCTTCTTGGAAAGAAAATCTTTCTCAAGAAAACATTGTTCCGAGCAACAAACAATTTGTTCTCGAACTGGTTGTAAAAGTAACATGCCTTGGTTTTGTTAGGACAACCAATGAAGTAGCACTTATCAGATTTGGGTGTGAGCTTATCAGAGATTAAACGTTTTATATAAGTCTCGCAACTCCAAATCTCCATGATGGATAAATCAGAAACATTTCCATTCCACATCTCATGTGGTATCTCTGTAACCGATTTTGATGGAACTCTATTTATTGTAAACTCAAACATTTCTAGAGCGTATTCTTAGAAGGATAATGGAAGATCTAAGTGACTCATTATTGATCGAACCATATCTAATAAAGTCCGATTCAGGAGGAGTGAATTGTGAAACACTTTCACAATCTCTCAGATGATCACTAAATTCTTGACTTAAGTATTCACCTCCATGATCTCATCGTAGAGTTTTAATACCTTTGCCAAATTGATTATGTACTTCATTTTGGAACTCTTTGAACCTTTCAAAATTCTGACTTATGTCTTATAAATAAGACATAACCGTACCTACTGAAAATATCAGTAAAAGTAATGAAGTACTGAAAGTTTCCTCTAGCACTAGTGCTCATTGGCCCATATACATCCGTATGTATAAAGCCCAATAAGCCTCTGGCCCTTTCATTTTGTTCGTTCGCAACCTGTATCGACCGACGCACCGTTTGTGTCGATCGACACTACCTTTTTGTCGAAAGGGGCCTTTGTCATTTTACCCAATAAACTAGATTCACTTTACTCATTATGATTCATAATCAGATGAGCCCAAAAAGCCCATCACTATGGAGCTTCTGAATCTATTTCTCATTTATGTGGCCCAAAACGACAATGCCAGAGAGAAGTTTGATTCGCATCATTTGACTTGAATCTCTTGGTATTAATGTTATAGCTTAGGCACATTCTGGTTTAGAACATAAAGTCCATTCTCTAATGGATTGCTACTATAAAATATATCACTGTAATCAAATGAATAACACTTATTCTTAATTTGAAAGCTGATATCCTTCCATATCCAAACAAGGAATAGGAATAATCTTTCTGCTCATAGCAGGTACATAGTAGCAGTTTTAAGTTCAAAACATGCCATAAAAGAAAACAAATGAAATACTCCTACGGCTAATGCATCAACTCTTGCTCCATTTCCCACGCATAGATCCACTTGTCCTTTCTCCATAGTCCTACTTTTGCTCAGGCCCTGCACATTTTCACAAAATATGAGTACCACAGCTGGTATCTAATACCCAATAAGTAGGACTATAAGAAGTAACATTTACTTCTATAACATAATACCTGAAGAAGAAGTCTCGTACGTCTTCTTCAGCTTCTCATAATCTTCCAAGAATTTATTGCAGTTTCTTTTCAAATGCCCATAACCATTACAATAACGGCACTTAACATCTTCAGAAGGACTGGTTTTAACCTTAGGAGCATGGCCAGACTCGCTTGGATTCACAATCGAGCTCGTCTTGCCATCACCTTTGTTCTTACCAAGTTTCTTAAACTTTTTACCCTTTTGTACCATAAGGACATTTGGGGTGTCCTTCTTGATATTAGGTTCAGCAGTCTTTAGCATCCCATGCAATTCAGTCAACGTCTTCGTCAAGTTGTTCATGTTATAGTTCATAACAAATTGATCATAGCTTGACGGCAGTGACTGCAGAATGATGTCAGTAGCTAACTCTTGGCTAATGGGACAATCCAGTTTCCCCAGGTTATCAATATAACCCATCATCTTAATGACATGAGGACTAACTGGTTCGCCATTTGGTAGCTTGCACTCAATCAGAGATCTTACCGTCGGGTATCTCTGAGTTCGTGCCTGCTCCTGAAACATACTTTTCAGGCCAGTGATCATCTCTATTGGCGACTCCACGTACTCATATTGCTTCTGCAATTCCGAGTTCATGGTAGCCAACATGAGACAACTCACATCCACCGCATCATTAGATTGCTTATCCCAAGCATCCTTATCTGACTGCCAGGCATTGGCTTGGTACTTCTTGGGGAGAACTTTCTCAAGGACATAGTCCTTTTTCTCCTGTTTGAGAACAATTCTCAAGTTCCGATACCATTCAAGAAAGTTTGATCCATTTAACTTGTCCTTCTCAAGGACGGATCGCAAAGAGAAATTGTTACGATGGTTTGTGCTAGACATAGCTGGAAAAACAAGGGAGGTTAAGTTATGATGTTCAAGAAATGAGAAGTCTTAACTATTAAGAAAACTCGCATTATATTCAAACAATGTTTCCTCAGATGAATATAATGATCCAAGACCCATACTTCACTAAACTTGAGTGAGCCACTGGCTATCACCCAAATTTAGCTATCTAGGTAAGCAACAACTTTGCTAGTTATATCCAATATAACTCTTGGTTGTGGATCGACATCTCATGCCCAATCCCTCTAATGTCTCTGAGCCCAAAACGATTTTGATGGCCCAGTCAAGTAAACCAATCTCTTCAGTCATGTAATTGTTGATGTCTTGCACTGCAAGTCCATCAACACGATTACCTCTGTCTTACTCATGAAATTGTGGACATCTTGCACTGCAAGTCTATCGCACAATTAAATGGGTCTTGACAGTTGACAAGATTGGAAAGACATCAAGGATCACTTGATATTTGGTTGAGGAACATAACCTTTAAAACATTTAGTTTTATTATGTTTTAATTCTTCTAATTAAAATGGTTCATTTTGGTTTGGTTCTGTGATTTCAGATTCAATAACCTAAACCATCGGACCTTGTGTCGACCGACACTACTTTAGTGTCGATCGATGCAGGTTAACCAAAACCAATTTGCGATAACCGATCAATCCAATTGATCCAGTTTTATGATAACCAGTCAGTGTCGATCGACACTACATTAGTGTCGGTCGATGCTAACCTAATCAAAATAATCGCAATAAACCGTTCTTAGCGTTTAACCATTATTAACCAAGCTCGATAACCGGTCCAATCCAATTGAACCGATTTATCAATTTCGCGAGGTTTGTGTCGACCGACACAACTCTTGTGTAGATCGACACTAGGCGAAACCTAAGTTTTATTCGGGTTATCCTTCTGTGTCGACCGACACTGGATTGGTGTCGATCGACACATGGCGATAAACCCTAATCGTTTTCAAACAAAAAACCTAAAACTAGATTTTCATGAAAACGAATTTTAGCAAGTTTGTATCAACCATACACAGATTCAGATTCAACTAATCTAATCAACATGCTACAGATTCAATGGAATCCTAAGGCTCTGATACCACTAAAGGAATTTCTAGCAGTTCCTAATCCAATTAGGCAACCCTGGTCTGAATTCCAAGCCTAGGATCTAGGGTTCATGTAATTGAATCTAGGGATCTCAGAATTACCTGGTGATTAGCAGCGGAAGGTTTGCAGATAATCGAGATCTAGAGCGCCTCAAATGCTGCGCCTCTACTGGTATCCACACGCACACAAACTGAACAGGAGGGATGCTAGTGCCTTTAGAGATCAGATCTCTCAAGAGGTTTCTGTTTCTTTTCTGGTGGCTGTGAATTAGGTTAGGATCGAGTTTAGGTCGACCATATATCTTATATATGTTGACTTAAACCACAACGGAATTAACCAACGATTAAACCGAATTAATCTGGTAATCCGCGAGTTGTGTCGACCGACACACTCTTTGTGTCGATCGACACTGCCGATCTGTGTCGACCGACACACTTATTGTGTCGATCGACACTGCCCCAGAAACTTGGTATTGAATGCATATCAAATATGCATTCACCCGATCATTACATTAATGACCAACCTCATATACAACGTCCAGTTTGCTTAGGTGTGTGACCCTGTAGGATCATATAACACTAGCAATGAGTTCTAAACTCATTGATCATAAGTGGCTTCTAGCAAAGCATTATGACTGCCCAATGTCATATGATTGTCTCATCTCGACAATACGACTTTCACTTGGAGTAAGTACAATAGATTTCAGGACATTCCCAACAGTGGATTCAACCCCTATATACTACAATTGTATTTTGTGCATTTGCGGTGTAGTTTTAGGGATAGTAAAATTTGAGCATTCAAGCTCCCAGAAAGAGAAGCTAGAGAAAGAAATAAAAGAGAAAGAGTAGAGCACATCTAGTGGTTGGGTATGGATCCAAAAGATGGACATCAAGGTCATGGGGACAAGGCGGTCCACATGACCACACTGGTAACTTAGCTCCACCTCCTCCTCCACGCCAACAAGCTGAGACTGTTATAGGTGTTTGAGTGCATGTGCATCCAGATTGGAGGCCGAGACCCATTGGAGCAAGTGATGCTCCTAACACTCACATTAACCGCCAAGGTATCCTTCCTCCTCCGGTTCAGAACAACAACAACAAGATCAAAGAAAGTCTCATATATATGGTCCAAAGGAACCGGTTTCATGGTCTAGCATTGAAGACGCACTGGAGCATCTTGACCACATTGATAGGCTTTATAGGATGACAAAGATTAATGGAGACAAGGCACACCAATGGGAGAAGTCTCTTCCCCAAGGTTATGTTACCTAATTGTACGAGTGTAAGAGAGGTTTCTTCTCCAAGTTCTTCTCTAGCTCAAGGATAGCCCGATTTAGGAATGAGATCACAGCTCTTTCTTAGTGCACCAATGAGACCTTCAACGAGGCATGGGAGCATTTCAAAGGATACACCATTCAATGGTCACACCACGGTTTCTCTGAAGATGCTTTATCTTAATACTATTTACCGTGGTGTCTTTCCAAACATAAGGATATTCCTTAAAACCACTAGCAATGTAAATTCCTAGGAAAGGAAGTAGAAGATGGCATGGATCTAGTGGAGAATGTAACCTTTAGTGTTGGAAACTATAGTGAGGACTATGATAGAGTACCAAGGTGAATTAAAGCTCTTGAGGTTAACCCTAGAAAATAAATCAAAGCCTTAAACGAGAAGTTGGATAAGTGATGTGTACAAGGCTCTGGCGGAAAGAAACTGTATCAAAATGTGGATTTTGAGCTTGTTTCGCCCCCTTTCCTGAAAAATCATATAAAACTACAAATGATAAAAAAACACTTGAAACCATTAGATAACACGTTATAAAACCATTAAAAAGAATATAAATGATAGGTAAAAAGGTGTCAAAAACGAGTTATATCAACTCCCTCGACTTAAACTTGCTTGTCCTCAAACAAAACAGAAAGTTAAGTTAGGAAAGAAGTTTTAAAAGAGGGTTTTTCTTTCGGTGATTTCACAAAAGATCAGCGACCATCCATTTAAACCACAACCATTGGATATGCATCAATCTAAACCCAGTCTAGAAAATTCTCACCAAAGCCCTGCAACACTAGTTAATAATGTCATCATATAGAATTTAAAACTATATATCCTCCAAATCATGTCAACTAGCTCTCTACATTCATTAATGGTAGTATGTGGATTTCTCCTCCGAAGATCTAATCATTACTAACAAGGGTAGGTATTGAAAGACAATTTATCGGTGAGGCTTAAAGTGTTTCGCGTTACCGTTTTCTGATGGGTGCTAGATATCTCGGAAAACAGTAAGAGAGAATGGAAGTATTGAAGTCCAAAGACCCTCAGTCACTATTTCACAAGTCAGCTACTTGTTCCTCCATCAAGATTTTTCATGTTTCTTCCCCCAAACTTAGATGTTCCTGTTGGGATTTTTGTAGAAACGTCTCTCGGACATCTTTTTCATCGAATCATTGCTTTCCTTGGTCTTATTTTTGTTTTCTCATGACTCTTGTTGGCTTTATTTCCTTTCCATTCCTTTATTCACATTTTATGAAGGGGAAAGCACCTTATAGTGATAAAGACATGAGGAAAACAAATTTTACCAATTTTTATGAGATGATGAAGGCAAAGCAAAGATCCATTTGTTGTTTTGTCTCTCCTACTCCAATGTGTTCAATGCCTCCGTCTTCATTGAATGAGAAATGCATTGTTCCTCTCTCACCGGATTTGTGCACATATATGCATATCAAATTAAAAGATAGAATGCATGAGGTTCAAAATGATGGTGAAGTTCAACGTTTTTGCACCTATCTCACTATGCTCAAAGATGAACCGGCGGCCTCTAGGGTTTTAGATAACTTTTGGTCTGGAAATAGTTTGTAATAACATCGCTTGACTTTACAAATGATACTAGAGTGGCTATATAACCACAAGGTTTCAAAAACTAGGTAAAAGAGAACAAAGGCTAAAAGGCCATAAAGAAATTAAAATAAAAGGCCACATGTCTCTTTCAAATGGATTGGGCCTTGAATTACCTCTTGAAAAACCTTAATGGGAAAACTCATTGGGATAACTCACCGAGGGAAAAAGTCTGTAAACTTGGCCCAAGGAGATTGCACGGTCTAAGTTCGACGGCTTGGATGGTGAAGATCACGAATGGGCCATCGGTCTTTCTCATGGTTCATTTATCTTTTGGGCTGAGCCAAATGGATGGGATTGGTTTGGACGTGGGGCCTGACTATCTTCTTCTCCTGAATGCTCTTCTTGTTGGCAAGGCCCTTGGTATTGGTTGGATGGCTCGGTAGATTTTTGGCGGCTCGTCTCGGCCATTCCCATGGCCAATAGGTTAAACATGAGATGATCTGATGTACTGAACATTGCCCGATGTACTGAATCGGCTACACAGTGCATCCGTCTCGACATCTAGCACATTTGTCAAATGTGTTGGCTCGACCACGTCCGCTTGATTCGGCTCAGCAATTGTGATGTCCTCATCATTCCCACCCTCTTGAGAATGAGTAACATTGAAACTTGGTGAAATGCTTAACTCACCTTGAAGTTCAAGTTGGTAGCCGATGTTGTTGATTCTTTCTAGAACTCGTAATGGGCCATCTCCACGGGGTGCAAGTTTTTACTTCCTCTAGTTTGGAAATCACTTTGGTCTCATGTGAAACCACAAAAAGTCTCCTGGTCCAAAGATGATCTCCATTCTCTTCTTATCCGGATGAAGCTTGTATTGGGTTGTCTTCTTCTCTACATTGTCGTTTGTTTTGTGATGAAGCTTCTTTATGTTCTCTACTTTGTTGGATACATCCGGATGTGCATATTCTAGTTGTGGGAATGGCTTCTAATCTAATGAATTCTCTAGCTTAAATCCATAAAAACCTCAACGGTGACATCTTAGTAGCAGAGTGGTTAACATGATTATAAACAAATTCAATATAAGGAAGACAATCTAACTAATTACTTATATTTTTACAACCTTTGGACAGGGTCCTGTTTATAGCCTCAGTTTGGCCATCTGTCTAAGGATGAAAAGTAGTAGAGAAGAGCATCTTGGTTTCGAGCTTTTTTCTAAGCATTCTCCATAAATGGCTCAGGAACTTCATGTCTCTGTTTGATGCTATGGACTGTGGTAGTCCACGTACCCTCACCACTTCCTTGAAAAAAAAATATGCGGTCTTTGTTGCATTATTAGTCTTAGCATATGGATTTAAATGTGCCATCTTTGAGAACCGGTCCAAAACCACAAAAATGCTATCCTTGTTCCTGATCTTTAGTAAACCTAACACATATACTGTAAAAATATCCACTCAAGGCTTGTTAGGGATACACAAAGGCATATAAAGACTATAGGAATGCGACCTAAACTTGGTTCTAAGGAATGTGAATCATTTGGAGAAGCTTTCCACAACAAGTTTCAGATGAGGCCAAAACAAGTGATCAACCAGAACACTCAGTGTATTTTCCATGCCAAAGTGTACCATCAATCGTCCTCCATGAGACTCACGGATCGGAAGCTCTCTCATTGAGCCTATTAGGAATGCATAGCCATTTGTATCCGAACATGAATCCTTCGTGCATGTAGAATTGTCAAGAAATCAGACAAAAATCAAGAATAGAAAAATGACCATGAAATCATACAGAAATCAAGAATAGATTGAAAACAAATACCTCCGACAGATTCCTTGTCGTAGCGGATTAATAAGACGATGACGGAAAAGAGGAGACTGTTTGAATTTGAGATAGGTTATAATGAGGATGGTTATGATAAATTAGGGTATTTTGGTTTATGATAAATTAATAAAATATTTGGTTGAGGCGCGATAATTTTATTTTGGCTTGGCGGGTCATATAAGATTAATATTTTATTTTCATATAAAATGATGGAATTGTGTTTTATTCTCATGTATATACAAGGTATTTTGAAAGTTTATGTGGGTATGTTTGTTTTTAAGAATCTGATGGATATACAATATGTATTTTGAAAGTTAAGTGAAATGAGTAATTTTCGACCAAAATTGTAATTAGTACAAATTTGGAGTAAGATGTCCCAATAACATAAGATTTTAATAGAATTACAAAATCAATAACAACTAAACTTTGTTACTTTGTTCTAATCTTATTAGATACGGTTTTATTTTAATCATATATTAGATACGGTTTTTCTGGAAAAATAATATCTACAAGATATGTTAATATTAATCACTATCGTACTAAAATATGGCTATTAGTGTTATTTAATGTAATTATTTTATGATATTTATGGTTCATAAATTATTAACAAACTGAACGTATAATCTAAAGTAAAATTATTAAGTAACAAACATGAAATTAAACATGAGATTTAGATAGGGACAACAACCATGTTTCTGGCAACATCAAGGTCACTAGGCTCTAACTGAAACATGAGATCTCACCCCTCGTGCATTCACGGATTGAACATGTAGTTCGATAAGCCTTCCACAGTCTCAAACCATGTCTCATCAGGATCACCTATGTAAAATGAGTACTTTAGCAATGTTTTCTAAATCTTATATTTTAAACTAATGAAAATTATTAAAATAGTAACTTCCAGTCCGACAGCTCATCCACATATTTAGCACCACGATCATATCTGGAGGCTTACTCTTTAAAAACCCATCCTAAAATCATAAGCGTATTTGCCATATGCCACACACTTTAGCTTAATGTTCATATTTTGAATAAAAAAGTTATTGAGAACTATCCTAATGTGATTCTCGTTATGGTGTTAATTATATATTATCAATGCCACACACTTTAATCAATTGTTCATATTATGAATAAAAAGTTAATTAGAACTACGCTAATGTGATTGTTGGCATGGTGTTAACTACTATATTACTGAAGATACTTACATGGCGTCTCTGAGTTGGAACATTTTCTTTGTCCTTGCAGGGTTTAGGGAATCGACTTCAAGGGGTCCGATGATTGAGACCTCTCCCATGGTATCTACACAAGATATGTGTGCATATTTTGGTTATTTTGAGTTTCAAGGAAAGAAAAAATGAAAACTTTCAATAGTTTTTACCTATAGAAACGTCTCTGTTGGTTTTGATGTCATGGATTTGGAGGAAACTAACAAATTACATGTAGTCTTGGTGTCCAAAGGCTTTATAAGTTTGATCCCAGTGTCTTCGGTAGCTTCAAGTTGGTGGTGAGACTTTGTTGGACAAACCCTGAATCCGCTCGGACCACCCTTACTCCAGATATCTCAATCCACTTACCTTCATGTTACTATAGTCTAGAGAAGTCATTTACTTTCCCTGGATAAATGACCATTTTGATCTTGCTTCCCTGCATAAGTAAAAGCTTCAAGATATAGTCAGAACCAGTGCAATCTTGCATGTCAAAAACTCTGTTTATATGCTTTTCACTTACTCTCCGGTTGGCCAAGATGTAACTCCAATATGTATGACCATCTCGAAACACATATTATGGATAGACCCGTAAAATATTACTCTGAAAGTGCCAATCGGTTTCGTCTCTGTTAGGTTGTGTTTCTGCTATGTAGTTGCCATGGACCATGGTGTTTTTGTTTTGTTTCAGACATAATAAAAGTGGGAGAGAAGTTTATTACAACGAAATAACTTCCTTTCACCAAACAATGAAATTAAATTAAAGACAATTATAAGAAGTGTTTTAATAGGTTTCCTCGAGCACCGCATCAAAACAGAGGGGTAGAGACGTATTGTTACATGCCACATACAAAAAACTGATGTATGTGGAGTGTGTCTCTTTGAGACCCCAATCAAGTAAAGAATAATCATGTTTAAATATCATACAAACGAAGAGTTACAATGCTTCATTAACTTACTCTGTTTTTTCAATAAACATTTTCATAATATCTCGACATAAGAGATTACAAAAACCTTAAAACAAGAGAGATGCAATCAAGCTTTGGTGAAACTTTACTTTTACAAATCACAAGTGTTCCAATAGTATTACGCCTTGACATCAAATATTTTCCTGCTAATAACAGCTAAATTAGATTGGAGCCTCTGAGCCCTGGAACCGTAAACTGGTTTTGTGTGTTGTTCTTTCGTACCCTTTCAACCCTTAAACCGTATTCTGATTTTCTTTTGTTCTCTTGCAGGTTTTGCAGAGCTCCTCTATTTTTGCCACCCTCACTCTTGTTCTGCATTTCATTTGGTAGTCTTGTGTTTATTGTTGATACATTAAATAAAAAACAAGAAGAATAGTTAATGTTCCTCCCAAACGATATTATTAAATTTCATTAACATGGTAAGTATATATGCAATAAATAAATTAGATATGTAGAAAAATTCATAAAATCAGATTTTAATTATTCATTCCATCATGAAAACCGTTAATAATATGTCATACCAACCACTTCATCTCGCTATGTTTGATTAAGATCATTCGGAAATGCTATATTTAATTTTCTTTATGTTTTTCGTTTGTTATATACTCCATGCAATTGCTTTTCGTCATGAAACATATAATTGCAAATGCTCTTATCCCCAAAAGAAACCTAAGAACTTCATTTTGAGGTTTCATCATTCCTTTTATTACATTCTTGTCTATATTAATTATATGTTTCATTAGTTTTAACCCTTAAAACCATTTTCTATCTTTTATTGTGTATACTAATTTTATAAGTGTTATTTTACTTATAAAATAAAGAAATAGTTTAAATGAAAATTAAAATATTCTAATAAAATATTAGATAACATCAAAAATAAATATATTATACAACAACAGTTATGATATTTACGATGACATATCTGAAGTGTTAGTAGAGATTTACGATCACAATTAAAGTTTAATTAGAGAGATGACAAAAAAGGCTAAGTAAGAACTTTATGGACATATCACAATCTGAAACTTTTAAACAACTATAAAAACGTACATTAAAATTTTAGAAAATACAAATTCACAAAAAATATTATGTAACAATATTAAATTATATAAAATATTAATAAATATATAAATTACAGTATTAATTTGTAACTACAATTGTAAATAAATTAATAAAATAATTTTTATAACTCTGAAATATGATAAATAAATGAATTTGGAAGTGATAAATGAATCTTTTTTTATTTTTTTTATATGAAGATTACGAGTTAAAAAATATTGAAATCAAACATTTTGTAAGATATAAATTGTTTAAATATAAAAACTAATGAAATATATAATTATAGGGACTAGAATGTAAAAGATAAGATGAAACCTCAAAATATGAGGTTTTAAGATTTCTTTTGGATTGAAAAAAACCTTAAATTTGAGGTTTTTAGGTTACTTTTGGAGATGCTCTTATATTCAAGTCCTAAAAAAATGAAAAGAAGTTTTGAGGGTTGGTTGGGATGCCACAAATCTCCAAATTTTAGGATTTAATGGTTGGTTAGAGATGCTCTAGAAACGTAAAATAGGAAAGTATACTTTTTGTTAACTCTTTTTAATTTTAGGGTTTTAAAATTTTTAAAATATTTCTTAATTTTTTTTGTGATTTATAATCCGAAGAGTATATCCAAGACATTCATAAAATTTAAAACCAAAAATATCTTTTCATAAAACATGTCTTCTTTTGTAATTTATATCGTGAGCAAACTTTTTGGATTATAAATAAGTCAAATAAAGAAGTATAAATTAAAAAATGTAGATAATAAAAAGGAAAATATGATGAGTAAGTTACGCCTACAAGTGGGTAAAAATTTCAAAACTTGCCAAATTAATACGAGAAACCCAAACCCAATTTTATAGTCCAAAACATTCCCATTCCCCGCCCAAACAAAAGAATTTTTGACAAAGTGTCGAGAAATCCTCAATTACGGCAAACCCTGATTTTATTTGTTCTTCACCTTTTCTGAAATCTCCTTCGAATCATCTCGCTAATCTCTCTCCAAATCCTCTTCTCTGCCCACCCATCTCTAACTGGTATCTTTTCTTTGAATCTCTTATTAGAGGCTCTCATTTTCATTGCTAAATTTGGCAGAAACCCTATCGACCCTCTCAAACTCTTCTTTGAATCTCTCAATCATGAAACCCCCCGTGATACGATGCCTACAACTACTGGTAAGATAGGATGTTAGGGTGTGTGTTAAACCGTCTAGTTTGCTTCTGCTTTGATTTTCTTTGCATTTGAAACAGGATTGCTTCTGAATCTTATTGTTGGTTTGCTTATGATCTGGATATGGTTTGCTTTTGTTGGAACAATTAATTTGTGTTCTACAATTTTAAACGAGTCTTATATTCCTCTATCAGCTTCAATATGGTCTTCACATTCTAGATAAGTTGGTTGTTTCTATGAGTGTTTGATGAGTTTGAGTCTCTGATGGTTATGATGTTAATCTTATAGTTATCAAGCAATTGAGTTCGATGTCTCACTTTAACTACTCTCTGTGTTTTTTTTTTTTTTTTAATGTTTGAGCGTTTACAAGATAGTGTTTTTATCATTTGAGGAATGGCGGAACCATCCATAACTTTCTTCTATTAAAGCGTTTGTCCAGGTTTACTCATGACAAAGAATCAACATTTTTTCGAGGAGATTTGTCAATGACAGATGAAAAACATGGTTAGCACAGCAAAGCACTGCAAAGGACTGCGACCTCGATAGATCTCAACAGAGGAATATAAATACATTTTTCCTCAGGTAAAGTAACATTTTTCATAATCCATGTTTATAAAGTCATCTTGTGTTCTTTATTTAGTTTTTTTTTCTCTTCATGTCTTTTGGTTATCACAGGCCATTGAGAAGGATGGACGAGAAAATTCTTATGGAGTCGAAAGCCTCACAAAAATCTTTTAATGGGCAAGCGCAAGCAGCCCAGAGACTTTTTAGCGTTTGTGGCCCACCAAGAAACTGAAGGAAGCTCAACATAAAACTACAACACCATATGCTTCGTAGGTTACTTATAATTGTCTCTTGCACTTGTTAATCTCTTCGGATATGATTTGGCAACTCCTTACTGATGGAGTTTGCGTATGTAGATCGTTTGTGTCTATATGCTACACATAAGTATATAAGTTACCAATGTTATTTTGAATAAATTATCTTTTACATTTCTTGTACCATTCGAATTACGGTATCACCAATTACCAAATCGTAAATTGAAATAAATCCATATTCTTATTTTTACGAATAAAAGTCACTAAACAATCATCAATTAATCGCATTATACGCACAAAGTAGTCGTAAAATCTTTACATCACCGTATCTGGATTTTTTGAGTAGTCGTTGTATAGTCGTTAATTTGTCAGTAAACCATTGCCATGTAGTCACCTATATTACGACTAAGTTGTGACTATATTAGACAGTCAGACAGTAGTCGCCAAGTAGTAATACAAGCATTACTAATCAAATATGGATGTTCCCATTAGATGTTGCAGTCATTAAATTAGTCATTAAACATACGCTAATTAATGGAAAAATTACTACCATAATCTTATCTGGATGTTCCTGTTAGTCGTTGTATCCACGGTTATTCAGTTCATGAACAGTCCCCAAAAAGTCACCATATATTACGACTAAGATATAGTATATTAGACAGTCACGTAGCAAATAGTTTCCAAATTAGTACCATAATCGTATATGGATGTTCCAATTAGTCGTTGAATAGTTGTTGACTAGTCATTACCAAGTCCCCAATTTGTCGCCAATTTATACTACTACATTGTGACTATATTATACATTCACAAATTATTCAGCCATTGGTGACCTAGGTTAAAGACTATTTGGTGGCTACATTTCTCCGACTGCATCTAGACTATGTCTTTAGTCGTACAATTGTCGCCAAAGTAGTTGCAAATTAGACCCTAATATTGCGACAACGCTACATCTATGTTATGATTACCTAAGTTAGTCGTATACCGCCGACTAATTTTACGACTATGCATTTTACCGACTAAGGACATACAACTACCATATTTAGTTTCTATTTAGTCGTAAAATTTTGTTTAACGACTATTGTGCGACTAAAAGTGCAATCACAAAACAATATTTTCTTGTAGTGTATGCTTCTCCAGCTCCTTAGACTAAGTGGGATTCATCCTGTTGGTTGGACGGTTTGGTAGGGCTGAACCGGGCACTAGACCGATATGATCCTCAATTCCTCTTATTGGTGGAAGTCCATCTGGTATCGTTTCTGGAAATATGTCCTTGAACCTGTTCAACAAAGAAATCATTTCTCGAGGCAGCTCTATATCACAAGGCTAGAAAGCAATGCCTCTTTAAAGACCATTAGTAGCACATGTATGTTCTGACTAATAGCTTTAAAAATGGAGCTTGGAGTAATGAATAAGTTAGTCTTACATACCTTGCTATGCTTTGAAAATTTCATCTCATTTCGTGGAACTCTGAAGGTGTAAGTGGTTCTTGCTGGTATTTGAGTTTGTCATGGTCGAAGGAGTAATGGTTGCTACGTCCATGGTGCACACTCTCCTTGTCAAAATGCAACGGCCGGCCAAGTAGTATATGGCCGACGTTCAGACGTTACACACAACAAGGACGCTGTACTAGCCCACACTAAATGACACGATGACTTGATCAGCTACCCGTATATTTGTGTCATCATTGAGCCATCTAAGTCTGTATGGATGTAG
Organism: Orychophragmus violaceus; assembly: GCA_030180135.1. Taxonomy (NCBI): domain Eukaryota; kingdom Viridiplantae; phylum Streptophyta; class Magnoliopsida; order Brassicales; family Brassicaceae; genus Orychophragmus; species Orychophragmus violaceus. The sequence goes on from CM058236.1 coordinate 17,327,731, forward strand.
ATGCTTTGTGATGTTAAGGCCTAGCTTATCAACCACGTTCATGATGGCCATGTTAGATTAAGAACCTCCATCTATAATGAGACTACATACCTTGTTGTTCACGATGTATTTGGTCTGAAAGATGTTTTCCCATTGAACCTTCTATGGGTCTACTAGTGCACTAAGAGCTCTCTTGATCACTAGCATCTCGCCGAAGTCTGGATACCCAATGGTGTCATTTGGCTCAGGCTTCTCTTCTTCTTATTTCTTGTCCCGAGACTCGTACTCTCTAGTTGCATTGATGATCATGACTTGTTGGTTGGAGAATTCTCCAGTCATGTGTTTATTTCCTTGACCTTTGAAACAAGTAATGTCTCCAGCTCTATAAGTACTAGGAAACTTACATTCTTTTGGCATGTTGGATCTGGGAGCCTCGGTGTTTGGTTTCTTTAATTGTGACTTTATCTCAATGACCTTCCCCTTGTCCATGAGCTTAGGTGCAGAAGGAATCCAATTGCTTCTTGCTCGGTGATATACCATGGATTTTAGGGCTTTTAACCATGGTATATGTGTTATTTATCGAGTCTTTTACTATGTTTTAGAGTCTTTTCAGGTGTTTATTAGGTACAAGCACATTTGGAGCATATTTGGTGATTTAGACACTTTCTGGAGCTAATTGGAGTATTTGGCCGAGAGATGAAGTTCACTGTTGATATTTCCGAGTTGCATCGACCGACACACTTGTGGCAACGATCGATGCACCAGCGAGATGGGCCAAAAGACGGTTTAATAAAGAAAGATGAAACTGCAGTCCTGCCCAGAAGTTCCTAATATTTACAAAGAAGCCCCAAAACGTGTTTTAGGTTATAAATAGAGTTTTTAAGCCAATGTTTAGGCGACGCTGGATACGCTTTACTTTAGTTTTATCTTATTTCAGAAAGCCTGAGGGGCTGATCCTGATCTCGAAAGAGACTTGATTTTGAACCCCAGTTCTTATTTGATTTTATGATATTTGGTTTTCTACTTATGATATCTTCTGTCTCGATGAACATGTCTGAGTAGATTACCTGTTAGGTTGAAGGATTCTCATTAGGGATTTCAGAGAATTATAGTTTAATTAATCTGTAGAGATCCATATCTGCTAGTTCTTTATCTAAGTTGTTCTTAATGCCTAATCTGAAGTAGCTAATCAGAATTATGATGTTAGGTTGATTAATGCAGCGGAAGTTGGTTAATTTAACTAGAAAGAATTTAGATAAGCAATTAAACTGTTCGCAAACGGAAGTTTGGTTCAGGTTAATTGTGAACATATCAAACTTGGAATTAATGCTAGTTTAATTTGTTAGTTCTCGCAAACGGAAGTTTGGTTTGCTGCACTTAGACTTAGAGAATTATCGCAAAGGAATTTGGTTAATTCTATATCAGTGTTTGAGTTCTAGAATAGTTATTTATTGGATCTAGATAGATTGATTGCTTGCGTTCCTGATTTCCTGAGAACTCCTGAAACCTAACGCTTCGCCTTCTTGCTCGCAAACTCACTTGATTTACTTTGCTATTTCGTTTACTGTTTTCACATCTGCTTCACTTAATTTAATCTGAACTGCTATTAATCTATTGTGTGACTGAGAGTCCTCGTGGGATTCGATACCTTATATACTACGATTGCATTAACTGTGCACTTGCAGTAGAATAGGGAAAACTATACAACCTATCAAGTTTTTGGCGCCGTTGCCGGGGACTCTTTGAGTTCACCTATAGATTTAGTACTAGGATTTAGACTAAGCATTCTTTTTAATTTTCTTGTTTACTCACGTTTTTGATTTTTGGATTCGCAGGGATTCGCACTGCATCGATCGTTGCTCACCTTGCATCGATCGACACAAGGCGAGAACAGCGATGCTGAGATCTGAGACCTTCAATAGGTTCCGCACCATGGAACCTGTTATTTTGATTCGCGGTGAAAACGGCGTTCTACGAGACCAAGAGGGTCACATATGCAACGCAAAAGGTCAGAAAATAGATGGGGAAGGAAATCCCATCTTACCAGATTACCATGTATTGGTTTGGCAAGTAGCTGAGATGCAGAGTAAGATAGACGACATCCACGACATCTTACTTAGGGAGAGACAGTTCCGAGCAGAAGCAAAAACTGATAAATTTAAAGAGGTACATTATATGGCTGGAGCCGACTCTTATGGACATACATTGGGACATCAACACAGACAAGGTTCTAGGCATGCTCAAGGATCAAGAGACCAGAACTATACTTCCTATCTAGCACCTCCTACACAAAGGAGCAGACTAGAGATGATGATAGAACAATCGATTGAAAAGCAACAGCAGAACACAGCTTCTTTCAGCTCAAAGCTGGAGAACCTGTACACTAATCTGAATGAGAAGTTTGAATCCTTGAGCACTCGTATGAAACAGCTGGACATACAGATGGATCATGGATCATGTCTAGCAGTTAAGGCTGTGGAATTTGTGGAAGACAGTGGGGAATTTGATGTTGAATTGCCTGAGTTTGAAAGCTTCAATGCACCCGACTCAACAGAGATTGACATGGATCTCTTGACTTGGATAGTTCAGATCGAAGTGGGACCAAGCCAAGAAGAGAAATTTGAGTCTGAGATGGCTGGAATGGATCAAGAAGCGGATAAACCCGAGACCATAGTTGAAACACGAGCTGAGATGACAGCATCGATCGATGCTCCACACGCACCGATCGTTGCACCCCGAAAGGAACCAGTTTCACTCATATCTCAAGGACTGCTAAAGAAAGAACCTATAAACCTCCATTGCCATTCCCGAAAGCTCCCGTTACGTCTAAAGATATGGTTCAGTGCACAGTAGTGGTTGACAAGAAGATGGTGGTTCCACAAGAGCCTATTCTAGCATCTTCAAGGCCTAAAACTACTCATAAACGAAAAGCTCCGAACATCAAAACTTTGCCAAAGGTAAAGCATAAATCCTCTAAGTTTAAACCTTCTGACTCCGCTGTTTTGAATGCAGGAAAGAGCGTTAAAACACCCAAGTGTCAATTTCACCCTACATTCATCCCGACGTTCCTTGGACGACATCATGCTACTACTGCTTACACACCACCATGGATGATAAGGCATTCACAGAGACACTCAAAGTCTCTGTTGAAACCTCCATGAGTTTGACCTCTTTCCAAAAGTCAAGCTAATGACTTAAAACAAGCGCTGAGTGGGAGGCAACCCACTGTTAGGTTTAATTATTTTTCTTTCTCATTTTTGGTGTTTTTCTTAGGATTTCACGTTTTTAGTTGTTTTTGTTAGTTATTAGATACAGAACACAAGTCTGGAGATGTGTGACGATCGTTGCTCTCATGTGCAACGGTCGTTGCAATTGGTTTAAATCGAAAATTAAGGTACGTTGAGCTAAACCGGAATCAATCTGGTTCAACCAGCATCGATCGTTGCCCCCAAAGCAACGATCGTTGCACCCACGACCAGGTAAGTCACCTTAAACCCTATTTTCTCTTCTTCTTCCCCATATCCGTTGGTCGACACACCGAGAACCTCCACCCAAAATCTACATTTCTTTGCCAAATTTCTTGTTTCTAAGCACTATTTTACTCATTTTTACGCTCCCAATCCATTTCCCCAACCCATATCTCAAGAAATCAAGGTAATGTTCTTCAATTTTCGAATTTTCGGATTGGATTTTTAGGGTTTTAGGGTTGTTGATTTTTGGACCAAAAAACTGATGATGCATGCGTAATTTAGACGATTTAGGGTGATGGATGATGATTTTGAACTGATTTGAGACAATGTTGTTTGGATTTGACTGATTTTTGATGATTTGTTTGCGGCAAAATCGCCCTGCAACGGTCGTTGCTCTCGAGCAACGGTCGTTGCATTGCGATTTTGGGAAATGTTCGATAACGCGAAATCGCCTTGCAACGATCGATGCCTTAGATGCAACGGTCGATGCTTCGCGATTTCACAGTGAAATTTTGCCGAGACTTGATGAATGTTTGAACTTTGTTTTTGCAGATGGCGTCTCAAAGGCAACCCCGCAAGAAGCGAGCCACAGCGTCCACAGCAACAAGACACTACACCCCACCGCCTCAATGGTTTAACAGGGAATCAGAGTCACCCGCACCGTACAACAGATATGGGCCACCAATTGCTTTACCTTGGCCCAGAGAGGACGCCACACCATTTCAGACGACCAGACAGTGGCCGGAGGACCTCACACGTTTCTTAAGGTCCGCTGAGTTCACAGAGCGGCCATTGCTCTCTTCATGGGACGAGTATGACTCGCTACTCTATAGTGGTTGGTGTGGGATGATCATCAAGCCGACCAAGTTCGCGGACTACTCCACCTGCAGGATTCTGGGGATCGATGAGCAGGTGATGGCTGTGTGCAGAGGCATTGGTCTAGGGACAATGCCGATGCGACACTATGACCTCTATCCTGAGCTGGTCAGGCAGCTATTGGCCACTTGCAGAGTGGTTTACTCGGATCCCGACCACAGGAGTGCTACAGGGGGTGCTTTCACCTTCATGAGTTGTGGAGTCAGGTATCGGATTCCTCTACTTGATCTCTGCAGGATCTACGGGTTCAGTACTGCGCCGAGGCGCATAGCCATGCCACTCGAGTGGGATCCGGTGGAGGCTCGCACATTCTGGGAGAGTATTGGCAGCGGTCGATACAACTCCAGGACCACACCAGTAGTGCAGATGAGACATCCGGTGCTGCGATATGTCTCGCGTATCTTGTGCTGGAGCTTGCTTTGCAAGTTTGAGGCCAACAAGATGCGCAAACTTGAGATGGAGTTGCTGTTTATGGGGCTGAGAGATCAGTTTAGAGATTCTGGCGTGAGAGATCCGACTGCGGGTCTCAACTTGGGAGCCATTTTCGCACAGCATTTGGTTGATTTGCAGCTGAAGCCGTTTGATGGAGCTGGTACAGAGACGGTAGGGAGTTTACTTACTCCCATCTTTGAGTATTGTGGGATTCCTCTTCATGGCACAGAGCGTGATACGGCTCGCGAGTTCCTGGATCTCAGTCATCTGCAGAGTGCTACCTGGCTCAAGGAGGGGCGCATTTGGGTTTACACTGATCCGACCACTGGGAGGACTGGTATCGAGCTTCCCGCTGCCAGATGGACACAGATTGACACATTAGAGGCACTGAGATTTCAGCCTCCTGAGTCTGCACAGCGTGGGATTCCGACCATGGCTCATCCGCTGGGAGAGCCTTCCTCACGAGCTTCGACATCTTCTGCCCCTGCTCCTGCGCCCGCGCCTGCCCCTGTCGACATTGTGGGTCCCTTTCCTGAGCCTGCGATGGCTTACGGTTCATATTCTGAGGCAGAGTGGAGAGAGAGATCCGATGGTATGTTTCGAGTTCTTTGGAACTTCATGCGTACTTGCAGCTGCAGGAGGCCACCACAGATCCATCAGCCCGTACCTGACCGTCGTCGACAGCGATCTCCGACTGATACCGATCCCGCACCAGAGGCAGCCGATGATGATGCACTGTATGGTGGGATAGATGATGTTAGCGAGTGAGATCAGTCTCCATGTTCAGTCTTTCGGTTTTGTATTCTGACTTTTTCTTTTCTTTTGCACTTTTCTTCTTTGATTTTTAGGATTCTACTATGTTTGGATGATTTGCACTTTATTTGGTACATCTTTTGCTTCGGTTTTACTCTGTTTCTAGTGTTCTCAGCTTGCAGGGATCAAAATTGACAAAAACAAACGGACTAACCTGCTAACTTGATGACTGTTCGTGAAAACGCAGTGCGTCGATCGATACACCATTGTGTCGATCGTTACAATACGAAAGAATCGCGCAGCAACGGTCGGTGCACTTAGTGCAACGATCGATGCTTGTGCGACAGAGGTAAAACCCGACAGAACTAAAACATCCATTTACAATTTTTCTTTCTACCGATCCTTCGCTGGACACTTCTGGGGACAGTGTGTCTTAAGTGTGGGGGAGGTGTTACTGACTTCTGTTTTCTGTTTTCTTAAGAGTCAGTCCGTTTTTCAAAATTTTTTGTTTTATTGAGTCAAAATTGTTTAAGTAAGAAACTATGATTTTCTGAGAAGATTTACAAGACTTGCAGGAACTTAAGTAGCCATTGGGATGAAGTTGCAGAGCCTCTATGACTATTAGAAAACCCCATCACAGATCAACCTACTGGGAACACCCACATCACTTCAGGTATCAGAGGATCCTTTACTGACTTCAACCTTAATACTGACTTAGATTTCTCACCTAAGGGCTTGGTATACTTTGTGTCGGATTCCCTTGTTAGTTCTGACACAGCCTGTAAACCTGTCCTATTTAGTTCCCTTCTCCCCTTCTGTAAAGTAAAAAAAAAAAAAAAAATAATAAACTGAGGATGAGTTAGTAACTCCGAAGTGGTCATGGGAATAGTAGCAAACACTATTATCTCTCATGTGATCCATGGAATGTGTCCAAAGTAAACCCCATAACGGGAAGAACACTGATAAAAAAAATAAAATGATACCCAGTGGGGAAAAATCAGTTGTTAAAGAAGGGAAAGAGAAGAAAGGGACTAGAGAAAGATAGTATGGTGGTCTAGAGCTGATAAGGTAAGAATCCATGTGCCCTTTGATCGATACTCCTTAGGTGAGACCGCACTTAAATACTTGCAGAAGTCAGTAGGGAGAATTTGAATGCTTGAATGTGATTGTGGAGTTTACCTAGGACAGTTGCTAAGTGTGGGGGAAGTACATTGTGGTCTTGATATCCTATGATTGATTCTTGCAGTGGTTTACTAAGGGGAATCTGAGTATTGTAGCTTCTAGGATGAAATGAGTTTCTGAAGAGTTTTCAAACCTCTTATCTACATTTAGTTCTTTGTCTTGCTTGAGGACAAGCAGAGCTAAGTGTGGGGGAGTTGATATACCATGGATTTTAGGGCTTTTAACCATGGTATATGTGTTATTTATCGAGTCTTTTACTATGTTTTAGAGTCTTTTCAGGTGTTTATTAGGTACAAGCACATTTGGAGCATATTTGGTGATTTAGCCACTTTCTGGAGCTAATTGGAGTATTTGGCCGAGAGATGAAGTTCACTGTTGATATTTCCGAGTTGCATCGACCGACACACTTGTGGCAACGATCGATGCACCAGCGAGATGGGCCAAAAGACGGTTTAATAAAGAATGATGAAACTGCAGTCCTGCCCAGAAGTTCCTAATATTTACAAAGAAGCCCCAAAACGTGTTTTAGGTTATAAATAGAGTTTTTAAGCCAATGTTTAGGCGACGCTGGATACGCTTTACTTTAGTTTTATCTTATTTCAGAAAGCCTGAGGGGCTGATCCTGATCTCGAAAGAGACTTGATTTTGAACCCCAGTTCTTATTTGATTTTATGATATTTGGTTTTCTACTTATGATATCTTCTGTCTCGATGAACATGTCTGAGTAGATTACCTGTTAGGTTGAAGGATTCTCATTAGGGATTTCAGAGAATTATAGTTTAATTAATCTGTAGAGATCCATATCTGCTAGTTCTTTATCTAAGTTGTTCTTAATGCCTAAGCTGAAGTAGCTAATCAGAATTATGATGTTAGGTTGATTAATGCAGCGGAAGTTGGTTAATTTAACTAGAAAGAATTTAGATAAGCAATTAAACTGTTCGCAAACGGAAGTTTGGTTCAGGTTAATTGTGAACATATCAAACTTGGAATTAATGCTAGTTTAATCTGTTAGTTCTCGCAAACGGAAGTTTGGTTTGCTGCACTTAGACTTAGAGAATTATCGCAAAGGAATTTGGTTAATTCTATATCAGTGTTTGAGTTCTAGAATAGTTATTGATTGGATCTAGATAGATTGATTGCTTGCGTTCCTGATTTCCTGAGAACTCCTGAAACCTAACGCTTCGCCTTCTTGCTCGCAAACTCACTTGATTTACTTTGCTATTTCGTTTACTGTTTTCACATCTGCTTCACTTAATTTAATCTGAACTGCTATTAATCTATTGTGTGACTGAGAGTCCTCGTGGGATTCGATACCTTATATACTACAATTGCATTAACTGTGCACTTGCAGTAGAATAGGGAAAACTATACAACCTATCACTCGGCTTGTGACTTCTGCTTTGCGTTTGATATGTTTCTCAGTTGAATGCGCAGGTACAAAAGCTCGAAGAATCCATGGTAGGGCTGAATCTCGACCTTCCGGGCAATTCGGTCTTATAAGCCGTCAATGAATTGGGCCATGAGCGTCTCCTCCGAATCATCTAGCTGAGCTTGTTCCTTAGTTGCTCGAATTCCTCAAAGTATTCCTAGATCAACCGGTTTCCCTGCATAAGATTCTGAAACTTCTTTTGTAAGTCTCTGTGGAAATGTGGATGAACGTACCTCCTTCTGAAGTTGAAAGTCATGGTTGTCCAGGTCGTGATATGCTCATATTTGTGGCGTATCCGTTCTGAAACGTCTTTGTCCCTCCCAAAAAGTGAAAGGTCGATGAGTTGAGCTCCTCCTAAGGCCATTTTCTTATGGTCATTGTAGGCATAGTACTCAAAAATGTACTCCATTCTTCTTTACCACTCTAGATAAGATTATGGATTGAACTTTCATACAAAATAGGTGCAATTAGTTTGAGTTTTTTTAAAAAGATTGTTGTACCTCATCATCTTGCATGCCACCATAATGTATAGGATCTCTTGACCGGTTGTAAGGTCGGTGGTTTTGGTAGGGAAGCAGCTGTTCTTCATCCAGCTGGGGAATATCCTCATCTGAGCACGCACGGCTTTACCTCTCCTAGGTTTGCGTGGCTGCCGTGTAGGCAGTTGTGGGGGTGCTGGTGGGGGTGGATGTTCCAGCCGGTTCATACGCTCACCAATTGCTTGGATAACTCTAAGTACTTGAGCCAAGTCCACTGCTGTGTCGTTGTCTGCCATGTTTTCATGTTCCTGTAAAAAATACTAGATAGAAGGATCAAGTGCAGAGGAAAAAGAAACATGCAAGAAACGCAAAAGGCAAAACCGGACACAAAGAGAAAGGCAAAAAATGCAAAAATGGAAAAACACACAAACTAAAAGTGTCTCCTAGTTTGAATGATGGCCGGTTCTTATTTCTTTCATTCTCTTTTTAACTTTATGATGCAACTAAACAGGAAATAAGCAACTTACAAGCTAAATGATTTTTTTTTTTGGGGGTTTTTATGATGCAAATAGATGAAAGGACTAACAACCTAACTCTTTAATGATAGAAAGCACGCAAGAAGCTACTGCAATGTAAGATGAACATACAGAACAAGGCAAGACAACAAGCGGATCAATGTAAACCCCTATCGCAAACTATAATACAAATAGACCCCTAACTTCTTTTTCTTTTGTTTTGTGACGAAAACTAAACATGAGACTAGTAACCTAAGCTCCCTAGAACAGAAGCCACACAACAAGAAAATGCAAACAAAATGAACAAAAAAACGGAACAAGCAAAGCACTCAAGCGGTCTGACAAACCCTAGAGAGAGAAACACGGCCGTTATGCAACAATCAACCTAAAACACTCTTTTTATTTTAACTATGAGAATGCAATAACAGAAGCAAAGAATAGGAACTAATGCAAATATTTTTGTCTTTTCGATTTAAGGATGCAAACAAGAAGAAAAAACAAAGCAATAAAAAGGAAAATACAAGGGATACATGTAACCAAAACTTTCACGAGATTTAAGATCTGATACCAAATGATGTAAGATCCTAGGGAGGTCTTACACACAAGCTGGTTGTGGTACAAGAAGCTGGCCTAAGGACATCCTCCTTTTGAACCGCGGATAAATGATGGACGATGGGATGAAACAACTGGCCGAAAGGCACACCTTTCTAGATTAGTGGATGGAAGATGGTATTGGATCAGTAACAAGATGGTCTCACACGAACGAGGGAAATCCTCACTATGCTCGAAGATGAACGGGCGGCCGCTAGGGTCTTAGACAACTTTTGGGAACAAAGACTAAAAGGCCTTAACGAAATTAAATGAAAAAAGCTATTAGACCGTGTATATCTTCTAAAGGATCGAGCCTTGGATTACCTCATTAAAAGCTTTAGTGGGAATAAACATTGGGATAAAACACACTTAGGGAAAAAGATTATAAACAGTGGCCCAAAGAGATTGCACGGTATAAGGCTCGACATATCAGATGGTGATGATCACGGATTGGCCGTCGGTTTTGATCATTGACCATTTGGCTGTTGGGTTGAACAAAAATGGATTGACCTTGCTATCTTCTTCTCCAGAATGGTCTTTTTGTTAAAAGGCCCTTGGTTTTGGTCGGATGGTTCGGTAGATGCTATGCAGCTCGTATTGGCCATGCCCATGGACAATTAGTTCAGTACGGGCTGTTCATTAGCCAGCTGGTCCAAATGCTTTGTACTGTCTGCTATGCTGGTCTTTGTGATCAACATCTCAATGGGTCGATGAAATTCCTCTCTAAGCTTCATGTGACCCGATCGTGTTCTTGGTTCATTCTTCATTGCTGGAAATAGCTCGGACGGATAGTTGGTGCAAGCACGGGCTAGCTCGGCATTTCTCAATGTACTTGCATGGGCTGGCACGGCTACAGGCAGTGCAACCAGCTCGACATCTCACGAATTGGTCAAATTGAATGGCTCAACCACATCTGGTTGATCTGGCTCGGTAATTGTGCTCAATAGAAAACATAAAGAACCATAAGAAATTTAAACGCTTTAAAATTTTTACCCAAATATAAAAGCATCTAGCTTCATTAACATGTTCGAATTTAGTGTAGAATATAGTTTTGGATTCACTGGCACTTGAGAGCTAGGACGTCTTTTCCTTGTACAGAATTGGCTTGAGAAATTGGTTCACTATTCTAGCTTGTAGTTATTTGTTGCATCTAGTAAGCTTGAAAATAAGGAAAAACCATTCTTGAATCTCATTATTGGATGTCTTAAATAATTATTGGCTATAAGAATTTAATTTTCATTAATGTTGATTACTCATTTCACAAATGGAAATTTGATCTTGATTATGTTCTTAAGAAAGGGATTGGTGCCTAGGAATAGAATTAGTCTTGAGTAGTTTTATTGCCTAAGGATTAGCTTTGCTAAATGGTGATTGATTGAATGAAATGCATGCTATTCTCGTGATTTGAATATTGTAGTTGAATGATTGCATGATTAGCATAGAGCTATGACCAAGAAAATGTGATTAGCTTGATTGAAAGTTATTAGGCCATGATTAGCATTGTGTGATTTTTTGTGGCAATTTGTTCATCTCTAGTTCATCTTAATACATTGACCTCATCCTAGGACCTTCTCTTATCACTGTTTTGTCATAATTTCAGTTTGTTCTTGCTCTCTTGCTTTCAATTACTTAGGATTGCTATTTAAACCTCGATTTCTCTACTTGGCTTATCTTAGGTAGTTGTATGCATTCATAGTGTTCTAAACATAACCCATTTAGATTGATAACATCAATTATACTACAATAACAAGTTTCTAGTTTCTTTGAGTGACTGATTATCTAGAATCGGGAAATCCTACTTATCATGATTCACCATCAAATTTGATTGAAAAAGGTTTCAGAATGTCTTATAAAGAATGCTGATAATTCTAAATAAGAGATAATGAGTAAGGATAAATGTGGAAAAAACTAGGAACACTAAACTAAATTCGAATAAATACCAAATAATGGTCCTTAGCCTCACGGCTTAGACCACAACTAGAGTTACCATTGATCTCAAGGTCTTTGTGTCTCTTAGGATGCTCCTTGCTTCACTATTTTGATTGTTTTTTTCAAAATGGACTTAAGAAAATACTTCATTGGCTTGATCATCTTGGACGTTTGTCATTACCAAAGTAGTAATGCATAATTCTTCTTCCTAGTTGACCAAATGTGTGGGAACTTTAAAAATAAGAAAACTTAGTGCTTCTTTAAACTTCTTGGCTCGAGCTTGGGTCATTGCCATATGGGAAATGCAATGCTTCTTCGAGTTTAAGCTTTTCATCCGCTGCCACAAGCTCAATTTCAAGCGCATTCTCCTTAGCCCTTTCCATTATCGCATCAAGAGGGCACCTCCCTTGGCATAATGTATGCAGTGGCCAAGGTTGTGTGTAAGTGTGAGAGTGTTTGTTAAGACTTGTACAGTTTTGTCGAGAAGTTTCAAATGTCGAACGGTGGCTGGCCGAGGAGAAGAAGGCTTGTCAGGTTGTGGGCATCCTTCAATCGGAAAAAGGCATGGGGTTTAAGATGGTGGACAGTCGAGGAAAGTGTTGTTGAGTTACAGTAGACCGATGGAAGTACCTTAGTTGGAGTCTATTGGTCGCGGTATGCAAACAGTCTTGGTAAAGTCTACTGCAGCCGCTGGCAGAGACTTCTCCATTAGGCTCTGAAACACCCCGACCCGGCCTTCCTAAACCGCGTTCAATGTGTTCCCAGCTAAGGCCACTTCCCGTCTTAACCTCCACTTATACCCATTTCTAATTCTAGTTGCCCTTTTGGGCAAGAATTCTTTCGGATCTTCCTAATGACCTTCCATAGTCATTTCTAGTCTTAGATCATTTACCCTTAACAATACGCAGCGGAAATTCTATCTAACATTGATTAAGTTTTAATCAAGGAATATCCCTGATATAATCCTCCCAAGGATAAACACTCTTAGTGTGGTAGATTGGATAGGCCTTGGTCCAACAGAAGCTACTAGCGACCGGCTTGGACAAGGGAAGTGTATTTATGGGTCGCACAGTGGATGCGGAAGGCCACTGAAGTTCCCACCTCTTCAATAGCGTGATGTGGCACACATGTCCTATTTTAGAGGTTGAAGACTTGGATATTACGCACTAGATCTCAGAAAGTTCACAAGGAACAAAAGTGAGATTGCCCTCAAAGATGATCAGGGATCAAAAAGTTAAAAGATGAAAAGGTTTTTTTTTATTGTTTGTGAAATCAAAATACATATAGAGTTTCTCTTGCATGAAGAATATCGAAATCTAACTTAGGAAATAGAAAACAATAAAGAACAAAGACTTGACTCAATAAAGACTCTTGACTGAATTTTGGACTGATTTTGTGTGAATCCGGTCGACGGTATACAACAGCTTCAGGTCTTACACCAAGGACTATTATAGGGCGTACACTTTACTCATTTTTCCTTTAGCACCAAATTGACTGTTTCACGTTTTTTGCATTGGTCAATTCAGTCCCCGCGGAATAGTGCATAGTTCAGCATAATAGATCCGTACACTGCTCTCTAGTGTACACCTTCATTTCAACAAGTCTTTTTCTGAAGCTCTTTCTTCTTGGACTTTCAACAACACCAAAGTAGTCATGCTACTACTTCATCCTCAAAGACCAAGTGATCTTGTATGGAACTAAGTAGAAGACTTAGTGCATTAGAGAACTTCTTAGCTCTTGATCTCGTGATAGCTCCAGCTCGTAGATACAATGCTTCCTCAGGTTCTAGCAGCTCATCCTTTGGATCACTCAGCTCTGGTTCAAGTCCTTTTTCTCATGAGCTCCTCATGATCATATCATATTCTCCCCCTTGAGAAGGATTTGACCTCAAATTCGAACAATCTACATTAAAAGAACTTAAGTCAGAAACATTGAAGCTTCAAGATACTTTGTACTTACCTTGAAGATCAACATGGTAGACATTGTCATTGATCTTTTTGTTGGGAATGTCCTGAAATCTACCGTACTATCTCTAGAAAGTATGATAAGTGTCGAGATCAGACATAAGTCATAAATACTGGGTGATCATGATGACTTGCTAGAGCCCGCTCATGATCTATAAGTCTCGGATTTATTACCAGTATTGTATGATCCCAAAGGGTCACACACCATAGCTAACAGGAAAGTTAAATGGAAATAATACAGTAAGATGCAAATGCATTTACTGTATTTGTACAGAGAATTGGGCCAAGACAAAAACGGGCTTTTTGTCTGATTTGTGTTTTGGGCCCAAAAGCCTAATAGGCCATTAGTTAATAACTTGGGCCTATATAAGGCAGAAGGAGGCGCCAGAAACCCTAAGCCTTTGGCGATTTTCTGAGCTGAGCCGTCCTCTCTTTCTCTGTGATTTCCACCTCGGTCTAGCAGCCTGATCCGTAGCTTGTAAGCGTGTGGATACCTAGGAGGAGCCGGTGATAATCTGCTCTAATCTGATCTTGCCATTACCATCAATTCCGCTGCAAAAAGGTAAAGATCAGGTTTGTTTTATGATTCAGTTACAAGAACCTAGATCTGTTAAGATTATGTGCTAGGTTGCAATCTGGGAATTAAACCTTGGAAACACCAATAATCCATCAGTGGTATCAGAGCCTAGGTTTTAGGTTTCTTGTAAATTGGATCATTTGAAAATTGATTTTGGTTAATTGAATTGGTGATGAGCTATGATCGCATGATCGTATTAGTTGTTCACGATTAATTAATGGTTGCGTTAGGGTTTGCGTGAGATAAAGTGTTCACGATTTTGTTCACGTTTCAATTTCAAATGTGTTCTCAATTAATTATTGTGTGCGTGTGTTCACTAGTTGATGTGTGCGTGTAAACTTACACAATTATTAATGAGGATGTTAGGTTTGTGATCACGATTATTTGCGCTTTACCAAATAATGTATATATATATAATATATACATATATAATATAATGTATATTATATATTAGAATATATATAATATATAATAGTATATTATATAAAACATTGTTTAATTAATGTATGGTAAAGGCGTTAACCCAAATCGCGGTTTGCTGGAAATAATTTAATACATGGTATTATTTAATTTCTGGTTAAACCGGATTTAAATTCAAAAATTGAATTTAACCTAAACCGAAGGCTGGTCTAAGTTTGATTTGGTTGGACCAAATAATTTAGAGCTGGTCTGGTTTAGTGAATAACCGATGGTTTTGATAGTTAATTTGGTTTTGGACCAGAATTAATAAACCGGATCGGTTATGCCAAATTATTGGGCCAGCTGGAATTCTATGGTCTTGGGCCAAGAATTGGGCCTATAATTTGTGACCCAACCCAAAATATTTAATGAAATATTTAAATTAGAAATTTCTATTTTTAGTAAGTTACTAAATTTAGAAAGTTTCTAGAATAAGAAAGTTTCCCAAAATAGTAATCTTCTATTTTTGGAAATAAAACTTAAAAATTCTCAAAAAACAATATCAAGCTTGGATGTCTTTCCAATCTTGTCAGCTACTTAACGCTTATTCGATTACAGATATGGCTTACAGTGTGAGGTGTCTGTTTTCGCGTAAGTAAAGTAGTATATAGTCACTAATTTCATTGGGAGTCCCAGACTTTAGTGATTATTTGGCTGTAAGAGATTGGTTTCCTTGACTGGGCCATCGGGAGTCCCGGGCCTTGAGACATCTGGTGATATTGGGCCTTGGGCCCAATTCACAACCGAGAGTTATTGGTTATAACTAGCTGTGTGTATGCTTACCAAGTAAAGCTAATTCCGGGTGACGGCCAGTGGCCCACTTTGGATTTAGCTGAACATGGGTCTCGGAATCATTGTATTCTTATGAGGTTGAACAAAGAAATTTTGAATACAATGCGAGTTTTCTTATAAGTTGTTAAGATTACTCTTTTATGAACTTAATAACTAAAACTCTATTTATCTCTAAATTTCAGCTATGACGAGCACAAACAATCAAAACACTTTCTCAATCCGGTATGTCCTTGAGATGGACAAACTGAACGGATCAAATTTCTTGACTTGGTCGCGGAACCTGAGACTAGTTCTCAGGCATAAGAGAAAGGACTATGTCCTTGAGAAATCTCTCCCCGAGAGGATCGGATCCAAAGCCAGTCATGCAGTATATAATGCTTGGAATAAGCATTATAATGATGCGGTAGATGTGCGTGGTCTGATATTGGCTACCATGGACTCAGAGTTGCGGAAGCAATATGAGAACATGGAGTCGCCAATAGAGATGATCAGCAGCCTGAAATTGAAATTTCAGGAGCAGGTAAGAGTGGAGAGATACCAGTTGGTTAAATCTCTCACTAGCTGCAAGCTACCAAATGATCATCCAGTAAGTCCTCATGTCAGTAAAATGATGGGTTACGTTGATAACCTGAGGAAACTGGATTATCCAGTTAGCCAAGAATTGGCAACTGATATCATTCTGCAGTCACTGCCGTCAAGCTATGATAAGTTCGTAAGGGACTATATCAAGAAAGGCTTGACGAAGACGTTGACTGAACTGCATGACATGCTCAAAACAGTTGAGCCAAACGTGAAGAGTACCCTGTACAATTCTCATGAATGAGAAGGGTAGGTTTACTAAACCTAAAGCTGACAAGGGTGAAGACAAAGTTGTCCAGATTATGAATCATGGCAAGCGTGTGTCTTCTGAGCCCGAGTCAGATACCTCTTACGTTGGTAAGTGCTGCTACTGTAAAGAGACTGGGCATTGGAAGAGAGATTGCATTAAATTCATGGAAGATTATGAGGAGTTGAAGTTGATGTATGAAACTACTTCCTCAGGTATTCATGTTATTACTTCAAGTTATACCTTATAGGTATTGGATACTGGTTGTGGCACTGATATTTGTTATAATATGCAGAGCCTGAGCAACAGTAGAACATTGAAGGAAGGGCAAGTGGAACTGCGTGTCTGGAAGGAGCTTGGGATGCTGCCTCAGCCGTAGGGTTTTCACTTGTAGATGCCTTTGAGGCTTGGTTTTATTAAGTAATTGCTACAATGTACCTGCTTTAAGCAGAGTTGTCTTTCATTTTCTTGTAAGAATTTGAATGTTTTTCATTTTGATAAAAGACAAGTTTTGTTCTTTTGATCTTAATGAAATGTTAATTGTAGCACCCTATTCATTGAATGGGTTTTATATCTTAAACCATAGAATGCCTAAAATGTAACATAAATACCGCAATTGGTTTAAATCTGATGAATTAAACCTGATTTTTCTTGGCATAAATGTTTTGGTCACATAGAGTAAGTCAGTTTCAGAAACCCCATAGTTATGGACTTTTGGGCTCATTTGAATGGATATCCTATGAGACTTGAAGTCTGCTTACTGGACCAAAAGACAAAGGGCCCATCTTAGCCGAGCTAGAGAAAGGCCCAAAGGCTTATTGGAGATTGAACATACTCATGTATGTGGTCCGATGAGCAGTAATGCCAGAGAAAATTTCCTATACCTCATTGTCTCTACTGATTACTTCAGTGAGTGTGACTGTGTTCATTTGATGAGACACAAGTCGGAATTCTTTGACATGGTCGAAAGAGTTCCAGAATGAAGTATGGAATCTGAATGACAGAAGTATTAAGACTCTGGATTAGATCACGAGTGAGAATACTTAAGTCATTGATTGTGTGATCATCTGAATGAGTGTGAAGTCGTTTCACAGCTCATTTCTCCTGAAAACCTAGAGGTGTTTCTGTGAGAATGAATCAGATCTTATAAGATATGATTAAAGATGAGTCACACGAATCTTCCATGATATTCTCTAAGAATAACGCTCTAGAAATATCTAAGTTTACGCTGAAATAGTTCCACCAATATCAGTTGAAAGACACCACGTAAATGTGGATTGGAATCGATCCAAATTCGTCTTTACTGAGTATTTGTAGTTGTGCTACTTCGCTGGTTGTCCTAGGGAAACCAAGGCTTGTTACTTTTACGTCCATTCTGTTTTCTGAGAGGGGAAGTTACTTTCCAAGAAGAACAGTGGGAGTAAAAGTATAACTCGAAGAAATTTGAGAAATACAGGAGGCTGCTCAACCTGTTGAGGGAGAGCAACGGATGGATTTACAGATTTCTGTAGAATCTACACCTGTAGAGCCTGGAGTTCGCAGATATGAATGAATCAGTCACTAATCCGAGAGTGATTTCTCGTCATTAGTTGAACCTGATGATCATTGAAAGTTCGCATGATCTGATGATCATTGAAAGCGACGAATCTGCGAAATTCAAAGAAGCGAAAGTTAGCCCGGACTCCGAAAAATTACATTTTGTGTAAGTTAGCTTCATCGATCCATTCATGGATGGAAGCAAACATATTGGAGTTGGAATCTTCGTTCTGTTAAAGTAGTCAAGGTTTTGACTTGAACAGGAACGAAGTGGAACTGTGCGTTTACTAAAAGATTAATGGGAGCAATATTGCATTTCTCATAGTGTATGTCGATGATATACTGATTCTCGAATATAACGTCCCAATGCTGCAGTCGGTAAAGGACTGGATTGGGAGTTGGTTTTATGAATGACATGGGTAAAGCCACGTAGTTCTTGGATTTTGGATCTAAAGATAGAGATCCAAAAGAGCTGGTAGGACAAAGTCAGGATTCTTAAATTGACAAAGTCCTACACGTAATCAGCAATCCAAGAAGGGTTTTATGCCAATGTCACATGGCAATTCATTAAGCAAGATACAGTGTCCTGCGATATCTGCTGAGCTTGAATGCATGGATAGGATTCCATATGCGACGGCATAAGGATCTATCATGCATGCCATGACACATACTTGTTTTGATGTTGCTTTAATGTTAAGCAAGACAAGTAAAGACCAGTCAAATCCAGCAAAGAATCACTGGATTGTCGTATAGAATATCCTAAAGTATTTGAGGAATACTTAGGATAAGTTCTTGATTTACGGAGAAAGTGAGGTGCTACAAGTCGATAGAGTCTGAAAGGCAATTTTCCAATAGACAAAGATAATTCCTGGTCACAGTCCGGCTATATCTTGTGTCTAACTGGCGGTGCAAGGCACTGTTGCTGACTCCATGACTTAAGCTGAACATTTCGCAGCTTGAGAAGCGGCGAAAGAGGATGTTTGGATAGAAGAGTTCATCACTGAACTTGATGTGAATCACAGCATAGATGAGGCTAGCTGCACATCAGAGGTCCAAACACCTTGAGGGTAGGTATAACCTATTCCGTGAGATAAATGACAGAGGTGTTAAGTAGATAAGCAAGTTTCATCGAATGAGAACGTTGCTAATCTATTAACGAAGCCACTCCTTATGCCTAAGCACGAGTCGCGGACTGTAGCTGTAGGATGAGTGAAATTAAGATGTAGTCTTGATTTCAGTGGGAGTTTGTAAAGGGCTTTACTTAGTTGTTTTGAAAGGTTCATGTAAACATAATATTTTATGTTTATGAAATCTAATGATTTCTGGATTATTTTAACTGTGATATAAATAATCGTTCCAAAATGATTCATGTCATTATATATGGGCCATCGAAGTACATGAATAGACTTGATCTTGAAACCCCATATTTAACGAAATGACATAAATCATAGTGTCCATAGTCGAAGGTTGTTGAAATTGGAACACCAACAACCTGTTAAGACTAGATTGTGTTGAGACTTATGACCAAGTTTCGAGGGGTCATAGATGCGCGGCATCAAAGTCGACACATAGGTATATGTAGGGGAGCATATGACCGGACATGGCCCGCTGATGAGAAACTCTGCAAGATATTAATATCTGTGTCATAAGAGGTTCTCATATACGACTATAGAGTATAGTCCTTAGACCTGAGTTCGCATGCATGTGGCTGCACATGGAGTAATGCGCTTTGATCATTGTCTAACGCTGTTTCGTAACTGGGAGCTATACGGACCTTGTTTGGGTGTATTATGAATTGTGTAGTTCATAGTGATGGAACAAGATGGGATTTGTCCCTGCCGTTTAACGGAGGAAATATCTCTAGGCCAATCGGAGACTTGATAGCTGGTAAGAGAGTGGCCACTCCCAAACGGACTTGCCCAAGTCGTTTGCATTGTCAGTATCAAATCTGTTCCGATAAACATGGTCTGGCTATATAAGGATGACACGCATCTTGCCTTATGCCAGATCGAGATATTGAGACAAAAGGATTAGGGAATGTAGGATTCCAGTACAATCGGGAGATTGTTGGGAATGTCCTGTGTAGGATTCCAGTACAAGTGGGAGATTGTTGGGAATGTCCTGAAATCTACCGTACTATCTCTAGAAAGTATGATAAGTGTCGAGATCAGACATAAGTCATAAATACTGGGTGATCATGATGACTTGCTAGAGCCCGCTCATGATCTATAAGTCTCGGATTTATTACTAGTATTGTATGATCCCAAAGGGTCACACACCATAGCTAACGGGAAAGTTAAATGGAAATAATACGGTAAGATGCAAATGCATTTACTGTATTTGTACAGAGAATTGGGCCAAGACAAAAACGGGCTTTTTGTCTGATTTGTGTTTTGGGCCCAAAAGCCTAATAGGCCATTAGTTAATAACTTGGGCCTATATAAGGCAGAAGGAGGCGCCAGAAACCCTAAGCCTTTGGCGATTTTCTGAGCTGAGCCGTCCTCTCTTTCTCTGTGATTTCCACCTCGGTCTAGCAGCCTGATCCGTAGCTTGTAAGCGTGTGGATACCTAGGAGGAGCCGGTGATAATCTGCTCTAATCTGATCTTGCCATTACCATCAATTCCGCTGCAAAAAGGTAAAGATCAGGTTTGTTTTATGATTCAGTTACAAGAACCTAGATCTGTTAAGATTATGTGCTAGGTTGCAATCTGGGAATTAAACCTTGGAAACACCAATAATCCATCACTTTTTGATGATTCTGAATGGGCCATCAACTCTAGGCAGAAGCTTGGCCTTCCTCTCAGCTGGAAACCGTTCCTTTCTCAAATGAATTCAGACCAAGTCACCTTCCTTATGTTAGAATTTCAGAAGCATCCATGCGGAAGCTCTGATCATCTAGTTTGGTTCATGAGACATTCATGAGAAGCTCTGAACCATAACTCAACACAAGAACAGAAACACTTAAATAAGAACAATGCAACCGGTTCTGCTTAAACAAAAGACAACTAGTTTGTACTTAAGAAAGCCTTTAGTCTAGTTGTATAAAGGAGTCCTTAGCTATATGAAAACACTTCCAAGAGCTTAACATCTCACCAAGGAGAGTCTACTCATAACATGGAAGAGAATCAGTAATTAGCTAAGAGAACATCCAAGAGAGAAGTAAAGAACTATCTATGAGAGATTCTCTCATCATACTTGGACTAACTATGGAAGAGTTATCCAAGCATGATGAGAGGCTTCCTTAAGCAGCCATAACCGTGGCTCTTTAAGGTCTACATTGAGTATGAACTTGTATAAACAATCGAGACAAAGAGTGAAACCGGTTACAAGAAGAAGAGAGAAAGAGAGAAGAGTTTGTATCAAGAATCTTGTTGATTTCTTATCAAGTGACTTAGCTAAGTATTACAAGGTCGTGTGTGGCCTTTATATAGGCTCACAATTAGGTTAAGACAACAATAAACAAAGATAAATCATGAATACATCTCAGCCATTGATTCAATGGAGGGAAAACTGATTTTGAATCAATGGTTGAATCTCTTTCTTATTCACTTCGGTTTAGGTGTGTTCCCACATGAAAATGACTTCTCTGATCTCTTGTTTAATGTGTGTAGACCTGAGGAGAGAGAGTGTACAGACTGGTGTAGCAGGTGATAGTGACATCTCCTTAACTTGGAAACACTGCCCAATGGTCGACAGTGACATCTCTTTGATGCATTCAGACCTTAAACCATCATGTGACTTCTGATCTCCTTTAGAACTCAACATGTGACCTTAATAGCTCTTCTTCAGACTTTAACCAATCCATTTTGAACTCCTCTAACCAACATCTTCAGCCTTAACCAAAGAGTGGATGAATGGGCTGATTCTGCTCATGGGTTTGATCAATTGTCTTCAATGGGCCGGGTCTTATTCTTTCTTCAAGATTAATCCCAAGGCCTTATCCACACTTAGACATCTTGAACTAAACCCTAGATGCCTTGTTGCTCACTTAAGAACCACTTCACTTGCTTGTGAGACACTTCAAGGTCTTAACTAGGAATGAGGCTCGGCTTTGTCTTCATGACTTCAGCCTCTCCTCTTCCATTCATCTTACTCTCTAATACCTTAAACACCTTCTTTACACTGCTCTTGTTTGCATGCTTCTCATAAAACTTTGTTTTTGCTTCTAGGCTTCTTTTTGCCTTCTCATGCATTTGTCTCACGAGCTCAGCCTTCCTTTTCCCATCTGTACTTCCCCTTTCACTCATAGGTAAAGACATCAAATCAAAAGGAGAAAGTGGCTAAAAGCCATAAACAAGTTCAAATAGAGAAAACATGGTGGTTGAATGCACATAATGGTTATAAGCGAATTCTACATGAGGTAGACATTCTTCCCAAGTCCCAATTTTCCTCTTAATCAATGATCTAAGAAAGTTCCAAGAGTTCTATTCACTACCTCTCTTTGAGCATTAGATTGTGGATGACAAGTAGTAGAAAACAAAAGTTTAGTTCCAAGTTAAGACCAAAGTGTTTTCCAAAAGAAACTAAGAAACTAAGAAACTTAGTATCTCTATCAGAAACTATGGACCTAAGCATGCCATGTAGTCTAACTACTTCTTTAAAGAACATTTCACCAATGTATGATGCATCTTTTTCTTTATGGCAAGCAATGAAATGATCCATCTAGCTAAACATATCTACCACTACAAAGATAGAATCCTTACCTGACTTGGATCGCGGCAATTAGAGAACAAAGTCCATGGAAATACCTATCCAAGGATGTTCAGGAATAGGTAGTGGCATGTACAATCCTTGAGGTTGTAGCTTTGATTTGGCTTTCTTGCAAGTCACACATCTTCCACATATCCTTTCAATGTCCCTCTTTAGATGTGGCAAAAATAAAATTTCCTGAACAACTTGGAGAGTCTTAGCAATCCCAAAATTTCCCATGAGACCCCCTCCATGTGCTTCCCTAATAAGCAAGTCTCTCAAAGAACAATTAGGCACACACAATCTTGATCCATAAAACAGAAATCCATCATTCCTATAGAAATTTCCACAAGCATGTTTAGCACTAGCTAAGAATGGTTCTTTAAAATCAAGATCAGTTTCATACATCTCTTTAACATGTTCAAATCCAAGGACCTTAGCATCTAAATTGGTAAGAAGAGCATACCTTCTGGACAAGGCATCAGCAACAACATTTTCTTTACCTTTTTGTACTTGATAACATATGGAAATGTTTCATTGTGCTCAATCCACCAGGCATGTCGTTTGTTTAACTTTTGCTGTCCCTTGAGATGTTTGAGGGTCTCATGGCCAGTGTGGACAACGAACTCCTTGGACCAGAGGTAATGCTGCCAAGTTTATAAAGCTCTCAGAAGTGCATAGAGATCCTTATCATAAGTTGGGTAATTGAGTGTTGCTCCTCCAAGTTTCTCACTGAAGTTTGAAATAGGCTTCCTATCCTGCATAAGAACAACACCAATACCCACGCCTGAGGCATCACATTCTAATTCATAGGTTATAGAGAAATCAAGAAGCATCAGTAAATGAGCATTGGTTAACTTCCCTTTCATGGTTTGGAATGCATCCTCCTGAGCTTGTTCCCACTTGAACCCCACAGTTTTCTTAATCACCTCAGTGAGAGGGGCTGCAATGGAATTGAAGTCCTGCTAGTCCATGGAAGCTTCTTACTTCACCCACGGTCTTAGGACTAGGATATTCCCTGATTGCTTTCACCTTTTCTTCATTAACTCTGATTCCTCCTGCTCCTACAACAAAACCAAGGAAAACCAAGGGATCTGCTCCAAAGGTACATTTCTTAAAGTTAGCATAAAGCTTTTCCTTCCTAAGAACTTCTAGAACAGATTTTAAATGGCTAACATGATCATACATGGTTTTACTGTAAATCAGGATGTCATCAAAGTAGACAACCACAAAATGCCCTATGAAAGGTCTAAGCACATGATTCATCAATATCAAAAAGGTACTAGGAGCATTGGTTAAACCAAAAGGCATCACTTACCATTCATACAATCCTAGCTTAGTTTTGAAAGCGTTTTTCCACTCATCACCTTCTTTCATTCTAATCTGGTGATAACCACTCTTCAAATCTATCCTAGAAAACAAAACAGAAACATGCAACTCATCCAACATATTATCAAGTCTAAGGATTGGGTGTCTACTTAACTGTTATTTTGTTAACGGCACGAAAATCAACACACATTCTCCAGCTCCCAACCTTCTTTGGCACGAGCAGGACATGTACGGCACAAGGGCTGATGCTCTCAAAGATGTAGCCTTTGTTCATGAGCTCACCAATATGATTTTTCAGCTCCTTAGTCTCCAAAGGGCTGGTCCTATAAGATGGTATGTTGGGAAGAGAGGCTCCTGGAACAAAACCAATTTGGTGCTCTATCCCACGGATTGGTGGCAAACCTTCTGGATTCTCATCTAGAAAGACATCACTATCACCTTGCAAAATATGTTAGCAGTGTCTCTTTATAAACAAGTAAAATCAAAGATTCATGATGGCTTGGTTTGAATTGACAAAGAAGTTAGACTTACTAACAATTTTTGAATTGGCATTGAGCTTCTGATCAGCCACGGTTTCTGCTTGTCTCCTTTGTTTGAGAAGTATCTGATCTTGGTGAACTTCCTGAGGTGAAAGAGGTGATAGATTGATATTCTTTCCTTGGTGCACAAAAGAGTGATGATTTGTGAACCCATCATGCAATACCCTCTTATCAAACTACCAAGGCCTTCCCAGAAGAATATGACTAGCCTCCATTGGCAGAATGTCACACAAAACCTGATCCTTTTATCTTCCTATAGTGATGGGAACAAGGACCTGTTGATTCACCTTCTTCTCTCCTTCCTCACTAAGCCAATGTAGAGTATGTGGTCGTGGATTCTTTGTGCTTGAAATCCCAATTTCTTGACCATTGTCGCACTAGCTACATTTGTGAAACTTCCTCCATCTATAATCAGACTACACACCTTGTCTTGCACAAGACATTTGATGTGGAAAAGGTTTTCTCTCTGGTCCTGCTCTTTAGGCTTAAATTGAAGATTCAGAACCTTCCTAGTTACCAACAACTCTACATGAACCGACAAGTCAGGGGACTCATCATCACTAAGAACCGTCTTTATTCCCTTCTTCTCTTATTCTGATTCTATTTCACCATTTTCTAGAAGTATCATCACCTTCTGGTTTGGGAAAGAGTTAGCGTAGTGACCTAAGCCTTGACACTTGAAACATCTAACATCCCTCGAATGTGTGTTCTTTGGCACAACATGATCCTTCACAGCTTGAACATGGGCATTAGTTTTTAAATCAGTATTTGTTCGGATTGTAGATTTACCTTTGTCTGGGTACGACGGTTTGGGAGGGTGTGGAGTTCTGGATTATCCTTTTCTTTTGACTTGTTGCTCCACCAGAATAGCTTTGTGAAGAATTTCCTCCAAAGAATCATAATCATTCATCTCTAGCCTGTCCTGTATCTCACGGTTGAGACCTCTAAGGAAACGAGCCGTAGTGGCTTCAGCTAATACATTGTAGTTGAAATCTCATCTTCTTTAGAAAAAATTCGATATATGTCCATTCCACACAATCTTATGTTTTACTCATATATGTTTTTATTGCTATAAATTTATCTTTACAAGACGGGTTCGTTCTTGGTTCGTGAAACATCTCGTTGACAATCAATATATTTTATTCACGATTTATCGCCCAAACACAAATGCTTATTGTGTTTCGAAACTCTTAAGCCATTGATACACTGCATTTAAATGATTTTGTATCATACATTATATAAACTAATTAGTCTCAATCCTGTCATTTAGCATGCCATTCCGATTTAAGAATCAAAAAAATATTTGTTGTTTTAATTTTTGTGTCAAAGTTCCTTGTCCCCATTTCCCCACTCTTATTAAGTAGACAAAAATAAATAAATTGAAATTATTTTGGTGTTTTTATTCTTTTTTTAATAAGGATTGAAGATATTGCCCGTAAGAAAAATGTACAGCAAAGGATTACAACTCCTTAGCCCCCCCCCCCCCCCCCCCAAAAAAAAATAAAAAAAGAGGTAAAGGCAACTTTACAAAATCAAGAACCAAGGCTAATGATAAGCAAACCAAAAAGCTAGCAAATTCTTGAAGGCTTTCTTATCCTGCTAGCTTAGATCTTATCCCTAACACATCTATCAATAGAGCGAAAGAGACATTGAGGTGTTTGAATGGAGTCTTAATGAATCCTAAGCTTGCGCTCTCTCCATAGAAGATACACAGTACATTGAGCAACAAGCCTCTTAAGAAGCTGAGAAACAGTAAGCAAAGGTTGTAGCAACCATCTGGTTAAGGCATACCAATCTACAAAAATGGTCGAGGAAAGACCCAGCCTGTCCAGCCCCATTCTCCAAACATGTAAGAAGTAAGGACAATGAAGTAGGAGATGCTCCGTATCCTCAAGTGAAGTATAACAAAAGACACACAACGGAGAAACAGGAAGACCCCAAATAAGAAGCCGAGATTTAACCGGCAGTCGATCCAAATGAGCAAGCCAGAAGATAAAAGCATGCCTTGGGATATGAGATTTGAACCAGACAGCTTGAAACCAAGACGTACAAGGAGCTCGACGGCGAAGGGATTGCCAAGTACGAGCAGAAGAGAAGGACGAAGAAGCAGAGACATCTACAAGAACTCTCCACCAAGACATATAAGATTTTCTCTCTCTAAGGTGATGCTTTGGGGATTTCTCTAGATCTTTCTCGTTTTCTTGCCATCGTCGTTCGGTGGTTACTTTGCCATGGGTAAGAAAAAAAAATCTTCCCCCAAACCGTCTCTTACTGTCTCTGCTTTGGCTAAAACGAATCGTTTGCAAGGACGAGGTTCAATTTCTTTCAAGAATTCAGCTTCGGGAAGTAGCTCTAGCACATCGGGATCTCCGTCGGTTTCGAAATTGAAGAAGATCAGGTATATGGCAATTGATCGCAATCCAGACATTGAATCTCCTTCGGCCGGATCGAATCCTTCCGCCCAAGCTTTGTCTGCCAATTTGGGAGATGGACCTGTTATAGCTTCATCTCCTAACCCTGCTCTCTGCGATTCCAACCGATTGGAGGAATCTCTCCTTGGTGTGGCCCTGCATGGCTGTGATACTGAACCTCTGTGCTCCGACCGGTTCATCCCTTTTCCCGGCGGCTGAGAAGGTGATCTACCCACCAAAGTGATCACCAATAGCAGATCTACTCTTTGGTAGCAACAGAAGAGCGAGAACCGGTGGAGAAGGAGGGAGAACTAGGTGGTGACTCGCCGGCGACGGTTCTCCGGTGTAACGGCGGTGGTGGGGGAAAATGAGGGATGGCGATTCAAGAGGAGGATCAGGGGAGTCTAGTGATATATCATGGTTTTTACCCATTTTAGACCATGATATAGATGTGTTTTTAGTGTCTTTTGTCTTTGTTTAGAGTCTTTTACAGGTTTAATCAGGTTTGGAGATAATTGGAGATATTTGGAGCATTTTGGGACTTTTGGGACGTTTTGGCCGAGAGCTTAACTCACTGTCCGATTTATTGATCATGCATCGACCGACACACCATGTGCATCGGTCGACACACTATCGAGATGGGCCGTACGCGTCGGTTTAATGAAGTTATGAAGATTTGCAAAGAAGCCCAAGATAGTTCCAGTATTTACACAGAAGCCCCAGCCGAGATTAGGCCTATATATAGAGGATTTTGGTGTTTATTTTACTTACGCTTTCATAATTAAGAGCAGAGGATTTTTAAAGCTTTTGGGGCTGATCTGAACCTATTACTTCATCTGTATTTGGAGAAGATTTCGAACCCCTTTTACTCTTATTCTTTTATGCAATTTATTCATCATATGATTATGTTTTCATTATCTATGTCTGAGTAGATTCCTAGTTAGGTTTAGGGTTTCTCACATAGGATTTCATGACTTGCTAGACTTGTTCAATTTCAGTTAAGGATTCAAAACTATATCTGTTCTTCAATTTAATTGTGCTTAAAGCTAGTTCTAACCTGATCAATTAGAATCTAGATCTTAGGTTGCTAAATACGTCACGGAAGTGGGGTTTAGGAATCTGAACTAATTAAATTGGGCAATTAAACTTTGCGCAAACGGAAGTTTGGTTTAGGATAATTGTGAACATATCAAACTTGGGATTAATGCTAGTTTAATCTGTTAGTTCTCGCAAACGAAAGTTTGGTTTGCTGCATTTAGGCTTAGAGAATTATCGCAAAGGAATTTGGTTAATTCTATATATGTGTTTTGAGTTCTAGAACTGTGCTTAATTAGATCCTTGCTGAATGAACTGTCTGCTTGTCTGATTTCCTGAGAATACCCTAGGCTTAACGCTTTTAATTACTTGCTTTCACAACCGTTAATCTCTGCTACTGATTTACTTTCTCACACTGCTTTCAATTCAATCATATTGCTTTATTTCTAGTATTAGTCTCTACTGTTCTGATCTATTGAGACCAAGTGTCCCTGTGGATTCGATAACCCTATATACTACTTTGACATTGCTGTTCACTTGCAGTTTAGTATAGGGATTAAAACTCTGAGCCTATCAAGTTTTTGGCGCCGTTGCCGGGGACTCTTAGAGTCTTCGATAGGACCGAACTTAGGGTTTTTACTAGAAATTTTTCTTTTTGTTTTTGCTTTTTTCGTTTTGTTTTTATTTTACTAACTTTTTATCTGATTCTTTCTGTCGCAGGTACGAATTTTGCCTTGCGTCGATCGTTGCATCCCTTGCGTCGATCGTCACTAGGCGATTCTGAGATTGAATCGATCGTTGCACTGATAGCATCGATCGTTGCTGGACGATTACAGACAGTTTATGCCAAAGCAGAAAACTCGAAGTAATCCGAACTCGAGCTTGCTTAATCTCGGACTAGAGGAACTTGGACGTCTAGAAAAGACTATCAGAAGAGAAAAGAGAGAGAGAATGGTACGAGAACGTCTGATCTTGATACCAGATGCTGAAGGTACCCTGAGGGACCAAGATAACAACCCGTACAATGCTGCTGGGCATCGGGTTGATGCTGAAGGGAATGTCGTCCCTGATCCTCCTGAGCAACAGCAACAGGAGCTGAACCGAAACCAGGGTCAAGGACAGGCCCAAGGTAGAGAGATGGTGGTTCATGAGAGGACACTAGCTGACTACAACAGACCTGATGAGTTTCATGCAAACCGAGCAGCTTTGGTGCTTCCTGCTTTTGAGAGGAATGATTTTGAGGTAAAGTGAAGGATTGTTTGGATGAATCCTGATTCAATTCTCTGATTCAGATTATCCTAAACATGCGGATCTAGGTTCTCTTGAATAGAAACAATGATTAGATCTCACCTTATACCTGTTTATGCAGCGGAAAGGGATGGTATGGTCAGAGATCAGAGAGCCACCGAGGGATAACTCCTCCAGAGGTTCACACACGCACACCAAGCAGAAAGAGAGGCTGCTAGACCGAGCTGAGGAGGCGTCGCAGGAGAGAGAGAGTTGGCGGCTGGCTTAGGGTTCCCAAGGAAAACAGACTCGAGTTTTATTTATAAAACTCGTCCGGTTCCTCTTGGGCCATTTGGCCCAAATACCAAATAACTCGAAAGCGTTCGCGCACTGTGTCGATCGACACACCATGTGCATCGATCGACACACAGTGGCTAAACCCTTTTATTCTCTCTAAGTACAGTAAATGCCTAGCACTTTTACCGTACTTCTGCTAAACCGTTCCTACACATTTTCCTGTTAGCTTAGGCGTGTGACCCATATGGGATCATATAATAGAGGCAATAAGTCCAAGACTTATAGATCATGAGCGGACTCTAGCAAGCCATCATGACCCCCAGTATTATATGACTTATGTCTGATCATTGACATACTCTTACTTTCTAGAGACAGTGCCGAGATTACTGGACACAATTCCAACAATCTCCCACTTGTACTGGAATCTCTGTATTCATAATCCTTTTGTCACAATATCTCGATTAGTCATAAGGCAAGATTGGTGTCATCCTTATAAAGCCTAATCTTGTTCATCGGACTCTGATTCGATACTGACAATCCAAACGACTCGGGACAGTCCGTTTGAGCATGGCCATGCATTTTCCAGTATTCAAATCTCCGATTGGCCTAGAGATATTCACTCCATTTATATTGGAGGGACAAATCCCGTATTGTTCCATCACTGTAAACTACTCATTTCATAATGTACCCAAACAAGGTCCTTATAACTATCGCAGAACGACAGCGTTAGACAATGATCAAAGTGCATCAGTCCATGTGCAGTCACATGCATGCGAACTCAGGTCTAAGGACTATACTCTATAGTCGTAGTAAGAATCTCTTATGACACAGATATAAATATCCTGAAGAGTTCTTATAAGCGGGTCTTGTCCGGTCGTATGTTCCCCAACATACACCTATGTACTGACTTTGATGCCGCGCATCTATGACACACTGAGACTTTGTCATAAGTCACGTACCAATCCAGTCTCACACGGTTGTTGGTGTTCCAATTTCAACAACCTTCGACTAGGGACATAATGATATAAGTCATTTATCAAATATAGGGTCTCATGATCAAGCTAAATGACTTTGATAACTCAAGATCAAGTCATTTACTTCGATGACCTATAAAATGGTTTATATCACTTTGGAACGATTATTTCATCACAGTTAAAATAATCTTGAAATAATAATTTCATTAAACATCTTAAATGTTATTTCAAGAATATATCCAATAACTAAATAAAGCCCTTTAATAACTCCCACTGAAATTAAGACTACATCTTAATTTCACTTATCCTACAGCAACAGTCCGCGACTCGTGCTTAGGCCTAAGGAGTGGCTTCGTTAATAGATTAGCAACGTTCTCATTCGTTGAAACTTGCTGATCTACTTAACATCTCTGTCATTTATCTCATGGAATAGGTTATACCTATCCTCAAGGTGTTTGGACCTCTGATGTGCAGCTAGTCTCATCTATGCTGGAAATCACATCAAGTTCAGTGACGAACTCTTCTTTCCAAACAACCTCTTTCGCCACTTCCCAAGCTGCGAAATGTTCAGCTTAAGTCATGGAGTCAGCAACAGTGCCTTGCACCGCCAGATAGACACAAGATATAACCGGACTGTGATCGGAAATCATCTTTGTCTATTGGAAACTTGCCTTTCAGACTCTACCGACTCGTAGCACCTCACTTTCTCCGTAACTCAAGAATTTATCCTTAGTATTCCTCAAATACTTTAGGATATTCTTTACGGCAATCCAGTGATTCTTTGCTGGATTTGACTGGTCTTTACTTGTCTTGCTTAACATTAAAGCAACATCAAACAAGTACGTTTCATGGCATACATGATAGATCCAATTGCCGACGCATATGGAATCTTATCCATGCATTTAAGCTCAGCAGTTATCGTAGGACACTGTGTCTTGCTTAACGTAATGCCATGTGACATTTGCATAAAACCCTTCTTGGAATGCTGAAAAACTGTAGGACTTTGTCGGGATAAGAATCCTGACTTTGTCTTACCAGCTCTTTCGGATCTCTATCTTTAGATCCAAAATCCAAGAACATACGTGGCTTTACTCATGTCAATCATTAGAACCAACTCCCAAGCCAGTCCTTTACTGACTGCAGCATTGGGACGTCATTTTCGAGAATCAGTATGTCATCGACATACAATATGAGAAATGCAATATCGCTCCCACTAATCTATTAGTAAACACACAGTTCCGCTTCGTTCCTGTTCAAGTCAAAACCTTGACTACTTCAACAGAACGAAGATTCCAACTCCGATATGTTTGCTTCCATCCATGAATGGATCGATGAAGCTAACTTACATAAAATGTAATTTTTCGGAGTCCGGGCTCACTTTCGCTTCTTTGAATTTCGCAGATTCGTCGCTTTCAATGATCATCAGATCATGCGAACTTTCAATGATTATCAGGTTCAACTAATGACGAGAAATCACTCTCGGATTAGTAATTGATTCATTCATATCTGCGAACTTCAGGCTCCACAGGTGTAGATTCTACAGAAATCTGTAAATCCTTCCGCTGCTCTCCCTCAACAGGTAAAGCAGCCTCCTGTATTTCTCGAATTTCTTCGAGTTATACTTTTACTCCCACTGTTCTTCTTGGAAAATAACTTCCCTTCTTAGAAAACAAAATGGACGTAAAAGTAACAAGCCTTGGTTTCCTTCGGACAAGGCTCCACAGGTGTAGATTCTACAGAAATCTGTAAATCCTTCCGCTGCTCTCCCTCAACAGGTTGAGCAGCCTCCTGTATTTCTCGAATTTCTTTGAGTTATACTTTTACTCCCACTGTTCTTCTTGGAAAATAACTTCCCTTCTTAGAAAACAGAATGGACGTAAAAGTAACAAGCCTTGGTTTCCTTCGGACAACCAGCGAAGTAGTACAACTACAAATACTCAGTAAAGACGAATTTGGATCGATTCCAATCCACATTTACGTGGTGTCTTTCAACTGATATTTGTGGAACTATTTCAGCGTAAACTTAGATATTTTAGAGCGTTATTCTTAAATAATATCATGGAAGATTCGTGTGACTCTTCTTTAATCATTTCTAATAAGATCTGATTCTTTCTCACAGAAACACCTTCAGGTTTTCAGGAGAAATGAGCTGTGAAACGATTTCACACTCATTAAGATGATCACACAATCAATGACTTAAGTATTCTCACTCGTGATTTAATCCAGAGTCTTAATACTTTTGTCATTCAGATCCTATACTTCATTCTGGAACTCTTTCGACCATGTCAAAGAATTCCGACTTGTGTCTCATCAAATGAACACAGTCACACTCACTGAAGTAATCAGTAGAGACAATGAAGTACAGGAGATTTTCTCTGGCATTACTGCTCATTGGGCCACATACATGAGTATGTTCCAGGTCCATTAAGCCTTTGGGCCTTTCTCTAGCTCGGCTAAGATAGGCCCTTTACCTTTTGGTCTAGTAAACAGAATTCAAGTCTCATAAGATATTTTATCAAATGAGCCCAACAGTCCATGACTATGGGATTTCTGAATCCGACTTACTCTATGTGACCAAGAAATTTATGCCAAGAAAATCAGGTTTAATTCATCAGATTTAAACCAATTGGGTATTTATGTTACATTTAGGCACTCTTTGGTTTAAGATATAAAACCCATTCCATGAATAGGGTGCTACAATTAATATTTCATTAAGATCAAAAGAACAAAACTTGTCTTTTATCAAAATGAAAAACATTCAAATTCTTACAAGAAAATGAAAAACAACTCTGCTTAAAGCAGGTACATTGTAGCAATTACTTAATACAAAACCAAGCCTCAAAGGGATCTATAAGTGAAAAACCCTACGGCTGAGGCAGCATCCCAAGCTCCTTCCAGACATGTAGTTTCACTTGCCCTTCCTTCAACGTTCTACTGTTGCTTAGGCTCTGCATATTATCACAAATATCAGTGCCACAACCAGTATCCAATACCTTTAAGGTAGAACTTGAAGTAATAACATGAATACCTGAGGAAGTAGTCTCATACATCAACTTCAACTCCTCATCATCTTCCATGAATTTAATGCAATCTCTCTTCCAATGCCCTGTCTCCTTACAGTAGCAGCACTTACCAACGTAAGAGGTATCTGACTCGGGCTCAGAAGACACACGCTTGCCATGATTCAAAATCTGGACAACTTTGTCTTCACCCTTGTCAGCATTAGGTTTAGTAAACCTACCCTTCTCATTCATGAGATTGTACAGGGTACTCTTCACGTTTGGCTCAACTGTCTTGAGCATATCATGCAGTTCAGTCAGCGTCTTCGTTAAGCCTTTCTTGATATAGTTCTTTCTGAACTTACCATAGCTTGACGGCAGTGACTGCAGAATGATTTCAGTTGCCAACTCTTGGCTAACTGGATAATCCAGTTTCCTCAGGTCATCAATGTAACCCATCATTTTACTGACATGAGGACTCACTGGATTATCATTTGGTAGCTTGCAGCTAGTGAGAGACTTAACCAACCGGTATCTCTCCACTCTTATCTGCTCCTGAAATTTCAATTTCAGGCTGCTGATCATCTCTATTGGCAACTCCATGTTCTCATATTGCTTCCGCAAGTCTGAGTTCATGGTAGCCAATATCAGACCACGCACATCTACCGCATCATTATAATGCTTATTCCAAGCTTCATAAACTGCATGAGAAGCATTGGACCCGATCCTCACGGGGAGAGCTCTCTCAAGAACATAGTCCTTTCTCTCCTGTCTGAGGACTAGCCTCAGGTTCCGCGACCAAGTCAAGAAATTTGATCCGTTCAGCTTGTCCATCTCAAGGACAGACCGGATCGAGAAAGTGTTTTGATTGTTTGTGCTAGTCATAACTGAAATTTAAGATAAAAGAATTTTAGTTAATATGTTCAATATGATTAATCTTGTATTATACTTAACATGATTAATCACGCATTATATTCAATAACATAAGTAACCCTCAATAGAATATAATGATTCCAAGATCCACATATAACTAAGATTAAAGTGGGCCACTGGCCGTCACCAAACCTCAGCTTATATCGGTAAGCCCTATGTCGGCTAATTATATCCGTGATATAACTCTTGGTTGTGAATCTGGGCCCGAGGCCCAATCCACTCTGATGTCTCAAGGCCCGGGACTCCCGATGGCCTAGTCAAGAAAACCAGACTATACAGTCATGTAATCATTAATGTCTGGGACTCCCAATGACATTTATGAATCACAAACCGTCTTATCCACGCAAAAGCAGACACCCTCACACTGTAAGGCCATGAATACAATTGAATGGGCTTCGACAGCTGACATAGAATGGACAAGACATCCAACGCTTGATATTATTTGAGGTTCGTAGGTTTATTTTAAAAAAATTCATTCCCAAAATAGAAGATTACTATTTCGGGAAACTTTCCATTTTTGGAAACCTACTATTTTTAGAAACTTTCTAAAATTGGAAACTTTCTAACTTTAGAAATTTCTTTAAAATCCAAAACCCGCAAATCCAGAAACTTCTAATTTAAGAAACTTTCTAATTTCAAAATTTCGGAAACTTTAATTTAAAATCGACTTTATAATTTTATAAAATAAATTTTAAATTAATCTGAAGAAAGACTCAAATAATTGGCCCAATTGTTTTAACTTCTTGGCCCGAGGCCCAAGAATTGGTCCATGTCCAAGACATGACCCAATTGTCCAATTAAATGACATAACCGGTCTGGTTCATTAAAATTGGTCTAACCAAATTTTAATTACTACGATGACCACAATTGTCAACCGGTTATTTACTAAACCGGATTTTCTCAATTTATTTGGTCCAACCAAATCAAATTAGAAAATCCTGGTTTAGGCACAAAATCCAATTTACGACTTTGGATTTCTTATCCCGGTTTAACCAGAACTTAATAAATTTATTAAGTCTGTTTATTAAACCGTGACGTTTATAATTTTAATAAAATCATTAAACCGAGCCTTAAACCAACCATATCGGTCGATGAACCAACCGCATCGATCGATCCATCAACCGCATCGGTCGATGCTCTAAGCATCAATCCTGCATCGATCGTGCATCGATCCTGTATCGATCGATGCTCTCACGCATGCACGGACGGTTATCAGGTTTGGCCGAGATATTCTCGGATTGTGTCGACCGATCCATGCGATCGTATCGATCGATCCATGCGATCACAGCCGATTCTCACTTTTGAAAAATCGCATTCCAAATCAATATAGTTTGGTTTTTGCGATTTCAAATGTGTTTAGGTTTCAATTCCTTGTTGCTTAAGTGATTTCTCTTATCAGTAGTTGATTCAAAACACTTCTTAAACAAGAAAACAACCCTAAACTTGAATCTAAACAAGAAAAACCAGAACCAATAGCTCTGATACCACTGAAGGATTGTTTGGATGAATCCTGATTCAATTCTCTGATTCAGATTATCCTAAACATGCGGATCTAGGTTCTCTTGAATAGAAACAATGATTAGATCTCACCTTATACCTGTTTATGCAGCGGAAAGGGATGGTATGGTCAGAGATCAGAGAGCCACCGAGGGATAACTCCTCCAGAGGTTCACACACGCACACCAAGCAGAAAGAGAGGCTGCTAGACCGAGCTGAGGAGGCGTCGCAGGAGAGAGAGAGTTGGCGGCTGGCTTAGGGTTCCCAAGGAAAACAAACTCGAGTTTTATTTATAAAACTCGTCCGGTTCCTCTTGGGCCATTTGGCCCAAATACCAAATAACTCGAAAGCGTTCGCGCACTGTGTCGATCGACACACCATGTGCATCGATCGACACACAGTGGCTAAACCCTTTTATTCTCTCTAAGTACAGTAAATGCCTAGCACTTTTACCGTACTTCTGCTAAACCGTTCCTACACATTTTCCTGTTAGCTTAGGCGTGTGACCCATATGGGATCATATAATAGAGGCAATAAGTCCAAGACTTATAGATCATGAGCGGACTCTAGCAAGCCATCATGACCCCCAGTATTATATGACTTATGTCTGATCATTGACATACTCTTACTTTCTAGAGACAGTGCCGAGATTACTGGACACAATTCCAACATAAAGACCATCTACTACCAGCTGATGAGACAGATTGCTTTTTATGGTCTTCAAGCAGAGCAGCCTATGGATCACATTGACAAGTTTGAGGACATAGTCACTGGCATGAAGTATGAAGGAGTATGCCCAGACTATCTGTTCCTTAAGCTATTTCCGCACAGTCTTGCTGGAGACGCTAGTGCATGGCTGAGACAACTGGCACCTGGTCAGTATACTACTTGGGCAGCCTTAAAGAGTGAGTTCCTGCGTCACTTCTATGATGATGCACGCTCAGATCAGTCCAGACAGGACATACTCACTTTTTCCCAAGGAGCTGTGGAGCCCTTGAAGACTGCCTGGATGAGATTTAAGCAGTATCAGCGTGACTGTCCACACCATGGATTCACAGAAGTACAGCTGATTGGTATCTTCTTCAGAGGCATAGATCTCCCTTATCAGACTGCGCTGGATAATTCCAGTAATGCTAATTTCAACACCAGGACTCCTACACAAGCTAAGCAGTTGATTGAGAACCTAATTGGCAGCAACAGTTGCAAGACGATGGATGAAAGGAGGAAGAAATCTGGTGGAACTGTAGAGAATTCTGATATAGCTAATATAAGATCCATATTGGATACAGTCTACAATCTCCTGACAAGTAAGAAAGCTGTCCACTTTGCCCAAGATGTAGAGGTGATTCAGACTGAGGAGGAAACTCAGGAAGAAGATGTGAATTTCATAGGAGGTTCTGGTTTCCAAGGTAATAGATTTAGTAATCAACAGGGGAACAGATTCTCCAATGGAGGACAGACTGGTGGTTTTCAGAAGACCTATGGACAAGGTACTCAGAGAACCTATGGATCTACATCCTATCAAACTCCTCCCGCACCTACAGCCCATGAGAGCAAAATGGAGGCTATGATGGAACAACTGATTGAGAGTCAGACCAAGATTTCTGTGGACTGCAACAAGAAGTTGGACGCTGTCTATGAAGACCTCAATGGGAAATTTGAGTCTCTGAGCACTCACATGAAGCAGTTGGACACTCAGGTGAACCAGATGTCCAGCTCACTGAAGGGAAAAGGAGTGGCAGACACTCATGTTAAGGCCTGGTCTGTGTACATTAATTATGGATCTCACCTAGGTGAAAGATTTGAGCTAAGTACAGCTGAGTTGGTGACAGAACAAGAATTTTCGGATATTTGTGAAAAACTCTCGGGTGAAATCTGCTGCAGTGCGTCGATCGATGCAACATCTGTGCCGATCGATACACCAGTCGGGATGGCAACGATCGACACACCCTTAGTGTCGGTCGTTGCAGGGCGTGAACAGACAGAACTGTCGGATGATAATGGCATAGATGCTGACTTGGAGCTTGATCGCCTATTCAATGAAGCCTCTGAGATTACTCAACAGGAGATCTACGAACAGATTTTTAGACAACACTCCTCAGTGTCTGAAGTGATTAGGCAAGAGATTGAAGAGCTGAAGAAATTAGAAGGGATTGGTGAAGAATTGGAAGAAATTCCAACTTCTGATGATCCACCTTATCATCCATGTGTGCAGAGGTACCTGAACAAGATGTTGCCCCTGGATGATGATCTGAAAGACTGGGTGATAATAGTTCCTCAGCATATTAGTGATGTTCTGCTAACTAAGGTCCCGAAGAAGCTGCCTGATCCTGGAGTCTTTGTGCTGGATTGTTCTATCTTTGAGGATAACTTTAGGCGTTCTCTGTGTGATTTAGGAGCTGCTGGAAGTTTGATGCCTTACTCTGTGGCAGAGAAGTTGGGTATGTTGGATTTTACTCCTACTAGGACTTCTCTTGTCCTAGCTGATCAGTCCATACGAGTTCCTGAAGGACTCCTTATGGACATTCCGGTGAGAGTTGGAAACTACTTAGTTCCAACGGACTTCCTTGTGCTGAGATATGACTGTGATCCGGATGAAGCATTATTGCTTGGGAGACCCTTTTTGGCAACAGCAGGAGCGTTGATTGATGTTAGGAACAGCTTGATAGACCTCCATCTGGGAGATGAACCACCGCACTATGAGATGGATAAGCTGCGAAAGCCGCTGATAGATGGGCAGACATTCACCATAAGGGACGCAGATTTTGAGCAGCCTGATCATACTATGGTTATAGATCCTGGAGCACATTTCACTCAATCTTTTCTTGGACATGAGCATTCCGCAACAGCCTACTCACCACCCTGGATGAGGAGACTTGAACAGAGACAGAAAAGGTCTCTGTCAGGACCTCCTGGTACTTGAAAATTCCCATCCGTCCGGTCAAGCTATTGACCTTAAACAAGCGCTGGGTGGGAGGCAACCCACCATTAGGTACTGGTGTTTTTCTACTTAATTTTTGGTGTTTTTGTTAGGATTTTACGTTTGTTTTTGTTTCTGGTGAGTTTATGTTTGCAGGTCTCGGATAAATCGCAGTGCAACGATCGACGCACTTCTGTGTCGATCGTCACAACACGAAAGGAATCGCATTGCAGCGATCGTTGCGGTCCTGAGCAACGATCGACCATACACGAAAATCGCCAAGTAACGGTCGATGCACTTAGTGCAATGATCGATGCCTGAGCGACAGAGGTAACCCGACAGACATAATTTCACCTTTTCAATTTTTTATTTTCTTTTTACCGATCCTTCGCTGGACACTACTGGGGACAGTGTGTCTTAAGTGTGGGGGAGGTGCTACTGACTTTTGTTTTCTGTTTTCTTAAGAGTCAGTCCGTTTTTCAAAAAAAAATTTGTTTTATTGAGTCAAAATTGTTTAAGTAAGAAACTATGATTTTCTGAGAAGATTTACAAGACTTGCAGGAACTTAAGTAACCATTGGGATGAAGTTGCAGGATCTATCTATTACTATTAGAAAACCCCATCACAGATCAACCTACTGGGAACACCCACATCACTTCAGGTATCAGAGGATCCTTTTACTGACTTCAACTTTAATACTGACTTAGATTTCTCACCTAAGGGCTTGGTATACTTTGTGTCGGATTCCCTTGTTAGTTCTGACACAGTCTGTCAACCTATCCTATTTAGTTCCCTTCTCCCCTTCTATAAAGTAAAAAAAAAAATATATATATATAATAAACTGAGGATGAGTTAGTAACTCCGAAGTGGTCATGGGAATAGTAGCAAACACTATTATCTCTCATGTGATCCATGGAATGTGTCCAAAGTACACCCCATAACGGGAAGAACACTGATAAAAAAAATAAAATGATACCCAGTGGGGAAAAATCAGTTGTTAAAGAAGGGAAAGAGAAGAAAGGGACTAGAGAAAGATAGTATGGTGGTCTAGAGCTGATAAGGTAAGAATCCATGTGCCCTTTGATCGATACTCCTTAGGTGAGACCGCACTTAAATACTTGCAGAAGTCAGTAGGGAGAATTTGAATGCTTGAATGTGATTGTGGAGTTTACCTAGGACAGTTGCTAAGTGTGGGGGAAGTACATGTTGGTCTTGATATCCTGTGATTGATTCTTTCAGTGGTTTACTAAGGGGAATCTGAGTATTGTAGCTTCTAGGATGAAATGAGTTTCTGAAGAGTTTTCAAACCTCTTCACCAAGTTTTAGTTCTATGTTTTGCTTGAGGGCAAGCAAAGGCTAAGTGTGGGGGAGTTGATATATCATGGTTTTTACCCATTTTAGACCATGATATAGATGTGTTTTTAGTGTCTTTTGTCTTTGTTTAGAGTCTTTTACAGGTTTAATCAGGTTTGGAGCTAATTGGAGATATTTGGAGCATTTTGGGACTTTTGAGACGTTTTGGCCGAGAGCTTAACTCACTGTCCGATTTATTGATCATGCATCGACCGACACACCTTGTGCATCGGTGGACACACTATCGAGATGGGCCGTACGCGTCGGTTTAATGAAGTTATGAAGATTTGCAAAGAAGCCCAAGATAGTTCCAGTATTTACACAGAAGCCCCAGCCGAGATTAGGCCTATATATAGAGGATTTTGGTGTTTATTTTACTTACGCTTTCATAATTAAGAGCAGAGGATTTTTAAAGCTTTTGGGGCTGATCTGAACCTATTACTTCATCTGTATTTGGAGAAGATTTCGAACCCCTTTTACTCTTATTCTTTTATGCAATTTATTCATCATATGATTATGTTTTCATTATCTATGTCTGAGTAGATTCCTAGTTAGGTTTAGGGTTTCTCACATAGGATTTCATGACTTGCTAGACTTGTTCAATTTCAGTTAAGGATTCAAAACTATATCTGTTCTTCAATTTAATTGTGCTTAAAGCTAGTTCTAACCTGATCAATTAGAATCTAGATCTTAGGTTGCTAAATACGTCACGGAAGTGGGGTTTAGGAATCTGAACTAATTAAATTGGGCAATTAAACTTTGCGCAAACGGAAGTTTGGTTTAGGATAATTGTGAACATATCAAACCTGGGATTAATGCTAGTTTAATCTGTTAGTTCTCGCAAACGAAAGTTTGGTTTGCTGCACTTAGGCTTAGAGAATTATCGCAAAGGAATTTGGTTAATTCTATATCTGTGTTTTGAGTTCTAGAACTGTGCTTAATTAGATCCTTGCTGAATGAACTGTCTGCTTGTCTGATTTCCTGAGAATACCCTAGGCTTAACGCTTTTAATTACTTGCTTTCACAACCGTTAATCTCTGCTACTGATTTACTTTCTCGCACTGCTTTCAATTCAATCATATTGCTTTATTTCTAGTATTAGTCTCTACTGTTCTGATCTATTGAGACCAAGTGTCCCTGTGGATTCGATAACCCTATATACTACTTTGACATTGCTGTTCACTTGCAGTTTAGTATAGGGATTAAAACTCTGAGCCTATCATCTAGTGGTGCAAATGATTTAAAAATTGGTGGTGTAAGGGAAGAGATGTGAGCTTTACTTGTTCATCAAGTCATGATGAACATGCATGAGTTCTTGATGTTGTTCTTGAATCTTCAAGAGTAATGCATGAGTTTCTGGGTTTCTAGAGAGAGGGAGGGCGTGGGAGTGAGCTAGAGAGAGGCTCAGATTTATTGAATGAGCTTCCTTGGTGAGTGAGAGTTATGTGAAATAAGATGCCATGCAAAATAAGGTTCCATGAACCAAAAATCATTCTTTGAACCAAGCTTGAAGAGGTGGCAACCCTCTGGTCTAAACACCAGTCCCATGTGAGTGTTTTTGTGACAAAAATCCTTCCCTAAACCGAAATAAACTATCCTTAACCCGCACGTCTCCATTACTTCGGTTTTCTCGGTTTTGCGTTTAATATTTTAGAAAACCCTTCCTTGTTCCCATAAATCCCAAAACTTCCAACAACTGATTCTCCCTGACTTTAGATAAATTTAGCAACTTGAATCACCTCTAAGGAAACAAGCCGTAGTGGCTTCAGCTAATACATTGTAGTTGAAATCTCATCTTCTTTAGAAAAATTTCGATATATGTTCATTCCACACAATCTTATGTTTTACTCATTTATGTTTTTATTGCTATAAATTTATCTTTGCAAGACGGGTTTGTTCATGGTTCGTGAAACATCTCGTTGACAATCAATATATTTTATTCACGATTTATCGCCCAAACACAAATGCTTATTGTGTTTTCGAAACTTTAAAGCCATTGATACACTGCATTTAAATGATTTTGTATCATACATTATATAAACTAATTAGTCTCAATCCTGTCATTTAGCATGCCATTCCGATTTAAGAATCAAAAAATATTTGTTGTTTTAATGTTTGTGTCAAAGTTCCTTGTCCCCATTTCCCCACTCATATTAAGTAGACAAAAATAAATAAATTGAAATTATTTTGGTGTTTTTATTCTTTTTTTTTAATAAGAATTGAATATATTGCCCGTAAGAAAAATGTACAGCAAGGGATTACAACTCCTTAGCCCCCCCCCCCCCCCCCCCCCAAATAAAAAGAGCTAAAGGAGACTTTACAAAATCAAGAACCAAGGCTAATGATAAGCAAACCAAAAAGCTAGCAAATTCTTGAAGGCTTTCTTATCTTGCTAGCTTAAGATCTTATCCCTAACACATCTATCAATAGAGCGAAAGAGACATTGAGGTGTTTGAATGGAGTCTTAATGAATCCTAAGCTTGCGCTCTCTCCACAGAAGATACACAGTACATTGAGCAACAAGCCTCTTAAGAAGCTGAGAAACAGTAAGCAAAGGTTGTAGCAACCATCTGGTTAAGGCATACCAATCTACAAAAATGGTCGAGGAAAGACCCAGCCTGTCCAGCCCCATTCTCCAAACATGTAAGAAGTAAGGACAATGAAGTAGGAGATGCTCCGTATCCTCAAGTGAAGTATAACAAAAGACACACAACGGAGAAACAGGAAGACCCCAAATAAGAAGCCGAGATTTAACCGGCAGTCGATCCAAATGAGCAAGCCAGAAGATAAAAGCATGCCTTGGGATATGAGATTTGAACCAGACAGCTTGAAACCAAGACGTACAAGGAGCTCGACGGCGAAGGGATTGCCAAGTACGAGCAAAAGAGAAGGACGAAGAAGCAGAGACATCTACAAGAACTCTCCACCAAGACATATAAGATTTTCTCTCTCTAAGGTGATGCTTTGGCGATTTCTCTAGATCTTTCTCGTTTTCTTGCCATCGTCGTTCGGTGGTTACTTTGCCATGGGTAAGAAAAAAAAATCTTCCCCCAAACCGTCTCTTACTGTCTCTGCTTTGGCTACAACGAATAGTTTGCAAGGACGAGGTTCAATTTCTTTCAAGAATTCAGCTTCGGGAAGTAGCTCTAGCACATCGGGATCTCCGTCGGTTTCGAAATTGAAGAAGATCAGGTATATGGCAGTTGATCGCAATCCAGACATTGAATCTCCTTCGGCCGGATCGAATCCTTCCGCCCAAGCTTTGTCTGCCAATTTGGGAGATGGACCTGTTATAGCTTCATCTCCTAACCCTGCTCTCTGCGATTCCAACCGATTGGAGGAATCTCTCCTTGGTGTGGCCCTGCATGGCTGTGATATTGAACCTCTGTGCTCCGACCGGTTCATCC
Source organism: Orychophragmus violaceus (assembly GCA_030180135.1). NCBI lineage: Eukaryota > Viridiplantae > Streptophyta > Magnoliopsida > Brassicales > Brassicaceae > Orychophragmus > Orychophragmus violaceus. Next base: position 17,371,131 of record CM058236.1, read on the forward strand.
CTTTTCCCGGCGGCTGAGAAGGTGATCTACCCACCAAAGTGATCACCAATAGCAGATCTACTCTTTGGTAGCAACAGAAGAGCGAGAACCGGTGGAGAAGGAGGGAGAACTAGGTGGTGACTCGCCGGCGACGGTTCTCCGGTGTAACGGCGGCGGTGGGGGAAAATGAGGGATGGCGATTCAAGAGGAGGATCAGGGGAGTCTAGTGGTGCAAATGATTTAAAAATTGGTGGTGTAAGGGAAGAGATGTGAGCTTTACTTGTTCATCAAGTCATGATGAACATGCATGAGTTCTTGATGTTGTTCTTGAATCTTCAAGAGTAATGCATGAGTTTCTGGGTTTCTAGAGAGAGGGAGGGCGTGGGAGTTAGCTAGAGAGAGGCTCAGATTTATTGAATGAGCTTCCTTGGTGAGTGAGAGTGATGTGAAATAAGATGCCATGCAAAATAAGGTTCCATGAACCAAAAATCATTCTTTGAACCAAGCTTGAAGAGGTGGCAACCCTCTGGTCTAAACACCTGTCCCATGTGAGTGTTTCTGTGACAAAAATCCTTCCCTAAACCGAAATAAACCATCCTTAACCCGCACGTCTCCATTACTTCGGTTTTCTCGGTTTTGCGTTTAATATTTTAGAAAACCCTTCCTTGTTCCCATAAATCCCAAAACTTCCAACAACTGATTCTCCCTGACTTTAGATAAATTTAGCAACTTGAATCACCTCTAAGGAAACAAGCCGTAGTGGCTTCAGCTAATACATTGTAGTTGAAATCTCATCTTCTTTAGAAAAATTTCGATATATGTTCATTCCACACAATCTTATGTTTTACTCATATATGTTTTTATTGCTATAAATTTATCTTTGCAAGACGGGTTTGTTCATGGTTCGTGAAACATCTCATTGACAATCAATATATGTTATTCACGATTTATCGCCCAAACACAAATGCTTATTGTGTTTTCGAAACTTTAAAGCCATTGATACACTGCATTTAAATGATTTTGTATCATACATTATATAAACTAATTAGTCTCAATCCTGTCATTTAGCATGCCATTCCGATTTAAGAATCAAAAAAATATTTGTTGTTTTAATTTTTGTGTCAAAGTTCCTTGTCCCCATTTCCCCACTCATATTAAGTAGTCAAAAATAAATAAATTGAAATTATTTTGGTGTTTTTATTCTTTTTTTTTTTTAATAAGAATTGAATATATTGCCCGTAAGAAAAATGTACAGCAAGGGATTACAACTCCTTAGCCCCCCCCCCCCCCCCCCAAAATAAAAAAGAGCTAAAGGAGACTTTACAAAATCAAGAACCAAGGCTAATGATAAGCAAACCAAAAAGCTAGCAAATTCTTGAAGGCTTTCTTATCTTGATAGCTTAAGATCTTATCCCTAACACATCTATCAATAGAGCGAAAGAGACATTGAGGTGTTTGAATGGAGTTGATGAATCCTAAGCTTGCGCTCTCTCCATAGAAGATACACAGTACATTGAGCAACAAGCCTATTAAGAAGCTGAGAAACAGTAAGCGAAGGTTGTAGCAACCAGCTGGTCAAGGCATACCAATCTACAAAAATGGTCGAGGAAAGACCCAGCCTGTCCAGCCCCATTCTCAAAACTTGTAAGAAGTAAGGACAATGAAGTAGGAGATGCTCCTTATCCTCAAGTGAAGTATCACAAAATACACACAATGGAGAAACATGAATACCATGCCTTGGGATATGAGAGATTTAAACCAGACAGCTTGAAACCAAGACGTACAAGGAGCTCTGATATATCATGGTTTTTACTGGTTTTATGCCATGATATAGTTGTGTTTTTAGTGTCTTTTGTGTTCTTTTAGAGTCTTTTACAGGTATAATCAGGTTTGGAGCTGAATTGGAGATAATGGAGCATTTTGGAGATTTTTGGAGTGTTTGGCCGAGAGATAGAGTTCACTGTCCGAAACAGAGAAAGGTGTCGATCGTTGCATGCCTAGCATCGGTCGATGCACCAGCGTGATGGGCCAAAACTCGGCGGTTTAGAAGAATCAAGATATTGCACTTTGATCCAGAAGTTCCTGATATTTACAAAGAAGCCCCTGGCCGAGATTAGACCTATATAATAGAGTTTTTAGTGTTTTAATTAGATACGCTTGATACGCTTTACATTAGGCTTTCATAATTAAGAGCAGAAGATTTTTAGAGCTTTTGGGGCTGATCTGAACCTGTTACATCATCTGTATTTGGAGAAGATTTCGAACCCCTTTAATCTTTTATCTTTTATGCAATCTATTATTTCTATGATTATGTTTTCATCAATCATGTCTGAGTAGATTCCTTGTTAGGTTTAGGGTTTCTCACATAGGATTTCATGACCTGCTAGACTTGTTCAAATTCAGTTAAGGATTCAAACTATATCTGTTCTTCAATTTAATTGTGCTTAAAGCTAGTTCTAACCTGATCAATTAGAATCTAGATCTTAGGTTGCTAAATACGTCACGGAAGTGGGGTTTAGGAATCTGAACTAATTAAATTGGGCAATTAAACTATTCGCAAACGGAAGTTTGGTTTAGGATAATTGTGAACATATCAAACCTGGAATTAATGCTAGTTTAATCTGTTAGTTCTCGCAAACGAAAGTTTGGTTTGCTGCACTTAGACTTAGAGAATTATCGCAAAGGAATTTGGTTAATTCTACATCTGTGTTTTGAGTTCTAGAACTGTGCTTAATTAGATCCTTGCTGAATGAACTGTCTGCTTGTCTGATTTCCTGAGAACGCCCTAGACTTAGCGCTTTTAATTACTTGCTTTCACAACCGTTAATCTCTGCTACTGATTTACTTTCTTTCATTGCTTTTTGATTCAATTACATTGTTTTCTTTCTAGGTAAATTCCTGCTCTTGAGCTATTGAACACCGGAGTCTCTGTGGATTTCGATACCCTATATACTACATTGATATTGCTGTGCACTTGCAGTTTAGTATAGGGATTAAAACTCTGAGCCTATCAAGTTTTTGGCGCCGTTGCCGGGGACTCTTTGAGTCTTCGATAGCTTCGAGCCTAGGGTTTTACTAGGATTTTTCTTTTTCTTTTCGTTTTTGTTTTTATTTTTGCTGATTTATTTTTCTGTTTTCTCTGATTTCGCATTGCATCGATCGACGCCCTTCTTGCATCGATCGACACACTTCGCTGAATCACCAAGAACACTAAGAGATCATCAGGACGATGTGTCGGAATGTTATTTTCAGCTCAAGGATAGACAGTTCACAGATAGCTGGGTTGAAGAACCAAGTTGACTCTCTGCATAGTCTTCTACTTGGAAAGTATGCACAAGAAGCTAACCATTGCGTTGAAGGAACTGGATTCTATAGTCACGGATCTGCTTTTCAGAAACCCTTTACAAGGAGTTGTAGTGTTTCTTCTTACCAAGTACCGCCTGCACCTACAGCTCATGAGAGCAGAATGGATATCATGATGGAGCAGTACCTTGAGAGACAACAACAGATTGATAGGTCCTTCAACTCAAAGATGGATGCTTTGTATGAAGACTTGAATGAGAAGTTTGAATCTTTGAGCACGCATATGGAGGAGCTGGATATCAAAATTGAACGAAGAGATGTAGCAATAGAGAGGCAGAATGAAGCTAAGAGAGCTGAACGGAAGCTGCACATCAATGCTGTGAACATAAGGGATGAGATTGAGTTGCTAGGTGAAGAATAGAGCATAATCTCGGATTTTCTGGATGAATATTGTCTGCCTGATACATGCACCGATCGACACCCCCTCAGTGACGATCGACACGCCATTCTGACGGCAATTTCGAGTTCTTTCGAGAAACAGAATCGCCTTGCATCGATCGACACACATCATGCAACGATCGACACAGAACGCAGACATGACCAGAAAACTGCAACAGTACCAGAACGAGTCTACATGCCCCCAGTGCCATATCCTAAGGTTCCTAAACCCTCCAAACAAGAGCTAGAAGTGGCTAACTGCATAAAAATGATGGATAAGAAGGTGAATAAAACACCACCAGTTGAAACTTCGCGAGTTCATGCAAAGAAGATGATCTCCACTGATGGTCATCTAAAAGAAGAAGTTCAGATTGGTGGAACTACAGTATCTGATAGTGAAAAGAAGAAGATGGCGGTTCCTCTTGAACCTGCTCTAACATCTTCAGTACCTGCAACTGTTCATAAGCAGAAAGCTCCAGACATCAGATATATATCAAAGGTAAGGTACAAATCACCTAAGCTTAATCCTTCTGATCACATTGTTTTGAATGCAGGAAAACAAAGAATCCCGCCGAAGCTACACTCCCACCCCGACCCTTATCGTTCGTTCCTTGGAAGATCTCATGATCTGAATGCTTATACGCAACCTTGGATGAGGAGACATTCACAGAGACACTCAAAGTCTCTGTTGAAACCTCCATGAGTTCGATCTCTTTCTGATAGGTCAAGCTATTGACCTTAAACAAGCGCTGGGTGGGAGGCAACCCACCATTAGGTACTGGTGTTTTTCTACTTAATTTTTGGTGTTTTTGTTAGGATTTTACGTTTGTTTTTGTTTCTGGTGAGTTTATGTTTGCAGGTCTCGGATAAATCGCAGTGTAACGATCGACTCACTTCTGTGTCGATCGTCACAACACGAAAGGAATCGCATTGCAGCGATCGTTGCGCTCTTGAGCAACGATCGACCATACACGAAAATCGCCAAGTATCGGTCGATGCACTTAGTGCAACGATCGATGCATGCGCGACAGAGGTAAACCCGACAGAACTCAACAGAAATTTAACAATTTTTCTTTCTTTTTACCGATCCTTCGCTGGACACTACTGGGGACAGTGTGTCTTAAGTGTGGGGGAGGTGCTACTGACTTTTGTTTTCTGTTTTCTTAAGAGTCAGTCCGTTTTTTTTTTTAAAATTTTTTTTGTTTTATTGAGTCAAAATTGTTTAAGTAAGAAACTATGATTTTCTGAGAAGATTTACAAGACTTGCAGGAACTTAAGTAACCATTGGGATGAAGTTGCAGGATCTATCTCTGACTATTAGAAAACCCCATCACAGATCAACCTACTGGGAACACCCACATCACTTCAGGTATCAGAGGATCCTTTTACTGACTTCAATTTAATACTGACTTAGATTTCTCACCTAAGGGCTTGGTATACTCTGTGTCGGATTCCATTGTTAGTTCTGACACAGCCTGTCAACCTATCCTATTTAGTTCCCTTCTCCCCTTCTATAAAGTAAAAAAAAAAGATAATAAACTGAGGATGAGTTAGTAACTACGAAGTGGTCATGGGAATGGTAGCAAACACTATTTTCTCTCATGTGATCCATGGAATGTGTCCAAAGTACACCCCATAACGGGAAGAACACTGATAAAAAAAATAAAATGATACCCAATGGGGAAAAATCAGTTGTTAAAGAAGGGAAAGAGAAGAAAGGGACTAGAGAAAGATAGTATGGTGGTCTAGAGCTGATAAGGTAAGAATCCATGTGCCCTTTGATCGATACTCCTTAGGTGAGACCGCACTTAAATACTTGCAGAAGTCAGTAGGGAGAATTTGAATGCTTGAATGTGATTGTGGAGTTTACTTAGGACAGTTGCTAAGTGTGGGGGAAGTACATGTTGGTCATGATATCCTGTGATTGATTCTTTCAGTGGTTTACTAAGGGGAATCTGAGTATTGTAGCTTCTAGGATGAAATGAGTTTCTGAAGAGTTTTCAAACCTCTTCACCAAGCTTTAGTTCTATGTTTTGCTTGAGGGCAAGCAAAGGCTAAGTGTGGGGGAGTTAATATATCATGGTTTTTATTGGTTTTATGCCATGATATAGTTGTGTTTTTAGTGTCTTTTGTGTTCTTTTAGAGTTTTTTACAGGTATAATCAGGTTTGGAGCTGAATTGGAGATAATGGAGCATTTTGGAGATTTTTGGAGTGTTTGGCCGAGAGATAGAGTTCACTGTCCGAAACAGAGAAAGGTGTCGATCGTTGCATGCCTAGCATCGGTCGATGCACCAGCGTGATGGGCCAAAACTCGGCGGTTTAGAAGAATCAAGATATTGCACTTTGATCCAGAAGTTCTTGATATTTACAAAGAAGCCCCTGGCCGAGATTAGACCTATATAATATAGTTTTTAGTGTTTTAATTAGATACGCTTGATACGCTTTACATTAGGCTTTCATAATTAAGAGCATAGAATTTTTAGAGCTTTTGGGGCTGATCTGAACCTGTTACATCATCTGTATTTGGAGAAGATTTCGAACCCCTTTAATCTTTTATCTTTTATGCAATCTATTATTTCTATGATTATGTTTTCATCAATCATGTCTGAGTAGATTCCTTGTTAGGTTTAGGGTTTCTCACATAGGATTTTATGACCTGCTAGACTTGTTCAAATTCAGTTAAGGATTCAAACTATATATGTTCTTCAATTTAATTGTGCTTAAAGCTAGTTCTAACCTGATCAATTAGAATCTAGATCTTAGGTTGCTAAATACGTCACGGAAGTGGGGTTTAGGAATCTGAACTAATTAAATTGGGCAATTAAACTATTCGCAAACGGAAGTTTGGTTTAGGATAATTGTGAACATATCAAACCTGGAATTAATGCTAGTTTAATCTGTTAGTTCTCGCAAACGAAAGTTTGGTTTGCTTCACTTAGACTTAGAGAATTATCGCAAAGGAATTTGGTTAATTCTACATCTGTGTTTTGAGTTCTAGAACTGTGCTTAATTAGATCCTTGCTGAATGAACTGTCTGCTTGTCTGATTTCTTGAGAACGCCCTAGACTTAGCGCTTTTAATTACTTGCTTTCACAACCGTTAATCTCTGCTACTGATTTACTTTCTTTCATTGCTTTTTGATTCAATTACATTGTTTTCTTTCTAGTTAAATTCCTGCTCTTGAGCTATTGAACACCGGAGTCTCTGTGGATTTCGATACCCTATATACTACATTGATATTGCTGTGCACTTGCAGTTTAGTATAGGGATTAAAACTCTGAGCCTATCAAGTTTTTGGCGCCGTTGCCGGGGACTCTTTGAGTCTTCGATAGCTTCGAGCCTAGGGTTTTACTAGGATTTTTCTTTTTCTTTTCGTTTTTGTTTTTATTTTTGCTGATTTATTTTTCTGTTTTCTCTGATTTCGCATTGCATCGATCGACCCCCTTCTTGCATCGATCGACACACTTCGCTGAATCACCAAGAACACTAAGAGATCATCAGGACGATGTGTCGGAATGATATTTTCAGCTCAAGGATAGACAGTTCACAAATAGCTGGGTTGAAGAACCAAGTTGACTCTCTGCATAGTCTTCTACTTGGAAAGTATGCACAAGAAGCTAACCATTGCGTTGAAGGAACTGGATTCTATAGTCACGGATCTGCTTTTCAGAAACCCTTTACAAGGAGTTGTAGTGTTTCTTCTTACCAAGTACCGCCTGCACCTACTGCTCATGAGAGCAGAATGGAAATGATGATGGAGCAGTACCTTGAGAGACAACAACAGATTGATAGGTCCTTCAACTCAAAGATGGATGCTTTGTATGAAGACTTGAATGAGAAGTTTGAATCTTTGAGCACGCATATGGAGGAGATGGATATCAAAATTGAACGAAGAGATGTAGCAATAGAGAGGCAGAATGAAGCTAAGAGAGCTGAACGGAAGCTGCACATCAATGCTGTGAACATAAGGGATGAGATTGAGTTGCTAGGTGAAGAATAGAGCATAATCTCGGATTTTCTGGATGAATATTGTCTGCCTGATACATGCACCGATCGACACCCCCTCAGTGACGATCGACACGCCATTCTGACGGCAATTTCGAGTTCTTTCGAGAAACAGAATCGCCTTGCATCGATCGACACACATCATGCAACGATCGACACAGAACGCAGACATGACCAGAAAACTGCAACAGTACCAGAACGAGTCTACATGCCCCCAGTGCCATATCCTAAGGTTCCTAAACCCTCCAAACAAGAGCTAGAAGTGGCTAACTGCATAAAAGTGATGGATAAGAAGGTGGATAAAACACCACCAGTTGAAACTTCGCGAGTTCATGCAAAGAAGATGATCTCCACTGATGGTCATCTAAAAGAAGAAGTTCAGATTGGTGGAACTACATTATCTGATAGTGAAAAGAAGAAGATGGCGGTTCCTCTTGAACCTGCTCTAACATCTTCAGTACCTGCAACTGTTCATAAGCAGAAAGCTCCAGACATCAGATATACATCAAAGGTAAGGTACAAATCACCTAAGCTTAATCCTTCTGATCACATTGTTTTGAATGCAGGAAAACAAAGAATCCCGCCGAAGCTACACTCCCACCCCGACCCTTATCGTTCGTTCCTTGGAAGATCTCATGATCTGAATGCTTATACGCAACCTTGGATGAGGAGACATTCACAGAGACACTCAAAGTCTCTGTTGAAACCTCCATGAGTTTGATCTCTTTCTGATAGGTCAAGCTATTGACCTTAAACAAGCGCTGGGTGGGAGGCAACCCACCATTAGGTACTGGTGTTTTTCTACTTAATTTTTGGTGTTTTTGTTAGGATTTTACGTTTGTTTTTGTTTCTGGTGAGTTTATGTTTGCAGGTCTCGGATAAATCGCAGTGTAACGATCGACTCACTTCTGTGTCGATCGTCACAACACGAAAGGAATCGCATTGCAGCGATCGTTGCGCTCTTGAGCAACGATCGACCATACACGAAAATCGCCAAGTATCGGTCGATGCACTTAGTGCAACGATCGATGCATGCGCGACAGAGGTAAACCCGACAGAACTCAACAGAACTTTAACAATTTTTCTTTCTTTTTACCGATCCTTCGCTGGACACTACTGGGGACAGTGTGTCTTAAGTGTGGGGGAGGTGCTACTGACTTTTGTTTTCTGTTTTCTTAAGAGTCAGTCCGTTTTTTTTAAAAAATTTTTTTTTTGTTTTATTGAGTCAAAATTGTTTAAGTAAGAAACTATGATTTTCTGAGAAGATTTACAAGACTTGCAGGAACTTAAGTAACCATTGGGATGAAGTTGCAGGATCTATCTCTGACTATTAGAAAACCCCATCACAGATCAACCTACTGGGAACACCCACATCACTTCAGGTATCAGAGGATCCTTTTACTGACTTCAATTTAATACTGACTTAGATTTCTCACCTAAGGGCTTGGTATACTCTGTGTCGGATTCCCTTGTTAGTTCTGACACAGCCTGTCAACCTATCCTATTTAGTTCCCTTCTCCCCTTCTATAAAGTAAAAAAAAAAAGATAATAAACTGAGGATGAGTTAGTAACTCCGAAGTGGTCATGGGAATGGTAGCAAACACTATTTTCTCTCATGTGATCCATGGAATGTGTCCAAAGTACACCCCATAACGGGAAGAACACTGATAAAAAAATAAAATGATACCCAATGGGGAAAAATCAGTTGTTAAAGAAGGGAAAGAGAAGAAAGGGACTAGAGAAAGATAGTATGGTGGTCTAGAGCTGATAAGGTAAGAATCCATGTGCCCTTTGATCGATACTCCTTAGGTGAGACCGCACTTAAATACTTGCAGAAGTCAGTAGGGAGAATTTGAATGCTTGAATGTGATTGTGGAGTTTACTTAGGACAGTTGCTAAGTGTGGGGGAAGTACATGTTGATCTTGATATCCTGTGATTGATTCTTTCAGTGGTTTACTAAGGGGAATCTGAGTATTGTAGCTTCTAGGATGAAATGAGTTTCTGAAGAGTTTTCAAACCTCTTCACCAAGCTTTAGTTCTATGTTTTGCTTGAGGGCAAGCAAAGGCTAAGTGTGGGGGAGTTGATATATCATGGTTTTTACTGGTTTTATGCCATGATATAGTTGTGTTTTTAGTGTCTTTTGTGTTCTTTTAGAGTCTTTTACACGTATAATCAGGTTTGGAGCTAAATTGGAGATAATGGAGCATTTTGGAGATTTTTGGAGTGTTTGGCCGAGAGATAGAGTTCACTGTCGGAAACAGAGAAAGGTGTCGATCGTTGCATGCCTAGCATCGGTCGATGCACCAGCGTGATGGGCCAAAACTCGGCGGTTTAGAAGAATAAAGATATTGCATTTTGATCCAGAAGTTCCTGATATTTACAAAGAAGCCCCTTGCCGAGATTAGACCTATATAATAGAGTTTTTAGTGTTTTAATTAGATACGCTTGATACGCTTTACATTAGGCTTTCATAATTAAGAGCAGAGGATTTTTAGAGCTTTTGGGGCTGATATGAACCTGTTACATCATCTGTATTTGGAGAAGATTTCGAACCCCTTTAATCTTTTATCTTTTATGCAATCTATTATTTCTATGATTATGTTTTCATCAATCATGTCTGAGTAGATTCCTTGTTAGGTTTAGGGTTTCTCACATAGGATTTCATGACCTGCTAGACTTGTTCAAATTCAGTTAAGGATTCAAACTATATCTGTTCTTCAATTTAATTGTGCTTAAAGCTAGTTCTAACCTGATCAATTAGAATCTAGATCTTAGGTTGCTAAATACGTCACGGAAGTGGGGTTTAGGAATCTGAACTAATTAAATTGGGCAATTAAACTATTCGCAAACGGAAGTTTGGTTTAGGATAATTTTGAACATATCAAACCTGGAATTAATGCTAGTTTAATCTGTTAGTTCTCGCAAACGAAAGTTTGGTTTGCTGCACTTAGACTTAGAGAATTATCGCAAAGGAATTTGGTTAATTCTACATCTGTGTTTTGAGTTCTAGAACTGTGCTTAATTAGATCCTTGCTGAATGAACTGTCTGCTTGTCTGATTTCCTGAGAACGCCCTAGACTTAGCGCTTTTAATTACTTGCTTTCACAACCGTTAATCTCTGCTACTGATTTACTTTCTTTCATTGCTTTTTGATTCAATTACATTGTTTTCTTTCTAGTTAAATTCCTGCTCTTGAGCTATTGAACACCGGAGTCTCTGTGGATTTCGATACCCTATATACTACATTGATATTGCTGTGCACTTGCAGTTTAGTATAAGGATTAAAACTCTGAGCCTATCAAGCTCGACGGCGAAGGGATTGCCAAGTACGAGCAAAAGATAAGGACGAAGAAGCAGAGACATCTACAGGAACTCTCCACCAAGACATATAAGATTTTCTCTCTCTAAGGTGATGCTTTGGCGATTTCTATAGATCTTTCTCGTTTTCTTGCCATCGTCGTTCGGTGGTTTCTTTGCCATGGGTAAGAAGAAAAAATCTTCCCCCAAACCGTCTCTTTCTGTCTCTGCTTTGGCTACAACGAATCGATTGCAAGGACGAGGTTCAATTTCTTTCAAGAATTCAGCTTCGGGAAGCAGCTCTAGCACATCGGGATCTCCGTCAGTTCCAAAAATGAAGAAGATCGGTGATATGGCAGTTAATCGCAATCTAGACATTGAATCTCCTTCGGCCGGATAGAATCCTTCCGCCCAAGATTTGTTTGCCAATTTGGGAGATGGACCTGTTATAGCTTCATCTCCTAACCCTGCTCTCTGCGATTCCAACCGATTGGAGGAATCTCTCCCTGGTGTGGCCCTGCATGGTTGTGATACTGAACCTCTGTGCTCCGACCGGTTCATCCCTTTTTCCGGCGGCTGAGAAGGTGATCTACCCACCAAAGTGATCACCAAGAGCAGATCTACTCTTTGGTAGCAATAGAAGAGCGAGAACCGGTGGAGAGGGAGGGAGAACTCGGTGGTGACTCGCCGGCGACGGTTTTCCGGCGAGTTCTCCGGTGTAACGGCGGTGGTGGTGGCAAATGAGGGATGGCGATTCAACTGGCCCCGTGACCGAGTTAAGTATCCAGAAGGATTGCTCGGTCCAACACAGAGGCGATCTAATAGGCCTACACAGAAAGCTCAACAACAACCACACAACAACACAAGCAACCAAACAACATCCAATAACCACACAAGCAAGCCTATTAGGGTTTCTAATGTCTTTTAACTCATTCACGTCCGTTATGCTGGATTAACGGATTGCTAACCCGTAGACGGCTCATAACTCATTAACGTCCGCTACCTTGGATTAGCGAATTGCTAATCCGTAGACGGCTCACCTCACGCTACACAACTTCTTATATACTTATTCCCTATGCGTCTTTTAATAACTCCTCGATCCGTCGGTTTAGAGCTAATAGCTTACTAAACTCCCCGACTTCTCATCATTCATTTACTTAACTCATTTCTTACTCTTTAACTTCTATTAAACCTAGTCCCGGCATCCGTTTCGTAATTTATACGTGCGTTAGGTTCAGATCCGTATTTTAACATCATCTTAATTCCCATATGTAGATTCATTCGATATTGTTCTTATAATACGTATATATGCATATACGGCCATATCATGCAACGACTATATGTATGCATCAATCAACGTCTCTAACAACCTAGCGTCACATAATCGGTTTAATCCCTTTTAATCCTACGATCCTAGCATGCGTCTCAAAACCCTAATCCGGTTTACAATTAATCAGTCCGATCACTCAACAATCAATCAATCACTTCAACACGTGTATGCAATTCTAGGTCTACGGTTCCTCAGTTCCCGGACTATATGCTTCTAACTACTTTACGGTGTTTGAGCCGACTCACAGTGATTAGGCGCGGAATGACGGTACGGATGCAGATATGAATCCCGAGACCCCGAACTAAGAACCAAACCTCCCGAACACACGAACACAAACCTCGAAGCTTCCCGAAAACCTTTAGAACCAGATAACCTCAGAACCGGCCGGAGTCAACGCGTTGACCGACGTTGACTTTGACTCCGGTTGACCACGCTTGACCAGTTGACCACTCTGAACTGGTTGACCAACTAAACCGCTGAACCGTCTGAATAACCGAACCAAATCTCCAATTGGCCGGTTTAGGTAAACCGGTCTAGGGTTAACCGTTGACCGGTTACCCTAAACCTAACCAATTCATCCCGAACCAACATAGATCCATCTCCAACAAAGTGCTATCACACCCCAAATGAACCGGCTTGAAGAGAGATAGGCGGAGGATCATTTCGGCGGCCGTGCTCCGGCGTTGGCCACCGGCGGCGAAGCGTTGACCGGCCGGTTCACCCCTTTTCCGGCGGCTGAGAAGGTGATCTACCTACCAAAGTGATCACCAAGAGCAGATCTACTCTTTGGTAGCAACAGAAGAGCGAGAACCGGTGGAGGAGGGAGAACTTGGTGGTGACTCGCCGGCGACGGTTTTCCGGCGAGTTCTCCGGTGTAATGGCGGCAGTGGTGGAAAGTGAGGGATGGCGATTCAATAGGAGGATCAAGTGACGCCCCCGACCCACGTTAGGCCGGCGGCACAGACCATGGGACCGGGACAAGTGCGGAACGGTCGAGAGAGACGATATCAGGAGTCCGATGTTCATATTAGGGTTGAGCTTAGTGAGAGAAGGAGCTTACCCAGGTTACGAGGAGCTGGAGAAGGCGTTTCCAGCTGAGATGAACTGAATGGACGAGCTGGCCAGCTGGGTCAGCTACCAGCCATCTTAACCTAGCTGACTGGAGTGTGAGTGGGTCGGGTCAGCTGGTCAGCTAGTGACACTAGCTGACCAGGCGGTTGAGCGCGAATGGGCACCATGAGCAAGAGGTGACCCTTTGCCTAAAGACATGCCCATTTGCTTGTGGGCGGTTTCTAGAGAGAGAAAGGGTATAAAAACCCTTCTCTTGATCACGCAAGGACACATTTGAAACCAGGGCAAATTCCCAAAGGCAAAACACACCAAATTCGAGAGAGAGAAAGAAGGAGAAGAGAGAGAAGCGGAAGTCGAACCCTAATAAGAGATCGGCCGGTGAGAGGAGAGAGAAGCGCGGGTGGTAGCCGTGAGCGGGAGGAAGCAACAAGGATCGGAATGGATCCAAGTGCATCTCGGACTCAAGGGAAAACAACCGGCACTCAAAAGATGCGTCTTATGGCCGTGAACCGGACCGCGACCGCGGCTAGGCCGCGTAGTCGCCGGTCATATAAGGAATAGCCGGTTTATTCTTTCTTCTTCTATACTCTAAAACCGGTTGCATCGAGATGGTTATGCTTAGGAGTCTCGACCGATCACCTTACCGTAAGCCAACCGCGTGTAGACGAGTGCACAAACGGTATGGCAGGACCATCGCAGACGGAACAAGGATATCCAGACGGACGTGCGGGCAAATACCGAACGGATCGCTGGACGGCACAAGGCCGTACCGGGATCGACGGATTGACGCCACAGTCGGGTTAACCATGGGCCGAATGGGATGGTCTGATGGGCGAACGTACGATCCAGGACCGATCGTGTATTTATCGCCGATCGATCTACGGACGATCGCGTCCGTTAATTTGGTTGCGAGCGTTGACACCCATTCGCGATACGCGGCCAGTCCACGGACGGTGGGGTCGTACACGGGCTGACGAGCTCGGTTTCACGGCCGAGACTAGAGAACATAGAACGGTTTAGGGCGATTGTTAGACTAGGACCGGAACAAGTAGAACTTGGACGTTAGGTGGTGGCCGCATGATATTGGGATCGATTCTACTTCTTTTTATGTTTGAATTGCATTGTTGATAGAGGTATGGAGGTTGGCCGAATGCTCGGACCAACACATGGGCGGAACGGGGACTCTTGGGGCGTGTGTGTGTAGAGTGTTAGAAATGAACCGATATTTGTATGAATTAATATTATGAATACTCATTGTATTGACATTGTTTGCTTATTAATAAAGATAATGTTTGCCTTATATGAAATATTGACTAGTGAACCTAAGTAAATGGAACTTAACGAGCGACGCAGCCGCATGGAACCTCTAATCGGCCAAGTGCCGGATTGGGGCGTTTCAAGTTGGTATCAGAGCGGAGTTGTTCCTAGGACAGGTTAGGGCAAGCACCACACGTCTCAGTCCAACGTTCCCGCCAGTGATAAGAATTTACTATACATAGAGATATAATGTTAACTAACGGATCTTGAGTTTTGTGAAAAGGTCGGGAAAAGCAAGTCAGGAAATAGTAAGAAGGACAAGGAAATGGCAGGAACGGGAAATGTAACCAAGGAGCAGGCCGCTCCAACCAATGCTGGGCCAACCGGACCTGAGGTGGCTCAGTCGGTCGTGGATCCTACCCTTCCACCCGCCGCACCAATTGGGGTCGGCACGGGAAACCCTACTGAACAAGACCGGGTACAAGTGGAGGTTGCGACCGATTCCTCACACTCGGCTCCTCTGGAGACGGGTGAGAAGAATGGGACAGATAATGAGGTCCAGACCGTGTTTCCAAACATCGGGGAGATGTGGACCCTAATGAAAACGATCATGGGCCAATTGTCGGAGTTGAGCAAGCAGGCGCGACCAAAAGTTGGAGTAGTCCAACCTAGGCCGTAGGCCAGGTCGACGGCCGAGGATTAACCGAAGGAGAACCCTGCAGAATTGATCGAGATAGACTCGCCAACGGTAAAATCGGAGCGCAAGACCGATTACCTGACCATCCTTGGGCACATTACAAAGTTGGGGACCAAGCATTTCAAAGGAAGTGCGAACCCAGTTGAGGCAGACGAATGGAGAAGCCGATTGACCAGGAACTTTCTCTCCACTCGGTGTCCAGAAGACTACAGGAAGGACATTGCCATACACTTCCTTGAGGGAGATGCGCACAATTGGTGGCTTGCGGTAGAGAGGCGCACCGGGAAGAGCATTGTGAACTACGAGGATTTTGAGGCTGAGTTCAACCGGAAGTATCTTCCGGCCGAGGCATGGGACCGACTAGAAGGTCAGTTCTTGAACTTGACTCAGGGTACTCGGACGGTCCGGGAATATGAGGCCGAGTTCGACCGGCTCCGGCGTTTTGTGGGACGCGACTCAGAGGACGAAGCAGCGTTGGTGCGACGGTTTCTCCGCGGACTGCGGGTTGACCTACACACTCACTGCTCGGTTTGTCCTTATGACTCGGTCTCGGAGTTAGTCGAACGGGTGGCCACTGTAGAAGCCAACTTGGCGGAAGAGAAGAAGGCTAGAACACAAGCTCGGGACAAAGCAGTGGATCTTACCGGAAGGGACTTGAAGATAAAATGGAACCAAGTGGACGGGGCTGCCTCAACTGAGGACGACCATCAAGCCTGCGCAACATGCGGGAAGAGACACCTTGGTGTATGCTGGAAAGCAAATGGAGGATGTGCGGGTTGTGGGAGTAAGTATCATGTGGTAAGAGATTGCACGGTGGTAAAGGAACAGATGGAGACCCGGAACTGTTACCAGTGTGGACAAGTTGGACACTATTCGAGGGAGTGTCCTAAGCGACCTAAGAAGGAAGGCGAACAGGAGACCGGACGCGGTCGCAGCCAACCGGCCAAGTCCGGGATGGCTCGGGTGTACCAATTGGTTGAGGAGGATTCCAAGGAAACCGGGGAATTCAACGCCATCACTGGTACGCCGACCGACTAGCCTTCCTCTTTCTTTCTTTATAGGAACGCAATGTATGAATAAAACCATAATGATCTAGGTGTGAATTCCACATGGTTATGTATACACTTGAGGATTCCTTTATAAAATGAGTATTTAATGAATTCGTGTATGAATGGCAAAAGGCCATGAATTAATGCCTGATTTGGCACAAGGCCATGTAGAGGCGATGATGAAAAACCATGTGTGAATGTCTGATTTGGCACAAGGCCATGTAGAGGCAATGGAAGAAGGCCATGTATGAAACTCCTATTTGGCACAAGGCCATGTAGAGGCGAGGGCGAAAGGCCCAAGGGTGTGACCACCCAAGTTGACACAAGGTCAAACGAGGGTATTGGCATAAGGCCAAAGGGGAGAACCCGAGTGTAAGGGTTCAAGAAAGAAGAACGAAGGCCACGGCCGTGTATGATTCCATGTGACTTTGGACTAGCAAGTTGATGAGGGCGTGTGATCATATAGAATGCATATGTATGGATTAATAAGGTACGTGATCAAGTGCTTATAAAAATTCATGTTGATGCAGGTACGGTAAAGATTGGTGGAATAGAGATGCATGTGTTGTTCGACTCCGGAGCAACCCATAGCTTCATGAGTTCAGAAATAATGAGTAGGGAAAAATTCCAAGTGGAGCCGGTAGTAGGGTTCGGAGCCAATGCGGCCGGTGGCCAAGTAATGCCGGCCGAGGGGCTAATACGTGGGATATCGGTCATGGTTGGAGAGGTAGTCATGCCGGCCAACCTTTATGGGATCGAACTTAAGCACCATGATGTAATTCTGGGGATGGATTGGCTGGGGTATTACCGAGCTACGATTGACTGTCATCGCGGGCGGGTATGGTTCGAGCGGCCGGAAGGGAGGATTCGTTTCCAAGGAATCAAACCGACACATGGAAGTCTGGTAATCTCGGCCATCCAAGCCGGAAAGCTAATAGACAAAGGTTGTGAAGCGTACCTGGAAACCATCACCACCACGGAGGGTAAGAACGGTAAGAAAATTGGAGAAATCCCGGTCGCACGGGAGTTTGGAGATGTGTTCGCGGCCTTAGAGGGTTTACCACCCGACCGGTCCGATCCATTCACCATAGAACTGGAACCCGGGAAGACTCCACTTTCCAAGGCACCATACCACATGGCGCCAGCTGAGATGGCCGAACTCAAGAAGCAACTAGAGGAGCTTCTAGACAAGGGGTTCATCCGGCCTAGTAGCTCACCTTGGGGAGCACCGGTCCTGTTCGTAAAGAAGAAAGACGGGAGCCTTCGACTATGCATTAATTACCGGGGAATCAACAAAGTCACGGTAAAGAACAAGTATCCCTTGCCAAGAATCGATTAGTTGTTGGACCAATTACGGGGAGCCACAGTCTTCTCCAAAGTTGACTTGGCTTCAGGCTACCATCATATTCCAATCGCCCCCGAGGACGTGAGGAAGACCGCATTCCGAACCAGGTATGTCCATTATGAGTTTGTGGTTATGCCGTTTGGACTGACCAATGCCCCAGCAGCATTTATGAAAATGATGAACGGGATTTTTTGCGAATGGTTGGACGAGTTCGTGATCATATTTATAGACGACATTCTGGTGTACTCCATAGACTGGAGTGCGCACGAGGACCACCTCCGGAAGGTGTTGGGAAGGTTAAGGGAACATAAGCTTTACGCTAAACTGAGTAAGTGCAGTTTCTGGCAACAAAGTATCGGATTTCTGGGTCACATAATTTCAGAACAAGGAGTGGCCGTCGACCCGGAGAAAATCAAGGCTATTAGAGAATGGCCAAGGCCCAGGAGCGCCACCGAAGTCAGGAGCTTCTTGGGTTTGGCCGGCTATTATAGGAGGTTCGTTAACGGATTTTCCAGTACGGCCAAGGCAATGACCCAGTTGACCGGGAAAGGGGTCAAGTTTGAGTGGTCAGAACCGGCGGAGAGGAACTTCTTAACGTTGAAGGATCTGTTGACAAAGTCACCCATCCTCACTTTGCCGGAAAACGAGGTACCTTATGGGGTTTATACTGATGCTTCAATTACCGGTATTGGGTGTGTTTTGATGCAGCGAGGCAAAGTCATTGCCTATGCCTCAAGACAAATTAAGAAGCACGAATGAAATTACCCCACCCACGACCTAGAGATGGCCGCGGTAGTGTTTGCAATGAAGATATGGCGGTCATACCTCTATGGCACCAAGGTGCAAATCCTGACTGATCACAAAAGCCTGAAGTACATATTCACGCAACCAGAACTGAACTTGAGGCAAAGACGGTGGGTGGAGTTAATAGCCGATTACGATGTATACATAGCTTACCACCCCGGTAAGGCCAATGTTGTGGCGGATGCCCTGAGCCGCAATCGGACCGAGGTAGCCAAGGAGAAATAAGTGAGGGAACTTGTCGGATTGATCGGAACCCTGCACATGAATGCGTTGGTCGTTGATGAGGAACCCTTGGGAATGGACGCCGCCGACCAGGCAGACTCGCTGACGCGAGTGAAGCAGGCACATGAACAGGACGAGGAATTAATCAAGCTGCCAACAGATACGATCAGGTTTTAATCCCTAGATCTACACTGCAAGTGCACAGACGTGAACCAGTAGTATATAGGGTATCAAATCCACAGAGACTCAAGATTCTTGCGATAGATTGTAGAACGTCGAATTAAGCTAGGTGAAACAGTAAAAGCAGTAAATCAGAACAGAAAAGTAAATCAAGTGGTTTTGTAGACAATCAAACGAAGCGTCAGGTCAAGGGATTTCTCAGGAAATCAGGAACACAAGCTAATCAATCAATCAAGATCTAATTAAGAACTTTTCTAGAACTAGAATCACAGAATTATAACAGACCAACTTTCGTTGCGAATATTATCTATGTCTAACAACCTAGCAAGCCAACTTTCGTTTCGAATCCTAGATTTCTAAACAAGCATTAATCTCAAGTTCTTTCGTTCACAATTCTCCTAAGCCAAATTTCTTTGCGAATAGTCAAATTGCTCATCTAAGTTCTTTCTAGTTAAGTAATCAACTTTCGTTGCAGAAATCAACCAAACACCAATAATCTAAGTGGCCAATTCAGATCGAGCTTTAAGAACAATCCTAGATGAAGAACTAATAGATATGAATCCCTACAGATTGATCAACCTATAATTTCATGAAATCCCCTATGAGAATCCCTAAACCTAACTGGAGAACTACTCAGACATGATCAATGAAACAAAAATCATAATGAATAGAAAACCAAATATCATAAAACAGAAACAAGGAATATGAGTTCCAAATATCTCTCTCTGAATAAAAATAAAACGTAAGTCTAAAAGCGTAGCCTAAACAAGTGGCTAAAAACCCTAATATAATGATCTAAACTCGAGAGGGGCCTTTTTGCAAATCTGGGAAGTTTCTGGGCAAAAACTGTAATTTCAGGATTTGTGTGCAGAACTGCATCGATCGATGCAGTGCGAAAACGCAAACAGTGAACTCTGTGAGATCTCTAAATAGTGCAGAATTGACCCAAATGCTTCCAAAACGTCCAATTAGGCTCCAAATATCCTAAAACCTGTAAAACACCTGAAAAGACTCCAAAACACATAGAAAGAATCGATAACAAAGACATATACCATGGTCAAAAGTCCTAAAAACCATGATATATCAACTCCCCCACACTTAGCTTTTGCTTGCCCTCAAGCAAACAGAAAACCAAGATCAGGAGAAGAAGTTTGAAAACTTCAGAAACTCGTTTCATCGTAGAAGCACCACACTCAGATTCCCCTTAGTAAGTCACATGAAAATGAACCTGCAGACATCGAGACAAACATATACTTCCCCCACACTTATCAACTATCCTGAGTAAACTCCACAGTCACATTCAAAGCATCCAAATTCACCATACCGACTTCTATAAGCTATTAAGTGCGGTCTCACCTATGGGGTATCGATCAAAGAATACATGGACTCTTACTCTGTTATCATCTGACCACTCAACTGTTGCTTCTGGTTCCTTTCTTCTCTTTTCCCTTCCTTAGCACTGATTTTTCCCCACTGGGTATCATTTTATTTTTTTCTATCTGTGCTCTTCCCTTATTGGGGTATACTTTGGACATGTTTCCATGGATGCACAGGAGGTAATAGGGGTCTCTACCACTCCCGTGACCACTTCGAAGCTACTAGCTTATCCTTAGTTTATCACTCTTTTTTTTTACTTTCAAGGATGAGGAGAAGGGAACCATAATCAGACAGGTTTACAAGCTGTGCCAGAACCAACAGAGGAATCCGACTCAAAGTATACCAAGCCCATAGGTAAGAAAATTAAGTCAAGTTAAAGTTGAAGTCAAGTAATGGATTCTCTGAATACCTGAAGTGATATGGGTGTCATCAGTAGGCTGGTCTGTGTTGGGTTTTCTAATAGTCATATATCATCTACAACTCATCCAATGGTCACTTAAGTTCCTGCAAGTGTGGTAATCTCCTCAAAAAGTCCTTGTTTCCTACTCAATTTTGACTCAATAAAAAAAATTTGGACTGACTCTAAAAAAACAAAAAGCGTGCATCAGTAGCTACCTCCCCCACACTTGCAACACACTGTCCCCAGTGGTGTCAAGCTTAGGCTCGGTGAGAAAAGAAATCGGAACGAAAACAAACCGAAAAAGGGTCAGATCACTTACCTGTCGTCGGACTGTGTCGATCGCTGCCACTAAGGTGTCGTTCGATGCAAGGCGATTATGCCCACGGTTATGTAAATAACCGTTGTCTGAACCGCAATTGAATCGGCAAACCTTAAATCGCAACTGTGTCGACCGATGCACTATATGTGTCGATCGATGCAGTGCGATTCTGTCTGTTTCTCACGCCTTTGAACACACAAAAGTAGAGAATCAAAAACACCAAATCAAAACGAAAAATGAAATGAAAAACGAACCTACTAGTGGGTTGCCTCCCACTCAACGCTTGTTTAAAGTCAGTAGCTTGACTATGGAAAGGAGATCAGACTTATGGGGGATTCAACAGAGACTTGGAGTGTCTCTGTGAATGTCTCTTCATCCAAGGCGGCGTATAAGCATTCAGATCATGAGATCTCCCATGGAAAGAGCGAAGAGAACCAGGGTGAGAGCGAAGCTTGGGTGGGATTCTGCGTTTTCCTGCATTCAAAGCTGAGGGATTATGAGATTTGAGTTTAGAAGATCCATACCTTTGCTTTGGTGGAAGAGAGATATCTGGAGCTTTCTGCTTAAGAGCAGTTGCAGGATCTGAAGATGTTAGAGCAAGTTCATGGTGAACTGCCATCTTCTTTTCTCCAACATGAATCTCTGGTTCCACTTCCACACTGAAGCTCTGTCCATCGATGGTGGATTTGTTCAGCTTATCCATATTGAACCGCAAAGGATTCTCTCAGGTGGAGATCAATCAGACCACGTCTCACATCAATCACTGCGCCAGCAGTAGCTAAGAATGATCTACCAAGTAGCAGAGGATCATCAGGCTCAATATTATACTTCAGCACCACAAAGTCTGTCGGAATTAAGTAGTTCCCAACTCTGACTTGAACGTCCGCAAGAACTCCTTATGGATACCTCTTTGATCGATCAGCTAGGATAAGAGAGATCCTAGTAGGCTGGAAATCCATCAGTCCTAATCTCACAGCCATAGAGTATGGCATGAGATTCACACTAGATCCTAAGTCACAAAGAGAATGCTTGAATCTGTCCTTAGAGATGGAACAGTCTAGCACAAAGGCTCCTGGGTCTGGAAGCTTCTCTGAAATCTGAATCAGTTGCTTCTCCATCACTCTTATGCATTAAGATTCGTCTAGCTCTTGTTTGGACAACTTAGGAGGCTTAGAATGTGGTACAAGAGACTCACAAACTAGTTCAAGGACCGTCGCATGATTCTGGTCTCGTCTGGGATCTGTGTCGACCGATGCATGATGTGTGACGATCGACACAAGGCGATTTCGAGCAATTTCATCAGACGTATCGGGACTGTGTCGATCGATGCACGAGTTGTGTCGATCGATGCTTGTCTCAGACAGACAAAATTCACCTAGAAAATCCGAGATTATGCTCTCTTCTTCTTCCAGCAAGTCAATCTCATCTCTTATGATCACAACATTAACGTATTGCTTCTGTTCAGCTTTCCCAGCTCCATTTTGCCTTTGCATTGCTTGAGATGTCTGTTGGATTTGAACATCTAGCTTCTTCACATGAGTGCTCAAGGATTCAAACTTCTCATTCAGATCTTCATACACAACATCCAGCTTCTTGTTGAAGTCCACAGTAGTCTTAGTCTGCCCCTCCAGAAGCCGCTCCATCATGGCTTCCATCTTGCTCTCATGAGCACTAGCAGCAGGAGGTGTCTGATAGGAGGATGATCCATAAGTCCTTTGATAAGAATTACCTTGCTGATTTCCAAATCTGTTTCCTTGAAATCCAGAGCCACTGATGTAGTTCACATCCTCTTCTTGGTTGTCTTTTTCAGCTGCAAATACCTCAACATCCTGAGCAAAGTGGACAGCCTTCTTTGCAGTCAACAAACTGTGAACAATGTCCAGCTTATTCCTGATATCAGCAATCTCCAAATTATCGATCTTTCCTCCAGACTCTTTCCTTCTCCTATCAGCAGTGTTGGTGCTATTGCTGCTCACCAAGTTATCAATCAGTGTCCTAGCCTGTTCAGGAGTCCTAGTATTGAAATTGCCATTGCTGGCATTATCCAATGCAGACTGGTAATGTAGATCAATGCCTCTGAAGAATATGCCCAGCAGCGTCACTTCAGAGAATCCATGATGAGGACAGTCACGTTGGTACTTCTTAAACCTCATCCAAGCAGACTTAAGAGGCTCTGTAGGACCTTGGGTGAAGGTGAGAATATCATGTCTCGACTGATCAGAGCGAGCATCATCATAAAAGTGCCTCAAGAACTCTCTCTTCACAGCATCCCAAGTAGTAAACTTCATAGTTGGAAGTTGTTTCAGCCAAGCTGCAGCCTCTCCAGCGAGAGAATAGGGGAAAAGCTTGAGATACAGATAGTCATAGTTCACCCCATTATACTTCATTACAGTGATGAAGTCCTCAAAGTCATCAATGTGATCCATCGGTTGCTCATGTGGAAGACCATGGAAAGGATTCTGCCTCAGCAGAGAGTAGTAGACAGTCTTGATCTCAAAATGATTCCTCTCAAAGCCAGGAGGTACAATTGCTGACCGGTTAGCATAGAACTCATCCGGTCGGTTGTAGTCAGCAAGAGTCCTATCATTAGCAGGAGGATCAACCATCTGCCCTTGACCTTCAAGTTCAGGTTCAGGATTATTGATCACACGTCCCTTAGCATCAATCCTTTCCCCGGCATCATTGTACGGGTTGTTCTGTTGGTCTCTCAGAACACCCTGAGCATCAGGTCTCAAAATCACAGGATTGTTGTTCATCCTTGCTCGTTGACCTTTTCTGTTTGTTCTCTCTAGTCTAGCAAGTTTCTCAAGCCGGAGATTCACGAGATTAGAGTTCGGATTACTTCTGGTCTCACACGTCTGCATAAACCGTCGGTAATCGCAGTGCAACGATCGATGCTAGCTATGCAACGATCGATGCAACTCGGGATTCACCTTGTGTCGATCGACTCAAAATATGCGTTGATCGATGCAAAGCGATATCAGACCTGAAACAGAGAAAAACAGAGAAATTAGTAACAAAAACAAAAAACGAAAATCCTAGTCTAAACTTTAAATTCAAATCTATCGAAGACTCAAAAGAGTCCCCGGCAACGGCGCAAAAAACTTGATACGATCAGGTTTTAATCCCTAGATCTACACTGCAAGTGCACAGACGTGAACCAGTAGTATATAGGGTATCGAATCCACAGAGACTCAAGATTCTTGCGATAGATTGTAGAACGTCGAATTAAGCTAGGTGAAACAGTAGTAAAAGCAGTAAATCAGAACATAAAAGTAAATCAAGCGGTTTTGTAGACAATCAAACGAAGCGTCAAGTCAAGGGAGTTCTCAGGAAATCAAGAACACATGCTAATCAATCAATCGGGATCTAATTAAGAACTGTTCTAGAACTAGAATCACTGAATTATAACAGACCAAATTTCGTTGCGAATATTATCTATGTCTAACAACCTAGCAAACCAACTTTCGTTGCGAATCCTAGAGTTCTAAACAAGAATTAATCTCAAGTTCTTTCGTTCACAATTCTCCTAAGCAAAATTTCTTTGCGAATAGTCAAATTGCTAATTTAAGTTCTTTCTAGTTAATTAATCAACTTTCGTTGCAGAAATCAACCTAACATCAATAATCTAAATGGCCAATTCAGATCAAGCATTAAGAACAATCCTAGATGAAGAACTAACAGATATGAATCCCTACAGATTGATCAACCTATAATTTCATGAAGTCCCCGGTGAGAATCCCTAAACCTAACTAGAGAACTACTCAGACATGATCAATGAAACATAAATCATAATGAATAGAAACCCAAATATCATAAAACAGAAACAAGGAATATGAGTTCCAAATCTCTCTTTGAATAAAAATAAAACTTAAGTTTGAAAGCATAGCCTAAACAAGTGGCTAAAAACCCTAATATAATAATCTAAACTCGACTGAGGCCTTTTTGCAAACCTGGGAAGTTTCTGGGCAAAAACTGTAATTTCAGGATTTTTGTGCAGAACTGCGTCGACCACTGCATCGACCATGCGCAGAACTGCACCAATCGATGCAGTGCGAAAACGCAGCCAGTGAACTCTGTGAGATCTCTTAATAGTGCAGAATTGACCCAAATGCTTCCAAAACGTCCAATTAGGCTCCAAATGTCCTAAAACCTTTAAAACACCTGAAAAGACTCCAAAACACATGGAAAGAATCGATAACAAAAACATATATCATGGTCAAAAGTCCTAAAAACTATGATATATCACCAACCATGATGGAACAGAGTACCAGTTCTCTAACAATGGCACAATAGTGGTCAATGGGCGGGTAAGTGTACCGAATGTGAAGGAACTAAAAGAGGAAATCCTAAAGGAAGCACATCGTTCTAAGTTCTCAATCCACCCGGGTCAAACCAAAATGTATCGCGACTTGAAAAGATATTATCATTGGGTCGGCATGAAGAAAGATGTAGCAGAATGGGTGGCCATATGTCCCATATGCCAGCTAGTAAAGGCCAAGCACCAAGTGCCTAGTGGATTACTACAGAGCTTACCCATACCAGAGTGGAAGTGGGACCATATTACCATGGATTTCGTGACCGGACTCCCTCCAACGAAGAATAGGCGAGACACCATCTGGGTAGTGGTAGACAGACTTACTAAGTCTGCCCACTTCCTGGCCATTAAGAAGACGGATGGAGTGGGACGATTGGCAGAAAGGTAAGTAACGGACATTGTCAAGTTACACGGTGTACCGACGAGCATAGTCTCGGACATAGACGGAAGATTCACCTCGTACTTCTGGCAAGCCTTCCAGCGAGCCTTGGGGACGCGGGTACACATGAGTACTGCGTACCACCCCCAGACGGACGGCGCAGCCTACAATTTGGACCTACCTAATGAGATGGAGGCGTTCCATAATGTCTTCCATGTATCTCAAATGCGGAAATGTTTGACGGGACATGATGTGCTTATTCCAGAAATACCTAGTGAACTCCGAGTGAACCTAACCGTGGAGGCTAAGTCGTTGCGTATCCTAGACCGGTCTGAGAAGGTGACCCGTAAGAAGGTTATCCAAATGGTCAAAGTAGAATGGCTATGTAATGGTGTACGAGAAACGACGTGGGAAACCGAGGGACGGATGAGGGCCGACTACCCAGGATGGTTTGCCGAGTTTGAGCAGGAAGAAAGACTTGGACGGGATTCGGGGACGAATCCTCTTCAAGGGGGGGGGAGACTTGTGACGCCCCCGACCCACACTAGGCCGGCGGCACGGACCATGGGACCAGGACAAGTGCGGAACGGTCGAGAGAGATGATATCAGGAGTCCCATGGTCATATTAGGGTTGAGATTAGTGAGAGAAGGAGCTTAACCAGGTTACGAGGAGCGGGAGAAGGCGTTTCCAGCTGAGGTGAGCTGAACGGCGAGCTGGCCAGCTGGGTCAGCTACCGGCCAGCTTAACCTAGCTGACTAGGCGGTTGAGCGTGAATGGGCACCATGAGCAAGAGGTGACCCTTCGCCTAAAGACATGCCCATTCGCTTGTGGGCGGTTTCTAGATAGAGAAAGGGTATAAGAACCCTTCTCTTGATCACGCAAGGACACATTCGAAACAAGGGGAAATTCCCAAAGGCAAAACACACCAAATTCGAGAGAGAGAAAGAGGGAGAAGAGAGAGAAGTGGAGGCCGAACCCTAATAAGAGATAGGCCGGTGAGAGGAGCGAGAAGCGTGGGCGGTAGCCGTGACCCGGAGGAAGCAACAAGGATCAGAATGGATCCAAGTGCATCTCGGACTCAAGGGGAAATAACCGACACTCAAAAGGTGCGTCTTATTTCCGTGAACCGGACCGCAACTGCGGCTAGGCCGCGTAGTCGCCGGTCATATAAGGAATGACCGGTTTATTCTTTCTTCTTATATACTCTAAAACCGGTTGCATCGAGACAGTTATGCTTAGGAGTCTCGACCGATCACCTTACCGTAAGCCAACCGCGTGTAGACGAGTGCACGGACAGTACGGCAGGACGGTCGCAGACGGAATAAGGATAGCCAGACGGACGTGTGGGCAAATACCGAACGGATCGCTGGATGGCACAAGGACGTACCGGGATCGACGGATTGATGCCACAGTTTGGGTTAACCTTGGGCCGAATGGGACGGTCTGACGGGCGAACGTACGATCCAGGACCGATCGTGGATCGATCGCCGATCGATCTACGGACGATCGCGATACGCGGCCAGTCCACGGACGGTCGGGTCGTACACGGGCTGACGCGCTCGGTTTCATGGCCGAGACTAGAGAACATAGAACAGTTTATGGTGATTGTTAGACTAGGACCGGAACAAGTAGAACTTGGACGTTAGGTGGTGGCCGCATGATATTGGGATCGATTCTACTTCTTTTTATGTTTGACCGAATGCTCGGACCAACACATGGGCGGAACGGGGACTCTTGGGACGTGTGTGTCTAGAGTGTTAGAAATGAACCTATATTTGTATGACTTAAGATTATGAATACTCATTGTATTGACATTGTTTGCTTATTCATAAAGATAATGTTTGCCTTATATGAAATATTGACTAGTGAACCTAAGTAAATGGAACTTAACGAACAATGCGGCCGCATGGAACCTCTAATCGGCCAAGTGCCGGATTGGGGCGTTTCAGATCAGGGGAGTCTAGTGGTGCAAATGATTTAAAGATTGGTGGTGTAAGGGAAGAGATGTGAGCTTTACTTGTTCATCAAGTCATGATGAACATGCATGAGTTCTTGATGTTGTTCTTGAATCTTCAAGAGTAATGCATGAGTTTCTGGGTTTATAGAGAGAGGGAGGGCGTGGGAGTGAGCTAGAGAGAGGCTCAGATTTATTGAATGAGCTTCCTTGGTGAGTGAGAGTGATGTGAAATAAGATGCCATGCAAAATAAGGTTCCATGAACCAAAAATCATTCTTTGAACCAAGCTTGAAGGGGTGGAAACACTCTGGTCTAAACACCTGTCCCATGTGAGTATTTTTGTGACAAAAATCCTTCCCTAAACCGAAATAAACCATCCTTAACCCGCACTTCTCCGTTACTTCGGGTTTTCTTGGTTTTGCGTTTAATATTTTAGAAAACCCTTCCTTGTTCCCATAAATCCCCAAACTTCCAAAAACTGATTCTCCCTGACTTTAGATGAATTTAGCAACTTGAATCACCTCATTTAGAGTTCCGTAGCTCCGGTTATGAATTTTCGAAGTTTTCTCTGTTTAGTCGGTTCCCATTCCCGACAAGCCGTAATACCCATTTCTGCTCCGTTTCTTTCATTTCTGGTCTTTTAAATGTTATTTATGTTGTAAAACTAGAACCTTTGGTTCGTTTCGGCTTCCGTCTCAAATTTTGGCAAAATTACGATTTTGCCCCTGGACTTTGGCAAAATTACAATTTTGCCCCTGTTTGCTTTTCTTCTGCCCGTTGACCATATTTTTGAAAACTGGGTATTACATTCATGAACTTGATTTCCTGTAGTTAGGTTTTTAGAATCGATAATTGTTTCATTACTCTTTGTTGTTTGCGATTCGCTTAGAAATATGGAATTAAGTTAATGGTAGTTGAATGAACTGAGATATGAGAAGTTAGACGTAATGTATGATTGAGATGATTTGTGAATTGTATGGTGTTGAGGTAACGTGCTGACGGCCGTGTGGTGTTTTCGGACATGACAATAGGGGGACCGTACAGTGAGGTGTGTGGTAACGGCCATATGGACTCGAGGGCCCTCCACTGTGTGACATTGTTATGGGTCTACGCGCATCACGTTCGGACCTCGCATATTGTTTGCTAGGACGGTGACCCGATGAGTGCCGAGGCCGTGTGGTGTGTACGGATATCAACGGTAGGGGCCGTAAAGTGCGGGGGACATGGCATCAAGAGCATCATGTACCGAGAGAATGCCATATCGGTCTTATTCATTTTCATATAATTAAGCTGCATCTATGCATTTTAATATATAAATATATAAATATAAATACTTTTTTCTTGTAGTCCTTTAATTCTCATCCCAGCGTTAAGTTGTTTAATGAACGTATGGTATGGGTTGGTCCAAATCGTTCTCACGGAGTAATCCCCACTACTCATTCCTCTTCTTTCCCCTTTCCGTTCACATATGACTAATAGCAGAAGTTCGATAGTGGTCGAGTTGGTGTATTTGAACAGAAGGAAGCGTGCTCAGGATCTTGGGACCAATGGGAGGAAATGCCAGCTTGCCATCTGTTTTAGACAAATGTCCCAATACGTCGTCGTTTTGTGAGACCGGGCGATGGGTATTACAGCTATGACATCGTGCATGTGACGAGATCAAACTGTGAGTCCCATTGTAACCTCCTCCAGTCAGTCTCCTTCCTCCGTCCTCAGCAAGTTGCAGCCACTATTGAAGGTAAGGAAATTGTAACGCTCCTACCGCCATCGTAAGTTAGCCCCCATACCACTCTCGACCCGTGGCCCCCATTTGCGTCTACCGGCCATTGAGTTTGTCCAGAAGTCTTGAAAGACTATTTTTACTGACCCTACAATTATCACGCGATCTTTCCCTACGTTCTTCCTCATTCGCATGATACCAGAAATGACTTTTCGATAGTTTACCCATCCTAAAGCTTCCCCAACTCAATCACGTTTAACTATGGAGTTCTCTCAAGATATGTGACCAAAAGGTGCACTTTAGTGACATTGGTAACTGAATATTTTCTTTTAAGCCTCTCTGCATATACATCCTCGTTGTGCAAATGGATCCTTATCCTTGACAGCTTAGGTCCACATGACTCGACACTCATTATTGGATTTGGCTGTGATACTACTTGTAGCGCCCCGACCTCCAGTCTGAAGGCCCTTAAACCCACTCTCGACCCAAGGGACTGATGTAAGCTCCAGGGGGAGCTCACATGAACCGGTTTTGGATTGGTACAAGGAGCTGGAATGAAGTCGCTCTCTCCTTGCATCAAGTCCGTGAGCTTCCAAGTGAGGCAAGTCTAGAAACCATTGGTTAGAACTTGAGTACCTTCTTCATCCGAGCTGGTATTGGCTTGATTCCAACTATCATGGATTCCTTGATGAGTAAATATTTTTTTAAAAACTTTCTTGTTGCTTGATTCATCCTGATCCTTTCTGAGCTTTACAATAAGTGGCAGTTGGTCTCTAGCAGGTTCCGTGGAAGTCTTATGTTTTGTAACTTGCATAACTTCCTCATGTGAAATGCTATTTAAGCACATCTACTTCTTGATGATTCCTTGATGAGTTAAGTTTCTGGAACAAGTTGAGTTGTAGCTTAACTCCTCCTTGTTAGGTAGATATGATCCAAAGAAGGTACCTATGTCCCTGGTGCAATCAAGCTGCTTCTTTCAAATGGCAAATACTAGTTTAGTAGGCCCTTCAGTATTTTGGTCTGTTGATGATGACTTGATGTCCTCATCAGGGCCCCACCCTTGTATGACGTCCAATATGTTTGTCCGGAAGGCTTGAATGACTTGTTTTTGACCCTGGAATCACCATGCAATCTTTCTCCATGTTTTGTCCTCACTCTCACGGTATCGTAAATCATAGGTCACCGGTCTTGATATTTTCCCAGATAATGAAATCTTAACTTTTAAGTTCTCTTAAAACAAGTAAACCAAAATTTAATTACAATGTAATGACATAAATAGTCAAACCAATTTTTTAAGCCTCTCTGTATATATATTACAAATCGGGATATTACAGAAACCATCATGCGTCTCTTCTTCTCTCCTTAGTTCTTGTTTAACATGCTTTTGTTTTCTTGTGTCTAACAAACACATAGTAGGTACAACCACAAAAGAGGTTTTTAGGATCAAACGTGTTTTATCGATAATGTTTAAAGGGAAGGTTTAAGATATATAACAAGGGGAAGTTTATTTATTTAGAACACTCAAAGTTTCTTACAAAGGACTCTTAATAACCCTCAAACTCACTTGGCTTGGAGAACATTCTCACCAAGCACCCTTATTTATAGTGGAGATTACAAGGTCTTAATTTTCAAACACATAGTAGGTACAACCACAAAGGAGGTTCTTAGGATAAAAGGTGTTTTATCGATAATGTTTAAAGGGAAGGTTTAAGATATATAACAAGGGGGAGCTTTATTTATTTAGAACACTAAAAGTTTCTTACAAAGGACTCTTAAGAACTCTCAAACTTCCTTTTCTTGGAGAACATGCTCACCAAGCACCCTTATTTATAGTGACGATTACAATGTATTTAGGTAGGTGTACCTTACTAAGTTATTTTACACAGGCTTACCTATCTAGATATTTTACACATGTTTATTATTTAATATTGTTTTATTTATTTTATTTATTCCCACTGTCTCCTAAAAGAGTAGTAGCTTCCGCCTTATCCATCGTTAAAGTCCATGTCGTCTTCCTCGTTGTCAGAATACGCCTCAAAGTCAAAACTCTTTGGTGGAAGTGACCTCCGTCAAAAGCGTCATTATTGTAGCTTGGCTGGACACGTGCTTCATATCTTCTACGGATCACGACTCCTTCTTCTTGTTGGTCTTGAATTTTGATCATCTTGAATGTGACAAGAACTTTTAATTCTCCTTGTGCACGAATATTATCTTGCCACCATGTTACGTCATGGAATAGTGTCATCCATTTATACAGTAATGTATAATGTGGCTCTCTCCTTGTCATGATGTACTTTGCCAAATACTTTAGTAACTGACAATTGTCGAAGAGTACTCCAATAGTGTACAAGTCTGACAAGTACCACAATAGGAGACATGCTTCTCTTGGAAATTTACCATAGTGAGCTGGGTTGGCATATATGGTAGTGAGAAATGGAAATACAAGATGGTAAGGTAATCCGAGAAGGGGACCTTGGTCTAGACCATACCTATGGATGTAAAGCCTT
Source organism: Orychophragmus violaceus (assembly GCA_030180135.1). Classification (NCBI taxonomy): domain Eukaryota; kingdom Viridiplantae; phylum Streptophyta; class Magnoliopsida; order Brassicales; family Brassicaceae; genus Orychophragmus; species Orychophragmus violaceus. The sequence continues at coordinate 17,403,088 of CM058236.1, forward strand.
AGAAAACCATAGAGTGTTTCAGTACCCTTTTAAACCAGAAAAATTTCTAACATCTTCGCCTGTAATCCTTGTGGCATAATCGCAATTAAGCTTCTTAGAGTTTCTTTTGCCGGATTTTCTGGACTAAGATTGTAAATCACTGGGTCGATCGTCGAGATCTGCCTCTGGGTTCTAGATAGGAAATCATGGAGAAAACTGTATTTTCCTTTGATGTGTTTGACGTCAAATTTCCACTGTGAGAACCAGCTTGCCCATCTGAGTAACTGTGCTTGTGGCAGGGCCTTCTGATTGAACTTTATTATTTTTGGAAACGAGGACATGTCCATTTCTATGAGAAAATGTTAACCAACCAGATGAAACTCAATTTTTTCAATTCCTCACTTGAGTGCAAGTATTTCTTTGTAGGTGGAGTGGTGAAAATACCACTCTTGTAGCCACATATGTTTCGTTTTCCTTTTTCGTCTTCTTCTAAAAGAACAACACCCCAATAGCAATCACTCGCGTCTGTTTGGATGATCCTTTTTCCTTTGGACGGAATCTTTAGAGATGGGAGGTTCTTCGTGATTTGCTTGAGTTTTTTCACAGCTTCCGTGCATTGTTGGTTCCATGGAGGAGTATCTTTCTTGAGCTAGGCTGAGAGAACTGACCTTGGTTTTGCTAGGTCTTGTGTGAAGTCAGCCATATAGTTAACTATTCCAAGGAATTGTTGAACTTGCTTGAAAGATAGCTTTTCATCTGGGAAGTCATTGAGTTGGGAAGCAATGTGAGGTTGCAGGTGATACTCGCCTTTTGAGATGTGCATGCCAAGGAAATCAATCTCCATTTCTCCAATAGCCATCTTCTTTTCAGAAAGCATAATACCATATTGTTGTACGATATCATGAAATTCTTCAATAGTTTGGTTTATTGGATTATTGGCATGTTACACCATAAACAGTGGTTCGCTCTTTTCTGGTAGAGCTTGAGTCTGTGATGATTCTGGCATGGTATCTTTTGGAAGTTCTTTCTCTGTAGAAATAGTAGGTTGTTTCCTCTTTGTAACATGTTTCCCATCAACAATACTGCTGGGTAAGAAAGAGGAAGAGCCAAAGTGGCTTGGGTCTTGAGAGAAAGAGAGAGGTTGTGTTTGGACCAAGTATGGTGGGGTGTAGATCAGATAGGGTGTGAAGAGATCATATGGCATTTGCGATTCATTTTTGGGTTGTTTTTGTAAGGATTGTAACTGGGTCTTTAGTGATTTTAGTTCGGAATCCTTTTGGTACATAAGGCGTGAAGGCATGGAAACAATTACATTTCGGTCAATTTGACTCAAGATCTAATTTTGTGTCATTGCATTTTCGGTCTGCCAGTTTAGAGTTGCTTCGGCTGCACTGATCTGCTTCATTGAACAATCTGGATTTTTATGTTTGGTTTTTTGATCTTCCCTGAGTGCCTTACATTGCCTTGTTCGAACTCCAGTGGTGGAAAGGTCGGTTCTTGAGATGTTCGAGGACCGAACATGTAACAGTCTTTAAAATCTTCTTGCTTAGGGGTTGGGTACAAGACATAGTATTCAAAATTCCTTCCACTAGGTTCCCCAAGGAGGCCAACTTCTGGATCTCCCACTTCATATCGTTCCTTCAATATTTGTTGAGATGATTTTCTTCTTATCCTTCTTTTCTTTGGAGATTCATCTTCCTCTGAGTCATCCATTAAGCATTGTGGAAAGTCACATACGTCAAAGAATCTCTGACCAGTTGAACCAGAGAACGAGTATATTGGTTCTCCGGATGAGTCGAAAGAATTTATTGGGACTCCGGGTAGATATTGTTTCATGGCCCTTGAGTCTTCAGATGGAGAGATCATATTAATCTCGGTGTAGAAAGCTTAAGGTCGTGATTTTTCACAATCCTGTGATTTGAAAGCTATTTCTATGGCACAGTCTTTTCTTCTGTGAATTGACGAGTCTACACACTGTATTGGTGTACAGCTTTTATGGAGCTTCTCATAATTTGTCACCCAAGACTCCGGAAGTAGCTTGATCAGATCATTTCTGGGATTTGTCTATGGATGTGGATGCATGAGAGACTGTGTTGTGATTCCAGTTGGATGAGCAGTGCATCCTCTGTGTCTCGTGAAAGACTTAGATCCATGGCATGATTTTGGACCCGATACGCCATCTGGTGGTGGAGTGTTTCTGCATATGTATTTCCAATTTGTGGAGCGCCTGTGATTTGCAGCTGGATTTGCATGTTTTGGTAGATTTGTGGGTCTTCGAGTGCCACACTGAAATTTGGGAAGAGTGTTACAAACACTGTACCCGCATTCAAAGTTGTTTGAAGAGTTTCGATGCAAGCATGTTGGTACTCTCAGTATCTTGTATCCAGTAAGGCGACGCTTGCAAAACCGGTAGACCTTTTCTTCAATGGAGGGTTAGCGCCAAACGGAATGCTCCGTAGTGGAGATGAGTATAGCCGTGGGCTCTCCCTTGATGAATCATCCCTCCGTAAGGCCATCGACCACCTCATTCCATCGTCATCCTCTCGCCCGCGCTTGACCATCTTCGACCATCGCCCCATCGTCCGACCAGCCTCTTTCCAAGACCAGCAAGAAGAGCGCCCTCAGCCGGCCTTGTGTTCCAAATCTCAGACCATGTAGGATCTCTCCAACAAAAGGCGGGTCACCCAAACAAGAACTATTATCAGCAAACAAGTTCACCTCAGGATAATGTGCCCCACCCTAACTATTGTCCATTTGGTTACCATGATCCAAAAACTGTTTTAATGCTCTACCCCTTGTCCAAAAGTGTTGAGCTGGACACATATGGAACAGATAACCAAATGGGCCATGCAAACACCTCGACTGAGGCAGCAGCACTATTCGGCCTTGTCCAAGAAGAATTGTACCCAGCAGTGAATAAACCAACAATCTCTGAGTTGTCTAACGACCCTCAAGCCTTCAGCTCACTTCAGCCAGCCCTATACATGAAGAGGCTCATGTCCTGGCCACTAATATGGTGACTTCTGAATTTAAGAATGCGGAGGCCAGGGTAGATCACTTACGACTCAATGAACTGGTCCAAACTGAAATTTGTGTAACTACTTATTATTCCATGACTACACTAACACAATTGATTCTTACCAAGAGTATTAGGAATGAAACAAGGACAAGATACGACATCAAGGACCAACAAACGGATACAAAGAGAAGGATTTGTTGCTGGACGATTAGGGGCTAGTGAGCGACACTGATTGTAACACGGACGCATCCAAAGAGAAGATCGCCTTCCAAATTGTTGATGCTGTTCTGATAAGCTCATATCTTACACCACACGTCCTTAAACTTGTAAACACATCTATGATCCACTAGTTCTGGTCATTAGGAATTCGTGTAGGTAAAAGTTCTACAATGGAATCTATAACACAAAGAGTTATGAATAAAAGGCTGCAACATCCGACCCAACAAACCTCGTCTAAGTCTAACATCAGCTAAGCGTCTAAGGAGGTTCAAGCCGCGACCAACACTTTAAGGACATAGACTGATCAATTGAGAGTGTTAATCAGGTAAGCCTTGATTTTAAATTTTTTTTATCTCTACTGATTCCACAGCCGTACTAAAGGACCTACTGAATTTAAAAGAACATGAGGAATTAGAAAATGTTTTAAGACCAGAACTATATATGTATAGGAGTACATGTTCAACACGTTTATCCTGCCCTAAAGAACACCTAATGGGCTATTTTCTTGCCAATGGTGTCCATAAAATTGCAGGAACCAAAGAGAAAAACCAGAAAGAAGTACCACCCGACCTTGGACACTGCAAGACCGAGACCACATGAGATGATAGTGAAGCTGCTCGCCCGTGGTGCCCAAGCAAGAGCAGACGCGTGATAGTGAATCACCTACTCAACGGAGAAACCTAGGCTATAAAGCCTCTTGTATCTTCTAGTTAGATGTCACGTTCAGTTAAAAGAAAAGCCCTAAGCTAGTTTGCTTAGTTGCAGCTGTGAGTACCATTGTGAGGCTTCCCCTTTGCTGCTCAGACCAATATTGTTCCAGTTAAACTTCAACACTCCAAAAACCCATTTTCTAGCATCAGCAGATAGTGCCTTCAGTCCAGCTGCTTGTGCTCAAACCCTCAATCTCGTTCGTGGCACCAAGGAGAGCTACCTCAGTCCTGCCTGGCGGCATCCTCAGATCGATTCAGTGTGAGCTTCCCTTGTAGCTTACGTCAGGAACATTGAATATTCTTCTTGATTTTCGTTAATGTGTCAATATTTATTACTTGCAAATCAGTTTTCCTTTTGTCAATCTCTGCAAGTTCGTAGATGTATTTGTTTGTAGGTTTACGTTAAATCATAACTCCACTAAAATAATTGCGAACTTTTTTATGTTTACACAGGGTAATTGAAATGTTTTGGGTTTAAAATTGGGTTTGGTTTCCTGGATTAATTAGGCCAGTTTTTTTTTAATTATTTTGTGCACGTAGTCTTAACTTAGTGTCTAAAACATTGCCACTACCATGCTACTATTTTGATGACTGAATTAAAAATTATTTGGAGACTAATATGAACGTCATGATGCTTTTATGGTCATTTTCCCCATGTTAATACTTCTTTTCAATTAGTGAGATATTTTGCAAATATGGTAAATGATTAATTTATTGGACATATACATAATTACTATAGTCGAAGATGCATGTGAAAAGATATATATTAATAAATTAAGAAGAATAAGGTAAATAGTATTTAATTTTATTGATAACCTAAAGTTGCATTGTCTCTATAAATAAACTTTTGTTGTTGCATCGATCTCTCAAATATGGAACAATATTATTGTTAGAAAATTTCTTGCCTATTTCCATCTCTTTATTACCAAACTCGCAATGGATTACCTTCCCACTGATGTCCTACGAATAATTGTTCTTGATGTCATTGACGGTGAACAAGGTTTAGGATATTTTGTAAGGGCGAAGACAACATGCACACCGTTGCTAGACATCGAACAAATACAATATTTCTATAAGTCGATTGATTTCTACTACGTTAAATTAACTTAAATCTCTGGGTGTGCCCACATCATTATATACAAGATTTCGTCATCAGACGTTTGCAATTCGAAAACCCTTCAGCTCTTTTTCTCCAAGGTATGTGTTGTTTTATCTACAACGACTGAATGGTTCAAGGAGAGACAATGGTCAAGAGATTGGCAGATTTTCGATGGTAGACGGGGATATACGCGCACTCCATGCTCTTGCGTATTTTTATGGAGATGTAGAAGTTTTGAACTGTGGATATGTCATCGACCGTGAACTTTCCACTCGAATACGTGTGAAGATAACGAGGAGATAGGCATCTATGGCCAGAAAGACCATTTGCTTTGTTCTTTGAGAAGCAAGCGAGTGTAGATATTAACGGGCTTTTTAGTAGCATGTTTTCTCCGATAACAACCTAGATGGCTAGGTGGGACTTTGGTTCAAGGGTTAAAACATGTGCGATAGATGCTTTTGGACCATCGAGTCACTATTTTATTTCAGACTCATCAGTAATAATTTTGGACTTTGGCCCGTTTAGGCTCTCGAATATCCTTAATATGTATGCATGATCCTTCAATACATTGCAACTACTTTGCTACTATCTCATTACTGAATTAACGACTATTTGTAGACTAATATGAACATCAAGATTCCCTTATGGTTTTTTTTTTTAACACTGTTCATTAATCTGATTTGGAACACATTACATCGAAGTTCTCAAAATGAAGAAACATGAGAAGCTAATGGTCTTTCCACAAGGAAACCAATTGATAATGACACACTAGCAAGATCATGCCGATCTTTTTCCGAAACAAGATAGAAAATTAGACGTTCCCAATCCTACACTAGCAGGCGGACTTCTACCTTTAATACCTTTTGATAATTCTCATAATAAGGATAAATCATCTTCTTCAATTGCTTTGTCAAATCTTCCGGAGAGAGCTTCTCTGAAACTACCGTTGAACAAACTTGAACATCAATAAACAAATCAGATTGATAATTAGGATTGACAAACTTCCAAAATCCAAGCTTGAGAAAGAGATAAACTGCGACCAGTGCCGCAAAAACCAAGTGAAGGATCTCTTGCAGGTGAACCGTTCCGGAGAGCAATAACACCACATCAAGAACAAAAGCCAAACAACGATACTGAAAGAATCAAAACATGAAGACTGTGAAACCCAGTAGAGAACATGAGACCGTCGGCTCAACAAGTTACCAAACGCCATCACCCACCAAGTACCATCACATAACCACCAGCGAAAGGAATGACGCGCCGACATCGAGTGAACCCGGAAGAGAAGAGAGAAAATAAGATTAAAATCAGAAGAGAGACAAAAACGAAGCAAAGAAAACAGAGAGACGGTGAGCCATCAAACACTACACCGGCAGAGAAGCCCGGTGAAGGTGATGGCTCGCCGCAAGCGGTAGATCTCGACTTTTGGTGGCTAGGGCAAAGGTGATGATTCCCTTATGGTTAGTTTTGCCATCTTAGAACTTTTTTTCAATTAGTGCATGTATTTTTCAAAACGTTAAGATGATTAAATTGAAAGGACAAATAGCTAAATTATTTTTCAACAATTGATGCAAACAACTAACGTTTTTTAAAGTTCTGAACTGCAATTAATAAATGACTCGACATTATATATCATTACCCAGCGAAATAAATTCAACATGTACATATACTTACTCCAGCCGAAGATTCACCCGAATGGATGCATATTATGTAATAAATAACAATATCATAAATATTAATTAAATTTATGGAAAATCCAAAGGATGCATCCTCTCTATAAATTAACTTTTGCCGTTGCATGAAACAATATCGATCTCAAATATTATGCAATATTATTTGTTAAAATTCTCCTTTGCCCATTTCCATCTTTTCTTTATAAAAGTTGTAATGGATTACCTTCCTAGTGATGTTCAACAAAAAATACTTCTTGACGTCATTGACGATGACGAAGGTATACACTATTTGGCTCGGGCGAAGGCAACATGTAAGGCGCTGCAAAACATCAGAGAAAGCTCAGATTTCTATAAGCGGTTGATTTATATTTCGGTAAAATTAACTTAAATTTCTGGTTCTCACCTCTGGTTATAACTAAATTCGTCAAAAATTTTGTGGAATCCGAAAACCCTTCTGCTCTTCTCGTACGAGTTAAGTGTCTTATTGTATATTGTGACTGTTTGGTCGATATATCGTCCTCCGTCGACAGGATGGTTAACGGATATGCTATGATCAAGATATCGGCAGATAGTTGATCAGAGACGGGGATATACGCATACTCCATGTTCTTGCAGATTTTTTTATGGAGATGTGATACGATCAAGTTTTAATCCCTAGATCTACACTGCAAGTGCACATACTGAACCAGTAGTATATAGGGTATCGAATCCACAGAGACTCAAGATCTTGCGATAGATTGTAGAATTTCAGGTTAAGATAGGTAAAGCAGTAGAAAGCAGTAAATCAGAGCAGAAAAGTAAATAAAGCGGTTTTGTAGGCAATCAAACGAAGCGTCAGGTCAAGGGAGTTCTCAGGAAATCAGGAACACAAGCTAATCAATCAATCGGGATCTAATTAAGAACTGTTCTAGAACTAGAATCGCAGAATTATAACAAACCAACTTTCGTTGCGAATACTATCTATGTCTAACAACCTAGTAAGCCAACTTTCGTTGCGAATCCTAGAGTTCTAAACAAGCATTAATCTCAGGTTCTTTCGTTCACAATTCTCCTAAGACAAATTTCTTTGCGAATAGTCAAATTGCTCATCTAAGTTCTTTCTAGTTAATTAATCAACTTTCGTTGCAGAAATCAACCTAACATCAATAATCTAAGTGGCCAATTTAGATCAAGCAGTAAGAACAACCCTATATGAAGAACTAACAAATATGAATCCCTATAGATTGATCAACCTATAATTCCATGAAATCCCTAATGAGAATCCCTAAACCTAACTAGTAAACTACTCAGACATGACAATCATAACAAAAGACATGATGAATAGAACAGAATACGAAACAAGAATTCGAAATCTTCTCTCTGTCGAGTATCTGGTCAGCCCCTAAAACTCTCTAAATGTAAAATAAAGCGTAAGTAAAGCGTAGCCTAAACAATGGCTTAAAACCCCTAATATAATGATCTAAACTTGGCTGGGGCATCTTTTTAATTATGAGAAACTTCTGGGCCAAAGTGCAAATTCACAAATCTTCATTAAATTGCCGAGAAAAGCCTGATCCGCATGTGTGTCGATCGATGCACATATTGTGTCGATCGACACAATACTCTGTTTTTGATAGTGAATTCATCCTCTCGGGTTAATTCTCCAAATAGCTCCAGAATGCGCCATAATGTCCAAATCCGCTCCAAACGTGCTTAGACATGAAAACATACATAAAAGGACTCCAAAAGACTCTAAAAGACTCGAAAAAAAGACATATACCATGGTTAAAAGTCCTAAAACACATGATATATCAAATCTCCCACACTTAGCTTTTGCTAGCCCTCAAGCAAACAGAAGACCAAGATCAGGAGAAAAAGTTTGAAAACTTCAGAAACTCGTTTCATCGTAGGAGCACCACACTCAGATTCCCCTTAGTAAGCCACATGAAAATGAATCTGCAGACATCGAGACCAACATATACTTCCCCCACTGATATGAGATGGAGAGGCGTGGTGATTGATGGTAGAGTGAGAGATGAACGGATGGGACAAAGCTGCTGGCCGTAGGCACTCTCAGCTTGGTCGGTGGATGATCGGTGATGGTCTAGGAACTAGAGAGCAGTAAGAGCACTAAGAACAATCTGAACAGCAAGCAAAACCAAGAGATGTCGATCTTCCAAAGGGCAGCCACGCTGAGGAGAGAAGGAGATCACCTATTCTTAGGATTTTCTTAGTTTAATCTTGCTTAACTTTCATTAAACAAAAAGAGAGTGTTTTAAACAACTTGCAACTAAAAGTAAATGGGCCAAACACTTGGGCCACGAAAATATCAAACAAAAACAAGAGAAATAAGACTTAAAACGAGAAAGGAAAGCCTTGGTCGAAATAGAGAATAGGCCGGTCTGTCTCTCTAATGAATGGGCCTCGGATCACCTCGTTAAAAACCTTTTGAAGAAAACCCATCTGGGACAAAACTTCACAAGGGAAAAAGAGTATGATCTTTATCCCAGAGGCAGACCGGTCAAAGAATCATCTGGCTCGATGCAGAAGATCATGGTCGGTCCGTGCGTCCGGAGTATGGGCCAGGGCATGGTCTGATCAAATGGGCCGCCAGCTTTGGTATGGATCATCCTCCGGGCCAACTGGTTCAGGACTGGTTGTCCTTGGTCGAGATGGCCGAGCTGGGTCGTGATGTCTTCTAGGCTTGTCCTCGAGATCAGCTGCTCCATGGCATTCTTGAATTCAGCCTGTATCTGGCGCTGTCCCGAACGCGTCCTTGGTACATCTCGCATGGTCAGAAACAGGTCGGTTAGCTTCTTGTTAGAGCCTGGTCCGTCTTGCTCGTCCAACTCAGTGTCGGTCAAGCTGATGTCCTCATCACCCACACTTATCAACTATCCTGAGTAAACTCCACAATCACATTCAAAGCATCCAAATTCACCATACTAACTTCTATAAGCTATTAAGTGCGGTCTCACCTATGGGGGTATCGATCAAAGAACACATGGACTCTTACTCTGTTAGCATCTGACCACTCAACTGTTACTTCTGGTTCCTTTCTTCTCGTTTCCCTTCCTTAGCACTGATTTTTCCCACTGGGTATCATTTTATTTTTTCTATCAGTGCTCTTCCCGCATTGGGGCATACTTTGGACATGATGCCATGGATGCACAGAAGGTAATAGGGGTCTCTACCACTCCCGTGACCACTTCGAAGCTACTAGCTTATCCTTAGGTTTTTTTTTTTTTCACTTTCAAGGATGGGGAGAAGGGAACCATAATCAGACAGGTTTTCAAGTTAAAGGTGAAGTCAAGTAATGGATTCTCTGAATACCTGAAGTGATATGAGTGTCCTCAGTAGGCTGGTCTGTGTTGGGTTTTCTAATAGTCATAGATCATCTGCAACTCATCCAATGGTTACTTAAGTTTGTGCAAATGTGGTAATCTCCTCAAAAGTCCTTGTTTCCCACTCAATTTGACTCAATAAAACAAATTTGGACTAACTCTAAGAAAACAAAAACGGTGCGTCAGTAGCTACCTCCCCCACACTTGAAACACACTGTCCCCAGTGGTGTCAAGCTTAGGCTCTGTGAGAAAAGAAAACGGAATGAAAACAAACCGAAAAAGGGTCAGAACACTTACCTGTCGTCGGCTTGTGTCGATCGATGCAAGGCAATTATGCTCACGATTATGTAAATAACCGGTGTCTGAACCGCAATTGAATCGGCAAACCTTAAATCGCAACTGTGTCGACCGGTGCACTATGTGTGTCGATCGATGCAGTGAGATTCTGCCTGTTTTTCACGCCTTTTAACAGACAAAAATAGAAAATCAAAAACACCAAATCAAAACGAAAAAATAAAAACAAAAACGAACCTAACAGTGGGTTGCCTCCCACTCAGCGCTTGTTTAAAGTCAGTAGCTTGACTATGGAAAGGAGATCGGACATATGGGGATTCAACAGAGACTTTGAGTGTCTCTGTGAATGTCTCTTCATCCAAAGTGGCGTATAGGCTTTCGGATCATGAGATTTCCCAGGATAAGAGTGAAGAGAACAAGGGTGGGAGCGAAGTGAGGGTGGGATACTGGTTTTTCCTACATTCACAGCTGATGGATTAGGAGGTTTGAGTTTAGAGTGATCATACCTGTGCTTTGGTGGATGAGAGAGATATGTAGCATTCTGCTTAAGAGTAGTTGCAGGATCTGAAGATGTTAGAGCATGTTCAGAATGAACAGCCATCTTCTCTTCTTCAATAGGAATCTCTGGTTCCACTTCAACACTGAAACTCTGTCCATCAATGGTGGATTTCTGCAGCATATCCATCTTGAACTGCAAAGGCTTGTCTCCTAGATGGAGATCAATCAGACCGCGTCTCACATCAATAACTGCTCCAACAGTAGCTAAGAATGATCTACCAAGTTGTAGAGGATCATCAGGCTCAACACTATACTTCAGTACCACATAGTCTGTTGGAATCAAGTAGTTTCCAACTCTGATAGGGATATCCTCAAGAACACCTTCTGGATACTTCTTTGATCGATCAACTAGGATAAGAGAGATCCTAGTAGGCTGGAAATCCATCAGTCCTAGTCTCACAGCCACAGAGTATGGCATGAGATTCATAGCAGCTCCTAAATCACATAAAAATTGCTTGAATCTGTCCTTAGAGATGGAACAGTCTAGCACAAAGGCTCCTGGGTCTGGAAGCTTCTCTGTAATATGAATCAGCTTCTTTTCCATCACTTTCATGCAATTAGCCACGTAAAGCTCCTATTTAGACAGTTTAGGAGCCTTAAGATATAAATCAGAGGGCTTATAGACTCGTTATGGGACTGTTGCAGGTTTCTGGTCTCGTCTGCGATCTGTGTCGATCGATGCAAGAGATGTGTCGATCGACACAAGGCGATTATGGTCAAATTCATCAGACGTATCGGGGATGCATCGATCGAGATCGAGGGTGTGTCGATCGACGCATGTCTCAGACAGACAATATTCATCTAGAAAATCCGAGATGATGCTCTCTTCTTCTCCTAGCAAATCAATCTCATCTCTTATGGTCACAACATTGACGAATTTGTTCTATTCAGCTTTCCCAGCTCCATTCTGCCTCTGCACAGCTCCAGCCGTCTGTTGAATTTGAACATCCAGCTTCTTGACATGTGTACTCAGAGACTCAAACTTCCCATTTATGTCCAAGTACAGAGCATCAAGCTTATCATTGAAGTCCACTGTACTCTTTGATATGAGATCGGAAGCGGGTGGTCGAAGTGTCGAGAAACGATGAGCAGGACGTGAGCAGACGCGGATCGATGGGACGAGGAAGCTGGCCGATGGCACTCTCTTCCTGGTCAGTGGGTGATTAGATGGACGTGTGAGGCTTAGGACAAGAACAAGAGCAATTTGAGTAACATAAACAAGCAAGCTAAAGCAACAAGAGATTTCAAATCCAAGGGGTAGCCGCGCAAGGACGAAGAAATCGATACAACCTCTAGGGTTTCTTTTTGCTAAAACAAGAAATAAAGAAAAAGCTCAAGAGAGAAAAAAGGAAAAATGCAACAAAATGGATCCCGAGCCACCTGACCAATATCGGCGCCATCAATCCTCCAAACTAAGACATTCAAAACCCAATAAATTTCAAAATAATTTTTGTGTCTTAGACTCACAACTAATATCTTTCTCAGGTACTGAAGACTACTTTCGGTGGGAAGAAGACCTAGAAGATTACTTTTGGGATTACAATATCCCAAGGAACGAACAGGCCTCGTATGCAATCCAAACCCTGACCGGAGATGCCAATGCTTGGTGGCAGCTCGAGGAGAAGATACGGAGACAACTGAAGGAACCGTCAAGGACGTGGAAGGAGCTGAAATGGTCGGTATATGAGCAGTATGTCATAATAAGACCGAAGACCCAGGGACGTCCACGCCTTTCGACCGCCTCGACCAAAGTCCCGATGCTCGAACCGCCTCGACCAAAGGTTAAAGTGTCTCAACCCAAATCTTTTCCATCTGATTATAATGAATCAAAAACTGTCTTAATGCACTTGGGATTGGTCAAAAGTGTTGATCATGATGCAGGAAAGATAGAGGGTCCAATTTGTTGGGAATGTCCTGAAATCTACTGTACTATCTCTAGAAAGTATGATAAATGTCGAGATCAGACATAAGTCATAAATACTGGGTGATCATGATGGCTTGCTAGAGTCCGCTCTTGATCTATAAGTTTAGGACTTATTATCAGTATTGTATGATCCCAAAGGGTCACACACCATAGCTAACGGGAAAGTTAAGATGGAATTAATACGGTAAGATGCTAAGGCATTTACTGTATTTGTACAGAGAGTTGGGCAGACAACAAATGGGCTTTTGTCTAATTTGTGTCTTGGGCCCAAAAGTCTAATGGACCATTAGTTTAATTAATTAATTAAACTTGGGCCCATTAGTGAATAAAAAGAGATTGCAACATGGGTATTGAAACCCTAAGCCATTTTGGCGATTTGTGGTCGTGGCCGCAGGGCCTCTCCCTCTCCAATCTCTCTCACTCTCTGTTGATCCATCCGGTCTAGCAGCCACCCCGGCTTGTAAGAGTGTGGATACTCAAGGAGGAACAGGTATCTCATCTGTTCTGTTGATCTCGACATCACCAATTCCGCTGCAAAGGTAATGTCCAGGTTTGTGTTTAAGATTCATTTACAAGAACCTAGATCTGTTTAAGATTATGTGCTAGGTTGTAACCTGAGAATTACACCATGAATTCACATAATCCTTCAGTGGTATCAGAGCATAGGTCATTAGATTCTTGTAATTTGGATCAAATTATGGAGTTTATTGGTTTAAAGAATCGATTAAAAGTTGAAAATTGATTAAAGCTAAATAAACCCTAATCGGTTATAACATCATGTCTCGATCGCATGGTGTGATCATGTGATCGAGTGATGCGTGATGCGTGTGCCGATGTTGCGTAGGGATCACGGATCCAATCGGCCGTGTTGACGTGATGCGCATAGTCTCGGTATGAATCAAATTGTTCTCGGAGCGTTTGATTCATTGTAGCCGAGTTTTTGTGTGTATCGCTTGACCGCATGGACGTATCGGGCAGTGGACGAGGATCGATCGATTAAAATCGATCACGTCTTGATCCTTTCGTCACGCGATCGTGCCAAGCGGATCGATCGAGCATTGGGCCGCAAGTGTTAGTCGATCATGTTATGATCGATTGCTCGATCCGCAAGAGATGACCATGTTATGATCATGTTGATCGTGAGCTTGTGATCGATCGGCTCTCGAGAGTGCGGGATGGCCGTGTGATCATGGATCACGGATGGGCGAGGATCGATCGGCCATGGCTGGACGCAACGATCGTGGATCGATTGTGAGGTTCATGGGCCGTGGTCGATCGTTTGGCCCGTTAAATTTTTTACGTCCCGCGAAAAGTCAATCGGTTAAACCGAGCTTCGCGGTTCATTGCCCAAACCGCACCGATTAAACCGGTCCATTTAATTGGCGGTTAATCGTGTGTTTAAAGCCTTAAACCGCAAGTTTGGTCAAATTGGCTAAAACACTAGGTGTTTCTTCCCGGTTTTGGACTTAACTGAACCGATCCAATTTATTTGGTGGTTCAAGCGGTTAACCCGAATCGCGGTTTACTGGAAATTATTTAATACAATTGGTATTATTTAATTTCTGGTTAAACCGGATTGAAATTCAAAATTGAATTTAACCTAAACCGAAGGCTGGTCTAAGTTTGATTTGGTTGGACCAAATAATTTAGAGCTGGTCTGGTTTAGTAAATAACCGATGGTTTTGATAGTTAATTTGGTCTTGGACCAGAATTAATAAACCGACTCGGTTATGTCAAATTATTGGGCCAACTGGAATTCTATGGTCTTGGGCCAAGAATTGGGCCTATAATTTGTGACCCAATCCCAAAATATTTATAAAATATTAAATTAGAAATTTCTATTTTTAGTATATTTCTAAATTTAGAAAATTTCTAAAATAAGAAAGTTTCCCAAAATAGTAATCTTCTATTTTTGGAAATAAAACTTAAAAATCCTCAAAACCAATATCAAGCTTGGATGTCTTTCCAATCTTGTCAGCTACTTAACGCTTATTCAATTACAGATATGGCTTACAGTGTGAGGTGTCTGTTTTTGCGTAAGTAAAGTAGTATATAGTCACTAATTTCATTGGGAGTCCCAGACTTTAGTGATTATTTGGCTGTAAGAGATTGGTTTCCTTGACTAGGCCATCGGGAGTCCCGGGCCTTGAGACATATGGTGTATTGGGCCTTGGGCCCAATTCACAACCGAGAGTTATTGGATATAACTAGCTGTGTGTATGCTTACCAAGTAAAGCTGCTTCTGGGTGACGGCCAGTGGCCCACTTTGGATTTAGCTGAACATGGGTCTCGGAATCATTGCATTCTTATGAGGTTAAACAAAGAAATTTTGAATGCAATGCGAGTTTTCTTATAAGTTATTAAGATTACTCTTTTATGAACTGAATAACTAAAACTCTATTTATCTCTAAATTTCAGTTATGACTAGCACAAACAATCAAAACACTTTCTCGATCCGGTCTGTCCTTGAGAAGGACAAACTGAACGGATCAAATTTCTTGACTTGGTCGCGGAACCTGAGGCTAGTCCTCAGGCAGGAGAGAAAGGACTATGTCCTTGAGAGAGCTCTCCCCGAGAGGATCGGGTCCAATGCCTCTCATGCAGTATATGATGCTTGGAATAAGCATTATAATGATGCGGTAGATGTGCGTGGTCTGATATTGGCTACCATGGACTCAGATTTGCTTAAGCAATATGAGAACATGGAGTCGCCAATAGAGATGATCAGCAGCCTGAAATTGAAATTTCAGGAGCAGGTAAGAGTGGAGAGATACCAGTTGGTTAAGTCTCTCACTAGCTGCAAGCTACCAAATGATCATCCAGTAAGTCCTCATGTCAGTAAAATGATGGGTTACATTGATAACCTGAGGAAACTGGATTATCCAGTTAGCCAAGAATTGGCAACTGAGATCATTCTGCAGTCACTGCCGTCAAGCTATGATAAGTTCAGAAGGAACTATATCAAGAAAGGCTTAACGAAGACGCTGACTGAACTGCATGATATGCTCAAGACAGTTGAGCCAAACGTGAAGAGTACCCTGTATAATCTCATAATGGAGAAGGGTAGGTTTACTAAACCTAGTGCTGACAAGGGTGAAGACAAAGTTGTCCAAATTTTGAATCATGGCAAGCGTGTGTCTTCTGAGCCCGAGTCAGATACCTCTTACGTTGGTAAGTGCTGCTACTGTAAAGAGACTGGGCATTGGAAGAGAGATTGCATTAAATTCATGGAAGATTATGAGGAGTTGAAGTTGATGTATGAGACTACTTCCTCAGGTATTCATGTTATTACTTCAAGTTCTACCTTATAGGTATTGGATACTGGTTGTGGCACTGATATTTGTTATAATATGCAGAGCCTAAACAACAATAGAACGCTGAAGGAAGGGCAAATGGAACTGCGTGTCTGGAAGGAGCTATAGATGCTGCCTCAGCCGTAGGGTTTTCACTTGTAGATGTCTTTGAGGCTTGGTTTTGTATTAAGTAATTGCTACAATGTACCTGCTTTAAGCAGAGTTGTCTTTCATTTTCTTGTAAGAATTTGAATGTTTTTCATTTTGATAAAAGACAAGTTTTGTTCTTTTGATCTTAATGAAATATTAATTGTAGCACCCTATTCAAGGAATGGGTTTTATATCTTAAACCAAACAGTGCCTAAATGTAACATAAATACCGAATTGGTTTAAATCTGATGAATTAAACCTGATTTTTCTTGGCGTAAAAGTTTTGGTCACATAGAGTGAGTCGGATTCAGAAATCCCATAGTTATGGACTTTTGGGCTCATTTGATTGGATATCTTATGAGACTTGAATTCTACTTACTGGACCAAAATACAAAGGGCCCATCTTAGCCGAGCTAGAGAAAGGCCCAAAGGCTTATTGGACCTTGAACATACTCATGTATGTGGCCCGATGAGCAGTAATGCCAGAGAAAATTTCCTGTACTTCATTATATTTACTGATTACTTCAGTGAGTATGACTGTGTTCATTTGATGAGACACGAGTCGGAATTCTTTGAAATGGTCGAAAGAGTTCCAGAATGAGGTATAGAACCTGAGTGACAGAAGTATTGAGACTCTGGATTAGATCACGAGTGAGAATACTTAAGTCATTGATGGTGTGATCATCTGAATGAGTGTGAAGTCGTTTCACAGCTCATTTCTCCTGAAAACCTATTCTGTGAGAATGAATCAGATCTTATTAGAAATGATTAAAGATGAGTCACACAAATCTTCCATGATATTCTTTAAGAATAACGCTCTAGAAATATCTAAGTTTACGCTGAAAAGTTCCACCAATATCAGTTGAAAGACACCACGTAAATGTGGATTGGAATCGATCCAAATTCGTCTTTACTGAGTATTTGTAGTTGTGCTACTTCACTGGTTGTCCTAGTGAAACCAAGGCTTGTTACTTTTACGTCCATTCTGTTTTCTAAGAAGGGAAGTTACTTTCCAAGAAGAACAGTGGGAGTAAAAGTATAACTCGAAGAAATTCGAGAAATACAGGAGGCTGCTCAACCTGTTGAGGGAGAGCAACGGATGGATTTACAGATTTCTGTAGAATCTACACCTATAGAGCCTGAAGTTCACATATATGAATGAATCAGTCACTAATCCGAGAGTGATTTCTCGTCATTAGTTGAACCTGATGATCATTGAAAGTTCGCATGATCTGATGATCATTGAAAGCGACGAATCTGCGAAATTCAAAGAAGCGAAAGTGAGCCCGGACTCCAAAAAATTACATTTTGTGTAAGTTGGCTTCATCGATCCGTTCATGGATGGAAGCAAACATATCGGAGTTGGAATCTTCGTTCTGTTGAAGTAGTCAAGGTTTTGACTTGAACAGGAACGAAATGAAACTGTGCGTTTACTAATAGATAAGTGGGAGCGATGTTGCATTTCTCATAGTGTATGTCGATGACATACTGATTCTCGGAAATAACGTCCCAATACTGCAGTCGGTAAAGGACTGGCTTGGGAGTTGGTTTTATGATTGACATGGGTAAAGCCACGTAGTTCTTGGATTCTGGATCTAAAGATAGAGATCCAGAAGAGCTGGTAGGACAAAGTCAGGATTCTTACATTGACAAAGTCCTACACGTTTTGAGCAATCCAAGAAGGGTTTTATGCCAATGTCACATGGCATTAAGTTAAGCAAGATACAGTATCCTACGATAACTGCTGAGCTTGAATGCATGGATGAGATTCCATATGCGTAGGCAATTGGATCTATCATGTATGCCATGACACGCACTTGTTTTGATGTTGCTTTAATGTTAAGCAAGATAAGTATAGACCAGTCAAATCCAGCAAAGAATCACTGGATTGCCGTAAAGAATATCCTAAAGTATTTAAGAAATACTTAGGATAAGTTCTTGACTTACGGAGAAAGTGAGGTGCTACAAGTCGGTAGAGTCTGAAAGGCAAGTTTCCAACAGACAAAGATGATTTCCGGTCACAGTCCGGTTATATCTTGTGTCTGTTTGGCGGTGCAAGGCACTGTTGCTGACTCCATGACTTAAGCTGAACATTTCGCAGCTTGGGAAGCGTCGAAAGAGGTTGTTTGGAAAGAAGAGTTCATCACTGAACTTGATGTGATTCCCAGCATAGATGAGGCTAGCTGCACATCAGAGGTCCAAACACCTTGAGGGTAGGTATAACCTATACCGAGAGATAAATGATAGAGGTGTTAAGTAGATCAGCAAGTTTCAACGAATGAGAACGTTGCTAATCTATTAACGAAGCCACTCCTTAGGCCTAAGCACGAGTCGCGGACTGTAGCTGTAGGATAAGTGAAATTAAGATGTAGTCTTAATTTCAGTGGGAGTTTGTAAAGGGCTTTATTTAGTTATTTTGAAAGGTTCATGTAAACATAATATTTTATGTTTATGAAATCTATGATTTCTGGATTATTTTAACTGTGATATAAATAATCGTTCCAAAATGATTCATGTCATTATATATGGGCCATCGAAGTACATGAGTAGACTTGATCCTGAAACCCCATATTTAACGAAATGACATAAATCATAGTGTCCATAGTCGAAGGTTGTTGAAATTGGAACACCAACAACCACTTGAGACTAGATTGTGTTGAGACTTATGACCAAGTTTCAAGGGGTCATAGATGCGCGGCATCAAAGTCGACACATAGGTATATGTAGGGGAGCATATGACCGGACATGGCCCGCTGATGAGAACTCTACAAGATATTAATATCTGTGTCATAAGAGGTTCTTGAAGGATTATGGTGTTTTTCATGGTTTAATTCTCAATTACAACCTAACACATAATCTTAAACAGATCTAGGTTCTTGCAAAACGAATCATAAAACCAACCTGTGACATTACCTTTTGCAGCGGATTAGAGATGGTAATGACCAGATCAGTTAGAACAGATGAACAACCTGCTCCTCCTTTGGTATCCACACTCTTACAAGCCGGGATGGCTGCTAGACCAAAGAGATGGATGATTAGATTAGAGAGAGAGAGAGTTAGAGAGAGGCAAACTCGCGGCCAAGGAAGAGAAAAATCGCAAGCACACCTCTCTTCCTTAGGGTTTCCAATCCTTTTATCTCTCATTAATGGGCCCAAGTCATTAGACTAATGGCTCATTAATCTTTTGGGCCCAAGACACAAATCAGACAAAAGCCTGCATTTTGTCTGGCCCAATTCTCTGATCCAATACAGTAAATGCCTTTGCATCTTACCGTATTAATTCCATTTAACTTTCCCGTTAGCTATGGTGTGTGACCCTTAGGGATCATACAATACTGGTAATAAGTCCTAAACTTATAGATCATGAGCGGGCTCTAGCAAGTCATCATGATCACCCAGTATTTATGACTTATGTCTGATCTCGACACTTATCATACTTTCTAGAGATAGTACGGTAGATTTCAGGACATTCCCAACAATCTCCCACTTGTACTGGAATCCTACACAGGACATTCCCAACAATCTTCCGATTGTACTGGAATCCTACATTCCCTAATCCTTTTGTCTCAATATCTCGATCTGGCATAAGGCAAGATGCGTGTCATCCTTATATAGCCAGACCATGTTTATCGGACCAGATTTGATACTGACAATTCAAACGACTTGGGCAAGTCCGTTTGGGAATGGCCATTCTCTTACCACCTATCAAATCTCCGATTGGCCTAGAGATATTACCTCCGTTAAACGGCATGGACAAATCCCATCTTGTTCCATCACTATGAACTACACACTTTATAATACACCCAACCAAGGTCCTTATAGCTCCCAGTTACGAAACAGCGTTAGACAATGATCAAAGCGCATTACTCCATGTGTAGCCACATGCATGCGAACTCAGGTCTAAGGACTATACTCTATAGTCGTATATGAGAACTTCTTATGACACAGATATTAATATCTTGCAGAGTTCTCATCAGCGGGCCATGTCCGGTCATATGCTCCCCTACATATACCTATGTGTCGACTTTGATGCCGCGCATCTATGACCCCTCGAAACCTGGTCATAAGTCTCAACACAATCTAGTCTCAACAGGTTGTTGGTGTTCCAATTTCAACAACCTTCGACTATGGACACTATGATTTATGTCACTTCGTTAAATATGGGGTTTCAGGATCAAGTCTACTCATGTACTTCGATGGCCCATATATAATGACATGAATCATTTTGGAACGATTATTTATATCACAGTTAAAATAGTCCAGAAATCATCAGATTTCATAAACATAAAATATTATGTTTACATGAACCTTTCAAAACAACTAAGTAAAGCCCTTTGCAAACTCCCACTGAAATTAAGACTACAACTTAATTTCACTCATCCTACAGCTACAGTCCGCGACTCGTGCTTAGGCATAAGGAGTGGCTTCGTTAATAGATTAGCAACGTTCTCATTCGATGAAACTTGCTTATCTACTTAACACCTCTATCATTTATCTCAAGGAATAGGTTATACCTATCCTCAAGGTGTTTGGACCTCTGATGTGCAGCTAGCCTCATCTATGCTGTGTATCACATCAAGTTCAGTGATGAACTCTTCTATCCAAACATCCTCTTTCGCCGCTTCTCAAGCTGCGAAATGTTCAGCTTAAGTCATGGAGTCAGCAACAGTGCCTTGCACCGCCAGTTAGACACAAGATATAGCCGGACTGTGACCAGGAATTATCTTTGTCTATTGGAAACTTGCCTTTCAGACTCTATCGACTTGTAGCACCTCACTTTCTCCGTAAATCAAGAACTTATCCTTAGTATTCCTCAAATACTTTAGGATATTCTTTACGGTAATCCAGTGATTCTTTGCTGGATTTGACTGGTCTTTACTTGTCTTGCTTAACATTAAAGCAACATCAAAACAAGTACGTGTCATGGCATACATGATAGATCCAATTGCCGTCGCATATGGAATCCTATCCATGCATTCAAGCTCAGCAGTTATCGTAGGACACTGTATCTTGCTTAACGTAATGCCATGTGACATTGGCATAAAACCCTTCTTGGATTGCTGATTACGTGTAGGACTTTGTCAATTTAAGAATCCTGACTTTGTCCTACCAGCTCTTTTGGATCTATATCTTTAGATCCAAAATCCAAGAACTACGTGGCTTTATCCATGTCATTCATTAAACCAACTCCCAAGCCAGTCCTTTACCGACTGCAGCATTGGAACGTTATTTTCGAGAATCAGTATGTCATCGACATACACTATGAGAAATGCAATATTGCTCCCACTTATCTTTTAGTAAACGCACAGTTCCACTTCGTTCCTGTTCAAGTCAAAACATTGACTACTTTAACAGAACGAAGATTCCAACTCCGATATGTTTGCTTCCATCCATGAATGGATCGATGAAGCTAACTTACGTACAGTATAACTTTTCGGAGTCCGGGCTCACTTTTGCTTCTTTGAATTTCGCAGATTCGTCGCTATCAATGATCATCAAATCATGCGAACTTTCAATGATCATCAGGTTCAACTAATGACGAGAAATCACTCTCGAATTAGTGACTGATTCATTCATATCTGCGAACTTCAGGCTCTACAGGTGTAGATTTTACAGAAATCTGTAAATCCATCCGTTGCTCTCCCTCAACAGGTTGAGCAGCCTCCTGTATTTCTCGAATTTCTTCGAGTTATACTTTTACTCCCACTGTTCTTCTCTGAAAGTAACTTCCCTTCTTAGAAAACAGAATGGACGTAAAAGTAACAAGCCTTGGTTTCCCTAGGACAACCAGCAAAGTAGCACAACTACAAATACTCAGTAAAGACGAATTTGGATCGATTCCAATCCACATTTACGTGGTGTCTTTCAACTGATATTGGTGGAACTATTTCAGCGTAAACTTAGATATTTTAGAGCGTTATTCTTAAAGAATATCATGGAAGATTCGTGTGATTCATCTTTAATCATTTCTTATAAGATTTGATTCATTCTCACAGAAACACCTCCAGGTTTTCAGGAGAAATGAGCTGTGAAACGACTTCACACTCATTCAGATGATCACACAATCAATGACTTAAGTATTCTCACTCGTGATCTAATCCAGAGTCTTAATACTTCTGTCATTCAGATTCTATACTTCATTCTGGAACTCTTTCGACCATGTCAAAGAATTCCGACTTGTGTCTCATCAAATGAACACAGTCACACTCACTGAAGTAATCAGTAGAGACAATGAAGTACAGGAAATTTTCTCTGGCATTACTGCTCATTGGACCACATACATGAGTATGTTCAATCTCCAATAAGCCTTTGGGCCGTTCTCTAGCTCGGCTAAGATGGGCCCTTGGTCCAGTAAGCAGAATTCAAGTCTCAGAAGATATCCATTCAAATGAGCCCAAAAGTCCATAACTATGGGGTTTCTGAATCCGACTTACTTTTGACCAAAACATTTATGCCAAGAAAAATCAGGTTTAATTCATCAGATTTAAACCAATTCGGTATTTACGTTGCATTTAGGCACTCTTTGGTTTAATATATAAAACCCATTCCTAGAATAGGGTGCTACAATTAACATTTCATTAAGATCAAAATAACAAAACTTGTCTTTATCAAAATGAAAAACATTCAAATTCTTTACAAGAAAATGAAAGACAACTCTGCTTAAAGCAGGTACATTGTAGCAATTATTAATACAAAACCAAGCCTCAAAGGCATCTACAAGTGAAAACCCTACGGCTGAGGCAGCATCCCAAGCTCCTTCCAGACACACAGTTCCACTTTCCCTTCCTTCAACGTTCTACTGTTGTTCAGGCTCTGCATATTATAACAAATATCAGTGCCACAATCAGTATCCAATACCTACAAGGTATAACTTGAAGTAATAACATGAATACCTGAGGAAGTAGTTTCATACATCAACTCCAACTCCTCATAATCTTCCATGAATTTAATGCAATCTCTCTTCCAATGCCCAGTCTCTTTACAATAGCAGCACTTACCAACGTAAGAGGTATCTGACTCGGGCTCAGAAGACACACGCTTGCCATGATTCAAAATCTGGACAACTTTGTCTTCACCCTTGTCAGCTTTAGGTTTGGTAAACCTACCCTTCTCCTTCATGAGATTGTACAGGGTTCTCTTCACGTTTGGCTCAACTGTTTTGAGCATGTCATGCAGTTCAGTCAACGTCTTCGTTAAGCCTTTCTTGATATAGTCCCTTACGAACTCATCATAGCTTGACGGCAGTGACTGCAGAATGATATCAGTTGCCAATTCTTGGCTAACTGAATAATCCAGTTTCCTCAGGTTATCAATGTAACCCATCATTTTACTGATATGAGGACTTACTGGATGATCCATCGGTAGTTTGCAGCTAGTGAGAGATTTAACCAACTGGTATCTCTCCACTCTTACCTGCTCCTGAAATTTCAATTTCAGGCTGCTGATCATCTCTATTGGCGACTCCATGTTCTCATATTGCTTCCGCAAATCTGAGTCCATGGTAGCCAATATCAGACCACGCACATCTACCGCATCATTATAATGCTTATTCCAAGCATTATATACTGCATGACTGGCTTTGGATCCGATCCTCTCGGGGAGAGCTTTCTCAAGGACATAGTCCTTTCTCTCATGCCTGAGAACCAGCCTCAGGTTCCGCGACCAAGTCAAGAAATCCGTTCAGTTTGTCCATCTCAAGGACATACCGGATCGAGAAAGTGTTTTGATTGTTTGTGCTTGTCATAGCTGAAATTTAGAGATAAATAGAGTTTTAGTTATTAAGTTCATAAAAGAGCAATCTTAACAACTTATAAGAAAACTCGCATTGTATTCAAAATTTCTTTGTTTAACCTCATAAGAATACAATGATTCCGAGACCCATGTTTAGCTAAATCCAAAGTGGGCCACTGGCCGTCACCCAGAATTAGCTTTACTTGGTAAGCATACACACAGCTAGTTATAACCAATAACTCTCGGTTGTGAATTGGGCCCGAGGCCCAAATTCACCAGATGTCTCAAGGCCCGGGACTCCCGATGACCCAGTCAAGGAAACCAATCTCTTACAGCCAAATAATCACTAAAATCTGGGACTCCCAATGAAATTAGTGACTATATACTACTTTACTTACGCGAAAACAGACACCTCACACTGTAAGCCATATCTGTAATCGAATAAGCGTTAAGTAGCTGACAAGATTGGAAAGACATCCAAGCTTGATATTGTTTTTGAGGATTTTTAAGTTTTATTTCCAAAAATAGAAGATTACTATTTTGGGAAACTTTCTTATTTTAGAAACTTTCTAAATTTAGTAACTTACTAAAAATAGAAATTTCTAATTTTGATATTTTATAAATATTTTGGGTTGGGTCACAAATTATAGGCCCAATTCTTGGCCCAAGACCATAGAATTCCAGTTGGCCCAATAATTTGACATAACCGATCCGGTTTATTAATTCTTGTCCAAGACCAAATTAACTATCAAAACCATCGGTTATTTACTAAACCAGACCAGCTCTAAATTATTTGGTCCAACCAAATCAAACTTAGACCAGCCTTCGGTTTAGGTTAAAATTCAAATTTATGAATTTAAATCCGGTTTAACCAGTAATAAAATTATTTCCAGTAAACCGCGATTTGGGTTAACCGCTTGAACCACCAATTAAATTGGATCGGTTCAGTTAAATCCAAAACCGGGAAGAAACACCTAGTGTTTTAGCCAATTTGATTTAACTTGCGGTTTTAGGCTTTAAACACACAATTAACCGCCAATTTAATGGACCGGTTTAATCGGTGTGGTTTTTGGGCAACGAACCGCGAAGTTCGGTTTAACCGATTAACTATTCGCGGGACGTAAAATTTTAATGGGCCAAACAATCGGATCCTAGATCCAACTCGGCCCATTAACGCAATTGTGGGCCCATAATGCATCCGAGGCCCAATGATCCAACGGCGCATGTTGCGCATGCTCACGATCACAAGATCGATCATCGCATGTGATCATCCTCGGTACAATGCATCATGGCCCACACATCACGCTCGATCCATCTTGCCTCACGATCGATTACGCTCGATCTAGGCCAAGATCATTCGATCGTTTAGCGCAGTAACACACGAACGCTTTGACATTCGCTTAGGGTTTTTAATAATCGGCTCACACAATCACACGCATACACATAATTAATTGGCTCATTTAATTAATCAAACAATAGCCATCGTGATTGATCGCTTGCCATCGACCACGTGATCTCAAGCATCACAAGCGATTATTAAACAAGACCAAGCATCACAAGCGATTATTAAACAAGACCACGACAAACGATTAGGGCATTAATAATTGAATGGAGCCATTCAATTATCAACATTCGGCCAAGGCCAAAACCTATCAAACAGCCGATTATCAACAAGATCACACGATTAGGGTTTAATTAGTTTTAATCAATTTTCATTCCTTAATTGATTCAAAAACCATTAAAAACATATGATCCAAATTACAAGAAACTAATGCCTTAGCTCTGATACCACTGAAGGATTATGGTGTTATTCATGGTTTAATTCTCAATTACAACCTAACACATAATCTTAAACAGATCTAGGTTCTTGCAAAACGAATCATAAAACCAACCTGTGACATTACCTTTTGCAGCGGATTAGAGATGGTAATGACCAGATCAGTTAGAACAGATGAACAACCTGCTCCTCCTTTGGTATCCACACTCTTACAAGCCGGGATGGCTGCTAGACCAAAGAGATGGATGATTAGATCAGAGAGAGAGAGTTAGAGAGAGGCAAACTCGCGGCCAAGGAAGAGAAAAATCGCAAGCACACCTCTCTTCCTTAGGGTTTCCAATCCTTTTATCTCTCATTAATGGGCCCATGTCATTAGACTAATGGCTCATTAATCTTTTGGGCCCAAGACACAAATCAGACAAAAGCCTGCATTTTGTCTGGCCCAATTCTCTGATCCAATACAGTAAATGCCTTTGCATCTTACCGTATTAATTCCATTTAACTTTCCCGTTAGCTATGGTGTGTGACCCTTAGGGATCATACAATACTGGTAATAAGTCCTAAACTTATAGATCATGAGCGGGCTCTAGCAAGTCATCATGATCACCCAGTATTTATGACTTATGTCTGATCTCGACACTTATCATACTTTCTAGAGATAGTACGGTAGATTTCAGGACATTCCCAACAGTTCTCATATACGACTATAGAGTATAGTCCTTAGACCTGAGTTCGCATGCATGTGGCTGCACATGGATTGATGCACTTTGATCATTGTCTAACGCTGTTTCGTAACTGGGAGCTATACGGACCTTGGTTGGGTGTATTATGAAGTGTGTAGTTCATAGTGATGGAACAAGATGGGATTTGTCCCTGCCGTTTAACGGAGGTAATATCTCTAGGCCAATCGGAGACTTGATTGCTGGTAAGAGAGTGGCCACTCCCAAACGGACTTGCCCAAGTCGTTTGCATTGTCAGTATCAAATCTGGTCCGATTAAAATGGTCTGGCTATATAAGGATGACACGCATCTTGCCTTATGCTAGATCGAGATATTGAGACAAAAGGATTAGGGAATGTAGGATTCCAGTACAAGTGGGAGATTGTTGGGAATGTCCTGAAATCTACTGTACTATCTCTAGAAAGTATGATAAATGTCGAGATCAGACATAAGTCATAAATACTGGGTGATCATGATGGCTTTCTAGAGTCCGCTCTTGATCTATAAGTTTATGACTTATTACCAGTATTGTATGATCCCAAAGGGTCACACACCATAGCTAACGGGAAAGTTAAGATGGAATTAATACGGTAAGATGCTAAGGCATTTACTGTATTTGTACAGAGAGTTGGGCAGACAACAAATGGGCTTTTGTCTGATTTGTGTCTTGGGCCCAAAAGTCTAATGGACCATTAGTTTAATTAATTAATTAAACTTGGGCCCATTAGTGAATAAAAAGAGATTGCAACATGGGTATTGAAACCCTAAGCCATTTTGGCGATTTGTGGTCGTGGCCGCAGGGCCTCTCCCTCTCCAATCTCTCTCACTCTCTGTTGATCCATCCGGTCTAGCAGCCACCCCGGCTTGTAAGAGTGTGGATACTCAAGGAGGAACAGGTATCTCATCTGTTCTGTTGATCTCGACATCACCAATTCCGCTGCAAAGGTAATGTCCAGGTTTGTGTTTAAGATTCATTTACAAGAACCTAGATCTGTTTAAGATTATGTGCTAGGTTGTAACCTGAGAATTACACAATGAATTCACATAATCCTTCACAATGGACCGCACATGTCAATAGACCGGAGGCGAGACCGGTAAACCGAAGGAACCGGTCGAACCAGAAAGTGATCCGACTAAAAGCAATGAAGATCACGACCCAAACCAGACTGAGAGTGTTAGTCAGAAATAAGAACATGATTTGAGACCATAACTAGATGTTGGAACCAAAGAGGCAAACCGGAAAGAAGTGCCACGCTCGCCCATTTCTCGACCACGACCCTCGACCGCCTCGACCAAGGTTCAAGTATCCCAACCCAATTCTCTTCTATCTGATTATAAATAATTAAAAACTGTTTTATTGCACTTGGAATTGGTCAAAGGTTTTGAACAGGGCGCAGGAATGAACTAGGGTCCGATGGACCGCACGAACCAACGGACCGGAGGCGAGAAAATAAAGGAACCGGCCGACCCAAAGATTGATCCGACTAATGCCAATGGAGATCACGACCCAGAGAGTTTCCCATGGAACCCAGTCCAAGAAAAAGGTGTGATACTGAGTTCCCAACCCAACGGAACACGCATAGAAAGCCATTGCACCAGCCGGCCACCAATTCCTCAAGGTAAGGCCATGAACTCACGAAACCGCATGAAGGCTGACTTGCTTTCTATTGGTGTAGGTTGTGCAGATTCGAGGTCGAATCCTCTTCAAGAGAGAGGGTATGATAAGGACATCGGATCCTACAGACCCGACCCGGACGAGCAGTACGTACCAGCCTTGACCACGAGGTTGACCGAGTTATTCTCGACCCCGCGGAATGTACCTGAGGAGGTCCAGAAGGCCACAGCAAGTTATGCCAGACCAGATGATGTGATATAAGGAATTCATAAGCCAACAACATGTTTCAGGAGTGATGATCGTTCCAGAACCCAATTGGAACGATCCTATTAGGAGACGGTCGACAACCGACCTCTCAGAGCCCTAACCGTGTCCTGGAAGATGTCCATAGGAGAGATGGTTCAAGCCAATCATGTCAGGCCTGATATTCATCATAAAGTATGCCATTTGGAAGAGTTTGGTCAGAAGGAGTCAGCTTGGGTTCGAGATCAACTAGGAGGATGTCTAGAAGCTGTCCAGTTAGCCCTGTCCGCGGATATAGGTGCATTCAAGAGAGGATTGCGAATGCACCAAGAGGAATCAAGCTGCAACTCAACCTGTTCTAGAAACCTGACTCATCATGGAATCTACACGAAGTTCAATCACCTCAAGACCATATTCTATGAAGAAGGTATATTTATTTCAAAACAGATGATTTTCAGGGAACGCGATAAATACCGACTTGCACATTTTGGAGTGCTATCCTTTGCCCATTTCCATCTTTTCTTTATAAAAGTTGTAATGGATTACCTTCCTAGTGATGTTCAACAAAAAATACTTCTTGACGTCATTGACGATGACGAAGGTATACACTATTTGGCTCGGGCGAAGGCAACATGTAAGGCGCTGCAAAACATCAGAGAAAGCTCAGATTTCTATAAGCGGTTGATTTATATTTCGGTAAAATTAACTTAAATTTCTGGTTCTCACCTCTGGTTATAACTAAATTCGTCAAAAACTTTTTGGAATCCGAAAACCCTTATGCTCTTCTCGTACGAGTTAAGTGTCTTATTGTATATTGTGACTGTTTGGTCGATATATCGTCCTCCGTCGACAGGATGGTTAACGGATATGCTATGATCAAGATATCGGCAAATAGTTGAACAGAGACAGGGATATACGCATACTCCATGTTCTTGCAGATTTTTTATGGAGATGTGATACGATCAGGTTTTAATCCCTAGATCTACACTGCAAGTGCACATACGTGAACCAGTAGTATATAGGGTATCAAATCCACAGAGACTCAAGATCTTGCGATAGATTATAGAATTTCAGGTAAAGCAGTAGAAAGCAGTAAATCAGAGCAGAAAAGTAAATAAAGCAGTTTTGTAGGCAATCAAACGAAGCGTCAGGTCAAGGGAGTTCTCAGGAAATCAGGAACACAAGCTAATCAATCAATCGAGATCTAATTAAGAACTGTTCTAGAACTAGAATCACAGAATTATAACAAACCAACTTTCGTTGCGAATACTATCTATGTCTAACAACCTAGTAAGCCAACTTTCGTTGCGAATCCTAGAGTTCTAAACAAGCATTAATCTCAGGTTCTTTCGTTCACAATTCTCCTAAGCCAAATTTCTTTGCGAATAGTCAAATTTCTCATCTAAGTTCTTTCTAGTTAATTAATCAACTTTCGTTGCAGAAATCAACCTGACATCAATAATCTAAGTGGCCAATTCAGACCAAGCAGTAAGAACAACCCTAGATGAAGAACTAACAAATATGAATCCCTATAGATTGATCAACCTATAATTCCATGAAATCCCTAATGAGAATCCCTAAACCTAACTAGTAAACTACTCAGACATGACAATCATAACAAAAGACATGATGAATATAATACTGAATATCATAAAACAGAATAAGAAACATGAATTCGAAATCTTCTCTCTGTCGAGTATCTGATCAGCCCCTAAAACTCTCTGAATGTAAAATAAAGCGTAAGTTAAGCGTAGCCTAAACAATGGCTTAAAAACCCTAATATAATGATCTAAACTTGGCTGGGGCATCTTTGTAATTATGAAAAACTTCTGGGCCAAAGTGCAAATTCCACAAATCTTCATTAAATCGCCGAGAAAAGCCTGATCCGCATGTGTGTCGATCGATGCACATATTGTGTCGATCGATACAATACTCAGTTTTTGATAGTGAATTCATCCTCTCGGGTTAATTCTCCAAATTGCTCCAGAATGCGCCATAATGTCCAAATCCGCTCAAACGTGCTTAGACCTGAAAACATACATAAAAGGACTCCAAAAGACTCTAAAAGACTCGATAACAAAGACATATAACATGGTTAAAAGTCCTAAAACACATGATATATCAAATCCCCCACACTTAGATTTTGCTTGCCCTCAAGCAAACAGAAGACCAAGATCAGGAGAAGAAGTTTGAAAACTTCAGAAACTCGTTTCATCGTAGGAGCACCATACTCAGATTCCCCTTAGTAAGCCACATGAAAATGAATCTGCAGACATCGATACCAACATATACTTCCCCCACTGATATGA
This sequence comes from Orychophragmus violaceus, assembly GCA_030180135.1. NCBI lineage: Eukaryota > Viridiplantae > Streptophyta > Magnoliopsida > Brassicales > Brassicaceae > Orychophragmus > Orychophragmus violaceus. Next base: position 17,433,724 of record CM058236.1, read on the forward strand.
GATGGAGAGGCGTGGTGATTGATGGTAGAGTGAGAGATGAACGGATGGGACAAAGCTGCTGGCCGAAGGCACTCTCAGCTTGGTCGGTGGATGATCGGTGATGGTCTAGGAACTAGAGAGCAGTAAGAGCACTAAGAACAATCTGAACAGCAAGCAAAACCAAGAGATGTCGTTCTTCCAAAGGGGCAGCCACGCTGAGGAGAGAAGGAGATCACCTATTCTTAGGGTTCTCTTAGTTTAATCTTGCGTAACTTTCATTAAACAAAAAGAGAGTGTTTTAAACAACTTGCAACTAAAAGTAAATGGGCCAAACACTTGGGCCACGAAAATATCAAACAAAAACAAGAGAAATAAGACTTAAAACGAGAAAGTAAAGCCTTGGTCGAAATAGAGAAGAGGCCGGTCTGTCTCTCTAATGAATGGGCCTCGGATCACCTCGTTAAAAACCTTGTGAAGAAAACCCATCTGGGACAAAACTTCACAAGGGAAAAGAGTATGATCTTTATCCCAGAGGCAGACCGGTCAAAGAATCATCTGGCTTGATGCAGAAGATCATGGTCGGTCAAATGGGCCGCCAGCTTCGGTATGGATCATCCTCCGGGCCAACTGGTTCAGGACAGGTTGTCCTTGGTCGAGATGGCCTAGCTGGGTCGTGATGTCTTCTAGGTTTGTCCTCGAGATCAGATGCTCCATGGCATTGTTGAATTCAGCCTGTATATGGCGCTGTCCCGAACACGTACTTGGTACATCTCGCATGGTCGGAAACAGGTCGGTTAGCTTCTTGTTAGAGCCTGGTCCGTCTTGCTCGTCCAACTCAGTGTCGGTCAAGCTGATGTCCTCATCACCCACACTTATCAACTATCCTGAGTAAACTCCACAATCACATTCAAAGCATCCAAATTCACCATACTAACTTCTACAAGGTATTAAGTGCGGTCTCACCTATGGGGGTATCGATCAAAGAACACATGGACTCTTACTCTGTTAGCATCTGACCACTCAACTGTTGCTTCTGGTTCCTTTCTTCTCTTTTCCCTTCCTTAGCACTGATTTTTTCCACTGGGTATCATTTTATTTTTTCTGTCAGTGCTCTTCCCGCATTGGGGCATACTTTGGACATGACTCCATGGATGCACAGGAGGTAATAGGGGTCTTTACCACTCCCGTGACCACTTCGAAGCTACTAGCTTATCCTTAGGTTATTTTTTATTTTTTTTCACTTTCAAGGATGGGGAGAAGGGAACCATAATCAGACAGGTTTACAAGTTGTGCCAGAACCAACAGAAGAATCCGACTCGAAGTATACCAAGCCCATATGAGAGAAAAATTAGTCAAGTTAAAGGTGAAGTCAAGTAATGGATTCTCTGAATACCTGAAGTGATATGAGTGTCCTCAGTAGGCTGGTATGTGTTGGGTTTTCTAATAGTCATAGATCATCTGCAACTCATCCAATGGTTACTTAAGTTTGTGCAAATGTGGTAATCTCCTCAAAAGTCCTTGTTTCCTACTCAATTTGACTCAATAAAACAAATTTGGACTAACTCTAAGAAAACAAAAACGGTGCATCAGTAGCTACCTCCCCCACACTTGAAACACACTGTCCCCAGTGGTGTCAAGCTTAGGCTCTGTGAGAAAAGAAAACGGAATGAAAACAAACCGAAAAAGGGTCAGAACACTTACCTGTCGTCGGCTTGTGTCGATCGATGCAAGGCAATTATGCTCACGGTTATGTAAATAACCGGTGTCTGAACCGCAATTGAATCGGCAAACCTTAAATCGCAACTGTGTCGACCGATGCACTATGTGTGTCATTCGATGCAGTGCGATTCTGCCTGTTTTTCACGCCTTTTAACACACAAAAATAGAAAATCAAAAACACCAAATTAAAACGAAAAAATGAAAACAAAAATGAACCTAACAGTGGGTTGCCTCCCACTCAGCGCTTGTTTAAAGTCAGTAGCTTGACTATGGAAAGGAGATCGGACTTATGGGGATTCAACAGAGACTTTGAGTGTCTCTGTGAATGTCTCTTCATCCAAGGTGGCGTATAAGCTTTCGGATCATGAAATTTCCCAGGATAAGAGTGAAGAGAACAGGGTGGGAGCGAAGCGAGGGTGGGATACTGGTTTTTCCTGCATTCACAGCTGATGGATTAGGAGGTTTGAGTTTAGAGTGATCATACCTGTGCTTTGGTGGATGAGAGAGATCTGAAGCATTCTACTTAAGAGCAGTTGCAGAATCTAAAGATGTTAGAGCATGTTCAGAATGAACAGCCATCTTCTCTTCTTCAATAGGAATCTCTGGTTCCACTTCAACACTGAAACTCTGTCCATCAATGGTGGATTTCTGCAGCATATCCATCTTGAACTGCAAAGGCTTGTCTCCTAGATGGAGATCAATCAGACCGCATCTCACATCAATAACTGCTCCAACAGTTGCTAAGAATGATCTACCAAGTAGTAGAGGATCATCAGGCTCAACACTATACTTCAGTACCACAAAGTCTGTTGGAATCAAGTAGTTTCCAACTGTGATAGGGATATCCTCAAGAACACCTTCTGGATACTTCTTTGATCGATCAGCTAGGATAAGAGAGATCCTAGTAGGCTCGAAATCCATCAGTCCTGGTCTCACAGCCACAAAGTATGGCATGAGATTCACAGCAGCTCCTAAATCACATAGAGATTGCTTAAATCTGTCCTTAGAGATGGAACAGTCTCGCATAAAGGCTCCTGGGTCTGGAAGCTTCTCTGTAATCTGAATCAGCTTCTTTTTCCATCACTTTCATGCAATTAGCCACGTAAAACTCCTGTTTAGACAGTTTAGGAGCCTTAGGATATGAATCAGAGGGCTTACAGACTCGTTCTGGGACTGTTACAGGTTTCTGGTCTCGTCTGCGATCTGTGTCGATCGATGCAAGAGATGTGTCGATCGACACAAGGCGATTATGGTCAAATTCATCAGACGTATCGGGGATGCATCGATCGAGATTGAGGGTGTGTCGATCGACGCATGTCTCAGACAGACAGTATTCATCTAGAAAATCCGACATGATGCTCTCTTTTTCTCCTAGCAAATCAATCTCATCTCTTATGGTCACAACATTGACGAATTTGTTCTGTTCAGCTTTCCCAGCTCCATTCTGCCTCTGCACAGCTCCAGCCGTCTGTTGAATTTGAACATCCAGCTTCTTGACATGTGTACTCAGAGACTCAAACTTCCCATTTATGTCCAAGTACAGAGCATCAAGCTTATCATTGAAGTCCACTGTACTCTTTGATATGAGATCAGAAGCGGGTGGTCGAAGTGTCGAGAAACGATGAGCGGGACGTGAGCAGACGCGGATCGATGGGACGAGGAAGCTGGCCGATGGCGCTCTATTCCTGGTCTGTGGGTGATTAGATGGACGTGTGAGGCTTAGTACAAGAACAAGAGCAATTTGAGTAACATAAACAAGCAAGCTAAAGCAACAAGAGATTTCAAATCCAAGGGGTAGCCGCACAAGGACGAAGAAATCGATACAACCTCTAGGATTTCTTTTTGCTAAAACAAGAAATAAAGAAAAAGCTCAAGAGAGAAAAAAGGAAAAATGCAACAAAATGGATCCCGAGCCACCTGACCAATATCGGCGCCATCAATCCTCCAGACTAAGACATTCAAAACCCAATAAATTTCAAAATAATTTTTGTGTCTTAGACTCACAACTATTATCTTTCTCAGGTACTGAAGACTACTTTCAGTGGGAAGAAGACCTAGAAGATTACTTTTGGGATTACAATATCCCAAGGAACGAACATGCCTCGTATGCGATCCAAACCCTGACCGGAGATGCCAATGCTCGGTCGCAGCTCGAGGAGAAGATACGGAGACAACTGAAGGAACCGTCAAGGACGTGGAAGGAGCTGAAATGGTCGGTATATGAGCAGTATGTCATAATAAGACCGAAGACCCAGGGCCGTCCACGCCTTTTGACCGCCTCGACCAAAGTCCCGATGCTCGAACCGCCTCGACCAAAGGTTAAAGTGTCCCAACCCAAATCTTTTCCATCTGATTATAATGAATCAAAAACTGTCTTAATGCACTTGGGATTGGTCAAAAGTGTTGATCAGGATGCAGGAAAGATAGAGGGTCCAATGGACCGCACAGGTCAACAGACCGGAGGCGAGACCGGGAAACCGAAGGAACCGGTCGAACCAGAAAGTGATCCGACTAAAAGCAATGAAGATCACGACCCAAACCAGACTGAGAGTGTTAGTCAGAAATAAGAACATGATTTGAGACCACAACTAGACGTTGGAACCAAAGAGGCGAACCGGAAAGAAGTGCCACGCTCGCCCATTTCTCGACCACGACCCTCGACCGCCTCGATAAAGAATTAAAAACTGTTTTATTGCACTTGGAATTGGTCAAAGGTTTTGAACAGGGCGCAGGAATGAACAAGGGTCCGATGCACCGCACGAACCAACGGACCGGAGGCGAGAAAATAAAGGAACCGGCCGACCCAAAGATTGATCCGACTAATGCCAATGGAGATCACGACCCAGAGAGTTTCCCATGGAACCCAGTACAAGACTAAGGCGTGATACTGAGTTCCCAACCCAATGGAACACGCATAGAAAGCCATTGCACCAGCCGGCCACCAATTCCTCAAGGTAAGGCCATGAACTCACGAAACCGCATGAAGGCTGACTTGCTTTCTATTGGTGTAGGTTATGCAGATTCGAGGTCGAATCCTCTTCAAGAGAGAGGGTATGATGAGGACATCGGATCCTCCATACCCGACCCGGACGAGCAGTACGTACGAGCCTCGACCACGAGGCTGACCGAGCTATTCCCGACCCCGCGGAACGTACCTGAGGAGGTCCAGAAGGCCACTGCAAGTTATGCCAGACCAGATGATGTGATATCAGGAATTCATAATCCAACAACATATTTCAGGAGTGATGATCGTTCCAGAACCCAATTGGAACGATCCTATTTGGAGACGGTCGACAACCGACCTCTCAGAGCCTTAACCGTGTCCTGGAAGATGTCCATAGGAGAGATGGTTCAAGCCAATCATGTCAGGCCTGATATTCATCATAAAGTATGCCATTTGGAAGAGTTTGGTCAGAAGGAATCAGCTTGGGTTCGAGATCAACTAGGAGGATGTCTAGAAGCTGTCCAGTTAGCCCTTTCCGCGGATATAGGTGCATTTAAGAGAGGATTGCGAATGGACCAAGTGGAATAAAGCTGCAACTCAACCTGTTATAGAAACCTGACTCATCATGGAATCTGCACGAAGTTGAATCACCTCAAGACCATCTTCTATGAAGAAGTTATGTCTGTTTCAAAACAGATGATTTTCAGGGAACGCGATAAATACCGACTTGCACATTTTGGAGTGCTCAGAACGAACCAGGATGAATCAAGGAGTAAAGGAACTTGTTCTAGATTCCTTATTCATCAGGGAATGCATGAGAGTTGGAATCACACCAATACCAGCTCGGACCAAGAAGATATGCAAGATCAAATCCAAAGGTTTCTGGACCTGCCTTATTTGGAAGCTCACGGACTTAGTGGGTTCAGACTTATGTATGGCGACCAGGAGTATGAGCAACATCTCCTTGGGAATTGGTTTATACTCTTTTTCCCTTAAGTGTGGTTTTGTCCCAATTGAGTTTTCCCACTAAGGTTTTTAATGAGGTAAACCAAGGCCCGCTTCAAGAGAAGGAGAATATGGCCCGTCCAAACTTCTTTCTTGTTTTCTATTTTTGTAGTTTCGACCAGGCCTCTTTATGGCCCTTTCTTAAGACTTGTAACCCTTGTAACTTGACTATTTAAAGCCACTCTTTGTTTTCTATAAAGTTAAGTAAGTTTTAGCAAAAAGAAACCCAAGAGGTTGTATCGATTTCTTCGTCCTTGCGCGGCTACCCCTTGGATTCGAAATGTCTTGTTGGTTTAGCTTGCTTGTTTGTGTTACTCAAATTGCTCTTGTTCTTGTCCTAAGCCTCACATGTCCATTTAATCACCCACTGACCAGGAAGAGAGCGCCATCGGCCAGCTTCCTCGTCCTATCGATCCGCGTCTGCTCACGTCCCGCTCATCGTTTCTCGACCACTCGACCACCCGCTTCCGATCTCATATCACTCTTCTCCTGTCTTTCCAGAAACTGCTCCATCATACTTATCAGCTTACCAGACTGCGTATTTTGAGGAGGAACAAGCTGATATGATGGAGATTCATAATCTCTGGTGAATGAATAAGAACCATAGTCTCTGTAGAATGAGTTATTCTTGTGATTTTCCAAGATCCGTTCTAACATTCCTATCATATTACGTGCTGTGTCGATCGATGCCCAGGTGGTGTCGATCGACGCAAGGCGATTCTGGTCGTACCTAAAACGCAAAAAGAAAAGAAAAATCAGTAACCAAAAACAAAAACGAAAAACCTAGTCTAAACCCTAAGTTCAAATCTATCAAAGACTCAAAAGAGTCCCCGGCAACGGCGCCAAAAACTTGATACGATCAGGTTTTAATCCCTAGATCTACACTGCAAGTGCATAGACGTGAACCAGTAGTATATAGGGTATCGAATCCACAGAGACTCAAGATCTTGCGATAGATTGTAGAATTTCAGGTAAAGCTAGGTAAAGGAGTAGAAAGCAGTAAATCAGAGCAGAAAAGTAAATAAAGCGGTTTTGTAGGCAATCAAACGAAGCGTCAGGTCAAGGGAGTTCTCAGGAAATCAGGAACACAAGCTAATCAATCAATCATGATCTAATTAAGAACTGTTCTAGAACTAGAATCACAGAATTATAATAGACCAACTTTCGTTGCGAATATTATCTATGTCTAACAACCTAGTAAGCCAACTTTCGTTGCGAATCCTAGAGTTCTAAACAAGAATTAATCTCAGGTTCTTTCATTCACAATTCTCCTAAGCCAAATTTCTTTGCGAATAGTCAAATTGCTCATCTAAGTTCTTTCTAGTTAATTAATCAACTTTTGTTGCAGAAATCAACTTAACATCAATAATCTAAGTGGCCAATTCAGATCAATCAGTAAGAACAACCCTAGATGAAGAACTAACATATATGAATCCCTATAGATTGATCAACCTATAATTCCATGAAATCCCTAATGAGAATACCTAAACCTAACTAGTAAACTACTCAGACATGACAATCATAACAAAAGACATGATGAATAGAATATTGAATATCATAAAACAGAATAAGAAACAGGGGTTCGAAATCTTCTCTCTGTCGAGTATATGATCAGCCCCCTAAAACTCTCTGAATGTAAAATAAAGCGTAAGTAAAGCGTAGCCTAAACAATGGCTTAAAAACCCTAATATAATGATCTAAACTCGGCTGGGCATAATAATGAGAAACTTCTGGGCCAAAGTGAAAATTCCACAAATCTTCATTAAACCGCCGAGAAAAGCCTGATCCGCATGTGTGTCGATCGATGCACATATTGTGTCGATCGACACAATACTTTGTTTTCGACAGTGAACTCATCCTCTCGGGTTAATTCTCCAAATAGCTCCAGAATGCGACATAATGTCCAAATCCACTCCAAACGTGCTTAGACCTGAAAACATACATAAAAGGACTCCAAAAGACTCTAAAAGACTCGATAACAAAGACATATACCATGGTTAAAAGTCCTAAAAACCATGATATATCAAGATGGAGAAGTTTTGAGCCGTGGGTACTTCATCGAGCGCGAATTGTCCAATTGAATACGTGTTAACCTAGTAGACATAGGCTTAGAATGTCATACACATGGTGTGCAGTGTTCTTTGAGAAGCGAAGAAGTGTAGAAACCAACGGGCTTTATAGATGTATTTTTGCTCCGATAAAAAACTTGGTTGGCTTGGTTCCAAAGGTACAAACATGTGCGATGCATGGTTTTGGACCATGAAGTCACTATTCTACTTCACTTTAATGAGGTATAATTTCAGAATTTGACCATGCTATCTTTATGAAGATCCTTAATTAATATGTGGTTTGTTATATGTAGTAGATTATGTTACGATCGATTTTTCAAGTATCGTATACATTATCGTTTTCAAGTACTTTATGAAATTAGTAATATTTACAAATCTAAATACATATTTCTCTCTTGAAGTTAGCCATTAACAACATAGATAAATCTAAAATACCAAAAAAAAAAATTACACTAAAGTACTTAGAGACACTGGGATTATTAAACTCATAAAATCGGCCAATCACGCGCAATCAAGCGAATGTAATCTATGGATTGCTCCACGCTTGAATATGCCATTATCACGAATCTCAAAATGGTTGTAGTGGTGATCATGTATCCAAATTTCATTTAACCCTAAATGAATCATCGATCAATGGTGGGATGGAACTCAAGTCGATAAATTATGGCAACCTCTAATTAAAAAAAGAGTATGATAACTAAGAATTGTAACCCTTCATTTGTATGAGTGTTGATTTTATAAGGGTCTAGAAGAGAAACACTCCTTAAGTGTCAACATTTATATACTATTTAGGCTTTGTTTATATTACAAAGACACGTGGCGTGTAACGGATCATCTCTTTCACTCTCTCTCTCTCTCTCTCTCTCTCTCTCTCTCTCTCTCTCTCTCTCTCTCTCTCTCTATATATATATATATATATTTATATATATATATATATATGTTTTAATCTTGGACTCGAGACTACTTATTAGAGTATGCATGTATGGTGAAATAAACATATTTATTGAGTCCCAAACATATTCATTTTTTATCAAAAGAAAAAAAGAAGCAAAAATGTAGAATCGAAGGTTGCAACTTTGATTTCCTTCCCTAAACGGTTCATTTTGTCTATTAGGTCTTTGGGAGTATATTTAATTAATCTTAATTAATCTGTTTCTTCTCTAGATTTCTGATAAAGGAAGTGAGATTCTGTCAAATGACCATGGATGTGCTGTTTTTCAGGCGAGTATCTTAGAATAGCGATCGTCTTCCATCTCTTTGGGATTTAAGGGTGATGCTCATCCATGTGTGGATGTGTGTTTCTTTAAACGGCGATCCGAATTTATCCATGATCTTGTGCGATGAAGAGGTAATCGTTCTTCCAGAATTTTAGACGAGTTCGATTTTTGATTGTCATATGTTTTTTAACTCCGACAATAACTATCTCGATTTAGGGTATCCGGATCGAGTCAATTGTGCACGCTCATAATTTTTAACTATTCTGGTATTCACTATGGTTCTAGAGTCTTTTGTTTTGCCTTGAAGATGCTCAAGCTGTGGTTGCACCGGATTTTATTTCTTTGACTCCTCATAAATTTAATCTCATATTCGAATAAAATACATCATAAATTTTGTTTCTTACTTTCGATAATCTCCCGCGAGATTATTTTATGGTGTTACCATCGATTTTGTATATATTGGATGGGTTGGTTAATGATTCTTATTTTGCACTAAATATTTTATTTGTGCTTAGGATTATAATGATATCCAAGTATTTGGATCTATTGTACATTAAATGATAATATTTCCTTTGTAGATATCCTTGTTGTTGTAACACATGTTGGAAAGGTCAAGTATTGTTAGGTAAAACCTAAGTTAAAGTTTACCATCTGTGATACAAGGTGAGTTATTATTTATCTTTTATTTAGAAGATTTTTTTTGTTGTGTTAGAATCTGATAATAGCTTTGATAAATTTATATCATATGTAACCTCCTGAGAAATAATTGACCAAAAAGTTTAGGTATGATGAAGATAACAATATTTTCTTGATTGTCATATACTTCTTTGTTCAACGACAGTCATGTAAGATGTACAAAGTCTTATTTTATATATATGAGAATGATTGCATTGTGTAGTAATTCAAATCAAATTGATTTTTTTTTTTTTAACTTTAACGTATGTTTTCCCCCAAATATCTAATATTTAAGTTCCATGTATCAATATTTCTAAATATTTTCTTTAATTAAAGAAACTATAATTTGTATTTTAGGATAATTTACGAAACCATTACAATAATTTTACGGGTGGTTACAAAATCAGAATAATATCTTATTTTTTTATAAAGAATTTCAAATTTATTTTTTACAAATATATCGTTTTTACTTTTAAAAAAATTGAATATCAATATTAAATTATAATAATAAAGACCTTACAATTTTTATTTTTTAAAAATTTCTTGAAAAATGCAAAATCACATAAAAATCTTCGACACTAACAAAAAATCTTCAAGTAAAATCTGCAAACATGAATTAAATCTGCAGACATAAAATTAAATTTGTTACACAACAAACAAATCTGTTACACTACGTACTTGTTCAATAGTTTTAAAAACATCTTCTTATTTGTTGCGGATTTTAATAAAAATCATCAAAAAATAAATTAATATACACCAAGTAAATTTACATATTTATTAAAAATACGTAACCGAAAATCTGCAAAATAAATCGCAATAAAATAAATCTTTAACACATGTTTGCACATTTTTAGAAAATAATCTTCAGATTTATTTCGACGGAAAGGGGGCTTACATGGAAAAAAATTATTGGCAGTTCTGTAATATGGTTTTTCTAAAATATGGTTATAAGAGTACTATAGACACAAAAATATTCAAAAATTCCAAAACATTAATACTAGTCTAGTAATTTTTCTATTTTTCATACTTGATAAGTAAATCACGTCATATAATATGGGGAAAAAACATGTGATGACACTAAAAAATAGGTTAATTACTATAAGAGAATATGAGTTATGAATCTTTTGTAGCCGGAATTTTGGTATAAAATGACCCTACTAGTCTTTGTTAAGAAAATAAAATTGCAAGAATGCCATTATTATTTATTTTCCACATTAGCAAAATCGTATCTTAATTACAAAGATGCCACCGTGCGGATTTTTGACTAAGTCTGCACGGTTTTATTGTTTTTTTGTGTGTGGATTAATTTACTTTGTTTCAGATTTTTAAAAATATGTAACACATTTTGATGTTTCTGAAAATTACTATACTAGCATTGTAGTGTTACAGGTTTTTAAACGCAGATTTGTGTTCTAATGTTTCAGTTTTTTATTTTTGTTTAGCTGACGTGGCACGGATTTATAATTATGTGTTGCATATTTTTGAAAATTTCAAGATTTAGTTTTGAATAAAACTTGAAATCAGTGTCACAGATTTGTGATTTGTGGTACTTGTTACATATTTATTAGAATCCACAACAACTGAAATTGTATTTAATAGTTGCTATCATAACACTGCTATGTTAGATACTTTACCCCTATGTTGCATATATGTTTTCAATGTTGCTGATTTAATATTTATTACAGTTTATTTTAGTGTTACCACATTTAATGGAAATATAACTAATTCGAAAAACTGTCACGTGATCTTTTCCTGATCCTAGGGACTGTTTATCATAACATAATACTAACTTAATATAAATATCTTTTACATTAATTTTTTTTTTGGAAAACAAATTTTAAATTAATTATTTGTTTTTCTAAAATGAATTTCATATTATTTATTAACTTTTACTTTAATGATTTATTTATATAAATATTAAATTACTTTGTAGGGCAATTTAGTATTTTAACAAGAAAAATGAATGATATTCTAGTAAAAAATAGAATCAATGCAAATGCTAGTGTAGTAATTATAGCTAAAATTAATGTCACTGAGAGTAATTTTCACTATTAATAATGCATATATATGTACAATACTTTAGATAGAATTTTGGTAAAGGAAAATTAATTATATTAAATATTTTGAAAATTTACATTTAGTTTAAGAAAATATTTGCTTCGATATTCATTCAAGATTAGAAAATATAACCAAACTGTCTTATATTATCATTACTAAATCAAAACATACCATATGATACGACTCATACCCGACTTGCGACCCGAGTAACGTGTCGCACATTAGTTGTAACACTAGCAACAAATTAGTGACTTTGTTACGACTATACAAGGAGTAGAAAATTAGTCGCATACATAATGACTAAATTGCGACTTCCTAATGACCAAATAGTCGCCAAACTAGCAACTATGCTGCGACTATTGTTTCCGACCTCGACTATAGTCGTTAATTTGTCGTAAATTGGCGACTACCATTTTTGGTCATAAAATAACAACTAATTGACGACCATATATTTGTAGTTGAAAACCAGTAGAAATCTTGTCCCTAAATAGTCGCAAAATGTTACGACTACAAATATAGTCACAAACGTTGTTTTCTTGTAGTGACTAGGGATCATCACCTCTCGCGCACACACATGAGTTTATATTTTATTTGTTAATTTTAAATTTATTTTTTAAAATATATTTCATTTGTATTTTTCTTTAGTAATATTGTATTTTTTTCATTTGGTTTTTCACCTATTTGTAGAGAACATTTAACTATTTTATTTGTACCGTTCATAAAAAATATTCATTGTTTAAAATTTGCATAACTATATTTTTGTGTGGTTCATTTGTACTTGTTACTTCTCTTTAGTATAGCTTAAGCCAATATGATTTATTTATTTATTTTGTATATTTGAGTTTCATATTTTGTTTTATAATTATAAATTTTAGATTTTTATGTGGTCCATTTGTACTTTGTAAGTCGAGAAACTCTTAATTATTACCAAGGACACGATCTAGCCACAAGAAGCTAAGAGAGGAATTCAACCATGCCATGGAGACATTGATCACACAGAGTAGCATAGGAGACATTACGAAGCATTTGGATAAGGGGGCCCATGATCAGCCCGTGCTGAACTAGTTTGCCATGAAGATGGCCGAGATGAGCCGGTTAGAAGCTGCTGAGCCATCAAATCAAGGCCAAGGCATTTTACAGCAAGAGACCACTTTGGAGAAGAAGATATTCTGGCTCACACGTCCTGATGAGAACATAGAAACCAACCTAACCGAGGCTCCGTAAGACACTACAAGAAAATCTGTGTTTAGCCACGAACGAGCCACAAACTTTTCGTGGCTAAGAATATTCCTGCCACGAACAGCTACGAACCTGCCACGACTGACTTTCGTAGCTAGGTCGTAGATATTCGTGGCTATATAGCCACGAATTATGTATCGTAGCTATTCGTGGAAACGTAGCGACGAATAGCTACGAGATAGTTCGTGGATACACTTTGCCACGAATAACCACGACAGAGTCCGTGGCTGCTTTGCCACGAACAGATTTCGTAGCTTTTCATAGAAAATTAGCCACGAATAGCGACGAGATTGGTTGTGGAAACATTTTGCCACGAATAGCGACGAAGTTTTCGTGGAAACTTATAGCCACGGCCATTTTCGTGGCTAGTCGTGGCAAAGTTGATATGATAATGGCGCGAACTCACGGGTGTAATAGTCTGATAACATCAGGCTTTATGTCATGACAGGCTTTATGTCACATTCTGTCTCATAGCAACGACTAGCCACGACTCAGGACGTGGCTACCATGTTAGCGACGAATAACCACGAATCTGTTCGTGTCGATTCGTGGTTAAGAATATAGCCACGAAAATGTCATGACTATTCGTGGCTAGTCGCGGCTACCCAGCAAATAAAAAACGTTTTCAACTCTCAACCGATTTCTATCCCATCATTCACAAGGCTAATAACTGTGGATGAGTCAGAGAATATATTCTCTACATAGCCACGACTTGTTTGTGGCTATCCGTGGCTCAGTCACCTTATAAAACTTCAACAGATAAAGAATTGAAAGTATCAAAGAAAAATTTAAATACATCTATTTCCTTGTGACAAAAAAATCTCTTTTCCAAAAAAAAAACGAAATAATAGAAAATGTCAGAGTTTTTCGAATCGAGGGAGTGGATGTATAAACGTCGAAAACATCTTGATAATAGTGTGTCTGCAAAATTTAGTGAGGGGTTAAACACTTTTATTTCTTTTGCTTGTAGTCAGGCTTCTTATCTTGAGACTGGAGAATTATTTTGTCCATGCAAAAGGTGCAAGAATCAAAAGCCCCACAATGTTAATACCGTGACGACTCACCTTATGATGAAAGGATTTATGGAAAATTATTATGTGTGGACGCAACACGGAGAAAATTGCTATTACGCTGGTGAAGCTTCAACAAGTCATCCCGTCACGGAGCAAGAGGAAGAAGCGTGGACTGGATATCCTGATACCGCAGCTCCAATCGATCAGCTCCATGATCCCCCTGGACATTTGAACATGTTACCCGAAGGTGGCGAAGCTTTTCAAGAACCAATCTACGAGGAGTATCATGATCCCGTTCAACAAGCGTTAGAAGATGCCAATCAACCTTTATATGATGGATGTGCCGATGGAATTTCGCAATTGTATCTGACGTCGAAGCAAATGACTTGGAAGACGAATTACAATATCCCGGAGGAATGCTTGGATGATATCGCACAAACATTTAATTATGTCCTTCCATCGCCTAATACTGCTCCTAAGTCGTACTACGAGACAAAGAAGCTGACGAAATCTCTTGGGTTGCCGTTTCACAAGATTGATGTATGCGAAGAGAAATGTATGCTTTTTTGGAAAAGGAGAAGATAGTGAGTTGTCACACTGTCGGTTTTGTGGAAAAGATCGGTATGAGCCTATAGTGGGTCGGTCGGGGAAAAAGATACCAAAACAACGGATGTTTTATCTTCCACTAGGAGATCGGTTGAAGCGGTTGTATCAATAAAATACGACGGCTTCACAAATGAGATGGCATGCTGAACATGTGTCTCCTGAAGGGGAAATGCATCATCCGTCAGATGGAAAGGCATGGAAGCATTTTCAAGAGGTATATCCTTCATTTGCTTCTGAGAGTCGAAATGTCTATCTAGGTTTATCAACTGATGGATTTAATCCAATTGGTATGAACGGACAATCATATTCTGTTTGGCATGTCATAGTAACACCATACAATTTACCCCCCGGGATGTGCATGAAAAGGGAATATTTTTTCCTTTCCATATTAGTACCCGGTCCAAAGCATCCCAAAAAAAGCTTGGATATCTATCTACAACCGCTGATTGAAGAATTAAAAGATATTTGGAGTGAAGGCGTGCAGGCTTACGATGTCTCACGAAAGGAAACATTCACCATGCGAGCAGCCTTGATGTGGACAATTAGCGACTTTCCAGCATACGGTATGCTATCTGGATGGATGACACATGGGAGGTTGGTGTGTCCGTATTGTATGGATGAGACAAAATCGTTTTGGTTGCCAAACGGGAGGAAACATAGCTGGTTCGATTGTCACAGAAGGTTTTTGCCCCATGAGCATCCTTATAGACGGAATGTAAGAGCTTTCCTAATAGGCAAGGCAGTCCGTGATGATCCTCCGCCATGGCTTAACGGGGAAGAAATCTTGCATGAAAGGATGAACAACATCAACGGACTACATAAGACAGTGATTTGCGGTGGCAACGGACATAACAACCCATCTCGAACAATCGAATCGTATGGTGTGCACCACAATTGGGTGAAGAAAAGTATCTTCTGGGAGTTACCGTATTGGGAACAACTTCTTCTTCGGCACAACCTTGACTTTATGCACATTGAGAAGAATTTCTTCGACAATCTCATCAACACAATCCTAAATGTTCCTGGCAAGACTAAGGATAGCATAAAATCAAGGTTGGACCTTGCTTCATTATGCAGATGACCTGACTTAGAAGTTACTCCAGATGGAAACGTGCCTATTCCTATCTTTAGATTGTCGAAAGAAGGCAAAGGCAAATTCCTTAGATGGTTGAAGGAAGACATCAAATTTCCAGACGGGTATGTATCAAAATTTTCACATTGTGTTAACATCGAAAATGGGAAGATTTCAGGTCTAAAAAGTCATGACTGTCATGTCATAATGCAACGACTACTCCCATTTGCATTTTCAGAACTACTCCCGACCGCCGTTCATACGGCTATTTCAGGTAAAATAGCTGATATAATATTTGTATATTTTGATATGGAAATATATTTACATGTATATAATTCCTTGATGTTTTACGTAGATATTGCACTTTTTCCGAGATATATCTACCAAAGTCCTACGGACCGAAGACGTTGCAATTTTGAAAGAAAATATTGCTGTGAGGTTGTGCAATTTGGAAAGAATCTTCCCACCGGCATTCTTCGATGTGATGGAACATTTACCGGTGCATCTTCCAGATGAATCTGATTTAGGAGGTCCGGTCCAATACAGGTGGATGTATCCTTTTGAACGATACATGTATCACTTGAAGAAAAAGGTTAAGAACAAAGCACGAATTGGAGGATCGATAGTAGCTCAGTGTGTCATCGAAGAAATCTCCCATGTGGCATCTAATTATATTACTCCTCCAGAGGATTCCGCAGAAGATGTCCATGAAATTTGATTCATTTACAATTATCCAGATGTTCCTATCATGTTTCAACAAGTGGGACGAATCGGCGGAAGATTAACAACAAGATGGCTAGATGATGTAGATCATAAAGTGCTTCAGACTTTTTTACTCCTCAATTGTCAGGCGTTTGAACCATACGAAAGGTTTGTTTTTAATTTATAACTTTAAAATAAACATTTTGTTAAATATATATAATCTATTTACTAATCTATATGCAGGATGTATGAAGAAGAGATAAGGAATGATATGCCAGATATTTCTCCAGACGCATTAACGCGACTTAAAGATGCCAATTTTTCAACCTGGTGCAAAAAATACGTAAGAATTATAACTTAAATAAAAAAATATAACCATGATATATATATATATATATATATATATATATATATATATATATATATATAAATAAATCTTTGTCATTTACAAAAATTGAAATATGTGCAGGTTAATGATGCAAGCATATTGTTTGAATTTCCGTTGTGGTTTTTAGAATTTGTGCAAGGACCAATGCATAAAATCACTTCATGGCCCATGTATTTCTCGAGAGGATATCATTACCAAACTCAGAACCATGGGCAAAATAGGAAGACTATGAATTATTGTGTTGTCGTTCATGGAACCACTGAATTAGAGTATTTTGGGTTGATTGATGAAATATTCATGATTGAGTATAGTGGTGCTGTGGGGTTAAAGCTCATGATTTTCAAATGCCAATGGTTCAACACTACTCGAGGAATACGAAAACATCCTTCAGGTATTGTCGACGTTTGCCCCCAATTGCATTACGAGAAGTACGATCCTTTCATATTACCGGAGCAATGCGATCAAGTTTGTTATATTCCTTATCCACGAATACGGCCAACCAGAGAGGAATGGTGGGCAACAACGAGGGTAATGCCGAGAGGATACACTCAAACACAGGAAGTGACCCAAATTGCAGTACAGAACGACTACGTTGATCACGAGATACAAGATACTGCTATACTACGAGTGGAAGCTCATGCGGTTCAAGATGCTTTTGATTATGATCCTACACCGACCACAAATCCCAATGACGAGTATGATTCCGAAAATGAGACGGACGATCAATATAGTGAATATTCTGATTCGGATTCATGTTCGGACGATTAATTGTATTTGTGTATTATTATGTTCTTAATAAAATTTAGTGTGTTGTTTATACAAGAGTTTGAAATTTTTTTAAATTATCATCAACATTATAAATCAAACATAAATATTTATAAGTTTTTATTTCAAATTTGTGTGAATCATAAATTTTTTTAATCAACAATAACACATTAAGTTTTTAAAAAAATCTAAATTGTTAAAATCATACAAAACTCAAATATTCCTATAGCCACGACTCAGTTCGTGGCTATATAAATATTTAGTTTCGCGGTTTGGTAAAAATGATTTCGCGGTTTAATTGTGATTTGGCGGTATAACAAATATAGTTTCGCTGTCAAATAATTTAATATAGCCACGAATGGCCTTGACCTTGTCGTGGCTATGTTATTTTGGGTTTCGCGGGCCAATTTTGGCCCAGAGAATTGATATTTTGTTCAGGTTTTCGGCCCATATTAGGCCTACCTATATAACCCTAAATCTACTCCGGAAACCCTAATTCTCTTTTGCACCGCCTCTCTCTCGATCGAACCCTCTCTCTCTCTCTCTTTCCAACTCTTGCTCTCTCGATCTCTCTTTCTCGATCGATCTCCGGTGGCTTGCTCTCTCTTTCTCTCTCGATTCTCTCCCAAACTCCGTCTCGATCTCTCTTTCTCTCTCGGACATCACCGCATCTCAATCGATCTACGTTGACCGTCTCGATCTCTCTATCTCTCTCGATCCTCATCACCGCCTCGATCTCTCTCTTGCAACTCCTATCTCGACATGGTAAGGATGAAAAACATTTGTAGTCTAAATCATTTTGATTGCATGCATATTAGGATTTTGATTTTGGGATTTTCCATTCTCGGTTTTGCTAATATACTCTTTTGTTTTTGCATGCAGATGATTCGATCAACACAATCTTCTTCGGGGAGGACCGAATCCCAAAGGCGAGCCCAAACCACTATCCCACCGGGAGCGCTTAGGGCTGCCGCTACAGCCCAAGCTTGTCATCCATTACCCAGCCTCGCCGCCTTGATGGCTGCGCCGGAGAGACAGCACATGCCTCTCATCCATCCGCAAAATCTGAACGGTGGTTTATGGTTAGTGTTTCTTTTTCCCGAGACTGTATAAAGCATGTATAAAAGTTGTCTGTGTAACTTGCCTGTATAAAGCCTGTATAAAAGATGTCTGTGTAACTTGCCTGTATAAAGCCTGTATAAAAGTTGACTGCGTAATTTGCCTGTATAAAAGTTGTCTGTGTGATTCTCGACTGTAAATTGACTTGTCTGTGTAACTTGCATGTATTGACTTGTCTGTATAAAGACTGAAAATTGCTACAGACTCGTCTGTATAATTATCGAGTTTGGCTTTGATTTGTGTGAAGTTGTCTGTGTGATTCTCGACTGTAAATTGACTTGTCTATAAAACTTGCCTGTATTGACTTTGACTTGTCTGTATAATGACTGTAAATTGCAATTGCTATAGACTCAGCCTTTGTAAATAACGAGTTTGGCTTTGTTTTGTGTCAAGTTGTCTGTGTGATTCTCGACTGTAAATTGACTTGTCTGTATAACTTGCCTGTATTGACTTGTCTGTATAAAGACTGTAAATTGTGAATTGCTATAGACTCGTCTGTCTGAAAATGCTTCTCGATTCTTGTCTGCCTAAAGACTGTAAATTGCTATAGACTCAGTCTGTATAAATATCGAATTTGGCTTGATTTGTGTGTAGTTGTATATGTGATTCTTGATACTTGTCTGTATAAAGACTGTTTATTTCTATAGACTCGTCTGTATAAATGTTGAATTTGGCTTTGATTTGTGAAGTTGGTTGATTCAGTTGGTCTTATCAGACTTTAGCGGTTATGTGTGTAGTTGTCTGTGTCTGTATGTTGCACTCGTCTGTATAAATGTTGAATTTGACTTTGTGTTCACAAGTTATTTGATTCAGTTGG
Organism: Orychophragmus violaceus; assembly: GCA_030180135.1. Taxonomy (NCBI): domain Eukaryota; kingdom Viridiplantae; phylum Streptophyta; class Magnoliopsida; order Brassicales; family Brassicaceae; genus Orychophragmus; species Orychophragmus violaceus. The sequence continues at coordinate 17,453,111 of CM058236.1, forward strand.
TCTTATCAGATTGTATAAAGCCTGTAAGTATGATCTGTGTTTGCTATTAGATGTACAATGGCTTCTAAGTCTTGTGTCTTTGTCTGTTTATTTAGTCTGTTGTCTGATTTGTCTGATTTGATTTGTTTTTTCTTTTCGGTTTGATGCTGGTGTTTGTGTTTTCTTTTACACAGGTTTGGCATTGATGACTGCATCCGCAGGGACATTGTTGCCTCATACCAATCAAACTTCTGGGGGCCGTGGTGGAATTATGGAATGGTGCCTAAGGAAAAGAACGATGAATGGTGGACAACCTTTGTGGTAATGTTCCCCCAATCGTTCTCATTATATAATTAGAGTTGTGTTAAAGATTGCTTCACTATTTAACTAATGCACATGTTTTCTTTTTTTTGTAGCAAAAATACAACTGGGAAAAACAACATGAGAATTTGGTGTATTTGCGGTGGGAGAAGGTTCTGAGACTGTCCATTGGTGATCTAGTGAGCAAGAGGAAGCGCGCTGGCAAGAAACCTACCTATATAGGACAGACGGATTGGGACTCCATGCTTGAAACTTGGGAGGAGGAGCCTCACCAAAAGAGAAGCAAGACAAACTCCGAGAACTCTTCATCTAATCCAGATGGATTAGGGAAGCACTGCCATACTTCTGGACGTGTGCCACACATTCGTGTGGCACATAATATGGTAAGTATGTCAATACACTTATTATTTATAAAATATATGTTGTTTTTATTTATCATTACTAACACATTGCTTTCTTTTGTAGGCTCTCGAGATGGGCGAAGAACCACCTGCAACTGCGGTGGTTCTTAAAACTCACTCTAACAAGAAGGGAGAAATCATAGATAAGCGAGCAGATGCTCTTGTTAAGGCTGCAGAGGAGTTGGCTGTGTCTAGATCGCAGCAATCTTCTGTCTCGGATGGACCCCCCTACTCCTTCTAACCAAGAGCTCACGGCTGCATACATCGAGGTAAGAATCCATATTTGGTTTCTGATGCTTCGAATTTTGTTTTTGGAATGGTTAACTGTTATTGGTTTGGAAATGCTTGTATTGTTTTGTTTTACGAATGGTTAACTGTTATTGGTTTGGAAATGCTTGTAGTGTTTTGTTTTAGGAATGGTTAACTGTTATTAGAATCTGACTTCATAAGGTTAAGTGTTATTGTTTTGGAAATGGTTGTATTGTTTTGAAATGGTTAAGTGTTGATGTTTGCTTATGTTTAGTTCTCTGTTTAGTGTTATTTAGTTTCATTAATGCCGCTCTTTTTTGTTTTCATCTCGCAGACTGCAAAGAACAGCAAAGGGCGAGTGTATGGTCTTGGTTCTATCCAGTACCTCACTGCCTCGCCAAATGAGTCTGCGGCTTCTTCGCTTCTCAAGCATGTGGAGACTAATGCAAGGCTCTGCAATGTGGAGCAGAATATGGGTGGGATAAACAAAGGGCTGGGGATTCTCTTAACCTTGGCGGGATTTGATCCGGTGACTTATCAGCCAATTGGATGACCTGCTTCACGTGAGAGTGCTGGTTCTGCACCAAGCAACCACTCAGACCCTTCCCATGAACGGCCAAACGATCCCAACTTCTCTCCGATCAACCTTGCAAACGCAACTCCTCATTCTCTGTCAATCATCAATGAACAACCTCTACCTCAGGACTAAGCTCAGGACTAAGTTTAATTTTGTTTTAAGACTGTATGTACTATATTAACCAGGATGTCTAATGTATTTGGAACCTTTGTAAAACTTAAACATCATTTGATGTTTTTTTGTTATGTATATATATGAATGCAATTTCTTTATGGCAGTAACATTTTCGATTAATCAAATCTATAATTCTCGAAAAAGTTTTGAATATGATTATTTAGCATATAAATATAATTCGTGGATATGTGCCAATTCAGCTACGACAATTCCGTGGTTAGTCGTAGCTCCATAGCCACGAATATATCGTGGTTAGTCGTAGCTATAAAGACACGAATAAATCGTGGTTAGTCGTAGCTAAATAGCAACGAATATATCGTGGTTATTCGTGGCTATCAAGCGACGAATATATCGTGGTTATTCGTGGCTATCTAGCTACGAATATATCGTGGTAATTCGTAGCTATATAGCTACGAACTATTCGTGGTAATTCGTAGCTATATAGCTACGAACAATTCGTGGTTTTTCGTAGCTATATAGCTACGAACATTTCGTGGTAATTTGTAGCAAAATAGCCACGAATATATCGTGGATAGTCGTAGCTAAATAATAGCCACGAATAGGTTCGTGGCTATACCGTGGCAAGCTTGCTACGACTAGCCACGACTAGCCACGGTTAAACATTAGCAACGAGCTCGAAGCTACGAAACATTTTCGTGGCTAGTCGTGGCTAAGGGAGAACTAGCCACGAAAAAATTCGTGGCTAAATACAGATTTTCTTGTAGTGAGAGACCACTATCATACCAACATTGAGACGATCACCAAGGACCAGATCAGGTGCAAGGAGTGTAAGGGAAGAGTTCAACAAGTCAGTGGGAATTTTGATCACACTTATAGAACATGAAGAACGCAAAGAGAAGCTGCTTAAGAAGGAGATCACCCGAAAGACTCCAATCAGACCAAAGGGAGACTTAGCTGCACAAGACGCAACCAACTCTGAACCTGATCAAGACAACACTACTACTGTCCTAGGAATGCATAAAGAAAAGGACCTCTTAAATAAACCACAGGGAGAAGCACTTCCACGGCTGGTTACACAAGCCATTCTAATCTCGCTGGTTTTACAAGGAAATAAGGATGCATCCTTGTTTGTCATATCCAAGAAAGTCTAAGCTCAGTCACAAACCAAGGTGAGTATTTACCTTCTGTTTTACATACGAGTGATGCTTTTGATTTTTGCAGGGTTTTTTTATTTTATTTGCTTCGGTAGTCCTTTATTTCCAATGTATTGAGACAATAAGTTTAGCCTTCCTTTTCTCGAATTTTTTTGTATTGATTTCGGTCAGGAAGCCGTCCAGGCGAGAGTGTAGGATATAAACTATTCCTCAGATTTGTATTATTTTACCCTAGATCAATGAAGAACAAAATTTTCTCCTGTTCAAGAAAAACCAGCCGGCCTCCTTCTTCCTTTGCGTGAGATGAGAAGCTATTGGAGGAAGAGTGCAAGACTTATCACATCTCCTTTCACACAGTGTGTGGCGTTTCTCAATCCATCTTTTACTGTCCTCACATAGTCAATCATCCGTATGAATCCCTGGAGAGTGCTGTACGGCCAGCCATAGATTCACCATCTTGTTCCTTGTAGCTCGGTCCTCAAAACCAAGTTGCATCATCTGGTATGAGATTATAGGCTCAGGCATCAGGTGAATCTATTCTTTTTCATTAGTGTTTAGTTTGCTTCTGATTTCCTTTAAGAAAAGAAAAATAAAAAAATATTGCTTGTTGTTGTCTCTTATTGCGGCTGTGAAGTGTCAGTTGGTATGTTAGCTTTTCTGCTTGCTTATGTGACTTGCACCAACTGTACTGCTTTGTTTCTTGTCTTTGCTTCACGAAAATCAAAAAAAAAATATAGCTTTTTTTTTGTTTTGGGTGGTCGGTGATACGATCAGAGTTTTAATCCCTAGATCTACACTGCAAGTGCACAGACGTGAACCAGTAGTATATATGGTATCGAATCCACAGAGACTCAAGACTCTTGCGATAGATTATTGAATTTCAGGTTAAGCTAGGTAAAACAGTAGTGAAAGCAGTAAATCAGAACAGAAAAGTAAATCAAGTGGTTTGTAAGCAATCAGGCAAAACGTCAGGTCAAGGGAGTTATAAGGAACACAGGCTAATCAATCAATCAACATTTAATTAAGAACTGTTCTAGAACTAAAATCACATAATTATAACAGACCAACTTTCGTTGCGAATTTTATCTATGTCTAACAACCTAGCAAGCCAACTTTCGTTGCGAATCCTAGAGTTCTAAACAAGCATTAATCTCAGGTTCTTTCGTTCACAATTCTTCTAAACCAAATTTCTTTGCAGATAGTCAAATTGCTCATCTAAGTTCTTTCTAGTTAATTAATCAACTTTCGTTGCATAAATCAACCTATCATCAATAATCTAAGCGGCCAATTCAGATTAAGCATTAAGAACAACCCTAGATGAAGAACTAGAAAGATATGAATCCCTACAGATTGATCAACCTATAATTCCATGAAATCCCTTATGAGAATCCCTAAACCTAACTGGTAAACTACTCAGACATGATCAATGAAACAGAAATCATAATGAATAGAAAACAAAATAGCATATAATAGAATAGAAAACTGGGGTTCAAAATCTCTTCTCTGTCGAGTACAAGATCAGCCCCTCAATCTCTCGAAGTAAAATAATGCATAAGTAAAACCGTAGCCTAAACAATGGCTTAAAATCCCAAATATAATGATCTAAACTCGGCTGGGCTTCTTTGTAATTATGAGAAACTTCTGGGCAAAAGGGCAATTTCCATATTCTTCATTAACTCGCCGAGAAAAGCCTTACTCGCGTCTGTTTCGATCGATGCATAGGTTGTGTCGATCGACACAAGTCTGTGAAATCGACAGTGAACTCTTTCTCTCGGGTAAATGCTCCAAAATGCTCCAGAATGCGCCACAATGTCCAATTCCGCTCCAAACGTGCCTAGACCTGAAAACATACATAAAAGACTCCAAAACATAATAAAAGACTCGATAAATAAGACATATACCATGGTTAAAATCCCTAAAATCCATGGTATATCAACTCCCCCACACTTAGCTTTTGCTTGCCCTCAAGCAAACAGAAGACCAAGATCAGGAGAAGAAGTTTGAAAACTTCAGAAACTCGTTTCATCGTAGGAGCACCACAACCAGATTCGCCTTAGTAAGCCACATGAAAATGGATCTGCAGACATCAAGACCAACATATACTTTCCCCACACTTATCAACTATCCTGAGTAAACTCCACAATCACATTCAAAGCATCCAAATTCACCATACTGACTTCTATAAGCTATTAAGTGCGGTCTCACCTATGGGGTATCAATCAAAGAACACATGGACTCTTACTCTGTTAGCATCTGACCACTCAACTGTTGCTTCTGGTCCCTTTCTTCTCTTTTCCCTTCCTTAGCACTGATTTTTCTCCACTGGGTATCATTTTATTTTTTCTATCAGTGCTCTTCCCTTACTGGGGCATACTTTGGACATGTTTCCATGGATGCACAGGAGGTAATAGGGGTCTCTACCACTCCCGCGACCACTTCGAAGCTACTAGCTTATCCTCAGTTTATCTCTTTTTTTTTTTACTTTCAAGGAACGAGAGAAGGGAACCATAGTCAGACAGGTTTACAAGCTGTGCAAGAACCAACAGAGGAATCCGACTCAAAGTATACCAAGCCCATATAAGAGAAAATTAAGTCAAGTAATGGATTCTCTGAATACCTGAAGTGATATGGGTGTCCTCAGTAGGCTGGTCTGTGTTGGGTTTTCTAATAGTCATAGATCATCTGCAAATCATCCAATGGTCACTTAAGTTCGTGCAAATGTGGTAATCTCCTAAAAAAGTCCTTGTTTCCTACTCAATTTGACTCAATAAAACAGATTTTTGACTGACTCTAAGAAAACAGAAGGCTGCGTCAGTAGCTACCTCCCCCACACTTGAAACACACTGTCCCCAGTGATGTCAAGCTTAGGCTCGGTGAGAAAAGAAATAGGAATGAAAACAAACCGAAAAAGGGTCAGAACACTGACCTGTCGTCGGCCTGTGTCGATCGATGCCACTAGGGTGTCGATCGATGCTAGGCGATTATGCCCACATTTATGTAAATAACCGGTGTCTGAACCGAAATAGAATCGGCAAATCGTAAATCGCATATGTGTCGACCGACACAAAGGATGTGTCGATCGATGCAATGCGATTCTACCTGTTTCTCACGCTTCTGAACACACAAAAATAGAAAATCAAAAACACCAAATCAAAACGAAAAATGAAAACAAAAACAAACCTAACAGTGGGTTGCCTCCCACTCAGCGCTTGTTTAAAGTCAATAGCTTGACTATGGAAAAGAGATCGTACTTATGGGGGATTCAACAGAGACTTGGAGTGTCTCTGTGAATGTCTCTTCATCCAAGGTGGCGTATAAGCATTCGGATCATGAGATCTTCCAAGGAAAAAGTGAACAGAACCAGGGCGGGAGCGAAGCTTGGATGGGATACTGCGTTTTCCTGCATTCACAGTTGATGGATTAGGAGGTTTGAGTTTAGAAGATCCATACCTTTGCTTTGGTGGAAGAGAGAAATCTGGAGCTTTCTGCTTAAGAGCAGTTGCAGGATCTGAAGATGTTAGAGCAAGTTCAGAAGGAACTGCCATCTTCTCTTCTCCAATAGGAATCTCTGGTTCCACTTCCACACTGAAGCTCTGTCCATCGTTGGTGGATTTGTTCAGCTTATCCATCTTGAACTGCAAAGGATTGTCTCCCAGGTGGAGATCAATTAGACCACGTCTCACATCAATCACTGCGCCCGCAGTAGCTAAGAAGGATCTACCAAGCAGTAGGGGATCGTCCGGTTCAACCGCATATTTCAGTACCACAAAGTCTGTTGGAATTAAGTAGTTCCCAACTCTGACATGAACGTCCTCAAGAACCCCTTCTGGAAACCTCTTTGATCGATCAGCTAGGATAAGAGAGATCCTAGTAGGGTGGAAATCCATCAGTCCTAATCTCACAGCCACAGAGTATGGCATGAGATTCACACTAGATCCTAAGTCACAAAGAGAATGCTTGAATCTGTCCTTAGAGATGGAACAGTCTACCACAAAGGCTCATGGGTCTGGAAGCTTCTCTAAAATCTGAATCAGTTGCTTCTCCATCACTCTTATGCAGTTAGCTTCGTCTAGCTCTTGTAAAGATAACTTAGGAGGCTTAGAATGTGGTACAAAAGGCTCACAGACTAGTTCAAGAACTGTTGCAGGATTCTGGTCTCGTCTGGGATCTGTGTCGACCGATGCACGATGTGTGTCGATCGACACAAGGCGATTTCGAGCAATTTCATCAGACGTATCGGGACTGTGTCGATCGATGCATGAGTTGTGTCGATCGATGCATGTCTCAGACAGACAGAATTCGCCCAGAAAATCCAAGATTATGCTCTCTTCTTCTTCCAGCAAGTCAATCTAATCTCCTATGATCACAACATTAACGTAATGCTTCTGTTCAGCTTTCCCAGCTCCATTTTTCCTTTGCATTGCTTGAGATGTCTGTTGGATTTGAACATCTAGCTTCTTCACATGAGTGCTCAAGGATTCAAAATTCCCATTCAGATCTTCATACACAGCATCCAACTTCTTGTTGAAGTCCACAGTAGTCTTAGTTTGCCCCTCTAGAAAGTGCTACATCATGGCTTCCATCTTGCTCTCATGAGCACTAGCAGCAGGAGGTGTATGATAGGAGGATGATCCATAAGTCCTTTGATAAGAATTACCTTGCTGATTTCCAAACCTATTTCCTTGAAATCCAGAGCCACTGATGTAGTTCACATCCTCTTCTTGGTTGTCTTTTTCAGCTTCAAACATCTCAACATCCTGAGCAAATTGGACAACTTTCTTTGCAGTCAATAAATTGTGAACATTTTCCAACTTATTCCTGATATCAGTAATTTCCAGATTGTCGATCTTTCCACCAGACTCTTTCCTTCTTCTATCAGCATTCTTGGTGCTATTGCTGCTTACCAAGTTGTCAATTAGCACTCTAGCCTGCTCAGGAGTCCTTGTATTGAAATTACCATTGCTGGCATTATCCAATGCAGACTGATAATGGAAATCAATGCCTCTGAAGAATATGCCCAGCAGCATCACTTCAGAGAATCCATGATGAGGACAGTCACGTTGGTACTTCTTGAACATCATCCAAGCAGACTTAAGAGGCTCTGTAGGACCTTGGGTGAAGGTGAGAATATCTTGTCTCGACTGATCAGAGCGAGCATCATCATAAAATTGCCTCAAGAACTCTCTCTTCACAGCATCCCAAGTAGTAAACTTCCCAGTTGGAAGTTGTTTCAGCCAAGCTGCAGCCTCTCCAGCGAGAGAATAGGGGAAAAGCTTGAGATACAGATAGCCATAGTTTCATTATACTTCATTCCAGTGATGAAGTCCTCAAAGTCATCAATGTGATCCATCGGTTGCTCGTGTGGGAGACCATGGAAAGGATTCTGCCTCAGAAGAGAGTAGTAGACAGTCTTGATCTCAAAATCATTCCTCTCAAAGCCAGGAGGTACAATTGCTGACCGGTTAGCATAAAACTCATCCGGTCGGTTGTAGTCAGCAAGAGTCCTATCATTAGCAGGAGGATTAACCATCTGCCCTTGACCTTCAGGTTCAGGATTAGGGATCACACGTCCCTCAGCATCAATCCTTAGCCCAACATCATTGTACGGGTTGTTCTGTTGGTCTCTCAGAACACCCTGAGCATCAGGTCTCAAAATCAAAGGCACCTGATTAACGTTCGCCATCTTAGCCTTCTTCTGAGCTTTTCTGTTATCTCTCTCTATCTTAGCAAGCTCTTTAAGTTTGAGATTCACGAGCTCCTTATCCGAATTACTTCGCAAGTCGTGATCAGACTTAAATTGATCTGTTTACGCAGATGTGTCGATCGATGCAGCGAGAGCGTCGATCGATGCAGAGCGCAAAGACGTGACGATCGACACACAGGACCGTGTCGATCGATGCAGTGCGATTACAGGCGTACCTCAAATGCAAGAAAAATAAAAATTAGTAACCAAAAACAAAAACGAAAAAACCTAGTCTAAACCCTAAGTTCAAATCTATCGAAGAATCAAAAGAGTCCCCGGCAACGGCGCCAAAAACTTGATACGATCAGAGTTTTAATCCCTAGATCTACACTGCAAGTGCACAGACGTGAACCAGTAGTATATAGGGTATCGAATCCACAGAGACTCAAGACTCTTGCGATAGATTATTGAATTTCAGGTTAAGCTAGGTAAAACAATAGTGAAAGCTGTAAATCAGAACAGAAAAGTAAATCAAGTGGTTTGTAAGCAATCAGGCAAAACGTTAGGTCAAGGGAGTTCTCAGGAAATCAGGAACACAGGCTAATCAATCAATCATGATCTAATTAAGAACTGTTCTAGAACTAAAATCACGGAATTATAACAGACCAACTTTCGTTGCGAATATTATCTATGTCTAACAACCTAGAAAACCAACTTTCGTTGCGAATCCTAGAGTTCTAAACAAGCATTAATCTCATGTTCTTTCGTTTACAATTCCTCTAAACCAAATTTCTTTGCAGATAGTCAAATTGCTCATCTAAGTTCTTTCTAGTTAATTAATCAACTTTGGTTGCAGAAATCAACCTATCATCAATAATCTAAGCGGCCAATTAAGAGTAAGCATTAAGAACAACCCTAGATGAAGAACTAGAAAGATATGAATCCCTACAGATTGATCAACCTATAATTCCATGAAATACCTTATGAGAATCCCTAAACCTAACTGGTAAACTACTCAGACATGATCAATGAAACAGAAATCATAATGAATAGAAAACCAAATAGCATATAATAGAATAGAAAACTGGGGTTCGAAATCTCTTCTGTGTCGAGTACAAGATCAGCCCCTCAATCTATCGAAGTAAAATAATGCGTAGTAAAAGCGTAGCCTAAACAATGGCTTAAAATCCCTAATATAATGATCTAAACTCGGCTGGGCAAAAGTGCAATTTCCATATTCTTCATTAACTCGCCGAGAAAAGCCTTACTCGCGTCTGTGTCGATCGATGCACAGGTTGTTTCGATCGACACAAGTCTGTGAAATCGACAGTGAACTCTTTCTCTCGGGTAAATGCTCCAAAATGCTCCAGAATGCGCCACAATGTCCAATTCCGCTACAAACGTGTCTAGACCTGAAAACATACATAAAAGACTCTAAAACATAATAAAAGACTCGATAAATAAGACATATACCATGGTTAAAATCCCTAAAATCCATGGTATATCAGTCGGCTGAGTAGAAATTGCTAGGGTTTTGGTTTAAGACTATCGATTGCATCTTGCTTTGTTTCATTGCCTACCTTTGATTCATATTAGTTTTGTTTGTCCTGTTTCATTGCTCCATTAGCAGTTCTTGTCATTGCATATTTGTATCTGAAAACCAATTAATAGAGAAGAAGAAGATTGTTTCATTGTTTCCATTTATTTGTTGACGGCTGCATCATCTCCTTAGATCACATGCTAGGGTTTTGTTGTTCTGCTTTGTTTTGTGCTCAAAATTTCTCTAGTTTCTTAAGTTGCTGAGTCTCTGCATTGTTAGTCTTGTTTTCCTTTTTTCTTACACTCCTGCAAAGTTAGAAAAAATAGAAATATCAGAGGTTGAAAATCCGGCCAGCTTGAGTAAAAGGGCAATTTGCTAGTTTTACTTCTCGCACTTCTTGAATTTTTCCTTTTATCTTCGTCGATTACCTTTGAACCTGGTGTGTTGTTGTCAACCAGGAAACACAGGTAACATGGGAGAAGAAGCTCAACCTGTTAATAGGGTTCAGCTTCTCGTTGCCATACAAGCCTTGGGAGCAAGGATAGATCGGCTAGAACAGCCCACACCAGCTCAAGTACCACCAGCTCCTATACCACCGGGTCCTTTACCACCAGCTCCTATACAGCCACAAAGAGGTGTTGTTAGGAGAGCCAACCACCAACCAGTCCAAGACGACACTGGTGATGATATGCCAGACATGGAAGGTGGTCCTCCACCTGCCCTAACTTCAATCAACATCCTAGAGGGCAGTACAATCGAGGACAATAGGATGATCACGCAAGAGCAGGAAGCAAAGACATTAAGTTGACTGCACCTACATTTGCTGGGAGGGTTAATCCAGATGCCTACCTTGATTGAGAGAGGCGTATGGAATATATCTTCGAGTACCACAACTACTCTGAAGCTCGAAAGGTGTCATTAGCTGCTGCACAGCTCACAGAGAATGCACTAACTTGGTAGCGCAGAGATGTTAATGATAGAAGAAGGCACAAACATGGTCAAATAAGTACTCGGGAAGACATGAGGCATAAATTGAGGAAGAGATATGTTCTTACTTACTATCACAGGTGATGAGGACATCAGCTTGGCCGACACTGAGTTCGACGAGCAAGACGGACCAGGCTCTACCAAGAAGGTGGCCGAACTGTTCCCGACCATGCGAGATGTACCAAGGACGCGTTCGGGACAGCGACAGATACAAGCCGAATTCAACAATGCCATGAAGCAGCTGATCTCGAGGACAAGCCTAGAAGACATCACGACCCAGCTAGGCCATCTCGACCAAGGACAACCTGTCCTAAACCAGTTGGCCCGGAGGATGATCCATACTGAAGCTGACGGCCCATTTGAGCAGACCACGCCCTGGCCCATACTCCGGACGCACGGACCGACCATGATCTTCTGCATCGAGCCAGATGATTCTTTGACCGGTCTGCCTCTGGGATAAAGATCATACTCTTTTTCCCTTGTGAAGTTTTATCCCAAATGGGTTTTCTTCACAAGGTTTTTAACGAGGTGATCCGAGGCCCATTCATTAGAGAGACAGACCGGCCTCTTCTCTATTTTCGACCAAGACTTTCCTTTTTCGTTTTAAGTCTTATTTCTTTTGTTTTTCTTAGTATTTTTCGATGTCCCACTGTTCTTTTGGCCCATTTGCTTTCAGTTGTAGTTACTTAAACACTCTTTTGGTTTTATGAGACATTAAACAAGATTAAACCTAAAAACCTAGTGTTTAGCCTCGACGGCGCAAATCTCTTTCTTCTCGTGCGGCTTCCCCTTGAAGATCGAAGACTTGTATCTTGTTCCTGCTCTCTTGTGACTAGTTCGTGCTCTCTGTTCATTCACTTCATCAATCCATCCATTGACTAAGCTGAGAGTTCCTTCGGCCAGCAGCTTTGTCCCACGCTTCCATCTCTGTCTCTCTCGCGGCCACAGTCATCTCGTCTCACTCCATCACTCATCACGCCTCCATAGCATCTCACATCATCTGGTATCAGAGCTTTAAAGCTCCTGACTAGTCTGGTTATTTCTTCTCCCTTTGTTTAGTTTCAGTTTTTGTTTTTCTTTGTTCTCTTAAAACCGAAAAAATCAAAAAAGGGTTAGGTTGTTAGTGTTTCGGTCAATCTGAATTTGAATCTGAATTTGGGTTGCTAGTAGTTGCTGTTTGTTTACTGTTGAGTGTTCTGGCTTCTGTTGTGTTACTTTTAAAATTTGAAAGTCAAAAAAAAAATTGTTTGAATCGATCTTAGGTTGTGTTAGGAAGCCGGCCACTAGGTTTATACCTCTAGCGATTGTGCTTAGGGCTGTAATCCCCTGTTACGACTTCTTGTTCTCTGCTTCTTGTAATTCTGTTGCTAATTATTATTTTGGCTTTGTTGCATTGTGTTCTATTAGCAAGAGGAAGTAGACTAAGAACTCGGCTGCTAGGTTGTTTTGGTTAGGGCCGGCCGCGACTAGTTTAGGGTTTTCCCTTTGCGGTTTGACTTGCGGTTTGGTTGTTTGGTTATTGATCTGAATTAATTGCATTTTGTTTCATTCCTGTTTTGGTTTAGTAATTGCTTTCGGTTTATTAGTCAAAAAAAAGATTTGGTTTTGTTTGTTTTCTTTCCGATTTGGTTGCATTTGTTTGTCCTTTAAGTTCTGTCCGTTTCTCTTCTTTGGTACGTTTGATCTGTTGTTTAAGTGCGCAGAGATTAAGGACAGAAGAACTAAACCAGCAAGGCTTTCCCACTGACCTCACTCAGATCTTAGCTGCTATCCAGACGATCGGAGCCCGACTGGACCGTTTGGAACGTCTCGGTGGACATCAGCCGCGGCCGGACGAACAGCAACCTTGGCTCTGCGCTTTTCAGCCTCGGCCAGGAGAGCATCAGCACGGACCAAAGGCGCCACATCCCCGGAACGACCAGCAACGTCGACCAGTACAGCGCCGTGGACGAGTTGAACGACCCGGACGCTTCCAAGACGTCCAACTGGACGATACGGATGACGATGCGGATGAGTTTGCGGGACGGACGTCACGGACCGCGACCCCCATACCAACGTGACCCTAATCACCGTTGACGCATACAAGAACCAGAGGTACAACGTCCATATCCTAATGACATCAAGCTAAAGCCTCCTATTTTTGCAGGAAAAGTGGACCCGGAGGCATATCTAGACTGGGAGCGGAGGATGGAGCATATCTTTGACCATTACAGATATCCCGAAGCCAGGAAGATATCCCTAGCAGTGGCCTAATTCACAGGACATTGTTGGTACTGGATTTCCCTCTAGGAAATCCGGCCCGTTAACAAACAAGGCAAAGGCCCGTATCCACGAGCCCGTTCCAGGATCAAAGACGAAGAGACGAGCCGATCCGATCGTTGGGCCCAAACGAATGACACTTAGACAAGGCCCAAGCGACGCTGAAGTAAGAAGCGATCGAGCTCGATCTCGGCGGGAGACGACGTGGAGATAGAGCGACTCGGTCTTTTCCAGTTCAACTGATCCGCGAGAATCACGGGGATCGTTACGAAGGAGAGGCCGAAATATCGGAACGGAGAGGTCAGGGTCGAGACTATTTAAAAGAAGAAGTGGCGACTCATTCAAGACATTCCAACCCTAACTTAGAACATTTTGACTAGATAGCTCGATCATCGTACTTTGTACTCTCTTTTCGATTGTGTTTGTTCTATCTCGACGATCAATCTCAATAAAGTCTTTGATTCATAGGAAACTATACCATTTCTATATCCTAAAGTCAAAATCCACGAATACAAATTCTTAGTGTGAATCCCGGATCTCACATTTGGCGCCGACTGTGGGGACATCTATTGTTTTCCTGTCTTAAGAATCAGATCTTAGATCCGATAGATCGAGATGAATCCCGACCAATCTGGCTCTCCCAGCGCCACACCACCGGTTGACCACCCTCAAACGGTCGACAACGTTCCTCAGAACACACCGGGGTAAGGATCATGGGTCAGACCGATGGAGTGTTGACGAGTTCTGTCTCAGTCTCCACGACCTCGGCACCAGCCGGCTCAGTCGCTCAAACAATCGCGACGAGCCAAACTCCGACAAATGTTTTGTCAGGAAATAACGATCCGAGCAGAAACTGGGTATGGATGAGAAGTGATTCGATTCCCACCCCTGGAGGCGGATCTGGAACAACCAGACCCAATTCGCCACTTCCTTCTGCTCCACAGAGACAAGGGCCAAATGATCTTGCCGAAATCCGTTCGATGTTAAGCCTATTGGTAGATCGAACGAGAAATAATGAGGCGAGCGCAAGGGCCCAAGAGATCGCAAATCGCTCTCTGGCCGCGCAACTCGACGAACAGGAAAGGCGCATTAACGCCCGTCTTGAAGAGCTCGCCATCCAAAACCAGGGGGGAGATCAACACACGATCCACGAACTCCCATAAGTCCCCCACCGTGCACACGCTTGGACTTCTCCCGGGTAGTAACTCCACCGGGAACGTCGGGGAATTTCACCAGTACGTAAAATAGCGGTTTTCGCCCTATAATGACGCCCATCGCGACTCCGACCCTATTCGGTTCGAACTCGGCGATCACAGATCCAACCGGATGGGGTAGTCGACCATTACCCGGGCCACCACCTTTCCCGAGTAGTTCGAATATCCGGCCGAGGCAACTAGGAGGCTCTGCCTTCGCCTCGAGCTCAGGACCCGCCAACGGGTCAAATACGGTACATTTCCGAACGCCGCATGTCGGCCAGACGGGATCGTTTCCAACAATCGATCTCCTCGACCCCACTTTCCCTGGACAAATGTCTAATCAAGCACAAGCCCAGTTCGCACCTACGACGGGCGACGACCACGATATGCTTAGGCAGTATATTGAACAAGCTAAGGCTCAGTTCGTCAGTCTGAGCTCCAAAGTTCACATGGCGACAAGCGCGGCACCTGACATCGATCGAGTGATCGAAGAAACGCGACAAACGCCGTTCACAGACCGGATCGCCTTCGCGAGAATCCGAGAAATCAAGAAAACTAAATTTCCGGAATTCTCCGGGAAGTCAGACCCTAAAGCCCATATCAGGGCATTTCGATTAGCGATGGCAAGGGTATACCTTACCGACGAGGAAAGAGAGCCGACTTTCTGCAGGCTCTTCGCCGAAAACCTATCGGGCTCCGCCCTAGAATGGTTTGCCGGACTGGAGGAAAGGTCCATCGACAATTTCACCCAGTTCGTGACGGCTTTCCTCAAACAATACTCCATCTTTATCGAGGAAAAGACTACCGAGTCAGCTCTATTTGGCGTCTCCCAAAAACCGGACGAATCACTTCGCTCGTACATCGACCGATTTAAGGAAATAAAATCCAAAATCGCAAACCCACGAGACGAAGTAGCCATAGAAGCGCTGCGACGTGGACTGTGGTATTCAACCAGATTCCGCGAGGAAATAACAGTCCGCGAACCACAAACACTCGATGACGCCCTTCATCGCGCATCGGCCTTCGCTCGCCTCGAGGACGAAACCACGACCCTCAGAGAAAAGCACCGAAAAGAAAAGAACCCTTCGGGCTCGCAGAACTCAAACTCGAAAAAGGATTCCCGAAAATCAGGGAAGGTCAATGCGGTCGAGAGCCCGAAGAGCTCGAAGAAATTTGAGTTCGACAAGGAAAAATTCTGTGAGTTTCACAACAAAAGGGGACACTCGACCGAAGATTGCTATACTCGAGCTAAAGCCGAGGCTCAAAAGCGAGAGTCCGAAAGCAAACAAGATTCCGAAGTCGAGGAGGAAACTCCGTCCGACAAAAAGGAAAGTAAACAGACCAAAGAGTCAAACACCAAGAGGCCTTCTCAGAATAAACGAGAACGGACAAAAGAGCCGGAATATCCCGAAACACTTCCTCAAGGGTCACAGAAGCGAGTTGAGTTTATTCTTGGCGAGCTCAGCCTGAGCGGCACCCCGAAGGGGTCGGCGTTCTCCCCACCTCCGGCTCCCTTTAAGAGTTTGCGCTCACGAATCAATCTCCCTCGTATCTGCGGGGGGGGGGGGGGGGGGGGTGTACGGGCTATACCCCCCAAACGAATCGACTTCATCTTCGGTGGCTCCAAGCTTTGCCGTGACTCGGTCAATTCAATCAAAGCTCTTCAAAGAAGAGTCGAAACTATCAAGGGGGGGAGAATCCCAATGATAGGTCCAGACCACGAGATCACTTTCCACGAGAGCGAGACAAGCAATCTCGACAAACCACACGACGACGCTCTCCTCGTTTGTCTAGTAGTGGGAGATGTCGAACTCTCAAGAATAATGATTGACACATGAAGTTCGGTAGATGTCATCTTTTACGATGCATTCAAAAAGATGGACTTCAACGACTCCGAGATCGTGGAAGAAAAGACACCACTAGTAGGGTTTGCTGGCGAAACAACGTACTCGATGGGCTCTGTCTTCGCCCCGGTAATCGCTGGAGGAGTCCGAAGAATGACAGAGTTCGTCATAGTAGATCGGCCAGCTCCCTATAACGCTATTCTAGGTCGACCATGGATATACGACACGAAAGCGGTACCATCGACCTACCATCAATGCGTAAAATTCCCAACTCCTAAAGGGGTAAAAACCGTGTACGGAAGTCAAAATATTTCTCGCCACTGCTACATGAACGGATACAAGCAGATTGAGAAATCCCCTGCGTAGCAATTACAGAAAGGGGACGAGCTCGCCACCATGCAGACCAAAAGGTCGAACGACCCGAGTCAAATAGGACCTCCAAAGGACCTCACGGTCCAAGTTTGCATAGACGATGCTCATCCCGAAAGACTCGTTGGCATTGGAATCGACCTATCAGAGCCAGTCAAAAACGAACTGATCCCTTTCCTTAAACAAAACGTCGACTCCTTTGCCTGGTCTTCAGCAGACATGAAAGGGATCAACATCGACGTTACCAGCCACGAGCTGAATGTCGACCCAACCTACAAACCGGTAAGACAGAAACGTCGAAAACTAGGCCCGGAACGAGCTCAAGCCGTCAATGACGAGGTCGATCGATTGTTAAAAATCGGATCGATCAAAGAGGTAAAATACCCCGACTGGCTTGCGAACCCTGTAGTGGTCAAGAAAAAGAACGGGAAGTGGAGAGTCTGCGTAGATTTCACAGATCTCAACAAAGCATGTCCGAAGGACAGCTTCCCACTCCCACACATCGACCGGTTGGTCGAAGCCACCGCCGGACACCAGCTACTATCCTTCATGGACGCTTTCTCGGGGTACGATCAAATATTAATGAACCCCGAGGACCAAGAAAAGACTTTGTTCATAACTGATCGAGGCACATACTGCTACAAAGTCATGCCCTTCGGACTAAAAAACGCAGGAGCAACTTACCAACGCCTCGTCAACAAGATGTTTTCAGGACTCCTAGGCAAAACCATGGAAGTCTACATCGACGATATGCTGGTCAAATCTTCCAGGTATGAGGATCACATCCCACAGCTAAAGAATGTTTTATCAAAACACAAAGTGCAAGGTACTGCGTCACACAAGGAGAGCTCTTCAAAAGGAGTCTCTCCGGACCTTACCTTAAATGTCTTAACAAAAAGCAAGCCCTAGCCGTGATTACACAAGCACACGACGGATCCTGCGGAAGCCATTCCGGAGGACGAGCATTGGCCGTGCGAATCAAAAGGCAAGGCTATTTTTGGCCGACAATGGCCACCGAATGCGAGTCCTTCTCCAACAAATGCGACAAGTGCCAAAAGCACGCCCCAATTATCCACCAAGCCTCGGAGAAACTCTCCTCTATCTCATCGCCATACCCATTCATGCGATACGGAATGGACATTGTGGGGCCCCTAGTCGCATCTGGAAAAAAGAAAGCTGTGGATCCTAAAACCCACACTCAGTTTTTAGAGTATTTAGATGAGCTGATTTGCAAAGTAGATGGGCTAGATTCTTGGTCAAACACAATCAAGAAGCTAAACAATGATGAAGAATGGATTTGTATTGATTTGGAGGAATGAACAGCAAGAATTCAAGCTATAGAGCGATTACAAAGTCTTGGTGCTAAGTTGGAATAATAACCAATAATCGGGTCCCTTTCCCAGCTGCCGAAGCCTTCTCTTATAGTCCTTCTCTTCGCAACTACTTTCCTCAGTTTGCGGAGTCGGCTTCAACAGTACGCGAGATTTCTGGGATTGCGTGCTCCAACTGCTCCTCCTTCTTCGGCGGCCAGTTACCAACGGATCGGCTCCTCGTCTGTCGAGCTATACTCCGAAGTCGGAGCTTTCCTTAATGGATTGGGCTTTTGACTGTGAATGCGTCGGGCCTTTATCCGCTGTCCAGCTGGATTCACTGTGGTGGATTTTGGCCCAAACATTTTCCCCCCAGCCTTTTAAGCGGGTTCCCGAGCTTTGAAAGGTGAGATCTTCTCGGATAAGGCCCACAGTCTTCTTGGATAAGGCCGGATCTTAGCAGTTAGGATTGCGTCGAAGATTCTGGACGCTTCGTCTTTTCGCATGCACCGTTGGATGGTGCGCAGAAAGAAATCCCGCCAAAACGAACGGACAAGATGAGCGCGTGACATTGACTGTGCGCGTCCGCGACACGTGGGAAAGATTCTCGCGTGATTTGACGGTTGCGGTACGCGAGACTTGAAAGATTTTACGGAGTCCCGAGGTGGCGTAATTATGACGTCTTTATAACCCACCTCCTCGTGAACCCACTCTCCAATACACAACCGCCGTTCGCAAGGTAACTTCTCCACTTCTCTTTTATAGCGATTACTCCCCTCTCTCTGCTTCTATTTCTCTCTCTCTTCTGTAGTTTCTCTCTTCCCTGTTTGCGAGAGAGAACTATTTTCCTTTGATATGTCGAAATCAAGCTTGGTTAGGGTTAAAAAGGAGAAACAGGTCGCTGAAGAAGAGGAGTTTGAGCATCCCATTCCGACTACGAAGGCGGAGGACATCGAAGCCCTGTACTCTTCGCATGGTGTACCGAGGTCGGTGGAGCTGAGGCTTCTCGATCCCGGAGAGACGCCGGAGTCGGTTAGACCGGGTTATTGTTGTGCTTACAAGGCTTATTTCGAGAAGTGCAACCTGATTTTTCCGATTCCTCAGCTCGTGTTGGACGTGATTGGCGAGCTTGGGATAGCGCTCCCGCAGCTGACACCAAATTTCATCCGCTACCTCATCGGCCTGTTGGTTAGGGCTCGAGAGGAGGGGATTCCATTCGACCTGTCTGTTCTTCACGACTTGTGTTCGATCAAACATAACTCGGCGACGGGGCTTTTCTACCTTTCTCCTCGGCGGAGTTTGGCGATTCTGGTGGCTGTGCCAAACCGGGAGGATCGTTGGAGAGAGCATCCCTTTTGGTTCAAACTTGACCATCATTCGATTGGGGATTACGACCCCTCTAGAGTCGCGACCTCGTGGTCGGAGTCTATTGGTTAGGGATAGCGTTTTTAGCTAGCTTTTGCATGTCGATTTTTTCAGGAGTATCTGAACTTTTTTTGTTTGTTTTCAGAGATCCCGGAGAGGTACGGAATAACCCCTGCAATCAGAAGGCTAGCGGCTACCCTAAGCTCCAGAGACGTGCTCTGGTCGTCGTTCTCGGTTGACAGAGTTAGGCGCGCACTCGAGCTCCCGGAGGCGATCGAGCCGTTGGAGGTTCGTCCTGCCCCAATTCTTCTTGGTGAGTGTATGCATAAACGCCGAAACATTTTTCTTTACACGAATATTCTGTTTACGCTCCGAGTGCTAATCCTTGACCGTTTCGTTTCGCAGCTTCCCGAGAGTACTCGCCTTCCGACGCTGCTTCGTCAAGCACAACCCAGACAAAGAAGAAGATGAGGAGACGTCCCACTGTCCGAGAGTCATCCAAGAGGCCTTCCGAAAAGGCGTCGTCTGGCGGGTATGCGCCCATCCGTGCTGGCCAACTGAGCGATGCCCTGACTGGCGCGATTAACGATGGGAGGTCTGGAGGTGTTCTACCGCCGCCTCCGCGTCGGGACTCGGAGCCTGGGAAGGGCCCGGAGGCTGCACGCCCCGACCAAGTGATCAACCTGAGTTACAGGACCACCGGAAGTGATTCCTCGGTGCAGCCTTCGAACAAGAAGCCTCGATATGAAAAGGAGGCAGCTGTTGGGTCGGGCTCGTCACATGCTCTGGGGTCCAAGCCGTTTCATTGGAAGTTTGACCACACGAAGGACTTCCCGGTCACGGATGACCCTGAAGGACTCGCTCATCTGCTCCGTCATTGCAAGGCTGCTGGATGCTCGCTCCCTTCGGTGAAAAACCTGATAGGCCGGGAGCTGTACGTCAGGGCAATGACTGCCAAAGGAAAGGTATCTTCGAGTCTTTGCTTCTCCTTTCTCTTTCTGGTTTTTAACGTTTTTTTTTTTGTTTCAGTCCTTGGAGGCGGACAATCAGCTTGTGGCCTTCTATGAGCAGAACCTCAGGAGTGTCCCTCGACGGGAAGAGCTCGAGCAGGCTCAGAGCGTTGTGCATCAGTTGTCTGCGAGCCTCAAGAGTTGCCAGGAAGAAGTGAAGCTTATCGATGCTCAGCTAAGCGTCGTGACGCCGTAGAGAGGACGGTTACTCTGGAGCAGAAGGTCAAGGAACTCCTTGAGAAGGCGGAGGGTGCGGTTCGCTCGGCCAGGCATGACGGGATGAGGGTAAGGGACGGTCATTACCGTGACATGTTCGAAGCTCACAAGGACAAGTTCGAGAGGAAGAAGAAGGAGACGGACTGCGAGATGAAGGTCCAAGAGGTGGAGGCCAATATTGAGCTGATAAACCTTCTGCAAAGCGGGGTGACTACTATCGAGGAGGAGCTTCCCAAGCTGTTGGAGCAGAGGGAGACTTTTGCGAAGGAGTTCGAGGCCGCGCAGGTGTTTGACTTCTCTCTGAGCGCCGAGCTTCGTGCTATTCCTCAGATCTCCGAGGACTCAGTGATGCGCGTGGCTCGCTCCGCAGGCTTCAACGAGTTTGGCTCGAATGCTGAGATGATGGCGGGTCCTGCGAGTACCGGAGCGACCAAGGCGGCGGAGATCGGAGTCCAAGAGCAACAAGGTGATGAAGGCGAGAAGGCTGGTGTTGAGGAGCTGGGCTGATGGCTGCTCCTTAGAAAATTTAAATTTCTGTTTTTTTTTTTGGAATTCCCTAAAGCCCCCTTCTGGGCTAAAGTTGAACTCTTTTACTTTGCTTTTGGTGTTGCCTGGGAGGGCTTTTATCCATAACTCTGTTTGGCTCGGGTGAGCCTTTTAATGCACGCTTTTGTGTTTATGTTTTTGTTCGAGTTTGGATCTTCTTAGCAAAATATCGAGGTTCGGTTATGCGCTGTAAGTTTGCATGTTGAACCTTCGAGTCGCTGGGTAGAACTCTCTACTTTTGTTGCTTAGTCTGGCCAGACGTTTCTTGTGTTTGGGAGTTCATTTCGCGACTTTGAGCCCTTTAGTTTACCGTGGTTTGAATACCTGTTTGACCCGTGCAAAGTCGTTTAGGGTTTATTTCCAAGTTTGTTTACGGATGCTGGGCTTTGGAGGATTACTCTGGAAGGGTTCCTTTTACGGTTCGCGGAATACTTAAGGTTTTAAGACTTAGTATGTTTGCGATCTATGTTCGCAGCCCAAGTCTGCTGTGTGGACTCGGAGCGACGCGTGGTGTTGAACTTGTACTAAGTAAAGCTTGCGTAAAGTTTAGACTTTGTTTACTTGGCGGTCTTTCACGCTTGTAATTGCCAAGGTTTTAAGACTTGGTGAGTTTGCAATAACATGTCAACTGTTAAGAGAGTTTCATTAATGTATGCTTCGGAGTTTACGTTGATGTATTGGGTGATAACCCTGTACTCCCCCCCCCTGAAAAACGAAAAGGAAGAGAGAGGATTTTTGGGTTTTTGGGTGGAGTGGCTGCACTCGAAGTTCGAGCTGCCTACGTACCCCGCCAAGGGATCAAGCCTAACGTAGTTCGATTATTGTGAGCACTCATGAATGGTATAGCTTGAGGTTCATGACGTTCCATGGCCTCTTCACGGGTACTCCGTTTTTGTGTTTCGTGAGCTTGTAGACGCCGTCCCGAATTATCTCGGTGACTTGGTATGGGCCTTCCCAGTTCGTCCCGAGTTTACCGGCGCCTGGCTCTTTAGTGTTTGAATAGACCTTGCGCAGCACTAAGTCTCCCACGTTAAACCTCCGAGGTCGGACTCTGGAGTTATAGTAGCGGGAGGCTGCTTGCTGGTAATTTTGCATTCTTATCAGCGCTTGGTCGCGTTGTTCCTCGATCATGTCTAGACGATCTCGGAGCATCTGTTCGTTGAGTTCCTCGTGTCTGGGACTTAAGGTCCGTCTGATAGTCGGAACTGATACCTCTGCGGGGACCACTGCCTCCATTCCGTAAGCCAACGAAAATGGAGTCTCGCCGGTCGCGCTGTGAGGTGTGGTGCGGGAAGCCCATAGGACTCCCGGTAGTTCCTCAGACCACGCTGATTTTTTAGCGTCGAGTCTTTTCTTGAGGTTACTTAGTAAAGTTTTGTTCGCAGCTTCTGCCTGACCGTTTCCCTGGGGGTATCTTGGAGTAGATGTGGTCAGGCGTATCTTCCAGGTCTTACAAAAATTTCTGAAAGCCCTTGAGATGAACTGAGAACCGTTATCTGTTACTATTTCGTAGGGGAGTCCGTGTCGGCAGACTATGTGCTCCCAGATGAAGTGTTGTACTTCGATTTCGGTGGTTTGCTGGTAGGCTTTAGCCTCTATCCACTTGGTGAAATAATCTGTCAAAACCAGGAGGTATTTCAGTTGTTTTGGTCCTGAGGAGTCGAGAGGCCCTACTATGTCCATTGACCACCTCATGAATGGGTATGGTGCAGAGATAGAGGACAATTTCTCCGCAGGCTGGTGAATAATCGGTGCGTGCCTTTGGCATTTATCACACTGCCTGGTGTAGTTCTCGCAATCTGCGATCATAGTCGGCCAGAAAAATCCTTGTCTCTTGATGCGGATGGCTAGGGCCCTTCCTCCGGAGTGGTTACCGCAGGTGCCTTCATGGGTATTGCCCATTACGGCGAGGGCTTCCGCGGCATGCACACATCGCAGGTAAGGTTCTGCGGTGCTACGTTTGAATAGGCAATCGTGGATTATGCAGTATCGGGCGCTTCGGGCTTTAAGCTTCCTGGCTTGCCACTTGTCATCAGGGACTTGGCCGTGTCTGATGTAGCCTAGGATTGGTTCCCTCCAATCCGGCCTGTTCAGGAATTCTGCGTCCGGTTCCTCATTTTCAGGCTCGGATTCCTCCTCCTCAATGGGAGGTTCGGGGATCTGCCGGCCACTACGGAGGCCGATGTCGTAGACTTCGTGGCATTCCGAGGCCGTTTCTGAGGGCGCTCCGGAGTCTGATGCCCCGGATGGGAGTTCGGTCTGACCCGTCTGAGACGGCGCGAGTATATCTGCAGCCTGTGCTTTTAGTGCCACGTCGATACTTGGCTTATCTATCCCTTCCACGGGTATTATTCTTTTGACCTTGGGGTCGGACGTCGAGGCTAAAGCTGCCAGGGCGTCGGCGGAGGAGTTTTCCCCCCGAGGTATCCTTTCGAGTGTGAAATTTTTTAACTGATCTGCTAACTCGTGGGCTACCTTGACGTACGCTTCCATGCGTTCGTCCTTAGTTTCGTACTCGCCGTGATACTGGCTTGTAACCAACTGTGAATCACTAAAGGCGCGTACTTCTTGTGCTCCGACTCCGATTGCGAGTCGGAGTCCAGCTATGAGGGCTTCATACTCGGCCTCATTGTTGGATGCACTGAAGCCAAGTCTGAATGATTGCTCAATTATCTCTCCCGTGGGGGTTACGAGTTTGATTCCTACCCCGGAGCCGTGTTTGGATGAGGCTCCGTCTACATGGAGAGTTCAATGATCGTTTTGATTTTCCAGCTCCGGAACCGTGGGCGGGAGCTCGATAATGAAGTCTGCTAGGACCTGGGCTTTAGCGCTCGTTCTGGTCCGGTACTCGATGTCGTATTCGCTCAATTCGATTGCCCATTTGGCCAGTCGGCCGGATTGGCTCGGACTGTGGAGTATAGTTCGAATAGGTTGTGATGTCATCACTACTATGGCGTGTGATTGGAAGTACGGCCTTAGCTTTCTTGCCGCCATTACTACTGCGAGCGCAAGTTTCTCCATCGCTGGATACCTCGTTTCTGCGTCTATGAGCGTTTTGCTCACGTAGTATATGGGTTTTTTGCTCGTTTTGTTCTTCGCGGACCAAGACTGCGCTAACTGCGGCGGGCGAAGTCGCAATGTAAAGATACAGTGGCTCGCCCTCCGTTGGTTTGGCCAGTATCGGAGGTTCGGTGAGATATTTCTTGAGCTCGTTTAGGGCGTTTTCGCAGCCTTCGTCCCATTGGAACTTCCGATTTCCTTTGAGGAGGTTGTAGAACGGTAAGCATTTGTCCGTAGACCGAGAGATGAAGCGATTTAGAGCTGCTATCCGTCCCGTCAGTCTTTGCACTTCCCTTTTGTTCTTCGGGGAAGGCATTTCCAGGAAGGTCGTTATTTGTTTCGGGTTAGCTTCGATCCCTCGCTCTGTTACAAGGTACCCGAGGAATTCTCCCGAAAGTACTCCGAAAGAGCACTTGGCGGGGTTGAGCTTCATCCCGTACTGGTTTAGGATTTTGAAGCATTCCCGGAGCTGTTCTATGTGGTCACTTTCTCTGGAGGATTTTACGAGCATGTCGTCAATGTAAACCTCCATTGACTTTCCGAGCTGATTGGCAAACATTTTGTTCACCAACCTCTGGTAGGTAGCTCCGGCGTTCTTCAGCCCGAAAGGCATCACCTTGTAGCAGTAGGTCCCACGGTCGGTTATAAAAGCCGTTTTCTCTTGATCCTCTGGGTTCATGAGGATCTGATTGTACCCAGAGAAAGCGTCCATAAAAGACAGCAGTTCGTGTCCGGCGGTGGCTTCCACCAGACGGTCTATATGTGGTAGTGGAAAGCTGTCCTTTGGGCATGCTTTATTCAGGTCCGTGAAGTCTATGCAGACTCTCCGCTTCCCGTTTTTCTTTTTGACGACGACCGGGTTGGCTAACCAGTCGGGGTATTGCACCTCCCTGATTGATCCGACCTTTAGTAGTCTGTCGACTTCGTCGTTAACCGCTTTGGCTCGGTCTGGACCGAGTTTGCGGCGTTTCTGTTTCACGGGTTTGAAAGTTGGATCGACGTTCAATTCGTGTGAGGTGACCTCGATATCGATCCCTCTCATGTCTTTTGTGGACCATGCGAATGTGTCCACGTTTTCTTTGAGGAATTTGATGAGTTCTTCCCTGGTAGCGTTCAGTAGCTCTGATCCAATGTTTACACACCTTTCTGGGTCTTTGTCGTCAATACAGACTGAGACAACTAAATCTTTTCGCGGGCCTCAGACTGTTGGATCGTTGCTACGTTTCGCGGTCCGGGAAGCGAGCTCTTCCTCTTTCTGTAATTGCTATACGTTTAGGGTCTCTAGCTGCTTGAAGAAAGTTAGGTAGCACGATCTTGCAGCTTTTTGATTCCCGTAAATTGTCTTGATCCCCGAAGGGGTCGGGAACTTCACACACTGGTGATAGGTAGAGGGCACTGCCTTCATGGTATAGATCCATGGTCTACCCAATATCGCGTTGTACGGGGCCGGTTTGTTTACTACTACAAACTCCAGGATTTCCTGTTGCCCCCCGGCGATGGATGGGAGTTTTATAGTTCCCATCGAGTAGGTGGTTTCGCCGTCGAACCCGGTTAATGGGGTTTTCCCTCCGGTCAGCATCGAGTCTTTGAAGCCCATCTTTCGGAAGGCATCATAGAACAAGAGATCCACCGAGCTTCCTGTGTCAATCATGACTCTGGAGAGTTCGAATCCGGCTACGTCGAGCTGGATTACCAAAGCGTCATCATGCGGTTTGTCGAGTTTGAATGTTTCGCTCTCAGAGAATGTTATATGAGTGTCCGGTCCTTCGACTGGGACCATCTCCCTGAGTTCATTTGCAACTCGTCTCTGGTGAGCTTTGATTGAGTTTACCGAGTTCCGACAAAACCTTGAGCCTCCGGATATGAAGTTTATCGTTTTGGGGAGGCTCGAACTGCACAGCCCGAGCTTAGGCAAGCACTGGCCGGCTGGTTTTTTAGGAGCCGGGGGTGGTGTGATGACTGATTTCATCGACCCCCCGCATCGAGCTAAGCCGAAAATTGCATCTATGCGTTTTCGAGAGGGGACTGGGGAGTCCGATCCCTCCTTTTCCGGAGTCCTCTCGCGCTTAGCTTGCGAATTCTTTTTGTTTTTCGACTTGCTTTTTCCTTTGTCTTTCTTTTCGGGTTCTTTCTCCTCCGGCTCCGGAGTCTCGCTGCTGTTGTTTTTGGTTGCCAGCAGGCGATCTTTGGACCGGCACTCTTCGGAGGAGTGCCCTTGCTTGTCATGGTATTTGCAATATTTGTTTGCATCGTAGGGTTTGCGCCATTGGGGCTTGCCATCCACCGTTAGGCAGTGTTGTCCTTTGCCAGAGGATTCCTTCTTGCTGGCTTTCTTCTGGCTCGACTCTTCTTTTGCCGCAGCTACGGTTTCTTCGTACTTTGCGTAGTAAGTAGCTTTGTGCAGCGCGTCGTCCAAGGACGTGCACGGTCGGACCGCGAGCTCCTTCCTGAACTCTGATGTGTATAGGAGTCCGTTTTCTAGAGCCGCGATCGCTATGATTTCGTTTGGGTCGGCTATACGTGATTTGACTTCCCTGAACCTTGCGATGTAGGCTCTAAGAGTTTCGTCCGGCCCTTGTTTCAGAGCCCAGAGGTCTGCTTCTGAGGTTTTCTCTTCGATGAAGATCGAGTATTGCTTTAGAAAGATCGATAAGAGCTGCGTGAAGTTGTCAATCGAGTTTCCTTCTAGACTGGCGAACCATTCTAGTGCGGTACCGGTGAGGTTTTCGGCGAAAAGTCTGCGGTACCCCGCTTCTTTTTCTTCATCGGTAAGGTGTGCTCTGGAGACCGCAAGCCTGAAAGCTCTAACGTGGGCCTTTGGGTCTGTATTTCCCGCATATTCCGGGATTTTGATTTTCCCGGTGTTCTGGATCCTCGCGCTAGCGATTCTATCCGTGAACGGAGTTCGTCGGGTCTCCTCGATAACCTGATCGATGTCTGGAGCCGCGCTTGTTGCCGAGTGGACCGCAGCTTGCAGACGCTGGATCCTGGCATATATGCTTTCGTCATCTATGTCCGTTCGTTGGTCGAACATGGGGAGCTGTGTGCTCCGCGGACGCGTATTGTTTGGTCCCCTAGCTCCGGCTTGTTGGGCTATCTCGCTCGGGGGAGGCCGAGCAGTGTTAGTCCCAGGCTCCGTCACTGGAGGACGCGTGCTGGAGGCGAAGGCTGATGCCCCCAACACCCGATGCCTGTTTGTTTCATAGCTCGTTGGCATGGGTGGGGGCGTCGGCAGTCGCGCTCCCTCAGAGGCCGTAATACCCGTCGAGGTTGAGGCCACGGGGTTTGAACTGGGAAGTGCGTTTCCCGAGATCGGACTAAACACTGGGTAGCCGCTGTTTCCGGCCACCGAAGTCTGTCTCGGGGCTTCGGGAGTTATATAGTCCTCCTCGAAGTCCAAACGCATGCGAGGTAACGGGCTCCTCGCGGCGGCGTCTGCCGTAGTCCTCGTGTCGGGCCGTGGCCTGTTCCCGAGGTTCAGCAGACTCCTGTCGTGCATGTCTAGCCGGGCTAGTACAGTCCGTTGTGTGGCTTCTTGATCGTGCGATCTGTTAATTAGGACTGCTAGCATTTTACGGAGCTCTGCCATGCCATCAGTGACGGATCTCGTCAGGCTTGGCGAGTCGGGGCGAGTTTGTGGAACAGTCCGAGGGATTGGCGCGTCCCCTTGGGAACGATCCTCGGATCGTATCCAGGTTCGAGAGTTCGTTCTCTCGGTTGTCTGTGAAGTTGAGCCTGGGGGCGCAACTCCTAGAGGCTGGGAAATAGGGATGCGGTCCCCTGTTCCGGATCCTGCTTGAGTCTGGATCGACTCTGATCCGGTATTCCCGATCTGAACGCTTGCGTTCGTTTGATCAAGGTCTTGCGACCTTGGCGATCCGACCGGAGCAGTTGCGTTGGGATCCATCTCCACGCTAGTAGGCTGTTGATCGAGTTCGTGTGTAAAGAATATCTATGAATCTTCCCCACAGTCGGCGCCAAAATGTGGATCCTAAAACCCACACTCAGTTTTTAGAGTATTTAGATGAGTTGATTTGCAAAGTAGATGGGCTAGATTCTTGGTCAAACACAATCAAGAAGCTAAACAATGATGAAGAATGGATTTGTATTGATTTGGAGGAATGAACAGCAAGAATTCAAGCTATAGAGCGATTACAAAGTCTTGGTGCTAAGTTGGAATAATAACCAATAATCGGGTCCCTTTCCCAGCTGCCGAAGCCTTCTCTTATAGTCCTTCTCTTCGCAACTACTTTCCTCAGTTTGCGGAGTCGGCTTCAACAGTACGCGAGATTTCCGGGATTGCGTGCTCCAACTGCTCCTCCTTCTTCGGCGGCCAGTTACCAACGGATCGGCTCCTCGTCTGTCGAGCTATACTCCGAAGTCGGAGCTTCCCTTAATGGATTGGGCTTTTGACTGTGAATGCGTCGGGCCTTTATCCGCTGTCCAGCTGGATTCACTGTGGTGGATTTTGGCCCAAACAAAAGCCACACACTTATTGGTGATGACGGACTACTTCACCAAATGGATTGAAGCAGAGTCGTACCAAAAGTTCAAAGACGTTCACGTCAAGGAGTTCGTCTGGCGAAACATCGTTTGCCGGCACGGACTACCCCATGAGATCGTCACTGATAACGGTTCCCAGTTCATATCAAACGCCTTCAAGGAGTTCTGCAGAACGTGGAATATAAAGCTGACTTACTCAACGCCACGCTATCCCCAAGGGAATGGACTGGCGGAAGCGGCTAACAAGGCAATCATGAATAGCCTCAAGAAAACACTCAATGAGTGCAAAACAAGCTGGAGTGACGAGCTCCCAGCCGTACTCTGGGCCTACCGGACTACCCCCCGCAAATCCACCGGCGAGACTCCCTTCTCGCTGGCTTACGGGATCGAGGCGGTAGTACCAGCCGAAATCCTCGTATCAAGCATCCGCAAAGAGGAATGCCCACGATAAGAGGAACTCAATAACAAGATGATAACTGACGAGCTCGATCTCGTCGACGAAAGGAGGAACCTCGCACTAGCTCGAATCCAGAACTACCAACAAGCCGCAGCTCGTTACTACGATTCCAAGATCAAAACTCGAAGGTTTCAAGTAGGAGAGCTCGTCTTACGGAAAGTGTTCGACCATAAAAAGGAAGAACACGCTGGGAAGTTAGGAGCAAAGTGGGAAGGTCCTTACCAGGTCACCGATGTTGTAAAGGACGGGGTCTACCGACTCAAGTCGGTGGAAACCCAAAAACCTGAACTACGACCTTGGAACATCATCAACCTCAAAAAGTACTTCCACTAGGAGTACGACAACATAATCGAACTACGAAATGGCTTGATCCCCTTAAAAGGGTACGTAGGCAGCTCGACTTCAAGCGCAGCCACCCCCCAAACACAAAGCTCTTACCGAGCTCGATAACTTCAAACGAAGTCCTACTAGGTTATCTTTGTGAAATCAAAATAAGTCTCTCAATCAAGGTCTCTTTCTGTCGTAAAAGTCAGAGTCAGTGTGAAATGCTTCGCCATTTACATTTTACAAAGTGATACGAAATTATCTCTTCAAAAGCTAAAGTGATATGAAATTATCCCTCCATAAACAAGCGATATGAAATTATCCCTTCCAAGCGATATGAAACTATCTCTTCCAAAATCAAGCGATATGAAATTATCCCTCAATCAAGCGATATGAAATTATCCCTCCCGAGAGACCTTGAATGGCCTCCCCCAAAACCAAGTGATATGAAATTATCCCCTCAAACAAGCGACCCGAAATGGTCCTACCAAATCGAACGAGCTGAAATGATCGTCCCAAAACAAGCGACCCGAAATGGTCCTTCCAAATCGAACGAGCTGAAATGATCGTCCCAAAACAAGCGACCCAAAATGGTCCTTCAAAATCGAACGATCATAAATGATCGTCACAAAACAAGCGACCCGAAACGGTCCCTCCAAATCGAACGAGCTGAAATGATCGTCCCAAAGAAAGAGATCCAGAGCGATCCTTCCAAAAACCAATAATTCTTCTAAACCTTATACGGATTAAAAGAATTGGGGGACTACCCCCTCCCTCCAAGAAAAGGACAACGAAGTCAAGACAGTCATTCAAACAAACAACCTTTGTAAGTCTACTTCGATTCATTCCTATACACTTAGTATTCCTTATATTCAGCAATTTCGAAAGCACCCAGCTATAAGCTCGAATCCTACACTTCAAAAGAGTGGTACCTCGTATGCAATCGACCTGAAAGTTCGCAAAGAACTCCCTAAGGCAATTCGAGACGAGTTATTTGTCGACCCCTCCGAGGAGGTTCAAGTCGCTATAACAGCCAAACTTTATGCTAAAGCGCTAAAAACAGTAAAATCTATGCTAAGGCATGCAAGATTTTATAGCAATTCAGAAAGAGAGAGAGGACACGATGTCCTCGAGTTCGAACGAAAGCCCACTAAGGGCAACACCAAAAACAAAAAAGAAAACCCCCCTTGGGCAACAAAAGTCTGGAAACAAATCAAAAGCCCACTTGGGCAACAACGAATAAAAAAAAGAAGGAGGACTAAAACTGCTTGGAAGGAGAGGAAGCTTCGTCTTGATCCTCCATCTGATCATCAGTCGCCCTGTCCTCCTCAAGCCGACCCTCGACCTCGTCGCTAACTTGCGAGCTAACTCCGGTCGGAAGGCTCGATCCAGATTGATCAAGACGAGCGGCCGCCTGGTTTAAAGGGCGCGCCAAGATCACGGAATCGTCCGACATCACCGGAAAATTAAGTTTGCTGATACTGAAGTCCGACACCGCTGCGGCATTCATCTCCTCCGTGGCCAATCTTTTCTTCTCGGCCAAGTCCATCACCTCCTTGGTCAGATCCAGTTCGCCAGAAGCGAACTCGGCGATAAGCGCGATATTGTCCAAAGCCTCCTGAAGCCTCATCTCGGCGCTCACGGCGACTTTCCTTTGGCTCTCCTTCGCCGCGATTCCCTCGAGGACCTTGAGGTATTCACCGTTCAGCCCTATCCTCGCCTCATGGGCCTCCACCTTGACGTCAAACTCTCGGTCGGCGAGAGCCTTGTCCAGATCGCCCTGACATTGCGCAGCCCGCACATCCGCAACCCGACCTGCCTCAATGGCGGTTCGACTCGCTTCCTCTGCGACCGAAACCTGAGCCAAGGCACCCTGCAACTGCGCATCTAGGTCGCCCACCTTCTCCCGTAACTCCTCCTCTCAAGCCAAGGCCCCCTGCAATTGCGCTCTCAGGTCCCTAACCGTCTTCTCAACGGTATCGAGCTCACTCGCCTGCAGTATCTCCCGCAGCTCTCGTTCGGCCCTAGCCGCAAACCTGTTCGCAGCCTCCAAGGCCTACGAGAAAAACGGGAATTAAGCATAAAACTTACCAAAAAGCGAAGGAAGAAAATCGTTACCTTCCCAGAAGCCGCCATCATCTCGGTATAAACTTCACCAAGAGCCATATCCCCGATAGCCGGGAGTTGAACACCTGCAGGATTGAAATGCCTCAGCAGATAGGCCACACCCTTCGGGTCATCCGCAATCGGACATTCCTTCTTGTGCCTGAAGCGCCAGTTGAAAGACCCGGAGGACCCGGAAGAAGCAGGTCTCGCCTCAACACTCTGGTTCGATCTTCTCAAACTCACCTCCGCGTCAGTTCTTTGACGCTTCGCCGCCGGAGGAGGAAGACCACCCCGGCTCCGACCGTTTGATCCCCTCGAACCATTTGACCGGGAGTTGCACAAAGCAGGCTCTCCAGACGGGATCTGAACTGGTTCCTGACCGACCAAAAGAGGAGGTAAATTCTCCACCCTCGCGTTTGCCTCTCCGGACCCTGCGACCTCGGGGAGAGAAGCCTGAACAGGGTTTGGAGGAGGGATCGAAGGAGGAGGAGGAGGCCCCTCGTCCATGGCAAAAACAAGGGCGTGGCTCAAGTCGCCGGCCTTCATTTTCTTCGCCAGATCAACGGGATCCTTTCCGTTCCGATGACTGCTGGATCTTCGCGACATATTTCCGAGAGAAGGGGTGCTTGCGGTAGAACTGTCGTCCGAAACAGATCGATCTGCATACAAAACAGACCCGAGTCAGCCCGGCAAACGAAAAGGCATATGGCGCAAAAATCCTTATACGGACTAGCCAGAATACTTACTTTCTCCAGCCCGCTCGATAATCTGAAGCGGAGCCTGAACGATTCGAGTCGAAGTGGGCCGAGAAGGGAAGCGTGATCCGTCTCGTGAAAGACGAGGTTGGTGTAAAGAAGGTTGTCGGGCCGCAGGACCTAAGGCAGCTCGAATTCGCTGATCCTGATGTTACACCAGCGGATATCTCCTCTCCGAAGGTGAGCTATCAAACTCGATGTATTTGGGTTCAAAGGTAATGACTCAGGAGTCTCTGCAAAGAACCCAAAAAGGTTATTAGCAAACAGCTCGATGTCAATGAAGGACACCGTAGCAACCAAAGAAACTAGTAAACCCTATAAGCTAACCAACGCTAGCCACCCATCTTGTCGGGATAACCGAATAATCAAAATCCTCGACCGAGTGATGATTGATCCTGAAGTAAAAGTATTTACTCTTCCACACATCCCTCATCGGGATCTCATCATGGATCTTCCCATGGCGAGGAGAGAGGTAGTAGGTTCCGGGAAAACGAGTGTTATGTTTTACCGAACAAACCCTCATCAACTCCTCGACCCCGAAGTCGACCCCCTCATCGACGGCTCTGACCCCGAGCCCGATGATATACCGAACGAAATTCGGAGTCATCTAGTGAAAGGCCAATTGGAGCTGAGCCAAAAGCCATGAGATAATGCGAGGGATTGGAAAAAACAATCCGCATTTATCGAAATAGGTATAAGAAGCACAGCAATGACCCTCGACGACAGTTTCTGGGGACATGTCCGGTGATGGGATAAGTATCTCCACCTCTGATGGAATCCGGCACTTCGCCCGCAACTTCCGTATTTGGTCGACAGTCAGACTGGACAGTGGATGAGGACCAACCGGTCCCGCCGCCACAGTTGGACTTGCCCTGGCCGTACCCTTTCGAACCATGATAGTTCGGTATATCGAAAATTTCTTTTGAAAAGAAGAAAAACAAAATCTCTAGAGGAGGAAGTCTCAGAGCAACGGCAAAAGGAATAAGAGCGAGAAGCAAAAAAAAAAAAAAGAGATATAGTGAAGGAGAAGAAGTTACCTTGACGATTTGTAGTGCGAGCAGTAATGGGAATCGTGCTAGGTAACTTCCCCTTTTAAAATATCTCGTGCTCGAGATCCGTGGGATCTTTCGTATCCCACAATCCCAACCGCTCAATTCGAAATTTGTAAAAGATTACGAAAAAGATTGAGGCAGTTAGGATCCTTCAGTTCCCCGCGATCTCGACCGTCAAAACAAGACCTGCGGACGAGGCGAGAACAATCATTAGGTCTTCCTTAATGCCTAGAGCATGCGCGCGTCTTCCCGAAAACGTCCACCGCCCATTAACTTCGACTTCTCGAAATCAATGGGCTGGGGGGCTATTGTTGGTACTGGATTTCCCTCTAGGAAATCCGGCCCGTTAACAAACAAGACAAAGGCCCGTATCCACGAGCCCGTTCCAGGATCAAAGACGAAGAGACGAGCCGATCCGATCGTTGGGCCCAAACGAATGACACTTAGACAAGGCCCAAGCAACGCCGAAGTAAGAAGCGATTGAGCTCGAGCTCGGCGGGAGACGACGTGGAGATAGAGCGACTCAGTCTTTTCCAGTTCAACTGATCCGCGAGAACCACGGGGATCGTTACGAAGGAGAGGCCGAAATATCGGAACGGAGAGGTCAGGGTCGAGACTATTTAAAAGAACAAGTGGCGACTCATTCAAGACATTCCAACCCTAACTTAGAACACTTCGACTAGATAGCTCGATAATCGTACTTTGTACTCTCTTTTCGATTGTGTTTGTTCTATCTCGACGATCAATCTCAATAAAGTCTTTGATTCATAGGAAACTATACAATTTCTATATCCTAAAGTCAAAATCCACGAATACAAATTCTTAATGTGAATCCCGGATCTCACAGACATGCACTATCATGGTGGGACCGGGACGCAGCGGAACAGAGGTGCCATCGGTACGAACCGATCGCTATATGGACCGACATGAAGTTCCAGTTAAGGCGCAGGTACTTTCCTGCCCATTTCCATAGAGATTTGCAGAAACGTCTTCGTAAGTTGATGCAGGGAACTAAGTCGATCGAAGAGTACTTCGAGGAGTTCGAGTAATTGCGGAATAGGCTTGAGCTAGACGATTCAGAAGAGACTCTGATGGCCCAGTTCGTGGACGGACTGAACGAGAGGATCGCTAGAAAGGTAGAATTCAACCTTATAACGATATGCCCAAGTTGTTGCACTTGTGTATATACGTTGAGCATCACAACAAGCAAAAGTCCGCCACCACAACTCGGCCTAGGACCAACACGCCTTGGACTACACCAGCTCCACGGCCCGTTGACAAAGGTAAGTCGGTTGAGGTCGAGTCCAGGTTCAAGAAGCCGACCATTGAGACGTCTAGGCCCAACCGACCAGACCCAGGTAAGTCTATTAGTACGTCCCGTTCTAGAGATATCACATGTTTTAAGTGTCAGGGTAAAGGACATATGGCTCGAGACTGTCCAAACCGGAGGGTCATGATCTTGAACGAAGCCGGTGAGTACGAGTCTAAGGATGAACAGGAGGATGAAGACATGGAAGAACTTGATACAGGTACACCCATAGAGTATCCCGACCCTGGAGGGCTATTGGTGATCAGGAGAGCTCTCAGTGCGCTTGTTGATCCTGAGACTTTTCAACGCGAGAACATCTTCCACACTCGCTGTACCGTGAACAACAAGGTATGTAGTCTTATTATTGATGGTGGGTCTTGTACTAACGTGGCCAGCAGGAACATGGTCGATTAGCTCGGTCTTCAAGTGACTAAGCACCGCAACCGTACCGACTTCGGTGGCTGAACGATGACACGGAGATCCGGATCGCAGATCAAGTAACCGTACCTTTCAGCATTGGGCGATATCATGATCAGGTAGTATGCGATATGGTTCCTATGCAGGTTGGACACCTATTGCTCGGCCGACCATGGCAGTTCGGTAATTAGTCCTTGCATAACAGACGGACCAACCATTACTCGTTCATGCACGACAAGCGAAAGTACCAGCTCGCGCCTCTTACACCGCAGGAAGTGCATGAGATGCAACTACACCTTGCTAAGGATAAGAAGAACCGTAAGACCAATCTTATTATCTCTTCACATTCTGTTTCTTGAGCTATTTTACAGAACACGCAGGTGCTACTAATGATCTACAGGGAAGCTTTACATTCGTGTTCAGACGATGTTGAGCTGCCCCGGGAAGTTGTTTCTTTGTTGGATAGGTTTAAGGATGTCTTTCCGGACGAGATACCAGCCGGTCTACCGCCCATACGAGGCATTGAGCATCAGATCGACCTCGTGCCAGGAGCGGCTCTACCTAACCGGCCTGCATATTGGGTGAATCCGACCGAGGCCAAGGAGCTGGAGAAACAAGTGCAGGACCTCATGTCCAAGGGTTACATTCGCGAGAGCCTCAGCCCGTGCGCGGTACCAGTCTTGTTGTCGAGCCATCAACAACATCACCATCAAGTACCAACATCCCATACCACGGCTGGACGACATGTTGGACAAGCTACACGGAGCGACCGTGTTCTCTAAGATCGATCTACGCAGCGGGTACCATCAGGTTAGAATGAAGGAAGGCGACGAGTGGAAGACGGCTTTCAAGACTAAGCAGGGTCTTTATGAGTGGCTGGTCATGCCATTTGGCCTTACCAATGCGCCCAGTACGTTCATGCGCCTCATGAACCAGGTCTTGAGGGCCTACATCAGTAAGTTCGTAGTTGTTTATTTCGATGACATCCTAATCTATAGTCGATGTTTTGCTGATCATCTAGTGCACCTTGAGCAAGTAATAGATGAGGGTCTTTATGCGAACCTCAAGAAGTGCACCTTCTGCACTGATAAGCTTGTCTTTTTAGGTTTTGTTGTGAGTTTGCAGGGCTTACAGGTTGACCAAGAAAAGATCAAAGCAATTGAGGAATGGCCGACCCCGACCACGATCGGCCTTGTTAGGAGCTTCCACGGTTTAGCCAGCTTCTATAGATGGTTTGTGAAGGATTTTAGCACAGTGGCCGCCCCACTCACCGCCGTGATCAAGAAGGATGTCCCGTTCAAATGGGGCCAGTCGCAGGAGACCGCATTTCAAACTCAAGGATTTGTTAACCCATGCTCCTATTTTGGTTTTGCCTAATTTTGATAAGACGTTTGAGATTGAGTGTGATGCTTCAGGTTTAGGGATTGGAGCTGTTCTGACGCAAGGTGTGCGACCGGTCGCCTACTTCAGCGAGAAGTTGAGTGGAGCCACGCTCAACTATCCTACCTATGACAAGGAGTTGTATGCGTTGGTTAGATCCTTGGAGACTTGGCAGCATTACTTGCTGGCCAAGGAGTTTTTTATTTACACCGACCACGAGACGCTCAAGCATCTGAGAGGACATACAAATCTGAAGAGGAGGCACGCTAAATGGCTTGAGTTCGTGGAGACCTTTCCATACATCATCAAGTACAAGAAGGGAAAGGAGAACGTGGTAGTTGATGCCTTGTCCAGGAGATACACACTGATCAGCACCATGGAGGCCAAAGTCTTGGGGTTTGAACTTATTAAAGAAGATTATGATACTGACCCTGATTTTGGTGAAATTTTTCAGGAATGTAGCAAAGGACCGAAAGGAGTTTTCTACTTGCATAACGGGTTCCTGTTCAGGGGCAAGCGGCTGTGCATTCCTCAGGGATCGATGAGGGAGCTTCTGAACCGAGAATCCCATGGAGGCGGACTGATGGGACACTTTGGCATGGACAAGACCCTGAGTGATCTAGTAGAGAACTTCTATTGGCCACATGAGAAATGAAACACGGAGCGTTTCTGCTCCAAGTGCATCACATGCCTTAAGTCTAAGTCCAGGTCACATCCTCACGGTCTTTACTTACCTTTGCCTATACCTAACCGACCATGGGTCGATATTTCTATGGATTTTGTGCTTGGTTTGCCTAAGATCATGAACAATGATGCGATCTTCGTTGTGGTCGACCGGTTTTCAAAGATGGCTCACATCATACCGTGTTCTAAGACGAATGATGCGACCCAAACAACCGACCTCTTCTTCAAAGAAGTGGTCAGATTGCACGGACTGCCACGGACCATCGTCTCGGACCGTGACCCGACTTTCCTAGGTCACTTCTGGAGGATGTTGTGGAGGAAGCTTGGTACCAAGCTACTGTTTTCGACTACTTACCATCCACAGACATATGGACAGACCGAGGTCGTGAATCGGACTCTCTCAGCCCTCTTAAGGGCCACGGTTGGTAAAAATTTGTCACATTGGTTGGATTGCATTCCTTTTGTTTAGTTTGTATATAATGGTGCCAAACACTCTGCTACTAAGATGTCTCCTTTTGAGGTTGTTTATGGATTTAAGCCAGATACGCCACTTGATCTGAAGCCACTACCAGCATTGGAGTTCATCAATCTTAATGGAGAGCGCAAGCCTGAGGCCGTCGTCAAGCTACACCAGGCGGTAAAGGAGAACATCAAGAAGAGGACGGAGCGGTACAAGAAGCAAGCTGACAAACACAGGAA
Source organism: Orychophragmus violaceus (assembly GCA_030180135.1). Classification (NCBI taxonomy): domain Eukaryota; kingdom Viridiplantae; phylum Streptophyta; class Magnoliopsida; order Brassicales; family Brassicaceae; genus Orychophragmus; species Orychophragmus violaceus. The sequence goes on from CM058236.1 coordinate 17,490,998, forward strand.
GGAGGTCGACATTAGGCCAGGCGACTGGGTTTGGGTTCACAAGAGGAAGACCAAGCTTGCCCCACGTGGAGATGGACCATTCCGGGTCCTAAAGAAGATCAACGACAACGCCTACCAATTGGAACTCCCAGGTGAGATGAGCATATCTTAGAGTTTTAATGTTGCTGATTTGTCTCCTTATTGTGCAGGTGATACCGTTCTGAGGCCAGAACCTCTTCAAGAGGGTGGGAATGATGAGGACATCAGCTTGGCCGACACTGAGTTGGACGAGCAAGACGGACCAGGCTCTACCAAGAAGCTGGCCAACCTGTTCCCGACCATGCGAGATGTACCAAGGACGCGTTCGGGACAGCGACATATACAAGCCGAATTCAACAATGCCATGGAGCAGCTGATCTCGAGGACAAGCCTAGAAGACATCACGATCCAGCTAGGCCATCTCGACCAAGGACAACCTGTCCTGAACCAGTTGGCCCGGAGGATGATCCATACTGAAGCTGACGGCCCATTTGAGCAGACCACGCCCTGGCCCATACTCCGGACGCATGGACCGACCATGATCTTCTGCATCGGGCCAGATGATTCTTTGACCGGTCTGCCTCTGGGATAAAGATCATACTCTTTTTCCCTTGTGAAGTTTTATCCCAAATGGGTTTTCTTCACAAGGTTTTTAACGAGGTGATCCGAGGCCCATTCATTAGAGAGACAGACCGGCCTCTTCTCTATTTTCGACCAAGACTTTCCTTTTTCGTTTTAAATCTTATTTCTCTTGTTTTTCTTAGTATTTTTCGATGGCCCACTGTTCTTTTGGCCCATTTGCTTTCAGTTGTAGTTACTTAAACACTCTTTTGGTTTTATGAAACATTAAGCAAGATTAAACCTAAAAACCTAGTGTTTAGCCTCGACGGCGCAAATCTCTTTCTTCTCGTGCGGCTTCCCCTTGAAGATCGAAGACTTGTATCTTGTTCCTGCTCTCTTGTGACTAGTTCGTGCTCTCTGTTCTTTCACTTCATCAATCCATCCATGACTAAGCTGAGAGTGCCTTCGGCCAGCAGCTTTTTCCCACGCTTCCATCTCTCTCTCTCTCTCGCGGCCACAGTCATATCGTCTCACTCCATCACTCATCACGCCTCCATAGCATCTCACATCAACAGGGACCTGCAGAAGAGGTTCCGCAAGCTTACACAAGGGAAAAAATCTATTGAGGATTACTACGAGGAGTTCGAGGCAAAAAGGAACAGGCTAGAAGTTAAAGGATTCTGAGGAAACTTTAATGGCTCAGTACATTGATGCACTTCATGACAGAATTGCTTGGAAGGTTGAAAGGTAATCCTACCATGATCTAGACGACATCCTTCACCATGCTGTCCAAGCTGAACAACACATAAAGAGAAAGACTTCCTACACCAGCAGGAACAAAACGCTCTGGACACCAAAACCCATGGATGACACGCCTAAGACCACACGACCAGAATCAAGCAAGGCTCGTAATCCTCAAGCTAGAGACATTACATGTTTTAAGTGTCAGGGGAAGGGGCATTATGCAAGGGAATGCCAAACCAGAGAGTTATGATCCTGAAAGCCAATGGTGAATATGAGTCTCAAGACGAGGCATCAGAGGCTTAAGGTTCAGAAGATGACATTATGGACTATCCAGACACCGGTGAGCTACTAGTTGTATGAAGAGCTCTCAGTTCACTCTTTGAACCCGAAACAATCCAAAGAGAGAACACATTCCACTCTCGGTGCACCATTAACTCAAAGGTATGTAGTCTTATAATTTATGGTTGTTCTTGCACCAATTACCATGCATTCACACATAACAACAAGAAACACAACCTAGCACCTCTCGCACCACAGTAGGTACACGAAATGCACAAGGCCATGTCTAAAGGATCTGAGGTAAATAAGACCAACCTCTATGTAACACCTACTACTGTTCCGAAATCTCTCGAATGTAAGGAGCAGGTGCTACTAATGATCTTCAAGGAAGGTTTGTTTTCAATTCAGGAGAAACAAGACTTACCCGCAGCTATTCTTAAGCTTCTTGACAGGTTTGTTGATGTGTTTCCAGATGAGATACCACCAGGTCTGCCTCCGGTCCGAGGGATTGAACACCAAATCGAATTGGTCCCCGGTGCACCTTTACCAAACCGTTCTGCCTATATAGTCAATCCGGAAGAGGCCAATGAACTAGAGAGGCTAAGGGATATATCAGAGAGAGCTTGAGTCCCTGTGCAGTCCATGTGCTTTTAGTACCAAAGAAAGATAGCACGTGAGAGATGTGTGATGACTGCCGGGCCATCAGCAACATAACCATCAAGTACAAACATCCCATTCCACGCCTTGATGACATGTTAGACGAGCTCAGTGGTGCCACAGTCTTCTTCAAGATTGATCTTAGGAGTGGTTACCATCAAGTACGTATAAAAGAAGGCGAAGAATGGAAGACTGCCTTTCAGACAAAGAGAGGGCTGTATGAGGCTGGTCATGTTGTTTGGACTCACCAACACACCCAGAACCTTCATAAGGCTTATGAACCATGTCCTAAGAGCCTATATACGTAAGTTCATAATGGTCTATTTTGATGATATACTGATGTATATCACTTAACTTGATGATCACTTATCACACGTAGAACAAGTCCTAGAAACACTTTGGCTAGAAAACTTGTATGCTAACCTCAGGAAGTGAACATTCTTCAATGACCAAGTTGTGTTCTAAGGTTTCATTGTGAGTTCTCAGGGTTTACAAGTTGATGAGGAGAAGATAAAGGCGCTACAAGACTGGCCGACTCCCTCCTCTATAGGACAGGTCCGAAGCTTCCATGGTTTGGCCAGTACCATAGCTGCGCCCCTGACCTCTGTGATCAAGAAGAATGTTGCCTTCAAATGGGAAAACGCCCCAGAAGATGCTTTTAACAAGCTAAAAGACAGCTTAACTCATGCTCTTCTTTTAGTACTACCCAACTTTGTCAAAACCTTTGAAATTGAGTGTGATGCGTCAGGAACAGGAATCGAGGCTGTGCTTACTCAAGGAGGACGACCATTTCCTTTCTTTAGTGAAAAAATCAATGGATCTTCCTTGAACTACCCTACTTACGATAAGGAGCTATACGCTATAGTAAGGTCCCTTGAAACTTGGCAGCATTACCACTACAAGAAAACAGTGTTTTTGCGACTGTACCTTGCGACTATACTTGTAGTCGTAACATTTAACCACTATTAGGGGACAATAATGCTACTATTTTGCGACAAAAAATATATGGAAGTGTTTTAGTCGCTTATATACGACTAAAAATGATTGATTATCGCCGATTTAGTCGTCGATTTACGACAGATTAACGACTATTGTGGAGACTGGAACCAATAGTCGCCGGCTAGTGGCGACTAATTTCGCGTCTGATGCTCAGTGTCGTAGAACAATCGCGAATTGGTCAGTACATGGGTGACTAATTCGCTACTTCGGGTATAGTAATAACCAAGTCATTTATTTGTCGTTATTGATACGACTAATATTCAACTCACTATTTGTGTCGCAAAGTAGTTGGGTATGGATCGTATCATATAGTATTTTGGATTTTTTGAAAGCAATATGAGATAGTTTGGTTATATTTTACCTGTTTGTGATAGATGTACGGGTTTCAAAGCGAATCTAAACTTGCAATATGTAAAATGTATAATCGCTTTTTTCCAACTTCTAATAAACATGTATATGTTGCAATATTATATATATTGTAAAGTTAATTAACCCTTAAAATAGAAACCAAATGCTTAGCAATCTTTAATTACACTGGTTTTAAGGAATCAAAAATTAAAAATTCATAACTTCTAATAGTTATCGAAAAAGAGTGAAGCAGAGTTAGTAGCGATCGAGAGTCTGGTGCTCGTTTGAGTACCATGTCCGAAGAGGATTAGGGTACCTAAACAAAATCAAAGAGGGAAATACGTTAGATGTTGTTAATAATTTATATGATCATAAGATGTTCAATATGATAATTTCAAAATATTCATACCGTTCCATCAAACTGTTCAACTCATCCAAAGATACTCGATGATAGTCAATTGTAGAAGGCCCTTCTATTCCTCTAAGCCAAGTAACACCTAGGTAAAAAAAAAATTATTCTCATAATTTTGTTCTATATTAATGTCTTACTCATACTTTCTAGAAAACATGTCAAAATACCGCAAAATCTTTTGATCCAGAAAAATTGGAGCAAAATAAACAAATGCTTGTCTGGAACTTGTTCAAAACGCCTCGATAATTCCTCAGCGGGTGGTCCATAGGCAACACATTCTATGGCCCTCTTCCTTCAATTCCAACGTAACATCATTATTTAGTAAGGTTTAATTTTTTTTCTTGGGTCAACATTAAGGTTTGATTACAAGGTGATTATAAAACTCTAAAACTTAAACTTACTCGGCATCTCTTAGCGTGAATTGGACTTTAGTGCGTGTACGTGAATACGAATAGACTTTTGAAGAGTCATCTACCTATTCAAGATCTCCAACCCATCTTATAGCACCAACAACATCTATATGAAAAAAATTCTTTTAAATATAAGTTAATCCCCTAAAAACAACAACCACAATTCTTCCAAATCCGATGTTAGATTTCTCCACAATCTAATCATTATGTATTGTAAACAACACTTACCAGTTGCATATTTATCTGAAACCGTGCCATCATTAATTCCTTGGATTAGTTTGATGCTCAAGAGGTCATCCAAAGTTGGAGGATCGAAGTTCTCAGTTATATTTGTCTCGTCAGTAATAAAAATATCATTATACGTTGGACATACTCTGTCATACTTTGACCCTAACGAAACCCTAAATTCAGAAAAATTAAATCAGCAACCTTCTTTCTGTAAAAGAAAAAGGAACTTCAGGGCGTTTTTTTCGAAAGCTAAAGGCTGAATCCGACTTCTATGTTGATTATAACTAAAGGTTAAAAAAGAAGTACACAAATAAAAACGTATGGATTTATGGGTGCCATGTATACCCAATAAAATGAAAGAGGTAAATTAATTCCAAGGAATAAAAAAAGTAGACAAAGAATATCGTTTCATTGGATAAAATTAATTCCAAGGGAGCATCATAGTGAGTAAAACACCACGCTCAAAACCTTCTCTCTAACATTCCAGCGATTATCCCTCAAAGTAATATCAGCAATTTTATGAAATTGTGAGATTTCAGAATCGCATGTTATAAGCGGATTCATTTTGTGGATATCTCTTTGAAAATCAGAGAAAGAGGGAAGAGGTAGATGAAAGTGTTGAGTTTTTAGGTTTATTGACATAAATACTCAGTAACTATTTTAACTCGACACGCAACAGTTGCGACTTTACCATAAAATCTACTTACTCGTTTTGGGCTTTTCCCGAATGATTACATGAGAATGCCTCATGTTTGCTTTTGTTTCATAATCTCTAATTGTTATGCGTTGAATTTACCATAAGAAACAGACTGTTCATAATCCTCTTAGCTGAACGAAATACATTGATTTGTTATTCAAAAAGAGAACATGTTCTCGATCGGTTAATAAGTTTATGTACTAAATTTTAATCAATGTTTAATACTCATTCATTATTTTTTCAATTTTTGGATATCATGAAATATGAGTAATATACTAAGTTATAAAAGATAACCAAATTGACAAAAAAGTAAATACTAGAGAAAACCATAAACAAAGTGGGGGTTATAAAAAAAAATTAATTTAAATTCATAAACCATAAGTACGTTCTTCACTTCGCAAATCCAACAAACCATACCCAAAATTCTTAACATATAGGAGGCTTAGGATACCTGAACCCAAAAAAATCAACGGTTAAAACAATAACACATAAGATCGTAAAAATACACAAACATCTATACTATATGATGATGAGTTGTGAAATAAAGACCTCTGGACGAAATCACGGAACTCTTCAACTTCATACGCATCAAAGATATCTTAGAAACTCGTTGAATGGCCTCCAACCTCACCAACCCTAATCAACAAAGAAATTTTAATTATTTGTTATTTTACACTAACTGGAACGAATTTTTTTTAAAAAAGCTTTGATGTTTCATCATACCACCATTGTTGTTTGCGATATTAAAGCACTCGAATAAGCAGAACAATATCCCATTCGGACTTTTGCCCCATGCCCTAACCAGACTAACATCAAGATCACCATTGGCCACACAATCCAATGACTCGTTCCTGCCAACATTTACTGCAGATCAGCTTCCAGGCATTCTAAGAATATTGTACATGAAATTAATTGATGTTATACTTACTCCAAATCTCTGATTCTGAATTTTACTTGAAGTCGCCTCCAGAAATAAGTTCCAGGATCATTTTCAGTTACCACTATATCTCTTACGAAGCCATCAATTCCAAGCACAACACGAATCAAATCTATATCACAAACCAATAAACATAACAAACAAATCCATAACAAAATCATATTAAAACAGTAATGTCCCATAAAACTTGTAACCTTAAGTCCAAAAATTTATAATGGTTGGATATGTGCTAGTAATAGTGCCATTTGAAACGCCACGTATAGGCGTCAAGTCTAAGTACTGCTGGCCATTAGGGTATGGAATTTTCCAGATTACACTAGAACTAGTTCGACACAGAGAGAATAAACTATCTGTGAAGCGGTCAAACATTGGCCTATCAAGGACATGAACGTTATCCCATTGTACCCAATGGCCCTCAGATTCCACCAGCCACTCGAATATTTCAACGAAATCACCCCAAATTTCTCCTTATATCCTTTGGCCCTTTTTATAAAGTGCAAGACTTAACTTTAAACAACGTAAAATAAGAAGTTTATACAACGTAAGATCAAAACTTTATACAGTGTGTGGAATGATAGATAGATAACATGTTCATCCACCAAAAGTAGTTTGATGGTTTTGTCGGAGAAGACCCGTTGATACATCCAACAACCGAAGGACCTTCAATCTCAAACTCCATTTCGTCGTCGACTTGTTGATCTCCGAGATGATTGGTAATGCCTTTGTGCCATTGGTCTTTTTGCAAGAAATTTTCCGTTAAGAATATACATGTAAGACGAAAGGAATTTGAGAGATGAAGTGAATTTGAGAGAGGTTATAATGGTTAGGGTATTGACAGTTTATGGTAATTTATGCGCAAATATATTGGGTTTGACGGGCTTTAATTATATATATATATATATCAGTACGTTAACTTTGGTTTCGATCATTGTAAACATCTTATCGATTCCCGGTGCACATAATGGTTTATTTGTGTCACATAATGGCTAGTCATGAACTAGTGCATTACATATGGCGTATTATAGAACTACTATTTGACACTTTCCCTCACACTCGTAACTATTGAATTAGATGTCAAAAGAACTTTAGGATCGTGTTGCTAGTTATGTTGAGTTTCAAATCAATTATCCATTTGATATTTTATTTATGTTTTAGTAGCATATTGTAGGATTCACTTTTTCAAGTATGGTAAGTTACAAATGGTGATAAAAATACATCGTACTAATTATCAGAATTAGTATATTTGAACCACAATATTTTAATGTTTAGTGTTGTATTAATGTATAGTGTTCTACTGTGAATATTGTTCACCAAAATTGCATTACCAATGTTGATAGCTAACAAAATCTTGCATGACATAATGACTATGTTAGAAAGATTTAACATAAAGTAGTAATAATTACGACTACTTAGCATATAGGGGTCTACAGTCGTCTTCCTGCACACACGCAACCGATATTACACGATGATCTAGGTTAGTGGTATAAGTAGTTGGGAACTGCGCCCCAAATACACTATGATCTAGGTTATTAAAGTTAAGTACATTTTTCGTTTAATTATTTTATTAACCATTCTTGTGCAGGAAAGTAAATAGTCGTGTCTATATATACAATTATTATGTACAAGAAACTGTCTATCAAATTAGGGATTAATAAACACCCATTCTTAAGATCTTGAATCCACCAATTCAAAACCAGTAAAAGTCAACCTCTTCGTTATCCCACAGTACAACAACATGCCTATGGCTTATGCGTACTGGCCATGGCGTCGATACGATCAGCCTTACTACAAAACCTTCTCAGTAACAAGAAAACGTAGAGTAATCATCCCATTCGACCTTCTAGCGTTGCCTGATGATGTGATAACGAAGATTCTCGCTCGTGTTTGCGAACGGAACATGCAAGATCTCCGTCATTCGAAGTTTGTTTGCAAAGCCCTGAAGGAGAAGACGGAAACACATGAGTTCTTCAACTCAGCCAATCTAACACAGATGACATACAATGTTTGGCCTCCGGGATTTGATTGGAAAAAAATCAATGAAAGCTGCTACGACGCATGCAACACATCAGCCATCCTTTTCAAAGGAATCTTAGATTTCTTCTTCGATAACAAAAGAGATGAAGGTCTCGCACGCATACAGGCGGCTGCAAAAGATGGATGCATCTTTAGTAAGTATATGTATGGATGCATATGCAAAGTCTTCGGGGAAGACAGAGATGATGAACTCTTTGGTAGATATGAATTTACTCAGGAAAATGCAACACAACTGCGATTAAAACTACCTCGTTTGGATCATAGATCATGGATAGGTTTGCTTCCTGATTGGTTCAAAGCGAAACTGGATGAAAACAGTATTGATCGTGTGCGACACTGCCGATGTTCTATCTTCGACCCTTGGCGCTCTGGGTGGCCATTGTTTAAGGACTATTGCTACCAATGTGTTTGGATTATGCAGACCGCTTTCTTCTGGAGACTGATCGATAACAACTTCTCCTGATTTCCTTGTATTCAATGATGTCGTATTTATGTATGTTTTGCCTTTTTACGTTAGATGTTTACCCGTACCAATATCTAATATTTTGTATGTAGCACAACTTCTACAGGTTTCTAGTATTCTGTTTATTACTTCTACAGCGATGCAACCCACAGAAATAACTTGAGACAGTGAATAACACAAATAAACTAAACACTTTAATATTAACAAGATCAACGAGAACTTGGTTATAAATTATACCCTAAACTCTAATTGATAGACCCTATATATATACCCTAAAATATAAACCCAAACGTTAAAACCTAAACCCTATATATACCCTAAACTGCAAACATAGACATTATATAAACCATTATACATGTCCTTTTTTTTTATTCGGTTTAACTTATGTTTAAGTAATTGAACCCAAGATCATTAATTCCATAAAAGATTTACAATTTGCCTTTAATTCTAATTTTTGGAATGGAATATAATGAAATAGTCATTCCATTTTGTGTAATCCATTTACACCGTAATTATTACGGGGGGATAACAAATAGTCACGATTGTATGCATGTATATATATATATATATATATATATATATACATACATATGGAAAAGGCCTCATAAAAAAAACCAACTCGATAACACCCTTTCAATCAACTCTCCACTACAAAAGCACCACCGATTCAGAACGAAACCCAAAAGCCATCTCAAATGCCAAACCCTCATGTATACTGGCCGTTGCCACGTTTAAACGACCCGCCCTACGAAACACGGTCGGTGACAAGAAGGCGGAAGGAGGCAGCGAGACCATTCAACCTGCTCGGGTTGCCGAAATATCTAATAAGGAACATTCTTGTTCGTGTCTGCGAAAATGACGTGCAGGATCTCCGCCACTCGAGGATTACGTGCACTCGGCTGAATGGAATGTCTCAAACAGACGAGTTATACGCCTCTATTCATCTATAGAAGATGAGTCATTGGACTTGAAGGCAACAAAACCTCCATCTGCCTCAAAGGAATCTCAAATGTGTTATTCGAGAACAAGCGCATTGAAGGAGTCGCTCAAATCAAGGTTGTTGTGGGAAAAGGATGCATCATGAGCGAGTATATCTACGACATGATGTGCAAAATGTTCAGGGACAACTGAGAGGAAGGAGTCTTCGGTAAGTATCAATTTACTAGAGAACGTGCTACTCATCTTCGAAGCAAACTTCCTAAGATCATTGGGAATGGGTGGAAAAGGCAGATTCCAGATTGGTTAATTGCAAAACGTGACCAAAACGACCCTCATATGATCACTGAGTGCAAATGTTCGAAATACGATCCACGTCAACTATGGTAGGAGAAGCCAAAGGGGAACGACATGTGTGATAAATGTTACTGGATTTTGCAGGTTGCCTATGTTTGCAAAATGGTCGCAGAAAACTTTATTCTCTTTGAGTGCAATCGTTGAATTTGGGGATTGCTAGAACTTTTTAATAAATTTCCTATTTATATGTTTGGAGCAAACTGCCTAAACTTAAACCCATGTTTATAAAACCTTAACCTTAAACCCTAAACTCTAAATGAGAGACAAGGAGAATATTCAATGGTCCTCTCAACGGATCTTATTTAATTTCCTTAATATGACATGTTTGTATATACTCAAAAATATCACATATATCTAGAAAGATTCACAAATTCTTAATTTAATTTATGACCACTGCATCTCGCTATGTGTTCTGATTAAGATCATTCGATGTAAAATAGAAGACGAAACCACAAAATTTTAAGAGTATTTCATTAGTTTTGACCATTAATCACTTCGAAATGCATTGAATGATCAAATTTGGGAGTATCAGGGAAATATGTTTGATGAACCCTACAATGAAACCTCGTAATGAGGTATTACAAATCCTTTTTAGCGTATAGGGTTTGATCACTCCAAAAGAAACCCTAAACCCGAAAACCATTCTAGTCCACGTTAGACATACAAGTGGGCAAAAATTCAAAATATTTTCCAAATTAATCCGGGAAACCTAAACCCAATCTTATAGCTCAAAACATTACAATAAATCATTTCTTAGTTTATAGGGTTTCGTCTGCGCTGTAACATTCAATTCCGAAACTATTTCTTAAATTTTGCTGTGTACTATTTTTAATTTGAGTGTTACCAAAATATCTTCAACTATTTCAAAGAACTTAAAACACAAATTTGTTTTCATAAAACTTGTCTTCAAATCGTTCTTTATATTGTGAGAAAACCTGTTCTGATTCTAATAAACTAAAATGGATTAGTTAAATTTTTAAAACAGAGTCAATAGAAAAAGAATATATTACGACCACGTTACGCATATAAGTGGGCAAAAATTCAAAATATTTGTCCTATAAATCCGCGAAACCTAAACCCAATTTTATAACCCAAAACATTTCAATTACCCGACTGTGCCCAAGAATTTTCGACAAATTGCCAAGAAATCATCAAATATGTCAAACCCTGATTTTCTTTTGTTCTTCCCCTTTTCAGAAATCTTCGAATCATCTCCTCTTCTACGCCCACCCATCACAGACTGATATCTCTTCTTCGAATCTCTTATTCAAAGCTTTCTATTTCATAGCTAACTTTGGCCGAAACCTATCGACTCTCTCAAATTCTTCCTCGAATATCTCAATCACGAAACCCTCCGTGAATCGATGCCTACGGGTACAAGTAGGTATATCATTAGTTTCCTTTTGCTTTTCTTGTGAAACCGGACAGGCTCTGAATCTGATTATTTGTTTACAATTAATTTTGGTTCTACTGGTTGTAAACGACGCCTATAATCCAAAGTCTGGATAAGTTGGTTATTTTTTTTAATGAGTGTTTGAGGAGTTAGAGTCTGATGGTTAGGATGTTAATCTTATAGTTAGCATGCAATTGAAGACACCAATATCTGCTTAACTCATTAATTTTTTTTGCTAAGTTCGAGTGTCTGAGCGCTTATAAGATAATCAATGTATCATTTGAGACATGGCCAAACCATTCATAATTTTCTTTTGAAACATTTTTTGAGGAGATCTTTCAATGACGTATGAAAGACATGGTTAGCATCACAATGGACTGCAGAAGCACTGCAAAGAACTTTGACCTCGTGAGATATCAACAGTTGAATATACAACATCTTTCCTCAGGTAAAGTAACATTTTTCACAATCCATGTTTATAAAGTCATCTCACGTTCTTTATTTAATTGTTTTTCTCTTACTGTCTCTAATTGTCACAGGCCACTTAGAAGGATAGACGAGTAAATCCTTATCGAGTCGAAAGCCTGACAACTAATCTTTTGATGCGCAAGCACAAGCAGCCCATACACTTTTCAGCGGTGTCGCCCACCAAGAGAAACTGAAGGAAGTCAAAAGTAAGACATCAACACCATCTGATTTATAGGTTACTTTATCACTGTCTCTTGCACTTGTTAATTTATTGGTATATGATTTGGCAACTCCTAAATGATGAGTTTGTGTATGTAGGTCGTTTGTGTCTACATGTTACCAATGTTATTTTTGATCCAAGTGCTTGTTACCTTTGTTGTACCATTCAAATTACGGTATCACCGATTACCAAATCGGAAATGAAATAAATCCAAATTCTAAATTTTACGAAAAAGCCACTAAACGGTCGTCCATAATTCGCACTACACACAAACTATTCGCTAAATATTTACCATCAACGAATCTATATTTTCCATATAGTCGCTTAATATTTACGACTATGTTGTGACTATATTAGACAGTCATATACTAGTCGCCCAGATTGTACCATAATCAAATCTGGATGTTTTGTTTAGACGATGCATAGTCGTTTAACGGTCGACATTTAATAGCAAGATGTTTACCATACTCGTATTTGGATTCTCCAATTAGTTGTCATATAATCAGTAAATTAGTTAATAAACAGTCGCCAAAACGTCACTATAATCTACGACTAAATCGTGACTGTACTAGTCAGTCACATAACAATCGCCACATAGTAACGAGATCATTAAAATAGTCGTTACCCAGTCGCTACATAGTGGCTACTATTTACGATTACTTTCTGACTACACAATACAATTACATATTAATCGCCTAATGGTCACCTAATTTGACGACTATTTGACGACATCATTCCTCCAACTGTATTTGGGCTCCATATATAGTCGCACATTTGTCGCTGCCGTAGTCGCAGATTAGTCCCTATATCTTCCGACAACGCTATGTCTATTTTATCATTACCTATGTTGGTCGTATAAATGGTCGTAACTCGCAGACTAATAATACGACTATGAGATTTAGCGACTATGGATTGACGACTACCATATTTAGTCGTATGTTTGTCGTAAAACCCCGATTAACGACTATTCTGCGATTAAAAGTACAGTCTCAAAAATGCTGATTTCTTGTAGTCTACTTATTATTTAAGGAGTTTGTGATATGCTCGAGTTTTATCCATAGAGCTACACTGCAAGTGCACAGACATGAGTAGTAGTATATAGGGGTTGAATCCACAGAGACTCAAGAATCTTAATAGACTATAGAGGTTAAAATTAAGCTAAGCAGCAGCAGAGAATAAGCAGTAAATAATCAGGAAAATAAATCAAACGGTTTGTAATCAATCAAGCGAAGCGTCAGGTCAAGGGAGTTCTCAGGAAATCGGGAATATAAGATAATCAATTAAATCATGATCGAATTAAGTACAGTTCTAGAACTGGAATCAAAGAAGCATAAGAAAACAACTTTCGTTGCAAGTATTATCTATGTCTAGCAACCCAGCAAACCAACTTTCGTTGCGAGTTCTAGAGATCCTATACATGCATTAATCTCAGGTTCTTTTGTTCACAACCTAAGCCAAATTTCTTTGCGAATAGATCAATTGCTCATCTAGGTTCTTTCTAGCTAATTAACCAACTGTCGTTGCGAAAATCAACCTAACATCATAAATCTTGGTAGCTAATTCAGATTAAGCATTAAGATCTACCCTAGACGAAAAACTAGAAGTTATGAATCCCAATTAATTAATTAACCTAATATTCCATGAAATCCCTAATGAGAATCCTTAAACCTAACTGGAGAACTACTCAGACATGGGAGATGAAACAAAAGACATGATGAATAGAAATCCAAATAACATAAAATGGAAAAATAAGGGGTTCTAAATCTCTCCTTTGTCGAGTATAAGACCAGCCCCAAAATATCTCAATCTCTTATAAGTAAAAGAATAGCCTAAACAATGGCTTAAAAACCCTAATATAATAGTCTAAGCACGTTTTGGGATTCTTTGTAATTATGAGAAAATTTTGGGCTAAGCTGCAATTTCCACAAATTTTTTTTAATCGCTGAGAGACATCTGATCACGCATCTGTGTCGATCGCCGCCAAGGGTGCATCGATCGACACTAAGCTTTGTTTTCGACTCTGAATTCTTCTTCTCACATGAATGCTCCAAAAAGCTCCAGAATGCGCCATAATATCTTAATATGCTCCAAACGTACTTAGACCTGTAAAACACATGAAAGGACTCCAAAACACAACAAAAGACTAGATAATAAAGACATTTATCATGGTCAAAAGCCCTAAACCATGATATATCAACTCTCCCATACTTAGCCTTTGTTTGCCCTCAAGCAAACTAGAAAACCAAGATCAGGAGAAGAAGTTTGAAAACTTCAGGAACTCATTTCATCGTAGAAGTACTACACTAAGATTCCCCTTAGTAACCCACATGGAAAATGAACCTGCAGACATTAAGACCAACATATACTTCCCCCACACTTATCAAATGTCCTAAGTAAACTCCACAATCACATTCAGAGAATTAAAATTCACCATATTGACTTCTGTAATCAATTAAGTTCGGCTTCACCTAGGGAGTATCGATCAAAGAACACATGGACTCTTACTTTGTTAGCACCTGACCACCATACTGTCATTTTCTGTTTCCTTTCTTCTCCTTCTCCTTCTTAGCAACTGATTTTTCCCTTTGGGTATCATTTTATTTTTTTCTATCAGTGCTCTTCCGGCATTGGGATGTACTTTGGACACATTCCATGAACGCACAAGAGGTAATAGGGGTCTCAACCACTCCAGTGATCACTTCGAATCTACTAGCTTATCCGCAGTTAATCCATTTTTTAACTTTAAGGAAAGGGAGAAGGGAACCATACTTATACATGTTTACAAGTTGTGTCTGAACTAACAGAGGAATCCGACTCAAGGTATACCAAGCCCCTAGGTGAAAGAAGTTAAGTCAAGTTAAAAGTGAAGTCAGTAATGGATACTCTGAATACCTGAAGTGATATAGGTGTCCTCAATAGGCTGATTTATGTTCGGTTTTCTAATAGTCAGAGATCATCTGTGAGCTCATCCAATGGTAACTTAAGTTCCTGCAAGTGTAGCGATCTCCTCAAAAAGTCATTGTTTCGTACTCTATTTTGACTCAATAAAACAACTCAACTGACTCTAAGAAAAAAAAAAACGGTTTGTCAGTAGCTACCTCCCCCACACTTTAAACACACTGTCCTCAGTGGAATCGAAGGTTGGGCTTGGTTAGAACAAGAATCAGAATGAACAAATTGAAAAGGGGCAGAACACTTACCTGTCGCGGGATTGTGTCGATCGATGCTCAGGACTGCATCGATCGACGCATCTCGTATTTGCTCGCGGTTTGGAAAGAACCGCTGACTGAACCGCAGTTTACACGGTAAAATCAGTAATAAACCGCATGTGTGACCTTGCGTCGACCGACACACAGGACCGTGTCGATCGACGCAGATCGTCTGGATCTATTCTCTCCCCTTAACACGCCAAAACAATAAAAATCAAAGCAACCAAAAACCAAAACGAAAATAAAATAAGAACAGACTCACCAGTGGTTTCCTCACACTAAACGCTTGTTTTTAGCCATTAGCTTGACTATGGGAAAGAGATCAGACTCATGGGGGATTTAACAGAGACAATGAGTGTCTGTGATTGTCTTCTCATCCAAGGTGGTGTATAAGCAGTAGGATCATGAGATTTCCGAAGGAGTGAAGGAATGGATCGGGGGTGGTAGCGAAGCGTGGGTGGGATATTGCATTCATAGCAATGTGGTTAGGAGGCTTAAGTCTAGAGGAATGATACCTTTTCTTTGGTGGAGGAGAGATCTCTGGAGCTTTCTTCTTAGTAACAGTTGAAGGCTCTGAAGATGTTAGAGCAGGTTCAGCATGAACCGCCATCTTCTCTTCTCCACTCTGAATCTCTGGCTCCACTTCAACACTGAAGCTTTGTCCATCAATGGTGGATCTCTGCATCTTATCTATCTTGAACTGCAAAGGCTTATCTCCCAGGTGGAGATCAATCAAACCATGTCTCACATCAATCACTGCTCCAGCAGTAGCTAAGAAGGATCTACCAAGCAGCAGAGCATCATCAGGTTCAACCTCATACTTCAGTACCACAAAGTCCGTTGGAATCAAGTAGTTTCCAAATCTGATAGGAATGTCGTCTAGGACTCCTTCTGGAATCCTCTTCGATCAATCAGCTAGAATAAGAGAGATCCTAGTAAGATGAAAATCCATCAGTCCCAATCTCACAGCCACAGAGTATGGCATGAGATTCACACCAGATCCAAAATCACACAGTGAACGCTTAAAGTTGTCCTTAAAGATGGAACAGTCTAGCACAAAGACTCCTGAGTCTGGAAGCTTCTCTGGAATCTGGTTCTGTAACACTGCACTGACTTGCTTAGATAGCACCAACACCTCTTCCTTCAAATCTCCATCTGTAGAGATCATCTTCTTCGCATATTTCTCCAGAGAAGGGTGTTTCTTCAGAGCATCAACCAGTGAGATCTTAATCAGCTTCTTATCCATCACTGTCATGCATTTATCTTCATCTAATTCCTGTTTGGACCTCTTAGAATCCTTAGGATAGGGTACAAGAGGCTTATAGACTCGCTCAGGGACTGTTGCAGGTTTCTGGACTCGTTTGTGATCAGTGTCGATTGATTCAGTAGTAGTGTCGATCGACAATTGCTTTTCTTAAATCACTTTCGTCATTCGTGTCGGGTATGTGTCGATCAACACTAAGGGTGTGTCGATCGATGCTCGTCGCAGAAAGAGACAATTCATCGACAAAATCATCAATTATGTCTTCTTCCTCATTCATCAGATCAACTTCATCCTATACAATAACAACATTGACGTACTGCTTCTGCTCAGTTCTCCCAGATCCATTTTGCCATTGCGCTGCTCCAGCAGTCTGTTGAATCTGAACATCTAGATTCTTCACATGAGTGCTCAGAGACTCAATCTTCCCATTCAAATCCAGGTATAGAGCATCTATATTTCCATTGAAGTCCACTGTACTCTTCTTCTGACCTTTCAAGAGCTGTTACAACAGACCCATCATCTTATCAGGCTGCTCATTTTGTGGAGGAGGAGTCTGGTATGAAGAGGAACCATGGTCTCTGGAGAATAAGCTGTTCTGCTGAAAGGGTCTCTGAAATGCAGACTTTGGTGAGTAACCAGAAGTCTGTCCCTGCTGATTTCTATATTTCTGACTCTGATATCCAGCTCCAGCTATGTAATTGACGTCTTCAGTCTCATCAATATCTGCAGAAAAATGGACTTGCTTCTTCCCAAGTAAGATGCTATGGACATAATCAATCATGTTCTTCATCTCTGCCATCTGTGAACTATCAACCTTTCCACCAGATTTCTTCCTCTCCAGATCAGTATTCTTAGTGCTATTGCTACACACTAAGTTCGCAATCAGATCCTTAGCTTGCTCTGAAGATTTGGTATTGAAATTCCCATTACTTGCAGCATCCAAAGCCATTTGATACCACAAATCAACTCCTCTAAATAAAATGCCCAGCAGCTGAACTTCAGAGAAACCATGATGAGGGAAATCTCTCAGGTACATCTTAAACCTCACCCAATCTGCTTTCAAGGCCTCTGTAGGTCCTTGCTTGAACTGTAGAAGACCCTCTCTCAGCTGATCAGATCTAGCATCATCATAAAAGTGCCTTAGAAACTTCCTCTTCACTGCATCCCAAGTAGTCTTTTTTGTCACCTACGCTTTTAATCTAGGTCAAAGTAGGCCGGACATTTCGGTTTTCTTGTGGAATTCCGAAATCCGACAAGTTATGACTTACAAGCGAAAACTCTCGACCCTGTGTCCTAGCCCTTTTAGCAAGTTTCTCGATAATTACATTAGTAGTCAGAGTCCCAGGTGGAATCTGCTTCAGCCAATTTGCAGCTTCTCCTCCAAGAGAGTGAGGGAAGAGCTTACAGTGCAGGAAGTCATAGTTCACTCCATTATGATTCATTCAAGTAACCAAAGACTCAAAATTCTCTATTTGATCCATAGGATGCTCATGTGGGTGTCCATGAAAGAGGTGCTGTCCCACAAGCGTATAGTAAGAAGTCTTCAGCTCAAGGTCATTCTGTGCAAAGGGGGGAGGTACAATCGCAGACCTGTTAGCATAGAACACTTCAGGCTTGTTGTAATCAGCAAGTTTCCTCCCAACTGGAGGATTAGGTGCTCTAGGTGGCTCTTCAGCTCATGGATTTCTCTGTCCACATGTGCCAGCATCAACATCATCATCATGCGGCTGCAGAATCATCTCCTGAATGATCACGTTCCCATCAGCATCAAGTCTATGACCATGCCCATTGCAGACATGGTTGTCTCTATATTTCAGAACAGCATGCTCATCCTGAATCAGTATCACAGCATTGGGATTCGCCATCTTCAGTGGTTTCTAAGCTTTCATGTTCTCTCTTTTTAGCCTTGCTAAGTTCCTCAACTCCTAGATTCACGAGCTCCTTGTCCGGATTACTCCTTAGTGTGCAATCAGGCATGAACTATCTTGTTCACGCATATTGTGTCGATCGACGCTAGCAGAGCGTCGATCGATGCAGATCGCGAGGGTGACGATTGATTCCAAGTGGGTGTCGATCGACACATCGGTTCTTCGTGGAACCTGAAACGCAAAAAGAGAGAAAACATAAAATAAATTAGTAAAATAAAAACGAAAAGCCTAGTCTAAATTCTAAACTCAAATCTATCGAAGACTCAAAAGAGTCCCCGGCAACGGCGCCAAAAACTTGATATGCTCGAGTTTTATCACTAGAGTTACACTGCAAGTGTTGGAATTTTCGGTTGATCCTGATTCAATTCACAGATTCATATCAACCTAAACATGCATTAGATCTAGGTGTTCTTGTTTAGAAACATATGATCTCACCTTTTACCTGTTTGTTTGCAGCGGAATTGATGAACAGGTCAATGATCAGGGAGATACACCGAGAGATGGATCCTCCAAAGGCTCACACACGCAATCACAGGAAACTGGTTGCTAGACTGAGCTGAGATGGGGTGCAGAGAGAGGAGAGAAATCGCGGCTGGGAGGCTTAGGGTTAGGGAGAAGAGACTTGGCTTTTAGACATTAAAAGCCTTCTCTTTCCCTTTTGGGCTTTTGGGCCCAATCTGATTAAATCACATTTAATCAGACCCATTATTCATTCTCTCTTAGTACGACAAATGCCTAGCACTTTTGTCGTACTTCTGCTATGCCTTTCAACATTATTTCCTGCTAGCTTAAGCGTGTGACCCATATGGGATCATACAATAAAGGCAATAAGTCCAAGACTTATAGATCATGAGCGGACTCTAGCAAGCCATCATGACCCCCAGCATTGTATGACTTATGTCTGATCACTGACATACTCTTACGTTATAGAGACAGTACAGAGATTGCTGGACACAATTCCAACAATCTCCCACTTGAACTGGAATCTCTGTATTCATAATCCCTTTCGTCTCAATATCTCGATTAGTCATAAGGCAAGATTAGTGTCATCCTTATAAAGCCTAATCTTGTTCATCGGACTCTGATTTGATACTGACAATACAAACGACTCGGGAAAGTCCGTTTGAGCATGGCCATGCGTTTTCCAGTATTCAAATCTCCGATTGGCCTAGAGATATTCACTCCATTTATATTGGAGGGACAAATCCCATCTTGTTCCATCACTGTAAACTACTCATTTCATAATGCACCCAAACAAGGTCCTTATAGCTATCACAGAATGATAGCGTTAGACAATGATCAAAGTACATCAGTCCATGTGCAGTCACATGCATGTGAACTCAGGTCTAAGGACTATACTCTATAGTCGTAGTAAGAATCTCTTATGACACAGATATAAATATCCTGAAGAGTTCTTATTAGCGGGTCTTGTCCGGTCGTATGTTCCCAACATACACCTATGTACTGACTTTGATGCCGCGCATCTATGACACACTAAGACTTTGTCATAAGTCACGTACCAATCCAGTCTCACACGGTTGTTGGTGTTCCAATTTCAACAACCTTCGACTAGGGACAGGATGATATAAACCATCTATCAAATATAGGGTCTTATGACCAAGCTAAATGACTTTGATGACTCAAGATCAAGTCATTTACTTCGATGACCTATAAAATGGTTCATTTCATTTTGGAACGATTATTTCATCACAGTTAAAATAATCTTGAAATAATAATTTCATTAAACATCATTATATGTTTTACAAGAACATATCAATAACTAAATAAAGCCCTTTACTAACTCCCACTGAAATTAAGACTACATCTTAATTTCACTTATCCTACAGCAACAGTCCGCGACTCGTGCTTAGGCTCAAGGAGTGGCTTCGTTAATAGATTAGCAACGTTCTCATTCGTCGAAACTTGCTGATCTACTTAACATCTCTGTCATTTATCTTACGGAATAGGTTATTCCACTAAGTGTTTGGATCTTTGATGTGCAGCTAGTCTCATCTAAGCTGGGATTCACATCAAGTTCAGTGATGAACTCTTCTTTCAAACAACCTCTTTCGCTGCTTCCCAAGCTGCGAAATATTCAGTTTAAGTCATGGAGTCAGCAACAGTGCCGTGCACCGCCAAACAAACATAAGACATGACCGGACTGTGACCGGAAATCATCTTTGTCTGTTGGAAACTTGCCTTTCAGACTCTATCGACTTGTAGCACCTCACTTTCTTCTTTACCTAAAGAACTTATCCTTAGTATTCTTCAAATACTTTAGAATATTCTTTACGGCAATCCAGTGATTCTTTGTTGGATTTGACTGGTCTTTACTTGTCTTGCTTAACATTAAAGCAATATCAAAACAAGTACGTGTCATGGCATACATGATAGATCCAATTGCCGTCGCATATGAATCCTATCTATGCATTCAAGCTCAGCAGTTATCGTAGGACACTGCTTCTTGCTTAACGTATTGCCATGTGACATTGGCTTAAAACCCTTCTTGGAGTGCTGAAAACGTGTAGGACTTTGTCAATTTAAGAATCCTGACTTTGTCCTACCAGCTCTTCTGGATCTCTATCTTTAGATCCAGAATCCAAGACTTTCGTGGCTTTACCCATGTCAATCACTAAACCAACTCCCAAGCCAGTCCTTTACCGACTACAGCATTGGGACGTTGTTTCCGAGAATCAGTATGTCATCGACATATATTTTGAGAAATGCAATATCGCTCCCACTAATCTATTAGTAAACGCTCAGTTCCATTTCGTTCCTGTTCAAGTCAAATCTTGACTACTTCAACAGAACGAAGATTCCAACTCCGATATGTTTGCTTCCATCCATGAATGGATCGATGAAGCTAACTTACATAAAATGTAATTTTTCGGAGTCCGGGCTCACTTTCGCTTCTTTGAATTTCGCAGATTCATCGCTTTCAATGATCATCAGATCATGCGAACTTTCAATGATTATCAGTTTCAACTAATGACGAGAAATCACTCTCGGATCAGTAACTGATTCATATCTGCGAACTTCAGGCTCCACAGGTGTAGATTCTACAGAAATCTGTAAATCCTTCCGCTGCTCTCAATAGGTTAAGCAGCCTCCTGTATTTCTCGAATTTCTTCGAGTTGTACTTTTACTCCCACTGTTCTTCTTTGGAAAGTAACTTCCCTTCTTAGAAAACAGAATGGTCGTAAAAATACTTTTTACTCCCACTGTTCTTCTTGGAAAGTAATTTCCTTCTTAGAAAACAGAATGGTCGTAAAAGTACCGAGCCTTGGTTTCCCTAAGAGAACTTCAAGTTATGCTTTTACTCCCACTGTTCTTCTTGGAAAATAACTTCCCTTCTTAGAAAACAGATTGGACGTAAAAGTAACAAGCCTTAGTTTCTCTAGGACAACCAGCGAAGTAGCACAACTACAAATACTCAGTAAAGACAAATTTGGATCGATTCCAATCCACATTAACGTGGTGTCTTTCAACCGATATTTGTGGAACTATTTCAGCGTAAACTTAGATTTTTTTAGAGCGTTATTCTTTAATATTATCATGGAAGATTCGTGTGACTCATCTTTAATCATTTCTAATAAGATCTGATTCTTTCTCACAGAAACACCTTCAGGTTTTCAGGAGAAATGAGCTGTGAAACGATTTCACACTCATTAAGATGATCACACAATCAATGACTTAAGTATTCTCACTCGTGATCTAATCCAGAGTCTTAATACTTCTGTCATTCAAATTCTATACTTCATTCTGGAACTCTTTCGACCATGTCAAAGAATTCCGACTTGTGTCTCATCAAATGAACACAGTCACACTCACTGAAATCAGTAGAAACAATGAAGTACAGGAGATTTTCTCTGGCATTACTGCTCATTGGGCCATATACATGAGTATGTTTCAGGTCCAATAAGCCTTTGGGCTTTTCTCTAGCTCGGCTAAGATAGGCCCTTTACCCTTTTGGTCTAGTAAACAGAATTCAAGTCTCATAAGATATTTTATCAAATGAGCCCAAACGTCCATGACTATGGGATTTCTGAATCCGACTTACTCTATGTGACCAAGGCTTTATGCCAAGAAAAATCAGGTTTAATTCATCAGATTTAAACCAATTCGGTATTTATGTTACATTTAGGCACTCTTTGGTTTAAGATATAAAACCCATTCCATGAATAGGGTGCTACAATTAATATTTCATTAAGATCAAAAGAACAAAACTTGTCTTTTATCAAAATGAAAAACATTCAAATTCTTACAAGAAAATGAAAGACAACTCTGCTTAAAGCAGGTACATTGTAGCAATTACTTAATACAAAACCAAGCCTCAAAGGGATCTATAAGTGAAAAACCCTACGACTGAGGCAGCATCCCAAGCTCCTTCCAGACATGTAGTTTCACTTGCCCTTCCTTCAACGTTCTACTGTTGCTTAAGCTCTGCATATTATCACAAATATCAGTGCCACAACCAGTATCCAATACCTTTAAGGTAGAACTTGAAGTAATAACATGAATACCTGAGGAAGTAGTCGCATACATCGACTTTAACTCCTCATTATCTTCCATGAATTTAATGCAATCTCTCTTCCAATGCCCTGTCTCCTTACAGTAGCAGCACTTACCAACGTAAGAGGTATCTGACTCGGGCTCAGAAGACACACGCTTGCCATGATTCAAAATCTGGACAACTTTGTCTTCACCCTTGTCAGCATTAGGTTTAGTAAACCTACCCTTCTCATTCATGAGATTGTACAGGGTACTCTTCACGTTTGGCTCAACTGTCTTGAGCATATCATGCAGTTCAGTCAGCGTCTTCGTTAAGCCTTTCTTGATATAGTTCTTCCTGAACTTATCATAGCTTGACGGCAGTGACTGCAGAATGATCTCAGTTGTCAATTCTTGGCTAACTGGATAATCCAGTTTCCTCAGGTTATCAATGTAACCCATCATTTTACTGACATGAGGACTCACTGGATTATCATTTGGTAGCTTGCAGCTAGTGAGAGACTTAACCAACTGGTATCTCTCCACTCGTATCTGCTCCTGAAATTTCAATTTCAGGCTGCTGATCATCTCTATTGGCGACTCCATGTTCTCATATTGCTCCCGCAAGTCAGAGTCCATGGTAGCCAATATCAGACCACGCACATCTACCACATCATTATAATGCTTATTCCAAGCATTATATACTGCATGGGAGGCATTGGACCCGATTCTTACGGGGAGAGCTCTCTCAAGGACATAGTCCTTTCTCTCCTGTCTGAGGACTAGCCTCAGGTTCCGCGACCAAGTCAAGAAATTTGATCCGTTCAGCTTGTCCATCTCAAGGACAGACCGGATCGAGAAAGTGTTTTGATTGTTTGTGCTAGTCATAACTGAAATTTAAGATAAAAGGATTTTAGTTAATATGTTCAATATGATTAATCTCGTATTAAAATTAATATGATTAATCACGCATTATATTCAATAACATTAGTTACCCTCAATAGAATATAATGATTCCAAGATCCACATATAACTAAGATTAAAGTGGGCCACTGGCCGTCACCCAACCTTAGCTTATATCGGTAAGCCCTATATCGGCTAATTATATCCGTGATATAACTCTTGGTTGTGAATCTGGGCCCGAGGCCCAATCCACTCTGATGTCTCAAGGCCCGGGACTCCCGATGGCCTAGTCAAGAAAACCGGACTATACAGTCATGTAATCATTAATGTCTGGGACTCCCAATGACATTTATGAATCACAAACCGTCTTACCCACGCAAAAGCAGACATCCTCACACTGTAAGGCCATGAATACAATTGAATGGGCTTCGACAGCTGACATAGCCTGGACAAGACATCCAACGCTTGATATTATTTGAGGTTCGTAGGTTTATTAAAATCATTCCCAAAATAGAAGATTACTATTTCGGGAAACTTTCTATTTATGGAAACCTACTATTTTTAGAAACTTTCTAAAATTGGAAACTTTCTAAAACCGGAAACTTTCTAACTTTAGAAACTTCTTGAAATCCAAAACCCGCAAATTCAGAAACTTCTATTTTAAGAAACTTTCTAATTATAAAATTTCGGAAACTTTAATTTAAAACCGACTTTATAATTTTATAAAATAGTTTTTAAATTAATCTGAAGAAAGACTCAATTAATGGCCCAATTGTTTTAACTTCTTGGCCCGAGGCCCAAGAATTGGTCCATGTCCAAGACATGACCCAATTGTCCAATTAATTGACATAACCGGTCTGGTTCATTAAAACTGGTCTAACCAAGTTTCAATTACTACGATGACCACAATTGTCAACCGGTTATTTACTAAACCGGAATTTCTCAATTTACTTGGTCCAACCAAATCAAATTAGAAATTCCTGGTTTAGGCACTAAATCCAATATTTCTTTCGACATTGGATTTCTTATTCCGGTTTAACCAGATTTAATAAAATTATTAAATCTGTTTATTAAACCAGAACGAAGATTTTAATCAAAATTTTGAACCGAACCAGCTAACCGAAATTGAACCGGCCCATCTCACCTAAAACCCTAACCGGCCAGCCGTAAGCTTCACGCCTAAGCGATAGCCGCAGGCCAGCCGCGTTTGATCCGGATCGGGACGTTCGCTCGGCAGCTCGGGACGGGACGTGATGCTCGGGTCGAGAGATCGGGACGTCCGAGGGCGTGACGTGATCCGGACGGTCGAAACCTCACGCGATCGGGACACCATCCGGACGAGACGATCGGGACGACGAACGCGGGACGCGATCCATGCGATCGGCTATCGCACGATCCATGCGATCGGGACGTCTCTCGGTCGACCGTCCGCCGTCCACCCGAGCCTCCTTTCGGCCGTATAACCAACCGGCCAAGCCGGTCGATCCATCTTTGGCCGATCGACAAAAACGAGTCATATAGCTCATGTTTTGCGATTTTTCTTGTGTGTTTAGAGTTCAATTCTGATTCTTAATCGTTTTATCTTATCAGTAATTGATTCAAAAACAATTCTAAGCAGATTAAACAACCTAAACAATGAATCTAAAACAAGAAACCTAAGAACCAATGGCTCTGATACCACTGTTGGAATTTTCGGTTGATCCTGATTCAATTCACAGATTCATATCAACCTAAACATGCATTAGATCTAGGTGTTCTTGTTTAGAAACATATGATCTCACCTTTTACCTGTTTGTTTGCAGCGGAATTGATGAACAGGTCAATGATCAGGGAGATACACCGAGAGATGGATCCTCCAAAGGCTCACACACGCAATCACAGGAAACTGGTTGCTAGACTGAGCTGAGATGGGGTGCAGAGAGAGGAGAGAAATCGCGGCTGGGAGGCTTAGGGTTAGGGAGAAGAGACTTGGCTTTTAGACATTAAAAGCCTTCTCTTTCCCTTTTGGGCTTTTGGGCCCAATCTGATTAAATCACATTTAATCAGACCCATTATTCATTCTCTCTTAGTACGACAAATGCCTAGCACTTTTGTCGTACTTCTGCTATGCCTTTCAACATTATTTCCTGCTAGCTTAAGCGTGTGACCCATATGGGATCATACAATAAAGGCAATAAGTCCAAGACTTATAGATCATGAGCGGACTCTAGCAAGCCATCATGACCCCCAGCATTGTATGACTTATGTCTGATCACTGACATACTCTTACGTTATAGAGACAGTACAGAGATTGCTGGACACAATTCCAACAGCAAGTGCACACACATGACTAGTAGTATATAGGGGTCGAATCCACAGAGACTCAAGAATCTTACGATAGACTGTAGAGGTTCGAATTAAGCTAAGCAGCAATAGAGAATAAGCAGTAAATAATCAGGAAAATAAATAAAATGGTTTGTAATCAATCAAGTGAAGCGTCAGGTTAAGGGAGTTCTCAGGATATCGTGAATGTAAGCTAATCAGTTAAATCGGGATAAAATTAAGTACTATTCTAGAACTGGAATCACAGAAGCATGAGAAACCAACTTTCGTTGCGAGTATTATCTATGTCTAGCAACCTAGCAAACCAAATTTCATTGCGAGTTCTAGAGATCCTATACATGCATTAATCTCAGGTTCTTTCGTTCACAATTTCCCTAAGCTAAAGTTCTTTCCGAAGATATCAATTGCTCATCTAGGTTCTTTCTAGCTAATTAAACAACTGTCGTTGCGAAAATCAACCTACCATTATAAATCTGGGTAGCTAATTCAGATTAAGCATTAAGATCAACCCTAGACGAAGACCTAGAAGTTATGAATCAAAATTAATTAATTAACCTAATATTCCATGAAATCCCTAATGAGAATCCCTAAACCTAACTGGAGAACTACTCAGACATGGCAGATGAAACAAAAGACATGATGAATAGAAATCCAAATAACATAAAAGGGATAGAAAAACAGGGGTTCGAAATCTCTTCTCTATCGTGTACAAGACCAGCCTCAAAATCCCTCAATCTGTGATAAGTAAAAGCATAGCCTAAACAATGGCTTAAAAACCCTAATATAATAGTCTAAACACGTTTTGAGCTTCATTGTAATTAAAACTTCTGGCCAAGCTGCAATTTCCACAAATCTTCATTAATCGCCGAGAGACATCTGATCACGCATCTGTGTCGATCGATGCCATCGATCGACACTAAGCTCTGTTTTCGCCTCTGATTTCTTCTTCTCGCACGAATGCTCTAAAAAGCTCCAGAATGCGCCATAATATCCAAATATGCTCCAAACGTACCTATACCTGTAAAACACATGAAAGGACTCCAAAACACAAGAAAAGACTCGATAATAAAGACATATATCATGGTCAAAATCCCTAAAAGCCATGATATAGCATTTTTTTATTCATACGAATCTTGAGACGCTCAAACACCTAAGGGGACAGGCTATACTCAAGAAAAGGCATGCTAAGTGGCTTGAGTTTGTGGAGACTTTTCCATACGTGATCAAGTATAAGAAGGGCAAGGAAAATGTTGTTCCTGATGCTCTGTCGAGGAGGCACGCCCTCATCACCACCATGGAGGCCAGGGTCATGGCTTTGAACACCTCAAGGGGTTATATAAGACTGATCCAGACTTCAAGGACGCCTTCAAGGAAACGAGAAAGGCTGCATTTGGGTCGTTTTATCAGCATGAAGGGTTTCTATTCAAGGACAAGCGGTTGTGTGTGCCACAAGGATAAATGAGGGAGTTACTGACCAGGGAGGCACATGGAGGAGGGCTTATGGGGCATTTTGAACGAGACAAGGCCCATAGTGTACTTAAAGAGAATTTCTATTAGACACATCAAAAGAGAGATGTGGAGCATTTGTGTACTTAATGCATCACATGCCTCAAATAAAAATCCAGGTCACATCCTTATGGACTATTAAACATTGCACTCTTAAGACATTGCAGTCAAGCTCGCAAACATTGCAATCATTTGTTCACTCTTAAACATTGCAGTCAAGCTCGCTTTTCCATTCCATATGTTGAGATTTCAACTTGTGTTCTAAGACTTAAGATAGATTCAATACTAAGCTATGTTCGTTTGTTTGCAGAAATATAAACGACACAAGAATTGTTCACCCTGTGTTCACCAATTGGCTACGTCACAGGGGTGGGAACGGTATCCCAAAACTGATTCACTATATTCCTTTGATTACAATGTTCCCCAAGCACTAGGAACTAGTTTGATACAAACTCTTAATCAAAGAATATCTCTTGTGAATCTCTAGCACTCTTAGATCTTCTTTAGCTCTTAGATATAGTAATCTCTATAGCTCTTACGATCTCTAATTCTCTCTGAATATATTGTTGCTCATATCTCTTCTCGTCTCTCATTGATGTCTTTATATACACCCATGATTTAACCTAGCTCACGTTTTGTTATCTTGAAGGTTTGATAGGCTCAGAGTTTTAACCCTATACTAACTGCAAGTGCACAGTAATATCAATGTAGTACTTAGGGATCGAATCCTGGAGGACTCTAGGCAATGATAGAATTAGAACGGTCAAGCTTAAACTAGGAGAAAGCAAATTGTATTGAGAAACGAAAAGCAATGCAAGAAAGTAAACAAGTAGCAAGTTTGGTTGTAAGCAATTAACTAAGGGCGCTAAGTCTAGGGAGTTCTCAGGAAATCAGACAAGCAGATAAATCATTCAGTCAGGATCAAATTAGGAACAATTCTAGAACTCCAAACACATATATAATTAACCAACTTTCGTTGTGAGAATTCTCTAAGCCTAATTGCAGAAATCCAAATGTCTTTGTAATTCCTAACATATTAAACCAGCTTTAATGATCAATTTCGATATGTTCACAATCTAATTAAACCAAATTTCTTTGCGAGTAATTAAATTGCTCAACCTAAATAGTTCAGATTCTAAACCACACTTTCGTGTCAATCTAGCAACCTAAGATCTAGATTCTAAGTGATCAAGTTAGAACTAGCATTAAACACAATTTAGCTTGAAGAACATCTATTGATATGAATCCTTAGCTGAAATAATTATATATAGCAAGTCATAAAATCCTTATTGAGAATCCCTAAACCTAACTATGAATCTACTCGGACATAGATAATGTAAACATTATCAATGAATAATTAGATATCATAAAAGAGATTAAACAAATAAAGGGGTTCGAAATATTCTCGAAAAACAGGATGTAATACCGGATCAGATCAGCCCCAAATAGCTCTAAAAGCTCTCTGCTCTAAAGTATGATAGCGTATCTAAAAACTGAAGTTAAAACCTAATTAAATAGCTAAATCACGTCTTGGGGCTTCTGTGTAAATATTTGGAACTTCTGGGCAACTTTGCAATATCATCATTCTTCATTAACTCTCGCGAGTCTGGCCCAACGCGCTATGCATCGATCGATGCTGATGTGCGTCGATCGACACACTCCTCTGTTTCGGACAGTGAGCTCAAACTCTTGGGTCAAAACTCCAAAATACTCCAAATAGCTCCATAATCTCCAAATCCACTCCAAACGTGCGTGTACCTAATAAAACCTGTAAAAGACTCTAAAGAAACACAAAAAGACTCTAAACCATACTTATATCATGGCATAAAACCGGTAAAAACCATGATATATCAACTCCCCCACACTTAGCCTTTGCTTGCCCTCAAGCAAAACAGAGAACTAAAACATGGTGAAGAGGTTTGAAAACTTTCAGAAACTCTTTTTGTCCTAGAAGCAACAACACTCAGATTCCCCTTAGTAAACCACTGAAAGAATCAATTGCAAGATATCAAGACCAACATGTACTTCCCCCACACTTAGCAACTGTCCCAAGTAAACTCCACAATCAATCCAAGCAATTCAAATTCACCCTACTGACTTCTTTAGCATATTAAGTGCGGTCTCACCTAAGGATTATCGATCAAAGGGCACATGGATTCTTACTTTGTCGGATCTAGACCACCATACTATCTTTTTCTGGTTCCTTTTCTTCTCTTTTCCCTTCCTTAGCATTCTGATTTTTCCCCATTGGGTATCATTTTATTTTTTTTTATCAATGCCCGTTAAGGGGTGTAATTTGGACACATTCCATGGATCGCACAGGAGGTAATAGTGTTTGCTACTACTCCCGTGACCACTTCGGAGCTACTAGCTCATCCTCAGTTTATTACTTCTTTTTTTATGGAAGGGGAGAAGGAAACCATACTTGGACAGGTTTACAAGCTGTGTCAGAACTAACAAAGGAGTCCGACTCAAGGTATACCAAGCCCTTAGGTAAGAAATTTAAAGTCAAGTTAAGAGTGAAGCCAGTAAAAGGATCCTCTGAATACCTGAATTGATATGGGTGTCCTCAGTAGGTTGATCCGTGTTGGGTTTTCTAATAGGCATAGATAGATCTTTCAGCTTCATCCCAATGGTTACTTAAGTTCCTGCAAGATATTGTTAACTTCTCCAAAATTCACTGTTTCTTACGTAAACATGTTTTGACTCAATAAAACAAAATTTTTGGAAAAACGGACTGACTCTTAAGAAAATAGAAAGATAGAAGTTAGTACCACCTCCCCCGCACTTGAAACACACTGTCCCCAGTAGTGTTAAGCTAAGGGTTGGTAAAAAGAAAGCAAAAATGTTATGGATGTGTTGAGTTTTGTCTGATTTTTACCTCTGTCGCACATGCATCGATTGTTACATAAATGTAACGACCTTTGCTAGGCGATTTTTCGTCATGTGTCGATTGTTGCTCAGGACCGCAACGATCGCTGCAATGCGATTACTCGTGTTGTGACGATCGATACAAGGTTGCGTCGATCGACACAACCTCCTGAAGCCTTCCTGCTCTCTGGGTAAGGGTAAATCACTTTGAAAGTGGCCAGCAGCTGTCTCACCAACTCAGGGTACATCTCATAAGGCTGCATAGGCATTGTCCCCAGACCAATGCCCTTACACAATGCAAGAACCTGCTCATCGATGCCCAGACTCTTACAAGTCGAATAATCCGCAAACTTGGTCGGCTTAAGCGTCATGCCACACCAACCATTGTAGAGCAATGTGTCAAACTCATCCCAATGGTCAAGTAATGGCCTCTCCGTGAATGTGTTGGTCTTGAGCAGCTCATCAATCTCCATGCCTCAGACCTTGTCTGTTGGAATCAGCTGCTTATCTGCTCTAGGCCATGGTGGTTGTATCACTTCCCTATCTCTCTGATAGTCCTCAGGATGTGGTGATTCTCGATGGAACCACTCAACTAGTGGAGCATGATGCACTGTAGCTGCTGTGGTGGCTCTACGTTTGCGAGCTTGTCGAGGAGGCATCTGCAAGAAAGAATTAAACCATATAAGTCTCGGCAGAAAACTCCCTGTGAAATCGCAATGCAACGATCAGTGCACAAGTGTGTCGATCGTTGCAGGGCGATTTCACAGCCGACAGCTAATCCTCAAAAACGTGTCTAAATCGGTTCTAAAATCACACAAACAGCCTAATATCATCACCAATCATCCCTAATCATGTCTAATCAGTACATAATCATCAATTTCAAGCCAAAAATCCCTAATTTCTAAACCCTAGAACCGAATCCGAAAAAGTTGAAAATGAGAGTTCTTACCTTGGATTCACTGCAATTGGGTTAGAGAAATAGATAGGGGATGTGAAAATAAGTAGAATGAAGCTTTGAATCAGAGAGAATGATGAGGAAATGAGAGATTTAGGGTTGTGTACTCGCGTTTGTACGGACGTCGAAATGGGGAAGAAGAGAAGAGGGTTTAAGGCACTTACTTGGGTTCGTGTGTGCAACGATCGATGCATAGGTGCAACGATCGTCGCAGCTGAACCAAATCAATTCCAGTTTAGCATGTGTACCTTAATTTTTCAATTTAAACCATTTGCAACGACCATTGCAAGGACCGCAACGATCGTCATAAGGCGATCCCATCTCTTCGTCAAATCTCCCTGCAACGACCGTTGCACATATAGCAACGATCGTCACAAAACTCCAGACAGTGTTCTGTATTAAAAACTCAGCAAAAACAAATAAAAACGTGAAGTCCTAAGAAAAACACCAAAAATAAGAAAGAAAAACACTAAAACCTATTAGTGGGTTGCCTCCCACTCAGCGCTTGTTTAAGGTCATTAGCTTGACCGGACGAACAAGATCAGTTTGCTGGAGATCCTGACAGAGACTGTGATTGCCTCTGTGCAAGTCTCCTCATCCAAGGCGGAGAGTAAGCATCATCAGTGTGAACTCTTCCAAGAAAAGAAGGAGTAAAATGATATGGTGGATCTGAAACCAAAGTCTCACTTATCTGCTCTCCATATCCATCCTTAATGGTGAAGGTCTGCCCATCTATCAGTGTCTTGCGCAGCATGTCCATCTCAAAGTGCAGTGGCTCATCTCCCAGATGGAGATCAATCAAGCTGTGTCTCACATCAATCACTGCTCCATCTGTGGCTAAGAATGGTCTGCCCAGAATCAAAGCATCATCCTGCTCACTCTCGTACTTAAGCACCAAGAAGTCTGTTGGAATCAAGTAGCTTCCAACTCTCACTGGGACGTCCTCAAGAACTCCTTCCGGAATCCTTATTGACTGATCAGCTAGGACAAGAGAGGTCCTAGTGGGTGAAAAATCCATCATCCACAGCTTCTATGCCACAGAGTATGGCATGAGACTTCCAGCAGCTCCTAAATCACACACAGAGCGCTTGAAACCATCCTCAAAGATAGAACAACTCAGCACAAAAATCCCAGGATCAGGTAGCTTCTTAGGAATTTTAGTTAATAGCACATCACTTATATTTTTAGGAACAACTATAACCCAATCCTTCAGCATCTCATCCATTGGCAGCATCTTCTCCAAGTACCTTTTGAAGGAATGTTTAGAGTTAATCCAGATTCAATTCTCAGATTCAACAGTCCTAAACATGCAGATCTAGTTTCTCTTATTTAGAAACATAATGGATCTCACCTTATACCTGTTTATGCAGCGGAAAGGGAAGGTATGGTCAGAGATCAGCAGAGCCACCAAGTGATAACTCCTCCAGAGGTTCACACACGCACACCAAGCAGGATGAAGGCTGCTAGACCAAGAGAGAGGAGGCGCAGGGAGAGAGAGAGAGAAATCGCAGAGGGGGCTAGGGTTAGGAGGAGAATCAGACTTAAGTTTTATTTATAAAACTTGTCTGGTTCCTTTTGGGCTTTTGGGCCCAAATACCAATCTGATTAAATCCCTTAGATTTAATCAGACCCATTAATCTCTCTCTAAGTACGACAAATGCCTGGCACTTTTACCGTACTTCTGCTAAGCCGTTCCTACACATTTTCCTGTTAGCTTAGGCGTGTGACCCATATGGGATCATATAATAAAGGCAATAAGTCCAAGACTTATAGATCATGAGCGGACTCTAGCAAGCCATCATGACCCCCAGTATTATATGACTTATGTCTGATCATTGACATACTCTTACTTTCTAGAGACAGTACCGAGATTACTGGACACAATTCCAACAATCTCCCACTTGTACTGGAATCTCTGTATTCATAATCCTTTTGTCACAATATCTCGATTAGTCATAAGGCAAGATTAGTGTCATCCTTATAAAGCCTAATCTTGTTCATCGGACTCTGATTTGATACTGACAATCCAAACGACTCGGGAAAGTCCGTTTGAGCATGGCCATGCATTTTCCAGTATTCAAATCTCCGATTGGCCTAGAGATATTCACTCCATTTATATTGGAGGGACAAATCCCGTCTTGTTCCATCACTGTAAACTACTCATTTCATAATACACCCAATCAAGGTCCTTATAACTATCGCTTAACGACAGCGTTAGACAATGATCAAAGCGCATTAGTTCATGTGCAGTCACATGCATGCGAACTCAGGTCTAAGGACTATACTCTATAGTCGTAGTAAGAATCTCTTATGACACAAATATAAATATCCTGAAGAGTTCTTATAATCGGGTCATGTCCGGTCGTATGTACCCAACATACACCTATGTACTGACTTTGATGCCGCGCATCTATGACACACTGAGACTTTGTCATAAGTCACATACCAATCTAGTCTCACACGGTTGTTGGTGTTCCAATTTCAACAACCTTCGACTAGGGACATTATGATATAAGCCATCTATCAAATATAGGGTCTCACGATCAAGCTAAATGACTCTGATAACTCAAGATCAAGTCACTTACTTCGATGACCTATAAAATGGTTCATATCACTTTGGAACGATTATTTCATCACAGTTAAAATAATCTTGAAATAATAATTTCATTAAACATAAGAAAATGTTTTACAAGAACATATCAATAACTAAATAAAGCCCTCAAACTCCCACTCAAATTTAGATTACATTTCAATGTCTCTAATGCCTACAGCTTCAGTCAGGAACTCGAGCTTAGGCCTTGGGAGTGGCTTTGTCAATGGATCAGCGACGTTATCATCTGTCTGAACTCGGCTGATCTTGACTTCCTTTCTATTAATGATGTCACGTATCAAGTGAAATCTTCTTAGAACATGCTTGGATTTCTGGTGTGATCTTGGTTCCTTTGCCTGAGCAATAGCACCATTGTTATCACAAAACAGTGCCAGAGGCTCAGCCGCATCTGGTATCACACCTAGTTCAATAATGAACTTTCGTATCCAAACAGCTTCCTTCGCTGCTTCTGAGGCGGCGATATATTCAGCTTCTGTAGTGGAATCAGCAACGGTGTCTTGCTTGGAGCTTCTCCAACTGATTGCACCGCCATTCAGACAAAAGATATAACCGGACTGTGACCGGAAATCATCTTGGTCTGTCTGGAAACTTGCGTCCGTGAATCCACTGACTTTAAGCACATCACTTCCTCCGTATACCAAGAACTTGTCCTTAGTATGTCTTAGATACTTCAGGATGTTCTTGACGGCAATCCAATGGTTTTCACCTGGATTGGACTGGTATCTACTCGTCATGCTCAATGCATAAGCAACATCAGGACGAGTACAGATCATGGCATACATGACAGATCCTATTGCAGATGCATAAGGAATATTCTTCATGCGCTCAAGCTCAGCAGCCGTCGTAGGGCTCTGCTTCTTGCTTAGAGTTGCGCCATGCACCATTGGCGTGAAGCCCTTCTTGGAATCTTTCATGCTGAATCTTTGTAGGACTTTGTCAATGTATGAATCTTGACACAAGCCTATCAGTCTTTTAGATCTATCCCGGTAGATCCTGATTCCAAGAACGTATGCGGCTTCACCCATGTCTTTCATGGAAAAACAACTTCCAAGCCAGTCCTTTACCGATTTCAGCATTGGAATGTCGTTTCCGAGAAGCAGTATGTCATCGACATACAGAATAAGAAATACTATCTTGCTCCCACTAGTTTTCTTATACACGCATTGTTCTTCTTCGTTTCTGATGAAGTCAAATTGCTTGATTGCTTCATCAAAACGAAGATTCCAGCTCCTCGATGCTTGCTTCAATCCATAAATGGATTTATGAAGCTTGCATACTTTCCCAGCATTCTTTGGATCTATGTAACCATCAGGTTGTGTCATATACACATCCTCTTCCAGAATTCCATTCAGGAAGGCGGTTTTCACGTCCATCTGCCAAATTTCATAATCATGAAAAGCTGCAGTTGCTAGTAGAATCCGAATAGATTTCATCATTGCCACTGGAGAATAGGTTTCATCGTAATCCACACCGTGAACTTTTCTGAAACCTTTTGCCACCAACCTGGCTTTATAAATCTGGACATTTCCATCCACGTCAATCTTCTTCTTGAAGATCCATTTGCACTCGATGGCTTTTACACCAGCGGGTAAGTCAACCAACGAAAACACTTGGTTGACCGACATGGAGTCCATTTCGGAATCAGTGGCCTTGCGCCACTTTGAGGAATCTGGGCCCATCATGGCTTGATTGAAGTTCGATGGTTCATCACCATCAATGATCAGAAGATCATGACAGTTAGTCACGAGGAATCCTTGATATCTCTCGGGTTCGTGACGGATCCTCCCGGATCTTCGAACTTCAGGTACTACAGGTTCAGGCTCTACAATTTCTTGTAGGTCCTCCTGCTGCTCTTCCTCATTAGGTTGAGCAGTATCCTGTTCATCTTGAATTTCTTCAAGCAGTACCTTACTCCCACTGTCTTTCTTGGAGAGAAACTCCCTCTCAAGAAAGTTACAATCCCGGGCAACAAAGATCTTGTTCTCGGAACGTAGATAGAAGTAATAAGCCTTGGTTTCCTTCGGATAACCAATGAAGTAGCATTTATCAGACTTTGGTGTAAGCTTGTCTGAGATTAATCTCTTGACATATGCTTCACAACCCCAAATTCTAAGATAAGACAGCACTGGAGCCACTCCAGTCCATAATTCATATGGTGTCTTTGCTACTGCTTTCGATGGCGCTCTATTTAGAGTGAACACTGCTGTTAGCAGAGCATATCCCCAAAGGGATATTGGAAGGTCTGTGTGACTCATCATAGATCGAACCATATCCAATAAGGTCCGATTTCTCCTCTCAGATACACCATTCCATTGAGGTGTTCCAGGAGGAGTGAGTTGGGACACGATCCCACACTCCCTTAGATGATCACTGAATTCTTGGCTTAAGTATTCTCCTCCTCGGTCGGACCGAAGAGCCTTAATGCTTTTGCCAAGTTGGTTCTGTACTTCATTTTGGAATTCTCTGAACTTCTCAAAAGATTCAGACTTATGTTTCATCAAATAAACATATCCATACCTACTGAAATCTTCAGTAAAGGTAATGAAGTACTGATAGTTTCCTCTTGCATTTGTGGACATTGGGCCACACACATCTGTGTGTATCAGGCCCAATAAGTCACTGGCCCTCTCGTTAGGTTTATTAAAGGGGGCCCGTGTCATTTTTCCCATCATGCAGGATTCGCATTTCTCACATGACTCAAAGTCAAATGAGCCAAGAAGTCCATTCGAATGGAGCCTCTTGATGCGTTTCTCGCTGATGTGCCCTAAACGACAATGCCATAGAAACGTTCGGTTCTCCTCATTAGGTTTGAACCGTTTGGTATTAATGTTATAAATTGGTGCGGATTGATCGAGTATGTAAAGCCCATTTGTAAGAGGGGCACAACCATAGAACAAATTGTTGCGATTGAAGGAACATAATTTATTCTTAACTGAAAAATCATAACCTTCCAAATCCAACAAAGAAATTGAAATAATATTTCTGCTTATAGCAGGTACAAAATAACAATTATTGAGTTCTAAAATCAATCCCGAAGGTAAAGACAACAAGTATGTGCCTACAGCTAGTGCAGGAACTTTCGCTCCATTCCCAACTCGTAGCTCCACTTGTCCTTGCTTCAACCTTCTACTGTTGCTGAGTGCCTGCATATTAGTACAAATATGAGCCCCACAACCAGTATCCATAACCCATGAGGTATTATCAGAAGTAGTTGTATTAACTTCTATAACAAAAATACCTGATGAAGAAGTCTCGAGAGTCTTCTTCTTCAATTCCTTTAGACCTTCTTGGAATTTCTTACATTCTCTCCTCCAATGCCCTGGTTCTTTACAGAACCTGCAGATGTCAGTAGGCCCAGCCTTAGACTTGGGCTTGGGCTTTGGCGTGTCCTTGTCCGAGACTTGGACAGCCTTGGCCTTTCCCTTATCCTTAGCAGAGGATTTCTTAAACCCCTTGCCCTTTTGCACCATAAGCACATTGGGGTCCTTGGCGGTTTTCCTCAAGTTGGGCTCTGCAGTCTTGAGCATTCCGTAAAGCTCAGGCAATGTCTTACTCAAGCCAGCATGTTAAAGTTCAGAATGAACTGATCATAGCTTGCAGGTAATGACTGCAGAATGATGTCGCAGGCAAGTTCCTGGCTGATAGGGCAGTCGAGTTTCTGAAGATGATCGAGATAACCCATCATCTTCAAGACATGAGGACTCACTGCCGCATTTGCAGCCAACTTACAGTCTAAGAGGTTCTTAACTGTCTGAAACCTCTCAGTCCTTGCTTGCTCCTGAAAAAGCGATTTCAGGCTTGCCATTATCTCGATGGGTGACAACACACTCTCGAACTGCATTTGCAGCTCAGCAGTCATTGTCGCCAACATCAGGCAATAGACATCATTTTCATCTGACGAATGCTTTTCCCAAGCATTATGCAGAGTCCTGGCGGCATTGTTAGCAGGCCTCTCGGGGAGGGGATCACGAAGGACATAATCCTTCTTCTCCTGCTTGAGGACCAGCCTCAAGTTCCTTGACCACGTCAGGAAGTTCGTTCCAGTCAGCTTCTCCTTCTCGAGAACAGACCGGATTGAGAATGTGTTTTGTGTGCTTGTAGTAGTCATAGCTGAAATATATAAGATAAAAGGTTATTAGTTAATATGTTCAATATGATTAATCTTGTATTATACTTAATATGATTAATCACGCATTATATTCAATAACATAAGTTACCCTCAATAGAATATAATGATTCCAAGATCCACATATAACTAAGATTAAAGTGGGCCACTGGCCGTCACCCAACCTTAGCTTATATCGGTAAGCCCTATGTCGGCTAATTATATCCGTGATATAACTCTTGGTTGTGAATCTGGGCCCGAGGCCCAATCCACTCTGATGTCTCAAGGCCCGGGACTCCCGATGGCCTAGTCAAGAAAACCAGACTATACAGTCATGTAATCATTAATGTCTGGGACTCCCAATGACATTTATGAATCACAAACCGTCTTATCCACGCAATAGTAGACACCCTCACACTGTAAGGCCATGAATACAATTGAATGGGCTTCAACAGCTGACATAGACTGGACAAGACATCCAACGCTTGATATTATTTGAGGTTTGTAGGTTTATTTTAAAATTTCATTCCCAAAATAGAAGATTACTATTTTGGGAAACTTTCCATTTTGGGAAACCTACTAATTTTGGAAACTTTCTAAAATTGGAAACTTTCTAACTTTAGAAATTTCTTAAAATCCAAAACATGCAAATCTAGAAACTTCTAATTTCAAAATTTTGGAAAACTTATTAATTTAAAAATCGATTTTATAATTTTATAAAATAAATTTTAAATTAAGTCTGAAGAAAGACTCAAATAATTGGCCCAATTGTTTTAACTTCTTGGCCCGAGGCCCAAGAATTTGTCTATGTCCAAGACATAACCCAATTGCCCAATTAAATGACATAACCGGTCTGGTTCATTAAAATTGGTCTAACCAAATTTTAATTACTACGATGACCACAATTGTCAACCGGTTATTTACTAAACCGGATTTTCTCAATTTATTTGGTCCAACCAAATCAAATTAGAAAACCACTGGTTTAGGCACTAAATCCAATAATTATTTCGACATTGGATTTCTTATCCCGGTTTAACCAGAACTTAATAAACTTATTAAGTCTGTTTATTAAACCGTGACGTTTTGATTAATAAAATTTTAAACCGAACCGAACCGAATTGGTCACGAACCAATCATGGTCGTGACCTAGCTGCAAGCGTGACGAGACATCGGCCAGCCGCAAGCAACGGACGCGATCCAAGATCGGTCCATGTCTTTCGCGACGATGCACGAACGGGACGCTCGGGACAGGCTGCTGGACGGGACGGGACGGGACGATCGCGGGACGATGCTATCGGGACGAGACGCGATCCATGCGATCGGCTATCGCACGATCCATGCGATCATCGGCCCATCTCTCCGCGATCGGACGGGACGCGACGCAAGCGATCTGCCTTGCGCCTCACGGTCGATCGATCCGACCGGCCAACGCGATCCACGCCATCGATCCTTGATCGATACATGCGATCGGCTTGGTTGATCGGATCATCACTCGGCCGACGCAATCCAAGTCCTATAGCTTGGTTTTTGCGATTTCAAATATGTTTAGGTTTCAATTCCTTGTTGCTTAAGTGATTTCTCTTATCAGTAGATTGATTCAAAACACTTCTTAAACAATCCTAAACATGATTCTAAACAAGAAAAACACAGAACCAATAGCTCTGATACCACTGAAGGAATGTTTAGAGTTAATCCAGATTCAATTCTCAGATTCAACAGTCCTAAACATGCAGATCTAGTTTCTCTTATTTAGAAACATAATGGATCTCACCTTATACCTGTTTATGCAGCGGAAAGGGAAGGTATGGTCAGAGATCAGCAGAGCCACCAAGTGATAACTCCTCCAGAGGTTCACACACGCACACCAAGCAGGATGAAGGCTGCTAGACCAAGAGAGAGGAGGCGCAGGGAGAGAGAGAGAGAAATCGCAGAGGGGGCTAGGGTTAGGAGGAGAATCAGACTTAAGTTTTATTTATAAAACTTGTCTGGTTCCTTTTGGGCTTTTGGGCCCAAATACCAATCTGATTAAATCCCTTAGATTTAATCAGACCCATTAATCTCTCTCTAAGTACGACAAATGCCTGGCACTTTTACCGTACTTCTGCTAAGCCGTTCCTACACATTTTCCTGTTAGCTTAGGCGTGTGACCCATATGGGATCATATAATAAAGGCAATAAGTCCAAGACTTATAGATCATGAGCGGACTCTAGCAAGCCATCATGACCCCCAGTATTATATGACTTATGTCTGATCATTGACATACTCTTACTTTCTAGAGACAGTAACGAGATTACTGGACACAATTCCAACACCTTTGCACACAAGGATGATAAGGTGGGTCATCAGATGGTGGAATTTCTTCCAACTCTTCAACAATCTCTTCTAACTGTTTAAGTTCATCAATCTCTTGTTGAATTACCTCAGACACTTTAGGATACAATCGATTAGATAGTGCATAAATCTCCTGTTGAGTTATCTCACACACTCCAGGGAATAAACGATTAAGCTCTGAATCTGCCTCTGCATCAATGCCAAAAGAATCATGTGAATCTGTCTGTCCATGCCATGCAACGATCGACGCTAAAGGTGCGCATCGATCGATGCAGTCAAATTTTCATAGATTCCACCAGAGAGATTTTCCTCAAAATGAGAAATTTCAGCCTCTTCTACCAGTTCAGTTGTATTTAGGTCAAATCTTTCACCTAGGTGTGATCCATCATCAATGTACACTGACCAGGCCTTAATGTGGGTGTCTACAACACTCTTTCCCTTGACAGAGTTCGAGATTTGGCTCACCTGAGTATTGATGTCAGATGGTGTGGATGGTAGAGAGAAAGATGGACCGAGAATGGTTGCTGGCCGGCCGAGAGTGTACAGCTAGCGCGGATGGTGATCGAATGGGACGAGAAGCTGGCCGATGGCACTCTCTTCTCGTCAAGGGATGATTGAGCGATGGTTTGTGAGCTACTGAATCTGTGGAACACTTAGGATGATCGAGGCAGCAAGCAAAAGCCAAGAAATCTACTCTTCTAAGGGGCAGCCGCGCAGAGAAGGAGATAGATCGAGAAACCTTAGGGTTTTTCCTTGTTTAAACTTGCTTAATGTTTCATAAAACCAAAAGAGTGTTTAAGTAATACAACTGGAAACAAATGGGCCAAAAGAAACAAGGCCATCGAAAATTACTAAGAAAATAAGAGAAATAAGACTTAAAACGAAAGAGGACAGTCTTGGTCGAAAATACATAGGAGGCCGGTCTGTCTCTCTAATGAATGGGCCTCTGATCACCTCGTTAAAAACCTTTTGAAGAAAACCCATTTGGGACAAAACTTCACAAGGGAAAAAGAGTATGATCTTTATCCCAGAGGCAGACCGGTCAGAGAATCATCTGGCTCGATGCAGAAGATCATGGTCGGTCCGTGCGTCCGGAGTATGGGCCAGGGTGTGGTCTGCTCAAATGGGCCGTCAGCTTCGGTATGGATCATCCTCCGGGCCAACTGGTTCAGGACATGTTGTCCTTGGTCGAGATGGCCTAGCTGGGTCGTGATGTCTTCTAGGCTTGTCCTCGAGATCAGCTGCTCCATGTCTTTGTTGAATTCGGCATGTATCTGTCGCTGTCCTGAACGCGTCCTTGGTACATCTCGCATGGTCGGGAATAGGTCGGTCAGCTTCTTGGTAGAGCCTGGTCCGTCTTGTTCGTCCAACTCAGCATCGGCCAAGCTGATGTCCTCATCATTCCCTCCCTCTTGAAGAGGTTCTGGCCTTAGAACGGTATCACCTGCACAATAAGGAGAAAAATCAGCAACTTTAAAACTCGACGATATGCTCATCTCACCTGGGAGTTCCAATTGGTAGGCGTTGTCGTTGATCTTCTTTAGGACCCGGAATGGTCCATCTCCTCGTGGAGCAAGCTTGGACTTCCTCTTGTCTCTGAACCGTTCGGGTCGCATGTGAACCCAAACCCAGTCGCCTGGCCTAATGTTGACCTCTTTCCTGTGTTTGTCGGCTTGTTTCTTGTACTGCTCCGTCCTCTTCTCGATGTTCTCCTTGACCGCCCGGTGTAGCTTGGGGACGGCCTCAACCTTGCGCTCTCCATCAAGGTTGATGAACTCCAATGCTGGCAGTGGCTTCATATCAAGTGGCGTATCTGGCTTAAACCCATAAACAACCTCAAAAAGAGACATATTAGTAGCAGAGTGTTTGGCACCATTATAAGCAAACTCAACAAAAGGAATGCAATCCATCCAATGTGACAAATGTTTACCAACCGTGGCCCTTAAGAGGGCTGAGAGAGTCCAGTTCACGACCTCGGTCTGTCCATCAGTCTGTGGGTGACAAGTGGTCGAGAACAGTAGCTTGGTACCAAGCTTCCTCCACAACGTCCTCCAGAAGTGGCCTAGGAAGATCGGGTCACGGTCCGAGACGATGGTCCGAGGCAGTCCGTGAAATCTGACCACTTCTTTGAAGAAGAGGTCGGCTGTCTGGGTTGTATCATTCGTCTTAGAACACGGTATGAAGTGAGCCATCTTTGAAAACCGGTCGACCACAACGAAGATCGCATCCTTGTTAATGATCTTAGGCAAACCAAGCACAAAATCCATAGAAATATCGACCCATGGTCGGTTAGGTATAGGCAATGGTAAATAAAGACCATGAGGATGTAACCTGGACTTGGACTTAAGGCACGTGATGCACTTGGAGCAGAAACGCTCTGTGTCTCTCTTCTGATGTGGCCAATAGAAGTGATCTACTAGGACACTCAGTGTCTTGTCCACGCCAAAGTGTCCCATTAGTCCTCCTCCATGGGATTCTCGGATCAGGAGCTCCCTCATCGATCCCTAGGAATGCACAGCCGCTTGCCTCTGAACATGAAACCGTTATGCAAGTAGAAAACTCCTTTCGGTCCTTTGCTACATTCCTGAAAATTTTCACCAAAATCAGGGTCAGTATCATAGTCTTCTTTGATAAGTTCAAACCCCAAAACTTTGGCCTCCATGGTGCTGATCAGCGTGTATCTCCTGGACAATGTATCAGCTACCACGTTCTCCTTTCCCTTCTTGCACTTGATGATGTACGGAAAGGTCTCCACGAACTCAAGCCACTTAGCGTGCCTCCTCTTCAGATTTTTCTGTCCTCTCAAATGCTTGAGCGTCTCGTGGTCGGTGTGAATAACAAACTCATTGGCTAGCAAGTAATGCTGCCAAGTCTCCAAGGATCTAACCAACGCATACAACTCCTTGTCATAAGTTGGATAGTTGAGCGTGGCTCCACTCAACTTCTCGCTGAAGTAGGCGACTGGTCGCCCACCTTGTGTCAGAACAGCTCCAATCCCTAAGCCTGAAGCATCACACTCAATCTCAAACGTCTTATCAAAATTAGGCAAAACCAAAATAGGAGCATGGGTTAACAAATCCTTGAGTTTCTGAAATGCGGCCTCCTGCGACTGGCCCCATTTGAACGGGACGTCCTTCTTGATCACGGCTGTGAGTGGGGCGGCCACTGTGCTAAAATCCTTCACAAACCTTCTATAGAAGCTGGCTAAACCGTGGAAACTCCTGACATGGCCGATCGTGGTCGGGGTCGGCCACTCCTCAATAGCTTTGATCTTTTCTTGGTCAATCTGTAAGCCCTGCGAACTCACAACAAAACCTAAAAAGACAAGCTTATCAGTGCAGAAGGTGTACTTCTTGAGGTTCGCATAAAGTCCCTCCTTTCGAAGAGTGTCTATTACTTGCTCAAGGTGCACCAGATGATCAGAAAAACAGCGACTATAGATCAAAATATCATCGAAGTAAACAACGACAAACTTACTGATGTAGGCCCCAAGACCTGGTTCATGAGGCGCATGAACATACTGGGCACATTGGTAAGGCCAAATGGCATGACCAGCCACTCGTAAAGGCCCTGCTTAGTCTTGAAAGCCGTCTTCCACTCGTCGCCTTCCTTCATTCGAACCTGATGGTACCCACTGCGTAGATCGATCTTAGATAACACGGTCGCTCCGTGTAGCTCGTCCAACATATCTTCCACCCGTGGTATACGATGTCGGTACTTGATGGTGATGTTGTTGATGGCCCGACAGTCGACACACATCCTCCAAGACCCGTCTTTCTTAGGAACCAACAAGACTGGTA
This sequence comes from Orychophragmus violaceus, assembly GCA_030180135.1. Lineage (NCBI taxonomy): Eukaryota > Viridiplantae > Streptophyta > Magnoliopsida > Brassicales > Brassicaceae > Orychophragmus > Orychophragmus violaceus. The sequence goes on from CM058236.1 coordinate 17,535,456, forward strand.
CCGCGCACGGGCTGAGGCTCTCGCGAATGTAACCCTTGGACATGAGGTCCTGCACTTTTTTCTCCAGCTCCTTGGCCTCGGTCGGATTCACCCTATATGCAGGCCGGTTGGGTAGAGCTGCTCCTGGCACGAGGTCGATCTGATGCTCAATGCCTCGTATGGGCGGTAGACCGACTGGTATCTCGTCCGGAACGACATCCGTAAACCTGTCCAACAAAGAAACAACTTCCCGGGGAAGCTCAACATCGTCTGAACACGAATGTAAAGCCTCCCTGAAGATCATTAGTAGCACCTGCGCGTTCTGATCAATAGCTCTAGAAATAGAATGTGAAGAAATAATTAAATTGGTCTTACGGTTCTTCTTATCCTTGGCAAGGCGTAGTTGCATCTCATGCACTTCCTGCGGTGTAAGAGGCGCGAGCTGATACTTTCGCTTGTCGTGCATGAACGAGTAGTGATTGGTCCGCCTGTTGTGCAAGGAGTCCTTGTCGAACTGCCACGGTCAGCCGAGTAATAAGTGTCCAACCTGCATAGGAACCACGTCGCATACTACCTGATCGTGATATCGCCCAATGCTGAAAGGTACGGTTACTTGATCTGCGATCCGGATCTCCGTGACATCGTTCAGCCACCGAAGTCGGTACGGTCGCGGGTGCTTAGTCACTTGCAGACCGAGCTTATCAACCATGTTCCTGCTGGCCACGTTAGTACAAGACCCACCATCAATGATAAGACTACATACCTTGTTGTTCACGGTACAGCGAGTGTGGAAGATGTTCTCGCGTTGAACCGTCTCGGGATCAACAAGCGCACTAAGAGCTCTCCTGATCACCAATAACTCTCCAGAGTCGGGATACTCTATGGGCGTCCCTGTATCAAGTTCCTCCATGTCTTCATCCTCCTGTTCATCCTGAGACTCGTACTCGCCGGCTTCGTTCAAGATCATGACTCTCCGGTTTGGGCAGTCTCGAGACATATGTCCTTTACCCTGACACTTAAAACATGTGATATCTCTAGAACGGGATGTACTAGTAAACTTACCTGGGTCTGCTCGGTTAGGCTTAGACGTCTCAATGGTCGGCTTCTTGAACATGGACTCGACCTCAGCCGACTTACCTTTGTCAACGGGACGTGGACCCGGTGCAGTCGAAGGCGTGTTGGTCCTAGGCCGGGTTGTGGTCGCGGACTTTCGCTTGTTGTGATGCTCAACCTGTATACACAAGTGCAACAACTCGGGCATATCGTGATAAGGGTGAATTTCTACCTTTCTAGCGATCCTCTCGTTCAGCCCGTCCACGAACTGGGCCATCAGAGTCTCTTCTGAATCGTCGAGCTCAAGCCTATTCCGCAATTTCTCGAACTCCTCGAAATACTCTTCAACCGTCTTAGTTCCCTGCATCAATTTACGAAAACGTTTCTGCAAATCTTTATGGAAATGGGCAGGAACATACCTTCGCCTTAACTGGAACTTCATGTCAGTCCACGTAGCGATCGGTTCGTACCGATGGCGCCTTCGTTCCGCTGCGTCCCTATCCCACCATGATAGTGCATGTCCTTAGAACTGGGCCACTGCTAAAGATATCTTCCTGGCTTCGGGATATCCGTAATGGTCGAAGATGTGCTCCATCCTCCGCTCCCAGTCTAGATATGCCTTCGGGTCCACTTTTCCTGCAAAAGTAGGAGGCTTTAGTTTGATATCATTAGGATATGGACGTTGTACCTCTGGTTCTCGTATGCGTCCACGGTGATTAGGATCACGCTGGTATGGGGGTCGCGGTCCGGGATGTCCATCCTCAAACTCATCCGTCTCGTCGTCCGTATCGTCTAGTCGGACATCCTGGAAGCGCCCGGGCCGCTCAACTCGCCCATGGTGCTGACCGGGCCGACGTTGCTGGTCGTTCCGAAGATGTGGAGCCTCTAGTCCGTACTGCCGCTCTCCTGGCCGAGGCTGAAAAGCGCCGGGCCGAGGTTGTTGCTCATCCGGCCGCGGCTGATGTCCACCGGGATGTTCCAAACGGTCTAGTCGGACTCCGATCGTCTGGATAGCAGCTAAGGTCTGAGTGAGGTCAGTGGGAACGAATTGCTGGTTTAGTTCTTCTGCCATTAGGCTCTGCGCACTTAAACAAACTGATCAAACGTACCAACGAAGAGAGACGGACATAACTTAAAAGAAGACAATGCAACCAATTCGGAAAGGAACAAAACAAAACCAATTTTTTTTTTTTTTGACTAATAATCTGAAAGTAAACAACAAGCAGTAAACAAGAATGAAAATCTCACTTAAATTAGATTAGTGATCAAGCAAACAAACCGCAATACTCAAAGCACAATCAAGACACGCAATCACTACAAAAAATTTGAGTATATATAGCGTCCAAAAAACGCTATATATTGCTATTATAGCGGTTTGTTAAACGCTCTATCTGCGCCCGTTATAATAGATTAGACACTTTACATAGCGGTTTTTCGTTATGCTACAATAGAGTTATCTATAATAGCGTTTAATGTATTGCAATTATACATTATATAATAGCATTTTATTTTTGCTATTATTAATTTTATATAAAATTCATTTTCTATAATTTATTTTTGTCATCCATTTCAGATATTATATTATTTATGAACTATTATAAGAATCCATTAAATTTAAAAAGGTTAAATTTATTTAAAAAATAAGACAAATTACACTATCAATTTAAGTTTACAAAACCTAGTTCATAAAGAAACTTAACTACAACCACAATACAATATTCCTAATTCAAAGATGACACTTCAAAAGTACAAATGATGATTTCCCAATTTCTCCAGGAGGACTTTCTTCAGTGCCATGTTTTACTGCAAAACAATCTGATCCAACATACTTTGTCTCTTTGCATCTATAATATCGACATAAAGATTTGCCTGAGAAACAAGAAAACTAGAAAAGACGTGAGGCTTGAAGAGAAATAAATTGTTACCTTGTCTCCTTCAATTTTTACATATCAAGTTGAATCTACACACTGGCAACTATACAGTCTCAGTCTTGATCAGTGGTAGGATCTTATGAAAAGAAAATGTGATTTCTTAAAGATGAGACAATACTGTTTATAGCAACAAAGAAAAGTTCTTAAACCTTGGTTGAATCTACGAGCGCACCAGCCACCAGCCATCCACAGCATCACGTTAAAAGCTGTAGATCCACATTGATCAAAGAAGACTAGTGTTACGTCATTACCCAAAACATGAACAATCCTTAATAATCAAAGAAGAAGTTGCAGGAAATAAGAAGATTAAGTCTCACCTGAAGAAACAAAAGAGAGGAGATATATAATTTGGAAACTGAATGTGTGCATACAAAGTGTATATACACAACGCATTTAATGAGCCACTTCAAACAACCGCCTGGCTAGCTAAACTAACCGGTAAAACCAGATTATGGTCCGGTATACTCTGTGATAGTACATTATAAAATGCTTAATTGATGTGTTGAAAAGAGTGTTGTTGAGACATTACCGTGATATTTTTCAAGAACTTGAGAGAGATATCGCAGGCTCTGTATGTCTTTGGATGCCATCTACGCTCAGACCAATCAACATATGTGACTGACGAGTTCGAGATTCCTCCAAGATCAAGCATCTTTAAAGAAGATAAGAAAGGATTCATCAAGGGACTAGAATTTTTTTGTGCGAAATGAACAACCAGATACTATGTAAAAAATCCATCTTGCCAAACCAACAACAAAAAGAGTCAAATATGAAGACAACTACTGTGTAAAAAATCTCTCGAAGTTTCATCATCGCTTCAGGTGTTATGACTTATGAGGTCAAAATTATATAAAAAACCTATAAATAGAGAGATGGGACCTGTTTCATAGACAGATCTCCAACTTGTATAGAAGAGTTACGAGCAACAAGCTGCAGATCCTTGAATGTTACAATGTCTCCAGGCTGCAGATCCTTGAATTACAGTGGGTTTCTTGCCACTTGCTGTTGAATTAACCTGCTGGAGCTCTGAGATAGAAGAAGATGAAACCATATGAGTACTGTAACATCTCTGCCGCTCGTAGCTGAGCAACTTCGTAATCAGAGCCATTGGCTTCCTGATCAAACCTCTAGAGAACATAAATAAAGTTACAAATGACGGAAAAAAATCAGAAACAAGCAATTATCCACTGTATAATCTAGAAATACGTCTCATCTAGCGTTTTGGAAGGTTACCTTCTGCAAATACGAGAAGAGCATCCAGATCTACTCCTTTGAAGGCAAACTTATTGAATCTTCTCTTCCTGGGCACTTCCTCCGCTGCAACCTGGGCTTCAAAATCGATTTGGCTTTAAGCAATCTAGAAGACTCTTTCAAGGCTACAGATTTCCCCAACAAAGTAATCAATCTACGATACACATGAAAAACAAATTCCAATAATCAAAATACATTTCTGCAACCCAAACGACATTAGATATCGGAAACAATGAGAACTGAGAAACTCTCATCGAGGCGGGAAATTCGATCAGAAACCTCAAAAGCATGACAGGAACCGGCCAAGACGTTCTTCATCTCGTCGACGCGAACGATGCCTTGTTCCTGGTTCATGTCTATCTCTTCGGGTCTTATTACTCGAATCCTTATAGATCCGGTTAAGCTCCGGCGCAGATTTGGTTCTTTCCCTTGATTCCTCTCTTCCCACTCTCTACCCCAACATCCACCGCTCTGAAACCCTAATCCTTCTTTTTCCTCTCTCTCCATTTTTTTCTTTGTTCGAGTTAGTTTGTGAAGGCAAAATGATATTTTGTTTTTACTTGGTAAAATTTTTGAGTTGAAAACATTCAGGCGGACTTTGGCAAAAATAGAAGCGGGCACTAAAATTTTTAGGCGATATATTTATTATAGCGTTTACAAATTTATAAACGTTATAAAGATTCACGGTTATATCAACCATAGCACAATTGCATAAAACGCTATCTTATAATGCTATGAATAACCAATTTTCTTGTAGTGAATGAAACAAGGCAGCCGGTTTTTGTGCTTCCTACCAATCCGATTCTTCCTTCTTTTTTTTTTTTTTTAAAAACTACAGAACTATAAAAGGAAAGAACTAAACCAAGACTTAATGAAAGAGATTAAGCAAAATTAAACCAAGTTTCACTTAATTCAAACCGTAACAAGAAACCCTAGCACTCCTAACTCGCGGCCGCAAGGATTCTATAGCCTAGCACCAACGATTTTCAACCTAAATCTTCTTGGGTTCTCAGCTTGATTCAATCACAACAGAGACAAAGAGAATAAGCAAGCAGCAAGCAATCAAACGGATCTGTATTGATACTACTAAGCTGATAACAAAAGAACTAACAATCTAAACTCTTTTTTTTTATTTTTCGGTTTTGAAAAGAAGAACTAAGCAAACAAAGACTGAAATTAAAAAAAAGGAGAGAGGTAACCAGACTGGTCAGGAGCTTTAAAGCTCTGATACCAGATGATGTGAGATGGTGTGGATGGTAGAGAGAGAGATGGACCGAGAATGGTTGCTGGCCGGCCGAGAGTGGACAGCTAGCGCGGGTGGTGATCGAATGGGACGAGAAGCTGGCCGATGGCACTCTCTTCTCGTCAAGGGATGATTGGGCGATGGTTTGTGAGCTACTGAATCTGTGGAACACTTAGGATGATCGAGGCAGTAAGCAAAATCCAAGAAATCTACTCTTCTAAGGGGCAGCCGCGCAGAGAAGGAGATAGATCGAGAAACCTTAGGGTTTTTCCTAGTTTAAACTTTCTTAATGTTTCATAAAACCAAAAGAGTGTTTAAGTAATACAACTGGAAACAAATGGGCCAAAAGAAACAAGGCCATCGAAAATTACTAAGAAAATAAGAGAAATAAGACTTAAAAACGAAAGAGGAAAGTCTTGGTCGAAAATAGATAGGAGGCCGGTTTGTCTCTCTAATGAATGGGCCTCGGATCACCTCGTTAAAAACATTGTGAAGAAAACCCATTTGGGACAAAACTTCACAAGGGAAAAAGAGTATGATCTTTATCCAAGAGGCAGACCGGTCAGAGAATCATCTGGCTCGAAGCAGAAGATCATGGTCGGTCCATGCGTCCAGAGTATGGGCCAGGGTGTGGTCTGCTCAAATGGGCCGTCAGCTTCGGTATGGATCATTCTCCGGGCCAACTGGTTCAGGATAGGTTGTCCTTGGTCGAGATGGCCTAGCTGGGTCGTGATATCTTCTAGGCTTGTCCTCGAGATCAGCTGTTCCATGGCATTGTTGAATTCGGCATGTATCTGTCGCTGTCCTGAACGCGTCCTTGGTACATCTCGCATGGTCGGGAACAGGTCGGTCAGCTTCTTGGTAGAGCCTGGTCCGTCTTGTTCGTCCAACTCAGTGTCGGCCAAGCTGATGTCCTCATCAAGTATCCAACTGCTTCACATGAGTACTTAGAGACTCAAACTTCCCATTGAGATCCTCATAAACAGCATCCAACTTCTTGTTGCAGTCCACAGCAATCTTAGTTTGTCCTTCCAGCAGCTGCTCCATCATACTTTCCATCTTACTCTCATGAGCATTAACTACAGGAGGTGCTTGGTAAGAGGAAGGTCCATAAGTCCTCTGATTACCTTGTTGGAAAGGTTTCTGAAAACCAGCATTCTGTCCAAAGCCAGAAGAGTTTTGAATGCTTTTGAAAGCACTCTTCTGACCACTGAAAAATATATTACCTTGCTGATTACCAAACCTGTTACCTTGGAAACCAGATTCTCCGATGTAGTTCACATCCTCTTCCTGCCCATCTTCTTCAGCATTGATCACCTCAACATCTTGGGCAAAATGAACAGCTTTCTTCCCAGCTAGAAGATTGCAAACTGTGTCCAGCTTAGATCTAATATCAGCGATCTCTAGATTCTCCATCTTTCCACCAGACTTCTTCCTTCTCTCATCAGTAGTCTTGCAGCTATTACTGCTTACTAAGTTATCTATCAACTGCTTAGCTTGCGCAGGAGTCCTAGTGTTGAAATTTGCATTGCTAGAATTGTCCAATACAGTCTGATATGGAAGATCTATACCTCTAAAGAAGATACCCAGCAATGTTACCTCAGTGAATCCATGATGCGGGCAGTCACGTTGGTACTTCTTAAATCTCATCCAGGCAGTCTTAAGAGGCTCTGTCGGACCTTGAGAGAAAGTGAGAATGTCCTGCCTTGACTGATCAGAGCGAGCATCATCATAGAAGTGTCGCAGAAACTCACTCTTCAAAGCATCCCATGTAACAAACTTCCCAGGTGGAAGCTGTTTCAGCCAGGCAGCAGCATCTCCAGCGAGAGAGTAGGGGAACAGTTTGAGAAACAGATAGTCATAGTTCACTCCATCATACTTCATCCCAGTGACTATGTCCTCAAACTCATCTATGTGATCCATCGGCTGCTCATTAGGATAACCATGGTAGGCATTCTGCCTCAGAAGCGATTAGTAGATGGCCTTGATTTCAAAATCTTTCCTATCAAAATCAGGAGGTACAAGAGCGGACCGGTTAGCATGATACTCATCCGGACGGCTATAGTCAGCCAAAGTCCTCTCATGGACAACCATCTCTCTACCTTGGGCCTGTCCCTGGCCTTGGTTCCGCTCCTGTCGCGGTTGCTCCGGAGGATCAGGGATAACATTCCATTCAGCATCAATCCGTTCCCCAGCAGCATTGTACAGATTCCCAGCATGGTCCCTCAGGACACCATGAGCATCAGGCAATATAACCACACGTTCAACTACCATCCTTGCTCTTTGAACTCTTCTGTTAGTCCTCTCTAGTCTAGCAAGCTCTTCAAGTTGGAGGTTAACGAGATTAGTATTCGGATTACTTCTAGTATCACGCGTCTGCATAAACCGTCTGTAATCGCCAAGCAACGATCGATGCTAACAGTGCAACGATCGATTCAACTCCAATCGCCTAGTAACGATCGACACAAGAAATGTAACGATCGATGCTATGCGAAAGTAAAATCTGCGACAGAGAAGAAACAGAAAAATCAGTAACTAAAACAAAAAAAAAATAAAAATCCTAGTATAAACCCCAAGTTCGAATCTATCGAAGACTCAAAAGAGTCCCCGGAAACGGCGCCAAAAACTTGATAGGCTCAGAGTTTTAACCTTATACTAACTGCAAGTGCATAGTAATATCAATGTAGTACTTAGGGATCGAATCCACGAGGACTCTAGGCAACGATAGAATTAGAACGGTCAAGCTTAAACTAGGAGAAAGAAAATTGTATTGAGAAACGAAAAGCAATGCAAGAAAGTAAACAAGTAGCAAGTTTGGTTGTAAGCAATTAACTAAGGGCGCTAAGTCTAGGGAGTTCTCAGGAAATCAGACAAACAGATAAATCATTCAATCAGAATCAAATTAGGATTAGTTCTAGAACTCAAAACGCAGATATAGAATTAACCAACTTTCATTGTGAGAATTCTCTAAGCCTAATTGCAGAAATCCAAATGTCTTTGTAATTCCTAACAGATTAAACCAGCTTTAATGATCAAGTTCGATATGTTCACAATCTAATTAAACCAAATTTCTTTGCGAGTAATTAAATTTCTCAACCTAAAAAGTTCAGATTCTAAGCCACACTTTCGTGTCAATCTAGCAACCTAAGATCTAGATTCTAAGTGATCAAGTTAGAACTAGCATTAAACACAATTTAGCTTGAAGAACATCTATTGATATGAATCCTTAACTGAAATAATTATATCTAGCAAGTCATAAAATCCTTATTGAGAATCCCTAAACCTTACTATGAATCTACTCAGACATAGATAATGTAAACATGATCAATGAATAATTAGATATCATAAAAGAGATTAAACAAGTAAAGGGGTTTGAAATATTCTCCAAAAACAGGATGTAATACATGATTAGATCAGCCCCAAATAGCTCTAAAAACTCTCTGCTCTAAAGTATGATAGCGTATCTAAAAACTGAAGTTAAAACCTAATTAAATAGCTAAATCACGTCTTGGGGCTTCTGTGTAAATATTTAGAACTTCTGAGCAACTTTGCAATATCATCATTCATCATTAACTCTCGCGAGTCTGGCCCAACGCGCTATTCATCGATCGATGCTGATGTGCGTCGATCGACACACTCCTCTGTTTCGGACAGTGAGCTCAAACTCTCGGGTCAAAACTCCAAAATGCTCCAAATAGCTCCATAATCTCCAAATCCACTCCAAACGTGCGTGTACCTAATAAAACATGTAAAAGACTCTAAAGAAACACAAAAAGACTCTAAAACATACTTATATAATGGCATAAAACCGGTAAAAACCATGATATATCAATGTTACGGCTTGGAGTCTGTCAAGTGTAAGGCTCGCAGCACCAAGCCCTGTTGGATCATGCTTCTTGGTCCATGTCCAAAACCTTCTGATTTACTTGTTACTAAGACATGCTGCAGCTGACTCTTATTAGCCCAAAAAAGAAACCGGGTTTATGGCCCATTGGCCCACTAGGTTTAGTCTAATTATCCACAAACTCCACCTTCAGACAACAAACCTAATTTTTTTTTCTTTTTCAGACTCAGCCACTCTCTCTCTCTCGGACGGCGACAGAAATGGAGATTGTGTTCGATCTCCATGATTCGAGCTCGTCTTCTTCATCTTCAAGCTCACCAGCTCCGATCGTGAGCTCTAATCACATAGGTAAGCTTTATGCTTCTCTTCCTTTCGGTTTCCCAGTCTGTACAAATCGATTTTGGCTTTTCGATCTTGACTGACCCTTTTTCCCTTCGTCCGATTTCTTCATGCATGTGCTTCTGAGACCTCATATCTTCGTTTCCTTCAAGCGATTTCGAAAGATAAGTCCTTGAAACTTTGTCTTTCAAATCTTTCTGAAATCGATTCATCTTCTTTAGAGGATCTCGTTCTTCGCTTTCATTCTTGACACTTCTCCTCTCTTGCAGAGTATGAGCGTGACTCCAGAAGACCTTCTAACCTTCGATTTTCCATACGATTTGCAGAGATAAGTGTCTGATTCTTTGTTCTTTTCAACTTTTCTAAACTGATTCATCAGCATATGTGAGGATCTTGTTCATCGATTTAGTGTCTGACACTTATTCTTTTCTTACAGATCGATTCTTTGTCTGAGAGTAGTCCTTGGTCGAGCTCAGAACTCTTCACTTACTGAGGTAAGCTTCTGACTCTAACTCTCATCTTCTACTGATTTCGATTTTTCTTCTATCCCTATAGACTCTGACACATCGCTTTTATACAGACATCCATGTTTGATTTTACCGATCGATCTAAGCATGCTTCGAAGCTGGTGACTGATTTCTCATATATCACTTGCGTCCCTTTTAGATAAGTAGCTAACTCTTTACTTATCTCTGTTCTTACTCATCCCACTAACTACTGACCTTCTGTTGTGCTTTAGATACTTTTGATAATCCATGAGGAATTACATTGTGCATTAGACCTCCCCCTCTCATTGGGCTCCGACAACACAGGTTTGGTTCCTCTTTGATTATCCCTTATCTAGTTCTGCAGAACAGAAGTTTTAGTTAGTTAGAATTTTGTAATCCTTCGTTGCATACCTTTGACTGTGCGTCTACTTGGTATTGAAGATTTATCTTCAGGTCCTTTTAAATCAACTTCCTTTCTTCTACAGATGTCTGTAACTATCGATAGCTTACACTACAAGAAAAATCTCTATTCTTAACACACGAAAAACGCCATTGTATGTATATGATAGCGTTTTTGATAATGCTATTTCTGCCCCAGCTATAATAGGTCGGCCATATATGTGTTGGAATTGTGTCCAGTAATCTCGGTACTGTCTCTAGAAAGTAAGAGTATGTCAATGATCAGACATAAGTCATATAATACTGGGGTCATGATGGCTTGCTAGAGTCCGCTCATGATCTATAAGTCTTGGACTTATTGCCTCTAACAGGAAAATGTGTAGGAATGGCTTAGCAGAAGTACGGTAAAAGTGCCAGGCATTTACTGTACTTAGAGAGAATAAAAGGTTTTAGCCACTGTGTGTCGATCGATGCACATGATGTGTCGATCGACACAGTGCGCGAATGGCCAAATGGCCCAAGAGGAACCAGACGAGTTTTATAAATAAAACTCGAGTCTGTTTTCTTCTTTAACCCTAGCCGCGCCTCTCTCTTTCTCTCTGCGCCTCCTCTCCCTTGGTCTAGCAGCCGTTTTCTGTGATCGCGTGTGTGAGCCTTTGGAGGATTCATCTCTCAGTGTTTCTCTGATCTCTGACCTGTTCTATCTCCTTCCGCTGCAATTAACAGGTAAAAGGTGAGATCTAATCATTGTTTCTAATCAAGAGAACCTAGATCCGCATGTTTAGGTTGATATGAATCTAAGAATTGAATCAGGATCAACTAAACAATCCTTCAGTGGTATCAGAGCTTTTGGTTCTGGTTTTTCTTGTTTAGATTCAAGTTTAGGATTGTTTTCTTGTTTAAGAAGTGTTTTGAATCAACTACTGATAAGAGAAATCACTTAAGCAACAAGGAATTGAAACCTAAACACATTTGAAATCGCAAAAACCAAACTATATTGATTTGGAATGCGATTTTTCAAAAGTGAGAATCGGCTGTGATCGCATGGATCGATCGATACGATCGCATGGATCGGTCGACACAATCCGAGAATATCTCGGCCAAACCTGATAACCGTCCGTGCATGCGTGAGAGCATCGATCGATACAGGATCGATGCACGATCGATGCAGGATTGATGCTTAGAGCATCGACCGATGCGGTTGATGGATCGATCGATGCGGTTGGTTCATCAACCGATATGGTTGGTTTAAGGCTCGGTTTAATGATTTTATTAAAATTATAAACGTCACGGTTTAATAAACAGACTTAATAAATTTATTAAGTTCTGGTTAAACCGGGATAAGAAATCCAAAGTCGTAAATTGGATTTTGTGCCTAAACCAGGATTTTCTAATTTGATTTGGTTGGACCAAATAAATTGAGAAAATCCGGTTTAGTAAATAACCGGTTGACAATTGTGGTCATCGTAGTAATTAAAATTTGGTTAGACCAATTTTAATGAACTAGACCGGTTATGTCATTTAATTGGACAATTGGGTCATGTCTTGGACATGGACCAATTCTTGGGCCTCGGGCCAAGAAGTTAAAACAATTGGGCCAATTATTTGAGTCTTTCTTCAGATTAATTTAGAATTTATTTTATAAAATTATAAAGTCGATTTTAAATTAAAGTTTCCGAAATTTTGAAATTAGAAAGTTTCTTAAATTAGAAGTTTCTAGATTTGCGGGTTTTGGATTTTAAAGAAATTTCTAAAGTTAGAAAGTTTCCGTTTTTAGAAAGTTTCCAATTTTAGAAAGTTTCCAAAAATAGTAGGTTTCCAAAATGGAAAGTTTCCCGAAATAGTAATCTTCTATTTTGGGAATGAATTTTTAAATAAACCTACGAACCTCAAATAATATCAAGCGTTGGAAGTCTTGTCCATTCTATGTCAGCTGTCGAAGCCCATTCAATTGTATTCATGGCCTTACAGTGTGAGGGTGTCTGCTTTTGCGTGGATAAGACGGTTTGTGATTCATAAATGTCATTGGGAGTCCCAGACATTAATGATTACATGACTGTATAGTCTGGTTTTCTTGACTGGGCCATCGGGAGTCCCGGGCCTTGAGACATCAGAGTGGATTGGGCCTCGGGCCCAGATTCACAACCAAGAGTTATATCACGGATATAATTAGCCGATATAGGGCTTACCGATATAAGCTAAGGTTGGGTGATGGCCAGTGGCCCACTTTGATCTTAGTTATATGTGGATCTTGGAATCATTATATTCTATTGAGGATAACTTATGTTATTGAATATAATGCGTGATTAATCATATTAAATTTAATACGAGATTAATCATATTGAACATTTTAACTAATAACCTTTTTATCTATATATTTCAGCTATGACTACCACAAGCACACAAAACACATTCTCAATCCGGTCTGTTCTCGAGAAGGAGAAGCTGACTGGAACGAACTTCCTGACGTGGTCAAGGAACTTGAGGCTGGTCCTCAAGCAGGAGAAGAAGGATTATGTCCTTCGTGATCCTCTCCCCGAGAGGCCTGCTAACAATGCCGCCAGGACTCTGCATAATGCTTGGGAAAAGCATTCGTCAGATGAAAATGATGTGTATTGCCTTATGTTGGCGACAATGACTGCTGAGCTGCAAATGCAGTTCGAGAGTGTGTTGTCACCAATTGAGATAATGGCAAGCCTGAAATCGCTTTTTCAGGAGCAAGCAAGGACTGAGAGGTTTCAAACTGTTAAGAACCTCTTAGACTGTAAGTTGGCTGCGAATGCGGCAGTGAGTCCTCATGTCTTGAAGATGATGGGTTATCTCGATCATCTTCAGAAACTCGACTGCCCAATCAGCCAAGAACTTGCCTGCGACATCATTCTGCAGTCATTACCTGCAAGCTATGATCAGTTCATTCTGAACTTTAACATGCATGGCTTGAGTAAGACATTGCCTGAGCTTCACGGAATGCTCAAGACTGCAGAGCCCAACTTGAGGAAAACCGCCAAGGACCCCAATGTGCTTATGGTGCAAAAGGGCAAGGGGTTTAAGAAATCCTCTGCTAAGGATAAGGGAAAAGCCAAGGCTGTCCAAGTCGCGGACAAGGACACGCCAAAGCCCAAGCCCAAGTCCAAGGCTGGGCCAACTGACATATGCAGGTTCTGTAAAGAACCAGGGCATTGGAGGAGAGAATGTAAGAAATTCCAAGAAGGTCTAAAGGAATTGAAGAAGAAGACTCTCGAGACTTCTTCGACAGGTATTTTTGTTATAGAAGTTAATACAACTACTTCTGATAATACCTCATGGGTTATGGATACTGGTTGTGGGGCTCATATTTGTACTAATATGCAGGCACTCAGCAACAGTAGAAGACTGAAGCAAGGACAAGTGGAGCTACGAGTTGGGAATGGAGCAAAAGTTCCAGCACTAGTTGTAGGCACATACTTGTTGTCTTTACCTTCGGGATTGATTTTAGAACTCAATAATTGTTATTTTGTACCTGCTATAAGCAGAAATATTATTTCAATTTCTTTGTTGGATTTGGAAGGTTATGATTTTTCAGTTAAGAATAAATTATGTTCCTTCAATCGCAACAATTTGTTCTATGGTTCTGCCCCTCTTATGAATGGGCTTTACATACTCGATCAATCCGCGCCAATTTATAACATTAATACCAAACGGTTCAAACCTAATGAGGAGAACCGAACGTTTCTATGGCATTGTCGTTTAGGGCACATCAGCGAGAAACGCATCAAGAGGCTCCATTCGAATGGACTTCTTGGCTCATTTGACTTTGAGTCATGTGAGAAATGCGAATCCTGCATGATGGGCAAAATGACACGGGCCCCCTTTAATAAACCTAACGAGAGGGCCAGTGACTTATTGGGCCTGATACACACTGATGTGTGTGGCCCAATGTCCACAAATGCAAGAGGAAACTATCAGTACTTCATTACCTTTACTGATGATTTCAGTAGGTATGGATATGTTTATTTAATGAAACATAAGTCTGAATCTTTTGAGAAGTTCAGAGAATTCCAAAATGAAGTACAGAACCAACTTGGCAAAAGCATTAAGGCTCTTCGGTCCGACCGAGGAGGAGAATACTTAAGCCAAGAATTCAGTGATCATCTAAGAGAGTGTGGGATCGTGTCCCAACTCACTCCTCCCGGAACACCTCAATGGAATGGTGTGTCTGAGAGGAGAAATCGGACCTTATTGGATATGGTTCGATCTATGATGAGTCACACAGACCTTCCAATATCCCTTTGGGGATATGCTCTGCTAACAGCAGTGTTCACTCTAAATAGAGCGCCATCGAAAGCAGTAGCAAAGACACCATATGAATTATGGACTGGAGAAGCTCCAGTGCTGTCTTATCTCAGAATTTGGGGTTGTGAAGCCTATGTCAAGAGATTGATCTCAGATAAGCTTACACCAAAATCTGACAAATGCTACTTCATTGGTTATCCACGGATAACCAAGGCTTATTACTTCTATCTACGTTCCGAGAACAAGATCTTTGTTGCCCGGGATTGTAACTTTCTTGAGAGGGAGTTTCTCTCTAAGAAAGACAGTGGGAGTAAGGTACTGCTTGAAGAAATTCAAGATGAACAGGATACTGCTCAACCTAATGAGGAAGAGCAGCAGGAGGACCTACAAGAAATTGTAGAGCCTGAACCTGTAGTACCTGAAGTTCGAAGATCCGGGAGGATCCGTCACGAACCCGAGAGATATCAAGGATTCCTCGTGACTGACTGTCATGATCTTCTGATCATTGATGGTGACTGACTGTCATGATCTTCTGATCATTGATGGTGATGAACCATCGAACTTCAATCAAGCCACTGATTCCGAAATGGACTCCATGTCGGTCAACCAAGTGTTTTCGTTGGTTGACTTACCCGCTGGTGTAAAAGCCATCGAGTGCAAATGGATCTTCAAGAAGAAGATTGACGTGGATGGAAATGTCCAGATTTACAATGCCAGGTTGGTGGCAAAAGGTTTCAGACAAGTTCACGGTGTGGATTACGATGAAACCTATTCACCAGTGGCTATGATGAAATCTATTCGGATTCTACTAGCAACTGCAGCTTTTCATGATTATGAAATTTGGCAGATGGACGTGAAAACCGCCTTCCTGAATGGTATTCTGGAAGAAGATGTGTATATGACACAACCTGACGGTTACATAGATCCAAAGAATGCTGGGAAAGTATGCAAGCTTCATAAATCCATTTATGGATTGAAGCAAGCATCGAGGAGCTGGAATATTCGTTTTGATGAAGCGATCAAGCAATTTGACTTCATCAGAAACGAAGAAGAACAATGCGTGTATAAGAAAACTAGTGGGAGCAAGATAGTATTTCTTATTCTGTATGTCGATGACATACTGCTTCTCGGAAACGACATTCCAATGCTGAAGTCCGTAAAGGACTGGCTTGGAAGTTGTTTTTCCATGAAAGACATGGGTGAAGCCGCATACGTTCTTGGAATCAGGATCTACCGGGATAGATCTAGAAGGCTGATAGGCTTGTGTCAAGATTCATACATTGACAAAGTCCTGCAAAGATTCAGCATGAAGGATTCCAAGAAGGGCTTCACGCCAATGGTACATGGCACAACGCTAAGCAAGAAGCAGAGCCCTACGACGGCTGCTGAGCTTGAGCGCATGAAGAATATTCCTTATGCATCTGCAATAGGATCTGTCATGTATGCCATGATCTGTACTCGTCCTGATGTTGCTTATGCATTGAGCATGACGAGTAGATACCAGTCAAATCCAGGTGAAAACCATTGGATTGCCGTAAAGAATATCTTGAAGTATCTAAGACATACTAAGGATAAGTTCTTGGTGTACGGCGGAAGTGATGTGCTTAAAGTCAGTGGATTCACGGACGCAAGTTTCCAGACAGACCAAGATGATTTCCGGTCACAGTCCGGTTATATCTTTTGTCTGAATGGCGGTGCAATAAGTTGGAGAAGCTCCAAGCAAGACACCGTTGCTGATTCCACTACAGAAGCTGAATATATCGCCGCCTCAGAAGCTGCGAAGGAAGCTGTTTGGATACGAAAGTTCATTATTGAACTAGGTGTGATACCAGATGCGGCTAAGCCTCTGGCACTATTTTGTGACAACAATGGTGCTATAGCTCAGGCAAAGGAACCAAGATCACACCAGAAATCCAAGCATGTTCTAAGAAGATTTCACTTGATACGTGACATCATTAATAGAAAGGAAGTCAAGATCAGCCGAGTTCAGACAGATGATAACGTCGCTGATCCGTTGACAAAGCCACTCCCAAGGCCTAAGCTCGAGTTTCTGACTGAAGCTGTAGGCATTAGAGACATTGAAATGTAATCTAAATTTGAGTGGGAGTTTGAGGGCTTTTATTTAGTTATTTGATATGTTCTTGTAAAACATTCTTATGTTTAATGAAATTATTATTTCAAAATTATTTTAACTGTGATGAAATAATCGTTCCAAAGTGATATAAACCATTTTATAGGTCATCGAAGTAAGTGACTTGATCTTGAGTCATCGAAGTCATTTAGCTTGATCATCAGACCCTATATTTGATAGATGGATTAAATCATCATGTCCCTAGTCGAAGGTTGTTGAAATTGGAACACCAACAACCGTGAGAGACTGGATTGGTATGTGACTTATGACAAAGTCTCAGTGTGTCATAGATGCGCGGCATCAAAGTCAATACATAGGTGTATGTTGGGAACATACGACCGGACAAGACAAGGTTATGAGAACTCTTCAGGATATTTATATCTGTGTCATAAGAGATTCTCACTAAGACTATAGAGTATAGTCCTTAGACCTGAGTTCGCATGCATGTGACTGCACATGGACTGATGCACTTTGATCATTGTCTAACGCTATCGTTCTGCGATAGTTATAAGGACCTTGTTTGGGTACATTATGAAATGAGTAGTTTACAGTGATGGAATAAGACGGAATTTGTCCCTCCAATATAAATGGAGTGAATATCTCTAGGCCAATCGGAGATTTGAATACTGGAAAATGCATGGCCATGCTCAAACGGACTGTCCCGAGTCGTTTGGATTGTCAGTATCGAATCAGAGTCCGATGAACAAGATTAGGCTTTATAAGGATGACACCAATCTTGCCTTATGACTAATCGAGATATTGTGACAAAAGGATTATGAATACAGAGATTCCAGTACAAGTGGGAGATTGTTGGAATTGTGTCCAGTAATCTCGGTACTGTCTCTAGAAAGTAAGAGTATGTCAATGATCAGACATAAGTCATATAATACTGGGGGTCATGATGGCTTGCTAGAGTCCGCTCATGATCTATAAGTCTTGGACTTATTGCCTCTATTATATGATCCCATATGGGTCACACGCCTAAGCTAACAGGAAAATGTGTAGGAATGGCTTAGCAGAAGTACGGTAAAAGTGCCAGGCATTTACTGTACTTAGAGAGAATAAAAGGTTTTAGCCACTGTGTGTCGATCGATGCACATGATGTGTCGATCGACACAGTGCGCGAATGGCCAAATGGCCCAAGAGGAACCAGACGAGTTTTATAAATAAAACTCGAGTCTGTTTTCTTCTTTAACCCTAGCCGCGCCTCTCTCTTTCTCTCTGCGCCTCCTCTCCCTTGGTCTAGCAGCCGTTTTCTGTGATCGCGTGTGTGAGCCTTTGGAGGATTCATCTCTCGGTGTTTCTCTGATCTCTGACCTGTTCTATCTCCTTCCGCTGCAATTAACAGGTAAAAGGTGAGATCTAATCATTGTTTCTAATCAAGAGAACCTAGATCCGCATGTTTAGGTTGATATGAATCTAAGAATTGAATCAGGATCAACTAAACAATCCTTCAATATGATAGCGTTTTTTGTCTGTGCTATAATATTGTTCACTATAATAGCGTTTTTGAAATTGCTATGTCTGCCCCAGCTATAATAGGTCGACCATATATGATAGCGTTTTTTCCGTGCTATAATATCTTGCATCTATGATAGCGATAGTTTTTCTTGCTATAGTTGAATCTATCTATAATAGCTTTTGATAGCCGAGCCGAACTGAGCCGGAGCCGAGCCGTATTAAATTATTATTATATTTTTTATATCAAATTTATATAAAAATTATATTTAAAATAATTTTATTAATAAACCAAAACATTGTTTACACAAAAATTATTAACAAAACTATCTAAGTTAACATTAAAAACTATCTAAGTCTTTCTTCATTGCTTCTTCTTCCTTTCTCTTCTTTCATCCTATAAAAATCTATAAAAATCTGTACTTCAAAATTGATACTCACGTCTTGAGACGTCTCACAAAGCGAGCATATGACCTGAAAATAAACGAATCAAGACTAGAAATTTTATCCAGTGAATATACATAATACAAAATGTGCAGAATTTTTAATCTCATTCTAATTATTTCCCCCATTTTACTGCAAACAATAATGTAATCAAGTTTCTAGAGTCTAAAGCCCTATTGAAAAGAAAGAACATCAGTTTCACACCCCTCGCTAACTGCTAGGCTAGATAGGGTAGACTTACATCTAAGAGTTGAGCCATTGAATTTGTGTACCGATGAGCGGTGTCGTAAGATGACACAAAACCCTTTGAACTGAGAATTTTGTCGACATGTCCTCGCTTACTCCCGTTCCAATCTCTGCCACAAAGACACAAATAGAGACGAGTAGAGAAAAAATTCAGTCCTTACTTCTTTATATGTAACACATAAAAATGAACAAAAATCCAAACTTAGTAGTTACCTGCAAAGCATAATAGGCATTGTTGATTTTCAGCCATGATTTTTCACATTTCAACCATATAAAGCGATGGAGCAACTTTGAGGGAAAGTGAATGTAGCTTTGAGAGATGGAATGTACCTGGTTATCAACAAAGAGTCCATTAAGGCCAAATACAAATACAAGCCACAAGCAACCAACTTCACAAACAAGTAAACACATAGCAACCAAGAACAATCCTACATAATAAGAAGTTGTTGTATAAATATAAATCTCAAGAAAGACTCACTTAAGCACAAATCTTCAGATATATAGTAGTGCCTTTTGAGGAAGAAAGAAACCTTCAAAGCCCTTCAACGCATATCCTATATGACTTGATTCTTGAAGAAAGCTTGTCTCCAATTCATAAACCTAAGAGACCAAAGACAAAACACCAATATTCAAATCTTTATGAGAAATGTCTATATGAATCTGAAGTGAATCAGTTACTTACATATACTTAAGTGGCGAGCAAGCTCTCTTGTCGGAGGCAGACCCAAACCAAGAGGATTCTTCCCACGACTGTCACACATCTTCTGCCCTTTACTTCTTCCTCAGACATTTCTGCTATCTGCACATCCACTCTGCAAAAGAAGACGAACATGTTTTAGCAGAAATGAAGCAGTATGAAATGACTCACTTAACACTTGAACAAACAAAATTATGGGAAGAGAACCTGGTACACCTTAACATATTTACGATGTACGAATCTACAAGTTATAAGCTAGAACTCGTGACCTCATCTTGCAACTAACCAGCCTATGGTAATCCAATATAATAATCTGAGTATATCCCAAGTAGACATACAATGTCATGATATCATGCGACCATCATACAAAGCTTAAATTTGATGTAACTTGTAAGTAAAAGTTGTGTAAAACAGGATAAAACGCTAGATCCAGAGCCAAATATCAGAGATGACTCATAGATTTGAAACTCAGATACATAAGACCAATTTTTTTTTTTTTATCAAAATCTATTACGTAAACTGCATAGACCGACGAACCTATCTCCATAGAAACCAAAATATCAGAACTTTGTCTGACCATTTTTCTCCTACCATGTCACTAAACAACAGAACAATGTCACTGCTCAGTGAAAACAAGAGAAACTTGGTTCTTGTAAATTTGATAAGACATCAATGTTTTGTTTACCTGCAAGTTTTCCATGGATAAGCAAGTCCGGTTATATTAGCATGCATAGCCTTATGAACCTCCGGAGAATTGAAATACATGCCGGAGTATCTCTCTGTGCAAGGGTCATATGCTCTCCACATCCATGGCTAAGTTAAAGGCAAACAAATAAGCAAGATTAGAAATTTGTCAAACTACCTTTGGTGGACTAACTTGAAACAACTATACAGCAAAATAGAAGTTAAAAGTGGGCATTGATGGGAACTCACATGACGAAGCCTCAAGAAGCGGGACCTAAGAGCTGCAGCTTCCTTCTTACAAGTGATAGTGTAAATGCTATAGGGATCAATACCTCCTTGCTCCTTGTCTGCAGCTTCCATGGCCTTGCTGCATTCAGGGGATGGGTGCTCGGATGATACAAATACACAAGTGATCCGTAAGTTGTGGTAAGTGAGATCAGATATCAACCCATGAGTCCACCAGTATTCAAACAACCCCACGAAATCATGGTAGTCATCAATCAAAGCATTCCCCACCTGAAATAAGAACAAATTCACACTTGGATCACATACACAAAAAAAACTGATACAAGCATCATATGGATCTAGATTCTCTTCACTACAAGAGCAATGGAACTCGAAGTTGGTGGAGTTAGGGTTTACCTGAGCTTGCTTCGTTGAGGCTATGGCTTGAGAGTCTACGCCGGACTGAGGCATTTCAGGGGAGAGCGTTCCCATGAGACCTCCGATGTAAGCTCCATGTACGCCGCTCATGGTGGAGACGACGGCGGCTTCCACCGGAAGAGACTGCTTCCACGGATCTGACAAGAGAAGAGAAGGCCATTGATTTGGTACTGAAAAGGAAGAGATCTCGCGAGTCAAAAACCCTAACCCCTTTCGATGGCTTCTGGGTGAGTTGGGTCGGGAAACACGGGTGGAGGAGGAGGCTGAGGGGAAGGAGGGTATGGAGATTCGGTTAGTCGGAGACGGTAGCGGAGATCAGAGATAGTGAGGTATAGATCGGAGAAGAAAAGGTCTCCAGAGAGATGAGAGAAAGATGATGAAAATGTTTTTCTTGGCATAATGAAATATAAGTTTTTTTTTTCTTAAATGATGAAGATACTTAGAAAACTTTTTTACTTCCGCCAAAACCAAATTTTTCGCTAAGTGTTACCGCCCATAACATAAATTAGGCTCCAAATTACATTTTCGTTTCCCGCTCGATAAAAATACGGCATAGCGTTGATTTAATGCTATTATAGAGTTACCAAAATTAAAAAATTATATTTGATAGCATTTCGTGAAACCGTGCTATAGTGGAATGCTATTAATGCCCCTTTTTTGTAGTGTTAGTAATAAGATAAGTAGCGACCCTATCTCTTTAGTTTTCAACTTCTGTTTCCATGGATAGGTTGAAACACTATAGACGTCGGTAGTATATCCTTGATAGTCATGACATTGCTAGAGAACTTCTTGTATTCCTTTTTTTTTTTGAACTTGCTTTAAAGTACCTCAGTCATACCTTGTTGACTTTATTTCCCGACGCTGATGATCTGTGAATAAACCAAATATGATATGATCCTTAATCCATTACTGAATTCTTTGATAATGATATAAGTACTCATCGTGTACTTCTTTTCCTCGCAGGCACTGTGTTTCATCTGAAATTGACAATTTTTATGTCAACTTACTACTCCACCTAGAACTGAAATCTCAGTAGTTCAGCTCCTTTTCTGCTCGCAGGTAACACATCTTTTCTTCCGGGTTTCTCTACGGTCAATTTTCCTTAAGTCATCTCCATTTGACTTTCTGATTTTGTTGACTTTCTCTAAGAAATTGTAGACCCCTAGACTTCTTCTAAATTAGTTTGTCTTGTAATTTCTAAGAAGTGTTCGAGTCTTGAATCTTTTTCAGCTTTGCTGCTCCACCTGGAACTTGTGACTTTCCAAGCACAATTCCAGAATTCTACAGGTAACTCCAACTCCTTTACTCAATATGACATTTGAGCATTACTCCCGAAAGAAAAGAAAACTCACGCAGCTTTATCTTCTTATTTGTGATCTTCTCGGAGTTACCTGGAGCTGCTGCTCCAATCAATGGACAATGAGAAGCTCACAGCCAGGCTGGAACTTATGATTAGGTACGTCTTCATTCATTACATAAATGGCTTAAAATTTGTTTCGGTGGATCTTAGATAGTGTTACTGCTTCCTTAACTCCATCTCCAAAAATCCCCATCTTTAATATCTATGAAACATTACCCAAGCCTTCCATCTTAGGTTCTCTGCTCAGCGCCCCTTCTACTGTAGCATTCATCTGATGCTGGCTTTTCCCAGCCTCTCCTTTAGGCTCTTTTCTGCCAATATCTTCTGCAGTAGCTAATGCATAGGTCTCATGATCAGAATCTCTTATTCCTCCTTCACTCTCAAATCCTTTCGATTTTTCTGATTTTTCTGTTGAAGAAGAATCTTCCCCTTTAGCTGTTGAACCTCTTGATTCAAATCCATATGGAGTTGGTCCTTGAATCAGGTTCTCGCTAAAACTCACCTTCTTAGATTTTTCCTTTCGTACTTCTTTCACTGCTGAAGAAGCATTCATTTCAGCCTTAGCAACTGTCTCTTGACGATAATACAACCCATCTTGGTATTTTCCAGCCAATACCTTCTTGCCATCTTTATAAAACTGAACTTTGAAATTACCTCTTTCATACTTGCAACCTGACCTCTCTAACATCCCGTATGAAATTAGATTCCTGCGTACTTCAGGCATGTATTTCACATCCTTGAGTATCACTTCAGAACCGTCTGGATTCTGAATCTGAATCTTTCCCATTCCTCTGATGTTACCGTAAGTGTTGTTAGCCATAAGAACCCTTCCTCCACCGTACTCCTTGAAGTCAAATAAGACTTCCTTGTCTGATGTATTGTGGTATGAAGAACCCGAGTCCATTACCCAATTCTTCATTGTGTCTTGACTGCTCACACTCAACACTATAGGCTGTATAGGTGCTGTCACAATATTTGCAAAATCCTTGTTTCTGTTTCTCTCAGGACATTCTCTTTTCCAGTGTCCTTCATCTCCACATATGAAACACTCACTCTGATTTTTCTTGTTAAATCTTGGCTTTGACTTAGACATGTTGTCTTTTGACTTTGATCTCCCTCTTCCATTACTCTTCTGAGATCTGTCATTTGTTCTTCCCCTTGATTCAACATATAATCCTTCAGAGTTAGATCCAGATTTGTTCAAAAGCCCTTTCTGCTTCAGCTCAATCTCCTTAGAATATGCAGAAGTGACTACCTCATGAACTGTTAGGGTCTCTTTTCCTGTACCATACTTGAGAGTATGTACTAGAGGCTCATATGGTGGAGATAAGCTGGTAAGAAGCTGTATAGCCTGATCCTCATCACTCACATTGATGTTTAGGCTAGCTAGATCTGCAATAAGCTTAAGAAAACTGTCCAAGTTCTCTTCTATACTGTTATATATGGGTTTAGCACCCCATCCACTTAGAAGGCCCAATACTTATTCTTTGATCAAGGGTCGGCCCAACAAAAATAGAACGGCCCAACAAGCAATAAGGGCCCGAACACAGACGCCCGAGCCAAGCCCATCACTATCGGTTCGGCTCGGCTAAACTAAAACAAGTCGGCTCGGCTACGCTAACAGCCAAAAGAACGTACGGCTCAGCCCATCTCGTCACCAAGTACGGCCCAATCTGCACGAGTTCGACAAGCGGTCAACGGCCTGCCAAAAGTACGACCGTATTTTACTATAAATAGGAGTCGTCACTGTACATTAATGTAACTTTTTGGGATTTGTGCACTTCTTACTACTTTCTCTCTCTAGAGTCAATTTCCCGAATTGTAAACCGAGCACGTCTCTCGGCCTGCTCGGGAATCTGAATACAAAACACGCTCGTTACCGAGCACATCACTCTCTTCAAACAGCCTCGAACGTAATCCACCAATCGTTCATCCCGAACACGTTTTCACTCTTGCTTATTTCTGAATCTAGTCGGTTCACTCTTAAGAAATACTTAGCTCCCTCGGACCGAGCACGTCAACTCCCAAGCAAGACGCGTAATCCGATCTCGTGACCATCTCGGTTATTACAATTGGCGCCGTCTGTGGGGAATAAGTTTTTTCTTCACTAACGGACAGGTTCAGCGATGACAGGATTACCACCGAACAAAGATTACGTCCACATCGAGGACATAACGAGCTCAGAAACAGCTTCGAGAGCTAGGGGCAGCCCCAGCACGTTTCTCAGGTTGCAAATTTAATCATCCAACCGGCCGGCGCCGAGCAGCAACCTCGAAACACCGAACGACCTCAACAAGCTGCAGAAACTCAGACAAACGAGCAGGACATGTCCACCTTGCTCAAAACTCTCATGACTCAAGTAACCGAACTCTCCCATGGGAGCAACGCACGCTTCGATCAGCTTGCCACGGCACATGCAATATGCCAGGGGCAAATCAACGATCTACGGATGGCAAGTCAACAGGGATCTGTTCCCCGAACTCACCTCAACCGAGCGTTATTTGAAGAAACGCCACATTCAAATCCGAGAAACCGAACGGTATCGCAGCAGCAGATCGAGGACGAACAACCTCCCAATACGGATATCCCAGGCAGCTCAGCGCCCGACGCACACAGAGACAGCGAGATTGAAGATATAAAACTGATGTTGAAAAATATGACGTCCAAAGTCCATCAAGCAATCAGCTCGGCCCCCGAGATTGACCGCGTACTGGAGGAAACTCAGAACACTCCCTTCACTCGTCGCCTCATGGATATCCAGTTTGAGCATCTTGTCTCTGCGGTCAAAATCAAGATGATGACCTACAACGGCAAATCCGACCCAAGACAGTTTCTGACAGCATTCCGCATCGCAATGGGGAGGACAAAGTTCAGCGTCGGAGAACGTGACGCAGGCTACTGCCAACTGTTCGTCGAGCATCTGACCGGCTCGGCCTTGGATTGGTTCTCTCGTTTAGAGCCGAACTCGATCGACGGATACAACGACTTAACGCACGCCTTCCTCAAACATTACTCGATGTATATTCAGGAGGAAGTATCAAACGCCGACCTATGGGCTATCTCCCAAGGACCGAAGGAAAGCTGATATATCATGGTTTTTACTAGTTTTATGCCATGATATAGTTGTGTTTTTAGTGTCTTTTGTGTTCTTTTAGAGTCTTTTACAGGTATAATCAGGTTTGGAGCTGAATTGGAGATAATGGAGCATTTTGGAGATTTTTGGAGTGTTTGGCCGAGAGATAGAGTTCACTGTCCGAAACAGAGGAAGGTGTCGATCGTTGCACTCTAGCATCGATCGATGCACCAGCGAGATGGGCCAAAAACTCGGCGGTTTAGAAGAATCAATTTATTGCACTTTGATCCAGAAGTTCCTGATATTTACAAAGAAGCCCTTGGCCGAGATTATACCTATATAATCAAGTTTTAGTTGTTTTTATTAGATACGCTTTCATAATTAAGAGCAAAGGATTTTTAGAGCTTTTGGGGCTGATCTGAACCTATTACTTCATCTGTATTTGGAGAAGATTTCGAACCCCTTTTACTATTATTCTTTTATGCAATTTATTCATTCTATGATTATGTTTTCATTATCTATGTCTGAGTAGATTCCTAGTTAGGTTTAGGGTTTCTCACATAGGATTTCATGACTTGCTAGACTTGTTCAAATTCAGTTAAGGATTCAAACTATATATGTTCTTCAATTTAATTGTGCTTAAAGCTAGTTCTAACCTGATCAATTAGAATCTAGATCTTAGGTTGCTAAATACGTCACGGAAGTGGGGTTTAGGAATCTGAACTAATTAAATTGGGCAATTAGACTATTCGCAAACGGAAGTTTGGTTTAGGATAATTGTGAACATATCAAACTTGGGATTAATGCTAGTTTAATCTATTAGTTCTCGCAAACGAAAGTTTGGTTTGCTGCACTTAGACTTAGAGAATTATCGCAAAGGAATTTGGTTAATTCTATATCTGTGTTTTGAGTTCTAGAACTGTGCTTAATTAGATCCTTGCTGAATGAACTGTCTGCTTGTCTGATTTCCTGAGAATACCCTAGGCTTGACGCTTTTAATTACTTGCTTCCACAACCGTTAATCTCTGCTACTGATTTACTTTCTCGCACCGCTTTCAATTCAATCATATTGCTTTCTTTCTAGTATTAGTCTCTAATGTTCTGATCTATTGAGACCAAGTGTCCCTGTGGATTCGATAACCCTATATACTACTTTGACATTGCTGTTCACTTGCAGTTTAGAATAGGGATTAATTCTTGACCTATCAAGTTTTTGGCGCCGTTGTCGGGGACTCTTAGAGTCTTCGATGGGACCGAACTTAGGGTTTTTACTAGAAATTTTTCTTTTTGTTTTTGCTTTTTTCGTTTTGTTTTTATTTTACTAACTTTTTTCTCTGATTCTTTCTGTCGCAGGTACGAATTTCGCCTTGCGTCGATCGTTGCATCCCTTTGCGTCGATCGTCACTAGGCGATTCTGAGATTGAATCGATCGTTGCACTGATAACATCGATCGTTGCTGGACGATTACAGACAGTTTATGCCAACGCAGAAAACTCGAAGTAATCCGAACTCGAGCTTGCTTAATCTCGGACTAGAGGAACTTGGACGTCTAGAGAGGACTATCAGAAGAGAAAAGAGAGAGAGAATGGTTCGAGAACGTCTGATCTTGATACCAGATGCTGAAGGTACCCTGAGGGACCAAGATAAAAACCCGTACAATGCTGCTGGGCATCGGGTTGATGCTGAAGGGAATGTCATCCCTGATCCTCCTGAGCAACAGCAACAGGAGCTGAACCGAAACCAGGGTCAAGGACAGGCCCAAGGTAGAGAGATGGTGGTTCATGAGAGGACACTAGCTGATTACAACAGACCTGACGAGTTTCATGCAAACCGAGCAGCTCTAGTGCTTCCTGCTTTTGAGAGGAATGATTTTGAGGTAAAGACCATCTACTACCAGCTGATGAGACAAATTGCTTTTCATGGTCTTCAAGCAGAGCAGCCTATGGATCACATTGACAAGTTTGAGGACATAGTCACTGGCATGAAGTATGAAGGAGTATGCCCGGACTATCTGTTCCTTAAGCTATTTCCGCACAGTCTTGCTGGAGACGCTAGTGCATGGCTAAGACAACTGGCACCTGGTCAGTATACTACTTGGGCATCCTTAAAGAGTGAGTTCCTGCGTCACTTTTATGATGATGCGCGCTCGGATCAGTCCAGACAGGACATACTCATTTTTTCCCAAGGAGCTGTGGAGCCCTTGAAGACTGCCTGGATGAGATTTAAGCAGTATCAGCGTGACTGTCCACACCATGGATTCACAGAAGTACAGCTGATTCATATTTTCTTCAGAGGCATAGATCTCCCTTATCAGACTGCGCTGGATAATTCCAGTAATGCTAATTTCAACACCAGGACTCCTACGCAAGCTAAGCAGTTGATTGAGAACCTGATTGGCAGCAACAGTTGCAAGACAATGGATGAAAGGAGGAAGAAATCTGGTGGAACTGTAGAGAATTCTGATATAGCTAATATAAGATCCAGATTGGACACAGTCTACAATCTCCTGACAAGTAAGAAAGCTGTCCACTTTGCCCAAGATGTAGAGGTGATTCAGACTGAGGACGAAACTCAGGAAGAAGATGTGAATTTCATAGGAGGTTCTGGTTTCCAAGGTAATAGATTTGGTAATCAACAGGGGAACAGATTCTCCAATGGAGGACAGACTGGTGGTTTTCAGAAGACCTATGGACAAGGTACTCAGAGAACCTATGGATCTACATCCTATCAGACTCCTCCTGCACCTACAGCCCATGAGAGCAAAATGGAGGCTATGATGGAACAACTGATTGAGAGTCAGACCAAGATTTCTGTGGACTGCAACAAGAAGTTGGACGCTGTCTATGAAGACCTCAATGGGAAATTTGAGTCTATGAGCACTCACTTGAAGCAGTTGGACACTCAGGTAAACCAGATGTCCAGCTCACTGAAGGGAAAAGGAGTGGCAGACACTCATGTTAAAGCCTGGTCTGTGTACATTAATGATGGATCTCACCTAGGTGAAAGATTTGAGCTAAGTACAGCTGAGTTGGTGACAGAACAGGAATTTTCGGATATTTGTGAAAAACTCTCGGGTGAAATCTGCTGCAGTGCGTCGATCGATGCAACATCTGAGACGATCGATGCACCCGTCGGGATGGCAACGATCGACACATCCTTAGTGTCGGTCGTTGCAGGGCGAGAACAGACAGAGCTGTCGGATGATAATGGCATAAATGCTGACTTGGAGCTTGATCGCCTGTTCAATGGAGCCTCTGAAATTACTCAACAGGAGATCTACGAACAGATTTTTAGACAACACTCCTCAGTGTCTGAAGTGATTAGGCAAGAGATTGAAGAGCTGAAGAATTTAGAAGGGATTGGTGAAGAATTGGAAGAAATTCCAACTTCTGATGATCCACCTTATCATCCATGTGTGCAAAGGTACCTGAATAAGATGTTGCCCCTGGATGATGATCTGAAAGACTGGGTGATAATAGTTCCTCAGCATATTAGTGATGTTCTGCTAACTAAGGTCCCGAAGAAGCTATCTGATCCTGGAGTCTTTGTGCTGGATTGTTCTATCTTTGAGGATAGCTTTAGGCGTTCTCTGTGTGATTTAGGAGCTGCTGGAAGTTTGATCTTATTCTGTGGCAGAGAAGCTGGGTATGCTGGATTTTACTCCTACTAGGACTTCTCTTGTCCTAGCTGATCAGTCCATACGAGTTCCTGAAGGACTCCTTATGGACATTCCGGTGAGAGTTGGAAACTACTTAGTTCCAACGGACTTCCTTGTGCTGAGATATGACTGTGATCCGGATGAAGCATTATTGCTTGGGAGACCCTTTTTGGCTACAGCAGGAGCGTTGATTGATGTTAGGAACAGCTTGATAGACCTCCATCTGGAAAATGAACCACTGCACTATGAGATGGATAAGCTGCGAAAGCCACTGATAGATGGGCAGACATTCACCATAAGGGACGCAGATTTTGAGCAGCCTGATCATACCATGGTTATAGATCCTGGAGCACATTTCACTCCATCTTTTCTTGGACATGAGCATTCCGCAACAGCCTACTCACCACCTTGGATGAGGTGATTTGAACAGAGACAGAAAAAGTCTCTGTCAGGACCTCCTAGTACCTGAAAATTCCCATCCGTCCGGTCAAGCTATTGACCTTAAACAAGCGCTGGGTGGGAGGCAACCCACCATTAGGTACTGGTGTTTTTCTACTTAATTTTTGGTGTTTTTGTTAGGATTTTACGTTTGTTTTTGTTTCTGGTGAGTTTATGTTTGCAGGTCTCGGTTGAATCGCAGTGCAACGATCGACGCACTTCTGTGTCGATCGTCACAACACGAAAGGAATCGCATTGCAGCGATCGTTGCGGTCCTGAGCAACGATCGACTATACACGAAAATCGCCAAGTAACGGTCGATGCACTTAGTGCATCGGTCGATGCCTGAGCGACAGAGGTAACCCGACAGACATAATTTCACCTTTTCAATTTTTTTTATTTTTTTTTCTTTTTACCGATCCTTTGCTGGACACTACTGGGGACAGTGTGTCTTAAGTGTGGGGGAGGTGCTACTGACTTTTGTTTTCTGTTTTCTTAAGAGTCAGTCCGTTTTTCAAAAAAAAATTTGTTTTATTGAGTCAAAATTGTTTAAGTAAGAAACTATGATTTTCTGAGAAGATTTACAAGACTTGCAGGAACTTAAGTAACCATTGGGATGAAGTTGCAGGATCTATCTATGACTATTAGAAAACCCCATCACAGATCAACCTACTAGGAACACCCACATCACTTCAGGTATCAGAGGATCCTTTTACTGACTTCAACCTTAATACTGACTTAGATTTCTCACCTAAGGGCTTGGTATACTTTGTGTCGGATTCCCTTGTTAGTTCTGACACAGCCTGTCAACCTATCCTATTTAGTTCCCTTCTCCCCTTCTATAAAGTAAAAAAAAATATAATAAATTGAGGATGAGTTAGTAACTCCGAAGTGGTCATGGGAATAGTAGCAAACACTATTATCTCTCATGTGATCCATGGAATGTGTCCAAAGTACACCCCATAACGGGAAGAACACTGATAAAAAAAATAAAATGATACCCAGTGGGGAAAAATCAGTTGTTAAAGAAGGGAAAGAGAAGAAAGGGACTAGAGAAAGATAGTATGGTGGTCTAGAGCTGATAAGGTAAGAATCCATGTGCCCTTTGATCGATACTCCTTAGGTGAGACCGCACTTAAATACTTGCAGAAGTCAGTAGGGAGAATTTGAATGCTTGAATGTGATTGTGGAGTTTACCCAGGACAGTTGCTATGTGTGGGGGAAGTACATTGTGGTCTTGATATCCTGTGATTGATTCTTGCAGTGGTTTACTAAGGGGAATCTGAGTATTGTAGCTTCTAGGATGAAATGAGTTTCTGAAGAGTTTTCAAACCTCTTCGCCATGCTTTAGTTCTATGTTTTGCTTGAGGGCAAGCAAAGGCTAAGTGTGGGGGAGTTGATATATCATGGTTTTTACTAGTTTTATGCCATGATATAGTTGTGTTTTTAGTGTCTTTTGTGTTCTTTTAGAGTCTTTTACAGGTATAATCAGGTTTGGAGCTGAATTGGAGATAATGGAGCATTTTGGAGATTTTTGGAGTGTTTGGCCGAGAGATAGAGTTCACTGTCCGAAACAGAGGAAGGTGTCGATCGTTGCACTCTAGCATCGATCGATGCCCAAGCGAGATGGGCCAAAAACTCGGCGGTTTAGAAGAATCAAGTTATTGCACTTTGATCCAGAAGTTCCTGATATTTACAAAGAAGCCCTTGGCCGAGATTATACCTATATAATCAAGTTTTAGTTGTTTTTATTAGATACGCTTTCATAATTAAGAGCAAAGGATTTTTAGAGCTTTTGGGGCTGATCTGAACCTATTACTTCATCTGTATTTGGAGAAGATTTCGAACCCCTTTTACTATTATTCTTTTATGCAATTTATTCATTCTATGATTATGTTTTCATTATCTATGTCTGAGTAGATTCCTAGTTAGGTTTAGGGTTTCTCACATAGGATTTCATGACTTGCTAGACTTGTTCAAATTCAGTTAAGGATTCAAACTATATCTGTTCTTCAATTTAATTGTGCTTAAAGCTAGTTCTAACCTGATCAATTAGAATCTAGATCTTAGGTTGCTAAATACGTCACGGAAGTGGGGTTTAGGAATCTGAATTAATTAAATTGGGCAATTAGACTATTCGCAAACGGAAGTTTGCTTTAGGATAATTGTGAACATATCAAACTTGGGATTAATGCTAGTTTAATCTGTTAGTTCTCGCAAACGAAAGTTTGGTTTGCTGCACTTAGACTTAGAGAATTATCGCAAAGGAATTTGGTTAATTATATATCTGTGTTTTGAGTTCTAGAACTGTGCTTAATTAGATCCTTGCTGAATGAACTGTCTGCTTGTCTGATTTCCTGAGAATACCCTAGGCTTGACGCTTTTAATTACTTGCTTTCACAACCGTTAATCTCTGCTACTGGTTTACTTTCTCGCACCGCTTTCAATTCAATCATATTGCTTTCTTTCTAGTATTAGTCTCTACTGTTCTGATCTATTGAGACCAAGTGTCCCTGTGGATTCGATAACCCTATATACTACTTTGACATTGTTGTTCACTTGCAGTTTAGAATAGGGATTAATTCTTGACCTATCAAAAGCCTCCGATCATACATCACCCGCTTCAAAAGCATTTTGGCCAAAATCACGATCACCGACAGCGAAGGTCTGCCCGCACTCCGCAACGGCCTCTGGTACGAATCAAGCTTCCAAGAAGAACTGAATAAAAATAGACCGAGCTCGCTAGAGGACGCCCTCCACCGAGCATCGATCTTCGTCGACCTCGAGGAAGAAAAAGAAACCCTAGCCAAGAAGTTCGGGCCCAAGAGTTCGACTTCAAAAGACAAAGCCGAGAAAAGTACCGAGCAATACGAACCTCGGCAACACTACGATCAGGATTACAAAAAGGCCAAGGAAGAAGAAACCGCGAAAAAAGGGAAATCGTCGTATTACGTCAGCGATCAGTTGCAAGGCCACCGGCAGGACGAGGAACGCTTCCACCAGAATCAACGACAGAATCATCCCGACCGCTCTCAAAATCATCAGCAGGATCGACCCACCCAAGGGTACCAAGTTCAAAATCAAGGCAAGCCATGGAACAAATTCGTCCGAGGGGCCGATAAAAGCAAGTTATTCTGCGAATATCATCAGCGAGCAGGTCATAGCACCAAGGAATGTAGAAACCTTCAAGCCCTCCTCTTCGCCGATTACCAAAAAGACAGGAAGAAACTAGTGCTGGATCGCAACAAACCTCACCCGAAGCAAATCAACCAGGTCACGCAACCAAAGAACGAGGCCGAGCGCTTCAGGATCGCCCAAGAGGAACGAAGGAAACAGGTTGCTTTCGACGAGGAGATTGAACAAATCAACGCAGCAGCAGCTGCGGATAAAAGAGCTCGTGATGAAGAAGAGGAAGACGGAGCACGTCCACCGAGGAGACGAATAAACATGATTATGGGAGGACTACCTATGGTCAACGACTCAGTACGATCGATCAAGGAATACGAACGGAGGGCCATGGCCGCCCAGCATTACCGACGAAACGCCACTGACGAGCTCAGAATCGGCGACGAAGTGAGTTTCACAGAACAAGATGCCGAAGGAGTGGATCGATCGCATAACGATCCACTCGTCGTCGCAATGCGAATCGGCGACTGCGAGGTCGAGAAGATTCTGATCGACACCGGCAGCTCGGTCGACCTGATCTTTAGAGAAACATTGCAACGTATGGAACTCAGCGACTACCGTATCAAACCATCGACGAGACCAATAACCGTCTTCTCGGGAGACTCGATCAACACAATCGTAACAATCAAACTTCCAGTGTACGTCGGCCGAATCACCAAGCTGATCAAGTTCGTAGTCATCGACCGACCAGCTATCTACAACGTCATCCTCGGCACGCCTTGGATTCACGAAATGAGGGCGGTCCCGTCCACATTTCATCAATGTGTCAAGTTCCCAACCTCATTCGGCGTGTATACACTACGAGGAGATCAGAGGATATCCCGCACATGCTTCCGTATCGAGCACAAGATGCGCCGCAAATCGCAGGCGTATTTAGTCGCAGAACCTCGGATTGAGGTACCACCGCCTGATCGACCGCAAAAGGATGCAGTGATACAAGTCAATATCGACATCAGAGATCCCGAGCGTTGCATCGGAATAGGAGCCGATCTCCGCGCCGACTTGCGAGACAAGCTAATAGAATTCCTCAAGGAAAACGCTACAACCTTCGCCTGGACCACCAGCGATATGACTGGAGTCGACCTGACCATCGCATGCCACGAGCTGCACGTCGATCCGATTTTTAAGCCAGTTAAACAGAAAAGACGGAAGCTCGGCCCCGAGCGCGCTAAAGCCGTCAATGATGAAGTGGAACGGCTCTCAAAGGCAGAGTCGATCACGGAAGTAAAGTACCCTGACTGGCTGGTGAATCCCGTTGTGGTAAAAAAGAAGAACGGCAAGTGGAGAGTATGTGTGGATTTCACCGATCTCAACAAAGCGTGCCCCAAGGACCGTTTCCCACTGCCACACATTGACCGGCTCGTAGAAGCAACTACCGATCATGAGCTGCTATCGTTCATGGACGCCTTTGCAGGGTATAATCAGATCATGATGCACCCTGATGATCGGGAAAAGACTTCCTTTATCACCGACCGCGGCACATACTGCTACAAGGTTATGCCGTTCGGGCTCAAGAACGCAGGAGCGACATACCAACGCCTTGTGAATCGCATGTTCGCTGACCACCTCGGCGACACAATGGAAGTTTACATTGACGATATGCTCGTCAAATCCGCCTCGGCGGATGACCATATCAATCACCTCACAACGTGTTTTGCAAGTCTAAATAAGTACATAATGAAATTAAACCCGGCGAAATGCACATTCGCGGTCACGTCGGGAGAATTCCTCGGCTACATTGTCACGAGAAGAGGAATAGAAGCGAATCCAAAAAAAATAACGGCAATCACCGAGCTGCCGTCTCCAAGGAACACCAGAGAAGTCCAATGCCTAACAGGGCGCGTCGCGGCCTTGAATAGATTTATCTCACGATCGACGGATAAGTGTCTCCCTTTCTACAATCTTCTTCGAGGGAATAAGAAATTCGAATGGGACGCTAAGTGCGAGGACGCGTTCCAACAGCTAAAGACCTACCTCTCCACCCCACCAATTCTGGCCAAACCCGAGGAGGGAGAGACGCTGTACTTGTACATCTCCGTATCAACCTCGGCAGTCAGCAGTGTGCTCGTCCGCGACGATCGAGGCGACCAAAGACCCATTTTCTATACAAGCAAAATCTTCGACTACGCGGAAACGCGCTACAACAAACTTGAGAAACTTGCGTTAGCAGTCGTCGTCTCAGCTCGGAAGCTCCGCCTTTATTTTCAGTCACATTCGGTGGTCGTACTCACAAACCAACCAATCAGAACAATCCTGCATAGTCCGAGCCAGTCAGGGAGAATAGCCAAATGGGCGGTCGAGCTAAGCGAGTACGACATCGAATACAAACCCCGAACCAGCGCGAAGGCACAAGTCCTGGCTGACTTCCTCGTCGAGCTACCACCCGAGCTCACTATCAACGAAGCTCAGCCTCCAAAGGAGAAATGGATTTTATTCGTAGACGGTTCTTCGTCAAGAAACGGTTCAGGGGTAGGAGTCAAGTTGACATCCCCGACCGGCGAATTAATCGAACAGTCCTTCCGCCTAGGATTTCCAGCCTCAAACAACGAAGCCGAATACGAAGCACTGCTCGCTGGACTACGACTAGCCGAAGTGGTAGGGGCAAAGCAAGTAGATGCGTTCGCCGACTCACAGCTTATCGTAAATCAATTCAACGGGGAATACGAAGCGAAAAACGAACGCATGGATGCGTACTTAAAGCTTGTCCAGGAAATCACCGCACGAATCGGGTCGGTCACGCTAACCAAGATCCCCAGAAGTGACAACTCCTCCGCAGATGCATTAGCCGCTCTAGCTTCGACTTCAGACCCCGACCTTCGTCGAATCATTCCAGTCGAATGCATAGCCCGACCAAGCATTGCACCAGACGAAGACGTGTTGCTTATTACCGAGGAAGATGAGGGGCTGGACGACGCTCACAAAAGCAACGAAGAAATTGTCAAGGACAATAACCCCGAGCATGCGGACGTCATTGACTGGAGAGACGAAATCAAGGACTATATACTGACCGGGAAAGTCCCCGAGGATCGTTGGGCAGCTCGCCGGTTAAAAGCCCGCTGCGCGCAATACGTAATGATGAAGGACGAGCTATTTCGATGGAGGGCGTCCAAGGCTCTCTTACGCTGCATAAACGGGCAGGAGATCCAATGGGTCACCGAACAAACACACGAAGGAGCTGGCGGAAACCACACAAGCGGCCGAGCATTAGCCGCAAAGATAAAGCGACACGGCCACTTCTGGCCAACCATGATCGCTGACTGTGAAAGCTATGTGGCCCGATGCGAAAAATGCCAAAGGCACGCACCGAGCATACACCAGCCAGCCGAGCTCCTCACCACTGCAGCCGCACCCTATCCGTTCATGCGGTGGGCGATGGACATCGTCGGACCTCTCCCGGCCTCGCATCAAAAGAAGTTTATCCTGATAATGACCGATTACTTCACCAAATGGGTTCAGGCTGAATCCTACTCGGAGATCAAAAACCTCGACGTTCAGAAGTTCGTCTGGAAATACATAATCTGCCGCCATGGTGTTCCTTACGAGAACGTAACCGACAACGGCTCCCAGTTTATCTCCAATATGTTCGAAGGATTCTGCGCAAGGTGGAAAATACGTATGAGCAAATCGACACCGAGGTACCCACAGGGAAACGGGCAGGCCGAGGCGAACAATAAAACGATCATAGACGGTCTAAAGAAGCGAATGGAAAGTAAAAAAGGCCTCTGGGCCAACGAGCTCGATGGCGTCCTTTGGTCTCATCGAACCACCCCAAGAACATCAACCGGCCAGACACCTTTTTCACTCTCTCACGGAATGGAGGCAATGTCCCCAGCCGAGATGTGCGTCCCGACAATACGCCTGAGTATCGCGCAGAGCACGAAGACCTTAACAACAACATGATCATCGACTGCCTTGATCATGCAGAGGAACTACGAGACCGAGCGCTCCTACGTCTTCAGAACTATCAACAACAAATCACCCGACACTACAACAAGAAGGTCAAAGGTCGACGTTTCCTAGAAGGCGACCTCGTTCTCCGGAAAGTGTTCGAAAACACACGGGAATACCGGGCAGGGAAACTTAGCGCGAACTGGGAAGGGCCATACATAGTCTCCAGAATAGTGAAACCCGGCGTTTACGAACTCGTGACAATGAAGGGGGAAACCATTCCACGCTCGTGAAACGCAAACAAGCTCAAGAGGTATTACTACTAAGCCGAGCATCGCGCCAAAAAAAAAAAAAAAACGAACATTCCGCTCCAAACCGAGCTTACACGAGCTCGAGTAATTGGTAAAGTGAACTACGATCGGCTTGATCCCCTTTCGGGGTACGTAGGCAACCTCTCACGAGGCTCAGCTATATCAATAATAAAATTTTATTAAGTTAAAATTCTTGTTTCAATCACACCGAACAGATCGACATCCTGGCCAGATGCTCGATACCTTGTAAGCCGGGCCAAGCTCCCGCACAAGGCTGATCGACAATGAATAAGCCGAGCATAGCTCTCGCATATTGTCCCAATCAGACCTTAGGGGTAAGCCGAGCACTTACTCGCACCCGACCTGTGGTACAACGAGCACAGTCTCGAAACCCACAACTAAGTAAGCCGGGCCCAGTTCCCGCACAAGGACGGCTGACAGAAAAAATAAGCCGAACACAGTTTCGCATAACTGTCCCGGTCGGTCCTACGGGATAAGCCGAGCACTTTTGCTCGCTCCCTGCTAAACCCGCATATCTAACCTAAACCGAGCACCTCCTTTCGCTGTTTATTCCGACTCGGACATATATATATATAAAAAAAAAGAGAAGGAAAAACAAAATTCATTAAAAGTGCACGAAGGCACGAATCCGGTTACAACAGGCATTACAAAAAAAGGGGGGGAAGACAACAACCAAAAATCATGAGCAAATCTAGGAAGCCTCGGGAGCTCGATCTTCAGCTGTATCCTCAAAGCCAGCAGGATCCTCATCTCCGCTCCCGATCAGCCCAGCCGCCCGGAGATTGTCCACCACCGAGGACGTCACGAGCGCATGATTCGACCCATGCTGATCCTGAACAAGCATCAGGGATTCCTCGTCAGTAAGACCAGAGCTACCAGGAGGAGTCATGATGAAATCCCCATCAGCCAAGTCCGTGAACTCAATCGAGATGAGCTTCTCCTTGAAACGAGCAGCATCAGAATGCGCCTTGGCTATCCTATCAGGAGGAATAGCAAACCCTTCCTTGACAAGCGTCTCCAGCATAGATGCAACTGCAGCGGCCTGGTTCATCAATATCTGGGTTCTCCTCCCGAGCTGCTTCTCTTTGTTGGCTTTCTTGATCTTAGAGAGCCGAGCTTGCGCCTTGCCCGACACGCGCTCACTCTCCTTTAAAACTTCGCGCGTACGGGAAGATCTGAGCCGAGCACATTCGGATTCGAGCTTACCCTGCAGATCAGACACTCGAACAATCAGCTCATCAGCCTCGGCCCGAGCGTTCGAACAATCAGCCAGACACTGTCTATTCTCGACATCCAACCGAGCATTCTCGGTGGAAAGCTCAGCAACACTTTTCTCCAACACCGACACCTTCTCCTCCTCGACCTTGAGAGACGAACGGAGCGCCTCTGCAGCAGTCGCCGCCTCGCGATACCCTTCTAGCTCGGAGATAGACCTTTCGGCTTTACCGAGCTCCCTCTTCAGACTGCTAATCGCCCTCTCAAGTTCGACCTCCCTCTGCTCATACTCATCACAAAGCAGATTATAATTGGCGAAACCCTGGAACAAGAAAGCCAAGTCAAAACCAGATTATCAAATAGTTATCAAAAAGGAAAACAAGCAGAAACTCACCCGAACAAAATCCTTGGCCACCGCCTGTTTACGATCGGAGAAGTGTGTGTGAGTAACCGGAGGCAACGATCTCGGAGGACTATCTCTCATCAACCGAAGCAAATCCGCACAAGCCTCCCCATCGCGAAGAAGCGGCCTCGAACCTTCATATCTCACAGAAAAGCCATAATCTGAGAACGCACCCCCACCAGGCCCTCCAAGGAAAGTGAGCCTGGCAATCTCATCCAGGTCGGGAATATTTCCTTCGTTTTGATGATCAGAATCTTCATTTCCCTCCCGACCAGCCATTTCATCTTGATCAGCGACCTGGTCATCACCCGGACGTTCCAGAAGAGCCGCCTCATCAATATTTAGACCCTCGGCATTCCCAACCTGAGTATCCGCAGTCTTAGGAAGTGCCGCCAGATCCATCCTACCACCGTCGGTAGGTTCGGTGGCATCAGCCATTCGCCCCTCGGAGGCAACAGTCTTCTTCTTCTTCTTTTTTCTCACCAAGGAAGGAACATCGGCGTTTTCCTCGGTTTCCCGACCATCTTCAGGAACAAGAGGAGTCCCTGGCTCAGCGGCAGCCGTTTCCTCAGGTCGCGATCTCTTCTTCTTCTTCTTTTTCTTTTGAGCCTCAACCGCCTCCACCGCCTCGCACACCTGACGAAACAAATCTCGATGATACTCATTCACAAAAATCATCCCCGAGGGGACCTCCCCAACCCAAGGCGAAAACGGTCGGTTCGGATCCAGGGCATCAGGATTTACCTGTGGTCCAGAAGGGTTATCCTGCTCCATAACAGGATTTTCCTGCTGACCGGTGAGATTCTCCTCGACGTAGTTCACGATCTCCAGATCCATACGTCCTATTTCCTTCTTCCTGCTCTTTTTCTGGACAACGGGAACGAGAGGTCTATTGTTGTACTCGGTTAGCGACTCGATCGAACGAAGATGACAACCTGCAAAAATAAATATTAAGGAAACCCGAGCCAAAGAAAAAAGGAAGAAAGCAGAAAGACATACCTCCGTCCAAACACTCAATAGCTCGCCTGACTTGGCTGGCGTGAACGTCCGGCCACTTCTGGATTCCCCGAGCAACAAGCTTGTGAAGATTCGTTAAAAAAACTGTCCGGCGATGGAAGATCAAAAGAATGACGATCTGCAAGAAGAGAGAACGAGGATGAGTTAGTCTATTTAGAGGAACAAGCAAAGCAAAAGTGGTTACCATGGAGATGATTCCGAAGCGTCCGGTACGGCCTCTCAGGGTCGGGAACCGAGGCAGAATTGACCCGAACGTAAAAGTAACGATCTTGCCAGTCGTCAACTTTAGACGGTTTCCCTATAACGACCTTCTCTCCGAAGCAAATCCTCGTACAAACATAGCGAGTCCCAACAGACGTAGGATTCGTCGAAATCGTCGTTATCTCCTCGAAAAATGATAGGTCTAGTTTTATCCCTATTCTACTGCAAGTGCACAGTTAATGCAATCGTAGTATATAAGGTATCGAATCCCACAAGGACTCTCAGTCACACAATAGATTATTAGTAGTTCAAATTTAATTAAGCGAAGCAGGTATGAAAACAGTAAACGAAATAGCAAAGCAAATCAAGTGAGTTTGTAAGCAAGAGGGCGAAGCGTTAGGTTTCAGGAGTTCTCAGGAAATCAGGAACGCAAGCAATCAATCTATCTAGATCTAATCAATAACTGTTCTAGAACTCAAACATGGATATAGAATTAACCAAATTCCTTTGCGATAATTCTCTAAGTCTAAGTGCAGCAAACCAAACTTTCGTTTGCGAGAACTAACAGATTAAACCAGCCTTAATTCCAAGTTTGATATGTTCACAATTAACCTAAACCAAACTTCCGTTTGCGAACAGTTTAATTGCTTATCTAGGTTCTTTCTAGCCAAATTAACCAACTTCCGCTGCATTAATCAACCTAACATCATAATTCTGATTAGCTACTTCAGATTAAGCATTAAGAACAACTTAGATAAAGAACTAGCAGATATGAATCTCTACAGATTAATTTAAACTATAGTTCCATGAAATCCCTAATGAGAATCCTTCAACCTAACAGGTAATCTACTCAAACATATTCATCGAGACAGAAAATATCATAAGTAGAAAACTAAGTATCATATAATCAAATAAGAACTGGGGTTCAAAATCAAGTCTCTTTCGAGATCAGGATCAGCCCCTCAACTCTCTCTCTGAGTAAAACTTATCGTAAGAAAAGCTTGTAAAAGCCTTGCCTAAACAATGGCTTAAAAACTCTATTTATAACCTAAAACACGAGTTGGGGCTTCTTTGTAAATATCAGGAA
Source organism: Orychophragmus violaceus (assembly GCA_030180135.1). Lineage (NCBI taxonomy): Eukaryota > Viridiplantae > Streptophyta > Magnoliopsida > Brassicales > Brassicaceae > Orychophragmus > Orychophragmus violaceus. The sequence continues at coordinate 17,576,436 of CM058236.1, forward strand.
CTTCTGGGCGAAACTGCAATTTCATTATTCTTCATTAAACCGTCGTTTGGCCCATCTCGCACGTGCAACGATCGATGCCACAAGTGTGACGATCGTTGCGGCTCTGGAATATTGACAATGAAGTCTATCTCTCGGCCAAATACTCTAATTAGCTCCAGAAAGTGCCATAATCACCAAATATGCTCCAAATGTGCTTGTACCTAATAAACACCTGAAAAGACTCTAAAACATAGTAAAAGACTCGATAAATGACACATATACCATGCTTAAAAACCCTAAAATCCATGGTATATCAACTCCCCCACACTTAGCCTTTGCTTGTCCTCAAGCAAAACAAAGAACTAAATGTAGTCAAGAGGTTTGAAAACTTTTCAGAAACTCTTTTTGTCATAGAAGCAACAACACTCAGATTCCCCTTAGTAAACCACTAAAAGAATCAATCACAGGATATCAAGACCAACATATACTTCCCCCACACTTAGCAACTGTCCTAAGTAAACTCCACAATCACATTCAAGCATTCAAATTCTCCCTACTGACTTCTGCAAGTATTTAAGTGCGGTCTCACCTAAGGAGTATCGATCAAAGGGCGCATGGATTCTTACCTTATCAGCTCTAGACCACCATACTATCTTTCTCTAGTCCCTTTCTTCTCTTTCCCTTCTTTAACAACTGATTTTTCCCACATTGGGTATCATTTTATTTTTTTTATCAGTGTTCTTCCCGTTATGGGGTGTACTTTGGACACATTCCATGGATGCATAAGAGATAATAGTGTTTGCTACTATTCCCATGACCACTTCGGAGTTACTAACTCATCCTCAGTTTATTATTATTATTTTTTTACTTTATAGAAGGGGAGAAGGGAACTAAATAGGATAGGTTGACAGACTGTGTCAGAACTAACAAGGGAATCCGACACAAAGTATACCAAGCCCTTAGGTGAGAAATCTAAGTCAGTATTAAGGTTGAAGTCAGTAAAAGGATCCTCTGATACCTGAAGTTATGTGGGTGTTCCCAGTAGGTTGATCCGTGTCTGGATTTTCTAATAGTCAGAGATAGATTCTGCAATCTTCATCCCAATGGTTACCTAAGTTCCTGCAAGTGCTATAAATCTTCTCAAAAATTCACTGTTTCTTACTTAAACAATTTTGACTCAATAAAACAAAAAATTTTGAAAAATTGACTGACTCTTAAGAAAACAGAAAGATAAACGTCAGTAGCACCTCCCCCACACTTAAGACACACTGTCCCCAGTAGTGTCAAGCGAAGGATTGGTAAAGATAAATAAAAATTGTTAATGGCTTGTTTGAGTTCTGTCGTATTTTACCTCTGTCGCTCAAGCACCGATCGTTGCACATAGTGCATCGATAGTTGCTAGGCGATTTTTCGTTGAGTGTCGATCGTTGCTCATAGCAGCAACGATCGTTGCAATGCGTATATCAAATCAGTCAGCAAGTTAGCAGGTTAGTCCGTTGGAATCTATCAAATTTCGAATCCTGCAAGCTGGAAACACTGAAAATAGAGTAAAATCGAAGCAAATAGTGTAGCATATCAAACATATTATCCAAAAACAACATCATCCTAAAAATCAAAAGGAAAAAGTGCAAAGAAAAATAAGAAAAGGATAAAAAGTACAGAACCGAATGTCTGAAAATGGAGATCAATCTCACTCGCTCTCATCATCTATCCCACCATACATCTCATCGTCATTAGCTGCCTCAGCTATGCGATCAGTACCACTCGAAGAAGTAGGAGTCGGGGATCGTCGTCTGCGTCGAGAAGGTCCTGGAACGGGCTGGTGAACCTGTGGCTGTCTCCTACAATTGCAGCTGCGCAAGAAACCCCAAATGGTCTGAAACATACCCTCCTGACGCTCTCTCCAATCACCCTCAGACATCTCACGCACAGGCATAGACGGGGCTGGATATGGACCGATGTCTTGTGTAGCAGGGGCAGCAGCAGGTGCAGAGGAAGATGACGCTCTCGTAGAAGGCTCTCCCAGCGGATGAGCCATAGTAGGCATTGCGCGTCGAGCTCTGGCAGGAGGGCGGAAACTCAAGGCATCAATCGTATCAATCTGAGTCAACCTAGCAGCAGGAAGATCAATACCATACTGTGTATCCTCGGGGTCGAAGTACACCCACACTCGCCCCTCCTTCAGTCACGTAGCACTCTGCAAGTGACTGAGATCCAGGAACTCTCTCTCAGTAACGCACTCTGTATCCCCCATAGGTATCCTGCAGTGTCTGAAAATAGGAGTAAGAAGACTCCCTACTGTCTCCTTGCGCACGCCGTCATAAGGCTTCTTCTGCAGCTCGCAAAGATGATGAGCAAATAGAGCTCCCAGGTTGACTTTCCTAGCTGGGTCTCTGTTTGGGTCGGATTTAGCACTTAAATCCAGTCAACGAAAGTCAAAATGTGGCACAATGTTAATTGGTGAAAAGCTAACATCGAGCTCTACAGCTCCGGTTACGAGCTCCACTCTACAGCTCCGGGTAACGAGCTCTACACTCCGGCTCTACAGCTCCGGATAACGAGCTCTACACTCCGGCTCTACAGCTCCGGACAACGAGCTCCACACTCCGTCTCTATAGCTCCGGTTAACGAGCTCTACACTCCGACTCCAAGCCGAAGACCGAAGGCAAGACTAAGTCGTAACGGATCCCGCATTCTCCGGAATCAGTTAGCACGTGCGCAGAGTGGATCAAGTCTCCAAGATCCCACAAATCGCGGAGTACGTGGAGCACGCGGCCGGGAACTGCGGAAGTTAGTTGCAGAAACAGCTCTATAAAAGGATCTCCTTCTTCATTCATCAAGGGATCTGATTTTCACCTAGCTACATCTGTATTTTAGCTATTCTCTTCTTGTAAACTCATTATTCTATCAATACAAATCCAATTCGTCGATTCAAGTATTTATTTATATTGTTGGTTCATTGAGATTCTAGCCCATCTTTCCTTAAACACAAAATCACTCTAAATCCTTGAGTGTGGATTTTAGGATCCACATTTTGGCGCCGTCTGTGGGGAAGATTCATAGATTTCTCTTACACCAGAACCAGATCTAAGGCTCGTAAGCACGAGGATGGATCCAAATTCATCAAACTCATTCAGATTGTCGAACGCGACAAATCACGATCAACAGAGCTTTAATGCTCAAAACGAACACATCGGATCGGGCTCATCACTGATCCAGCCCGGACCTGTTCTAACGGTTCACGACCTCCAATCTCAGCTGCAGAGTCGCGGAGCCACACCTCCAAGCTCTAGAATGCTGACGAATGAGAGAAACATTTCTCGGGTTGGGATCCGATCTGAAGAACAACCCACCAGTGAAGATCCAACTTCCCAAACCGATCCAACCCGATTAGCATCACCATGTCCGACAATACTTGTCGACGACAACATGGCAGAACTCCGGAGCATGCTAGCAATCCTGGTAGATAGATCTCAAAACCAGGAAGCATCCCAACGAACAGTTCTAGCTCGCTTGGATTATCTCGAAAGAGATATAGCTGAACATCGAAACCTTTTAGCTCGATCTGCTTATCAAGCGAGAGCTCTAACCTTTGGTTCGAGTTCGCAAGCTCCCGGAGTTACCCAAGCGGGTTATACAGCCGGACCTCTTCCGAGCGAACTGATCCAGCAAACAGGACCTCCAGTTTTTGCTTTGAGCTCGCAAGCTGGAACTAACTCTGCTCGACCTCCCCCGAGTATGGCACGGGAGTTCCACAGCTCGCGTCCGCGGCACACGGAACCTCCTATGTTTGGGAACCAAAGTAACACGGAGAATGAGAGTATCCACGCTAAGCTCCAGCATCTCCAAGCCGCAATCTACATGGCAACGAGCTCAGCTCCAGACATCGATCAAGTGATCGAAGAAACCCGTCGAACCCCGTTCATGGATAAGATCGCTAACGCACGGATCCATAACACTGGAAAGATAAAAATCCCAGAGTACTCAGGAACTTCGGATCCAAAAGCCCATGTTAGAGCCTTCCGGCTCGCAGTCTCCAGAGCCCATCTTAACGATGAGGAAAAAGAGGCAGGTTACTGCAGACTCTTCGCCGAGAACCTCACCGGTACCGCACTGGAGTGGTTCGCAAGCCTGAAAGGGAATTCGATCGACAACTTCACCCAACTCGTATCGATATTCCTAAAGCAGTACTCGATTTTTATCGAAGACAAAACCTCTGAAGCCGATCTCTGGGCCTTAGCGCAAGGGCCCGAGGAAACCCTCAGAGCTTACATCGGCAGGTTCCGTGCGGTCAAGTCTCGTATCGCACACCCAAACGAAAAAATAGCCATTGCGGCTCTTGAAAACGGACTCTGGTACACATCAGAGTTCAAGAAAGAACTCATAGTTCGACCTTGCACGTCTTTAGACGACGCCCTGCACAAAGCTACGTACTACGCAAAGTACGAAGAAGATGTAGCTGCAACGATAGAAGAATACAACACGACATCAAAGAAAGCAAGATGTGAGACTTAGTATTACGTAAAGTGTACTAAATAAAGAGCTAGATGTTGGGAAACTAGGGACCTAACAGGAAGCCCCCTACCGAGCTACCAAAATAGTTCGCAACAGCATCTATAAGCTCACCAAAGCTAAAAACGTAGTACCGGAGTATCTCTGAGTGCTAAAATAATCGAACTACGTATAGGCTTGATCCCTCGACGGGGTACGTAGGCAGATCAATCCTCGAGTTCAGCCACTTCCTCAAACATTGAAGTCTTAAAACTTCACAAAAGTTTGATTTCACGCTAAGTCTCAAAGACTTCGCTACATCGAACTCTATAAAACAGCTGAAACAATACACAGCTAAATTCGGAGACTCCTCTTAGCAAGGATTCACCAAACGAATTCTAGGAGTACTCCACAACTAAGAGATCTCATTAACGAATCTCCTTAAGCCCGCACTTGATGATCAGTTCTCGAATCCACTCTACAAACGAGCTACAACTCACAGCTTTCTAACAAGCTAAACGAGTTTCGCAATTCGAGAGAGCATTGATCTAAAGGCATAAATTTATCGCAATGAGCTTTAAACCAAAACGTCTGGCCAGACTAAACAAACAAAACACAATAGCTCAATCTCGCGATCTTAGTATTCAAACTCTCGAATACTCATAACATAGCTCGACTCTACAACATGAGCATCCAAGCTAAACATTTCGCTAACGAGAGCTCAACACAAGCTTGAGGCATAAAAACAAACACTTTCGTTCTTCCCGATCATTCCTCGTCCTTCAGAGCTCGCCAGCTCGTCTAAAGGACTGGGGGGCAATTGTTTGGGTCGGATTTAGCACTTAAATCCAGTCAACGAAAGTCAAAATGTGGCACAATGTTAATTGGTGAAAAGCTAACATCGAGCTCTACAGCTCCGGTTACGAGCTCCACTCTACAGCTCCGGGTAACGAGCTCTACACTCCGGCTCTACAGCTCCGGATAACGAGCTCTACACTCCGGCTCTACAGCTCCGGACAACGAGCTCTACACTCCGACTCCAAGCCGAAGACCGAAGGCAAGACTAAGTCGTAACGGATCCCGCATTCTCCGGAATCAGTTAGCACGTGCGCAGAGTGGATCAAGTCTCCAAGATCCCACAAATCGCGGAGTACGTGGAGCACGCGGCCGGGAACTGCGGAAGTTAGTTGCATAAACAGCTCTATAAAAGGATCTCCTTCTTCATTCATCAAGGGATCTGATTTTAACCTAGCTACATCTGTATTTTAGCTATTCTCTTCTTGTAAACTCATTATTCTATCAATACAAATCCAATTCGTCGATTCAAGTCTTTATTTATATTGTTGGTTCATTGAGATTCTAGCCCATCTTTCCTTAAACACAAAATCACTCTAAATCCTTGAGTGTGGATTTTAGGATCCACATTTTGGCGCCGTCTGTGGGGAAGATTCATAGATTTCTCTTACACCAGAACCAGATCTAAGGCTCGTAAGCACGAGGATGGATCCAAATTCATCAAACTCATTCAGATTGTCGAACGCGACAAATCACGATCAACAGAGCTTCAATGCTCAAAACGAACACATCGGATCGGGCTCATCCCTGATCCAGCCCGGACCTGTTCTAACGGTTCACGACCTCCAATCTCAGCTGCAGAGTCGCGGAGCCACACCTCCAAGCTCTAGCATGCTGACGAATGAGAGAAACATTTCTCGGGTTCGGATCCGATCTGAAGAACAACCCACCAGTGAAGCTTCAACTTCCCAAACCGATCCAACCCGATTAGCATCACCATGTCCGACAATACTTGTCGACGACAACATGGCAGAACTCCGGAGCATGCTAGCAATCCTGGTAGATAGATCTCAAAACCAGGAAGCATCCCAACGAACAGTTCTAGCTCGCTTGGATTATCTCGAAAGAGATATAGCTGAACATCGAAACCTTTTAGCTCGATCTGCTTATCAAGCGAGAGCTCCAACCTTTGGTTCGAGTTCGCAAGCTCCCGGAGTTACCCAAGCGGGTTATACAGCCGGACCTCTTCCGAGCGAACTGATCCAGCAAACAGGACCTCCAGTTTTTGCTTTGAGCTCGCAAGCTGGAACTAACTCTGCTCGACCTCCCCCGAGTATGGCACGGGAGTTCCACAGCTCGCGTCCGCGGCACACGGAACCTCCTATGTTTGGGAACCAAAGTAACACGGAGAATGAGAGTATCCACGCTAAGCTCCAGCGTCTCCAAGCCGCAATCTACATGGCAACGAGCTCAGCTCTAGACATCGATCAAGTGATCGAAGAAACCCGTCGAACCCCGTTCACGGATAAGATCGCTAACGCACGGATCCATAACACTGGAAAGATAAAAATCCCAGAGTACTCAGGAACTTCGGATCCAAAAGCCCATGTTAGAGCCTTCCGGCTCGCAGTCTCCAGAGCCCATCTTAACGATGAGGAAAAAGAGGCAGGTTACTGCAGACTCTTCGCCGAGAACCCCACCGGTACCGCACTGGAGTGGTTCGTAAGCCTGAAAGGGAATTCGATCGACAACTTCACCCAGCTCGTATCGATATTCCTAAAGCAGTACTCGATTTTTATCGAAGACAAAACCTCTGAAGCCGATCTCTGGGCCTTAGCGCAAGGGCCCGAGGAAACCCTCAGAGCTTACATCGGCAGGTTCCGTGCGGTCAAGTCTCGTATCGCACACCCAAACGAAAAAATAGCCATTGCGGCTCTTGAAAACGGACTCTGGTACACATCAGAGTTCAAGAAAGAACTCATAGTTCGACCTTGCACGTCTTTAGACGACGCCCTGCACAAAGCTACGTACTACGCAAAGTACGAAGAAGATGTAGCTGCAACGATAGAAGAATACAACACGACATCAAAGAAAGCAAGATGTGAGACTTAGTATTACGTAAAGTGTACTAAATAAAGAGCTAGATGTTGGGAAACTTGGGACCTAACAGGAAGCCCCCTACCGAGCTACCAAAATAGTTCGCAACAGCATCTATAAGCTCACCAAAGCTAAAAACGTAGTACCGGAGTATCTCTGAGTGCTAAAATAATCGAACTACGTATAGGCTTGATCCCTCGACGGGGTACGTAGGCAGCTCAATCCTCGAGTTCAGCCACTTCCTCAAACATTGAAGTCTTAAAACTTCACAAAAGTTTCATTTCACGCTAAGTCTCAAAGACTTTGCTACAACGAACTCTATAAAACAGCTGAAACAATACACAGCTAAATTCGGAGACTCCTCTTAGCAAGGATTCACCAAACGAATTCTAGGAGTACTCCACAACTAAGAGATCTCATTAACGAATCTCCTTAAGCCCGCACTTGATGATCAGTTCTCGAATCCACTCTACAAACGAGCTACAACTCACAGCTTTCTAACAAGCTAAACGAGTTTCGCAATTCGAGAGAGCATTGATCTAAAGGCATAAATTTATCGCAATGAGCTTTAAACCAAAACGTCTGGCCAGACTAAACAAACAAAACACAATAGCTCAATCTCGCGATCTTAGTATTCAAACTCTCGAATACTCATAACAAAGCTCGACTTTTCAACATGAGCATCCAAGCTAAACATTTCGCTAACGAGAGCTCAACACAAGCTTGAGGCACAAAAACAAACACTTTCGTTCTTCCCGATCATTCCTCGTCCTTCAGAGCTCGCCAGCTCGTCTAAAGGACTGGGGGGCAATTGTTTGGGTCGGATTTAGCACTTAAATCCAGTCAACGAAAGTCAAAATGTGGCACAATGTTAATTGGTGAAAAGCTAACATCGAGCTCTACAGCTCCGGTTACGAGCTCCACTCTACAGCTCCGGGTAACGAGCTCTACACTCCAGCTCTACAGCTCCGGATAACGAGCTCTACACTCCGGCTCTACAGCTCCGGACAACGAGCTCCACACTCCGTCTCTATAGCTCCGGTTAACGAGCTCTACACTCCGACTCCAAGCCGAAGACCGAAGGCAAGACTAAGTCGTAACGGATCCCGCATTCTCCGGAATCAGTTAGCACGTGCGCAGAGTGGATCAAGTCTCCAAGATCCCACAAATCGCGGAGTACGTGGAGCACGCGGCCGGGAACTGCAGAAGTTAGTTGCAGAAACAGCTCTATAAAAGGATCTCCTTCTTCATTCATCAAGGGATCTGATTTTCACCTAGCTACATCTGTATTTTAGCTATTCTCTTCTTGTAAACTCATTATTCTATCAATACAAATCCAATTCGTCGATTCAAGTCTTTATTTATATTGTTGGTTCATTGAGATTCTAGCCCATCTTTCCTTAAACACAAAATCACTCTAAATCCTTGAGTGTGGATTTTAGGATCCACAGTCTCTCACATCGGTACCCCTGAACTGCTCCCTCAGTCCTCTGAATAGTATCTCCAACTCATTCTTGCGCATCTTGTTTGCCTCATGCTTGCACAATAGAGTGCGTCCCAAGATACGCAAGACATACCTGAGGGCCGGATGCCTGACCTGAATCACCGGTGTAGTCCGTGAGTGATACCGTCCACCACCAATGTACTCCCAAAACTGCGCAGCCTCTGCTGGTTCCCATGGAAGGGACATATCGGTGCAAGGCTGCTCGGTGCTAAACCCATAGATCTTAGAGATATCGAGAAGGGGCACTCGATACCTGGCGCCAAGGCACATGAAAGTAAAAGTGCCTCCTTGAGCATTCCTGCTCTCCGGGTTCGGGTATACAACCCTGCATGTGGCAAGCAGCTGCCTCACCAGCTCTGGGTATAGATCGTAAGGCTGCATTGGCATTGTCCCCAGACCAATGCCTCTGCACAGCTCCATAACCTGCCTGTCTATGCCGAGACCATGACAAGTCGAGTAGTCTGCAAACTTGGTTGGCGCTATCTCCATGCCACACCAACCGTTATACAGTAGTGTGTCGTACTCGTCCCAGTACTCGTGTAGCGGCCTCTCTGTGAAATCAGTCGTAGTGAGCAGCCTCTTGATAGCCTTGCCCCAGTCGCGATCAGTCCGAATCCGAGCCTTATCTGCTCTTGGCCATGGTGGCCCAATGGTCGCATGAACCAACTGATATGGCTCTAGAGGATCAGAATCTCTGTGCAGCCATTCCGGTGGTGGAAAGTAATGTCGTGATGCACTTGCGGCTGTTGCTCTGCGCTTGCGGGGTTGATTCTGAGTTGCCATCTGCAAAACAGAAATTTAATCAAATTAGTCACGGCAGACTCTATGTGAAATCGTCGAGCAACGACCGTTGCACTAAGGCAGCGATCGTTGCAAAGCGATTTCGTATAATCGAACATTTCCTTAGAATCGCAGAGCAACGACCGTTGCACTTGTGCAACGAACGATCGGTGCAAGGCGATTCTGGCCGCAATCAACAGTCAACAAAATCGTTCCAAAATCGTGAAATCAACCGCAAAATCGATAACAATCCATCACTAAATGATAGGTTCTAAGTTTTCCCTATACTAAACTGCAAGTGAACAGCAATGTCAAAGTAGTATATAGGGTTATCGAATCCACAGGGACACTTGGTCTCAAGAGAATCAAACTATAGGAATAAATACTAGAAATAAGAAAATAGTGAATGGAATAAATTGCGGTGCGAGAAAGTAAATCAGTAGCAGAGATTAACGGTTGTGAAGCAAGTAATTAAAAGCGTCAAGCCTAGGGTATTCTCAGGAAATCAGACAAGCAGACAGTTTATTCAGCAAGGATCTAATTAAGCACAGTTCTAGAACTCAAAACACAGATATAGAATTAACCAAATTCCTTTGCGATAATTCTCTAAGTCTAAGTGCAGCAAACCAAACTTTCGTTTGCGAGAACTAACAGATTAAACTAGCAATAAGTCCAAGTTTGATATGTTCACAATTATCCTAAACCAAACTTCCGTTTGCGCAAAGTTTAATTGCCCAATTTAATTAGTTCAGATTCCTAAACCCCACTTCCGTGACGTATTTAGCAACCTAAGATCTAGATTCTAATTGATCAGGTTAGAACTAGCTTTAAGCACAATTAAATTGAAGAACAGATATAGTTATGAATCCTTAACTGAATTTGAACAAGTCTAGCAAATCATGAAATCCTATGTGAGAAACCCTAAACCTAACTAGGAATCTACTCAGACATAGATAATGAAAACATAATCATAGAATGAATAAATTGCATAAAAGAATAAGAGTAAAAGGGGTTCGAAATCTTCTCCAAATACAGATGATGTAACAGGTTCAGATCAGCCCCAAAAAGCTCTAAAATCCTCTGCTCTTAATTATCAAAGTGTATTGTAAAAAGTATATAGCGTATCTAATAAAAACACTAAAAACTCTATTATATAGGCATAATCTCGGCCAAGGGCTTCTTTGTAAATATCAGGAACTTCTGGATCAAAGTGCAATAACTTGATTCTTCTAAACTGCCAAGTTTCGGCCCATCTCGCTGGTGCATCGATCGTTGCTAGAGTGCAACGATCGACACCAGTCTCTGTTTCGGACAGTGAACTCTATCTCTCGGCCAAACACTCCAAAAATCTCCAAAATGCTCCATTATCTCCAATTCAGCTTCCAACCTGATTATACCTGTAAAAGACTCTAAAAGAACACAAAAGACACTAAAAACACACTTATATCATGGTCTAAAACTAGTAAAAACCATGATATATCAACTCCCCCACACTTAGCCTTTGCTTGCCCTCAAGCAAAACAGAGAACTAAAACATGGTGAAGAGGTTTGAAAACTCTTCAGAAACTCATTTCATCCTAGAAGCTACAATACTCAGATTCCCCTTAGTAAACCACTGCAAGAATCAATCACAGGATATCAAGACCACAATGTACTTCCCCCACACTTAGCAACTGTCCTAGGTAAACTCCACAATCACATTCAAGCATTCAAATTCTCCCTACTGACTTCTGCAAGTATTTAAGTGCGGTCTCACCTAAGGAGTATCGATCTAAAGACACATGGATTCTTACCTTATCAGCTCTAGACCACCAGACTATCTTTCTCTAGTCCCTTTCTTCTCTTTCCCTTCTTTAACAACTGATTTTTCCCCACTGGGTATCATTTTATTTTTTTTATCAGTGTTCTTCCCGTTATGGGGTATACTTTGGACACATTCCATGGATCACATGAGAGAAAATAGTGTTTGCTACCATTCTCATGACCACTTCGGAGTTACTAACTCATCCTCAGTTTATTATTTTTTTTTTTTTACTTTATAGAAGGGGAGAAGGGGACTAAATAGGACAGGTTTACAGGCTGTGTCAGAACTAACAGGGAATCCGACATAAAGCATACCAAGCCCTTAGGTGAGAAATCTAAGTCAGTATTAAGGTTGAAGTCAGTAAAGGATCCTCTGATACCTGAAGTGATGTGGGTGTTCCCAGTAGGTTGATCCGTGTCTGGGTTTTCTAATAGTCAGAGATAGATCCTGCAACTTCATCCCAATGGTTACTTAAGTTCCTGCAAGTCTTGTAAATCTTCTCAGAAAATCATAGTTTCTTACTTAAACAATTTTGACTCAATAAAACAAAAAATTTTGAAAAACGGACTGACTCTTAAGAAAACAGAAAGATATAAGTCAGTAGCACCTCCCCCACACTTAAGACACACTGTCCCCAGTAGTGTCCAGCGAAGGAGTGGTAAGAAAATAAAAATTGAAAGGGTGAAATTATGTCTGTCGGGTTACCTCTGTCGCTGAGCATCGATCGTTGCACTAAGTGCATCGACCGTTACTTGGCGATTTTCGTGTATAGTCGATCGTTGCTCAGGACCGCAACGATCGCTGTAATGCGATTCCTTTCGTGTTGTGACGATCGATGCAGAAGTGCATCGATCGCTGCACTGCGTTTTAACCGAGACCTGCAAACATAAACTCACCAGAAACAGAAACAAACGTAAAATCCTAACAAAAACACCAAAAAAAGAAAAAGAAAAACACTAGTACCTAATGGTGGGTTGCCTCCCACCCAGCGCTTGTTTAAGGTCAATAGCTTGACCGGACGGATGAGATCTTTCAAGTACCAGGAGGTCCTGACAAAGACTTTTTCTGTCTCTGTTCAAGTCTCCTCATCCAAGGTGGTGAGTAGGCTGTTGCGGAATGCTCATGGCCAAGAAAAGATGGAGTGAAATGTGCCCCAGGATCTATAATTGCAGTCTCATCTGGCTGCTCATCATCTGCTTCCATGATTATGAAAGTCTGTCCATCTATTAGTGGCTTTCGCAGCTTCTCCATCTCATACCGCAGCGGTTCATCTCCCAGGTGGAGGTCTATTAGACTCTGTCTAACATCAATCACAGCTCCTGCTGTAGCCAAGAATGGTCTCCCAAGCAATAAAGCTTCATCCGGATTACAGTCATATTTCAGCACAAGGAAGTCTGTTGGAACTAAGTAGTTTCCAACTCTCACCGGAATGTCCATAAGAAGTCCTTCAGGAACTCGTATGGACTGATCAGCTAGGATAAGAGAAGTCCTAGTAGGAGTAAAATCCAACATTCCCAGCTTCTCTGCCACAGAGTAAGGCATTATGCTTCCAGCAGCTCCTAAATCACATAGAGAACGCTTAAAACTATCCTCAAAGATAGAACAATCTAGCACAAAAACTCCAGGATCAGGCAGTTTCTTCGGGACCTTAGTTAGCAGAACATCACTGATATGCTGAGGAACTATTATCACCCATTCTCTCAGCTCCTCATCTAAAGGCAACATCTTGTTCAAATATCTCTGAACACATGGATGATAAGGTGGATCATCAGAAGGTGGAATTTCTTCCAAATCTTCACCACTCTCTTCTAGCTTTTTCAGCTCTTCAATCTCTTGTTTAATCACTTCAGATACTTTGGGATATTGCCTAATGGCTTGTGCATAAACATCCTCTTGAGTGATCTCAGACACATCAGGGAACAGGTGGGCTAGTTCTGCATCAATCTCACTTTCATCCCACGGATCTTCTGCTCGTTCACGACTTGCATCGATCGATGCCAGCTGTGTGTCGATCGTTGCATCACTGCAGTTTCTACCCGAGAGTTTTTCACAGAAATCCGAAAATTCTGCCTCAGTCACCAACTCAGCTGTACTTAGCTCAAATTTCTCCCCTAGATAAGATCCATCATTAATGAGTACTGACCAGGCCTTAATATGAGTCTCTGCAACTCCTTTTCCCTTCATTGAGCTGGACATCTGGTTCACCTGAGTGTCCAACTGCTTCATGTGAGTGCTTAGTGACTCAAACTTCCCATTGAGGTCTTGATAGACAGCGTCCATCTTCTTATTGTTGTCCACAGAAAGCTTGGTTTGACTCTCCATCAGTTGTTCCATCATAGCCTCCATTTTGCTCTCATGGGCTGTAGGTGCAGGAGGAGTCTGATAGGATGTAGACCCATAGGTTCTCTGATTACCTTGTCCATAGGTCTTCTGAAAACCACCAGTCTGTCCACCATTGGAGAATCTGTTCCCCTGTTGATTACCAAATCTATTACCTTGGAAACCAGAACCTCCTATGAAATTCACATCTTCTTCCTGAGTTTCCTCCTCAGCCTGAATCACCTCTACATCTTGGGCAAAGTGGACAGATTTCTTACTTGTTAGGAGATTGTAGACTGTGTCCAATCTGGATCTTATATTAGCTATATCAGAATTCTCTACAGTTCCACCAGATTTCTTCCTCCTTTCATCCATTGTCTTGCAACTGTTGATGCCAATCAGGTTCTCAATCAACTGCTTAGCTTGTGTAGGAGTCCTGGTATTGAAATTAGCATTACTGGAATTATCCAGCGCAGTCTGATAAGGGAGATCTATGCCTCTGAAGAAGATACCAATCAGCTGTACTTCTGTGAATCCATGGTGTGGACAGTCACGCTGATACTGCTTAAATCTCATCCAGGCAGTCTTCAAGGGCTCCACAGCTCCTTGGGAAAAGGTGAGTATGTCCTGTCTGGACTGATCCGAGCGTGCATCATCATAAAAGTGACGCAGGAACTCACTCTTTAAGGCTGTCCAAGTAGTATACTGACCAGGTGCCAGTTGTCTCAGCCATGCACTAGCGTCTCCAGCAAGACTGTGCGGAAATAGCTTAAGGAACAGATAGTCCGGGCATACTCCTTCATACTTCATGCCAGTGACTATGTCCTCAAACTTGTCAATGTGATCCATAGGCTGCTCTGTTTGAAGACCATGAAAAGCAATATGTCTCATCAGCTGGTAGTAGATGGTTTTTACCTCAAAATCATTCCTCTCGAAAGTAGGAAGCACTAGAGCTGCTCGGTTTGCATGAAACTCATCAGGTCTGTTGTAATCAGCTAGTGTCCTCTCATGAACCACCATCTCTCTACCTTGGGCCTGTCCTTGACCCTGGTTTCGGTTCATCTCCTGTTGCTCAGGAGGATCAGGGATGACATTCCCTTCAACATCAACCCGATGCCCAGCAGCATTGTACGGGTTGTCGTCTTGGTCCCTTAGGGTACCTTCAGCATCTGGTATCAAGATCAAACGTTCTCGTACCATTCTCTCTCTCTTTTCTCTTCTGTTAGCTCTTTCTAGACGTCCAAGTTCCTCTAGTCCGAGATTAAGCAAGCTCGAGTTCGGATTACTTCGAGTTTTCTGCGTTGGCATAAACTGTCTGTAATCGTCCACCAACGATCGATGCTATCAGTGCAACGATCGATTCAATTCTCAGAATCGCCTAGTGACGATCGACGCAAGGTATGCAACGATCGACGCAAGGCGAAATTCGTACCTGCGACAGAAAGAAATCAGAGAAAAAGTTAGCAAAATCAAAATAAAACAAAAAAAACGAAAAAGAACAAAAACAAAAAGAAAAATTTCTAGCAAAAACCCTAAGTTCGGTCCTATCGAAGACTCAAAGAGTCCCCGGCAACGGCGCCAAAAACTTGATAGGTTCTAAGTTTTCCCTATACTAAACTGCAAGTGAACAGCAATGTCAAAGTAGTATATAGGGTTATCGAATCCACAGGGACACTTGGTCTCAAGAGAATCAAACTATAGGAATAAATACTAGAAATAAGCAAATAGTGAATGGAATAAATTGCGGTGCGAGAAAGTAAATCAGTAGCAGAGATTAACGGTTGTGAAGCAAGTAATTAAAAGCGTCAAGCCTAGGGTATTCTCAGGAAATCAGACAAGCAGACAGTTTATTCAGCAAGGATCTAATTAAGCACAGTTCTAGAACTCAAAACACAGATATAGAATTAACCAAATTCCTTTGCGATAATTCTCTAAGTCTAAGTGCAGCAAACCAAACTTTCGTTTGCGAGAACTAATAGATTAAACTAGCATTAATCCCAAGTTTGATATGTTCACAATTATCCTAAACCAAACTTCCGTTTGCGAATAGTCTAATTGCCCAATTTAATTAGTTCAGATTCCTAAACCCCACTTCCGTGACGTATTTAGCAACCTAAGATCTAGATTCTAATTGATCAGGTTAGAACTAGCTTTAAGCACAATTAAATTGAAGAACAGATATAGTTATGAATCCTTAACTGAATTTGAACAAGTCTAGCAAGTCATGAAATCCTATGTGAGAAACCCTAAACCTAACTAGGAATCTACTCAGACATAGATAATGAAAACATAATCATAGAATGAATAAATTGCATAAAAGAATAAGAGTAAAAGGGGTTCGAAATCTTCTCCAAATACAGATGATGTAACAGGTTCAGATCAGCCCCAAAAAGCTCTAAAATCCTCTGCTCTTAATTATCAAAGTGTATTGTAAAAAGTATATAGCGTATCTAATAAAAACACTAAAAACTCTATTATATAGGCATAATCTCGGCCAAGGGCTTCTTTGGAAATATCAGGAACTTCTGGATCAAAGTGCAATAACTTGATTCTTCTAAACCGCCGAGTTTTGGCCCATCTCGCTGGTGCATCGATCGTTGCTAGAGTGCAACGATCGACACCCCTCTCTGTTTCGGACAGTGAACTCTATCTCTCGGCCAAACACTCCAAAAATCTCCAAAATGCTCCATTATCTCCAATTCAGCTTCCAACCTGATTATACCTGTAAAAGACTCTAAAAGAACACAAAAGACACTAAAAACACACTTATATCATGGTCTAAAACTAGTAAAAACCATGATATATCACTAAACAACCTAAAGCATAATCATTTTAACATGCATTCATCAATTTTGATCCAAAATTCCCAATTTCTAAAACCCTAAAAGTGAAATCCGAAAATCATCAAATAGAAGTACATTACCTTGATTCGGTGAGAAATGAGTAGGAGAAATAGATTGGGGGTGCAAAAATAAGTGAAATAGTGCTTTGGATCAAAGAAATCGATGAAGAAATGATGATTTTAGGTGGAGGCTCTCGGTGTTATCGGCGGTGAGAAAATGGAGAAGAAAGAGGAGAAAAAGGGTTTAAGGTAACTTACCTTGGTCGTGAGTGCAACGATCGTTGCGTAGCAGCAACGATCGATGCTGGTTGAACCAGATCGATTCCGGTTTAGCGCGACATACCTTAATTTTCGATTTAAACCAATTGCAACGACCGTTGCACATGTGGGCAACGATCGTCACACATCTCCAGACTTTTTGCTTTGTATCTAAAAACTATCAAAAGCAAATAAAAACGTGAAATCCTAAGAAAAATACCAAAAATGAAAAGGAAAAACAAATAAACCTAACATTGGGTTGCTTCCCACTCAGCGCTTGTTTTAAGTCATTAGCTTGACTTTTGGAAAGAGGTCAGACTCATGGAGGTTTCAACAGAGACTTTGAGTGTCTCTGTGAATGCCTTATCATCCATGGTGGTGTGTAAGCAGTAGCAGCATGATTTCGTCCAAGGAACGTAGGAAGGAATGTAGGGTGGGATCGACACTTGGACGAAAACAAGCTTTTTCCTGCATTCAAAACAGTGGAGTCAGGAGGTTCAAACTTAGAGGATTTATGCTTTACATTTGGCTGAGATTTGATGTTCGGAGCCTTCTGTTTATGGGTAGCTTTAGATTTTGAAGATGTTAGAGTGGACTCCTGTGGAACCACCATCTTCTTGTCAACCACTACTGTGCACTGAACAACATCTTTAGACCTTACAGGAGCTTTTGGAAATGGTATTGGAGGTTTGTAGATCCTTTCTTTAGCAACTCTATGAGGTATAAGTGAAACTGGTTCTTTACGGGGTGCAACGATCGGTGCATGTGGTGCAACGATCGGTGCATGTGGTGCAACGATCGACGCGGTTGTCTCAGCTCGAGTTTCAGCTGCGGTCTCGGGTCCATCAGCTTCCTGGTCTAATTCAGCAATCTCAAACTCAAATTTCTCCTCTTGACTTGATCCAGTATCAGTCTGAACTATCCAAGCCAAAAGATCCATGTCAATTTCTGTTGAGTCAGGTCCGTCGAAGCTCTCAAACTCAGGGAATTCAATGTCAGACTCCTCTATGTTTTCCACAAATTTCATAGCCTTAACTGCTAGATATGGTCTGTGATCCATCCTGTGGTCAACCTGAATAGGAATGTCAACGACATGGGCTTCCTGAGTACCCTTCCTTGTGGTAGGACTTGAAATCTGATCCATCTGTGTATCTACCAACTTCATATGAGTGTTCAAGGACTCAAATTTCTCATTCAGATTAGTGTACAAGCTCTCAAGCTTCGAGCTGAAAGACGCTGTGGTTTGTTGTTGTTCCGCAATGGACTGCTCTATCATGATCTCTAATCTGCTCCTATGTGCAGGTGCAGGAGATGCTAGGCAGGGTGTATAACCAAAATCTCTTCATCCTTGAGCATGCCTAGAACCTTGTCTCTGCTGATGTCCAAATGTATGTCCATAAAAATCAGCTCCAGCCATATGGTTTACCTCTGCAAATCCTTCAGTTTCTGCATGTGCTCGGAACTGTCTTTCCCTTAGTAGGACGTTGTGGATGTCATCTATCTTATTTCTCATCTCAGCTACTTGCCCAACCAATACATGGTAATCTGGCAAGATGGGGTTTCCTTCCCCATCTAGTTTCTGGCCTTTTGCGTTGCATATATGACCCTCTTGGTCTCGTAAAACGCCTTTTTCTCCGCGAATTAGAATCACATGTTCCATAGAGTGGAACCTATTGAACGTCTCAGATCTCAGCATTGCTGTTCTCGCCCTGTGTCGATCGATGCTAGAAGGCAACGATCGATGCAGTGCGAATCCCTGCAATCCCAAAAATCAAAAAAGTGAGTAAACAAGAAAATTAAAAATAATGCTTAGTCTAAATCCTAGCACCAAATCTATCGGTGAACTCAAAGAGTCCCCGGCAACGGCGCCAAAAACTTGATAGGTCTAGTTTTATCCCTATTCTACTGCAAGTGCAAAGTTAATGCAATCGTAGTATATAAGGTATCGAATCCCACAAGGACTCTCAGTCACACAATAGATTATTAGTAGTTCAAATTTAATTAAGCGAAGCAGGTATAAAAACAGTAAACGAAATAGCAAAGCAAATCAAGTGAGTTTGTAAGCAAGAGGGTGAAGCGTTAGGTCTCAGGAGTTCTCAGGAAATCAGGAACGCAAGCAATCAATCTATCTAGATCTAATCAATAACTGTTCTAGAACTCAAACACGGATATAGAATTAACCAAATTCCTTTGCGATAATTCTCTAAGTCTAAGTGCAGCAAACCAAACTTTCGTTTGCGAGAACTAACAGATTAAACTAGCCTTAATTCCAAGTTTGATATGTTCACAATTAACCTAAACCAAACTTCCGTTTGCGAACAGTTTAATTGCTTATCTAGGTTCTTTCTAGCCAAATTAACCAACTTCCGCTGCATTAATCAACCTAACATCATAATTCTGATTAGCTACTTCAGATTAAGCATTAAGAATAACTTAGATAAAGAACTAGCAGATATGAATCTCTACAGATTAATTTAAACTATAGTTCCATGAAATCCCTAATGAGAATCCTTCAACCTAACAGGTAATCTACTCAGACATATTCATCGAGACAGAAAATATCATAAGTAGAAAACCAAGTATCATATAATCAAATAAGAACTGGGGTTCAAAATCAAGTCTCTTTCGAGATCAGGATCAGCCCCTCAACTCTCTCTCTGAGTAAAACTTATCGTAAGAAAAGCTTGTAAAAGCCTTGCCTAAACAATGGCTTAAAAACTCTATTTATAACCTAAAACACGAGTTGGGGCTTCTTTGTAAATATCAAGAACTTCTGGGCGAAACTGCAATTTCATTATTCTTCATTAAACCGTCGTTTGGCCCATCTCGCACGTGCAACGATCGATGCCACAAGTGTGACGATTGTTGCGGCTCTGGAATATTGACAGTGAAGTCTATCTCTCGGCCAAATACTCTAATTAGCTCCAGAAAGTGCCATAATCACCAAATATGCTCCAAATGTGCTTGTACCTAATAAACACCTGAAAAGACTCTAAAACATAGTAAAAGACTCGATAAATGACACATATACCATGCTTAAAACCCCTAAAATCCATGGTATATCAAAAAACCGAAGAGTCAAATCCACCCCGCACTCAGAAGCCAGAATCATAGAGCCAACCAGGTTCTGAACGGCAGCCGGACACAGTTGGGACATAGCGATCCTCCTTTCCTCACAATAGGCCACGAGCAGCCTCGGCAAAGGAAACCTCAGATGGATATTTTTGAACCAAAAATCGTACAGGCATATCCACCCCTTTGGACAGTCCCAAGGCCTCTCGTGCGGCTCGGGTTTACGAAGCTCGAGCCGATCAACGCCCCCAGGATCACAATTGTCCCTCAACCAAGCTAAATCATCGTCCGAGCACTTCGTGGGAAGAACAGGACGAATGGGACGCGCTTTCTTTTCCGAGCCATCCGCAGCCTTTCGCTGTGTTCTCCGAGTTTTCTTAGATCTGCTCGGCTCCAACACCATTCTGTCGCACTGAGCCTGATCAACTATGGCCACTGCTTCCGCCTTCACTGGGAGAGAACCTAAACTCTGAGCCGGTAGAAGAAGCCAAGGCCGAGCACCGTCGTCCTCCGAGTCTATCAAGTACGGCACCCGGAAGCTCTGCACGCTACCAGAAGCTGAAGGAGTCCGAGCTCGGTTATCCTCGGGATTTTGGGAAATGATCATTGTTCGCCCCGAGCCGGACGAAGAACCCTGCTGCGCAACCGACGAACTAGGTTGAGCAGAATTACCCTCGGACAATCTTACCGAGTAAAGGTCCCGACCCGAGGACGATGCTGAACTGGAGTCAATTCTCATGACTTGCTTACTAATATAACAACAACGAAACTAGAGAGAGAAAGTAAAAATCTCGAGAGAAGGGAGAGCGAAGTACCTGCGAAAGGAGAGAAATGAAATCGGAGAAGAGCGGAGCGCGATATAAATAAGCCAAGCGGGGGAATTTCGAGACAAGCGCAATGATGAGCCCTACACAACCCTTCAGCTTCCAGCGTTTATAGGTGCCATCATTACAACGGTGCGACTCTTCAGTATCCAGCTGCTTCCCAATAAACCTTTTGAGCTCCCCGAGAAAGAAGCGACGAAACGAGCGGACCTAACCGGCCGACCAAAACTACACCGAATAAAGTATCGGACCAACTAAAAAACCAACCAAATCCGTCGACTTCAAGAGCCACGAAGATCAACGAACTGGGGGGGGGGCTTACTGTTATATATGGGTTTAGCACCCCATCCACTTAGAAGGCCCAATACTTATTCTTTGATAAAGGGTCGGCCCAACAAAAACAGAACGGCCCAACAAGCAATAAGGGCCCGAACACAGACGCCCGAGCCAAGCCCATCACTATCGGCTCGGCTCGGCTCAACTAAAACAAGTCGGCTCGGCTACGCTAACAGCCAAAAGAACGTACGGCTCAGCCCATCTCGTCACCAAGTACGGCCCAATCTGCACGAGCTCGACAAGCGGTCAACGGCCTGCCAAAAGTACGACCGTATTTTACTATAAATAGGAGTCGTCACTGTACATTAATGTAACTTTTTGGGATTTGTGCACTTCTTACTACTTTCTCTCTCTAGAGTCAATTTCCCGAATTGTAAACCGAGCACGTCTCTCGGCCTGCTCGGGAATCTGAATACAAAACACGCTCGTTACCGAGCACATCACTCTCTTCAAACAGCCCCGAACGTAATCCACCAATCGTTCATCCCGAACACGTTTTCACTCTTGCTTATTTCTGAATCTAGTCGGTTCACTCTTAAGAAATACTTAGCTCCCTCGAACCGAGCACGTCAACTCCCAAGCAAGACGCGCACTCCGATCTCGTGACCATCTCGGTTATTACATATACTTATGCCTTCATCCATCTTGTAACTAGCAAACTGTTGCTTAAGATAAATCCTTTTAGGAAGTGACTTGGTCTGGTAATCCCTTTCTAGAGCTTTCCACATCAGCAAAGCTGTAGGCTCATGCATCACCTTCCTAAGAATCATGTCACTTAGACATGTACCAAGCATATTTTTTACTCTAATGTCTCTTGCAACCTTTAAAGAATCAACTTTGGGTTTCTCACCTTCTTCTTGTTTTGCAGAATCGTCCAGCAGTGTTGCGCCCTCCTCCAAAACTGACGCTAAGCCCTGAATCTCCAATTGCCCAAGAAGCTTGTATTTCCACATTCCAAAATCTCCCTTCCCATCAAACTTGTCATCCTCAAACTTTCCTCGGGTAGGTTCCATGACTTGCGGTTTAGTGGCTGTCTTAGATTGATCTATCTCTCTAACATCTTAAGCCTGAAGCTCTGATACCACTTGTTGAGATTTCAACTTGTGTTCTAAGACTTAAGACAGATTCAATACTAAGCTATGTTCGTTTGTTTGTGGAAATATAAACGACACAAGAATTGTTCACCCTGTGTTCACCAATTGGCTACGTCACAGGGGTGGCAACGGTATCCCACAACTGATTCACTATATTCCTTTGATTACAATGTTCCCCAAGCACTAGGAACTAGTTTGATACAAACTCTTAATCAAAGAATATCTCTTGTGAATCTCTAGCACTCTTAGATCTTCTTTAGCTCTTAGATATAGTAATCTCTATAGCTCTTACGATCTCTAATTCTCTCTGAATATATTGTTGATGTATCTCTTCTCGTCTCTCATTGATGTCTTTATATACACCCATGATTTAACCTAGCTCACGTTTTGTTATCTTGCAGGTTACGGCTTGGAGTCTGTCAAGTGTAAGGCTCGCAGCACCCAGCCCTGTTGGATCATGCTTCTTGGCCCATGTCCAAAACCTTCTGATTTACTTGTTACTAAGACATGCTGCAGCTGACTCTTATTAGCCCAAAAAGAAACCAGGTTTATGGCCCATTGGCCCACTAGGTTTTAGTCTGATTATCCACACCATAGAACTCAGATCCATCCTAAACCGTTGTGCTCATAATTTATATTACAAACTAATTTTGACAGACTGATGCTCTTAATCTCTCCGCTTTCCCTCACCCTTTTCTACAGTAGACCTACGGACTAAAAAGAACAGATATTAATCCAATATGTATAGCAAAATTAAACACTGAAAATTCCCAAAGAAATTTGACATTTTCTTCATTTTATTGTGGACCATATTTATAAGATGTTTTTGAGCTTTATAAAATGTTTTTGAAAGCTCATAGAGAGCGACGAGTCTATTATAATCCATTTTTACACCATTTTGACTATTATATATCCTTGTATGGTTTCTATCGTTTTTATTGGTTTTCGAATGATTACCACATTTATAGTTGTATTTGGTTTTCAGAAAAATAGGGCAATACAAATCAAAAGTCCACATTTGGACACTGACACTTTCCATCAGAAGTTTTACACCAGATAGATACCTTCTCACCGTTAGATCACGCTAAAATTTAGACACAAATTAGAGGGATCTACCATCAACCAATAGCAACATGTTTTGAAGAAATCCAATGGTTAGATCTAATGAGCCATTAAGATAAAGAAAGCCTGGCCAACAACTGAGAATCCTTGGCCGAGACTTCAGCCAGCCATAGCGAGGGTAAGAACCATTTATTCGTGACCTGGGCCGCCCAATTTGCGGCATGTGCCTCTGGACGTAACCAGGAGGGTCGCAACCGCGCGAGTCGCTTATCATGAGCCAACCGACTTAACTCTACTTTTTGGGCCATTTTGCCAACTTAAGCCTAAATCATGAAGTTAGCAAAGTCCCACGTCAAAAGTTCAAGGAAAATCAAGGGTTCTTAGCAAAGTCCCAAGTAAAAAGTTCAAGGAAAATCAGGGGTTCTCATATCTATATAAGGAGAGGAACCCCTCTCCTCTCAAATAATCTACTCTACAATCACTTCTCATATTTTCTTAGTAGTTTTCTTAGTCTTTAGCTATTTTTTTGGGATTTCTAGTTCTTTGGTCTTGAGTTTATATAGACTAGGATCTGAAACCCTAACTACAAATTTATTATATTATTTATTTATTTGATACATTTTTTTACCATGATTTATGTTTGGAAATCTGAGTAGTTATCAAGTTATGTTTTAAAGAAATTTTGATGGGGTTAATCATGGGCAAAGGGTTTTCTATTTAAATGGTTTTTCATATTAACTTTATTCTCAACACATGGTAGGATGAGGACATCAGTTCAACCGTACTAGACCAGACCGACCAAGCCGAGCCATTCCTGACCATGGTGAGCGTACCCCGGACCCGAGCCGGCCAGAAGAGACTCACATAGAAATTCAACCGAGCCCTGGAGCATATGATCACCAAGAGCAGCATAGACAACATCAAGGATTACTTGGACCAGTTGGATCATGATCAGCCCGTTCTAAACCAGCTGGCCCGGAGGATTTCCGAAACGGCCGATTCCGACTACAACCATACGTTCACACATGATTTTCCATTTGGCTATTACTTAGGATCGACGACACATCAGTGATCTTCACCATAGGAGCTGTTGATCCTTTGAATGTGTCATCTTTGTGGGCCAGAGGTTATACTCTTTTTCCCTTGCAAGATTTTATCCCACTGGCATTTTCCTTGTAAGGTTTTTAACGAGGTAACTCGAGGCCCGGATCATTAGACAGAACGCATGGCCCATGAGGGTCAAGATGCCACACAAGTAAGAAGCTTCTTTTTCTCTTTATTTTTCTATCTTATTTCTTGTTAGGCCTTAAGGCTCAATTCCTTTTATTTTTGGTGAGGGTTTTCAATAACTAAAAGGCTATTTATCCTAGTACTCTTTTATTTTTTTTAGTTTCTTGTTTAAATAACAAAGCAAAAACCATAAAGATCATTTGTCATTGACGGCCGTGAGCTTCGTTCTATGTGGATTCCCCTTTGCAACTCAAGCCAAAACTGTTCCTATTCTAGTTCATATCCCCATCAATCCATCTCCTAGCTTCAACAGAGAGTGACTTCAGTCCAGCTTATCGTGATCCATCTCTCTATCACTACAATAAAACAATTTTTTTTCGACTGTATGTTTAGTCACAAAATAGTCGGTATACATGTTTTAACACAAAATTACGACTAAATATGGTAGTTGTAAATCTATTTTCGCTAAATTGGATAGTCGTAAAATAGTCGGCAAGTTCCGACTATTTGTACGACTGACATCAATAGTCGTAGGTTAGATATAGCGTAATCAAAATATATAGGGACTAACTTTTGACTATATCAGCGACAAATGTGCGTTTAAAGAGGGAGTCTAGATGCAGTCGGAGTGATATAGTCATCAAATAGTCGTTAAACTAGGTGACAAATGGGCTATTAATATGTGGCTGTATGATATAGTCACATAGTAGTCATAAAAATTGGCCACTATGTGGAGACTGGGTAACGACTATCCATCGACTAATAGGAATATCCACATACAATTATGGTAATGATGCTTCCACTATGTGTAATTGAATCATTGGGATCTCAGAATTACCTGGTGATTAGCAGCGGAAGATTTGCAGATAATCGAGATCTAGAGCGCCTCAAATGCTGCGCCTCTACTGATATCCACACGCACACAAACTGAACAGCAGGGATGCTAGTGCCTATAGAGATCTAATCTCCAGAGAGGTTTCTATCTGTGTTCTGGTGGCTGTAAATTAGGTTAGGGACGAGTTTAGGTCGACCATATATCTTTTATATGTCGGCTTAAACCACAACGGAATTAACCAACGATTAAACCGAATTAATCTGATTAATCAGCGAGTGCATCGATCGATGCACTCTCTGTAACGATCGATGCTGTCCCAGAACATTGATATCGAATGCATATCACATATGCATTCACTGGATCATTACATTAATGATCAACCTCATCTTTAACGCCCAGTTTGCTTAGGTGTGTGACCCTGTAGGATCATATAACACTAGCAATGAGTTCTAAACTCATTAATCATAAGTGGCTTCTAGCAAAGCATTATGACTACCCAGTGTCATATGATTGTCTCATCTCGATAATACGACTATCACTTGGAGTAAGTACAATAGATTTCAAGACATTCCCAACAATCTCCCACTTGTACTGGAATCATCTATTCCTTCAATCCCTTCGTCACTATATCTCGATCTAGCATAAGGAAAGAACCGTGTCATCCTTATAGAACCAAGATCATGTTCATCGAACTCAGATTTATACTGACAAGACAAACGACTGACAATCACCTCGTTTGAGTGTGGCCACACATTTCTTAGTATCAAATCTTCGATGGGCCCTGAGATATTTATCTCCTGTTATATAGGAGGGACAAATCCCATCTTGTTCCATCCTTGTCTCCTCACACGCTTCATGATACGCCCAATCAATGCCTTTATAGTCACCAGTTACGGCTGACGTTTGACAAGGTTAAAGCGGACCAATTCACATGTAAGAAAACATGATGAACTCAGGTCTAAGGACTATACTCTATAGTCGTAATGAAAACTCTCATGACACTCATATAACTATCCCGTAGAGTTCTCATCAGTGGGTCATGTCCGATCCTGTGTTCTCCAACACATATCTATGTGATTGACTTTAATACTCTTATTAATGACTCCATGAAACTTAGTCATCAGTCACCTCACATACTAGTCTCACGCGGTTGTTAATGTCCCACTTTAACAACCTCGACCAGGGACCAACATAATTTATGTCATTTATTATCTATAGGGTTTCATGATCAAGTCACATACTTGATGACCTATAAAATGTCATAAATTACTTTAGGACTATTATTTAATAACCATTATTAAATAATACAGATGTCAGATTTCAATAACATAATCAAATTATGTTTATACGAACATCATATCATAACTAAAATTAATAACAATGACTCCCACTAAAATTAAGATCACATCTTAAGACATCTAATGCCTTTAGCAGTAGCCTGATCCTCATTCGCCCTTGCTCAGCGTGTGTCGAAAGACACTGCGTCTTGCTAAGAGTAATACCAAGAGTCATTTGCACGAAGCCCTTCTTGGAATCCTGCATATTGGACATATGCAAGGCCTTATCACTATAAGTATCTTGACACAATCCAATTAGCTTATCCAATCTATCTCTATAGATTCTTATTCCAAGAGTGTATACGGTTTCTCCCATAATTTTATCGAAAAACAACTTTCGAATCTAGTCTTAACAGACTGAAACAATGGAACTTCATTTCTGAGAAGTAGTATGTTATCAACGTACAATACCAGAAATGCAACTGCGCTCCAACTAGTCCTCTTGTAAACATACGGTTCCTCTTCATTAATGACGAAGTCAAGCCTTTTGACTGCTTTATCAAAACGAAGATTTCAACTCCGAGATGCTTGCTTCAATCAATAAATGGATCGGTGAAGCTTGCATATCTTCCTAGCTTCATTAGGATCAATGAAAACTTCAGGTTATGTCATGTACACATCCCTTTCCAGAATTCCATTAAGGAAAACTGTTTTCACATCCATCTGCCAGATCTCATAACCATTATGAGTGGCGGTTTCTAGGAGAATCCGAATGGACATAAGCACGGTGTCTGGGATTAGGTTTCTTCACAGTCAATACCATGAATTTACTTGAAACCTTTTGCCACCAACCTTGCTTTGTACATCTGAAAATAACCATCCCATTTCGGATTCAACGGCTTTCAGCCATTTTCGGAGTCAAGGCCCATCATTGCTTCTTCAAAATTCACAGGCCCGTCACTTTCAATGATCAGTAGATCACGGCAATTGGTTACGAGAAATCAACATTTCTCGGGTTCGTGACGGATCCTTTTGGATCTGCGAGCTTCAGTTTTGTGTAAAAGTCGCGCACATATCTCATATGTATACTTTTACCACGACCTAATTAACCAAGATTTAAACCGTAGTTAATTATGTCATAAACCAAAATCAATATTTTGTTTCACGATCTGTGTCGATCGATGCAACTTTTGTGTCGATCGACACATCTTCAGAAACTCGCCATTTTAAAATGTACATCGAATATACATTTACCAGATCCTTTGCAAACTTTAGGCACCACAGGTGCAGGTTCTACAACTCTTTGTAGATCCAACTGCTGCTCTTCCTCATCAGGTTGAGCAGTCTCCTGTGATTTTTGAATTTCTTCGAGTTGTACTTTTACTCCCACTGTTTTTCTTGGAAAGAAAGTCTTTCTTAAGAAAACATAGTTTCGAGCAACAAACAATTTGTTCTCGAACTGGTTGTAAAAGTAACATGCCTTGGTTTTGTTAGGACAATCAATGAAGTAGCACTTATCAGATTTGGGTGTGAGCTTATCAGAGATTAAACGTTTTATATAAGTCTCGCAGCTCCAAATCTCCATGATGGATAAATCAGAAACATTTACATTCCACATCTCATGTGATATCTCTGTAACTGATTTTGATGGAACTCTATTTAAAGTAAACTCAGACATTTCTAGAGTGTATTCTTAGAAGGATAATGGAAGATCTAAGTGACTCATCATTGATCGAACCATATCTAATAAAGTTCGATACAGGAGGAATGAATTGTGAAACACTTTCACAATCTCTCAGATGATCACTAAATTCTTGACCTAAGTATTCACCTCCATGATCTCATCGTAGAGGTTTAATACCTTTGCCAAATTGATTCTGTACTTCATTTTGGAACTCTTTGAACTTTTCAAATATTCTGACTTATACCTTATAAATAAGGCATAACCGTACCTTCTGGAAATATCAGTAAAGGTAATGAAAGTACTGAAAATTTTCTCTAGCATTTGCGCTTATCGGGCCATGTACATCCGTATGTATAAAGCCCAATAATCCTCTGGCCCTTTCATTTTATCCGTTCGTTCGCAACCTGTATCGATCGTTGCATACATGCATCGATCGACACTACCTTTGTTGAAAGGAGCCTTCCTCGTTTAACCCTATAAACAAGATTCACTATACTCATTATGATTCATAATCAAATGAGCCCAAAAGCCCATCACTTTGGAGCTTCTGAATCTGTTTCTCATTTATGTTGCCCAAACGACAATGCCAGGGAAAAGGTTTGATTCGTATCATTTGACTTGAATCTCTTGGTATTAATGTTATAGTTAGGCACATTCTTGTTTAGAACATAAAGTCCATTCTCTAATGGATTGCTACTATAAATTATATCACTGTAATCAAATGAATAACACTTATTCTTAACTTGAAAACTGATATCCTTCCATATCCAAACAAGGAATAGAAATAATCTTTCTGCTCATAGCAGGTACATAGTAGCAGTCTTAAGTTCAAAACATGCCATAAAAGGGAAAAACAAATGAAATACTCATACGGTTAATGCAACAACTCTTGCTCCATTCCCACTCATAGGTCCACTTGTCCTTTCTCCACAGTCCTACTTTTGCTCAGGCTCTGCACATTTTTACAAAATATGAGTACCACGGCTGGTATCCAATACCCAATAAGTAAGACATAAGAAGTAACATTTACTTCTATAACATAATACCTGAAGAAGAAGTCTCGTACGTCTTCTTCAGCTTCTCATAATCTTCCAAGAATTTATTGCAGTTTCTTTTCAAATGCCCATAACCATTACAATAACGGCACTTAACATCTTCAGAAGGACTGGTTTTAACCTTAGGACCATGGCCAGACTCGCTTGGATTCACAATCGAGCTCGTCTTGCCATCACCTTTGTTCTTACCAAGTTTCTTAAACTTTTTACCCTTTTGTACCATAAGGACATTTGGGGTGTCCTTCTTGATGTTAGGTTCAGCAGTCTTAAGCATCCCATGCAATTCAGTCAACGTCTTCGTCAAGTTGTTCATGTTATAGTTCATAACAAATTGATCATAGCTTGACGGCAGTGACTGTAGAATGATGTCAGTAGCCAACTCTTGGCTAATGGGACAATCCAGTTTCCCCAGGTTATCAATATAACCCATCATCTTAATGACATGAGGACTAACTGGTTCGCCCTTTGGTAGCTTGCACTCAATCAGAGATCTAACCGTCTGGTATCTCTGAGTTCGTGCCTGCTCCTGAAACATACTTTTCAGGCCAGTGATCATCTCTTTTGGCGACTCCACGTACTCATATTGCTTCTGAAATTCCGAGTTCATGGTAGCCAACATGAGACAACTCACATCCACCGCATCATTAGAATGCTTATCCCAAGCATCCTTATCTGACTGCCAGGCATTGGCTCGGTACTTCTTGGGGAGAACTTTCTCAAGGACATAGTCCTTTTTCTTCTGTTTGAGAACAATTCTCAAGTTCCGATACCATTCAAGAAAGTTGGATCCATTTAACTTGTCCTTCTCAAGGACGGATCGCAGGGAGAAATTGTTACGATGGTTTGTGCTAGTCATAGCTGGAAAACAAGGGAGGTTTTAGTTATGATGTTCAAGAAATGAGAAGTCTTAACTATTAAGAAAACTCGCATTATATTCAAACAATGTTTCCTCAGATGAATATAATGATCCAGGACCCATACTTCACTAAACTTGAGTGAGCCACTGGCTATCACCCAAATTTAGCTATCTAGGTAAGCAACAACTTTGCTAGTTATATCCAATATAACTCTTGGTTGTGGATCGAAATCTCATGTCCAATCCACCCGATGTCTCTGAGCCCAAAACGATTTTGATGGCCCAGTCAAGTAAACCAATCTCTTCAGTCATGTAATTGTTGATGTCTTGCACTGCAAGTCCATCAACACGATTACCTTCTGTCTTACTCATGAAATTGTGGACATCTTGCACTGCAAGTCTATCGCACAATTAGATGGGTCTTGACAGTTGACAAGATTGGAAAGACATCAAGTATCACTTGATATTTGATTGAGGAACGGAATCATACAAAACGTTCAGTTTTATTATGTTTTAATTCTTATAATTAATTGATTCATCTTGCTGTGGTTCTGTGATTTCAGGTTCAATAACCTAATCAACAAACTTGATGTCGACCGACACTACTATAGTGTCGATCGATGCAGGATAACCAAAAGCAATCCGCGATAACCGATCAATCCAATTGATCCGGTTTTGAATACCGTTCAGCGTCGATCGATGCTACGTTAGCATCGGTCGATGCCAACCCAATCAAACCAATTGCAATTAAACCATTCACAGTGTTCGACCAGCTATTTTGGATCTCTATCTTTAGATCCAAAATCCAAGAACCTACGTGGCTTTACCCATGTCAATCATAAAAACAACTCCCAAGCCAGTCCTTTACCGACTGCAGCATTGGAACGTTATTTTCGAGAATCAGTATGTCATCGACATACACTATGAGAAATGCAACATCGCTCCCACTTATCTATTAGTAAACGCATAGTTCAACTTCGTTTCTGTTCAAGTCAAAACCTTGACTACTTCAACAGAACGAAGATTCCAACTCCGATTTGTTTGCTTCTATCATGAATGGATCGATGAAGCTAACTAACTTACAGTATAATTTTTCGGAGTCCGGGCTCATTTTCGCTTCTGTGAATTTCGCAGGTTCGTCACTTTCAATGATCATCAGATCATGGCAATTAATCACGAGAAATCACTCTCGGATTAGTGACGGATTCAAATCTGCGAACTTCAGGCTCTACAGGTGTAGATTCTACAGAAATCTGTAAATCCATCCGCTGCTCTCCCTCAACAGGTTGAGCAGCCTCCTGTATTTCTCGAATTTCTTCGAGTTATACTTTTACTCCCACTGTTCTTCTTGGAAAGCAACTTTCCCTTTAGAAAACAGAATTCCGAACAACCTAACTTCGTTTTCGGAATGGACGTAAAAAGTAACAAGCCTTGGTTTCCCTAGGACAACCAGCGAAGTAGCACAACTACAAATACTCAGTAAAGACGAATTTGGATCATTTCCAGTCCACATTTAAGTGGTGTCTTTCAACTGATATTGGTAGAACTATTTCAGCGTAAACTTAGATATTTCTAGAGCGTTATTCTTAAAGAATATCATGGAAGATTCGTGTGACTCATCTCTAATCATTTCTAATAAGATCTGATTCTTTCTCACAGAAACACCTCAAGGTTTTCAGGAGAAATGAGCTGTGAAACGACTTCACACTCATTCAGATGATCACACCATCAATGACTTAAGTATTCTCACTCGTGATCTAATCCAGAGTCTCAATACTTCTGTCACTCAGATTCTATACCTCATTCTGGAACTCTTTCGATCATTTCAAAGAATTCCGACTCGTGTCACATCATATGAACACAGTCATACTCACTGAAGTAATCAGTAAATATAATGAAGTACAGGAAATTTTCTCTGGCATTACTACTCATCGGGCCACATACATGAGTATGTTCAAGGTCCAATAAGCCTTTGGGCCTTTCTCTAGCTCGGCTAAGATGGGCCCTTTGTCTTTTGGTCCAGTAAGCAGAATTCAAGTCTCATAAGATTTCCAATCAAATGAGCCCAAAAGTCCATAACTATGGGATTTCTGAATCCGACTCACTCTTTGTGACCAAGACATTCACGCCAAGAAAAATCAGGTTTAATTCATCAGATTTAAACCAATTCGGTATTTATGTTACATTTAGGCACTCTTTGGTT
This sequence comes from Orychophragmus violaceus, assembly GCA_030180135.1. Lineage (NCBI taxonomy): Eukaryota > Viridiplantae > Streptophyta > Magnoliopsida > Brassicales > Brassicaceae > Orychophragmus > Orychophragmus violaceus. The sequence continues at coordinate 17,608,833 of CM058236.1, forward strand.
TAAGATATAAAACCCATTCCTTGAATAGGGTGCTACAATTAATATTTCATTAAGATCAAAAGAACAAAACTTGTCTTTTATCAAAATGAAAAACATTCAAATTCTTACAAGAAAATGAAAGACAACTCTGCTTAAAGCAGGTACATTGTAGCAATTACTTAATACAAAGCCAAGCCTCAAAGGCATCTACAAGTGAAAACCCTACTGCTGAGGCAGCATCCATAGCTCCTTCCAGACATGCAGTTCCACTTGTCCTTCCTTCAACGTTCTACTGTTCCTTAGGCTCTGCATATTTTCACAAATATCAGTGCCACAACCAGTATCCAATACCTATAAGGTAGAACTTGAAGTAACAACATGAATACCTGAGGAAGTAGTCTTATACATCAACTTCAACTCCTCATTATCTTCCATGAATTTATTGCAATCTCTTTTCCAATGCCCAGTCTCTTTACAGTAGCAGCACTTACCAACGTAAGAGGTATCTGACTCGGGCTCAGAAGACACACGCTTGCCATGATTCAAAATCTGGACAACTTTGTCTTCACCCTTGTCAGTATTAGGTTTAGTAAACCTACCCTTCTCCTTCATGAGATTATACAGGGTACTCTTCACGTTTGGCTCAACTGTCTTGAGCATATCATGCAGTTCAGTCAGCGTCTTCGTTAAGCCTTTCTTTATATAGTTCCTTCTGAACTTATCATAGCTTGACGGCAGTGACTGCAGAATGATCTCAGTTGCCAATTCTTGGCTAACTGGATAATCCAGTTTCCTCAGGTTATCAATGTAACCCATCATTTTACTGACATGAGGACTCACTGGATGATCATTTGGTAGCTTGCAGCTAGTGAGAGACTTAACCAACTGGTATCTCTCCACTCTTACCAGCCCCTGAAATTTCAATTTCAGGCTGCTGATCATCTCTATTGGCGACTCTATGTTCTCATATTGCTTCAGCAAATCTGAGTCCATGGTAGCCAATATCAGACCACGCACATCTACCGCATCATTATAATGCTTATTCCAAGCATTATATACTGCATGAGAAGCATTGGACCCGATCCTCACGGGGAGAGCTTTCTCAAGGACATAGTCATTTCTCTCCTGCCTGAGGACTAGCCTCAGGTTCCGCGACCAAGTCAAGAAATTTGATCCGTTCAGTTTGTCCTTCTCAAGGACAGACCGGATCGAGAAAGTGTTTTGATTGTTTGTGCTAGTCATAACTGAAATTTAAGATAAAAGGATTTTAGTTAATATGTTCAATATGATTAATCTCGCATTATATTCAATAACATTAGTTACCCTCAAAAGAATATAATGATTCCAAGATCCACATATAACTAAGATCAAAGTGGGCCACTGGCCGTCACCCAATCTTAGCTTATATCGGTAAGCCCTATTTCGGCTAATTATATCCGTGATATAACTCTTGGTTGTGAATCTGGGCCCGAGGCCCAATCCACTCTGATGTCTCAAGGCCCGGGACTCCCGATGGCCTAGTCAAGAAAACCAGACTATACAGTCATGTAATCACTAAAGTCTGGGACTCCCAATGACTTTCATGAATCACAAACTGTCTTACCCACGCAAAAGATAGACACCCTCACACTGTAAGGCCATGTGTACAATTGAATGGGTTTCAACAGCTGACATAGACTGGACAAGACATCCAACGCTTGATATTGTTTGAGGTTTATAGGTTTTCTTAAAATTTCATTCCAAAATAGAAGATTACTATTTTTGGAAACTTTCCATTTTGGGAAACCTTCTGTTTTAGGAAACTTTCTAAAATTGGAAACTTCCTAAAATTGGAAACTTTCTAACTATAGAAATTTCCTAAATATCCAAAACATGCAAATCTAGAAATTTCTATTCTAAGAAACTTTCTAATTTAATATTTTTGGAAACTGATTAATTTAAAATCAAATTTTAATTATTAAATGAATTTTAAATTAAATCTGAAGAAAAAGACTCAAATAACTGGCCCAATTGTTTTAACTTCTTGGCCCAAGGCCCAAGAATTGGTCTATGTCCAAGACATAACCCAATTGCCCAATTAAATGACATAACCGGTCTGGTTCATTAAAATTGGTCTAACCAAGATTAATTACTACGATAACCACAATTGTTGACCGGTTATTTACTAAACCGGATTTTCTCAATTTATTTGGTCCAACCAAATCAAATTAGAAAACCACTGGTTTAGGCACTAAATCCAATTTATTTACGACATTGGATTTCTTATCACGGTTTAACCAGATCTAATAAATTTTATTAAGTCTGTAATTATTAAACCGTGACGATCAAGTTTTAATTATTTTAAACCGAACCATCAACCAAAACCGAAACGATTGGTCACGAACCGATCACGATCACGCCAGCCGAAGCTTCACGCGATGCGGGCAAGCTTCACGCGATGCGGGCGATCGATCGGGACGAGAGGCGACGGGACGGGACGCGAGAGATGCGATCGGGACGAGACGCGAGATCCATGCGATCGTGCGATCGATCCATGCGATCCACTCGGTTGATCGGCCCATCTCTCGCGGTCGGAATGACCACGCGACTTGATCCGCAAAGCGATCGGTCCGTGCGTCAATCCGATCCTCGTTATGCATCGGACGATGCAATTTTTAGTTTAGGGTTTTAACTTTTGTTTCTTAAGTGTTTTCTTATCAATTTCAAGCATAGATTGATTCAAACACTTCTAAACAACCTAAACATGATTCTAACAAGAAATCCTAATAGAACCTGGCTCTGATACCACTGAAGGATTGTTTAGTGTTTGTCCTGGTTTAATTCTTGTCAGATTAAACTCTACTAAACAGATTGGATCTAGGTTCTCTTGCAGAATCATAAAGAGATCTCAGAATACCTTGTTATGCAGCGGAAGAATCAGGTATGAGTCAGAGATCAGCAAAACCACCAAGAGGTTGTTCCTCCAAAGGCTCACACACGCACACTAACAGGAAGAAGGCTGCTAGACCAGAGAGAGGGTGGCGCAGAGAGAGAGGGAGAGGCGCAGGAAGAGTTAGACCAAAAGTGGCTAGGTTAAGTTTTAATCATAAAACTTATGTCTAGTTCCTTTTGGGCTTTTGGGCCCAAGTCCCAATTTGATTAAATCCCTTAGATTTAATCAGGCCCTTTAATCTCTCTAAGTACAGTAAATGCCTGACACTTTTACCGTACTTCTGCTGAACCGTTCCCTCATAGTTTCCTGTTAGCTTAGGCGTGTGACCCATATGGGATCATATAATAAAGGCAATAAATCCAAGACTTATAGATCATGAGCGGACTCTAGCAAGCCATCATGACCCCCAGTATTATATGACTTATGTCTGATCATTGACATACTCTTACTTTCTAGAGACAGTACAGAGATTATTGGACATAATTCCAACACTTTAACCAAGCTCGATGACGGGTCCAATCCAATTGAACCGATTCATCAATCTCGCGAGATATGTGTCGACCGACACAACATTTGTGACGATCGACACTAGGCGAAAACTGAGTTTTATTCGGGTTTTCGCCCTATGTCGATCGATGCCGGATTGGCAACGATCGACACCATGCGAAAAACCCTAAATTTTATTCGGGCTTTCGCCCTGCATCGATCGATGTCGGATTGGCATCGATCGACACCATGCGAGAAAACCCTTAAACGTTTTCGAAACAGAACCCTAAATTTGGTTTTAAGGAAAACGAATTTTAGCAAGTTTGTATCAACCATACACAGATTCAGATTCAACCAATCTAATCAACATGCTACAGATTCAATGGAACCCTAAAGCTCTGATACCACTGAAGGAATTTCTAGCAGATCCTAATCCAATTAGGCAATCCTGGTCTGAATTCCAAGCCTAGGATCTAGGGTTCATGTAATTGAATCATTGGGATCTCAGAATTACCTGGTGATTAGCAGCGGAAGATTTGCAGATAATCGAGATCTAGAGCGCCTCAAATGCTGCGCCTCTACTGGTATCCACACGCACACAAACTGAACAGCAGGGATGCTAGTGCCTATAGAGATCTAATCTCCAGAGAGGTTTCTATATGTGTTATGGTGGCTGTAAATTAGGTTAGGGACGAGTTTAGGTCGACCATATATCTTATATATGTCGGCTTAAACCACAACGGAATTAACCAACGATTAAACCGAATTAATCTGATTAATCCGCGAGTGCATTGATCGATGCACTCTCTGCAACGATCGATGCTGTCCCAGAACATTGATATCGAATGCATATCACATATGCATTCACTAGATCATTACATTAATGATCAACCTCGTCTTTAACGCCCAGTTTGCTTAGGTGTGTGACCCTGTAGGATCATATAACACTAGCAATGAGTTCTAAACTCATTGATCATAAGTGGCTTCTAGCAAAGCATTATGACTACCCAGTGTCATATGATTGTCTCATCTCGACAATACGACTATCACTTGGAGTAAGTACAATAGATTTCAGGACATTCCCAACACTATGTGGCAACTGTTATATGACTTACTAGTATAGTCGCAAATTAGTGGTAAGTAATGGTGACTATTTGGCGACTATTTAGTGCAAAATATAACGACTATACATTGACTACCGCAACATCAAAAAACGATTATGGTCAACATTTAGCCACAACTTGGCGACTTGTTAATCAAAAATTTAACGACTATTTAGCGGCCTAGAGGAACATCCAGCCACTGACGGCGACTACTATATGACTGTCTATATAGTCACAACGTAGTCATATTATGTTTGACGAATGTTTAATGACTAATCTCACGACTATGCGTCGACTACGCGGGACATCCATATACGATTAGGGTATTGAATTTCCACTACTTTATTACCGTTGTACAATAAATTGACGACTAGTTCGTAGGCGTAAAAATAAGAATTTTGTATCATTATTTTTGTTAAATTTACGATTTGGTAATTGGTGATACTATAATTTGAATGATACAAGAAATGTAAAAGACATTTGCTTCATGATAACATTGATAACTTATATAGTTTTGTGTAGAATATATACACAAAAGATTATCTATATATGAAAACTCCAACATTTAGGAGTTTCAAAATCGTACCCAAAAAAAAATTCTTCGGTAGGGACAGTGATAAGTAACATACGAAGCAAATGAAGTTGACCTGTACCACTTGAGGGACGAGGCTCTGTGTTTACTGCAGCCTTATGAGTCTGTAGGAAGTCCATAAAATTGTGGATCATTTAGCCGCATATAATCTTACACCAAGGAAAGGTGCTCCATTTTTTCCTTCTGCTCAGTCGCAACGTGAGCGTGATCTGCTTAACGGGCAGCCTGCTCTTCGATTTTACTTTGAGCTTCTTTCAGTTTCTCTTGCATGGCCACAAAATCCGAAGAGTCTCCCAGCTTCTTGCGCTTACCCCTCAAAAGATTCTCTTTGAGGCTTCCAACTCCATAGGGATTTCCTCATCCATCCTTCTCAGTGGACTGTTATAATTAAAGATAATCAGAGAAAAACAATTAAATAAAGAATATGACCATTAAATATGAATTGAGAAAAAATTAATTTACTTTAAGAACGATGTTGTTATATTCATTTATTGAGAGGTCCTGAAAGTTGCGAAACAGCACCTTTCGAAACTTCTAAAGTCTCTATATTGAGCTCTAACAACTTCTCTTCCATGTTCTTCTTAAAATTTGTATCGATTTTCTCTGCCTTCCGATCAACATACGTACCATATGGCATAATATGTGTCTTAATGAATACCTCACCAATATTCACCGATCTTCCCAATTCCTCTCCCTGCCGTGATATAAAATAAACAAGGATTATTACAGATATTTCAATTTGCAATATTGTAACAAACATAAATAATAACTATATAATAAAAGTTACTTGCCATTCTTTCTGGATTTGTAGGTACGAGTTGGGCCCTAAAAAGTGGATGTGATGACCAAGACAAACGATAAATGGAATAGGTCGCAATCCTTTCTTTTGCTTCTGCAGTTTCCCAGTGTTCGGTCATCATTTTCTAGAGAGTCTTGCCGATCCAGTTAGGTCACTCTCCACTAGTCCTCGCTTTGCTATCGATGTCTTTCCACCGTCATTTCAAGATCTCCTCGAAATAATGTTGAACTGTCATTGTTATCAAGGTATCCTAGGTGTTGGTTTTCTAGATACAAAGAGAATAAACATATAATTAGTGAAAACAACGCAAGAAAGGTATATGTGAAGGGTATAGGAGAGAAAAATGTACCGCGAACTCCAGAAAGTATCCTTCTACTTTATCACGAGGCACACATGACCAGATATAGTAGGGTTTATCTAATTTGTTTGTAAAATATTTTGTAATCTTCCAAACCAATTTTGATCCTTTGTCACGAGTAAACCTTAAAAATAGCTTCAACAGAAGAATGATACTATGTATCAAACGATACAAGTGATATCTTGTAAATGCTCAGCTCCCGAACTTTGAAAAACACAGAGAATAGCTAAACTCATAAATTTAAACTCAATTGCTTATAAGATAAACATCATAACAATCAGAGACTCGAACTTATCAGACTATCATAACTCATAAGCAAACCAACAATCCGTTTCATAAGCAAACTAGACCGTTTAAAAACACACCATTACAATACACATAAGACTAGAACAAAAATAACCTATACAGAGAATTACAAGTGCAAACAAAATTTATCTCAACATCTGAAGAAACAGTATATGACAATAGCATACCAAATCGAGTTTGACGTCGGTGTCGGAGAGAAGACGGCTGTAAACATTTCCTTGTATGGCACCGGAAGCAGAGCATTAAAAAGTCCGCAGTGTGTCCTCCTGAAGATTTAGCAAAACTGGAAGAGATTCTTCGAGGAAGTTATAACCTTTAGAAGATGGATGACTTTAAGCCTGCGAGTGGTTAATTGGCAAAGGTAGGGTGTCCTGAACAATATTTTTGTTGTTCTGGACTTCTTGGGCGCCGTTGACGCATTGAAGTCACGTTGATTTGTAGTCGATTTCTGGAAAAGTTGATGTGGAGGTGGATAGTTCCGAACATGGGGTGATGTTGTTGACAGTTAGGGATAATTGTGTTTTTGTCTTTATGTTGAGTTTACTGAGTCGGTGGAGCAATGGCCGCCGGCTTGAATTTATATCGTTTGGTAGAGGGCTCGGTGTATTTTTCAAAGTAGTGGGGCCGATGGTACTAACGGCTCTCTTAGTGACGTTTGGAATGGTTTTGTATCACGAAGAGTTTCAAAGACGAAATTGAGAGGGTCGATAGGGTTTCTGAAAAAGTTAGAGATGATATTGAGAGCCTCGAATAAAAGATTCAAGTAAGTGATGTCAATTAGCGATGTGTTGGCAATGAGGAGGATTAAGAGAAAAATAAACGAGATGACTCGAAAGAGATTTTGGAGAAGGGGAAGAACAAAATAAAATCAGGGTTTATGTTTGTGGTAACTAAGGATTTCTCGACACTTAGTCAAAATTTGCTAGGATAAGGCGAGTAATTGAAATGTTTTGGGCTAAAAATTTAGATTTGGTTTCCCAGATTAATTACGTAATTATTTTTTAATTTTTTCCCATGGGTAGTTATAACTTAATCATCAAATTAGAGATAACCATGATTTTAAATATTAAAAGTAAGTAATATAAAGTCTTAAAATAAAGTACTTGTTTCAGTATAATTTTGATCACAATATAAAGTATGATTAAAAATAAATTCATGGCTTGAAATAAGATCCATTGCTTTTTGTAAAGCGACACCTACACACATAGTATGAAGTTTTTTATGTTTTTTTTCAAGTTTACAGAAGAATCAATATATGCCTTATATACCAAATTTTGTAAAGGTTCACTAATTTACCATTCTTTCATTAGATGAGCGTCTCCAATATCTGGATCAAAGTAAAACTCTGAAATAATACTTTCATATTGGAAAAAGAGTATTTGAAATTTCATAAATGAAACTGTAAAAATTAAGATCTTACTTCATTTCTCTTGTATGGAACGAAATTGTTTAACAAGATCAGAAGAGCTAGTTCTCCTGTCAATCCTATCATGTCCATATGATTCCATTTCACCCACGAACTTGTTGCATTCAATAAAATATACAATATATACATAAGATCCGTATAACAATTAAACAAGGTTAATCTAAATAGATATGTCCGACAAAAATAATTATTTTCTGATAAGAAAACTATAAATGCAGATATATGAGAAAACATACCAATAGTGTACTTAGGTGAGATTTGGCGCTCTAGTATGGCGTGGATGCCAACAAAATAATAAACCTCATCATCAAAAACTGTGAAACAATTTGATATCCTAGTTTGCTCGTCCATAAGAATCTTTTTCGGAGTAATTGTGTTTCTGGGTTCTAACGGAATATAAATTACAATGAAGTTTTGGATATACTTCCAGGATTCTTCATCGAAATGGGTATTAATTTTAAGAAAGGATTTGCATGGTATTATTATGGCCTCTATTTTGAAACCGTAAAATAAAATCGTGGAGAAACATTAATAAATTTATAATTGTGCTTTAATATTAAACAGTTGTTAATCAAGAATACATGTTCCTCACCGAGGATAACATGACATTGAAGACCATGTGGAGAAACATTGGTAATCCGTTTCCGAATAATCTTAACCCTACATGCCCATTCCCTTTTTGAACTATCGACATAACACAACAAAGATAAATTTTCCATTTGTTATGTTTGGATTTTTAGATTTTGTGTGTGTTTTTTTGCTTATGAATGAGTCGAACGATACAAATAGAACAAAAATTACATGAAATTGTTTGTGTGAAATATTATTACCGGTTTGATGATGGTATAAAAAATAAATTCTAATTAACCTAATTTATTTGTTGCGTTTATATGTACTTACCATGTTTAGGAAATTGAATAATATCGGGCTAGAGGAACATTGAATATTCTTCATGATTATGCGTTAATGTGTCAATATTTATTACTTCCAAACCGGATTTCTTTTTGTCAATCTCTGCAAGTTGTGTTTGTTTGTAGGTTTAGGTCAAATCTTAACTCCACTAAAAGAACAACACAATCTCATAATTAAATTGTTTAGATTCTTAATAAAAAATATAGATTAGACATTGTCGACTATGTATATGGAATAAATATAGAGATCATTAGATTGATTAAACAAAGAAATTAGTAAACTTCTTTCAAAACTCCATGTTTCCGCCTTCTAGAAACACTTATCAAAGGCTCCCGGCCTTTTGAATGGTATATGCATGGACAATTAGGAATACAAGTGCATTCCTTAATGCTTGGCACATCTATGAGGGATTTAATTCCATCAACCGTTGAGGATTTTGGTCGTTCCATGGTGTTGTGATGTACTTCAACAGCTTATGCTTGGCTTTATGCACAAACTCACTTGCTTTGCAGGATGAAGGATTCTTTGGAGAAAAGCATTTGCATATATTACCAAATCATACCCTTTATCTGATCCCTGACTAATCAGATTAAGATCTTCTCCAATGCCTCATACCTCTTATGTACATAGCAGACGGATTCCCTAATTGTAGGCACAATTTTTTTAAATCTTCCTCCCCTGGTTGTGTCCAATCATTTACATGTATGGTCCACAAGTCTTCTTCCTTGTAGTATCATTCCTCCAGCACAAAATCCCTAAACCTGTGACACGCCCTTTTTGTTCTTTTAAAATCGCCATATCTAACTTCACCATAACTTCACCCGCCTTCAAAAGTATTTTTTGTAGGATTGCACGAGGAACAAATAAAATTAGAGGTTGGTGAATCCAAAAGCTTATCTAGGTTGGGAAAGGAGAATGGAGTACATATATGAGTACTACCAATAATCTTAAGCAAGAAACGTCTCCTTAGCTGCAGCTCAACTCACTGATAATGGATTGGCATGGTGGGACAGAGAAGTATCTGAGAGAAGGAGGTTAAGACATGGACATATAAGCAATTGGGATGACTTGAAGTATGTTCTAAGGAAGAGATATGTACCAGATTACTACCATAGAGATCTTCAGAAGAGATTCAGAAAACTCCCTCAAGGCAACAAATTAGTTTAAGAGTATTTTGAGGAGTTTGAGACAATGAAGAACCGGCTGGAGGTAGATGACTCAGAAGAGACTTTGATGGCTCAGTTTCTAGAAGGTCTTCAAGATAGGATTGTACGCAAGGTAGAGAGACAGCCTTATAAGGATCTTGAAGGCTTGTTGCATTTAGGTGTCCAAGCTGAGCAACACATCAAGAGAAAGGTTGTTGCAACTAGTAGAAGCAAACCAACTTGGAATCAGCCTCAAAGGAACCAAGACAAGGGCAAGGCAGTAGAAGCGGATTCAAAGATCAAGAATTCCAACTATGAGCAGCCCAAGAGTAACAAACCAGAGTCAATCAGTAGAAAAGCTCCACCTCAAAGGTCCAGAAACATTACATGTTTCAAATGCCAAGGGAAAGGTCATTATGCTAGAGACTGCCCAAACCAGAGAGTGATGGTTTTAAGGGACAACAGAGACATTGAGTCACAAGATGAGGCAGAGCTTGAGCCATCTGAATCAGAAGAAGAGAAGGGTATCTTTCAGGTTCAAAAGAGCAGGACCACCCCTTAGCCGTATCAGAGCTATTGGAAAGATTCAAAGATGTTTTTCCAGAATACATACCAGCTGGACTTCCATCTTTGAGAGGCATTGAACACAAAATTGATTTGGTACCAGGAGCTCCATTGCCCAACAGAACAGCTTATAAAGTGAATCCAGATGAAGCTAAGGAGCTGGAAAATCAAGTTCAAGAGCTGATGTCAAAGGGATATATCAGGTAAAGCTTGAGTCCATGTGTTGTACCAGTTCTGCTCGTCCCAAAGAAGGATGGTACATGGAGAATGTGTGTTGATTGCAGGGCCATCAACAACATCACAATCAAGTACATACATCCTATCCCAAGACTTGATGACATGCTTGATGAGCTGAGTGGAGAAACTATTTTCTCCAAGATAGACTAAAGAGTGGATATAACCAAGTCAGAATGAAAGAAGGAGATGAGTGAAAAACAGCCTTCAAACCAAGCAAGGGCTGTATGAATGCCTTTTCATGCCATTTGGTCTCACCAATGCTCTCAGCACATTCATGAGATTAATGAACCAGGTTCTAAGAGCTTTTATATGCAAGTTTGTGGTAGTATATCTTGATGACATACAGATTTATAACCACTGCTTAGATTATCATGTTAAGCATCTAGAACAGGTTATGCAAACACTTAGATCAGAAGGCCTTTATGCAAATTTAAAGAAATGCATCTTTTGCACTGATCAATTGGTTTTCCTAGGATTTGTTGTAAGTTCACAGGGACTTAAGGTGGATGATTAGAAGATCAAGGCAATACAAGATTGGCCAACACCTACAACAATAGGACATGTCTGGAGTTTCCATGGTCTAGCAAGCTTCTATAGGAGATTTGTCAAAGACTTCAGCACCATAACATCACCTCTTAGCTCAGTGATCAAGAAGGACAAAGCATTTGAATGGGGAGAGGCTAAGGAACAAGCATTCACGTGGCTTAAAACAAGTCTCACCAATGCACCAATATTGGTACTTCCTAACTTTGATAAAATGTTTGGGATTGAATGTGATGCTTCTGGTACAGGAATAGGTGCAGTGTTCATACAAGGAGGCAGATCAGTAGATTACTTTAGTGAGAATCTGAGTGGTGCAACACTCAACTACCCAACATATGACAAAGAGTTGTATGCTCTTTACTTGCTTTCTAAAGAGTTTGTGATACATACAGATCATGAGACTCTAAAGCACCTAAGGGACATACTACTCTTAAGAAAAGGAATGCAATGTGGTTGGAGTTCATAGAAACCTTTCCCTATGTGATCAAGTACAAGAAGGGGAAAGTAAACATTGTGAAAAATGCACTATCAAGGCGCCATGCTCTCATTACAACAATGGAGTCTAAGATCATGGAATTTGAGCATATCAAAGACATGTATTCTGATGATCCAGACTTCAAGGACGTGTACCAGGAAACATTTAAGGCAGCATTTGGAGTGTTCTATCAGCAAGATGGTTTTTTTGTTCAAGGAGAAGAGGTTGTGCATTCCACAAGGTACCATGAGGGAGTTGATAGAGAAGCTCATGGAGGAGGTTTGATGGGGCATTTCGGCAGATACAAGAATTATATTGTCTTTCAGGAGCACTTCTTTTGGCCACACTTGAAGAGAGATGTGGAAAGGTTATGTACCAAATGCATCACTTACCCTAAAGGCCAAGTGCAGGTTACATCCACATGGTTTATATATGCCTTTACCAATTCCTAACACACCATGGGTGGACATTTCAATGGATTTTGTTTTAGGACTGCCCAAGATCAACAACAAGGATTCCATCTTTGTAGTTGTTGATAGGTTTTCAAAAATGGCTCATTTCATTGCTTGCAACAAGACTAATGATGCTGTGCAGATAGCTGATCAATTCTTTAAGGATGTGGTCAAGTTGGATGGAATTCCAAGAACTATTATTTCAGACAGAGACGGAAAGTTCTTGAGCCACTTTTGGAGGGTACTTTGGAGGAAGCTGGGCACCAATCTGCTCTATTCCACCACTTGTCATCCCCAAACAGATGGACAGACTGAGGTAGTAAACAGGACTCTGTCAACACTCCTAAGAGCCACAGTTGGTAAGAATATAAGGAACTGGTTATCTTGCTTGCCATTCATTGAATTTGCCTATAATCATGCTAAGCATTCTATTACTAACCACTCTCCTTTTGAAGTTGTGTATGGGTTTAATACAAGTACAGAAGGAGAAACAAAAGCAGACTGTGTCAAGAAACTGCACCAAAGAGTTAAGGAGAATGTTGAGAAGAAAACCGAGAAGCATAGGCAGAAAGCTAACCAGGGAAGAAAGGAGGTTATATTTTAACCACGAGATTGGGTTTGCCTACACATGAGACAAGAAAGGTTTCCGATTCAAAGGAAGTCAAAGCTAACACCAAAAGGAGATGGATCATTCCGAGTCTTGGAGAAGATAAATGACAACGCATACAAGGTGGAGCTGCTAGGAGAGTTAAACATTTCTCCAACATTAAATGTTTCTGATTTAGCTCCTTATGATGCAGTTCAATCAGTTCTGAGGTCAGAACCTCCTTAAGGGGGAGGGAATGATGAGGTCATAGAACCAGAAGCAGAAGATCCAATGCCCATCATAAGGAAAGGTCCATCGACAAGATCAGCAACAAAGGCTTTGAGAAACCTAGTCAATGAAGCTGTGCAATGTCTACTGAATCAAGCTACTGACCAAGTACAAGAGCAAGAACAAGTCATCATCAGGATAGGCAGCCCCAACACTATTTAACTCAACTCAAAAGGGGCTAACCATATGTAGCATCGCAACTAGCTCAGGAAGTAGCATCACAACTAGCTCAGGATGTCAAGACCAGAAGGTTTCTGATCAACGGCCAAGGATATACCAAACATAAGCTAAGGTATGAGTTTCATTTATACACATTATATGACCGTTTATTCTTTGTTTTTCAGGGTTAATTCTTTGTTTCCTAGTCTTTGTTTCATTAGGTCCAAGTTCGAGTCAGTATTTCCTTTTTTGTTTTATTTGCTTCAAGACCCCTAGAAGGGCATAGCTGTTTGAACTATTGTAAAGTCCCCTCTCACAGCCGTGTATCATTTACCCTAGATCAATAAAGTACACCGAGTGTTTTCTTCAAGCAACACTACAAGAAATATAGGTATTCATAGCACATGAGGATAGCACGATTTTGGTAAGTGTTGTTGTAGAGGGTGTGCTCGGATGGGGTAGTATATTATAGAATTATATCAACGCTATACTATTATTTCGCTAGGCGGAAAACAAAAATTGAATTTGGAGCTCACTTTATGCTATAGATAGTATGAGCGCCAAAATACTTAGAAAAGTTAGCGCTAATGTTAAAAGTGAATTGTTTTCTTTAATTGCTAACAAGACAAAAAAAAAACTTTGAGCAAAAAAATAAATTAAAGACAGAGATTTCTCTTGAGACCAACTTTGCCTCCGATCTTCTCCTCCACGGTCTCCTATCTAATCTCCACCTCTGCGCCGGCATGGCTGACCACCCTCCTCCACATCCCGTTACCCAAACCCTAATTTGTTCTTCCAATTTCCTCCTATTGCTCCTCTGCGAAAACCAAGACGATGGCCTCCAACACCATCTCATTTGATTATGTGCCGTCTCAGTCACCGGTAATTTTCTTTAGCTCTACTCTTCGTCCACCGTTTCGAGTCTGATCCACCAACGGCGACTTGGAATTCTCTTTTATGTGGCTCGTTTTGCCGAGTAGAGTCTTATATGTTTAAAGCTTTCGTTTAACTTTGTTTTGTTTCTCAATCTTTTGCAGTTCTTATGGTTTTGATGACCAGAAATTTGAAAACAAACATGTCCTCTCAAACATAACCGATTACAAACATCCAGTTCTTGTAAGTAATTCTTCTCCCCAAGTGTCTGAACTTCAAAGATTTGTGTATTTATTCCTCTGTTTTGCTAACCAAACATGACCCTGATCAGCACACATGGACATCGTGAGTAACTTGCTCCTCCTTGCTGCAACATTTTAAAATGGCAGATTCGCTGGGGTTAATTTGATATAATGTTTTTCTGATTTCAGTGCATCTATGTGTCCATCCTCTCTGCTATTGGCTATTCTTTCAGTTAACGATATCTAAGTTTCATGTACGATGTTTGATTAACCCAAGCTAGGCATGATAGTTTCTGGTATTGGCTTCAATATTCAATTGTCTAGTTGCAATTGAATGATATTGTTTTTTAATTGAAATCTGGTGATATATAGACATTGACCATTTCGTTGAGACATGAAATCCAATGAGTCATGTTCTTGTTTTGGACATTATGATGGCCTTAAACACATCTTGCTCTGCCTATTGAGTCAATCTAATGTGCTTATGTGTGTTCATAACGCAGAAGGAGCTCGAGATGGGCCTCTCCAAAAGCAGTTGTTGTACCAAATTTCCATCTCCCAATGCGCAGCTTGGAGGTTAAAAATAGGTCCGTGTGATAGACTTTTTAGCTGGACAGAAGTGCAATATAGAATCTCATATATATAATCTATGTTTCTTTTGTGTTTGTGTTTCTTTTGTTTGTCAGGACAAACACAGACGACATAAAAGCTCTAAGGGTGATCACAGCTATCAAAACACCGTATCTACCTGACGGAAGATGAACATGGTACAACTGGTGAAGGACAACTGATGAGCTGGGATGAACACATTATGCTCATATGACCGTTAACTGTTTTGAGGGAGCATCAAAGTGATTGGAAACACAGGAAGTAACTCAACAAGCGAAGCAATCCACGCTATTGAACAAGGATTCACAGTTGGAATGCACGCAGCTCTTCACATAAACCCTTACTATGGCAAAACTTCGATGGACGGTCTAATCGCTCATTTCCAATATGTTCTTCATATGGGACCAACGATTCTATACAATGTGCCAGGTCGAACAGGGCAGGATATACCGCCTCATGCCATCTTTAAGCTTTCTCAGAGTCATAACTTAGCTGGTGTGAAGGAATGTGTTGGGAACAAGAGGGTTGAAGAGTACACTGATAATGGGATCGGGAATGATACTACAAGACTTTAATTTGCAACTTGGTTCTGATTTTATAACGTTGTTTGTGTAAGATATTTTAAGTTATTAACAAAAGTTAAAGTTTGAAAACTATTTTTAATATAAATGAAATGATACACAAGAGTTTAGGGTTTAGGGTATAAAGAATACAAATCTTTGTAATTGGTGATGGTGTTAAAACATACAAAATCATGATTTGATTATAAGGTATATTTAGGGGTTAGGGGTTGAAATATTATTGTTTGATTGTAATTTTCGAAATTGAATAAAAATAAAACATTAATAATTTTTAATATTATAAGTTTAATTTTAGTAACTTGTAATAATATTTAGGGGTTAGGGGTTAAAATAATATTATAACTTGTAATATTGATTTAGAGGTTAGGTAGTGAAAGGTGTAGGGTAGTGGAAAGATTATGGTATTTAGTTTTGAGATTATTGTATTAGAGAGTTTAGAGTATTGCAATTTGTTTCTTTTTATTTATAATGTAACTTATTGTTTTATGTTATTTTAAGGTATAAATAAGGTTTAGGGTAATGAAATACAACTAAAAAGCAATATTTAACATTTATAAATAAATTATTCTTCAAATAAAATCTTTTACAAACTTTAGTCTCATACCCTAACTTTAAATCTAATCCTATACTCTTAACTTTGAACCCTAATCATGACATATTATTTCCTAAATATATTATTTTCAAACATTAACTTAAAATATTAAATATAACCCATAAAATCTCATATGCTAAAAATACAATTGTATAAGATTTAGACCACAAACCCTAAGAATCTTAACTCTATATTTCTAACCCTAAACCTTATATTGCATTAAAAGTTTTAATATAGGGTATTGAAATATAGGATTTAGGGTTTAGGATATTGGAATGTCCTAACCCTAAACATATACTACAATGTCCTAATATTTATAAGTTTTCTAAGATTTATAAAAATTTAAATTTTGAAACATTTTTTTTAGAATTTAGGGCATTATAATATGTTTAAGATTTAGAATTTAGAGTATTGAAATATATGGTTTAGGGCTCCCACTTAAACATAATTTTCCTATTTCTCTTTTATTTTAAAAACATAAAATTGGAAAAGAAAAAATTAGAAACATATATAAATAGTTTTTCATTCATACTATAAATAAAGTATTTTATAAAGCTTTTTTCAAAGAGATAAAAAATAAGTAAAAATTTTTGAAAGGAGAAGTAAAAAAAATGTGCTTCAGAGCCCATTTGTGCTAAAAAAATTTGTTTTAGAGCCAAAATTTTTGATTTATCCCGGCAAATGTTTTGCCTTTCTCCCTTTCCTCCATTTCCTAGAAAAGTTCTAAGTAACTTTTTCATCGCTCTCTATTTTCACTACCATTTCTCGATTCCCTGTTTTCTTCCCTCTTCATCTATCCTTATCTCTCAAAATCAAAGACAAAATTTTCACAAACCCTAAATCGATCTCTCCGATGACCGGTTGAAGAGGAAAGAATCCAAGAGTTGCGTCTGTTGCTGGAGGAAGAGGAAGAGGTCGAGGGCGAGTTTTTGTGTGCTCTGGTCAATGAAAAAACCCAACCTAGAATAAGACATAAGAGCAAGAGGAGGATTTTCCGAGTCAGAAGAGGTGGAGGGGTCCTGAGAGATTCGAATCGGATCGCTCCAATTCAATTAGTGATTTTGAGACTTTTGTTCAAGATTTTTTGGAGGAACGAGTAGGGTTTGTTGGTGCTGTCAAGGTCGAGGATGATGATCCATTGTTGTGATTTCAGATTTTCTCTCTCTCTCTCTCTCTCTCTCGCTCTGAGATTTTGGGAATTGGGCTTTGGGGAGGTTAGAAGATAAATCGATTTCAGTCATTATGTTTGTGTAGTACTAGCGGATTCTTGGTTTGGATTACATGAGTTTTTGTGTGCTCTGGAAGTTGGAGAAAAATTGTCTTTTCAGCTCTCACTCTGATGGTAACGGAAGCACTGCAGAGAATTTCAATGAAAACGATGAGGAATATGTTAACTCTAGTGTAGTGGAAGCTGGTAAGCTACTGGAAATTTATTCTCTGGGTTTGATTTTGTACCCACTTTGAATTTGATGTATTTTTGTGTGTTTTTAATATTTTAATATAGCGAGGTAAAGAGTGGAGCAGATGGTTTCATGGTGAAGATGAGAGACGGTAGGCAACAACTATATGTTCATAACAATCCTCAAGGAGGGCATTTACCAGATTATGCTCCACACCCTGCAATTGTCCTGAAAATGGAAGATAGAACTGGTCTTCTCCTTCCCATTATTGTTTGTACGTGACCAAAAATTTAGTATTAATTTAGCTTAGTTTTGATGATTTTCATAGTGATGTTTCTGTTCCCAGTCTCACAATGTTTTTGGTCTTGTATTATTGCAGGGGAGATGCCTAGTGTGTTACTTATGGCAGCAATGACCAATGTCCAAATTGTATGCTTTGATTTCTCGCTGTGTCTGTTTGTATCAGTATAGAGTGACTGAAGATATCACTTTTGGGTTGCAGGCAAGACCGACCATGTATCAGGTGGTGAAAGAAATGGTGGAGAAGATGGGTTACGAAGTATGTCTTAAGTTTTCAGTCTATCTTCCTTTATGTAATCTCTTTCTCTCAGGACAAATATGTTCACTGAAAACTTTTTGTCGACTTTTCTACAGGTTAGACTTGTTAGAGTCACCAAAAGAGTTAACGAGGCCTATTTTGTCCTTTTATATCTTTCAAAGGTTTGCAACTTTAGACATTACAACTCTTAAGTTTATATTTTCAGTTGAACTTGTGTTTGTATTTGTTGGCTACTTGAATATGTATTGGTTGTTTGTGGATATTTATGTTTAAGTTGGAGAAAAATTAACTGTTTGTAATTATACGTTTATAAATTTTAAATATATTTCTGCAATTT
This sequence comes from Orychophragmus violaceus, assembly GCA_030180135.1. NCBI lineage: Eukaryota > Viridiplantae > Streptophyta > Magnoliopsida > Brassicales > Brassicaceae > Orychophragmus > Orychophragmus violaceus. The sequence goes on from CM058236.1 coordinate 17,627,368, forward strand.
TAACTGATTTTCAAATAATAATTCAAAACTAAAATTCAAAATATAATAAAAAATTTATAGCTCCAATTAATATTAAATGACAAAATATAAAAGTGTTCATAAGATATACAACAGCCCTAAAGATTGGCCATTATAAATAATAATAATACAGCAACAACAAAAATGCTAGTATAAAGTGTAATACAGCCTTAAAATACTGCCACCGAAATATGTATTATTGCACGAATAATATGCTACATTAATCTATAAAATGACGATAAACCAATGCTACTGAAAACTATATAATCACATCAAAATTAGCGCTATCGTAGATATATATAAGATAGCATGTCAAATTAATGCTATCGTATATGGCGGATCTAAGATAGCAGCGGCAAACATAGCGTTTATTGAAATGCTATCATAGACATATGATAGCGTTTTCGTGGTGCTATCAATATCCATATTTCTTGTAGTGCAAAGAAAGCGAAATCTGTTTTCTCTCTTGTTTGTGTGATTCAAACTTAGAGAAGGCTTTTGTCTTATAAAGGTTCAGACTCATAGGATCTTGTGGCGACCTCAATCCATTCCATCCCTTGATTGCTTCTGAGAGAGATCTTAAGCCAGCAGGAACAATCCCATCTCTATTAACCATCCATCCATTTCGATCCAACCAAGAGAGCTCTTAAGCCACTGGTTAGATCTCCATCAATCCATCAACCAAGTCTCTCTCCAGGGGCAACATCATAAACTAATTTGTTGAAAGACAAGTTCGCCCAAAGCCAAAGATTGATTTGTGGTATCGGTTTCTTTCCGCCATATACTGAACCGCTTTCTCGACTGACAGTTGCGTTGCCTTCTCCCAGCAAGGCCGTCGATAAGATAGAAATTGTTATGAAATCAACACCATAACCATTGTTCTTGAAGATAAAGGAACCCAAAGGAATCAATCTCAAACAATCATCTCGCCGCCGAGTTACCTTTCGTGAAAGATAATTTTGTCGTTTGACCTCGCAAGACTCATAGGTTACTTTATATTGAGGAAAATATTGGTTCTGGTGTTTGATAGGTTCTAAGTTTTACCCTATTCTAAACTGCAAGTGCACAGTATCGTCAAAGTAGTATATAGGGTTATCGAATCCATAGGGACACTAGGTCTCAATAGAATCAGAAACGTAGAGATTAATACTAGAAATCAAGCAAATGGTGAATGAATTAAAAGCAAGGCAAGAAAGTAAATAATAGCATGTTGGTTGTGAAAGCAATAAACTAAAAGCGTCAAGCCTAGGGTATTCTCAGGAAATCAGACAAGCAGACAAATAAATCAGTCAGGATCAAATTAAGCTCAGTTCTAGAACTCAAATCACGGAAATAGAATTAACCAAATCTCTTTGCGAAAACTCTCTAAGTCTAAGTGCAGTAACCCAAATCTCTTTGCAATTACTAACAGATTAAACTAGCATTAAGTTCAAGTTCGATATGTTCACAATTAAACTAAACCAAATCTCTTTGCGAATAATTTAATTGCTCAACCTAAATAGTTCAGATTCTAAAACACACTCTCGTGTCGAATTTAGCAACCTAAGATCTAGATTCTAATTGATCAGGTTAGAACTAGCATTAAGCACAATTTAGCTTGAAGAACATTCTAATCATATGAATCCTTAACTGAATTAAAAAAGTCTAGCAAGTCATCAAACCCTAATGAGAAACCCTAAACTTAACTATGGATCTACTCAGACATGATTGATGAAAACATAATCATAGAAATAATAGATTGCATATAAGAGAATAAAATATCAAAGGGGTTCGAAATCTTCTCCAAAATAAGTGAATACATGAAATAGATCAGCCCCAAAAGCTCTAAAAATCTCTTAGCTCTAAGTATGAAAGCGTAAGTAATTTAAACACCGAAATCCTCTATATATAAGCCTAATCTCGGCGGGGGCTTCTGTGTAAATACTGGAACTATTCTGGGCCTCTTTGCAAATCTTCATAACTTGTTAAACCGACGCGTACGGCCCATCTCGCTAGTGTGTCGACCGATGCACAAGGTGTGTCGGTCGATGCTTGATCAATAAATCGGACAGTGAGTTAAGCTCTCGGCCAAAACGTCCCAAAAGTCCCAAAATGCTCCAAATATCTCCAATTAGCTCCAAACCTGATTAAACCTGTAAAAGACTCTAAACGAACACAAAAGACACTAAAAACACATCTATATCATGGTATAAAATGGGTAAAAACCATGATATATCAACTCCCCCACACTTAGCCTTTGCTTGCCCTCAAGCAAAACAGAGAACTAAAATGCGGTGAAGAGGTTTGAAAACTCTTCAGAAACTCATTTTGTCGTAGAAGCAGCAGCATCAGATTCCCCTTAGTAATCCACATGAAAGAATCAATCCACAGACATCAAGACCAACATATACTTCCCCCACACTTAGCAACTGTCCTAAGTAAACGCCACAATCACATTCACGCATTCAAATTCTCCCTACTGACTTCTGCAAGTATTTAAGTGCGGTCTCACCTAAGGGGTATCGATCTAAAGGCACATGGACTCTTACCTTGCCAGCTCTAGACCACCATACTATCTTTCTCTAATCCCTTTCTTCTCTTTCCCTTCCTTAACAACTGATTTTTCCCCACTGGGTATCATTTTACTTTTTTATCAGTGTTCTTCCCGTTTTGGGGTGTACTTTGGACACATTCCATGGATCACATGAGAGAAAATAGTGTTTGCTACCATTCCCATGACCACTTCGGAGTTACTAACTCATCCGCAGTTTATTATTATTATTTTTTTTTTTTTATGGAAGGGGGGGAAGGGAACTAGATAGGACATGTTTACAGGCTGTGTCAGAACCAACAAGGGAGTCCGACATAAAGTATACCAAGCCCTTAGGTGAAAAATCTAAAGTCAGGATTAAATTGAAGTCAGTAAAAGATCCTCTGATACCTGAAGCGATGTGGGTGTTCTCAGTAGGCTGATCTGTGTCTGGGTTTTCTAATAGTCATAGATAATCTGCAGCTTCATCCCAATGGTTACTTAAGTTCCTGCAAATGCTGCTAATCTTCTCAAAAAATCATTGTTTCCTACTTAAACAAATTTTGACTCAAAAAACAAATTTTTAAAATTTAACTGACTCTAAGAAAACAAAAGAAAGTAATTAGTAGAACCTCCCCCACACTTAAGACACACTGTCCCCAGTAGTGTCAAGCAAGGGATTGGTTAAAAGAAAGAAAATAAAAATTTGTTAATGGAATGGTTAGTTCTCTCGGGTTTTTACCTCTGTCGCAGTCAGGCATCGATCGTTGCACTAGGTGCACCGACCGTTGCTGTGCGATTTTCGTTGGGGATCGATCGTTGCTCCGGACCGCAACGATCGCTGCAATGCGATTCTTTCGTATTGTGACGATCGACACAATGGTGTGTCGATCGACGCACTGCGATTTAATCCGAGACCTGCAAACAAATTTCACCAAAACCAGAAACAAGCATAAAATCCTATGAAAATACTAAAATCAAAATGCAAAAACGAAAACAGTGGGTTGCCTCCCACTCAGCGCTTGTTTAAGGTCATTAGCTTGACGCTTCAGCTGATTTAGGTAGAGGGTGCATCATCCAGAGGCAGAATCTGACCTTCTGGAATTTCGGCCTTAGCCCAATAATGTTCACCCTCTGTCCATTCACAGTGAATTCAATACCATCCTTACCAGTTATAACGACAGCTCCATACGAACGCACTTCTTTGATTGTGAAAGGACCAGACCACCTTGATTTCAGCTTTCCTGGAAACAAATGCAGACGAGAGTTATATAAAAGTATCTGATCATTAGGCTCAAATTGTCTTGAGACAATCTTTTTGTCATGATATGCCTTAGTCCTCTCCTTGTACAACTTTGAGTTCTCATAAGGAAAATGTCTAATCTCATCCAACTCATTAAGCTGCACTAATCTCCTTTCCGCAGCAGACTTAAGATCAAAATTCATTTGTTTCACAGCCCATGCTGCTTTGTGTTCAAGCTCCACTGGAAGATGACATGCTTTTCCATATAGCAGATGGAATGGAGTGGTCCCAAGTGGTGTCTTGAATGCTGTCCTGTAAGCCCATAATGCATCATCCAGCTTTGCTGCCCAATCCTTCCTTGTCTTTCCAACTGTCTTCTCAAGGATCTCTTTGATCTGCCTGTTAGAAACCTCAACTTGTCCACTGGTTTGAGGGTGATAAGGAGTAGCGACTCGGTGATGAACTCCATGCTTTTTCAGCAGCTTCTCGAAGACCTTATTGATAAAATGAGATCCTCCATCACTAATCACTATACGAGGCACTCCAAATCTGGGGAATATGATGGTCTTAAACAACTTAATGACCACCGAAGAATCATTGGTTGGACTAGCTATTGCTTCAACCCATTTAGACACATAGTCCACAGCAACCAAGATGAATTTATTCCCATAGGATGAGGGAAAAGGACCCATGAAATCTATGCCCCAACAATCAAAAACCTCAATTTCCAGAATGAAATTCTGAGGCATCTCATGCTTCTTGCTGATTTTCCCTCTTCTCTGACAAACATCACACTGAGAGACGAAAGAATGAGTGTCTCTGAACATTGTAGGCCACCAGAAACCTGCTTGCACAACTTTAGACACAGTCTTGAATGTAGCAAAGTGTCCAGCATAATCTGATCCATGACAGTGGAAGAGGATGTCTGGAACTTCTGATTCAGCAATGCATCTCCTGTACAGGCCATCTGAGCAGTGCTTGTAGAGATAAGGCTCATCCCAGTAGTACCTTCTAAGCTCTCTAAAGAACCTTTTCTTTTCATAACCCTTCAGATCATCTGGTTCAGTCTCAGCAGCAAGGTAGTTGGCTATATCAGCATACCATGGTCGATCAGAGGTTGCTACAGCAGAGATTTCGAAGTCATAATTCCCAATTCTGATCTTGAAGGACTCTCGGCTCGTATCAGGTATGCATCGATCGTTGCGCGTGCATGTGTCGATCGTTGCTTCCCCGATACTTGTATCGACCGTTGCCAGTGTGGCATCGATCGACACAGTGCGACTTTCCCGACAGTTCTGCAACTGTCCTCCCAAATCCATCTGAAAAACTGCACCAATCATGTTGACGTTTTTCTCGGGCAAATAATCATTTATGGGCACGTCTTCCTCAACTAGCATCCTTGAAAGATGATCAGCGACTCCATTCTCAACTCCCTTCTTGTCCCTCACTTCAATATCAAACTCCTGAAGCAACAGAATCCATCTCAACAATCTCGGCTTAGCATCCTTCTTCTGCATCAGATACTTCAGGGCTGAATGATCAGTATGAACAATCACCTTAGAGTCAACAAGATAGGGGCGGAATTTCTCGAAAGCAAAGACAACAGCTAACAGCTCTTTCTCTGTGGTTGCATAGTTTCTCTGCGCATCATCTAGTGTCCTACTAGCGTAATAGATAGCATGAAGTTTTTTATCCTTCTTCTGTCCTAGAACCGCTCCTACAGCAAAATCACTCGCATCACACATAACCTCAAAAGGTAGATCCCAATCTGGTGGCTGAACTATTGGAGCACTCACTAATGCCTGCTTGATCTGTTCAAATGCAGTCTGACAGTCCGCATTGAACTCAAATTTGGTATCCTTACACAGCAAAGCAGTTAGTGGCATAGCAATCTTACTGAAGTCTTTGATAAAACGCCTATAGAAACCAGCATGTCCAAGAAAGCTTCTAATAGATTTAACAGAATCAGGCGCCTGAAGATTTGTCATTACCTCAATCTTAGCGCGGTCCACTTCGATTCCTGCTTCAGATACTTTATGTCCAATAACAATACCATCTTTGACCATAAAGTGGCATTTTTCCCAGTTAAGGACCAAGTGTTTCTCTTCGCACCTAGTCAGCACCTTGCACAGATTATCTAGACATTCATTGTAAGATGATCCATAGACTGAGAAATAATCCATGAATACCTCCATAAAGTCCTCAATCATATCAGTGAATATGGACATCATGCATCTCTGAAAAGTGGCAGGAGCATTACAGAGTCCAAAAGGCATCCTACGGTAAGCGAATGTGCCATATGGACAAGTGAAAGTAGTCTTTCCCTGATCTTCTGGGTGGATAGGAATCTGAAAGAAACCTGAGTATCCATCGAGGAAGCAGTAGTAAGGGTGATTGGCTAACCTCTCCAGCATCTGATCGATGAAAGGCAAGGGAAAGTGATCCTTTCTGGTTGCAGCATTCCGCTTCCTGTAATCTATGCACATCCTGTGTCCCGTTACAGTCCTAGTAGGTATCAGCTCGTTCCTCTCATTCTTCACAACTGTAACTCCGCCCTTCTTAGGCACTACATGGACTGGACTTACCCAATCACTGTCTGAAATAGGATAGATGATTCCAGCATCCAGGAGTTTCATAATCTCCTTCTTAACCACTTCCTGCAGATTAGGATTAAGCCTTCTCTGATGCTCAACAGATGTTTTAGACTCATCCTCAAGGTGTATCCGATGCATGCACAGCTCTGGTGAGATACCTGAAATGTCATCAAGAGAATTGCCAAGAGCTTTGCGATGCTTGCGCAGCTTGCTTAGCAGTAAAGTGAGCTCTTCGTTGTTCAAACTAGCGTTAACAATCACTGGATAAGTTGAATTTGGTCCAACAAATGCGTACCTTAGCCCGGATGGAAGTTGTTTCAATTCTATTTTCGGAGCCTTTTCCTCTGCCCAGTCTGCGTCGCTTTGCAACGACCGATGCTTGGTGAGTGTCGATCGTTGCCTCGTCGCGTCAGATACTTCCACCTGCATTGCAACTTCAACAGAATCCATCAGTCTTGTATAGCACATTGCTGGCTCGTCCTGCAGGTACTCCAACTCCATTATAGAGCTCAGTAAAGCTCTTTCTAGTGGATCTTCAGCATGTGACTGGTGAAAGTACTCCACAGCTAATTCACCAAGTGTGTCCACATAGAAAGTCTGTCCGTCGATGGTTGGTCTCTTTACCAGTTTGTTCATATCAAAACTCATCTTCAGATCACCCACATTCAGGACTATTTTACCTCTCTGACAGTCAATCATCGCACCAGCTGTAGCTAAGAAAGATCTGCCCAAAATTAGTGGATCCTTTGGTTCCTGTCCATACTGCAGAACCACAAAATCAGTAGGAATCGCACATTGGCCAATCATTATAGGCACATCCTCCAATACTCCTTCGGGAATCCTGATCGTCCTACCTGCTAGAACCAGTGATATCCTAGTGGGTCTGAAATCAGTCATACCGAGCCTCTTGGCAACTGAGAGCGGCATGAGATTCACACTAGAACCTAGATCACATAGGGATCTCTGGAACCTCTCTCTGTAGATAGTACAATCTAATACAAAGCTCCCAGGATCCTTTAACTTCTCAGGAGTTCTGCCCTGAATTACCGCACTGCATACCTCACTGATCATCATCACACTCTCTTCATCAGGCAATTTTCCAGCAATCATATCTTTAAGGCATCTCCTCATCATAGGCGAGGTATCCATGGAGTCAAGCAAAGGTACTTCAACTTTCACCTTTTTATGAACTCTTTGCATTTGGCATACTGCCTCTCGTTCCTAGCCTTCCTGGGATTCTTGGGATAGGGTATTTTAGGCTTGTAAACTCTTTCGGTCGACTGTTTCGATTTCTCTGGTTTTGAATCCTCAGCAGTCGCCTTGCATCGACCGTCACTGGAATTGTGTCGATCGTTGCTGGGCGACTTCGCGACGATAGTTTCTACGTTATCGCTTTGCGTCGACCGTTGCTTGGGTGCATCGACCGATGCATCGCGAATGTCACGAATTTCATCTTCCAATTCTTCAATCTCCACGAGTTCCTCAACGCTCAGCTGCCTGTTTTGTTTAGGTAACAGTTCCTTACCACTTCTCAAAGTCACTGCATTGCATTGGTACTTGGGATTAGCGTCAGTTCGTCCTGGGAGATATCCATCTTCCCTCTGAGCATGTCCAGCAATTCTTGCAACCTTAGCATCAATATCTTTCACGTGGGTGCTCAGGAATTCAAACTTCCCATTCAGCTCCTCATAGACCTTATCTACCTTTTTGTTGGAGTTTGCAGCACTCTTAATCTGGTTCTCCAGCACCTGTTCCAGCATTATCTCTATCTTACTCTTGTGAGCAGTGGCTGCAGGAGGAGTCTGATAAGATGAAGATCCATAGGTTCTTTGATTTCCTGTGAAGGTATTCCTTTGTCCTCCAGCGGAAAATCTGTTTCCTTGGAAACCAGATCCTTCGATGTAATTCACATCTTCTTCCTGAGTGTCCTCCTCAGTCTGAATTACTTCTACTTCTTGAGCAGAGTGGACAGCTTTCTTCTCACCTAGAAGATTGCAGATTTTGTCCATCCTGGATCTCAATTCAGCCATCTCTGAGTTATCAACACTTCCACCAGATTTCTTCCTCCTCTCATCCATAGTCTTGCAACTGTTGCTGCTTACTAAGTTCTCAATCAACTGCTTAGCTTGTGCAGGAGTCCTGGTGTTGAAGTTTGAATTACTGGAGTTATCCAGCGCAGACTGATATGGCAGATCTATGCCTCTGAAGAAAATACCTAGCAATGTGACTTCACTGAATCCATGGTGTGGGCAGTCACACTGATACTTCCTAAATCTCATCCAAGCAGCTTTTAAAGGCTCCACAGCTCCTTGGGAAAATGTGAGAATGTCCTGTCTGGACTGGTCTGAACGCGCATCATCGTAGAAATGTCTCAGGAACTCACTTTTCAGTGCTGCCCAAGTGGTAAACTGACCATGTGCCAGTTGCTTCAGCCATGCACTAGCGTCTCCAGCGAGACTGTAAGGAAAGAGCTTAAGGAACAGATAATCCTGGCAAACTCCATCATACTTCATGCCATTGATTATGTCCTCAAACTGATCAATGTGATCCATAGGCTGCTCTGTTGGATGTCCATGGAAAGCATTCTGTCTCATCAGCGAGTAGTAGATGGTCTTGATCTCAAAATCCTCCCTCTCGAAACCAGGAAGTACTAAGGCTGTTCGGTTTCTATGAAACTCATCTGGTCTGTTGTAGTCAGCCAAAGTCCTTTCATGGACAACCATCTGTCTACCTTGAGCTTGACCTTGGGCTTGCGCATGCGGTTGTGGCTCAGGTGGGTCAGGGATCACGTTCCCTTCAGCATCAACCCGATGCCCAGCAGCATTGTACGGGTTGTTATCTTGGTCCCTCAGGGTACCTTCAGCATCTGGTATCAAGATCAGACGTTCTCGTACCATTCTCTCTCTCTTTTCTCTTCTGATAGTTCTTTCAAGACGTCCAAGTTCCTCTAGTCCGAGATTAACTAAGCTCGAGTTCGGATTACTTCGAGTTTTCTGCGTTGGCATAAACTGTCTGTAATCGTCCAGCAACGATCGATGCTATCAGTGCAACGATCGATTCAATCTCAAATCGCCTAGTGACGATCAACGCAAGGGATGCAACGATCGACGCAAGGCGAAAGTCGTACCTGCGACAGAAAGAAACAGAGAAAAAGTTAGCAAATTATGAAAATAAAACGAAAAAAAGCAAAAACAAAAAGAAAAATTTCTAGTAAAAACCCTAAGTTCGGTCCTATCGAAGACTCTAAGAGTCCCCGGCAACGGCGCCAAAAACTTGATAGGTTCTAAGTTTTACCCTATTCTAAACTGCAAGTGCACAGTATCGTCAAAGTAGTATATAGGGTTATCGAATCCACAGGGACACTAGGTCTCAATAGAATCAGAAACGTAGAGATTAATACTAGAAATCAAGCAAATGGTGAATGAATTAAAAGCAAGGCAAGAAAATAAATAATAGCAAGTTGGTTGTGAAAGCAATAAACTAAAAGCGTCAAGCCTAGGGTATTCTCAGGAAATCAGACAAGCAGACAAATAAATCAGTCAGGATCAAATTAAACTCAGTTCTAGAACTCAAATCACGGAAATAGAATTAACCAAATCTCTTTGCGAAAACTCTCTAAGTCTAAGTGCAGTAACTTAAATCTCTTTGCAATTACTAACAGATTAAACTAGCATTAAGTTCAAGTTCGATATGTTCACAATTAAACTAAACCAAATCTCTTTGCGAATAATTTAATTGCTCAACCTAAATAGTTCAGATTCTAAAACACACTCTCGTGTCGAATTTAGCAACCTAAGATCTAGATTCTAATTGATCAGGTTAGAACTAGCATTAAGCACAATTTAGCTTGAAGAACATTCTAATCATATGAATCCTTAACTGAATTAAACAAGTCTAGCAAGTCATCAAACCCTAATGAGAAACCCTAAACTTAACTATGGATCTACTCAGACATGATTGATGAAAACATAATCATAGAAATAATAGATTGCATATAAGAGAATAAAATATCAAAGGGGTTTGAAATCTTCTCCAAAATAAGTGAATACAGGAAATAGATCAGCCCCAAAAGCTCTAAAAATCTCTTAGCTCTAAGTATGAAAGCGTAAGTAAATTAAACACCAAAATCCTCTATATATAAGCCTAATCTCGGCGGGGGCTTCTGTGTAAATACTGGAACTATTCTGGGCCTCTTTGCAAATCTTCATAACTTGTTAAACCGACGCGTACGGCCCATCTCGCTAGTGTGTCGACCGATGCACAAGGTGTGTCGGTCGATGCTTGATCAATAAATCGGACAGTGAGTTAAGCTCTCGGCCAAAACGTCCCAAAAGTCCCAAAATGCTCCAAATATCTCCAATTAGCTCCAAACCTGATTAAACCTGTAAAAGACTCTAAACGAACACAAAAGACACTAAAAACACATCTATATCATGGTATAAAATGGGTAAAAACCATGATATATCAGTGTTGTTCATGCATGACTTTGGAGGTCTACACAGATCCGAGCACAAGAAAAAAGAAGAACATGTCAGCATATTTAAGGAAGATTTGAAGATAAAAAGATAGAAAATGAAGTGAGGCTTTGTTAGAAGCAAAGGAGAGGGAAGAAGTGAGGATGGGTAAGAATGATGAAAAGAGAGACTATATACTTTTAGGGGAAGAAAGAATGGTTACCGAACCAATCCTGATTTAAAGCGACAGACATTCCAGTCACGCTGTGCACATTCATTTGTTGAAGAAGAGGCGCTATAAATGTCACCGAAAAACTCCTAATATACAAATATGAAGCCAAAAATATGTCCAAAAAGTTTTGTATTGTTTATCTATGGCTGTTAATTTTTCCATTCATACATTGCTATAATTATTACTCTTATATGTATATTGTTATTATTTATTGCATCCGATTGTAACAATTCAGATGTGCATATAAAATGATAAATTAAATCTTATACCCTCTCGACCCAAAAAATGCCAAATTAATCCATATTGTCTTGCCACTAAGCGAGAAATACACATAAACTAACAAAAACAGCAATGCCCGCACGTGCGTGCGGGTCGACCACCTGGTAATATTATACATACGATTTATGTTCCAATCAAATATTATATATGTTTTCTGAAAAAATGATAACCAAGATATGTTACTATATATTAAATTCTTACTAAAATATGGCTATCAATTACCATTACTAAATGGAAATATTAAACATGAAAGTATAATTAATAAGGTTCAATACGCATATTAAAACTGAAAGTATAATAAAATGTTAAGGTTTTCAAGTAATATACACTAAATTATACATGAGATTTAGATAGAGACAACAACACTTCTTATGGCAACATCAGTGTCAGGGGCCTCAAGCAAGTACCTGAGATCTTGAACTTCATGAATCGCGGATTGAACATGTAGTCCGATAAGCCTTCCACAGTCTTAACCCATGTCGTTGTCGATTTCGATAACGTCGTGACATGTTTTCTTGTGTAGTGCCTGCTCATCGACATCGTCTTTGTCGGTGGGTTCGTTCCCTTTTAGGGTTAGAGCTTTAAGGGCTATATCAATCAATGCTTGGTTTTTCGATCCCTTCGACCGGTATGATCCTTTTAAGGTTGGGAACAAATGTCGAAGCTAGAGCGGCTAGGGCATCAGCTGCAGTATTCTCGCCTCGTGGGATTCGGGTTAGATCGAAGAAGTTGATCTGGTCGGCAAGGCTATGAACAACTCGTATATATTCTTCCATGCGCTCGTCTTTGGCTTCGTAGTCGCCGTGGTATTGGCTCGTGACCAGTTGTGAGTCTCTGAAAGCGTCTACTTCTTGGGCTCCTATTGCTATGGCTAACCTGAGTCCAGCTATCAGTGCCTCGTATGTTTGATGCGGCGAAGCCTAGCCTGGATGATTTTTCCAGCACTTCTCCCGTAGGGGATACTAATTTTACTCCGACTCTGGATCCTTGCCTCGAGGATGCGCCATCGACGTGCAGCTTCCATCTCTTCTTGGAGGTTGGATCAAGGTCGGTAGTAAGCGGGAGTTCAATTGTAAATTCAGCCAATACTTTCGATTTTAAGCATGTTCGAGTTTATAACTCGATGCCGTATTCGCTGAGTTAGATGACCCATTTAACCAGTCGACCTGACTGGCTTGGACTGTGAAGGATAGTCCTTAAGGGTTGGGAGGTCATAACAATGATCGAGTGCGATTGGAAATATGGTCGGAGATTTTGAGCTGATGTGACCAATGCTAGTGCGAGTTTTTCCATCGCGGGGTACCTTGTTTCGGCATCGATTAGAGTTTTGCTGATGTAATAGACATGTCTTTAGTCATTTTGTTCTTCGCAAACCAAGACTCCGCTTACCGCTGCCTAAGAGAAAGCTAAGCAGAGGTAAAGGGGTTCCCCTGCTACCGGCTTCGCCAGTATTGGTGGTTCGCTCAGATACACTTTGACCTGGGTGAATGCCTTTTCGCATTTCTCAACCCAAAGGAATTTTTTGTTCGCTTTGAGGAGATGGTAGAAGGGGAGACATTTGTGAGTCGACCTCGATATGAAGCGATTCAGAGCAGCTATTTTGCCAGTCAACCGCTGGACTTTTCACGTTGTCTTGCGAGATTGCATCTCTAAGAACGTCTCGATCTGTTTGGGGTTCGCTTTGATCCCTCTTTCGGTTACCAAGTAACCCATGAATTCTCCTGATGGGACCCCGAAGGTGCACTTCGCCGGGTTGAGTTTCATCATGTATTTGTTGATAATGATGAAGCATTCTTTTAGTTGGGGGATGTGGTCCTCGCACCTGGAAGATTTGACCAACATCTCAACGATGTAAACTTCCATGGTTTTACCCAGTAGTCCTGAGAACATCTTGTTGATGAGGTGTTGGTAGGTGGCTCCTGTGTTCTTTAGCCCGAAAGGCATAACTTTGTAGCAATATGTGCCTCGATCGGTTATGAATGAGTTCTTTTCTTGGTCCTTGGGGTTCATCAGTATCTGATTATACCCAGCGAAGGCATCCATAAAGGATAACAATTGGTGGCCAGCGGTGGCCTCGACCAATCGGTCGATATGTGGGAGTGGAAAACTGTCTTTTGGACATGCCTTATTGAGGTCTGTAAAGTCAACGCAGACTCTCCATTTCCCATTCTTTTTCTTGACCACCACATGATTCGCGAGCCAGTCGGGGTATTTCACCTCTCTGTTCAATCCTATTTTAATAAACGGTCGACCTCGTCGTTGACGGCTTGAGCTCGTCCTGGGCCGAGTTTGCGATGCTTTTGCCTGACCGGTTTATAGGTCGGGTCGACGTTTAGTTCGTGGCTGGTTACATCGATAATGATTCCCTTCATGTCCGTTGAGGACCAGGCAAACGATTCGACGTTCTGCTTGAGGAATAAGATCAATTTGTTTTTAACTGATTCCGATAGGTCGGTACCGATGCCGACGAGTCTTTCGGGATGAGCTTCATCTATGAAAACGTGAGTCATGAGGTCCTTTGGGGGTCCTCTTTGACTAGGGTCATTAGACATTTTAGTTCGCATTTCGGCGAGCTCTTCCTCTTTTTGTAATTGCTATGCGTGAAATTTTTCAATCTGTTTGTATATGTTCATGTAGCAGTTCCTGGAAGTCTTTTGGCTTCCATAGACGGTAAGTCGATGGTACGGCTTTCATAACAAAATCCAAGGTCGACCTAATATGGCGTTATAAGGAGCAGGTCGATCTACCACGACGAACTCCTCCAGATATTACTGGGGTGAAGACATAGCCCCTTGAGTATGTTGTTTTGCCAGCAAACCCTACTAGGGGTGTCTGTCCTTCGACGATTTTGGAGTCTTCGAACTCCATCTTTTTAAATGCGTCGTAAAAGAGGTCGTCCACCAAGCTTCCTGTGTCGATAATTATTCTTGAGAGTTCGACAACCCCGACTACTAATCACACGAGGAGTGCATCGTCATGTGGCTTGTCGAGGTCGACTGTTTCGCTCTCGTAGAAGGTGACCTCATGGTCTGAACTCTTCTTTGGAGGGCTTTGATTGAATTGATCGAGTCTCGGCATAGCTTAGAGCCGCCGAAGATGAAGTCGGCTGGTTTAGGGGGTATAGTCTGTACAACCCCCCCTCCTCCGCAAAGACGAGGGAGATTGATTCGTGAGCGTAGACTTTTGACAAGAGCCGGAGGCGGGGATAATGCCGACCCTCTTGGAGCACCGCACAAACTGAGTTCACCGAGGATAACCTCGACCCGTTTTCGCGATCCCTGGGGGAGAGCTTCAGGAGATCCTACCTCCTTAGATCGTTCTCTTTTATTTTGGGTGGATTTTTTAGTGTTCGACTCTTTGGTCGATTCAAATTCCTTTTTCTTGGAGGGTGTTTCCTCTTGGACTTTGAATTCTTGATTATTCTCGGACTCTCGTTTTTGGGCTTCGACTTTGGCTCGAGTATAACACTTTTCCGTCGAATGGCCTCTTTTGTTGTGGAAATCGCAGATTTTTTCTTTATCGAACTCGAATTTCCTCGAGCTCTTCGGGATCTCGACGGCGTTAATGGTCCCAGATTTCCGGGAGTCCCTTTTGGTGTTCAATTTTTGCGAGCCCGACTGGTTCTTTTCCTTTCGGTATTTCTCTCTGAGGGCCGTAGTTTCGTCCTCGAGGCGAGCGAAATCCGACGCGCGATGAAGGGCATGATCGAGTGTTAGCGGTTCGCGGACTGTTATTTCCCCGCGAAATTTGGTTGAGTACCACAGCCCGCGTCTTAGTGCCTCTATTGCTACTTTTCGTTTGGGTTCGCGATTTTGGATTTTATTTCCTTGAATCAGTCGATGTACGAGCGAAGTGTTTCATCGGGTCGTTGAGATACGCCGAATAGGGCGGCTATGGTTGTTTTGACCTCGATATAGACAGAATATTGTTTGAGAAATGCCTTCATGAATTGTGTGAAGTTATCAATGGATTTCTCCTCCACTCCGGCGAACCACTCTAGGGCCGAGCCCGATAGGTTTTTAGCGAAGAGTCTACGTAAAGCAGACGCTGTTTCTTCGTCGGTTAGGTATACCCTAGACATATACCTAGTTTGAATGCCCTTATATGAGCTTTGGGGTCCGACTTCCCCGAGAATTCTGAGAATTTTGATTACTCGATCGATGTCAGGTGCCGCGCTTGTGGCCATGTGAACTTTCGAGCTTAAGCTCATGAACTGGGCGTTAGCCTGTTCGATGTATTTCCTGAGCATGTCATGTTCGTCACCTACTATGGGTGCGAGTTGTGTCTTGTGTTGGGTCGACGGTTGCCCGATGAAGTTCAGGTCGACTGGATCGATCGTTGGGATCAGTCTCATCTGGTCGACTTGAGGTGTTTGGAATGATGTTGAAGTTGATCCGATGGGGTATCCGGAGCTCGAATCACAGGCCGAGCCCCCGAGCTGCCTTGGTGTAATACCGGGATTGTTCGGCAAGGGAGGCGGTCCAGGTAGTGGTCGGTTTGCCGATCCATTTGAATCCGTGACCATGGAGCTCGACTTGAATGGAGTCGGTATCGCCGTAGGGGTCGTAATAGGGCGAAAGCCGCTATTCGACGTGCCGGCGATATCTCCCGACGTTCCAGGAGGTGATATCACCCGAGAGAAGTCCAGACGCGTCCGGGGTGGAGGACTTAGGGGAAATCATTAATCATGTGTTGATCGATCTCCTTGGTTCTGACTAGCGAGCTTTTCGAAACGAGCGTTAATGCATCGTTCCTGTTTGGTTACCTGGGTGGCTAGGGCACGATTGGCGATTTCTTGGGCTCGGGCGTTGGCCTCATTGCTCCTTGTTTGACTCACCAAGAGGTAAGCATCGAACGGATTTCAGCGAGGTCGTATGGACTTTGTAGCGGAGGCACATGAGGCTGTGGCTGGCTGGATCTGAGCGTTCCCGATCCGCCTCCTGGTGCGGAAGCAGAAGTTGAATCACTCCTCATCCAGACCCAGTTCCTATTTGGATCATTGGTTCCTGACAAAACGTTTGTCGGAGTCTAGCCCGTCGCGATTGTTTGAGCAACCAGGCCGATTGGTGCCAAAGTCGTGGAGACAGAGGCTGAGCTCGTCATCACACCTTCGGTCTGACCCGTGGCACTTACCCCAATGGTGTTCTGAGGAACGTTTCCGACCACTTGCTGGTGATTGACGGGTGGTGTGGCGCTGGGAGAGCCAGGTTGGTCGGGATTCATCTCGATCTATCGAACCCTAGATCCGATTGTTAAGATAGGAAAGTCTATGGTGTCCCTACAGACGGCACCAAATGTGAGATCGAAGATTCATACCAAGGATTTGTATTTCGTGGATTTGGACTTTTTGTATAAAAGATGTAGATTTCCTATGAATCAAAGATATATTTAAGATTGAATGTGGAGATCGAATTAAATAATCGAAAGAAGTATACAAAAAGGGATTTTAAGCTATTCTAGTCGAAGTGTTCTTGATTGAAGTTGGAATGCCTTGAATGATCTTATATTTTCCTTTAAATAGCCTCGTCCCCTCGATCTTCTTGTTCCGATCTTTTGGCAAATTTGTTGGTGGCGATCTCCTAGATTGGCGGAAGTCGTTCTGATTGGCGACGACCCGGTCATTCTCCCTCGACGTCGTCTCCTATCGAGCTTGAGCTCGATTATCCAGTGTCTTGAACCGCTTGGGCTTGTATTAGCTCGCAATTGGGCCATGGTTGACCTCCTCTGTCAATTAATAGATTTGGACTCGCGATTCTGGGCCTTCGGCTTTGTATTTTATGGGCAGGATTTCCAAAGGGGGAAATCTAGTACCAACAATTACCAAATCAGAAATGAAATTAATCCAAATTCTTATTTTTACGAATAAAATCACTAAACGGTCGTCAATTATTCGCACTTACACACACAAGGTAGTCGCTAAATATTTACCATCAGCGAATCTGTATTTTCCGAATAGTCGCTTAATAATTTAGTCATTAAACCATCGCCAAATAGTAGCCATTTCTTACAGACTAAGTTGTGACTATATTAGACATTCAGACAGTAGTCGGCCAGTCAGTACCATAATCGAGTCTGGATGTTTCGATAAGACGTTGCAAAGTCGTTAAATATTCGCTAATTAATGGCAAAATGTTTACCATAATCATATTTGGATTCTCCTGTTAGTCGTCATATAATCGGTAAATTAGTCAATAAAAAGTCACCAAATATTCCCCATATATTACGACTAAGTTGTGACTATATAAGACAGTCACGTAATAGTCGACAAGTAGTGGCCAAAATAGTAAAATAAACGTATTTAGGTGTTCCGATTAGTCACTGAACAGTCGTTGACATAGTCATTACTAAGTCGCCGATTAGTCGCCAATATTTACTACTACAATGTGATTATATTGTACATTCACAAAATAATCGGCAATTTGTCACTGCGGTTAACGACTACTAAGTGACTAAATTTCTCTGACTGCATCTGGAATATGACTTAAGTCGCACAACTGAAGCCAAATGATCGCAAATTAGTTTCCATATCTTCCGACAACACTACGGCTATATTACGATTACCTATGTTAGTCGCAAAAATAGTCGTAACTTGCCGACTATTAATACGACTATACGACTAAAAGTGCAGTCGCAAATACGATGTTTTCTTGTAGTGATAAGACGATGAGTGTGCTTTCCGACCATTTCTTATGGCCGCTTTGGAAACAACACGTAGAGCGATTCTTCTCTAAGTGCATCACATGCCTTAAAACAAATTTCAAGCCACATCCTTACGGTCTTTATATGCCCTAATTGATTCCTCACATGCCTTCGGTAGATATTTCTATGAATTTTCTTGGTTTACCTAAGATCTAGCATAAGGATTCTATATTCTTGTTGATTGATCGATTCTTGAAGATAGCCCATTTCATACCGTGTGCCAAGACGAATGACGCAACTCAGACGTCCGACATGTTCTTTCGAGAAGTAGTAAGGCTAAACGGCCTACCTCGGACCATTGTCTCAAACCAAGATACAAAGTTCCTGAGCGACTTCAGGAGGACCACCCCCTTGAGGAAACTTGCAACGAAGCTTCTGTTTTCTACGAATTTTCATCCGCAGACGGACAGCAAGATTGAGGTTATTAATCGGACACTACCAGCCCTTTTATCGGCCACAGTCGGTAAAAAACTTAAGTAAATGGTTAGATTGTATTCTGTACGTTGAATTTTAATAATGCTAACCATTTCGTTACAAAGCTTTCACCTTTTGAGATTGTGTCTGGATTTAAGCCAGAGATGCCCATAGATCTCAAGCCATTGCCGCCACTGTAGTTCACCAATCAAAATGGAGAATGGAAGGGTGATTCCATCAAAAACTGCAACAGAAGGTCAAGGTCAACCTGGAAAAGAAGACGTCCCAATACAAACGACAAGCCGACAAGAAGAGAAAGGAGATCACCTTCAAATCCGGAGATCGGTTGTGGTTACACATGCGGCACGAGAGGTTCCCAAACCAGTGGAAATCATAGTTTGCACCACGAGGAGACAGCCTGTTCCGAGTCCTGGAAAAGATCAATGACAATCCCTACAAACTCGAACTTCCAATTGAGTGGAACATTTCTTCGAGCTTTAATGTTACTGGCTTATCTCCATTTTGTGCAGCTGATTCGGTTCTGAATTCAGAACCTTCTCAAGAGGGTGCGAATGATGACGACATCGATCCAACTGAACCAGACCAGACCGACAATACCGAGCCATTCTTGACCATGCTGAGAGCACCCCGGACCCGAGCTGGCCAAAAGAGACTCACGCAGAAGTTCAACTGTGCCATGGAGCATCTGATCACCATAAGTAGCACAAATGACATCATGAAGAACTTGTATAAATTGGATCATGATCAGCTCATTCTAAACCAGCTGGCCCGGAGGATTTTTGAAATGACGTATTCCGACCTGAACCATATGTTCACACCAGGATCGTCCGTCTGGCCATTACTTAGGATCGACGACACATCTATGATCTTCACCATAGGAGATGTTGATCCTTAGTCTGTGTCGTCTCCATGGACAGAGGTTATACTCTTATTACCTTGCAAGGATTTATCCCACTAGGTTTTCCTTGTATGGATTTTAACGAGGTAACTCGAGGCCAGATTCATTAGACCGAACGCAAGGCCAATGAGGCCAAAGATGCAACATGACCAAGGGGCTTCTTTTTCTATTTATTTCTATATCTTATATTTGTAAGGCCTTAATGCCCAATTCCTTTGATTTTTGTTGAGGAATTACGAAAAGTAAAAGGCTATTTAGCCTAATACTCTTGTATTTTTCAGTTTCATGTTTAATCAACAAAGCAAGAACCCTAAAGACCTATTTTCATTGACGTCTGTGAGATTTGCTCTGGGTGGATTACCATGTGCAACTCAATCCAAAAAAATTTGTGTTCGAGTTCATCTCCTCATCGATCCATCTCCTAGCATCAACAGAGAGTGACTTCATTCCAGCTGCTCGTGCTCCATATATCTATCTCGTTCGTGGTCCAAAGGAGATTGACTTAAATTCAGCCTTTGCACCTCTGTTTGGTCCATTGTGACCTTCAATCCTTGGATCATACATCATGTTTAGAGACTGATTACCTTGAAGATGATTATAGGATTGATAAAAACACTAGCACACTGAATTTATTAACCATAACTAGAGTAGGAAGATGTGTTTCAGGCTGAGACATCGCACTTACATGGCACTTAGAATTTTTATGAACTAGATATTAACGCATTATTTTCCTCGCGGCCTGTTGCGAGAGCTCATTGGTCGTGTTGAAGAAATTACATTTTTAATGCTATGACAATAGGTTATGCATAAATTCATGTTTTGATTTCTAGAACCATAGTAGACTGAGTCTCATAAACCCAAGGTATATTTCCAAGTAGAATTTGAACCCATGATCCCTTGAAAAAATCCATGATTATCCAACGTTTCGTTTCGCTTTTGACCTGCTATATACCTTTTTATTACTGCTTTTATTTATTTTCGTGACAAAACCTCCAAACACCCTTTTTACTTGTCTAGATAACGTTAAAATCTGGTAGAAGTCAAAAAGTTTGTCATTTTCATGTAGATTCCATCCCTTAATATACTACTCTCACTATTTTGCACTTTTATTAAGTTCTAGGGGTAAAACTGGTACTCATCAAGCTTTTGGCGCTGTTTCAAAGGAGTTGAATTGTAACTTGAGATTACTTAATCTTATTTTCTTTTCTAGACTTTTGGTTCTATCGTGTCTTTTATTTTATTTCCGACAACTCTTTATATTCTTTCTTACCATAAATTTCAGGTGCATGACAACAAGAAGAACACTTTTTGAAACTGTGACACCTCTGAAATAGATTGATAGTCATGAGAGAGAACTCCAAAGGCTCATAAGACAACTTAGGATGAAAAATAAAACCGACCTCCTGGAAGACCAACAAAACCATGAAGCAATTCACAACAATGAACATGAGGCAGTTGGAGCGCAAACAAACCACCACTGTTCGATGATGAAGGTAATCCTTTTCTTCCTCATAATGTTGAAGATATTTTTTTACCTACTGAGCAAATCATAACGCAAAACATTTCGATACTCGAGTACCCCAGTCGGTGGTAACCAACACCAGAGGGATGAAGATGCGATTCATCCTGAGTTACATCCTCACATTCAACTAAGAAGGCAACCAAGAGCCCACACCATTGCTTAGTTTGATGCCCCATACCAGTATTTTGAGAATCGAGCAAATATTTAAGTTCTTATACATGATAGGAACGATGATGAGATTAAACCGTAAAGAATAAAATTGGTGAAGCATTAACAGTTACATGGTCTCTTTCAGAGTTCCCCAATGAGCACATATAATGTTTAGAGGAGATTTTCAGCACCACCATGACCAATCGGATTCCTGAAGACTACTTGAAATGTAAGGTCTTCCTTTTCCCTTCTTGAAAAAGTTCATCAAAGGTTAAAGTCTAAGAATGATGGATCTATTACTAGTTGGGAAGAACTAAAATATGCATTTCTGAATTATTTTTATATAAATTCTAGGTCGAACTTGTAATACCCTGTTTTCAAAATTGGGTCAACGGGCAGCAGAAAGTCAATTTGGGGCAGTTTGGTAATTTCCAGAAGATGAGGGCATTTTGGTACTTTTGTAAAAATGCGAGCCGGAAGTCGAGACGGGCCAAATATTTCTTTTTTTAAGTAAATAAAACATTTAGAAGACAAAGAATGGTGGAAACGGACATTAGACGAGTATTTCGGACTATCGGGAAAGGGAACCGATAGAACCGAGAAATCTTGTAAAATTCATAATGAGAGCTACGGGTGTCCAAATGGAGTGATTCAAATTTATAAATTCATCTAATATCATCAAGAGTCTGATTTTGTATCTTGGAGGATTTATGGAAGCAGCGGAGTTTTAAAATATTAAACTCGGAAAGGGCTAAACCAAAGCAACGGAATGAAACGGAAAGAACAAGTTCTAGAAGCTGATTGGTCCAATGATTTTTGATAAGAGTGAACCCCCAGAGGACATGTGTCTCCTCTCCCCATCGCCACCTCACTCTTTTTGGGTACAATGAACATTTATTCTTCATGCATGTAGGTGCATGCAAAACCTTCCATCCTATCACTCAAATCTTTCATTCATGAACTTACACTCTCACTCCCTAGACTCTCTCTAGCCTCTCTCTCGATCTCCCACCCCTCTCTCTCTCCAAACTCATCCCAAAACCCAGAAATCTTCAAGAAAACATTGAAGATATGAATGTGTTCTTGAATGTTCTTCATGACTTCCAATGCAAGTTATCTTTATAACTCCTAAACCAAGCCACTAATCCATCAACCTCTTGAACCATCATGATCACCATAATATTCTAATCAATCGCCTCCGGTCAGTCGCCCCTCAGCCGCCAGAGTTTTGCCGGAATCTCCTCAGACACTGCCACTAGCAAAGTTCCTCCGCCTCTCTCCTCTTCTTCAGCCGGTTCAAGCTTCTCCTCTCCTCTCAGAAGCTTCATCACACTCTAGGGATCATCTTCAGTCGCCTGAGACCTTTCTAGACCGTCGGAGAAGCTTCTTCCTCACCGGTCAATGCTGGAGCCACCGGGGTTAACTCCGGAAGTAGCCGCCGGAAAACCTTCTCCGCCGTCTCTTCTCAGCCGGTTTCATGGTGGGTTGGATTAGATGGTTCAGTGTGAATTGGAATCGGTTAAGGCTTTGTTTTGGTTTAGTTAAACCGGGTCAACTAATTGGTCAAACCGGTGCAACCGATTCAACGGTTGGATTTGGTCCGGTTGAGCTAAACCGTTCGATTGGAGATTGGTTCAGGTCGGTTTGGTTGGTTCAAGGATTTGGTAAACTGTTTCAAGAAATTCAATGGTCAACGCCCTCGGTC
This sequence comes from Orychophragmus violaceus, assembly GCA_030180135.1. Classification (NCBI taxonomy): domain Eukaryota; kingdom Viridiplantae; phylum Streptophyta; class Magnoliopsida; order Brassicales; family Brassicaceae; genus Orychophragmus; species Orychophragmus violaceus. Next base: position 17,650,106 of record CM058236.1, read on the forward strand.
AACAGTCAGAAAGTCAACGTCGGTCAACCCTCCGGTCAACACCGGAATCCAAACCGGTCAACGCTTGGTCGATGGCTGGTTCTTGATCGGTTCAGATCGGTTTGTTCGTGACTTGGTTCGGGATAGTTTGGCGAGGTTCGGGGTTCTGTTTCTCGGTCTCAGGATTCGCCGTCACTTCCGTCCATCTGTCTGCATTATCACTGTAATTTTACTAATCCTAAACCGACAGATCGAAGAGATTGTTAAGATATTTAGGAAGATAATTAAAAAGATTATGTAATGGTGAGCCGTCTACGGATTAGCAATCCGCTAATCCAAGGTAGCGGACTAAACGAGATTAAAAGATGTTAACGAACTAAAAGGATTGCTTAAGTGATTGTTTGTGTGTTGTTGCTTTGATGATGTGTGTTTGTGTGCAGGCATGTGTGTTAGACTACTCCGGTGTTGGGTCGGGTAGTCCTGGTGTGTGATACTTACCTCGTTCATGGGACCGGGTAAGTTCGTAGTTACCGATTCGGTATAGCACCGAATAGGGTTGGTGGTGGTGGTGTTGAATTAGGGCTTGCGGGATAGATCGGAGCTGTGTTTATCTCCTTAACGGTCTCGTATTATGTGTTAGAGTCCTAGTGAGTCTGCGTGCTTATATTACTTCACTAGGACTCTAAGGTGCGTTTGATCCCGCAATTCTAGTTTGAAAGCGTTCCAGTACTTCCGACCTGATTGGATCCTCGGGTAGTTGCTTGAACAGATCATGTGCCCAAGGGTGGTGATTCTGGTATGGTGTTAACCTACTTAGTGACGCCGGTAGGTGTGTGGTCCGGAGAATACGGGATCATGTCCTAGGGCCGGACTGCATGGAAACTTAGGTTACCATGGGGTAGCCTGAGCCACTGTGTATCGATGGACTGAGAACACTGTCCTAGGTCGTAGGACTTCGTGTTTACGTCTAGGAGTCGTGGGTAATTTTAGTTACCATGTCGGTAGCTAAGTATTCATGTGGAAATTACCGAGTTTGCATAGTGGGCCCAGTGGTGTTAAGTTCGTTGTTCGCGATAGATAGATCGAGTCTAATCGAGGACATGTGCCGCAGTGACTTCAATTTCCGTAGCCTTTCCTTTTGATAGAGAATGTTTGTATGTTGTGGGTTTATCACGTCATGGTGGCACGTGATAAACTGTCTCTTCTTTATGATTGTTATTTTGGGTTTTTGGGGCGGGATTATTAGTTAAAGGTTAGATTAGAAGCCGTTATTGGGAGCCGACTCGTTGGGTGATCTTAGATCGCTCATTAGACTCATTTTGTGTTTTTCAGGTTTAGCAGCGACGGACGTGGGATGTCCTCGGTGTAGCTTCGGGATCGCTTATGGGCTGGAGATTTTGATTCGATGTTTTGGTGATTGTATTTTGGTTCGGCGTTATGGCGCCTTTTTATTCTTTGATTGTGTGTAAATAGAATTAAATAGGCAAATTATTTTGTAAAAACCTAAATTACATAGAAATGAAATCGCTTCCCTGATATATTGGTTTAGTCCGAACCGACATAACTCGTGGAAGAAATTCAAGTTGAAAATTTTTGTATTGTGGAAGCGAGGTACACGGGGTCAAGGACGGTTTGGTGCGAGCCTTTGTCTTAAACCGGAATGTCTCTGGCATCGTTTTGTCGCGAACTTTTCTCATTTGACTTGCTCGGGTTCGACCGGTCATGTTCTTGTTTGATTGTTGACCGGTCAGCTCGACGGTCAGCGGATAACGGGAATGGGGCGTTACAGAACTTGTTGAAAAACAAGATTCGATGCTTTCATCAAGGTCCTGTTGAATCTTTCTATGAAGTATGGTAGCAGTTCAAATAATTTGAACGCGATTTTCCCCACTATGGATTCTCTGGTTCTAGTTTGTTAAACACTTTCTATAAAGGTTTACCACTTAAATACCAGTTTTCCGTCGACAATGCGAGTAAAGGTGATTTTACCATGAAAACAGTAGCTCAAGGACGTTCTCTCCCGCTAGTAATAGCAATAAATGTCCCGGCTTTGATTGAACAAATTGTTATGCTCGTTCTGAGTCAAAGAAAATTTATGAGCTCAAAACATGATGGCTCAGCTCCTAAGGACTCGAAACCGACCATAAAACTCGTGTGAAGCCACCAAGGCCGACCATCCCTACGAAGTCGATGAAGCCAAAACATTCCACCAAGAAGAAGAGGTTAAATATGTTGGAGCCCATGGTCCGAACCTGAACCGAAACTACATATATGGATTTAACAACAACTTCATGAACATGAACTATCTTTCCTATCACAACCATAGCGAAGAAAATCTACGAGATCAATTATGTCCTCCAAAACCTTTCCAAAACCGTTTCCATAAATAAACTTTCGAGGTAACTTTCAAAAGAGATTTCCTTATAAATCTCATTTGCACCTTTCAACGCGTAAACTTCTGCCCCACCAGCACTTCATGACGGCTCTAAAGAAGATAAACTCTTCAGAATGATGCAACAAATCCTCCCAGAGCAGGAGAAGATGTTCATGGAGTTCAATGCAAGAATATGCAACGTTTATAATGACTTGAATTTGAATTTTAAATCTCTCAATACCCATACCAAGAAGTTATACATGTAATTCTGTCAAACTGTTGATGCCATGAAGAGACAAACTGGAGTCCTACCTGGAAAAGTAGAAGACAAGCCTAAAGGGTATTGCAATATGATTTCAACTACAACTGCTAAAGAGGAAAGTCAATACCATTTCTGATAAAATTCTTGCTTTCAGTCTCCTTCCTGGAAGAACTTTTAAGAATGATAATGAATCTCGAGTTCCACCTTTTTAGGTACCGAAACGTGTTCAAAGACTCAAAAATCTCAAAGATTCTGGTTGTTTCACTTTTACTTGTTCGATCACTGGTGTCAAATTTAATGATTGTTCGTGTGGCTTTGGAGCCAATTTCAATTTTATGTCAAAAATATATTCTAAAAGGTTGGGAATTCAAACCTTAATCCACTCTACTATGAACTTAATATTTAGTGACTCGTCTCAGAAGAAAGCAGAATAAGTTATCAATGACCTCCAACTTCTCGTTGGTAATAAGGTAGTTCCGACTGACTTTCAAGTTCTTAAGTTGGATCATTATAATGAAATTCCGCCAATCATAAAACGCACATTTGTTGCCACTCTTGGTGATGTCATTGATCATGCAAATTATAATAATTTTCTTAAATGTTAACTAAAGGAAATTTGATCCAACTGATCCAAATGATGATCAAAACCCGAATGACATTTTTAACGTTAAACATTCTCGAAGGAAATCGAGAAATCAAAAGACAAGGTCGATATAGCAAAGATGAAGACCCCATGTTCCAGCCTATACCACTGGCCAAATCATTTTGTTGATCCAAATCATAGTTTCAGTGATGCTAAGTAATACTAGCAAGGAATGGATCAAATAAAATGGTTGATGCCACTATTCTTATTCTCCAGAACAAAAAGATTCTTAGAGATAAGATTCTTGTTGAAGGAATTGGTGAAAACTATCACAAGGATGAGAAAATTGTAGGAACAAAAGTTCCCGAAACATCCATTTCTCACGCCTAAGTCGTGTTAGATGTCGACTGAACAACAATAAATAAAAGCACTTGATGGGAGGCAACCAATTTAATTGTAGTTTTTATTTTTTTCTTTTATTAATTTAATGCTTTTAACCATTTTGTTTCTCTTAGTTTTCAGTATTAAAAAATATAAAAACAAACAATTAAAAAATAGAAAAAGAAGAACAGTAAGAAGATCTAGACAAAAGACAAGTTTCAACGGCCTCGATCAACCGGACTGGAGACTTGGATGTCCCATCCATCCCGACTATTTCGCATGACCAGAAACTCAGCTGCAACCAAGATCTCTCAGCCAGGTATAATATAAACTCTGCCGCGATGAAGCCACCTCAGCCCACGGCCAAACAATCTCATATTGTGACCATGCAACCCCGACCGCGGTAAGCTTGAGCCACAGCCGACCATCGATTTACCCCGACCGCGCGCCCTGAATTCGGCGATAAGTTATTACCGCCGCAGCTGCTCGCCCCGAACACGGTCCAAACCGCTTACCACCGCGCCACACGTCTTAGAGATGTAGCCAATCATCCTTCGCTTGTGGCTACATCCTGCATTTTCTTGAAACCCGTTTCTTACCCGAGTAAAAATCTTGAAGTGTGCAACGATCAAAAACCCGAACCATCACTGAGAATTAATCATGGGCTTTATCCATCAGAGGAAATTGCTTATGCACTCTCCATGACTAGACGACCATCATAGACGAGCCTGATGCTTCATTATGGCTCATTTTGGGCCAAGATGACTATGATCGCAGGTGATATAAGCCAAGCTTGCTCACCCATAAAGATGTACATCTAGTGCATCACCTTCTGGCGGATGCACTCTTTTCCATGACTGTTAATTTAGGTGTTAAAATTCCTCATCTTTTCATACCTCAACATGCTTTCATACCAGATTCAAGACCTGCTTTCCTTACCAGTGTCCTTGATAGTGTCCTTGTTAGGATACTGGTTGAGGTTAAGCGTGATGTCGTCTCTTCTACCTGCACAATCATATCTTCCACTTACAGAGGCATCATCAAATTTGTCTTACAAGCCGACGGAGTAAACCTTACCATAAAGATACCAATTCTCGATGTTTGGTATGACATACTACAATTATCAAAAGACATTACACATTCTATGGGCACAGGCAGACCCCATCAAATTTGGTTACAAGTTGTTCATAGACATTGGAGTTCGCAGTGTTATCTTGCTACTATCCCAAACACTTGTCCAATTTTTCTCATTTTTGCATATTTTGATGTTTAAACGTACAAAGACATAAAATAGCCAAAATACAAGAAAATTACATCTTGAAGCATAAAATCACATTAAAGTGACCTCGTGGCTGAGAGATACTTGAGATATCATGGTTTTTACCGGTTTTAGACCATGATATAAGTGTATTTTAGAGTCATTTGGTGTTTCTTTAGAGTCTTTTACAGGTGTTATTAGATATATGCACGTTTGGAGCGGAATTAGATTTATTGGAGCTTTTTGGAGCATTTTGGTGCTTTGACCCGAGAGATAGAGTTCATTGTCCAAAACAGAGTAATGCATCGATCGACACACATCGTGCATCGATCGACACACTAGCGAGATGGGCCTTTCCTCGGCGGTTAATGAAGAATGAAGATATTGCAATTGTGCCCAGAAGTTTCCAAGAATTACAAGGAAGCCCCAAGACATGATTAGCTTATATAATTAGGTTTTTACATCAGGTTTTTAGATACGCTTCCATACTTAGAGCATAGAGTTTTTAGAGCTTGGGGCTGATCTAATCATGTACTGCTTTCTGCTTTTTGGAGAAGATTTCGAACCCCTTTACTTCTTTATTCTCTTTTATGCAATCTATTAATTCATTGATTATGTTTTCATATTCTATGTCTGAGTAGATTCATAGTTAGGTTTAGGGATTCTCATTAAGGATTTTATGACTTTCTAGATTTAATTAATTCAGTTAAGGATTCACATCATAATTGTTCTTCGATCTAAATTGTGCTTAACACTAGTTTCTAACCTGATCACTTAGAATCTAGATCTTAGGTTGTTAAATTGACACGAAAGTATGGTTTAGAATCTGAACTATTTAGGTTGAGCAATTGAATTACTCGCAAAGAAATTTGGTTTAATTGAATTGTGAACATATCGAACTTAATCTTAAAGCTGGTTTAATCTGTTAGGAATTACAAAGACATTTGGATTTCTGCAATTAGGCTTAGAAAATTCTCACAACAAAAGTTGGTTAATTCTATATCTGTGTTTGAGTTCTAGAACTGTGCCTAATTTTGATCATGACTGAATTATTTGTCTGCTTGTCTGACTTCCTGAGAACTCCCTAGACTTAGCGCTTTTAGTTAATTGCCTACAAACTGATCTTGCTACTGATTTACTTTCTTGCATTGCTTTTAGTTTCTCATTACATTGCTTTCTCCTAGTTTTCACTTGACTGTTCTAAATCTATCGTTGCCCAGAGTCCTTGTGGATTCGATACCCTAAGTACTACAATCACATCACCGTGCACTTGCAGTTAGAATAGGGATAAAACTAGAACCTATCAATTTTTTGGCGCCGTTGCCGGGGACTCTTTGGAGTCTTCGATAGATTTGAACTTAGGATTTTTACTAGGATTTTTACTAGGATTTTTATTTTTTGTTTTAGTTACTAATTTTCTCTGTTTCTTCTCTGTCGCAGGTTTGACATTCGCATAGCATCGATCGTTGCATCTTTTGTGTCGATCGTTACTAAGCGACTGAGGTTGAGTCGATCGTTTCACTCTTAGCATCGATCGTTGCACTGCGATTACAGACGGTTTATGCAGATGCGTGATACCAGAAGTAATCTGAATACTAATCTCGTTAATCTCCAACTTGAAGAGCTTGCTAGACTAGAGAGGGCTAACAGCAAAGTTCAAAGAGCAAGGATGGTTCAAGAACGTGTGATTATAATGCCCGATGCTCAAGGTACCCTGAGGGACCGACAAAACAATCCGTACAATGCTGCTGGGCAACGGATTAATGCTGAAGGGAATGTTATCCCTGATCCTATCCCTGAGCCTAAACCGCGGCAAGCACAAGGCCAAGGACAAGGTCAAGATAGACAGATGGTTGTTCATGAGAGGACCTTAGCTGACTATAACCGTCCGGATGAGTTTCATGCTAACCGGTCAGCTCTTGTACCTCCTGGTTTTGAGAGGAATGATTTCGAGATCAAGACCATCTACTACTCCATTCTGAGGCAGAATGCCTTCCATGGTTTCCCTAATGAGCAGCCAATGGATCATATTGATGAGTTTGAGGACATAGTCACTGGGATGAAGTATGATGGAGTGAACTATGACTATCTGTTTCTCAAACTCTTCCCCTAATCTCTCGCTGGAGATGCTGCTGCCTGGCTGAAACAACTTCCACCTGGGAAGTTTACTACTTGGGATGCTATTAAGAGTGAGTTTCTGAGACACTTCTATGATGATGCTCTCTCTGATCAGTCGAGACAGGACATTCTCACTTTCACCCAAGGTCCTATAGAGCCTCTTAAGACTGCCTGGATGAGGTTTAAGAAGTACCAACGTGGCTGCCCGCATCATGGATTCACTGAGGTAACATTGTTGGGCATTTTCTTTAGAGGTATAGATCTCCCATACCAGAATGCGTTGGATAATTCCAGCAATGCAAATTTCAACACTAGGACTCCTGAGCAAGCTAAGAAACTGATAGACAACTTAGTAAGCAGTAATAGCTGCAAGACTACTGATAGGAGAAGGAAAGAGTCTGGTGGAAAGATAGATAACTTGGAGATAGCTGATATTAGGAGTAAGTTGGACACTGTCTGCAATCTTCTAGCTGGGAAGAAAGCTGTCCATTTTGCTCAAGAAGTGATCAATGCTGAAAAAGATGGTCAGGAAGAGGATGTGAACTACATCGGAGGATCTGGTTTCCAAGGAAACAGGTTTGGAGGACAGCAAGGTAATAGATTCGTCAGTGGACAGAAGAGTGCTTTCACAAGCAACCAAAACTCTTCTGGCTTTGGACAGAATGCTGGTTTCCAGAAGCCTTTTCAACAAGGTAATCAGAGGACTTATGGATCTTCCTCTTACCAAGTACCTCATGTTGCTAATGCTCATGAGAGCAAGATGGAGAGTATGATGGAGCAGCTGCTGGAAGGACAGACTAAGATTGCTGTAGACTGCAACAGGAAGTTAGATGCTGTTTATGAGGATCTCAATGGGAAGTTTGAGTCTCTAAGTACTCATGTGAAGCAATTGGACACTCAGGTGAGCCAAATTTCAAGCTCTATTAAGGGAAAGAGTGTCGTAGACACCCACATTAAAGCCTGGTCAGTGTACATTGATGATGGATCACACCAATGTGAAAGATTTGAGCTAAATACACCTGAACTGGTGGAAGAGGCTGAAAATTCTGAATTTGAGGAAAATCTCTTGGGTGGAATCTGTGAAAACTTATCTGCATCGATCGATGCACCTCTAGCGTCGATCGTTGCATGTAGTGGACAGACAGATTCACATGACTTTTATGGCATTGATGCAGAGGCAAATCAAGAGCTTAATCTTTTATTCCCTGGAGTGTCTGAGATAACTCAACAGGAGATTGATGAGGTCAGACAATTAGGAGAGATGGAAGAGAAGTTGGAAGAAATTCCACCATCTGATGATCCACCTTATCACCCTTGTGTGTATAGGTACTTGGAGAAGATGCTGCCAATGGACGAGATGCTGGAGGATTGGGTTATAGTGGTTCCTCAACAGATAAGTGATGTGCTATTAACTCGGGTTCCTAAGAAGCTACCTGGTCCTGGGATATTTGTGCTAAGTTGTTCTATTTTTTAGGATGGTTTCAAGCGCTCTCTGTGTGACTTAGGAGCTGCTGTAAGTCTCATGCCATACTCTGTGCAATAGAAGCTGGGGATGATGGATTTTTCACCCACTAGGACCACTCTTGACCTAGCTGATCAGTCAATAAGGATTCTGGAAGGAGTTCTTGAGGACGTCCCAGTAAGAGTTGGAAACTACTTGGTTCCGACAGACTTCTTGGTGCTTAAGTACGACAGTGAGCAGGATGATGCTTTGATTCTGGGAAGACCATTCTTAGCCACAGCTGGAGCAGTGATAGATGTGAGACATAGTCTTGTTGATCTCTATCTGGGAGATGATCCTCTGCACTTTGAGATGGATAAGCTGCGCAAGCCGCTGATTGATGGGCAAACCTTCAGGATTGAGGATGGATGTGGAGAGCAGATGAGTGAGACTTTGGTTTCAGATCCTGGAGATCATTTTACTCCCTCTTTTCTTGGACTAGCTCATAGTGAGACAGCTTATTCTCCGCCTTTGATGAGGAGACTTTCGCAGAGACAATCAAAGTCTCTGTTGAAACCTCCAGGAGCTTGATCTTGTTCGTCCAGTCAAGCTAATGACCTTAAACAAGCGCTGAGTGGGAGGCAACCCACTGTTAGGTTTTGGTGTTTTTCTTATTCATTTTTGGTGTTTTTGATAGGATTTTACGTTTGTTTTTGGTTTTGGTGAGTTTTTGTCTGCAGGTCTCGACAGAATCGCAATGCAACGATCGACACGGTCCTGTGTGTCGATCGCCACAACACGAAAATCACATTGCAGCGATCATTTCGGTCCTGAGAAATGATCGACACATGATGCAATCGCCTTGCAACGGTCGTCGCACTTATGTGTAACGATCGATGCATGAGCGACAGAGGTAAAAATCAGACAGAACTTAACACATCCATTAACATTTTACTTTCTTTTACCGAACCTTAGCTTGACACTATTGGGGACAGTGTGTTTCAAGTGTGGGGGAGGTGGTACTGACTATAATCTCTCTGTTTTCTTAGAGTCAAACCGTTTTTCAAAAAAAATTGTTTTATTGAGTCAAAACAAGTTTAAGTAAGAAACAGTGAATTTTTTAGAAGTTAACAACATCTTGCAGGAACTTAAGTAACCATTGGGATGAAGTTGCAGGAACTATCTATGACTATTAGAAAACCCAACACGGATCAACCTACTGAGGACACCCATATCAATTCAGGTATTCAGAGGATCCTTTACTAACTTCACCCTTAATTTGATTTAAATTTCTCACCTAAGGGCTTGGTATACCTTGAGTCGGATTCCTTTGGTAGTTCTGACACAGCTTGTAAACCTGTCCGAGTATGGTTCCCTTCTCCCCTTCCATAAAGTAAAAAAAAAAAATAAGAGTAATAAACTGAGGATGAGCTAGTAGCTCCGAAGTGGTCACGGGAGTAGTAGCAAACACTATTACCTCTTGTGCATTCATGGAATGTGTCCAAAGTACACCCCTTAACGCGAAGAGCACTGAAAAAAAAAAATGATACCCAATGGGGAAAAATCAGTATGCTAAGGAAGGGAAAAGAGAAGAAAAGGAACCAGAAAAAGATAGTATGGTGGTCTAGAGCTGACAAAGTAAGAATCCATGTGCCCTTTGATCGATAAACCTTAGGTGAGACCGCACTTAATAGCTTATAGAAGTCAGTAGGGTGAATTTAAATTGCTTGGATTGATTGTGGAGTTTACTTAGGACAGTTGCCAAGTGTGGGGGAAGTACATGTTGGTCTTGATGTCTTGCAGGTGATTCTTTCAGTGGTTTACTAAGGGGAATCTGAGTGTTGTTGCCTCTAGGATAAAAAGAGTTTCTAAAAGATTTCAAACCTCTTCACCATGTTTTAGTTCTTTGTTTTGCTTAAGGGCAAGCAAAGGCTAAGTGTGGGGGAGTTGATATATCATGGTTTTTACCGGTTTTAGACCATGATATAAGTGTGTTTTAGAGTCTTTTGGTGTTTCTTTAGAGTCTTTTACAGGTGTTATTAGATATATGCACGTTTGGAGCAGAATTGGAGTTATTGGAGCTTTTTGAAGCATTTTGGTGCTTTGACACGAGAGATAGAGTTCACTGTCCAAAACAGAGTAATGCATCGATCGACACACACCGTGCATCGATCGACACACTAGCGAGATGGGCCTTTCCTCGGCGGTTATGAAGAATGAAGATATTGCAATTGTGCCGAGAAGTTTCCAAGAATTACAAGGAAGCCCCAAGACGTGATTAGCTTATATAATTAGGTTTTTACATCAGTTTTTAGATACGCTTTCATACTTAGAGCATAGAGTTTTTAGAGCTTGGGGCTGATATAATCCTGTACTGCTTTCTGCTTTTTGGAGAAGATTTCGAACCCCTTTACTTCTTTATTCTCTTTTATGCAATCTATTAATTCATTGATTATGTTTTCATATTCTATGTCTGAGTAGATTCATAGTTAGGTTTAGGGATTCTCATTAAGGATTTTATGACTTGCTTGATTTAATTAATTCAGTTAAGGATTCACATCATAATTGTTCTTCGATCTAAATTGTGCTTAACACTAGTTTCTAACCTGATCACTTAGAATCTAGATCTTAGGTTGTTAAATTGACACGAAAGTGTTGTTTAGAATCTGAACTATTTAGGTTGAGAAATTGAATTACTCGCAAAGAAATTTGGTTTAATTGAATTGTGAACATATCGAACTTAATCTTAAAGCTGGTTTAATCTGTTAGGAATTACAAAGACATTTGGATTTCTGCAATTAGGCTTAGAAAATTCTCACAACGAAAGTTGGTTAATTCTATATATGTGTTTGAGTTCTAGAACTGTGCTTAATTTGATCCTGACTGAATGATTTGTCTGCTTTTCTGATTTCCTAAGAACTCCCTAGACTTAGCGCTTTTAGTTAATTGCCTACAAACTGATATTGCTACTGATTTACTTTCTTGCATTGCTTTTAGTTTCTCATTATATTGCTTTCTCCTAGTTTTCACTAGACTGTTCTAAATCTATCGTTGCCCAGAGTCCTTGTGGATTCGATAACCTAAGTACTACAATCACATCACTGTGCACTTGCAGTTAGAATAGGGATAAAACTAGAACCTATCAATACTGGGCGAGTAAAATCACTTATATCATTGACATTGGGCTAGATACTGGATCCATGGGCATTTAATTCTAAAATAGATGTCCATGTTTCAACCTTTTTGTTACGGAAATTCGACCTAGTCAATATTACGGGCTACAATCTGAATATCTGAACTACGAGGTGAGATATAAATTAAAAGTGAGGTCGAAATTGTTCTTTATTGATCTTAAGGCCGAAGCCGAGCTGTGAACAGGATGGTACGAGGTGGGAGTCTGTCTAATGACGTGCTCCCTAAAAATTGCTTGAGGTCGGAGCTTTATAGAAGTAGCTCGGCACTCTCGCAAGTTACAATGTCTCTCAAATGAATAGTGAAGGATCCTATTTGTAGTGCTTGTGCGCTGACTTCTCTTTGGGCTGTTGATTCCTTAGCGGGGTTGTCTTCGTGGGCCGACATGAAGTGTGATTGATTTAGCCAGATTTCCAATGGGCTTTGGATGGGTGCTAAACCCATATCCAACAATTAGTTCCCCCCCCAGTTCGTTGAGCTGCGGTGCTGAGTTCGGCGAATTTCTTCGAGTATTTTAGTCAGGCGGAAATCTTGTTGAGTCGTTCCGCGTTGGCTCGCGAGTGCTTTTCTCTTGGCGTCTCACGTGATTCCTAAGAGAACAAAAAGACGCGAACCGCTCATGTCGCGACTTTTATATTTGTGAAAACTGCTTCTTTCTTCTTACGAGGGTTTGTCTTTTCAAATTCCGTCTTCTCTACCAGGTAATCGTCTTTTTCTCACGGTCTTTGCTTTGCGCTCGTTTTTACTTTTTCCTGGTGATTGTACTTTGGTCGTCTCGCCTTTAGATTTGTTATTATGCGGGTAGATTCTAGTGAGCATTCTTCTACTGGTAGCGACGATTCCGGTTTTTCCGAGTCGTCCGGGGATTGTCCCGTTGAATCTAGGCCGATTGAGGTTGACAAAGAGTTTTTGATGTCTCGGTCTGGGCGAAAACCTCATTGATTTCGTGGAGGTCATGTCGCGATGGAATCGCCTGAGGATCGGACTCTCGCTGACGCGGAGGAAGCGAAATCCTGGTGATGGTGATGGGGCGAGTCGCCGGCGAGGTGGTGTCGGAGTTGCTATCCAGGGGTACTGTGTGGCTGTTATTGATCATTGTTCTCAAGCGACTTCCTCAAAGGGAGGAAAAGGGAGATTGAAGGAGGAGATGGACGTGAAGTATGTTGTTCCTAGGGCGATTCGTTCATCGGTCTGGGACCTTTTACGTGCGGTTCAGGCCTGGTCGTCATCCTAAGGTTGTATTCAGTCCTCTGGACATGACTTTCAATTGGCAAGATAGTTATTTCTTCGCTCGTGTTAACAGTGCGCTGACGTTTGATTTGAGCAAGGTTTGCAGATCGGCCTGGAACTATAATCATGGTAGTTTTCTTTGTTTTGAACTTGTTTACTGGTATAGTTTGCGTCATGGCTTTTTTTCTTGCAGTTCGCTCCTCTTCAGGTCGTTGGACTGCAGGATTTTCCGTTGACTTGGATAAGTTGAGGACTTGGATAAGTTGAGGATTTTCCGTTGACTTGGATAAGTTGGATTTTAAGGTAAGTTGACTTGGTCGAAGGACGAAGAGGCCAAGAGCATGTTTGATCAGAGAGTGCAGAGTTGCTTGAGAAAGGTTGATTCGGGTATGTGTCCTCTTCTCCTCCCCCCTTTTTTTTGATGGCTAGGAAGGTCTTTAATGCTGACATTGTCGCTCTGTTGTGTCAGCGTTTCTGGAGAAGGATCCTTTTGTTGAGATTGAACCGTCTTCTCCTCGGCTGCCCAAGAAGAGGCGAAGGACGTCTGAGGGGCCCGTAGAAGCGATAAATTTGCCGGTGATTGCCCTTGACGACGTCTCTGATGCCTGCGAAGATGGAACTAGTCGATTGTAGGAGACACCGGAGGATGCCACGAGTCAGGTCGTTTTTCCTGTCGGGGCCTTTAGCACGGAGAGGCGGGGGTCGGATCCTGAGGGTGGTGGTGAGCGTTCTGGGGAACTTCGACCCCCCTCTCCTTCTGTTCGAGCTGTCGGCCCGACGACTGGGTCAGATGACGCTGAGCTTGGTTCAAGCGAGCCATCCTGGTCGTATGTTCACAAAGGGAAGGCTCCTTTGATAAATGATAGGCTGTCGTGTACAAATCTTCTCCAGAGGCTCGCGGCTGGTCCGTTTAAGAATCTTATGCATGTTTCGGCTATGCACAAGCCTCATCTTAAGGAGGAGTTGAGTCACCACCTTGTTATGGTGTGCGTCATCCTGAATCAACTTCAGGATTCGTATGAATCCAAGAGGCGACAGGCCAAGTCGACGGAGAGTGTCCTTAGGGAACAGGTTGATGCACTGCGACGCTCTGCTCGTGAGTTGAAGCGGGTTCGTAAGGAGCTTAACGAGGCGAAGGGGGCTTCTGTTGATCTGTCTTTGGAGAAGAAGAAAGCCGCGGACTTAGAGAAGCGGTTGGCCGAGCTTGAAGATGAGAAACATAGTCTTTTGTCCGAGGTCAGTTCTCTTAGGTCAAAAGTTGATTCCCTCGTTGCTGAGCGCAACGGGCTTCGGGAATCCTTTGGTGAGCGCCTACACTCTGAGCGGGAGACCGCGTATAAGAAAGCTTGTGAGCGTTTGGAAAAGCTGAGGGCGGAGAGGGAACAGGGGGATCGCTATATTCCCATGCTCTTGGAGTTCAACCAGGCGGCCAGTATCCTTAGCGTGTATCGTCTGCCTGCGGATGGTGGTGTCCCAGTTCCTCCTGCGTTGATTTCTAAGCTCGAAGTGGATAAGTCTCGCTTGGAGCGGGAAGTCAACGAGTTGCGACCTGGCCCTTTGGATTCTGATATGTTTTGTATGTCGCCAATGCGAGGTTCGTCAGGTGGCGTTGTGGACAGAGGAAGGGCGTATGTGGCGTCTCTAACTGCGGAAGACGGGGTAGCTTCTGGCGTACCCGAGCTCCCGACGTGACTTTCTTGCTATGATAGTCAGCTCGCTTGTCTTTCTCTTCTATTTCTCCTTTTTTTTGAACCTTTGTACGAACAGCGTCTGCATTCGTAGTTGTATATGTATGCTTTGCTTGCTTCCTATCCTTTCCCCCCTTTTTATTTTGATGTTTCCGTTTGGTGAATTCGGCGTTGGGTTTCTGTTCGTTGGTGCGAGCTTGCTCTGCTTCGTTTTGTGCTCGCGAGAAGTTGTTCGGACGTTTTTGGTAGACGTGTCGCTTTGGTTTTCGAGGCGTGGTCCACGCGTCATTACTGCTCTTTTAAGGAGTTATTTTGCGTGTTTATGGGAAAGTGGACCGCCATTTCGCATTGAAGGCGTGCATTGGTAACTGACGCGTTGTTTTGAATGCGTTGTTGTGGCACTCGTTGCCCTTGGTGGCTATAAATACTCCTTCTTCTTCTCCGATTTTTCATATTTTATTGTTCTTTACTTTTCTTCTTTTTCTTACTGAGCGTGGTTAGCTTTTTCCCTCTGGTTTGATTGTAGTGTTGGGTCCCAGTGTGTCGTGGCAGCAAGGCCGCTCTGCCAATGGGTTTCTCGTCTGTGCTCATTGTTTGCCGGCTCCGGCCGCCGGAGTTTCTGTTTTTCTCTTTGCCGAGCGGGCTCGTATTTTTTCTGCGAAATGGGGGCTTGTCGACATGTAAAAATGTACTGATAGCCATCCCTGTTTGTCGCTTTTGCGAACTTAAGGGCGACGCGCAGCTCCTCCGGTTGGGTGGATCTGATGCGTCACTGATTTTAGTAACGTGCCAGAGGCTGTCCTGTCTTGAACTTGTCTCTTTTGACATAAGCGTGTTGTTTGCTCGTTGAGACGTGTTTTTTTTTTTGCTTGCCTTTTTGCTGAATCTTCCCTGTTTTTCTTTTGTTTCGCAGGGCAGCGGGCTCGATATCAAGCTGGCTCATTTTCCTCTGTATAAGGGGATGAATCCTTTGGGGAGAGCGGTTGATGTCAGAGTGGCCAGGGGAACCGTGGGTTCTGGCTTTGGGATCCGGCTATCCATTTTTGTGTGTTGAGGTTGGCTTGCCTAAGCTCTCTTACCACACGATGATCCTCCTCGGTTCGGTTTCGTCGTTGTTCACTGCTGGGCCTTTGCCTTTGATGTCGTGGCGGGAACAGACGACGAAATCGTCTTTCAAGAAAGGAGATCGGCTCCTTGTTGGATGAAATCGGGCTCAGCACACGAGCTCCCGTCCGGAAGAAATCGTCTTTCAAGAAATTAGATTTGTTTTGTAGTTCGTTGTTTGTTTGTTGCTTTTTTTTTGTACGTTTCCTTATAACTTTGACGAGAATGAAGTAAGAGAAAGAAGAAATTTATTATTGCCTCCTTCCTCGTTTCTTTTTTTTTGCGAGTCGTTTCTCGGCTTTGGGCGAGATCAAATTTTAGGTGCGAGTTTGTGCCCGGATTATCCTGTCTTTGATTTTCTCGGATCGAAACAAAGCTCGCCCGTTTACTGTCTTTGCACAAAAAAGGCTGCACCTTACATAGGTTGCCTACGTACTCTCCGAGGAGAGATCAAGCCAAGTGTAGTTCTTTCTTTTACATACTTTGAGCCGCAGCTCGATTACTTGTATATATATGATTGGACGGAGTTTAAGAGTGTTACTTGCGGGCGTGATTCTTGTCTTAGTTTATTCGAGGTGCGGGTCTTGCTAGTGTTCTTCTGGATGCGAGGTAGTGGTCGTCTGCTCGGATATGTGGCACGATGTTTGTCTTACTTTGCGCTCCACTATGAAGCAGTATCTTGAGATTTTCTGGCTGCCGCGGATCGTGAAGATTCCTCTCGGGGTTGGTAATTTTATGCATTGGTGGTACGTTGAAGGTACTGCTCTCATGGCGTGTATACAAGGGTTCCCAAGATCACGTTGTAGATCGTGGGACGGTCTATGACGACGAACTTGACGAATTTGGTCATGCGTCTAACGTGTACCGGTAGCTTGATCGTCCCAATCATCGTGGTCGTGTCTCTGGCGAATCCGGTGAGGGGTTTCTCTGAACGCTTCATTCTGTAGTCGCGGAGCTCCATCCTTTGCAGGGTTTCTTCGAATATGAGGTCGACAGAGCTTCTGGTATCGATCAAGACTTTGGTGACTTCACAATCGCTAATCTGATGTTCGACGATGAGCAGGTCGTTGTGTGGCTTTTCGAGGCCCTCTTCGTCCTCCGAGGTAAAGGTAATCTCGGCGCCTGGTTTCAGTTCTTCGGGGACATTTCTGTTCCATTGTTGGCGTGCGTCAGCTTTTTGACTGTAGGCCGTTATTGATCGTACTGAATCGTTACAAGTGGGAAGTCCTCCCATGATCATGTTGATCCGCTTCCTAGGTGTTGGTGTGTCCTCTTCTTCGTCATCATGGGCTCGCTTTGGTAGTTCTGTGTAGATGTCACTCTGTTCTATTTTCTGTTGGCTCATTTGCCTCGTTTTTTCCTCCTGGACTAGCTTGAACCGTTCTCCCTCATTCTTTGGTTGTCGTGGCGTTTCTCGACTTCTGGGGGTTGTCCCTGGGGCGTTGCGGTTTGTTATGTTCGTCACTCCTTTTTGATATTCGCCAAACAGGAGGCTTTGGAGATGTCGACATTCTGCGGTGTTGTGCCCGGAGCGCTGATGAAAGTTGCAGAAGGTCTTTTTCTGATCGTCGGATCGTACATACTTGTACCATGGTCGACCTTGCTGGTGGTTCATCTGATTGCGTCCTGGCTGTTGGAACGTTTGTTGGCTTGTCTGCTGCTGCTCGCCGACGTAGCACGCTGCGGCTTTCTTTCCTTTGTCGTCAGGATTATCAAGGGTCACGTCTTTGACCTTCTTGTTTGAGGCGAATTTCTTGGCGAGCAGATCCTTTTCTTCTTCTGTCTCAACGAAAATGGCCGCTCGGTGGAGGGCGTCCTCGAGGGTCTGCGGCTTGTTTATGGCTAGCTCGTCGCAAAACGGTGATTCGTACCAAAGCCCGTTTCGTAATGCTGGGAGCCCCTCGTTATTCGTTACAGTGATCTTTGAGACGATGACTTTGAACCTGTCGATGTAGAATCTGATGGGTTCTTTTGGCCCTTGGCTTACGGCCCAGAGGTCGGCGCTCGAGGCTCCCTCCTGGATGAACATGGAATAATGCTTCAAGAAGGTAGTCGTCAACTGATGGTAACTATCGATGGAATGCGCTTCCAGCCGCGAGAACCAGTTGAGGGCGGCGCCGCTCAGATTTTTGATGAACAATTGGCAGAAGCCGGCGTCGCGTTCTTCTGGCGAGAACTGAGTTCGCCCCATTGCAATACTAAAGGCCGTCATCTACTGTCGCGGATCCGAGCTACCATCATAGGTTGGTAACTTGATCTTCCCAAGGTGTTTGACTGGTGTCCATGTTATCTTACTCGTGAATGGTGTGTTCTGGGTCTCCTTCAAGACCCGATCTATTTCAGGGGCTGAGCTAGTCGCTTTGTGAACTTTCGATGTCATGTGATCCAATTGGATCTTGAGTGATTCGAGTTCACTGTTCCTGCTAACCCCGGCCTGACTTTGGGTGAATCTGGTTGGCGGCGGTCCCAAGTGGATGGTTGGTCGCCTGCTTGACTTGGTATTTAGGGGCGGTGTTTCCCCGAATAGGACCCTTTGAAGCCGCGGAGTGGGATTTCCAGTTGCTTGAGATGTTTGAAACCCGGTAGTTTGCAAGTAGTTGATTTGTTCCCTGCACGTGTCTTGATTGCTCGTGAGCACGTCGATGCGGGCGTTGTTGTCTCTGGTCAGTTCGTCGACATGTGCTGTAATGACCTTACCAAGAGCTAAGTGCGACCAAAAAGTCAACCATCAAGAAAACGTGGGAGAAACTATGGTAAATGTCCTTGGGAAGAATATGCATTATTTTGGTCGAGACAAAAATCAGAACGGACATGCATTTTTGAAGACGGTTCACAAGCACCTCCGAGAAAACCGATGTGGACGGCCAACGAAGTTAAAATTCCAAAACGACCAAGGGCTAATTCAAGACTCAAGATAGACCATGTTATGGTATTCGGTCCCAAGAAAATTCAGTTGGTTCAACGACGATCTACCAAAACGGCCTTAAATCAGTCCGTACGGCCCAATTACGGGAATCGGTAAGGACCGATGTGTGGAATAATGCTCTAGCAGATCAGCCACGTGAGTCTCATTATTTTAGGAAGAAAACCAGCTCACTTTCTAACAAGTCTTGAGCAGGAAGGATGTTTAGTTATTCCTCACCAAAAAACGCTCGTTATTTTTCTACAAAAACGAAGCAGCTGAAATGTTTCGCTCTTATTGGACCAAACTTCTTATGATCCGACCAGCAGATGAATGCCCACTTCTGATTGGCCAAACTCCTCAGATCAGGTGGAGAATTTTCAAGCTCCCATTGGACCACGAACCACCTGGCCATACCTTGGATTAAGCACTCCATTCTCATTGGTCGAATTTTTATCGGTTTAAGAGAAGAAAAAAAGGCGCTTTCCCATTGGACCAACCAAAACACAAACCAAAGTTGGAGGAGAGTGTCTCAATACCATTGTCTGATCTTACCAAAGACCAAGGATGGTAAAGGAATGTTCAACTCCCATTGGTTAACAGCAAAAGGACGAATATCGGGTCGGAACGGAAATTGTCAACATAGTTTGGTACGCTCGGGATTAAACACCAGTACGGACGCAAGCGGGACGGATTTCATAAATATAATCACAAGTCAAGACTAGTCTAGCAAAACGTCCTTGGATTGGATAAATGCCGGAAAATAAGATTCAACGGTGCGACGGCCAAAACGGTACAATTACCCGATTGACCGAAATGCAACTATTCTTGTTGGAAACAATGCTGGTGCCACGACTTCATTGGACACCTGAGAGGATAAGGAGATAAGAATGAAGGCTCAGTATACCTACAGACCTAAGGGTAGGTTTCGTCCTCATTACCCTTCATTCCGGCGAATCGCGCAGCGAACGAATAAGATCAACCACCAGAAAATAATCAGGCCACAATACCCACGACCTAAACTTCAGGCCTATAGCCTAGATTTCAGAGGATAAGGTGAAGGGATAAGCTCCAGCATAACCCAAATGGTGCGGTGAAATCTCGTGCTTACCATATCCGCTCGAACCGAGAAGATAAAGGCAAAAGCTTCTGGACCAATCAAATGAAACCACCAAGACCTACGACCTAAATGGATAAGATAAGGCTTCTGAGCACACCTAGGAAGCTAGAACGCAGGTCTAGAGTGTAGGCCTGGTGCACCTCTTATTCCGACGAATTAGACGGAAACATGCAAAACCGATGACATCGGACGATATAAGAGAGAAGCTGGCTCATTTTGCCTATAAATACCACGGTCCTGGCCTCATTTCTACTCATCCACCACTCTTAGATTCACAGTAAACACTAGGAAAAGAAAGGTTAAAAAAAAGAAAGAAGAGAAAGAAAGTAGGTCGGTAATAGGGGCAAATACCCGATAAGCGAGAAAGGTCGGTAAGCGTAAGATTTGTAGTTTCCTTTCAAGTTTAATTTCTTTTATGACCTAGACTAAACTAGGTTTTGTCCTTAGTCTCTCAGTGCAGATCGTGCAAGAAGACACAAAGACGGACCTAGCCCGAGTAGTGAAAAGTGAGTTCCCGGTAGCATATGTGCTAACGGTTTTCTTGCAGGTCGTGGTCAAGGATTGAAACACATGAAGTTTTTATCCTTGTATCACTTTTATTATCATGCATTCATGTGATTGAGGTTGTGATAAGTACGAGGTCGGATTGTGATCCACTCGGAAATGATTATGTGATAAGTACAGGAACGGATCATGGGATCGTCCCGGAAATTGTGTTGTGTTATTCGGAGGTGTGGGAGATCCGGAAGATATCTGATATGGAGGTGTGGGAGATCCAGAAATGTGGCGGTTCGATGCTTCCTTTGACTCCTCACACTAGCGAAGGACCGTCTAGGTGGGAAGACTCGGATAGACGGGCTTGCAGCCTGGGGCCGAATTCTATCCGACGGGATTGTAAGGGTAACCGTGCGATGGTACCCGCCGAGAAGAAAAAAAACATATGTCTCGATTGTTGGTGATGTTCTAGGCTCATGTGCCTTTGTGGCTCTGACTTTGATGTTCACGAGGAAAGGAAGATCGAATGCGCAGGGCGTGCGAGGCCCAGGGGCGTGCGAGGCCCGTGTGTGTGTGTGTGTGTGTCGTTATCATAAAATCACCATTTATTTTCCTGCATACTATGTTTTGATTGATTTATGAGTGTTGCATTCATGCATTTTTGGGTTTTGGGGTGGGAAAATAAACTGTTGTATAGAGGGCCTGGACTCACTGGGTAATGCTAGATTACTCATCCCTTCCTTATTTTACTGGTAACCCTAGTAAGAGTGAAGTAGGACGTGACAGACGTGAAGTTCCAGGAGTTGCTTTTCGGTATGCTTTTGTAAACGCAATACTTTTGTAAGATCTCATGTATGGTTTTGGCTATGTACTGTTTGACTCGTAAGGAATTCCGCTTGTAATATTTTAAGATGTAAGGACTTTGTAAGATTTTACATATAAAAGGCTTTTGAGTGTGTAAAACTCTTGTATCCCTCCCTGATATTAGCTAGTCCAAGCTAACACAACTCTTGCCTGGAATACGGATTGGCAAGCCTTAGGCTCTTGGCGAGAGGGTCGGATATCGAAAATGGACCGGCCAAGACTATGGGAACGGCTAGACCGTTGACGGTATTCGGCAACTGTGGCATCTTTGGTTCACCTGGTTATGGATCGAACCGAGGGTGTTACATGTGCCATCAAAGTTCTTATGAGAGAGGGTACGTCCTGGTCCTGATCGTCTGAATGCACTTCGTCTCGGCGTGTGTCGGCTACCCTGGTTTGATCAGTCCAGGCATTAGCTGGTGAAATTGGTGATTCCAAGCTCGGGGCAAGTGGGCTTCGGGTTTGCTCGGGCGACTTCGGATTATCGTCTGTTAGCAGAGGTCCTGTCATCTCGGCTTCGTCTTAGAGCGTAAAGAAGTTTATCGATCCCCAAAGACGGCGCCAATTGTTCTTACGGAAATTCGACCTAGTCAATATTATGGGATGCGATCTGAATATCTGAATTATGAGGTGAGATATAAATTAAAAGTGAGGTCAAAACTGTTCTTTATAGATCTTAAGGCCAAAGCCGAGCTGTGAACAGGATGGTACGAGGTGGGAGTCCGTCTAATGACGTGCTCCCTATAGATTGCTTGAGGTCGGAGCTTTATAGAAGTAGCTCGGCACTCTCGCAAGTTACAATGTGTCTCAAATTAAGAGTGAAGGTCCTATTTATAGTGCTTGTGTGTTGACTTCTCTTTGGGTTGTTGACTCCTTAGCGGGCTTGTCTTCGTGGGCCGACATGAAGTGTGATTGATTTAGCAATATTTCCAATGGGCTTTGGATGAGTGCTAAACCCATATCCAACAGTTAGTCCCCCCCCCCCAGTTCGTCGAGCTGCGGTGCTGAGTTCGGCGAATTTCTTCGAGTATTTTAGTCAGGCGGAAATCTTGTTGAGTCGTTCCGCGTTGGCTCGCGAGTGCTTTTCTCTTGGCGTCTTCCGTGATTCCTAAGAGAACGAAAAGACGCGAACCGCTCGTGTCGCGACTTTTATATTTGTGAAAACTGCTTCTTTATTCTTACGAGGCTTTGTCTTTTCAGATTCCGTCTTCTCTACCAGGTAATCGTCTTTTTCTCACGGTCTTTGCTTTGTGCTCGTTTTTACTTTTTCCTGGTGATTGTAGTTTGGTCGTCTCGCCTCTAGATTTGTTATTATGCGGGTAAATTCTAGTGAGCATTCTTCTACCGGTAGCGACGATTCCGGTTTTTTTGAGTCGCCGGGGGATAGTCATGTTGAATCTAAGCCGATTGAGGTTGACGAATAGTTGTTGATGTCTCGGTCTGGGCGAAAACCTTATCGATTTCGTGCCGGTCATGTCGCGACGGAATCGCCTGAGGATCGGACTCTCGCTGACGCGGAGGAGCGAAATCCTTGTGATGGTGATGGGGCGAGTCGCCGGCGAGGTGGTGTCGGAGTTGCTATCCAGGGGGACTGTGTGGCTGTTCTTGATCATTGTTCTCAAGCGAGTTCCTCAAGGGGAGGAAGAGGGAGATTGAAGGGGGTAATGGACGTGGAGTCTGTTGTTCCTAGGGCGATTCGTTCATCGGTTTGTGAGCAGCCTGCCCTTGATGATCTATGTCGGTGGTGCTCTCGTGTTCCCGGTTTTGAGCTTCGGTTGCCGGCCTTGTGCAAGAGACCCTGGGATGTTCCCCCTGGTTGGGCTTGTCTATACGAGTGCTGGTTCACTGAATGCTACTTGCTTTTTCCCCTTCCTAGAATTTTGATTGAGTATTGCGAGGCTAGGGAGATGGCACTTTCTCAGCTTTGAGGAGTTGACCTCGATTTCTGTTAACCAAGGGACGTCCAGCACATTTTATGTGTGGTTCAGGCCTGGTCGTCATCTGAAGGTTGTATTCGATCCCCCGGACAGGACTTCCGATTGGCAAGATAGTTATTTCTTCGCCCGTGTTAACAGTGCGCTGACTTTGATTTGAGCAGGGTTTTCAGATCGGCCTGGAACTATAATCCTAGTAGTTTTCTCTGTTTTGAACTAGTTTACTGGTATCGTTTGCGTCATGGATTTTTTTTTTTTTTTTGAAGTTCGCTCCTCTTCAGGTCGTTGGACTGCAGGATTTTCCGTTGACTTGGATAAGTTGAGGGCTCACGGTGGTATATATTGGCCTTCGTCGAAGGAGGAAGAGGCCAAGAGCCTGTTTGATCAGAGAGTGCGGAGTTGCTTAAGAAAGGTTGATTCGGGTATGTGTCCTCTTCTCCTCCCCCCCCCTTTTTTTTGATGGTTAGGAAGGTCTTTAATGCTGACATTGTCGCTCCGTTGTGTCAGCGTTTCTGGAGATGGATCCTTTTGTTGAGAGTGAACCGTCGTCTCCTCGGCTTCCCAGGAAGAGGCGAAGGACGTCTGAAAATGTCTTGATAGCCGTCCTTGTTTGTCGCTTTTGCGAACTTAAGGGCGACGCGCAGTTCCTCCGGTTGGGTGGATCTGATGCGTTTGATAAGTCATTTGTTTACTAGAGATCAAACTAATACATTGCTCCTCTAACCATAAAGTGATATGTTTCCCGCTCTATTTTGTAAATGTTCATTACTAAAATATCCATACATCGCATAAAGAGGTAAGACAACAAAAGATTTCCCTAACGAAGTCTCCTTCCTGGAATATCAAGGCTGCACAAACTTCCATTTAATAAACTTTATATTGGACATAAGTAATGACCAGGTAATACATTGTAGTTGAAATCTCATCTTCTTTAGAAAAGTTTCGATACATGTCCATTCCACACAATCTCACTCATATCTGTTTTTATTGCTATAAATTTATCTTTACAAGACGGGTTCGTTCTTGGTTCGTGAAACATCTTGTTGACAATCAATATATATTTTATTCCTGATTAACCGCCCAGACACCAACGCTTATTGTGTTTTCAAAACTCTTAAGCCATTGATACACTACATTTAAAATGATTTTTTATAATACATTATATAAACTAATTAGTCTCAATCCCGTCATTTAGCATGCCATTCCGATTTAAGAATCAAAAAAAATATTTGATGTTTTAATTTTTGAGTCAAAGTTCCTTGTCCCCATTTCACTACTCTTATTAAGTAGACATCTACTATATATTATTTGCGAAGTCGAATTATTGAAATCGCTTAGGTGGATGATTCTTGGCCAATCAAAACTATGATGTCATTGATGACATGACATTAATGAAATGTTTTGATTGGTCGAGAGTTTTTTCCACCGTAAAAATAATTCAAAATTCATTTTGGAAAGTTTTGATTTAAAAAATAAAAAATTCGACATTTAATCAAATTTAATAATTTAATGTGGTTTCCTAAACTTTTGATTTGTAATCTTAACTTCTTCCATAAATTTTAGATTACAATTTATATTTATTTCATATTGTATTTCCTTATTTTTCAAATTGAAAATAAATTCCAACCTAAAATTTAGCAACTAATAACTATCGCCAATAATGAGCAATTTTGAAATACAAAATATCTTATAGAATATTCTAATCTTCCAATAAAAGATTTCATAAATTAGTCCAACCCTAAATTATTTGATCCTTATAAATAGAGCATTTGCCATGCTCATAGAACATCCACATATCTAGACATGTCTTTAGTTTGAAGTTAATATGGTTCTAATTTTGTTTTTTTGTTTTTGATGAATTTCCAGCTATGTTTCATACCAAGTCAGAAGATATGTATATATTTCTTATAATTAACAAGGTTCTAATTTTGTATTATGTTTTTGATGAATTTGCAACTATGATTCATACCAAGCCAAACAATAGAGGTATATATTTCTAACAATTAAAATGTGTCTAATTTTGTTTTGTGTTTTTGATTAATTTGCAGCTATGTTTCATATGAAGCCAAATGATAAGTATTTATTTTCTTATAATTAACATGGTTCCAATTTTGTTTTGTGTTTTTGATGAATTTTAGCTATGATTCATACCAAGCCAAACAATAGGTATATATTTCTAACGATTAAATTGTGTCTAATTTTGTTATGTTCTTTGATTAATTTGTAGCTATGTTTCATATCAAGTCAAACGATAGGCATCTATTTTATTACAATTAACATGGTTCCAAATTTGTTTTAATGTTTTAATGGACCTGTAGCTATGTTTCATACTAATCCAATAGATATGTATCTATTTATTTTTTACTGTGTTATTTAGGTGAAAGACATTCAGAAGATAGCTACTCATCGAGCAGTGTTGATGAAAACTCACTCACAAAGAAGATTAAGCATAAAGTCAAGAAAGGATACAAGAAAATGATATTATTTACAATATTTTTCTGTATGTTTTTCTGAGTTCACCATTTCTATACCGTTATTATTGCATTACGATATCACTTTGTAGTAATTATACATAGATTTTCCTATTTAATCGCTTACTTATTCTTCTCAATAGAACAAATGTTTGTGTATACAATTTCGAAGGTAAATTATCCAGCATTAGCCATTCTCTTTTTCTGGTCAGCGAGGTATATTCTTCAAACAATGTCATTTTTTAACAAAACTCATCACTCAAACCCTCTTTCTAATGATCAAAAACGTTTTCACAAGTCCACTATACAATGTCATTAAGATATACCGGAGTATTCGTGTTTAAATATTGAGGATATCTAATATATATTGGAGAGTTAAACAATATGTTGGTTTAATATTTGTGAATGACCCGCTTTCCCCCATTAAAAAAATTTTGTCACTCATTGATTTCTTTATTTTTTAAATATTAAATAACACCCTATCTAAAAATACATAACTACTAACAATCGATACTAATAAGCAAATTTTATTTTGGCAAATACGACGCAATTGTGAATATTCCAATTTAGTTGAAACACAATATTCTTTTGTTAATATTCATATCAGAAAGATTATTTATAAGGAAAAAAACAAAAATACATCGAATTCAATTAAATGATATTTCCTAAAAATTATTAGGTAATCTTAACGTGTTCCCTAAATTATAGATTACAAATAATATTTTGTCCCCCATTGATTTCCTTATTTTTCAAATACTAAATAACACCCTACCTAAAATGACTTAACTAATAACAATCGATACTAATAAACAAATTTTAGCCAATACGGCGTAATCGTATATAGCAAATTTCTATTATGTAACCGAAAATCTTTTAATATAGAATATTCCAGTTTAGTTGAAACACAATATTCTTTATATTAATATTGTGCGATGATCCGTTAGGTCTCCGAACTACTATATATATTCTTCAGTATTTAACCTATTTATCATGCACTTTTAAACTATATCGAGATTTTATAGAATGACAGAATTAGTTGAGACCAATAAGAACCTCCTCGCAGACTGCGTTCGACTTATGTTTTGCTGGAAAACATAGACACAAGCCTCGAAACCGAGAAGATCTAGGTTATGGTATTAGCACAATGGACTTTGATTAACTCTAAGTCTGGAAACGTGATAGAAATGATTTGGTCTAACATAAATGTACATTTTTATTATGTTTTGGTTTATGTTCGGTTCTATATTGTTCATTCGTATACTTATAAAGATCTTTTCACTTTCTTCAGGGAACAAGAGTTCAAGCGTCATGTGAGGAGTCCTTATTCAGCAAAAATAAAGCATGTCTTCAGATAGGTAAAAATGTTATGGATAATGCTTTTTCTTCCAAGGAGTATGTTGGCGACTTCCGTCCAAGTGATCTTACTTACAAGTTATCAATCACCCGTACTACAAGAACAAAACCATTGGAAGATTTTGAGATTGAGAATCACGATAAGTATTGTTATACTATTTTTCAAATTCTCGAGGGATCTCTTGATAAAAGATTTTAATTAGTAAGATGCTATTTTTAATATACTTATTGTTCCTTATATTATACTTTTCAATAAATATTTGTTAATTGTTGTTTCACCAATATAAGATGTTATGGGAGTCATTGTCCACATGGCTGCTATTGAAGATGTCAAGACTAAGAGAATGTCTGGAAACAGCACCAAGCTTGAATTATACCTGAAAGATAATGGGTTAGAATATTAATTGTTATAAATCCAAAATAAATAAATAACTTTGTATGATTTTTTATCGTCTATTTGAATGCAGAGATAATGCATTGCCTTGCACCTTGTGGGGAGATTATGCCAAACAAGTGATTGACCATACTTCCACCAATAGCTCATCTCCTGTCATGGTTATTATCCGGTTTCCATGGATCAAAGAATATGGAGGTAATTACTCGGCTAATTGTAATGTATAATCTGTTGTGTATAACATTAATGGTTTAATTTAAATTAGATTTTGACCCGTGCTTATAAAGCGCGGGTTTATTTTTCTTTACAAATTGTAACTTTTTATTTATTTTGTTAATAGTAAAATAGATTTTTAATTATACAATTTAATCTTGATTATAATTATTTAATCCGTATTTTAAAAATTAAATTAATAATTTAGATTTTTTAAAATGAATTGTGTGTTATTTGGAAGGAGATATATTGTAAAGATAAAGACATTAAAATAACGATTTTGGATTATAAGTTTTAATCTGTGTTGTAGCATAAAATCATGGTTTGGATATATTTATACATATATATATATATATTATGTGGTTTTAAAAATCAGATCCATATTTTAATAGTTATAGGAATAGTAATTTATTTTGTTATAAATAATTTAAAATTAAGATGATTTAAAATGAACGGAATGACGGATAGTATTTAATAACTGAAATAATATTTGTTAATCTCAATGAAAAATGAATCATTAGAGGCGGAAACACATTATATAAACTAGGAATTGGACCCCCGCGCACGCGCGGAGGTGATGTTTTTTTTGAATTTCTTCATTTTTTGTATGTCGTGTTGATACTTTGAATTTTGCTAAACTATTACGTAAATATCATAATTCAAAAATAAGTTCGTTCAGGCGAAAGAACCACATGCATACGTGGAAAATATTTTATCATATAATGTTCAATAATTACATATTAATGCTTATATTTACCACATAAAACTTGTGGCGGCTGATGCGGTTTGGAGAAATGTAAACTTGAATAACAATAGCATGAGGTGGTGTGAAATGTTGTTAATAATATGTGCTTTGTAAATCAAATTATCATGATATGTAAGAGAGAAGGATACATGGGTGTCACTGAGGAGGAGTTCGAGGCCCATGAAGAGGTAAATTTGTTTGGGGTTACGTGCCTCTCATAAGTGTACAATCCTAAACACCAAAGCTTCCTTGTTCAACCCTGATTCGATGTCGGTGAAGGATATGCTGCATGGTGCGACTGAGGTGTAACTGTTGATAGCCATATCTTACATTTGGGGTCATGTGCATATAGGGCTGGAGACAGTTGCATGGGTTGAGAAATTATGGAGTAATCTAAGTGTAGGTTGAAACAGCTTTTCGGTTAAGGGTAAGAATATCAATTCATCTGCAGGAGTAGTGGTGAGAGATTAGAAACGGTTGCGCGGGTGAAGAAGTTGGATGGACGGGCTGGAGAAGAAGTTCTTGGGGACGGCAATCAAGAAATTATATTTTACCTCCTCTATTAGGATGCCCTAATATTTTAATTTGAGGAGCTTAAAGGGTGCGTTTGACTTGATTATGGATTGCATTAGTTTCAACTGTTGCGTTTAAGAGATCATTTACATGAGCTATTCCTTGTGTTTAACTGCAGGGTTTGTAAATGTTCTGATTGGCTACTCTATGGTGGGCTTTTTATTGCCTACGTGTCATCGCCTAAAGCACAAAAAATCAGTAATGCGCAGATTGTATATACATGATGGGTAATTAGCGTATTGTATATTTATGATGGGTAATGCACATATTTTATATTCGAATTTATTGTTATTATAATATTTTAATTACTTTTCCAATATTTTTTTGAATTGTTTGGTATGACCAATTTTTTTGTAGTCTTGTTGTATGAGGATTTAATTAACTTTTAATTATATATAAGTAGTTTAGTTTATGGTTCACTAATTTTATTCTAAACTAAGTATTTTAAAAGTAAATGTGGTATATTTTTTTGTGTGTAGATATTTGATTTTTGTGTGTTTTGTTTGTATAATTGTTGTGAACGTATTTATATTTTAAATTGTTTTATATTTCTAAATCTTCTTATTACTTCATTTGAAACTATAATCTTTGTGTATTTATATTTAGTAATATAATATATTTTTTAACCTTTTCCCAAAAAAATTATTAACTGTTTTATTTATAGTTATTTATAATTTTTATATACAATTTAAATATTTTATACTTTTTAGTCTATTGGTTTTTATTTTTTATTTTTTATTTAAGAGTTTTTTATTTTGTGTTTATCGTTATTTCATTTATAACTATATTCTTTGTGTGTTTTTATTGAATAATATAATTTTTTTTTACTTTTTCATATTTTAGCCGAGAAATTTTAGACTATGTTATTTTTATCTATTTTAATTTTTCCTTATAAAAATAATTACACATTTAATGTTTTTTGTGACACATTCGTACATAATATTCCTTTGGAATATAGCTTGAGTAATTTTTATGTTGTTGTTTTGTATTTCTGAGTATTGTTTTTATTAAG
The DNA here is from genome assembly GCA_030180135.1 of Orychophragmus violaceus. NCBI lineage: Eukaryota > Viridiplantae > Streptophyta > Magnoliopsida > Brassicales > Brassicaceae > Orychophragmus > Orychophragmus violaceus. Next base: position 17,679,792 of record CM058236.1, read on the forward strand.
ATTGTATGTATTTTTCTTCAATAATATAATATTGTTTCTTTTATTTTTGTTTTCACCCTTTTGTCAAAAAACTTAGAACTAATTTATTTAGTTTTTTTTATAAATTCTTATATAATAAATAAATATTTTGATTTTTTTTTTGGTATATTCATACTTGACATTTCTATTTTATGTAGCTTAAGTAAATATTGGTTTTGTTATATGGACTTGGTTGTATTTTTGGGGAAAACATTTTTGTTTGAACCATTTTGTAATTTTTTGTTTGTCTAGAAAAAAGAGGACCATGGATAACAGAAATATCAATGGTTAGTTTGAAGAGACCGTAGTCTATTCTATGTTTATTTCATGTCTTCTTGATTTGTCTGAGCCAGCTATATCCGTTTATATAGATTAAAAAAAAAAACTATATCTGTTTATATGATGTGTATCACAATTTGTGGTGTGGCTTACATATTTATTTAAATGTAAATAATATGGCTTGGTGTATTTGTTGGTACATTAATCAAGTGTTGTAGTTATTAATAATCTAAAGTAGATTCAAATTATGTGTAGAAAAACCACAGGCTAGTAATCGATTTATATGAGTTACAACTTCACGCGAATATACGTCTCCTCATTTCCGGTTTTCCTTTTAAGGACATTCTCTTGTTTTTTGTAAATTTGTCTTAACCACGTTTTGATCAGTTAATCTCAAGAGTCAGTGGATCTATTAGTTGCAATAGTGTTCTCTGCGGTATTCAACTCCCCTGTTATTTTACAAGTTTGCAATGATATAGACCAATGGAGACGATGACCCTAATAGTAAACATTTCGTCCTTTACTCCCATATAGACTAATGATCCAAAGACTGGTTATCTTGGGAGCCCACCATAATACAGAAATAGCAACGCAAACAAAAATTAGGGAAATGAAACCGTTACATAGATGAAGAGTTGGAAAATAACACAAAACTTAGGGAGGACGATGTCTTCAAATTGTGTGATACTCACGACCATTTTTACCATTCTTCACTACATCATTGTTTGGCATATCTTTTGACTTGTCCTTCATTACTTGTGCTGAGTTTGATGTGTCGCCTTTGCGTGGACCCGAATGTGGGTCCTCCAGAGGTGGTAAGTCGCCTTCCACGTACGTTGAATGTTTAGAATGATGAGATATGTTTAGTTCACAAAATAGTTGAAATTGTATGAGTGTGTGATTTGTTATAATATAAACAAACTATACTATTTACCTCATCAATCCCATCTTCCATGGGCAGTGGAGTCATCTCAGAAACAGCAAATCCCATCTTAGCTGAAATATAAACTGCCTTCTTGAAATAGCTCTCAGACATGGAGGCAGCTGCGTCTCCGTTCCCTGCAGCCCTGTTATTGTGTTGGTTGGAAACGGTGGTAATAGGGAAACATGATATGATAAAGGGGTAGGACATCAACTTTTAAAATTAACAGAAATGCTAGTGTTAATGATCAAAACCAAACCAAACCCATGTTATAGTTTACAATTAGTAAACACAATCGAGAAAGGCGTGTGAATGATAAATAGAAATGTATAAAATGTGTCGATTGGAAACAACGGTAAGAGGGGAACAGACTATGACAGAAGGTATCGGCGTTAAGTTTAAACAGTGAGCAAATTGCAAATTGGTATGACTGTTGATGATTCGTAGATGCTAAATATGAGTGTATGAATTCACACATGTGAAAGAACAGAGCCGTGAATGCAATTTGTGACGATATTGTTATGGTTGTTAATGATTCTTAAATGCTAAGTATGAGTGTATGAATGCTCATACGTGTAAAACAGAGAGCATGTGATAACAGAAAGCTATGAGTACAATTTATTGTGATAGAACAAAGGTAACATGTGGCGAGAAGCAGAAGTATTGACGCGTCCATTAGGAGGCGGACGACGACACGTTGGGATGATGTTGGATCGGTTACATTGTCACCCTCGACAAATCTAATTTGCCCCACAACATCTGTAGGGTATAAGGTTGTAAAGATAGTTGGTGTTAGTTTTTAAATAGTGGGATGTCAAGAGGCTGTTTGTATGATATCGCGAGGTGTGCCTGGTAACTGCAGGTTAGTGTTAGCGAGTGATTGATGTTTTTTTGACCTCCCGAAATATGAATTTCTCACGCCCGATAGTAGCTACCAGATTCTGTGCTAGGAGCAACGTGGTTGTAAGGAGAAACCGAATGAGCAATGGGTCGTCTGTGAGTCTGTACATAGTTGGTGATCGTGATACTTCAAATGAGGCTACAATGAAGATTGAACCTTCTGGCAGCGTTTGACGGTATTGGCCAGCTAGGCTAGCAGGTATGAAGCATTGGATGACATCGTCCTATAGAAAGAAAGGTGTTAGTAAACATATGAGATACGACCAGCTACTTAAGCAGTGTACGCTTTCTAAAAACAGATTAATGTGGCAGTATGAGAAAAACAGGGAGAGAGCAAGAGCGATAACCTTTTCGTCGAGGAGGATGATTATGCCCAGATTCCACCTTATTTCTTGATGTTTTTCGCATCCCAGAACCTGAGGATTCGGCTGACGACCTGTTGTTGGGAGCATCCAAGCTGGAGATCACCCAAAGTTGAGTGGTCTAAAGAAGCAAGAATTGAGACGACATCAATTTGTGAATTCTCTAGAGATGGGATTGTTAGGGAGAGATAACAATAAGCAAAGTCAGATTCTGATGTGCAAAGGGGCGGAGGCAATTACCTGTTCGTGCTTGGGCCGTATTTATAGATGTCGATTAGTGAGACGGTTGAAGTGACGAACCGATTTTGGGAATGGCGTTTCAGATTTGAATGCATATCAACAGAGGGTATTGATTTCATGGAGGTTGATCGTGGGGGAATGATGGAAGAGAATGGTAACAGCTGTTCATGCATCTTCCAAATCGACAATGAAGAACGTTAGGGTTTGTTAATGAGGAATCGAGAACGATATGTCAAATGTGTGGTGTGAAACGAATCCAGTGGAGAAGCGTGGAGTTTGTTGGGCTTGTTTTGGGCCTATTTTTTTATTTGGCGAGAAGAGTATTCCTGCACATTATTAACAAAATTCTGGACTTAAATTCCTTACATGAAAGGCCCAGTTAAGGAAACTCGACAAAAACCTAAAAAAATAGAAACGGAGCCACGTAGATATTTACTCTTGATGACGTGGCGCGCTGTAAGAAGAGTAAAAAAGTGTGCCATTATATATATGATATGGCTGTTTTAATTAAATTATTATTTATTGCCCTCACATTAAAATTTAACTTTGATATAATCCTTAATTTTATACTAAAAATATCTTCTATAATAGTTTATATAATCTCAATAACATAATGTGAATATCTAATAAATTAAGAATTGCTTTTAATAATTTGGTATGATAATAAATTTTAAGTATTTTTATTTAAAAATTTTAAGTCTCAACATTGATATTAACTTTATTTATTTTATGGATCTCTTTTTATATGATTTATAGTAGTAAAAAAATTAAAATTAAAATATGCCAAATTTAGTTAGTTTCAGGCCAAAATCTATAGTCATAGGCCCAAAATATTAACTCTAACTTTGTTATATGGAATTCTCATTACATTCAAATTTTTTTCACTATATACGATTTTCATAGGCCATGGCCCAAGAAAAAAATAGAATGATTTTGATATTCGGCCTATTTTTTAAATCCATTATAGCCCAATTAAGAAATCAGACAAAATATTCTAGGGTTTCAACATTTTTTCATTTTCTGCCGACAAAAAAAAAATGTTCTTCCCTGTCTTTCCATAAACGATTTCAATTCTTACCAAGATCTATTCGACCACAACCAATTTTCAGACAAATCTCAGGTAAAAATCAGTCATTTCATGTTTGATTTTTGTTTGTATAAGATTTGTTCGATTCGGCAACTACAAAATTATATCTTTCACCTGATCGTCAGACATATTATATAGATCTATAAATTTATTGTTGCATTTTGATATATTCATCTATGAGTACTCCTTTGCGATTATATCTTTACTGTGACTTATGAAACCCTTTTACCAAAATCTTTAATCTTCGATCTGTAGAATCATGTTCTAAAAAATCATGATTATTTTTTTAAACGTTCTTTTCAATCATCGATGATTTAATCATTGTTGTAGTTATAGTAGCAGAATTGTAATTCAAAGTTTTCTTGTTGGTTGGCATTCCTTTGCAATATAATTTCGTAGTATCTCATTTTTTTGTTAGAATGTAAACTACAAAATTATATACATCTTTATATATTCTCGATTTGTTTTGATATATTTCAGGGCAAATATATATATTGCAATCATTTGAACCATGTATAAAATTTGCTAATATTTTAATTTGCTTAGGGACCTCTTATGCTTACCTCTGGTACGGAGACTGATTCAGATGCATCAATGGCCCTAGCATTTACACCATCAACAACAAAAAGATCAGAAGATTGCATCTCTTTAAGCAGAAAATCCACTTGTTACAAAAAAGATTAAGCAGGAAGACAAGGAAAGCTTAAAAAGAAGGATATTTTAGACTTTTGTTTTGTATCTTCTTTTGTGTTACAATTTTTTTAATATTATTTTCGTATTATGAAAACAGTTTGGATTTTCTAATTGAAGTATCCCTTTATTCGTTTAATTTTGCTTCCAATTTATAATTATAACAAATCTTAGCAAATTATCCTCAATAATAACAATTTCTGTACGCAATGGTATAGTTTATATCTACTATCAACTATTAATTACGAATATATATATATATATATATATATATATATATATATATATATATATATATATATATATATTTTGATAACAAAAGATTCTCTAGATATCTTTAAATAAAGTTAACAAAATTTATAGATTCATACATAACAGAAAATAGTAATTTGTTATATTTATAGTCAGTTTAAAATATATGGCATCTTCCATAATGAAGATTTGAATATTATGTTTCAGAGGATAAATATATTCTCCACAACTTAGAGTTAGGTATTTTGCGCTGTCAAATCTGTAACATCTACCCTTGATTAAAATTGAACAACTCCCCTTTCAATTATTCATCTCTTCACAATCTCATTCTTATTATGAGTGTTTATTCTTTAATAAGATTGTTCGAAGACTTCAACAATATACTTGGAGAGTATCAATATATATTGTTCACTTTTATAAGTTCACAATTTTATGTAATTATTTGACTTTCTTAATCAGAATCAGAACGGCCACTTTTTATTTCATATGAAAAAGTTGTTCCTTTCTGATAAAGAAAATCAAATAAGTTCATAAAATTGTGATCTTATTAAAAGGTCAAATGTAGATATGAGAAATACAGTGTTGGGTTTATATAGATACCTTGATGGTTATCAGAAGTCCTAATATTGTCAAGGCTTATTGTTATTCTTAACTTGGTTGGGTTTATCCATAATATAATCATATTTTGAAACTTTGGCAAGGCTTAATATGAAAAGGTTTACCTATTATGATAAAAAGATCATATAAGTTCATAAACTTACGAAATTATCTAATTTCAAATCTAAATATAAGAAAATTTAGTTGGGTTTATCGAATAATAATATTTAAATTCTTCCTTATTGTCATGGCTTAGTGTGAATAAAACCAAATTTATGTGAGCTTAGACAAAAAAATATTATTAGCGGTTGTGGCTCAATTAGTTTTTTCTAAATCAATGGTTGTGACTTATAATTATTACATCTTTTAGTTCTTCACACCTTTTACTCACCAATTTGGAAACTATTTAATTTTAAAACCCTAGACGCATCATTTTCTTACAGCTTACTGAGAGATAAATAAAACTTCTTTCCAAACTTTTTTTCTGCAAAAATTTCTCCGATTCTAAACTATGGCTCCACAAAATTTCAGAAAAAAATGTCTCAAATCAACAACTTCATTCCATGATTTTGGGACCTAAAAGTGCTTGTGTGTTAAGTCAATCGAACCAAAAATCCAAATGCTTTTGGTTGATGAGGAGGTAATATTTCTTTTAGTCTTTAATCTGTTTTGCTTATTGGGTTATTGCATGTTTTATTAAGTTATTCATTTATTATTTAGGGTATGAAAATAGAGGCCACAGTTCCTGCCTCTTTTATTGAGAAATTTCGTTACTCAACATAGTGTGAGGGTCATTTATGCAATTTGAATCAATTCCGGATTTATTTGATGGGAGAGTCTTTGATGAATACCCTATAGGTAACTTTTAGTAGATACATTTGTTTCTTTTATCGCATTATATTAATCATGTTATTTGCATTTGTGGTAGACATTATATTTTTAACCAAAAAGATTAAGGTATACAACTCTTAATGATTTTATTTTCTCCATTATAGATGTCCTTGGTGTTGTTACACGTGTTGGAAACCTTGAACCTTGTTGGACAGGACCAAAGCTGCAGTTTACAATTCGCGACCTAAGATTACTTAAACAAATGCCTATAATCTTCCTCACATATGTTTTGTTGTTTGTCTCTAATAAAAATCTTGAAATCATTAATTTTTCTAGCCTCTGGAGTTTTGAGTGTTTAATATTCGGGGAAGATGCTAAGGAACTAATCAAAAGGTTTTGGAAGGATGATGATAGACATCTCTTTGTGATTCTCCGTTGCATCTACATAAAGCACGTAATAGGTATGCTTAGAAATTCAATTTTCTGTCTTTTTTAAGAATGATTTCATTGTCTATTACATGTTTGTGTTTAGGATTGATGAGACTTTTGTTTTCTATATTGTTTACAATGTTAATTTTGTTTGTGTATAAAATTTATTTAAATAAGTATAGCTTGGCTCAAAGAAGAAGAAGGTATGTCAACGATTATGTACGATCAAACCAACAATTCTGACTTTAATGGATTTTCCAACATGTTTTTGTCATAACCCTAATGCAACTCATTATGTAATATACTGTATATGTTTTCCAGAATTCATACATTGTTTTCTATTTTGTATCTTTCCAAATCTCGTACCTGACCAATATCATGAAGAAAAGATCGTTTCCTGGTTCAAGCTCTTCTAAATTATGTACCTGTTTTAGAAGACCTTACTAAACTAATTTGTTTTTTGGATTAAATGATCTGTTGAACGTCTTTATGTTTCTTTTAAAACATATTTATCGTTAATGTTTACAACCCTTATATCCAATATCATAAGCTCTTTTTAATTTATATATCATATATAATCTCATCTAAAACAATTTGTTTAATGTAAAATTCAAATATCAAAATAATTAGATCTCCATACCAATAGAGGTTTTAGGTGGAAGTTTACTATGACAAATTGTAAAAAAAATTAAAACAAAAACAAAATATGACTTACTTAATTGGACCCGATCATAATGTCTAAACTTATTTTAAAAACTATTAACTAATATATAAAAATCCATTAAGCCATTGAGTTAAGCCCAAATTACTATGACCCACTTTAAGATAGTTGCTGATACATCTCTCCAATCCGAAATCAGCCATTCGCTAGAATCAGGGAACAATTAGAAAGTAAATGGCGATCTAGAAGAAAAATTGTTAACTAAGGTATAACATACTTAGAAGATTAGGAGAAAATCATTTACTTTCAACAACTCCGGAAACAAAGTAATCTACTATTTCATGTATATTTCTATCAATCTAAGGTTAGAAATCGTTATTTTGAGATAAAAGATTGTCAATGAACAATGGTGTTTCGTAAATCTTCTTGATGTAAATTTCTATTTGTAATCATTTATTTTTATTATCAGTACCAACTTCGAATTTCTAATTAGACTTTAGGGTTTAGTCAATTTCTCCGAGATTCTCTATTTTTAGATCCTATATTCAACTTTAGAAAGTCTAATTACGATTGTTTTGGGTTTATGCATGTAACGATTTTGGATTTATATGAAGATATATTCTCCTTGGAAAAAAATATCGGAAGATGGCAAACGCTCTATTTTTTAAGCCTCTTATTCTGGACGAATGTTATGATAGTGTGGTAAGTAATATTAGTTCTTTCTCTCGATTTGGTTATTTTAATAATTTGTTTCTTCTTAGAATATTTTTATTCTCTGGGTTGCAATATATTCCAGAAAAGTTCTTCCAAAAATATATACTTGGAAAAACGGATGTTAAAGTCGGTAAACTCACGTCTAATATTTCTAAACGAAAGTTTCCTATCAGACGGATTGGTGATAGGCTTACTAAAGGCTGGAGGCGTTTCTTTGTGGCACATTAATTAAAAAAATATGACCTTTTGATTTTTTAGTACCGTGGATGTTCCGATTTTCATATGGTACATGCCTTCGGATCAACTTGTTGTGAGATCGAATATGAAATTTTCACAACTGAAAATGGAAAGCAAGCACGAGTAAGTGTTTTATTTTTTATTTGCGAGATAATTTGTTCTGTCTTTTGTAATTATTTGACTAATATTTGACTGTTTTCTAAAGGAACCGAGGATAAGTTCGTTACCTTAAACGTCACGTCCGAAAACATCAAACGAAACAGAATTGTAAGTTGTTTATTTGTATTTTGATTTCAAAATATTGTTACATGATCGATACATGATCAAATTATGATTTTGCAGTATCTTCAAAGTCATTTGTAGATAGTAACGACTTAGAGACTGTTGCAAACAAGACCATATCTATGGTCAATGATGTTGGAGGGAAGTGGTCTGTTGAACTTGTTGTCCATTGTGATAGTAACAGGCGACATTGACGTTTGAGTGGCGGCTTAAGAGAATTTTTGGTGGCAAACAATGTCAACGCCAACCAAAAGATTATTCTTCAACTGTTTTGGGAAAACACCACTACTCTTGTCCTCAAACTCTCCTTGAAGAATCATGTTTAACAATCTAAAACTTATGTTTGATATCTGTTTTATATTGGGACAAAAAATCTCTTTAATATTTTTCTTTATACTATATCCTAACAACAAATGAGATATTATTGTCATTAAAATAGAAGATATTATACTAACTAAGATCTTCTGATTTCAAAACTGTATTATTTTGGGTATAATATATGTGGCCGATATTGGTTACAAAAATTCTAAAAAAAAATAATTATCTCTAAGAAACCCTAATATCATAGTACTATATATATTTTGATACCGTATTTTCATTAGTTTCATTTCTATCTCGGGTTGCTAATGGAAGCTATAGGTATTTTTGAGAAATCTTTGGCATCTTTATTTTTTATATTCTATACATCCGGACGATTTGTTTAAAAAATTATACTCTTTTCATTAACAAATCTAAATTTCTTTCAACTTCATCCAGACGTTCAATTGATTCTATGGAAATTTTACCTATTGCTCTTCCTTCTCCACAAATTGTTTTCGACGAAGATGTCGGTTTGGAATTTAAAAAAAAAAAGAATATAAATTTCGGGCATGGGTGAAATGCAATAAAGTTAATCTTCAAGCAAGAGGTCTTCTATATTCACAAATAACAACGAAATTTGTTTGGGATAAAAAAATCCTTCAATGGAAACCCCACATACACGGTAAACCGCATTTATGTCGTTTACCAGTATAAGCAGAAGAAATTGGAGAACTATATTATTTAGGGCGTCTATTGGATGTAATAAGGGGACCATGTGCCTATTTGGATCTAAGGGCGATTAATAATGTTGTTTATGACACATTCCGAGATGAATGATTTGCCCTTCAAAATATTGAAATGCCCTAATTTATGTTTAATTATTTTAATCATCTATTTAGGTGTTTATTTCAAAATAATGATTGTGTTTCTTTTCAATAATAGAGAATTCATGTTTCTTGATTTTTATTTTTATTCTAAGTTTCACTTTTTATAAAATCACGCTTCAATTATAATTGAAAAGAGTTTCAAATATTCAACTAGATATTATTCTCCTAAATTAACCTAAACAATCCTCCAAAAAAGAATTCACCTCGCACAACCAGTAAGAAATTAGGAACAAATGGAGATTAACCAGAAAAGTAATAATATATTCTACCCATTAACTTAAATATTCTAATCCCTATAACTATTCAAATTTGTAAAGTAACTAATACTAATACAAATTAGCAAATAACATAAAATTTTGCATATAAGAACAACATAACAACTAAGATATTCTCATCAAGATTTCCCGCCAAAATTTCAGTGAAATCTGAAAATTATAACTCCGGGAGCTCGATGGGTAATTCTTCACAACGTAACACATGCGTTTTCCTATAACGAAAAATCTTTAAGGGAATAGGGTTTTTCTGAAATCGTTCACACAAGGCACACACTACAAGAAAACATCGGTTTTACGACTGGAACTTGCGATTATACTTGTAGTCGTAACATTTGGCGACTTTTAGGGGACAATATTGCTACTATTTTCCGATATCAGATATATGGACGTGTATTAGTCGCTAATATGGCGACTATTTTTGGTCATCGATTTACGGCAATTTAGTCGTCGATTTAAGACTGATTAACGACAATTTTCGAGACCGGAAACAATAGTCGCTGGCTAGTCGGCGATATGGAGACTATTTTTGCGTCCGATAAGAAGAGTCGTAGAAAAATCGCGAATGGGTAAGTGCATGGGCGACTAATTCGCTACTTTGTGTATAGTAGTAACCAAGTCGTTTATTTATCGCTATAGTTACGACTAATTTTTAAACCATTATTCGTGTCGCAAAGTAGTCGAGTATGGGTCGTATCATATAGTATTTTTGAATTTAGTAATAACAATATGAGATGGTTATATTTTATTTGTTTGTGGTAGGTCTACCGGTTTCATGCGCATGCATTTATGACAATTAATGGGAGTGGCAATTATGTCTACATAGTCGAAATTCAGCCATTTCTCCGTTTTCATTTGTAGAAACACAAAGAATTTGAAAATCTAGTTACCTGGAGGGAGGATACAATAATTATAGCAACCATCGGGAGTAGATGTATAATAGGTTCAATGATGCCACAGACAATTTCTCAACAGCCTTCACAACGGGGGTGGCACAATTTATGGAAATTACCAGAAACCAGCCTTTAGCGCTGAGCAATGGCGGTAAGTTTAGTTTTGCGTTTAATGATTTTACTTGATGATTTATTTAGATATTGCACTATTCTTCCTAAACATATCTACCAAAACCCTAAGGAAAGAAGATGTTGCCATGCTAAAAGAAAATATAGCTATGGGGCTTTGCAATCTCGAAAAAATCTTCCCACCGTCGTTCTTTGATGTGATGGAACATTACCCGTGCATCTTCCAGATGAAGCTGCTTTGGATGGTCTGGTGCAGTATGGGTGGATGTATCCTTTTGAATGATACACATATCACGTGAATAAAAAAAATAAAAACAAAGCCCGAATCGGAGGATCGATTGTAGCTCAATGTGTGAATGAAGAAATTTCATATGTGACCGCTAATTATATTACACCTCCAAAAGTTTTAGACCCCGCACAAGATGTCGGCAAAATTCATTTCACCTACAGGTACGATGATGTTCCGATCATGTTCCAGCAAGCAGGACGAATCAGCGGAAGCATGGCACGAACATGGTTAATTGATGAAGATTACAATATACTTCAGACATTTTTGCTTCTCAACTGTGAATGGTTTGAACCATATGAAAGGTATGTTATATAGTAATTTATTTATATTTAATTTTATATATATATATATATATTACTTGTTTAGGGTTTAAGGTTAATTGGTTTAGAGTTTAGGTTAGTATTTAGGGTTTAGGGTTTAGGGTTTAGAGTTAAGAGTTTAGGGTTTAGAATTTAAGGTTTAGGGTTTAAGGTTTATGATTTAGGGTTTAATGTTTACGGTTCATAATTTAGGGTTTAGAATTAAGGGTATAGGGTTTAGGGTTTAAGATTTATACTTAATTATAAATAATACATAAATTATCTCTACGCAGGATGTTTGAAGAATATATAAGGCGGATCCATCCAAACATTACTTCAAACTCAATGACGAGAGGGAAAGATGAAAAATTTGCAACATGGTGCAGAGACTATGTAAGTACTAGCATTTATATTCATCTTCATTATATATGTGTATATGTCATAAACTAACTTTGAAATATATTTACAGATTAATACTGGTAGCACGTCATTTGAGTTTTCAATGTGGGTACTTGAATTTGTACAAGGTTTGAAGCATCAAATCAAGTCATGGCCTATGTATTATTTAAGGGGATACCATTACCATACACAAAACCATGGGCAAAACCAAAAGACGATGAATTATGGTGTTTCTGTTCAAGGAACTGCTGACACCGAGTATTTTGGTATGATTGATGAGATATTCATGATAGAGTATAACGGTGCGGTTTTCCTAAAAGACATGGTTTTCAAATGTCAATGGTTCAACACCACTTGAGGAATACGAAGACATCCATCATGTATAGTTGATGTTTGCCCAAAGATGCATTATGATAAGTACGATCCATTCATCTTACCAGAGCAATGTGATCAAGTGTGTTACATTCCTTATCCTCGAGTACGACCAACCAGAGAATAATGGTGGGCTACAATGAAGGTTATGCCGAGAGGATTTTGTGAAACTCAAGAAGTTTCTCAGTTTGCAATACAAAGCGACATGGCGGAGCATGTTATACCAACAACTGATATTGTACGAGTCGAAGCACATGCAATCTAGGATGCTTCAGAGTATGATCCAACACCGATGATCAATCCAAATGACGAATTTGTGTCTGAAGATGATATAAATGATCATTATAGTGAATATTCGGATTCAGACTCATGTGAAGACTAGTAATATTGTAACATCTTAAGATTTAATGAATAATATTTCAAATTTCAACTCATGATCAAATGTATTTATATATATATATATATACAAAATAATAATAAAAATATATATATATATAGAAAATTTAATCATATATTCAAGGTTATACAAGATTAAATTTAATTTTTTATTCAATTGTAAATGTTTTTAAATATATATATATATATATCAAATGTATAAGCTATTTTCATTTTTTTAAAAATTTTGTATAGCCACGAATGTCCAAGAAAACATTTGTGGCTATACAAATTTTTATTTCATGGGCTAATTTGGTTATGGCTTTATTGTTTCGCGGCCCAATTAGATTTACATAGCCACGGACGGCTATGAAATATGTCGTGGCTACCTTAAAAATCAATTAAACCGCAATTATTTTCCAATTTCACGGTTCAGTTCACTCGGTACATAACACATTTCTTTAATTTTTGCATAGCCACGAATAGCTACCATTTTATTTGTGGCTAAGCTATATTCAATACGCGGCAAACATTTGGGCCTGGATTTCGTTTGCCGCCTAATGTTTTGGCCCAAAATAATGCCCCGGGAAAGTGAATCGGTGGAGGGGAAAAACCCTAAGGCATCTCGTCTTCTTCATTTTCACCCCTTCACCGATTCTTGTTTCTCTTTTTCTCCGATTTCACCAAAAAATCTCTGATCTCTTGGCCTCTCTCTTTCTCTGATTGCCTTCGATTTCTCCTCTGATCTCCCACTCTCTCTTCCTTCTTCCTCGATTCTGTTCATCCTCGAGTCGGGTCTAACTGTTTTCTCCCCTTCGCTTCTGAAAACCCTAACTCTTCTTCATCATCTTCGAATCCGCTATGGTAAGCCTCTTCATCTTCGTCTCTCCTTCTGTTTTGCATGTTTAATTTTTCAGATTTTCGAAACCCTATTCATAAACCCTTATTTTCTTCTCTCGGATTTGTTTCTTCCCAAACCCCTCTCTCTCAAATTTTGTTTTTTTCATGAGCCATTATTTTCTCTCTAAGATTTTCAAAACCCTAATTTTCGAAACCCTATTTTGCCAAACCCTTATCTTCTATCTCGGATTTTGTATATTCACAAACCCTTATTTTCTCTCTCGGATTTTGTTTTTTTCATGAACCCTAATTTTCTCTCAGATATTCAAAACCCTAATTTTACAAACCCATACCTTCGATTATGTCCATGGTTTTATATATAACCTCTATATATGTATGCATGCAGGTGAATCATCAGCTCACACCTTCTTCCTCTGGTGGATCCACAGCCCGCAGACGAGTTGTGAAAACTCAAATCCATCCCAGAGTGATGAGGTCTGCTAGTACAGGAGGCGCTCGTCATCCACTACCGAGCCTTACCGCCGTGATGGATGATCCGGAGAGACGAAGCATTCCACTCATCCATCCTCACAAAGAAAACGGTGATTTATGGTAAGAGTGACTAGTCTTCAATTTTAGGATTAGAACTGTTTCGAGCTTTTTAGAAATGGTTTATGCTTATGTTAATGGTGTGCTGGTTCTGTTAATGCGAAATGCAATGGTTATGTTATCTCGTGTTTGCTTCTGATTTTGCTAAATATAACTATGCAATGTGTTTGAGTCTGATATGAGTTTGATAATAGAGTTTTATATTGATATGTATCTCGTGTTTGCTTTTGAGTTTGCTAAAAATAACTAAGTAATGCAATGCCATATGATATGTTAATGCGAAATGCAATGGTTCTGGTAATGCCAAATGCGAATGGTTCTGTTAGTTTTTTTTATTGAGTTTTCTTCTGAAAATCGATGAGTCTGAGGTTGGTCTAAGTTTTCTTTTGATTTTGCTTCTGTTTGATGTCTTTGACCTAGCTAAGTCTTGACTTTGATAATAGGTTTGATACTGATATGAGTTTGATATTGATATGTTAGTAGATTTTGATATTGATATGTATCTCGTGTTTGCTTCTGATTTTGCTAAATATAAATACGTAATGTGTTTGAGTCTGATATGAGTTTGATAGTAGAGTTTGAAATTGATTTGTATCTCGTGTTTGCTTCTGAGTTTGCTAAAAATAACTAAGTAATGCGTTTGCTTTTGATATAATCTTGATAATAGAGTTTGAAATCGATATGTTAATGCGAAATGCAATGGTTCTGGTAATGCCAAATGCCATTGGTTCTGTTAGTTTTTTATTGAGTTTTCTTTCTGAAAATCGATGAGTCTGAGGTTGGTCTAAGTTTGCTTTTGATTTGTTTTTGTTTGATGTCTTTGACCTAGCTAAGTCTTGACTTTGATAATAGGTTTGAGACTGATATGAGTTTGATATTGAAATGTTAGTAGAGTTTGATATTGATATGTATCTCGTGTTTGCTTCTGATTTTGCTAAATATAACTATGTAATGTGTTTGAGTCCGATATGAGTTTGATAATAGAGTTTGAAATTGATTTGTATCTCGTGTTTGCTTCTGAGTTTGCTAAAAATAACTAAGTAATGCATTTGCTTCTAATATGAGCTTGACAGTAGAGTTTGATATTGATATGTTAATGCGAAATGCAATGGTTCTGTTAATGCCAAATGCGATTGGTTCTGTTAGTTTTTTTATTGAGTTTTGATGTAAGATCGGAGGCGGGTGGTCAAGTGGTCGAGAGGGATCGATCGACGCGATGGGGATTCGATCGACACCGGGTGGACGATGGGACAAAGGAGCTGGTCGAAGACGCTCTCTCCTTGGTCAATGGGTGATGGTGGATGATTAGAATAGAAAATAGACAGGAACACTTTGAGTAACTCACGCACACAAGCAAGAAGACAATAGGATCAATTGTTCAAGGGGAATACACGCAAGAACCAAGAGATCAGCCACTAGACAATACTAGGGTTTTCTTATCATCAACTTACTTGAGTTTATTGAAAAACAAAGAGTGGCTTTAAATAGCCAAAGTACTAGGGTTACAAGTCTTAATAATGGGCCATAAAGAGGCCTGGTCGAAATTATTAAAATAGAATGCAAGGAAGAAGGTTGGACGGGCCAGATTCTCCTTCTCTTGAAGCGGGCCTTGGTTTACCTTATTAAAAACCTTAGTGGGAAAACCCAATTGGGACAAAACCACATTTAAGGGAAAAAGTGTATAAACCAATGCCCAAGGAGATGTTGCACGTACTCCTGGTCGCCACACATAAGCCTGAAGTCCACCAAGTCCGTGAGCTTCCAAATAAGGCAGGTCCAGCAACCTTCGGGGTTGTCTTGCATATCTTCCTTATCCGAGCTGGTATTTGCGTGGTTCCAACTCTCATGCATTTCCTGTCTTGAAACGGGCATAACTTCTTCAAAGAAAATGGTATTGATGTGATTCCAGTTCGTGCAGATTCTTTGGTGAGTCAGGTTTCCATAACATGTCGATTTGTAGCTTAAATCCTCATGGTTAGGTAGATACGGGCCAAAATGTGCACCTATATCCCTGGTACGATAAAGTTGCTTCTCTCCGAAGGCATGTACCGGCTTGGTGAGCCATCCTCTAGTCTGTCGGGTCAATGATGGGTTGATGTCCTCATCATACTCTCCCTCTTGAAAAGATTTCGACCTCGAAATTGTATAACCTGCACCAAGAGAAAGCAAGTTAGCTTTCATGCGGTTTTGTGAGTCCATGGCCTTACCTTGATGAATCCGGGGCTCGTTGACGTAGGGAGCATCAGGCGGTTCTTCTTTGAGTAAGTGATCCAACAGCAACCTCTCCTATGGTTTTCTTTCCAATGACAAGTTTTTGTACCATCATCTTCTTTGGCCTCGTTCAAGTAGCATCCAAGGTCGGGTGGTACTTCTCTTCGGTCCGGCCTTTTGGTTCCTGCAATACTATTGACACCTTTGGCAAGAAACAAGTGCATTAGGGGTTCTTTAGGAGATGATAAACGAGCTGAGCTTAAATTATGATTAAGGTCTACTTGTGGGTCCAAATCATCTTTTGATTCCTCATGCTCTTTCAAGTTCGTCAAATCTTTTAGTACTTATGTGGAATCAGTAGATATGAACTTTGTTAGAGTAAGACTTACCTGATTAACACTCTCAGCTGTGTTTGGGTCGGGCGGTTCCACTTGTTTCTCGGTCTCGCCTCCGGTCCTTTGGTATGTGCGGTTCATTGGACTCTCCATCATTCCTGCGTACTTCCCAACACTTTTGGGCAATCCCAAGTGCATTTAAGCAGTTTTTAATTCATTAGAATCAGATGGGAAAGAGTTGGGTCGGGACACTTAACCTTTGATCGAGGCGGTTCGGGCATTGGAACTTTGGTCGAGACGGTTGAAGGGCATGAACGACCCTGGGGCTTTGGTCTTGGCGTGACATATTGCTCGTATACGAGCCTTTCAGATCCTTCCACGTCCATGCTGGCTCCTTGTAGTAAACTCGTATCGTCTCCTCGTTCTCCCACCAAGTATAGGCATCTCCAGTCAGGGTTCGGATAGCATACGAGGCTTGTTCTTTTCTTGGGATGTTGTAATCCCAAAAATAGTCTTATAGGTCTTCTTCCCATTGAAAGTAGTCTTCATTACCTGAAAAAGACATTGGTTGTGAGTCTAAGACATAAGAATTATATCGAGATTTATAAGTTTGCGAATGTCTTAGTCTGGTGAGAGGATGGGGCCGGTAATGGTCTGGTGGCTCGGGCTCCATCTCGTGTGCGGCATGTTCTTCTTCAGCATCGTCTAAGTTGAGGCCGCAGTCGTGATGTCTCTGTCGTGCTCGAGCGGGTCGAGCTTGCTGGTCGGGTCGACGTTGCTGGTCGACCGGGCGCTCCAGGCGGTCTCTTAGGACATGTAGGGCTCCAAGTACTTGAGCCATAGTCACCGGTTCTCTTTGGTCATTCATTTACTCAGTTCCTGTTTACACAACTTAAAGAAAAAATCAAGTGCAAATCGAGAAACAAAAGAAAACAAGCAACAAAGCTAGAGAAAAAGGCAAGACACAAAAGAATGACCAAATCGCAAAATGGGAATACGCAACTAAAAAGAAAATATGCAAAATCTAATGTTAACCTTTTTTTAAAAAAACGGGCAACACAAATAAGGTAACAGGATTAAAGAATAACAAATATTTTTTTTGGCTTTTTAGAAACGAATCAAACAATATTTTTTTTTTGACAGATGCAAATAATTCAGCTAACTAAACCATAATCAAGTTATACTAAACCGTAAGAAACAATTGAGTCTAACAAGAAACCCTAACGTACTCACTAGATGCGGCTGCCTACAAAATTAAACAACCTAACGACTTTTTTTTTATATTGATGAATCCACATAATCTTCTTTCCTAATATAGCACAATCAACTCGTATGGCTTACTCTAAAAAATCAGACAAATCAAAATGTAATATATAATCAAATAATTAGAAAGTGGACGATTTTATGAACGCATCAATGGATGTTGACAACAAATCAGAACACAATCGCAAAAGACAAATGAATGCAATTTTTTTTTTCGTTTTTGATTTATAATGAAGCAACAACAAATGCAATAAAAGAAAGAGCAATGGGATTAGATGTAACCAGCGGTGTCACGAGCCTAAGCTCTGATACCAAATGATGTAAGATCGGAGGCGGGTGGTCAAGTGGTCGAGAGGGATCGATCGACGCGATGGGGATTCGATCGACACCGGGTGGACGATGGGACAAAGGAGCTGGTCGAAGACGCTCTCTCCTTGGTCAATGGGTGATGGTGGATGATTCGAATAGAAAATAGACAGGAACACTTTGAGTAACTCACGCACACAAGCAAGAAGACAATAGGATCAATTGTTCAAGGGGAATACACGCAAGAACCAAGAGATCAGCCACTAGACAATACTAGGGTTTTCTTATCATCAACTTACTTGAGTTTATTGAAAAACAAAGAGTGGCTTTAAATAGCCAAAGTACTAGGGTTACAAGTCTTAATAATGGGCCATAAAGAGGCCTGGTCGAAATTATTAAAATAGAATGCAAGGAAGAAGGTTGGACGGGCCAGATTCTCCTTCTCTTGAAGCGGGCCTTGGTTTACCTCATTAAAAACCTTAGTGGGAAAACCCAATTGGGACAAAACCACACTTAAGGGAAAAAGTGTATAAACCAATGCCCAAGGAGATGTTGCACGTACTCCTGGTCGCCACACATAAGCCTGAAGTCCACCAAGTCCGTGAGCTTCCAAATAAGGCAGGTCCAGCAACCTTCGGGGTTGTCTTGCATATCTTCCTTATCCGAGCTGGTATTTGCGTGGTTCCAACTCTCATGCATTTCCTGTCTTGAAACGGGCATAACTTCTTCAAAGAAAATGGTATTGATGTGATTCCAGTTCGTGCAGATTCTTTGGTGAGTCAGGTTTCCATAACATGTCGATTTGTAGCTTAAATCCTCATGGTTAGGTAGATACGGGCCAAAATGTGCACCTGTATCCCTGGTACGATAAAGCTGCTTCTCTCTGAAGGTATGTACCGGCTTGGTGAGCCATCCTCTAGTCTGCCGGGTCAATGATGGGTTGATGTCCTCATCAAGTTTGCTTCTGAAAATCGATAGTCTGAGGTTGGTCTATGCTTTCTTTTGATTTTGCTTCGGTTTTATGTCTTTGACCTAGCTAAGTCTTGACTTTGATAATAGGTTTGAGTCTGATATGAGTTTGATATTGATATGTTAGTAGAGTTTGATATTGATATGTATCTCGTGTTTGGTTTTGATTTTGCCAAATATAAACTATGTAATGTGTTTGAGTCTGATATGAATTTGATAATAGAGTTTGAAATTTATTTGTATCACGTGTTTTCTTCTGAGGTTGCTAAAAATAACTAAGTAATGCGTTTTCTTATGATATGAGCTTGATAGAAGAGTTTGATATTCATATGTTAATGCGAAATTCAAGGGTTCTGTTAATGCCAGATGCGATTGGTTCTGTTAGTTTCTTATATTGAGTTTGCTTCTGAAAATTGATGAGTCTGAGGTTGGTCTAAGTTTGCTTTTGATTTTGCTTATGTTTGATGTCTTTGACCTAGCTAAGTCTTGACTTTCATAACAAGTTTGAGACTGATATGAGTTTGATATTGATATGTTAGTAGAGTTTGATATTGATATGTATCTGGTGTTTGCTTCTAATTTTGCTAAATATAACTATGTAATGTATTTGAGTCTGATATGAGTTTGATAATAGAGTTTGATATTGATATGTATCTCGTGTTTGCTTCTGAGTTTGCTAAAAATAACTAAGTAATGCGTTTGCTTCTTATATGAGCTTGATAGTAGAGTTTGATATTGTATATTATGTTTGCTTTTGATATTGCTAAATATAACTAAGTAATGCATTTGTACGCTATTGGTTTTGGTTTTGTTTGATGTTTTTGAATTTTATACTGCTTTTCTATTTTTCATAGGTTTGGTATTGATGACTGCATTAGGAAAGATATTGTGGCAGCGTATCAATCAAATTTTTGGGGATCTTGGTGGAATTACAATATGGTGCCCGATGAGAAGAAGACAGAATGGTGGACTACCTTTGTGGTAAGTTTATCATTTTGGTGTCCTCGTCTTTTTCTCATATTAACTAATGGTATTCTATTTCATGTGAAGAAAAAGTACTATTGGGATCAAAAGCATCACAATTTGATTTACCAGAAATGGGAAGCAGTGACCAGACTCTCAACGGCGGACATTGTGAGCAAGAGGAAACGAGCATGCAAAAAACCTGATTTTATCAGTGTTGGAGACTGGGGTATAATGCTGGATACTTGAGAGGAGGAGTGCCACCAAAAGAGGAGCAAGATTAATTCAGAGAACGCTAGCTCGGATCCAGATGGGATGGGCTCCCACCGTCACACCTCTAGAGCAAAACCATACATTTGTGTGGTCCATGAGATGGTAAGTTCCATTCTTAATATAAATAAAAACTTTTTATATTATGATACTAAGACGTTTTCTGAATAGAGGGTGGAGGCTGGTGGAGAAGATCCACCTCTAACCGCGGTGGTGCTTAAGACTCACACAAAGAAGGACGGCACTGTAATTGACAAACGTGCTGAGGCTCTTGTGAAGAAAGCTGAGGAGCTGGCTCTCTCTCTATCACAACAATCCTCCATAAGTGAAGAAGGATCATGTTCTACTCCATCCAACCAAGGCATCACTGCCGCCTATATTGAAGTAAGTGTTCTTTTATGTGTTGAGTTATTAAATGTTTTATACAAATGCTTGATATTGATGTTCTTTTATATATATCGAATGTTTGATATTGATGCTTGATCAAATGTTTGATATATATCAATATATTGATTCTTGATCAAAGCTGAGGAGCTGAGGTTCTTTTATATATATATATCAAATGTTTGATATTGATGCTTGATCGCTGCTAAGTCCGAGTGTATATATATATATGTCTGCTAAGTCTGACTTTGCTAAGTCTGAGTCTATTAAGTCTGAGTTTGTTTGATGGCTTCTGATTTTGTTTGGTTATTGTTTGGTTAGTCATTTTATGTACTCTGTTTGTTGTTTATTTTGCAGACAGCAAAAAACAAGAAGGGGTGTGTATATGGGCTCGGGTCAATCCAGTATCTTCAAGTGTTAACAAAAGAGAATGTTGCTGCACCCCTTAGGCGTGCTGAATCACGGTCCGTTATGACTACTATGCTGGGGGATATAGGCATGCTGAAAGAAGGAATGGCGGCTCTTCTGAGTATGCAGGATGACATTGGTGGGTTGAAAGCAGGAGTGGCGGCTCTGCTAACGTTGAATGGCGTGGATCCAATTACCTATCAACTAATTGTCCGTGAGAATGCATCTTCATCTCATAGCCCACGATCAGTCTTCTCAGCATAACAACAACATTGTCTCCTCAGCCAACAACAATGTCACTCCAGCAGCCAACAACAACAACTCCCCAATCGAACTAGCAAATGCCACCCCACATTCACTTTATTTTACAAATGAATGGATTGTGATCTTTGAACATCTAGTTTCTTTCTGTTTTTTGTTTGTTAATTATGTGTATCCAATAGTGTAATCTGGATTGTATTGTAATGTAGCTTAGTAAACTCTTTTTGTATATAACTAAATGAAATGATATTTTGAATCTAATCATATTTTCATTGTAAAAGTATATTGTTTTGTATTAATATGTTTTCAATTAGGATTTAATGTATTAATCCGAACCGTTTGTGGAAATTCGTGGCTAATAGCCACAAATCCTTTCGTGGCTAATATAGCCACGAAACGTTGTGGAAATTCGTGGCTAATAGCCACAAAACTTTTCTTGGCTATTCCGTGGCTATTCGTGGAACTATAGACACGAAAACGTTATTAGCTAATTCGTGGACGAAAACGTTTGTGGCTAATTCGTGTAAGCGTTTCCACGAATTTGCGATATCCACGAGCCCATAGCCACAAAATTATTTTGTGGCTATCCGTGGCTAAGGTCAATATAGCCACAATTTCGGCTCATAGCCACGAAAAAATTTGTGGCTATATCGCTGGTTTCTTGTAGTGAATATCCTTTAAACTTCTAGTGTTTGTTTTGCATTGACCAAAAGTTTAACTTTTCCTACAAACTTCAAAGAAGTTTGAAATAAAAAATGAGTATTTTTATAATTGATCAAAACTTTGATTTTTTAGAGAGGACTTCTTTGGAATCTTGATTTATTTTAGACTTCTTTTGAAATCTCCAGTAAAAGTACAAGGTAGTTTTGCAATTGACCAAGTTTGACTTTTTCACAAAAGATTTTGCAAGAAGTTTGAAGTACGAGACTTCTTATGAAGTCTGAAAAGGATATATTTTGAGGTTACCAAAATCTCGATTTAAATAATTCTACATTTCTCGTGAAGTCATCGAATTTAATTAGTTTGAAAATTATTGTTTTCTACGGTCAATGTTTAACAAATCTTGGTCAACTCCAAAAATATCCTGTTTTTTTTTCAAATTTAAGATTTCATGTGAAGTCTTAAAAATTTAACATTTTGGTCAATTACAAAAATAATCTCGCTTTGAGAGTAAACTTCTAAAAGTCTTCAGAAAAAGTCAACTTTTGGTCAAATGCAAAACTACCCTCGCTTTTATAGAGACTCGCTTTTACGGAGACTTCTCAAGAAGTCTAGATGATTTTTTTGTTTATACATGACAAGTTTCAGATTGAAAACGAAGTCGTTTAACCGCGGCCAACAAAAAATCAATAGCAAAACTACCTCTTTGTTGACCACTCCGAAAATGAGACTTCACGAGAAATCTGAAATTACGAACAATATCTCAAATTCTGGAATCATGTGAAAATCACTTAAATCGGGGCTTGAGCTCGTTTTTAGCTTGGACAAGTGCCTAGAACTTTTCATTACACCAATACCCAACAAATATAGCCGTGTTTATGCAATAATAAATGAAATCGCAACAGATCTGTAATTTTTGTAAATTTTGAAAACATGAATTAAAGAGTTTTTGGATGTAATTGAAGAGAAAATAAAAGAATAGAAGGTTGTGAACTATAATAAAGAGCTTTAATTGCTTGAAATTAGTTGTGTGAAGCACTAAGAACTCGAAATTTGGTCGTTAATGGTGGTTAGAGTGAATTGGAAAAGATGACAGTTTTGTAATTAAATTAAAAGTGTTTTTTGTTTTTTGAACAAAATTTGCAAACTTCTTTTGAAGTCTTTGTAATGGTGTTTCACAATATTCAGGTATGTAAAGCGTATTTGATGATATTTTGAAAATATAAGGAAAGAAATGATAGTTTTTTATTTGACTTCAATGTATGGTGTAATTCTGTAAAAGATTATATGAGATAAGAATGTTTTTATTAAACATAATTTACTTAAAACTTAATTCTACTAAATAATATGGGACTTAAATTTTTATATTAATTTTCTTCAAATATAATCATTAACTAAAATAAACATAATAAATTAATATTCAATTTTAAAATACCAAAAAGACAAAATTATATAACAAAATTGTTAAATGCATATTATGATTTTTGTATGATTTAATCGTTATTTTCAAACAAACAAAAAAAACTAACTCTTAATAAAGATAAAAAAAACTCAAGTTACAGTATAAATAAATATATATTTAACAATTAAAATTAACCGAATTGTCGACAAAATTATAAAGAACATCATATAAAAATATTAATAAGTAAATCTATAATTATAGGTATTAGCCCATGTTTGAGATATCGTTAGGCGCTAGTTGGACTAGTTAGTCGAGATTAAGTGAGGATTAATGGGGAAAGGGTTTTAGGATTTTTTTATTCAAGTATATATAAATATATTAGTTTAACGTATATATAACAATGATTTACAGTAATTCAAGTGGTAGATAACCATTGAATATGATAAACAACTTGAGTTTGGAGTGTCTAATAACCCTAAAAAAACGTGGCAACCATAATTTTTTCTCACAAAATTTATTATTTTCTTGCTTTTCCGGATTTTCACAGATTTATTTTGTTTTTATTATTGCTACTTGCTAATTCTCTAGTATAATAGATCTACGTAAAATTTGAGATTTCAACAACAAAAAACAAGCATCATTTTTTTGCCTCCGAAGGCAAATTGCAATGGTCTTTCACCTACCAACACCTATCCGGCAATTATACGGCTTTAAACAACGTGTTTTCGAACATGGATATTAACTATTCACCAACTAAAATTACTCGCACAGATTCTCTCTCCTAATTATATTAAAACTTATAGCGTACATTAGAAAAATTTAAGAGAGGAGAACAAAAAAGGTTCTGCAATGCAGATTTTTTTTTCTGTAAAATGCAATAATGTTTATTTTGTCAAATAGGTTAGAATAGAATATTATTTGAGTTTTAGATTGGCTTGATACAAAATTATAAAACGCACACATATATAGTGATTTATTAACATATTGATAATACTGAATAATAATATAAAAGTTGGTTATCCTTATCACAATATGATATTTAATTTTGTCAAAAAATGTTTAATTTTAATTTTTTGTGTGTGTGATTCTTTTACGAGTAAGAATGGAATAGGAAGTTTACAAAAAAAGAATGGAATAGGAAGGAAAAAAATGGAGATAACCTTATCCAACGAATCACACTTCTAAGCTCAGAAACAGCCACGTAGGACTCAGATCTCATATCTTACGTTTCCCCAACCAAACTCACATTGACAACACAAACTCGAAAGATTGAAGAGAAGAGACAAAGAGAGACTCAGAAATGGCTTCTACCTCCGCTGTGTCACTGGTCGTGCCACTTACCCAAAACCGATCGTCATCGGCGAAAACCATTGCCTTCCTCAATCCACTGCCTTTGAAGCCATCTAAGGCGTCATCCTCCTCCGTAGCCATGCCTTCACGGAGATTTCATGTGAATGCATCTAACCTGAAGATGGAGAAGGCTGTGAGCGGCTTAGCGGCGGCAGCTCTCACCGTTTCGATGGTGATTCCTGACGTGGCAGAAGCCGCAGGCTCGGGCATCTCTCCTTCTCTCAAGAACTTCTTGCTTAGCATTGCCGCGGGAGGTGTGGTGCTCACGGTCATCATCGGTGTGGTTGTTGGTGTCTCCAACTTTGATCCTGTTAAGAGAGGCTAACAGAGAGAGAGGAGAGAGATCAGTACTCATTATTGTAGTCTGGTATTTATTTGTGAATTCATGTAATATGTCAGCAATGAACTTTTACATTCTTCTTTAATCTTATGTGCTTCTCATATTACGATATCCCCACAAGATTTAGCCTTCGTATTGAGGATTCTTCTTTGATGTCCAGATTATATTTTGATTCATGGAAACATATATGATAACTGGTTTTATAAAACGATAAGGGTCTGGGAATAATCCAAACATATATTAGATAATGTTGTTTTGATAATTCAGAGAATGTATTGTGAAAGTGTTCTGTTATACTCATCCATCGATCATGTACACACATATATATACAACTATGATTCGCTCGCACATGTTGCTCGCACAAACATAATTAACATACAAATTTTCAATAAATTAAAAATAAAAATTATCAATTTAATTTAACAACATTAATATTATAAAAATATATATCAAACTATTTGTAATTAAATATATATACAAACATTATTATACACTCTAATTAAAATATTTTATAGTTTATTCTAAAATAAAATTAATAGCAATAAAAAAAATTATAATTATATATTTCTACAATATATAATACTTTTTAAATTTTTTATCATTTATATATAAATTCAAAATTTATATAAATAATACAAATTTACTATAAAAATTATATTATCTATAAAAAGCATATTTATCAATATTTAAAAATCTTCATAAATATTTTCAGATTTATCATCTTACTTTTTATGTTTTATTAAAAATTACATATAAGTCATAAATAAAATTTTAAATAAATATAATTATATATGTATGAATATTTTATTTTTTAAAACATAATTATCGCTTAAATATAATTATATATATATATATATATATATATATATTTTTATATTTATCGTCTTATCTTTTATTTATTTTATCCGGATGATGTATATCTCTAAAATAAAAACTAATATAATAAATACAAAATTATAAATATAAACTAAGGTTAACATTGTAAAAAGCCTAATTTCATTAATGGTAAATTAGTAATCAACCATTTTAAGAGTAAATATAAGGCCAAAAACACTTCTCAATTAATATAAAGATATATATATATATATATACTCCACAAGATATAGTCGAATCTAACATGATATCTAAACCTCCTAACAACATTTATCTTAACAAGCTTTACAATATATATGATACTAGATTTTGACCCACGCATTAGCGCGGAACAATTTTCTTTTTATAAAATTATTTAGTAAAACATTCATTTTTTATTTTTTTATTTTTTAATTTTATATTTGGATCTATACATTCTTATAATATAGGTTTTGATATCTATGTATTAGGGTTCAGTTTATATTGGTTCTATTTAAATATGTATTTTCGTGTAAATAAGTTTTGGATCCATACAAAACCCGCAAAAGTTTTTGAGTCATTCGAATACCCGAATGGATCTCTGGTAGAAACTAGAATCGACCGAGACTCGGATAAAAATGCCCACAACAAATATGATGTACAATAAATCTATTTATTATATATAAGTTTAATTTTTTAATATTTGTATCTTGTGGACTAAAACTCAAAAATTAGTTTATGAATGGCTAAGATTTTTTGGAATTTATAATTACTATATGCATATTAATTTACATTATTTAAATTTCAAATTTAATTTTAAGTAAAAATACAAAATAATATTAGGAAAATTTTAGTATTTGGCATATGAGATCACAAAAATCTACAATCTTATTAAAGCCAAGAATGTAAAGAAGAGAACATCTAGTAAACAAAACACATTCTTAAGAAGCCTATTGGCTTCCCTTAAACCACTATAGTATGCACCATGAGTTGTGGAATAATGGGTTCTATGTGTTGCTTCCCCTGCAAACATGACTTGAAGATCATGAACCTTAGCTTGAGCATGACCATTTATCTGACCACTTTTCTTGTTATTAATCTGTTGCAATGGCTCAGCCATGGCGTCTAAGTCATCCCCGCTTGATCCCACCATAGGAATACGAACCGTAGAACAAAGGATCGTTTCCCCATTTGCTCGTCATGACCGTAGTGATTTTCATGACTTCATCATCATCATCGTGTAAAGAACCATTGACCATGGTCTTCGGAGTTTTTCCTGTGTTTTTCTTCACTTCCTTGCCTGTCAAGCAAGAGACAATGATCAAGACACCTTCGATGATCTCTTCATCGGTTAGTTTCTCAAGCTCGAGAGCTTCTTTGCTTGCAAACCAAAAAGCAAGACCTTTGTTAAAAAAACACATCAGTAGATAATCACCTATCTCAAAAGTAGCCATTGATGATGTCTTCTCTTCCATTTCCACAGCTTCCCACTCTATCCCATTTTCTTTTTGCTTTCATATTTCTCTTCTCTTCTAATAAAGCCGCTGATTTCTCACCGAAACATTGACTATACATGTCGCAGCGTATTTTAGATGCTTTGTTGGTCGATGATATGAAGATGGAGACGATTGGTTGCTAGTGTTATTATCTCCATAGTGCTTTGATGAGCTTCTTGAAGTTACCTGCTAGAAGTCAAATTTAGCATATTTTCCTTGAGAGATTCCCACATAAGAGGTTTGGATTTCAATTTAAAAAAGAAAGAAAAGAAGTAAAAACCGAGGATGCTGATGAAGTCGGTGCAATGGAAAATTTATGCTCCCTTGTCTTTTTCTCTTTAAGTATCTCTCGGTTCTGGACTTCAGATAGTTGTAGTAAGCAAAAGAGATAATTTAGGTGTTCCTTTTTCTCTTTGATGTCTATGTCTTTCTCCCAGATTTTGCACATATTTGATATTTGAGCAAAATACAAAATCAATCTTCCATGTTTTTAAAAGAAGCATCCTCTCGTCCCAAAGTTTGTCTTTTATCAGATTTAAGAGTAGTTACCTTGCTTCGGCAGCGGAATTGAACACATGTTGAAGCAAACACTTGTCATCAGTCATGGACTTAATGGAGTTCCACCGAGTCTTAGCATGTAGGCTATGCTCTCTTTCCTCTTCTTCTGAGAGCTGAGAGGCTATGACTGTGAGATAATTTGAGGAAACATCCAACATGCTCTCAAGAGAACCTATTCTCTCCCATATTGTTTTTGGTTATAAAAATATGACACATGGAGAAAGATAAACATGTCAAAAAGTGGATCAGTCCACTCTCAAGTAAATTGGTTTTAGGCAAATGTCAATACAGAGTCATTTCATCCAATGTTGTACATGTACTGTCCATTTTTCTCTTGATGTGGACTTTGGGCGAACTCCATCTTCCTTTTCAAGGAGGTCAACAGTTTTGGGCGAACTCCATCTCCGGCGCTCCAGTTTGGCCTTTGCCAAACCCCAATCCACACCACTGCTTACATACCACCCCTGACCAAGCTTTGCGGCCTCGAAAGTCTTGAACCACGGCTACAGCTTCTTCTCCAAATCTCCGATTTCAAAGCTTAAATTGATTACTCTTAAGTGAGACCCAATCCTGTAAACAACAAAACTAAAGCGTACTCTTATATAAGTTGGGATACAAAAAATTAACATTAACAAAGTTCGATTCATTATAAGTTATATCTGAAATGTTTTTATGTGTGTATCAGTGATCACTAATGGTTTTAACACTCCATTCTGATGTAATAAATATCATCGAGTACGTACATAGCTTAAGTTGTACTGACTAATACCGAAATTTCTATGGACCAAACACACTCAATTTCAATTAATTTCGAAACTCTCAAGTAGTTAGTTGTTCATCCACGGATCTAACCCATTCTTAGGGATTTCAGTTCATACATGTTTGAAATGGAGATCCTAGAGAAGAGCTCATACACGATTCGAGGAATATAAGAGAATAAGGCGATAAGAGTGAAAACAAAACCTTGGTATAATCTCTTGAATTAAGTCTTGTGGATCTCTTTGATGTTCACTGGACCATCCGGGTATCCATAATATTCTTTGATATTTCTTCCATGGCGAGATGAAACCAAATGATAATCTCTCTCTTTCGCTATTGAGATAATTTCTTAATCTCGAGTCGGCGAAGCTTTTGTACTGTGAAGTTTGCTCACTCTTAGGTCAAGACGAACCCTAATTTTTGAAAATCAATAGAAACGAAATCCAACTCTTTGACACATTCCCGAGCAAATAATCAATTGCGTTCGAAGGAAGAAAATAATTGATGAAGAAACTGCTGAGTTTTACAGTTATCATGAGTAATTGAAAAAGAAACTGCAGATTGAGCATCACGATTTCTTTTTGTTTGATTTTCTTTCTAAAAATTAAAAAATGCTGAAATTTTGTGGTCTTGCCACGTCATAAATAATTTACGTGTCAGATGCATAAACTCTTTACTTTCTCTCTCATGATTTCTGAATTATATAATAAAGATAAGTATAGAATATACTTATTTATTTCTACTACTCCCCATCAAATTAGAGCGTGCAAATCGTAAACGTCCAACTTGGATAACAAGTATCGAAACGAAGAAATTCTCAACGTTTTTCGTCATAATATTTGAGAGCTGCTTCGTTGTTCGGACATGTCGTGTTGCTATCAGTCGATCTTGAACAGCATCTCAGATTGCATGACAGTCTAACTCGATGTGTTTACACTACAAGAAAATACTCGAAAACCGACGGACGAAATCGTTCGTAAACCGTCAGTAATGGCCTTTCCCGAGGGATTTCCCACTGGAAGTATCCATCGGTTCTATGTCGTTGGAAATAAATATCCATCGGAAATCCTTTGGTAATTTCCGACGGATTTTCGACGAGTATTGTACCGACGGTTTATCGACGAACTATCGACGGTCAATAAACCGACGGTTTACCCATAGGAATAAACCGACGAATAAACAACGGAAAATTACCGACGGTTTTCCGAAGGAACTTAACCGACGGTTTACTGAAGGAAATTAACCGACGGTTCTCCAAAGGTTACCGACGAAAATTAACCGACGGTTCTCCATAGGTTACCGACGAAAATTAACCGACGGCAAACCGACGGTTTTCCGACGAAAATTAACCGACGATTTACCGACAATTATTAACCGACGGTTTTCCTTCGGAATATAACCAACGGTTAACCGACGGAAAATAACCAACGGTTTACCGACAGACAACCGACGGTTGTTAAATTTAAAAATTTAAAAATATTATTTATTTGAAATTTATATAATAATTTATTTAATATTAAAATAAAAATTATATATTAAACGAAAATTTTATTATTAAATTTATTAGAAATATTCATAAAAAATAAAATTTAAAATTACATAAGACCGAGATCCACAGCGGATCCCAGTCCCGTCCCCATTCCTTCTACAGAGGCTATACCCGTACCTGTACCCGTCCCCGGAGCTCCCATTTCCACTCTCGGTGCCGCTCCAGGAGTTGCCGCTTTCGATCCTTCTGGAACAGTGTCAGTGCGGTACTTGATGTAGTTCATAAACGGATCTTGCATTGCCTTCATCCTCCTTTCGGTTTCTGCCTTTTCCGCCCGCATATGAGCTTCAATCTGCGCCCTTTCCTCTCGCATCTGAGCTTCAATCCGCGCCTGATTCACCTTCAAAGCTTCAATTTCCTCGTCTTTCTCCCTCAAAGCTTCAGCAAAGGAGTCGTTCTCAGGACGGAAGCGGGAAAGTGGAGTCGAGACTCTCTCTGCCAAGTTTCCTAAACCGAAAACACGGCCTTTCCTCCGCTGCGTTTCCTACAAAGTTACTAAAAAATGTTAGTTATAAATCAAGTAATTAAGAGCTATATCAAATTTTAGTACACACAAACTTACCTCGAGAAAAATCTCGTTGACCTTTTCCGGCGATACCTCCTCCGTTGAGCCGACGTCCTCGATTGCTGGGTTTGGACCTCCTCCACCCGCTTCTTTGCCGACTCTACAATTCTATAAGCTATCAGATCCTGGATCTTGCTGGTAGTCTTGTTCCTATGGCCGTCCTCAGTGAGCTCAACAAACGTCGTGTCTCGTCCTGTTCGTTGTTTCTGCACATTTTTGAAACAGTCATTAGTATTTAGTTAACTAAAATATTGAAAATATTAAAAGAGATACTTACAAAGTCAATCTTCTGCTGTACAGTGCTCTTCGCTTCCGCATTATGGGTCGCCATCCCTTGACCGTCTCTCTCACTCTTGCGGTTCTGGGAATGTGTGGAAGAGTTCACTGTTGTAGCATGATGGGACCAATGACGCATGAACCCGGCAAACAGTGTGGGGTTCACTCCCTTCGGTTCTTCTTCTGCAACCCACTTCTGCTTCCACTCGTTGAGGACATAAGAATAGTGGCTCTTCGCCTTCAGGTGGAACGCATTCCCCACAAGCGTCGTATGATTCTTATCCCAAGTTTACTCTTGCTAAAATAAAAAAGCTCGATGTCAACAATAATAAATATAAATTTAAAATACATAAGGTAGTGAATGAAGATTCGTACCGCGAACTGACGGAACCAATTATGCCGGTCGGACCTGGGCATCAGCATATACTTCGAATACGGGTGACTCAGCATGCTGTGCATCATGTTCAAAATACTCTTCGTGATCTTAGAAGCCGTCATCCAAAACCTTGAAACACCAATGCCAAAACTGTAACGACTCTCACTTTCTTTTGATAAACCCAGCTCATAAATTTCTTTCTTATAGCCCACTAATGGCCCAAACTCTTGCTCGATAATTAAAACGTAGCCGTATATGTGTATCACCACATACATCTCCTTCTTCCTCTTGATTACAACCCTAGCGGCATTCTCTAACCAGTTCTCACACCTTGATCATACGTACTCATCTCCTCTTCCATCTTCATTCCCTTCTTCTTTCTTCTCTCCTTCCTCTTCTTCTTTCTTCTCGTCTCGAGCAGTACGTGAGCATCGGAGGGAGACGTCACCGTCACCTCTGTCCGACGTCCCCGAGCATCAGAAATCCATAGGAGAGCTTCGTTGTTACCGTTGGATTCGTCGCAAACCATCATCACGTCGAGATCCGAGCGAATCCGGTGTCATCACAGCCTCCGGCCATTGTCGCTCGCCAAAGCTCGTGCCATCTATCCCTTGGCTTGCATCTCGTGTTGGCGATTGTACGTGACCTTCCTACCAATCAATTGCTCCCCAAGTGGATTGGTTATCCCTAAACTAAACTAAAACCAAGGTGAGAACTAGTTGCTGTATGTTGTCATGGTTGTGGATCGGTTCACCACGTCATATTATTGGCTAAGTTATGAGTTTAAGCATGTATTATAATCGGCTACGTAACTTGATCTTGCTTTTATATCAAGTAATGGGTTGGCGTACATATACATGTTGAGTGTTTATATATATAATACAATCATGGAGCTGGTTATATATATATATATATATATATATATATATATATATATATATTAATTTATTTAATTTTATAGGTAGTTGGAGTTCTATTTCTATATCCGAGACCTCACGTGTATGTCGCAAGTCAACGCATTTGTCTATCGTTCGTGATCGCCTTTCTTAAACTATCATCGTCCTTTCTTTTCAGTTGACTTTGGCCAAGGTGAGGGCTATTCCGTAACTCTTCGGTTTCCGTTTTAACCTTTTAATATAGCTAGTGTAGTAATTAATGTGTTCCGTTTGCTTGCTAAGTCTATTTAGGATGTTTGTTAAATTGGAGATAGGATTATAGATGATTCAACCCCCTTGTTTGCATTGCCAGTTAAATTGTTTAATTGTTTGATGATTGTAAATATAAATATAAATATAAATATAAATATAAATATAAATATAAATATATATATATATATACATATATATTATTCGTAGTGTGATGAGTAGGGAGGCCGCAGGCTTACATGGAGTTAGTGAGGACTTCTGTATTTGAGCCGCAAGTGCATGTTGTGTGAGGCCGCAGGCGTACATGGAGTTAGTGAGGACTCCTGTATTTGAGCCGCAAGTGCAGTCGTGGGTACGGACAAGTCTGAGTCGATCTATTGCTCGTACCTTCAGAGATCGATAAATCCTCTTCGGGGGGTGTGGGCGATCACTTAAGTCGCGTAGGACCCTTTTCTGCTTGGGCACTTTAGATGCTGTGATTGTGCTTGTTATACTAGTCTATATTAGGAGTGTTAGGACCGAGTCCGCGGACTTGCGTTTTAGCATCCCATACCTCACTGAGTGACTCCCCTGTTGCTTACCCCTCTTTCTTTCCATCCTTCCAGGCGAGCATGACGAATAGATGGACGCTTAGTTGGATCGGTGCTTTGGGGTTTTATCGCGTTTTCCGCATTTTGTTTTCAAACGTTGTTTTATGGATTTATTTCAGTTATTACATTGTTGGATTAGTTGGTTCATTTTCGTTATTTATTGAGTTATTGGAGTTACTTGAGGTGTACGTTAGAGTTAGTGACACGCTGTCTCGGGAGGAGGAGACGGGTGTTACATTTTGGTATCAGAGCGGGTTTGCCGTCCCGGTCCCGACCCGGGAGGCGAGTAGTAGATAGTACATTTGCATTGCATTCGGTTTTCAACGTTTTTGGGAAGTGGGGATTTTTAAGGATTGCACCCTTTCGGCTTGGCGTTATTCTATTAATCGTCTGCTCTTTACTCAATCGATTCTAATTAGCTTATCCATCCTTCCAGATGCCACCTAAGAGACTTGGTCGTCCTCGTGGTGCTAGAGTTGCACGTGGTAGTGAAGCAGTTGGGGAGAACAATTGCGTGGCAGGCAATCAGGTTGAAGTTGAGGTTAACCAGGCAGTTGGTCAGCCCATGGACCCAGAGGCGATAATACTTATGGTTGAGGAGGCAGCTAGACAAGCTGCTTTGGCAGCTGTTCAACATGTTGCACAGGAGGCAGCTCGGGTTGCCGCGCAGGAGGCAGCTCGGGTAGCCGCACAGGAGGCAGCTCGAGTAGCAGCAGAGGAGGTTGCTCGCCATATTCCTCGTCAGGCAGGACCTGTTGCTGCAGCTCAGCAGGCACCACAAGGTGCACATCATGTTGGTGGGGCACAACCGAATGCTCCACATGTTGATGGACATGGACCACTTCCACCACCACCGCCACCGCCTATTGTACTCGGAGAGGGACCCACGTATTGGGATTTGATGGGTCAGATGCAGAAATTGGGCATGGAGCAGTTTGGGGGAGATGTCGACACTACGGCTGCAGATAATTGGAGGAGGATGCTGGAGCGAAATTTGGAGTACGTGAGGTGTCCAGTAGAGTACCGTTTGGACTTGGCCACTCAGCATCTTAGAGATGATGCCCTGTACTGGTGGGAGGGATTTGTTGAAGGAGCTCGCGGTCGCTATGAGATTACATATGAGGATTTCAGAAGGGAGTTCAACAAGAAGTTCTTCCCTCGAGAGGCAATGTATGAGAAGCAGAATACCTTCGAGAATGTGTGTCAGGGTACGAGGACTGTCAGAGAGTATGAGCGGGAGTTTAGTACACTCCGCAGGTTTGCTAGGGGAATTGTGGATGAGGATGATCTGATCAGGAGGTTCTTGAAGGGGTTGAGAGTTGATATTCGCAACCGTTGGGCTGTTAGGGACTACGGAAAATTGTCCGAGTTGGTGGAGAAGGCTGCTTTTCAGGAAGCGGGGATAGCTGAGGAGCAGAAATTCCTTAAGGCAACACAAGTGAAGCCTGGAAAGGTTCTTGAGACATCTTCGAGGACATTTGAGCAGTCTGGATCACCATATTGTTCTCGTTGCCAGCGCCATCATTTTGGAGATTGCTCCAAGTGTTTTTCTTGTGGACGGATAGGCCATGTTGCGAGGAAATGTCGAGTTAAGCCATTGGATGCACCAATTATCAGACAGATAGCAGCTGACGCACCATCACCAGTATTTGCACCTAGAGCTTGTTACAGTTGTGGTCAGCATGGTCATATTATGAGAGAATGCCCGCATAGGGGGCAGGGGTTGCTTCCGCCACCGCCCAAGCGTCAAGCCACTATTGCACGAGTGCTTGCTACAGGAGACCACGAGGGAGTTGAGCCGATAGCCGGTATGTGACTCTTGTTTATACTTGATTTTGTTTTTGAGTGTGTGTCTTTTGTGGATTATACTATTAGTTAGTATACTTGTGTGAGATCGGTTTCGATTGGGGGGTGGGGTAGCTTACACATGTTGGGTACTAGAGCTTCGTATATTTTTGTAAGTTTAAGTTTCGCCAAGTGTTGGCCATTTTGGAGTACGTTTGAGCTAATGATCAAGCAAGCAAATTCAATAGTTGACATGAAATGTGGGAGCTACTTGTATTCTTCGAGAAGTATAAGCCGTACTAAGTGGGACTTTAAGTCGAGGCATCACAGATGGATTGATTTATTGCCATACTACAGTTGCAGATCAGCTATCATTCAAGCATTGAGGCGGCTCCGTATGGGGCTCATATTGTAGGAGGTGTTGTACACTACTATGTTGGTCAAAAGTGGGGGAGCGACGAGTCATAGAACCATCAATGAGACGGTAGAGAAAGTGGAAATGCTCATGACATCTAAAAGAAGCCCAGTATCATCAAAAAAGTTATGCAGATAAGCGCATGAGCAATTTGAAGTTTGAAGTGTACGATTAAGCATACCAAAAAAAATATGGATGTTTCAGAGAGGTGCTATGACTCGAAGGCTGAAAAAGCTTAAGTTGAGGTGTCAGTATTGAGGAAAGTTGTTAGAGAGTATTCCCTTTCTATTTAATCCGTTCTCCAGCTTTTTCTAAAATCGTTTAGTTGGTTCAAAGTCTCGAGTTTCTTTCTGGGAGCTTTCCCGCGTTTCACTTTCAACTTTAGGTGTATACCAAAGATCTTTCCCGAAGAATTCGGGACGAATTCCCTTAAGTGAGGGAGAATTGTAACGACTCTCACTTTCTTTTGATAAACCCAGCTCATAAATTTCTTTCTTATAGCCCACTAATGGCCCAAACTCTTGCTCGATAATTAAAACGTAGCCGTATATGTGTATCACCACATACATCTCCTTCTTCCTCTTGATTACAACCCTAGCGGCATTCTCTAACCAGTTCTCACACCTTGATCATACGTACTCATCTCCTCTTCCATCTTCATTCCCTTCTTCTTTCTTCTCTCCTTCCTCTTCTTCTTTCTTCTCGTCTCGAGCAGTACGTGAGCATCGGAGGGAGACGTCACCGTCACCTCTGTCCGACGTCCCCGAGCATCAGAAATCCATAGGAGAGCTTCGTTGTTACCGTTGGATTCGTCGCAAACCATCATCACGTCGAGATCCGAGCGAATCCGGTGTCATCACAGCCTCCGGCCATTGTCGCTCGCCAAAGCTCGTGCCATCTATCCCTTGGCTTGCATCTCGTGTTGGCGATTGTACGTGACCTTCCTACCAATCAATTGCTTTGGTTATCCCTAAACTAAACTAAAACCAAGGTGAGAACTAGTTGCTGTATGTTGTCATGGTTGTGGATCGGTTCACCACGTCATATTATTGGCTAAGTTATGAGTTTAAGCATGTATTATAATCGGCTACGTAACTTGATCTTGCTTTTATATCAAGTAATGGGTTGCGTACATATACATGTTGAGTGTTTATATTATATAATCATGGAGCTGGTTATATATATATATATATATATTAATTTATTTAATTTTATAGGTAGTTGGAGTTCTATTTCTATATCCGAGACCTCACGTGTATGTCGCAAGTCAACACATTTGTCTATCGTTCGTGATCGCCTTTCTTAAACTATCATCGTCCTTTCTTTTCAGTTGACTTTGGCCAAGGTTAGGGCTATTCCGTAACTCTTCGGTTTCCGTTTTAACCTTTTAATATAGCTAGTGTAGTAATTAATGTGTTCCATTTGCTTGCTAAGTCTATTTAGGATGTTTGTTAAATTGGAGATAGGATTATAGATGATTCAACCCCCTTGTTTGCATTGCCAGTTAAATTGTTTAATTGTTTGATGATTGTAAATATAAATATAAATATAAAAAAAAAAAATATATATATATATATACATATATATTATTCGTAGTGTGATGAGTAGGGAGGCCGCGGGCGTACATGGAGTTAGTGAGGACTTCTGTATTTGAGCCGCAAGTGCATGTTGTGTGAGGCCGCGGGCGTACATGGAGTTAGTGAGGACTCCTGTATATGAGCCGCAAGTGCAGTCGTGGGTACGGGCAAGTCTGAGTCGATCTATTGCTCGTATCTTCAGAGATCGATAAATCCTCTTCGGGGGGTGTGGGCGATCACTTAAGTCGCATAGGACCCTTTTCTGCTTGGGCACTTTAGGTGCTGTGATTGTGCTTGTTAGACTAGTCTATATTAGGAGTGTTAGGACCGAGTCCGCAGACTTGCGTTTTAGCATCCCATACCTCACTGAGTGACTCCCCTGTTGCTCACCCCTCTTTCTTTCCATCCTTCCAGGTGAGCATGACGAGTAGATGGACGCTTAGCTGGATCGGTGATTTGGGGTTTTATCGCGTTTTCCGCATTTTGTCTTCAAACGTTGTTTTATGGATTTATTTCAGTTATTACATTGTTGGATTAGTTGGTTCATTTTGGTTATTTATTGAGTTATTGGAGTTACTTGAGGTGTACGTTAGAGTTAGTGACACGCTGTCTCAAGAGGAGGAGACGGGTTTTACAAAAACATTCAACATTATATGCCGTCCAAATAGCGTATAATAAAAACAAATTTGTTGAAGTTAAAATGACTTACAAATAAGTACCCTAGTTGTTCTCGTAATCCGGATAAAGTCGTTTCAGCATCTCTCGTCCCGGTTGCTCGACTACCATTTCTATCTCCGCTGCGATAGACCATGGAATGTCATGTTGTGTCTCCGGCACCTGAGACACTGAATGGTTCCCGCTAGGAGCATCCTGCACAAAAATAGATTGTCTCTGCTGTGTCGGTCTCAGCTGAGTCGAGCCGGTGGTTGTGGTGGTTGGACTTGCGGCATCTCATCTGGGTGTGTCGCCAAATACGCCTCAAACTCTCCATAATCATCCATACAAACCGTAAAATAATTTAAAACTTAAAAAATTTATATAATAATTTACCTTAAAACAAATGAATCATTTTAAAAATCATAAAACTTTATAATTTTTTTAATGAACTATTATTATATATTTCCAAAATTAATAAATTTCTTAAAAAACCTTAGTATTATTTTTTTTTTAAAATATTATAACATATAACAAATAGATATAAAATTTATAAAATACAAATATTTAACAAAATCAATTTTATATAATATGAAATCATTTTAAATGCAAAAAAAAAAATTATAAACAGTTTATTTAAAAAAATTAAACGAAAAATTGGTTATTATATAATTTTTTTTGGAAAAATCATAAAACTTTTAAAAAGTTTTATGAGCGTTTTTAATTTGTGAAAACATTTAAAAACATTTTTTTTGAACGTTTTATATTTTTGAAAACGTTTAAATTTTTTAAAAAATTTCATAAATCGTTTAAAAATGTTTTTAAATGTTCAAAAATTAACGTTTGAAAATGTCAAAAAACCGATTCTATATAAAATCAATTAACAACAACTCTTCAACAACCTAAATAACATCCTAAATCATTTAATTCCAACCTAAACTACCTAAATATACTTTCACATCTTACATGCACTATCTAACCAAGAATCTAACAACCTAAAAAGTAAGTTTTTAATGAAATTGAATCGGTAGAATGGAAACTTACATGATGTAGAAGATGTTGACGGTCGGTAGAGGCGCTAGGAGGCCGGAATCGTCGCGTAGGTGTAGAGAGAACGTAGAGCAAGAGGGTAGAGAGAGAAATCAAAGAGAAATGAAGAAGAAGAAGATGTGGTAGGTTCGTTATTATCCATTTTCCGATGGATTTCCGACGGTTCATTATTCGGAAATAAGGCGGTCCGATTATTTGTTGAAAAAATTGGGCGGTTCGATGAATATTTTGGCGTTTTCAAAAATTTGGCGGTTGAAAACCGTCGGTTATCCGTTGGATTTTAAAAATAAAAACATCAGGCTCGGCATGACTCGAACCAGTGTCTTATGAGCAGATACAAATCACTCAAACCATTGCGCTATGTCGTATTCATCGGTATGTTAAATACATAAATATATTTCTATGTTATTGTTCTGCCTAAAAAAGGATTAAAACAGTTGAAGGCATTACTCGAACCCGAGACATTTCGGAGTTAGAGTCAAGCCA
The DNA here is from genome assembly GCA_030180135.1 of Orychophragmus violaceus. Classification (NCBI taxonomy): domain Eukaryota; kingdom Viridiplantae; phylum Streptophyta; class Magnoliopsida; order Brassicales; family Brassicaceae; genus Orychophragmus; species Orychophragmus violaceus. The sequence goes on from CM058236.1 coordinate 17,719,191, forward strand.
GAGACCACTGTGCTAAATTGCTATTATTGTTAATTTAGTTGTAACAATTGTTTATATCTTGATACAATTATATATATCTTTTTTTAGAACAAACATTATCATTAAATTATTGAAAATTAGAAAACATTAATATTTTAAAACATAACACAATTTTTTAAAAAATTACATAATTTTATTTTTTTAAATAGTTCAGACCAATTAATTATAGTTCGAGAATTGGTTCCAACCAATCCCTGACGTCGGTCTCCCTCCATTGGTCGATCATACGGTTCCATGACCGCACATGAATCCACGACGGTCTTGGGTCTCCTCTTTCCCAGAGCAGTTTCATCCGCCGCATTTTCATCTGGAAAAACCGCCTAGCCGTCCTATGGAATTCCCGCCAAACAATAAAAATTATGTCCGGACCAAATGTGAAGTACGCCTGGAATTTGGAAAAAAAAATACATTATAAAATTTATCGTAGTTATAAAACACAATTTGGAAGTTAAAATTATATCTCACCAAAAAATCTTCAAACCATGCCGCCTTAAGGTCTTCCGGAACATTGAAGTACGTCAAATAACTCTCGGACCAACGATTCTTGATGATATCGCTGACGATAAACGTAATGACCGGATTGTAACCGAACCAAATGGTACGGTTCTGGCGGGATGGGTCAAGAACGGGAAGATGTTCCTGACCCGGCTGACGGATTTCCTGCAAGTAGGAGGAGCGGTTTTCGGGGGATAAATAGACGTCGTCCATTTTTTTAAGTGTTTGAGTGTGTCTGTAGAAGATGAAAAACATTGTGACATCCGTACCTTATTTATACAAAAATTTCCGACGGAAATACCGACGACAATCCGTCAAAAACTATGATTAAATTTCCGAAAAGACATTTACCAATGCATTTTATAGGGAAGAGACGCATGCAGTGTAATTGCAGCTTTTGACCGTTTACTAACATTTACTGACGGAATTCCGACAGATATGTCCCGCCTGTCGGAATTCTGTCGGTAATAAAATGATGCAAAACCCATGTTCGGCGTGGCTCGAACGTGGGTGGGTGGACTATGGGAAACAATACATTATCGAGTAGGCTGTATGTGAAAGTTGTAAACTGAATGCAATGAATTGTATATAGTATTTCATTTCTATTATAACAGGAAAACATAAAATTCGTTTTATTCAACTAATATTTTTATGTTTAACGTAAATATTTAACATAAATAATTATTTATAAATAAATATTTTTATAAAACTTATATGAATTATAAAAGAAACAATTTATTCTTATAGCATTGATTAAAATGTATTTAAAAATACTGATATTTTAATTTTGATTCCCGAACCAATCTCCTTCGTCCGTCTCTGTCCAATTCTCAACCATACGGTTCCAGTCACGAATTTCAATCCATGCTGGTGTATCTTCCTCTCTTTTTCATCAGAGTTTCAACCGGCACAATTTTGTCTGGAACACCCGACGAGCCATCCAATGAAATTCACGCCACATTTGCCCAATAATTTCAGGAGTGAAAGTAAAATAGTCCTAAAATAAAATAAAAAAAAAATCAGAGAAAATGAAAGAATCACTACAAGGAAAAAGGAAAATTACCAAAAAGCCGAAGAACCAAGTAATTTTAAGACCTCCGGCAATATGCCGGTAAGTCATAAAGTTACCGCTCCAACGACGTTGGATAACAACGCTGACAACGCACTGGATTGCAGCATTTAAACCAAACCAAATGGTTCGGTTTTCCCGTGACGGATGTAGAAAGGGAAGACGGTTTCGACCCGGGGCGGCGATTATGTGTTGAATAGCGGTTCGGTTGTCGGCAGATAATCGAACAATATCCATATTCAGAAGATATTTGTTAAAAAGAAATGAAGATGGAGAAAAGAAGGTAATCGGACCTCTATTTATTTTAAAAAATTACGACGGCAAAACCGACGGTTCTACAAAAATTCGAAAAGTCCGTTAACGAAACATTTTTGGGAACAAACGGCATGTATTGGCAGTTAATGAGCGTTTGATTTGATTTTACCGACAGATTACCAAAAGAAAATAAAACGCCGTCGGAATTCCGTCGGTAAATTCCGACGGAATTTTGGGTTTGAGTTTAGAGATTCTGCAAGCTCCCAACTTACATGAGACAGTGAGGACACTACTTTAATGTTAAATGTATGATTTGTAAATGTATGGGATTTTTAAGATCGTAGGATTTGGTATTCGTTAAATGTATGATTTATAAATCGAACGATAGTTCCGTACAAGCTATCGACAAACACCATTGTAGACTAAGAAGTGTTTTCATCGGATATGCTTGATTTTCCAAAAAACGGATTAAACGTGTCCTTGGAGATTATAAACGTTGATATGTATCAATTGTGAGCTTCACATTATGTCCCCAGAAGTTTGACGATTAACCGTCATTTTTTTTGAAAACCTAAACCTTAAACCACCATTTTCTGTTGGTTTTCCTTCCGGAAAAACCGACGGAAAACCGATGGAGGTTTGTGTTCTGTCGGAATTCTGCCGGTATTGGTTTCTCTGTCGAAATTCCGTCGGTAATTTCAGAAGATTAATAAAAAGCTCACACCTGCCGCGACTCGAACACGGGGCATGGTGGTTTTCTTGTGCAACTATATGTACTTATTTATACTGTTTTAAACTATTCAAAAAAAAATTTGTGATTTTTTTAAACAATAACACAACTTGATATAAGATAAATCTAATCAATAATTATTTTTGGGTTTAGTTAGTTTTATAAAATAAATAAAAACATAATTTCATTTTCGTTCTGCATCACTTTCTAAGTCGTAGTCGGTGGAAATCGAATCGGTATCCTCGTCGAATTCAACCCTCTCTTCTTCGGAATCTGAATGAAGAACGACATTCCCAAAATGACTAAAATCGACGACTAGATTAACTTCAAGGGATTCTTCCACCGGAGCTATATGTTCACTTTCGCTTGCTTGCAATGGCTCTTGTTCTTCAACTCCGTAGACTCTTCCTCGCGGGTTTATTTTTGTAACTGTTATCCATGAATCGTTCTTGTATGTCACTCAAGGGTAAGGAATGTAACACACCTGTATAAAATTGAAGAAACATGTATATGGTGTTATAAGAAATTCAAGGTGGAATATTACTTTAAAGTAAATGTCGATCAATAACCTGATCTGCTTGGGAAGCAACGGATAATATTTTCGAAGCTTCTAAGTCGAATGGATAGACGTTACACCAAACTCATCAATGGTTACACCTTGCCCAATGATAGGGTTGTACCAATCACACAAAAGACCACACATCTCATGCCGAGCTTAAAAATGTACTTCACTTCACGTATTTCTTTAAGAACCCCATAGGACACAACTTCGCCGGATGCAGATGAAACTCTGTGATCTGCGGTTGTCCTAGAAGACCCTTCTTTATGCACTTTAAACGCCCTTGGTGCAATATCGTGGATAATACTTTGTGTTGTAGTGGAGGTCGCTGACTATGTCTATTAACCAATCTCCCGGTTTGCGATGGTATTTGACTTCATTGTTCACCTGAGAATGTAAAACGTTCAGTTGTTAATAAACGACAAAATTTATGGGGTTTTGGGTGATATGAAAAAAATCAAAAACTCACATAAAACTTTAACCAAATGTAGAAGTGTCCTTCTTTCCACTCTTCACGCTCGTACTCGGTTAATTCTGGATGATGATGTTGGGGTGATTCCATGTATAACCTTCAAAAATGCAAACTATCTCATTAAAACAATTATTATGATATATACATGCAACTGAAATAACAATGATAAATTAAACAATATATACCTCTCGTACTAAAATACTTCCTCGCAGTTGTTCTGAATAAACTTGTGCAGGTGTGCATGCTCTTGGGTCGTTAGTTGCCGCTTTTCTGATTTACCGCTTAACCTTCCAACTTGATGAAAATTTTTGGGGACCGTTGACGGATAAATTTGTCTCTCACCTCTATCATTGTTTCTAGCTGGGCGCCGACTCTTTGTGCGCACTTGCGAGGGGAAGTAATAGCTAGCAAATGTTGCCGTCTCTTCGTTATTATATTGCGCCACAACAGAACCTTTCACTTTTGCGGGGTTCTTAACCTTGTTTTTAGGGTGGAACATATATCGCTCGAAGGGATACATCCACCAATATTGTACCGGACCACCTAGTCTAGCTTCTCCAGGGAGATGAATGGGTAGATGCACCATAACATCAAAGAGAGACGGTGGAAATATCTTCTCTAGATTGCATAAGATCTTAGGAATGTTTTGCTTCAAATTACTGATGCCATCAATTGTAAGTGACCTCGTGCATATATTGCTGAAAAAGCTCCAAATCGCGACAATTTCTTTGTGAAAATCTTTACCAAGGAGATGAGCAAATGCGAATGGTAGCAGTCGTTGCATCACAACATGACAATCATGGCTTTTCATTCCAATAAACTTTCCTCTTATCAATGTCCACATAATTACTCAAGTTTGATGCATAACCGTCTGGGAATTTAACTCGTCACATAATACACTCAAACAACTCTTCCTTAGACGTTGGGTCTAACCAATAAGCCGGAATTGGAGGTTTCCCGTTGTTCTGAAGATGAAGTTCATGCCGAGCACAAATGTCTGGAAAATCAAGCCTAGACTTCACTTTGTCTTTCGTCTTCCCTTGCACATTCAGAAATGTGTTCATGATGTTATCGAAGAAGTTTTTCTCAATGTTAATGACATCAAGATTATGCCTTAGTAGTTGGTCCTTCCAATATGGTAAATCCCAAAAGATGTTGAGCTTGTGCCAGTTGTGGGATAAACCAGCTGCGTATACATTCTCATTCCCATTTCTGTAACATCCCGGAACCGGGTACCCCACCGTAGGAGGATTGGGGAAAGGAGACTTGGAACCAAAAGAGTTTACAATTTGTCGTAAAGACTAAGAAGAAGTGTTCCAAGGTCTTAAGGAAGCTAAGCTCAGCTGAAAGGCAGCTCAGCTAAGAGGAAACGAGCTGAACAAAGAGTGTTCAGCTGAAACGAGCTGAACAGTCCAGCTGGTTAGCTAGGTCAGCTGACAACCAGCTCAACCTAGCTAGCTTGATTGTTCAAGTGTTGGGTCAGCTGGTCAGCAAGTGACACTAGCTGACCAAGGGGCACAATGGCGAATGGACACCAAGGAAGGATTATGTCCATTCGGCCAACCAATGCACCCTTCTCCATGGGCAGTTATGGCACGACTTTGGGGCTTATAAATACCCCATTTGGAGGCCATTTCGTGCACCTGTCTTCAGGGGAAAATCCCAGAAATTCCTAAGGAAAAAGCCAAACAAAAACCGAGAGAAAAAGGGTGATTTTGGCCGGAATATCTATGGGCATTAGCCGGCTGTTATTGGCAAGTTAGAATGGGTTTTCTAATGGGAAGAAGTCTGGGAAACAAGAGGCCAAAACCCAGAATGGATTGAAGATTGAAGGTTTGAAGATTGAAGAAAATTCCGGGCAACCGTCCATGGGTCGTTCACGGATGACCGCGGGTCGCGCACGGTCGACCGCGGGTCGTTCACGGATTACCGTGGGTCGCACACGGTCGACCGCAGATCATTACGGACGACCATAACCATCACAGACGAACACGGACGTGCACAGACGAACGCGGATGGTGCTCAGACGAACGCGGGTCGCGTACAGACGAGCGCGGGTCGATCACGGACGACCGCGAGTCACGTACGGACGACCGTGACCGTTCATGTACGGTCGTGTCCGTTCACGGACAGTCGCGTCCATTCACGGACGACCGCGGAACGATCACGGACGACCGCGGGTCATGCACGTACGTCCGCAGGACGATACGGACGACCGTGGGTCGTACACGGACGACCGCGGTGCGATCACGTACGTCTACAGGACGATACGGACGCCCGTGGGTCATACACGGACGACCGCGGTGCGATCACGTACGTCCGCGGGACGATACGGACGACCGTGGGTCGATACGGACGACCACGGTGCGATCACGTACGTCCGCGGGACGATACGGACGACCGTGGGTCGTACACAGACGACCACGGTGCGATCACGTACGTCTGCGGGACGATACGGATGACCGTGGGTCGATTACGGACGCACGCGGGTCGTGTACGGACGACAGTAACCGTTCACGGACAGTCGTGTCTGTCCATGAACGGTCGTGTCCGTTCACGGACAGTTGCGTCTGTTCACGGACGGCCGTGGTCGTGTCCGGTCACGGATAGCCGCGTCTATTCACGGACGACCGTGACGGTCACACGGATGGCCTTACGTACGTCCGTGACAAACGTACGGATGAACATACAGACGAACGCGTACGACCGCGGATCGCGATACGGTCGCGGATACAGGAACGGTCGGGACGCGGATCGGCCTTATGAACATGGATGATCAAGCAAAGGATCAAGGAGAATGGTGGTCAAAGGAAGGAACAAGAAGACCTCTTTTGTACTCGGTCATGTGGGGATGGTTGGTTGAATGACTAAGTACAAAGGGGGTGTGTTCTAGGAGTTGATAAACGAACAAGCTCAGCTGGACCTCGGAAATGACTTCACAACGGCTTCGCTAAAAGGCTAAGGTACACGTTCGAATACTCTTCTATTGTTCTAAGGAATGAATAGAACGGAATAAGTTGAATGGAACAAACTAATTAAAAGACTTAGGTTGTTAGAATGGATAGATAAGAACGGAATCTCGAAAGAGTTTTAAGGAAACTAAATAAAGTAATGAGAGGTTCACGGATGAATCGTTCTTTAGAAAAACGATAGAAAGGTTAAAGTAATATTTCCGCTGTGTGATTGTTAAGTATGAAGGATCTAGGACTAGAAGTCAATAGGAGATCCGAGGAATACTTAATAATAAAGAAAAGTTTTAAATAGGACGGAATTTAGGGAGGTTCAGGCCACGGTTTGGCATGACCACTGGAACGCATCGACCGCCGCGGACGTGCACGGACGAACGTGGATGGTGCTCGGACGAACGTGGGTCGCATACAGATGACTGCGGGTCACGTACGGACGACCGTGACCGTTCACGTACGGTGCGTCCATTCACGGACGACCACGGAACGATCACGGACGACCGCGGGTCATGCACGTACGTCCGCAGGACGATACGGATGACCGTGGGTCGTACACGGACGACCGCGGTGCGATCACGTACGTCCGCGGGACAATACGGACGACCGTGGGTCGTACACGAACGACCGCGGTGCGATCACGTACGTCCGCGGGACGATACGGGCGACCGTGGGTCGTACACGGACGACCACGGTGCGATCACGTACGTCCGCAGGACGATACGGATGACCGTGGGTCGATTACAGACGCACGCGGGTCGTGTACAGACGACCATAACCGTTCACGGACAGTCGTGTCCGTTCATGAACGGTCGTGTCCGTTCACGGACAGTCGCGTCTGTTCACGGACGACCGTGACGACCACACGGATGGCCTTACGGACGTCCGTGACAAACGTACGGATGAACATACGGACGAACGCGTACGACCGCGGATCGCGATACGGTCCCGGATCCCGGAACGGTCAGGACGCGGATCGGCCTTATGAATATGGATGATCAAGCAAAGGACCAAGGAGAATGGTGGTCAAGGAAGGAACAAGAATGGAATAAGTTGAATGGAACAAACTAAGTAAAAGACTTAGGTTGTTAGAATGGATAGATAAGAACGGAACCTCGAAAGAGTTTTAAGGAAACTAAATAAAGTAATGAGAGGTTCACGGATGAATAATTCTTTAGAAGAACGATAGAAAGGTTAAAGTAATATTTCTGCTGTGTAATTGTTAATTATGAAGGATCTAGGACTAGAAGTCAGTAGGAGATCCGAGGAATACTTAATCCTAAAGAAAAGTTTTAAATAGGACGGAATTTAGGGAGGTTCAGGCCACGGTTTGGCCTGACCACTGGAACGCATCGACCGCGGCCTAGGGCGGCCGGGTCGGGGTGTTTCAAGTTGGTATCAGAGCGGAGTTGTTTCTAGGACGATGCTCGCATGATTGGTGACTTGCAGAGACAAGTGCACCAAGGAGGCACTTAATCTTGGGCAGGCTTTGAGAACAAGGTCGCAAGGCGTTGTTGAGGTGAACCGGAAGAGGGCGCGGTCACGGGAAAAAGTGGCTGGCCGAACCGGAAGGGACCTAAAGAGGAAAATGGGATTAAGTTGGGGCTTGTCACCATACCTCTAGATAGCTGCACCAAAGTATGTGCGAAGGCGGCAGTAAGGACCAAGTGATCCAAGACTGTCTGCAAAGTAAAGAGGGAAATGGGATTAAGTTGGGGCTGATCACCATACCTCTAGTTATCCGCGCCAAAGTTTGTGCGAAGGCGGCAACAAGGAACAAGGGATCCGACTGTCCGCAGAGTAAGGAGGAAAAGGAGATTCAGTTGGGGCTGATCGCCATCCTCCATGAACCGCACCAAAGGTACCACTTGCGGAAACAATGGAAGCACACTTTGGGGAGTGTAAAGGCAAGTAGAGTACGTGCGAAGTGCAACGGGAGGGAAAAAAGGAGCCTAAGCTGTTTGCAAGATGAGGGGAAGGAAAGTGACAATGAAAGACCAATGATATGCTTCCATTGTAAAAAGCAGTAATCATAAGTAAAACGTGGAAGTGGAAGTCAAATGGTAAAGGCTAAGCGCTAACCGAGACGCCACGGGTTTACGAACTGGTTAAGGACATTGGCGTGGCCGAGTCCTATAGTGCAATTGCTGGTCTGTCACTGAACCCCACTTCTTCATATGTTTTGTGGGCATTAAATTGGGGAAAAGGGTTAGGTTGCTTAGCATTGGGGATGCATAAGAACCATAACCGAGGTTGAGTCCTACAGGGAACAAAAGGCCTGAATATGATCTAGTAAGTGATTTACTAAGATCAGGACACTAAGATCAAGTCCATGGAGGGCAAGGATCAAGTGTGGATCAAGTCCTTAAGGATTGTGATCAGGATTTGACTAAGTCTAAGACAAGACAAAAATCAGGGAAATGGTTAAGTCTTGACGGACCTAGGTCAATGGGAAACGGAAAGGCATACCAAACCGGGACAGGAAGGGTATACACAAAAGTTAATCACCATCGAATTCAGGGACGAATTCCCAATTTGATGGGGGAGACTTGTAACATCCCTGCCCCGGGAATGTATGAATCTCTCGACGGCTTAGTCCATGGTTCGGTTGTTGATCGGCCATGGCCAAGACCGTGAGCCACAAGTCGGATTAAGCACGGGATGAACCGTAAGTGGGCAAGAGAAGTTCGGACAGTTAAGCGCGATCGAACGGCTACCGTTGGGGTGGTTGACCGAAGATCGGCACGCTGGGCATGGATGGCCCATGCGCGGGAACGGAATGGGAAAGTCCGATCATACGCGACTTGATCCTAGATGAATGGCTCCGACAAAGACAACCATAAATGGACTTAGGCCGAATAGAAAGAACATACGATGGTTATGGCCTGCTAATATTTCGGGATGTTACTAGCGAATGGTTCATAGAGTTGAACGGGGTAAACACCTTAAGTCGGATTCGGGGACAAATCCCTTTTAAGGGGGGTAGAACTTGTAACATCCCAGAACCGGGTATCCCACCCTAGGAGGATTGGGGAAAGGAGACTTGGAACCAAAATAGTTTACGACTCATCGTAAAGACTAAGAAGAAGTGTTCCAAGGTCTTAAGGAAGCTAAGCTCAGCTGAAAGGCAGCTCAGCTAAGAGGAAACGAGCTGAACAAAGAATGTTTAGCTGAAACGAGCTGAATAGTCCAGCTGGTCAGCTAGGTCAGCTAGCAACCAGCTCAACCCAGCTAGCTTGAGTGTTCAAGTGTTGGGTCAGCTGGTCAGCTAGTAACACTAGCTTACCAAGGGGCACAATGGCGAATGGACACCAAGGAAGGATTGTGTCCATTCAGTCAACCAATGCACCCTTCTCCATGGGCAGTTATGGCACGACTTTGGGGCTTATAAATACCCCATTTGGAGGCCATTTTGTGCACCTATCTTCAGGGGAAAATCCCAGAAATTCCTAAGGCAAAAGCCAAACAAAAACCGAGAGAAAAAGGGTGATTTTGGCCAGAATGTCTATGGGCATTGGCCGGCTGTTATTGGCAAGTTGGAATGGGTTTTCTAATGGGAAGAAGTCTGGGAAACAAGAGGCAAAAACCCAGAATGGATTGAAGATTGACGGTTTGAAGATTGAAGAAAATTCTGGGCAACCGTCCGTGGGTCGTTCACGGACGACCGCGGTTCGCGCACGGTCGACTGCGGGTCATTCACGGACGACCGCGGGTTGCACACGGTCGACCGCGGATCGTAACGGACGACTGTAACCATCACGGACGAACGCGGACATGCACGGACAAACACGGATGGTGCTCGGACGAACGCGGGTCGCGTACGGACGACCGCGGGTCGATCGCGGACGACCGTGACCGTTCACGTACGGTCGTGTCCATTCACGGACAGTCGCGTCCATTCACGGACGACCGAGGAACGATTATAGACGACCGCAGGTTGTGAACGTATGTCCGCAGGATGATACGGACGACCGTGGGTCATGCACGAACTACCGCGGTCGGATCACGTACGTCCGCAGGACGATACGGACGACCGTGGATCGTACACGGACGATGCGATCACGTACGTCTGCGGGACAATACGGACGACCGTGGGTCGATACGGACGACCACGGTTTGATCACGTACGTCCGCGGGATGATACGGACGACCGTGGGTCGTACACGGACGACCACGGTGCGATCACGTACGTCCGCGGGACGATACGGACGACTGTGGGTCGATTACGGATGCAAGCGGGTCGTGTACGGACGACCGTAACCATTCACGGACAGTCGTGTCCGTTCACGAACGGTCGTGTCCGTTCACGGACAGTCGCGTCTGTTCACGGACGACCGTAATGGTCACACGGATGGCCTTACGGACGTGCGTGACAAACGTACGGATGAACATACGGACGAACGCGTACTACCGCGGATCGCGATACGGTCGCGGATCCAAGAACGGTCGGGACGCGGATCGGCCTTATGAACATGGATGATCAAGCAAAGGATCAAGGAGAATGGTGGTCAAAGGAAGGAACAAGAAGACTTCTTTTGTACTCGGTCATGTGGGGATGGTTGGTTGAATGACTAAGTACAAAGGGGGTGTGTTCTAGGAGTTGATGAACGAACCAGCTAAGCTGGACGTCGGAAATGACTTCACAACGGCTTCGCTAAAAGGCTAAGGTACACATTCAAATACTCTTCTATTGTTATAAGGAATGAATAGAACGGAATAAGTTGAATGGAACAAACTAAGTAAAAGACTTAGGTTGTTAGAATGGATAGATAAGAACGGAACCTCGAAATAGTTTTAAGGAAACTAAATAAAGTTATGAGAGGTTCACGGATGAATCGTTCTTTAGAAGAACGATAGAAAGGTTAAAGTAATATTTCCGCTGCGTAATTGTTAAGGATGAAGGATCTAGGACTAGAAGTCAATAGGAGATCCGAGGAATACTTAATCCTAAAGAAAATTTTTAAATAGGACGGAATTTAGGGAGGTTGAGGCCACGGTTTGGCCTGACCACTGGAACGCATCGACCGCGGCCTAGGGCGGCCGGGTTGGGGTGTTTCAATTTCCACCACATTCACGAGTTCTTAGTGCACCAAAGGTTTCTGAGAGCCCCAAAGTGTCCGACCCACAGTCTTGGAGAATAGGATCATCAAACATTTTCCTCTTCTTCGTAAAAAGTTTAGTGTTTCTCTGATATGGATGATCATGCTGTAGAAATCTTCTATGAAAGTCACACCAACAAGATTTGCATCCATTCTTCAACTGGAATGCATCGGTATTTTCCTGACAATATGAACATGCTAACCTCCCATGCGTTGTCCATCCGGATAACATACCATAAGCCGGAAAATCGCTAATGGTCCACATTAGTGCAGCCCTCATCAGAAAATTTTCCTTGCAGGAGACATCATATGTTACAACAATGGGCACCCATAACATTTGCAACTCATATATCAATGTCTGCAAGAATACGTCAAGTGACCTTCTTGGATGCTCAGGCCCAAGAATAAGTACGGAGAAGAAAAGAAACTCTCTATGCATGCACATAGAAGGCGGTAGGTTATAAGGAGTAAGAATCACTGGACACAACGAATAAGGTTTCACATGCCTCCCAAATGGACTGAAACCATCTATGCATAATCCGAGGTAAACATTACGTGGATCATACGCAAAATCCGGATATACTCTCTGAAAATGTTTACACGCTTCAGCATCTGATAGATGTGCAATCTCTTCTACTCTTTTATGCTCTGCATGCCATCTCATTTCCCCCAGTTCATTTAGATTGGTATAATTGCTTCAACCTATTAGTTAATGGTAAATACCACATTCGTTTGAACGGAACCTTAGCTCTTCTCGTTGTATCCTGATAGCGCGGATGCTTACAAAATTTACAATCCAGACGGTATTCATATTCCCGCCAGTATATCATACAGTTAGCGGTGCACACATCTATCATCTGATACCGTAATCCAAGCCCTTTAACAAGTTTCTCGACCGCGTTGTATGAACCTGGCGCAAGATTGTCTTCAGGAAGAATATCTTTAACAAAATCGAAATCACATCCACACATTCCTACGCCAAATTGTAGTCCGTCTTTATGCCCATTAGTCTGGTTGCAAATGATAATGGCGAATGACCCTCTTTGCAACTGTCATAAAGTGGTCTCTTCGCTGCATCTAACATATAAAAAATCTCCTAGCTTCCACATTAGGTTACTCATTTACCCTAGGAATTTTATATTCACCTACTTCTTGATATTTTCTCGATATGCATAATTAACTATCTGAACGGTACCTACAACAAAATTTACATCGGCACTATAAGGTTTGCTAGCACTAACATTATGTTCCCACCTACTAGTACTACCAAAAGCTTCACTACTACTACTTGCATAATCCGATGTTTCCTGTGAAGATACCACATCTTATAACCCGCCATACCCTACTGAATACAAGTGATGTCATACTTCGTCAATCATAGGATTTCTAACATTTCGGCACTGAATACATGGGCATTTTAACTTACCGGTTTTCTGCGTATGTGGTTGATTGCAAGCTACCGCCATGAATTCCATAATCCCCAGTGCATATGGGGTGTGCAATAAGTTCGTCACCTCATCAACTCTCGGTCCGTCCATCCACGATCTGTAATAATTAAAGGAAGACATTTTTCTAGATAATCAACAATATTAAAGAGAGAGAGAGAGAGAGAGAGAGAGAGAGAGAGAGAGAGAGAGAGAGAGAGAGAGAGAGAGAGAGAGAGAGAGAGAGAGAGATATTAGCGTGGAGGAGAAGGGTAAACATGTTTGGTATTTGTAATAAATATACCGACGGAAAACCGACGAAAATCCGACGATATAGCCGTTATCCGTCAAAAATCACTCGGTTTCGTGTCGGTCCAACGGATGCCTAACGGCTATATTAACGTATCTATTAACGGTAACAATGAACCGAGAATTTTTCGACGGAATCCCGACGGGAACCAGTTGTCGTCGATAACCCGTCGGAATATACCGACAAAATTCCAAAGACGTTTTTCCCGTCAATTATCCGTCGGTCAATCGTCGAAAATTCCGACAAATTTATAAATGTCGGTAACTCCATCGGTTATTGCCATGTTTTCTTGTAGTATTAGTTCTTTCATGGAACACTGGATTAGCCGCAATATACAAGGCAGATCTACTATCGCAATAGATATCTATAGGTTCGTTGTGCTCGACACCTAATTCCCTAGGTAACCGTTTCAACCATTTGAGGTCTCGTAAAGCTGCCACCATCGATCTATACTCCGCTTGTGCAGATGAAAGCGACACCGTATCCTGTTTCTTAATCTTCCATGCAATAGGAGAATCTCCCAATAATACGATGAATGCCGACAGAGATCTCCTAGATTTGGGACACACACCCCAATCTGAATCACATATTACCTTAATTGCAGATCACTAATTGCTTTCAGCATGACTCCTTGCCCTGGACATCCTTTGTGATACCGCAAAATCCATACAACTGCCTCCCAGTGAGCTTCTCGAGGTTCATGCATTACTTGACTCAGAACATGAATTCGATAGCTTAGCTCAGGACGAGTAATCAAAAGATATACTAAGCACCCCACAAATCTCCTAAACCGTCAAGGATTCTTGTATAAAAGCCCTTTTTCTAGGAGAAGCTTGTGGTTTTGTTCCATTGGTGTTGTTACCGGCTTGCGGCCAAGAAACCCAGCCTTTGCGACCATGTCGAGACCATATTTCCTTTGTTTTAGAAACATACCCATTGGTCCTCTTTCTATCTCTATACCAAGGAAGTATTTCAACTTCTCGAGGTCTTTCATCTTGAAGCAAGTACTGAGATACTCTTTAAATTTCATCATCATTGCGAGATCATTTCCTGAAACCACATGATCATCCACGTATACGAGTACTCCTAAGCTCTTATTACCTTGGATGTAAGTAAAGAGAGAATAATCAGAGTATGACTACTTAAATCTGAACTTCTTCAGTGCAGTCAATAGTTTGGCAAACCAACACCTTGGTGCATACTTAAATCCATACACAGATTTCTTAAACGACACACTTTTTTGGAGTATTAACATAAAATCCCGGTGGCATTCGCATATAGACTTCCTCCTCCAAATCGCCATGAAGAAACACATTATGTACATCCATTTGATGTACGTCCCAATTCCTAGCCACTGCAACTTCTAACAATGCTCGGAAAATAGTTAATTTTGCTACTGGTGCGAACATTTCATCGTAATCATCTCCCTCGATTTGCTTGTTGCTGAGACAAACAAGTCTCGCCTTATGTCTCTATACTGTACCCATCAGCTTTAAACTTCAGTTTAAATACCCATTTTCTGCCCAATGCCTTTTTCCTTTGGGAAAATCAGTTATCTCCCACGTTTTCTGCTCCTCGAGTGCTCCTACTTCACTCGTCATCGCATCATTCCATCTCGAATCCAGCATTTCCTCTTTGTACTTATGAGGTTCAACTCCTGCATTAATCGCTACAAGAAAAACTTGATGTCGTTCGGAAAATATTGTGTCAGTGACATGAGCTGAGATGGGGTAAGATGTTTCACCTTGAACCATTTGTGGAGGCTCTGAGTTGTTGATAGATCAAACGGAACAAACATCATGAATATGTTTATCAGTCAACCAACATGAGTTATATGTGAAATATTCCCTAAGCTTGACAGACGGCTTGGGAACCTGATGTCCTCATCCCAAGTGTGGTTCTGGTGCTGTCTGTACAGGCTTAGCAGGCTGATCATTCACAAGGGATATATCTGAAGCTTTTCCAGGCTCAGCAAACTGATCAGTCTGATCATTCGCATGCGATGTATCTGCTGCAGGTTCAGCAACCTGTTCGTTCGGCTCATAGTTGTCTTGTTCGAGATCAGCAACACTCCTCTTGTCATCAGGAAAGGGTTATCAAGTTCCACCAAACATGCATTTTCCTTATACGCGACACCCGAGTTCATATTTGCATTAGTAGGTATCGTATCAGCGACATATGGGAAGACTGACTCTTTGAACACAAAATCTCGGAAAACAAATAGCTATTTGCTTTCGAGATCATACAAATTCCAGCCAGTTTTCTGAAATGGATTGCCAACAAAGACGCATCTTGTGCTGCGTTCTTTGAATTTGTCTTTGTCTAGCGATGGCTTATGAGAAAAGCACATGCATCCAAACATATTGATCTCGGTGTACAATGGAGGTTTGTCATGTAATCGTTCATAAGGAGTCTGTCCTCCAAGTGTATTCGATGGCGTGCAATGGAGAACATGTGCTGATTCTAAGACAAATTCGCCCCAAAAATCGATTGGAAGTCTTGCCTGAAACTTAAGTGAATGCGCAACGTTTAGAATGTGTATGTTTTTTCCGCTACACTCTCCCATTTATTTGTGGTGTTCCTGCGCATGAAGTTTGATGAATGATAACGTTTGCAGTGAAGTATTTGGTAAGACACATAAACTCGGTTCATTATCACTTCGTACCGTCTGAACTTGTCTCCCAAACTGTCGTAGAACAAGTGCACAAAAGTATGATAAAATTGTTTGTACCTCATTCTAGTTCTTGAACTTGTGCTTAATCTGAATCAGGTTAGTTAAGTATCTGGCATTGTATAATTTCCGAGAACTTCCTAAGTCTGACGCCTTTCTCCCATTGAAAACACTCTTAAATTTACTTGCATTCGTTTACTGCTTTCTCTTGGTTGGCTTAGCTTAACTGAAAGACATATAGTCTATCGTGTGAAACTTGAGTCCTTGTGGATACGATACCCTGAAATACTACATTCGCATAATTGTGCACTTGCAGTAGAATAGGGATATTTATTGACCTATCAAGTTTTTGGCGCCGTTGCCGGGGACTCAACTGAGTTCGCCGATAGATTTGTTTTAAGGTTTAGTCTAAGTCGTTTTTATTTCTTTTGTTACTCACATTCTCTTGTTTGGCTTGTTTTTGTTGCTGCAGAAATCGACTGAAGCACTCAGTGTCGACCGACATCACTCGAGTGTCGCCCGACACCAAGCGCGGATTTCACCTCCGACAATCAGTGTGTGCCAAGTCGACACACCCGATGCAACCCGAACGAAGAACTCGTTAACCTCAGACTTGAGGAGCTTGCTAGACTTGAGAGAACGAACAGAAAGGCTCAGAGAACTTCAATGATGATGAACAATCGTTTGATTTTGATACCAGATGCTGAAGGAGTTCAGAGAGACCAACAGAACAACCCCTACAATGCTCAGGGGAAAAGGATTGATGCCCAAGGGAATGTGATCCCCGAACCTGAGCAACCTCAAGGTGAGAGGCAGGTTGCTCATCCTGGAGCTAATGGACAGCCACCTAATCCTCCTGCTGCTGAGAGGACTCTTGCTGACTACAACCGACCGGATGAGTTTTATGCTAATAGATAAGCAATTGTACCTCCTTCTTTCGAGAGGAACGAGTTTGAGCTCAAGACTGCCTACTATGCACTTCTGAGGCAGCATCTTTTCCATGGTCTTCCGTATGAGCAACCCATGGAACACATTGAGGATTTTGAGGCCTTCGTCACTGGGATGAAGCACAATGGGGTGGGTTATGACTTCATGTTCCTCAAGCTTTTCCCATATTCTCTTGCTGGAGAGGCTGCAGCTTGGCTTAAGCAACTTCCACCTTGGAAGTTAACCACTTGGGATGCAGTAAAGAGAGAGTTCTTGCGGTATTTCTATGATGATGCTCGCTCCGATGAGCTCAGACAGGATCTTCAGACATTCACTCAGGGACCTACAGAGCCACTTAATTCTGCTTGGGTAAGGTTTAAGATGTACCAACGAGACTGTCCTCATCATGGATTCTCTGAAGTTCAGCTGCTGGGCATTTTCTTCAGAGTTGTGGATCTATGGTACCAGTCTGCGTTAGATGCTGCCAACAATGGTAACTTCAACACAAAGACTCCTGAGCAAGCCAGGATATTGATTGAGAACTTGGTGAGCAGCAACTGTACTAAGACTGCAGATCAGAGGAGGAAAGAGTCTGGTGGAAAGTTTGATAATCTTCAGATTGCTGAGATGAAGAACAAGCTGGATACTGCTCACAGCTTGTTGACTGGCAAGAAGCATGTCCATTTTGCTCAAGAGGTTGAAGAGTTTGGACCTGAAGAAGGCTGCACAGAAGAAGATGTGAACTGCATTGGTGGTTCTGGATTTCAAAAAAACAGGCTTGGGAATCAGCAAAGCAACACGTTCTTCACTGGTGGACAGAAGAGTGCTTTTACAAGCAATCAAAACTATTCTGGATATGGTCAGAATGCTGGTTACCAAAAGCCTTTTCAGCAGAACAACTCTTATCAGAGAAGCTATGGATCATCTTCCTATCAGACACCTCCTGCTACTAGTGCTCATGAGAGTAAGTTGGAAGCTATGATGGAGCAGTTGTTAGAGGGTCAGACGAAGACTGTTGTGGATTTCAATAAGATGATAGATGATGTCTACAATGATCTGAATAGGAAGTTTGAATCTCTAAGTACACATATGAAGCAACTGGATACACAAGTGAACCAGATTTCAAGCTCAGTTAAGGGGAATAATGTTCAGAACACCCACATAAACGCTTGGTCAGTTCAAGTTGAGGATGGGTTGGATCAAGAAGAAGGATTTGAGGTTAAGACAACTGAAATTGTTAAAGATAGTCAAAAAACCAAAGCTGCAACCTCAACGTCGACCGACACTGTCCTTGACGTCGGCCGGCACCCATCTTCAAATATGATTTCGAGTCCTCACGACGAACAGAAAGCGACCATGATCAATTATGGATCCGACAACGATGGAGAATTGGCTAATGTCGACCGACATCAATCCAACGTCGGTCGACACTCTGGGCGAGAAGGTCAAATTTCACCAACACCTCTGAAGAGAAGGTCTACAAGAATCCAATACCTTTCCCTAGGGTGGTTATGAAGTCTAAACAAGAGCTTGATGAAGCCAAACGCCTGGAAGTGATGGATAAGAAGTTGAAAGAGGATCCACAAGCTGATGTTTTGCCCTATCATCCTTGTCTACATAGATACATGGAGAAGACGATGCCCATAGACGAGGATTTGAAAGAATGGGTGGTAGTGCTTCCTAAACGAGTCAGTGATGTGTTGTTTAATCAGATCTCCGAGAAGCTACCAGATCCTGGTGTATTTGTGCTGGATTGTTCCATTTTCGAGGATAGCTTCGAGCTCTCCTTGTGTGATTTAGGGGCCGCTGGAAATCTCATGCCATACTCTGTGGCGGAGAGATTTGGAATGACAGTTTTTGCACCCACTAGGATCTCTGTAATCCTAGCTGATCAATCAAGGAGGGTTCCAGAGGGAGTTCTTGAAGACGTCCCTGTCAGAGTTGAGAACTACTTAGTCCCAATAGACTTTGTGGTGCTGAAATACGATAGTTAACTGGATGATCCTCTAATACTGGGAAGACCCTTCTTAGCTACTGCTGGAGCAATGATCGATGTGAGGCATAGTCTGATTGATCTCCACCTGGGAGATAAGCCTCTGCACTTCAAGGTGGATAAGCTGCGAAGATCTGCTATTGACGGTCAGGCCTTTAGCATTGAGCTGGAGCAAGAAGCTCAGACTAGTGAGGCTTCAGTTTCTGATCCTGGAGAACAGAAGATGGAGGTTTCTCAAGATTCAACTCTAACATCTTCAGAGCTTGCAGCTGCATATAAGCAGAAAGCTCCAAACGTTAGGGCTCCACCAAAGCAGAGATATGCATCTTCACAACTCAGTTCTACAAAATTCATTTCTATGAATGAAGGAGAACGTCCCATTCCTTCATTCCTTGGACGATTTCATGCTGACACTGCTTACTCTCCACCATGGATGAGGAGACTTTCGTAGAGGCACTCACAGCCTCTGTCGAAACCATCGGGAGTCTAATCTCCCATCATAGTCAAGCTAACGACTAAAAACAAGCGCTGAGTAGGAGGCGACCCACTGATAAGGTCAGTGTCGTGTGTTTTCGTGTTTTCGTGTCGAATCTCGTAGGATCGGTGGCACTGAAAGGTCAGTGTCGGTGACGTCGCATTGATCTCGGTCGACATCGACTTCGAACAAGTTCGAGCACGAACGAAAATCGACCTAGGTCGATTTGGGAAATAAAATCGAGTGTCGGCCGACATTGAGGTTGAGTGTCGGTCGACATCGATGAAATCGAGGTAAGTCTTCTTAAAACAATCGACCCAACTTCTTCTTCCTCATTTTTCCTCTCGCCGAAAATCCTCCCAAAATCGCCATCCGGTTCTGCGGTATCTTGTCCGAGTATTCACCAACACTGTCTTGTGTAAGATGGAGCCTGGGATGATGAGGATTGCTGAGCTTTTGTTTCTCTATCTTGGGATTGGCAGCAGTGTTGATGTCAGTGAGTTTGAGGACGCTCATTTGGTAGCAGATGTCAACATGGGAGATGTTTTTTCTCATCATTTGGAGACCTTGAAGGCGACGAAGCCATTCACTGGGAAGGCGACTAAGACAGAGACGGTCCGGAGTATTTTAACTCCCATCTTTGACAATTTGGGCTCGACAGGAGTCAGATGACCATTTGCACTAAGAGGCCTACCATGGACTTCAAACATCTGAAGAGCATGCAATGGATCGAGGGAGACGTCAATGGCAAGCAGTTCTTGTGGCGTTTCCATGACATATCTGGCGTTGAGCGCCTCTTTCCCCTTCCAGAGACCAAGCTCACATGCATCACCAACGAGCCTCTTTCACTCTCCTTTCAGCCCAATGTAGAGCATTGTCGAGGTGTACCACGTCGTTCTACTGTACTTAGAGGCGCTTCTTCTGGAGCTGCTGCCTCTGCTGCTGAGCTGCTGAGCATGAGGCTGTCCCTGCTGATGATCCAGATGAGACCTATGGGTTTCCCAAGCTTCCAGGACCAGCAGAAGACATGCCACCAGGGCAATTTCAGATGTGGGCAGCATGTGTTCTCAAGGGAATTTGGAAGAAAGTTTACTGCATGTCTTGCCAACGCTCACAGCGCGTTCACCACCCACAGCCACGATGTCGCGCACCAACGCAAGCACCTTTCCATGTGAGCTCAGAGGATGAGGATATAGAGGAGGCAGCTTACTCCGAGGAGATGGATGATGGGGACTCTCCAGTCTTCTAGACACTTGCTGCTGCTGATTCTGCGTTTGTTTCTTTTTCTTTTCTTTCTCTTGAGTCATTTTGATGTTTCTTTTGAGTCAGTCTGTTAGTCCTGTCTGTTTGGAACCTTGAATATTTGAGTTTATGCATCACTACTGTTGTTTCTGATGTGATTTTGAGTGATCTAACGAAGCTAATAGGTGAGTAATTGAGTGCTAACCCATGAACTCAACCACGGTAGACTCTACATCCTGTGTATGATCACACGACCCTGATGTCGGGCGACACTGACCTTGGTGTCGGTTGACATCAGTCGTGTTCAGGTTCGACTTTTTAACTCAATAACTATATGGTTCCATATCGATTTCTTCCGAACCCAAGCTGCGATTGCACTGAGGATAGTGCAGTTTAAGTGTGGGGGAGGTGGTTACTGACATTGTGTTTTGTTTTATTAGAGTGAGTCCCTTGTTTTCAATTGTTTTCAAAATGGTTTTATTAAGTCAAAATGTGTATAAAACTATGATTTTCCGAGGAAATTTGTCGCTGGAACAAGAACTAAGTGACCATTGGACAGACTTGCAGTAGCTATATGACTATTAGAAAACCCCACACATATCAACTTACCAAGGACACTCATATCTAACCAGGTATTCAGAGGATCCATCACTAACTTCACCTCTAATCATGACTTAATTTCTCACTTAGGGGCTTGGTATCTCTGGATCGGATTCCTCTGATGTGTTTGACACAGCCTATGATCCTGTCTGAGTATGGTTTCTGATTTTCCCCTCCTTTGAAAGTAAAAAAAAAGGATTAAAACTGAGGATAAGCTAGTAGCTTCGAAGTGGTCACGGGAGTGGTAGAGACCCCTATTACTTCCTGTGCATCCATGGAAACATGTCCAAAGTTACAGCCTGAATAAAAAGGGAAGAGCACTGATAGAAAAAATAAAATGATACCCAGTGGGGAAAAATCGGTTGCTAAGGGAGAAAGGGAAAAGAAAGGAACCAGAAACCAACAATTTGGTGGTCAAGTACTGACTGAGTTGAGTCCATGTGTCCTCTGATATTCCCTCTGTGAGACCGCACCTAATTGTATACAGAGGTTAGTGTGGTGAACTTGAATATCCTAATCTGATTGTGGAGTTTACTTGGGACAGTTTCTAAGTATGGGGGAAGTATATTGTGGTCTTGATATCTGTAGGAAAGTTTTCAGTGGCTTACTAAGCAAATGTGAATGCAAAAGTTCCTAGGACGAAATGAGTTTCTGTGTTTTCAAACCTCTTTCTTATGCTTTGGTTATTTACTTGCTTGAGGGCAAGCAAGAGCTAAGTGTGGGGGAGTTGATATATCATGGTTTTTCTAGGTTTTCAACCATGATATAGTTGTATGTATTGAGTCTTTAACCTGGTTTTTCGAGTCTATTGAGTCTTCTACAGGTAGGTTTGCGTTTGGAGCAAAGAGTGGGATTATATGACGTTTCTGGCGATCTGTGCAATGAGCTGAAGTTGGAGTCTCGACCACGACTGGATGTCGACCGACATCAATCAAATGTCGGTCGACACTGAGGGCGACATGACTTATACGCTGAGTTGAAGACATGTTTTGAAGAATTGCAAAGCTGCCCCAGAAGTTTCCCTAATTCTAATCTTGCCCCAGAACGTGTTTAGTGTTTTTAATTAGCTTTTTCAGACTCAGTATCATTATCTTGTTCTTACTTTGTTCTTGCTTTGGAGATTGAGAGATTTGGTGCCAAGGGGCTGTTCTTGCTACTTGTAACCTTTGAGAGAAGGATTTCGAAACCCTTTTTATCTATCTATTCAGTCTTTGGTTTTCTATTCAATGATGTGTTGTTTATCTGATAATATGTCTGAGTAGTAACCTAGTTAGATTTAGGAATTCTCATAGGGTTTTTATGCATGTTTAGATAACTGATTGACTAGGATTCTAAATCTATCCATTCATCGCCTAAGTTGCACTTAATACTGAATTTTGGACTGATCACCTAGGATTTAGATCTAAGACAATTAACTTAGCATGAGAGTGTGAGTTACAATTTGAATTAACTTTGTGTGAGCAATTTGACTAGATAAAAAGAGATTTTGGTTTAGGAGAATTGTGAACCGAAGAACCTGTTCCTAATGCTTGTTTAGAACTCTAGGATCACAAAGAGATTTGGATCGCTAGGTTGCTAGATATAGAAATAATCTCAGCGAGAGTTGGATTTTTTATCATTGTGTTTCTAGTTCTTGAACTTGTGCTTAATCTGAATCCGGTTAGTTAAGTATCTGGCATGTATAATTCCCTAGAACTTCCTAAGTCTGACGCCTTTCTCCCATTGAAAACACTCTTAAATTTACTTGCATTCGTTTACTGCTTTCTCTTGGTTGGCTTAGCTTAACTGAAAGACATATAGTCTACATTCGCATAACTGTGCACTTGCAGTAGAATAGGGATATTTCTTGACCTATCAGAGGGATGCACCAATCGTCGATGCTACAGACTCTTGTCTTCAGCAGCCTTAACTTTGTATCCTCGTGCCATCATCACATCCCGCCTGTTATTCACCCGCACCAATCAGGGTCCTCGTAAAATGGTCTTGCAAAACACAATGCATTAGTGAACATGGCAAAACATCTTGTCTGTATGAGCAATTTCGCGACAGAAAGTAATTTGCAATTCAGATTTGGCACAAGAAGCACATTCGACAACTTGAGCTTTTGTGACAATTTCATCACGCCAATATCATCCACCAAGCTTAATGGGCATGCAAATATACTTTGCAAATCGGTAAGAAAGCGTGCATCACCGGTCATGTGGTGCAACATCCCGGTATCATGGATCAGCTCCCTTGTTTGTCGCTTACCATTCAATTTGTCTGGAATTGGTTTAGACTTCTGCTGCTCTAGCAAAGCTGTTAGCGAAGCGCACTGCTCGGAGGTGAAGTTGGAAATCTTTCCTTTGGAAGAAACATTTGAGGAAGCTTGAATCATATTCGAACGCATCTGATTCCTTTCACCACGACCACGTCCTCTGCCTCTTCCACGACCACCCCGTTCTCCTCCTTGACTTTTATATTTCCATCACTCAGGAAAGCCTATTATTTGCCAGCAATCCCTTTTCTCATGTCCTGTCTTCCCGCAGTTAGAACATGTTAATGAGGATCCTCTTCCTCGCGCATTACCACCGTTGTTTTGCTCCCCTTCATCTGCTTTTGTTGCAAAACCCATGATGTCCTGCTTGACCTCTGCTCGTAACGCCGTTAGACGCCGTTCTTCTCGTACGACTCGTTAATACATAAAATTAAGGTTGGGTAATGGCTCCATACCAATAATGTTAGCACATACATTACCAAACCGTGAATTGTCGCGTCCCGTTAGAAACATATGCACCTTATCTTCCTCATAGTCCTCAGAAATCTTGTTTGATTCCCCACACGCACTTGTAATCAATCACGGTTGACCGATCCTGCTTACATGCCGTGAGTTCTGCTTTGAGCTGAGGCACAGGAATTGCGTTTCCAATAGAAAAACGTTTCTTCATATTGATCCACAGCTTGTATGCATCTGGAGTAAACGGAATTGTTGACCTAATGTCCGCATAAATTGATGCTATTATCCATCCCAGGATCATATATTTCACTAATCTCCACGATTCTGCTTCACTTGGTTTTTTATTTCTCATCCGGCATCACCAACGTTCTTTTAATGAACCCGATTTTACGTTTTGCACGAAGTGCATTCTCCAGTTCTGACGCACATTCCGCATAATTATCTCTTGTCAACGTGACTGGGAAATATGTATGCTTGGATTGTCTGATGTCGCCACAAAATACGGCGAAACCTTTCCGGTTTCATGGCTCATGCTTGCAACAATTGATTCTTGCTTAGCTGCCATATCGTCTTTCTTCTTTATCTCAGTCAGA
Source organism: Orychophragmus violaceus (assembly GCA_030180135.1). Taxonomy (NCBI): domain Eukaryota; kingdom Viridiplantae; phylum Streptophyta; class Magnoliopsida; order Brassicales; family Brassicaceae; genus Orychophragmus; species Orychophragmus violaceus. The sequence continues at coordinate 17,743,823 of CM058236.1, forward strand.
ATATATATATTTTTTTTGTAACGATTTTGGATCTGCTTTGATACCATGATAACTCAGAAAAAGTATTCTGAAAGTGTTCTGTTATATTCATTGTTATATATGGGTTTAGCACCCCATCCACTTAGAAGGCCCAATACTTATTCTTTGATCAAGGGTCGGCCCAACAAAAACAGAACGGCCCAACAAGCAATAAGGGCCCGAACACAGACGCCCGAGCCAAGCCCATCACTATCGGCTCGGCTCGGCTCAACTAAAACAAGTCGGCTCGGCTACACTAACAGCCAAAAGAACGTACGGCTCAGCCCATCTCGTCACCAAGTACGGCCCAATCTGCACGAGCTCGACAAGCGGTCAACGGCCTGCCAAAAGTACGACCGTATTTTACTATAAATAGGAGTCGTCACTGTACATTAATGTAACTTTTTGGGATTTGTGCACTTCTTACTACTTTCTCTCTCTAGAGTCAATTTCCCGAATTGTTAACCGAGCACGTCTCTCGGCCTGCTCGGGAATCTGAATACAAAACACGCTCGTTACCGAGCACATCACTCTCTTCAAACAGCCCCGAACGTAATCCACCAATCGTTCATCCCGAACACGTTTTCACTCTTGCTTATTTCTGAATCTAGTCGGTTCACTCTTAAGAAATACTTAGCTCCCTCGGACAGAGCACGTCAACTCCCAAGCAAGACGCGCACTCCGATCTCGTGACCATCTCGGTTGTTACAATTGGCGCCGTCTGTGGGGAATAAGTTTTGTCTTCACTAACGGACAGGTTCAGCGATGACAGGATTACCACCGAACAAAGATTACGTCCACATCGAGGACATAACGAGCTCAGAAACAGCTTCGAGAGCTAGGGGGCAGCCCCAACACGTTTCTCAGGTTGCAGATCCAATCATCCAACCGGCCGGCGCCGAGCAGCAACCTCGAAACACCGAACGACCTCAACAAGCCGCAGAAACTCAGACAAACGAGCATGACATGTCCACCTTGCTCAAAACTCTCATGACTCAAGTAACCGAACTCTCCCAGGGGAGCAACGCACGCTTCGATCAGCTTGCCACGGCACACGCAATATGCCAGGGGCAAATCAATGATCTACGGATGGCAAGTCAACAGGGATCTGTTCCCCGAACTCACCTCAACCGAGCGTTATTTGAAGAAACGCCACCTCCAAATCCGAGAAACCGAACGGTATCGCAGCAGCAGATCACAACCTCCCAATACGGATATCCCAGGCAGCTCAGCGCCCGACGCACACAGAGACAGCGAGATTGAAGATATAAAACTGATGTTGAAAAATATGACGTCCAAAGTCCATCAAGCAATCAGCTCGGCCCCCGAGATTGACCGCGTACTGGAGGAAACTCAGAACACTCCCTTCACTCGTCGCCTCATGGATATCCAGTTTGAGCATCCTGTCTCTGCGGTCAAAATCAAGATGATGACCTACGACGGCAAATCCGACCCAAGACAGTTTTTGACAGCATTTCGCATCGCAATGGGGAGGACAAAGTTCAGCGTCGGAGAACGTGACGCAGGCTACTGCCAACTGTTCGTCGAGCATCTGACCGGCTCGGCCTTGGATTGGTTCTCTCGTTTAGAGCCGAACTCGATCGACGGATACAACAACTTAACGCACGCCTTCCTCAAACATTACTCGATGTATATTCAGGAGGAAGTATCAAACGCCGACCTATGGGCTATCTCCCAAGGACCGAAGGAAAGCCTCCGATCATACATCACCCGCTTCAAAAGCAATTTGGCCAAAATCACGATCACCGACAGCGAAGGTCTGCCCGCACTCCGCAACGGCCTCTGGTACGAATCAAGCTTCCGAGAAGAACTGAAGAAAAATAGACCGAGCTCGCTAGAGGACGCCCTCCACCGAGCATCGATCTTCGTCGACCTCGAGGAAGAAAAAGAAACCCTAGCCAAGAAGTTCGGGCCCAAGAGTTCGACTTCAAAAGACAAAGCCGAGAAAAGTACCGAGCAATACGAACCTCGGCAACACTACGATCAGGATTACAAAAAGGCAAAGGAAGAAGAAACCGCGAAAAAGGAAAATCGTCGTATTACGTCAGCGATCAGTTGCAAGGCCACCGGCAGGACGAGGAACGCTCCCACCAGGATCAACGACAGAATCATCCCGACCGCTCTCAAAATCATCAGCAGGATCGACCCACCCAAGGGTACCAAGGTCAAAATCAAGGCAAGCCATGGAACAAATTCGTCCGAGGGGCCGATAAAAGCAAGTTATTCTGCGAATATCATCAGCGAGCAGGTCATAGCACCGAGGAATGTAGAAACCTTCAAGCCCTCCTCTTCGCCGATTACCAAAAAGACGGGAAGAAACTAGTGCTGGATCGCAACAAACCTCACCCGAAGCAAATCAACCAGGTCACGCAACCAAAGAACGAGGCCGAGCGCTTCAGGATCACCCAAGAGGAACGAAGGAAACAGGTTGCTTTCGACGATGAGATTGAACAAATCAACGCAGCAGCAGCTGCGGATAAAAGAGCTCGTGACGAAGAAGAGGAAGACGGAGCACGTCCACCGAGGAGATGAATAAACATGATTATGGGAGGACTACCTATGGTCAACGACTCAGTACGATCGATCAAGGAATACGAACGGAGGGCCATGGCCGCCCAGCATTACCGACGAAACGCCACTGACGAGCTCAGAATCGGCGACGAAGTGAGTTTCACAGAACAAGATGCCGAAGGAGTGGATCGACCGCATAACGATCCACTCGTCGTCGCAATGCGAATCGGCGACTGCGAGGTCGAGAAGATTCTGATCGACACCGGCAGCTCGGTCGACCTGATCTTTAGAGAAACATTGCAACGTATGGAACTCAGCGACTACCGTATCAAACCATCGACGAGACCACTAACCGGCTTCTCGGGAGACTCGATCAACACAATCGGAACAATCAAACTTCCAGTGTACGTCGGCCGAATCACCAAGCAGATCAAGTTCATAGTCGTCGACCGACCAGCTATCTACAACGTCATCCTCGGCACGCCTTGGATTCACGAAATGAGGGCGGTCCCGTCCACATTTCATCAATGTGTCAAGTTCCCAACCCCATTCGGCGTGTATACACTACGAGGAGATCAGAGGATATCCCGCACATGCTTCCGTATCAAGCACAAGATGCGCCGCAAATCGCATGCGTATTTAGTCGCAGAACCTCGGATTGAGCTACCACCGCCTGATCGACCGCAAAAAAGATGCAGTGATACAAGTCAATATCGACATCAGAGATCCCGAGCGTTGCGTCGGAATAGGAGCCGATCTCCGCGCCGACTTGCGAGACAAGCTAATAGAATTCCTCAAGGAAAACGCTACAACCTTCGCCTGGACCACCAGCGATATGACCGGAGTCGACCCGACCATCGCATGCCACGAGCTGCACGTCGATCCGATTTTTAAGCCAGTTAAACAGAAAAGACGGAAGCTCGGCCCCGAGCGCGCTAAAGCCGTCAACGATGAAGTGGAACGGCTCTCAAAGGCAGGGTCGATCACGGAAGTAAAGTACCCTGACTGGCTGGCGAATCCCGTTGTGGTAAAAAAGAAGAACGGCAAGTGGAGAGTATGTGTGGATTTCACCGATCTCAACAAAGCGTGCCCCAAGGACAGTTTCCCACTGCCACACATTGACCGGCTCGTAGAAGCAACTACCGGTCATGAGCTGCTATCGTTCATGGACGCCTTTGCAGGGTATAATCAGATCATGATGCACCCTGATGATTGGGAAAAGACTTCCTTTATCACCGACCGCGGCACATACTGCTACAAGGTTATGCCGTTCGGGCTCAAGAACGCAGGAGCGACATACCAACGCCTTGTGAATCGCATGTTCGCTGACCAGCTCGGCGACACAATGGAAGTTTACATTGACGATATGCTCGTCATATCCGCCTCGGCGGATGACCATATCAATCACCTCACAACGTGTTTTGCAAGTCTAAATAAGTACGGAATGAAATTAAACCCGGCGAAATGCACATTCGCGGTCACGTAGGGAGAATTCCTCGGCTACATTGTCACGAGAAGAGGAATAGAAGCGAATCCAAAAAAAATAACGGCAATCACCGAGCTGCCGTCTCCAAGGAACACCAGAGAAGTCCAACGCCTAACAGGGCGCGTCGCGGCCTTGAATAGATTTATCTCACGATCGACGGATAAGTGTCTCCCTTTCTACAATCTTCTTCGAGGGAATAAGAAATTCGAATGGGACGCTAAGTGCGAGGACGCGTTCCAACAGCTAAAGACCTACCTATCCACCCCACCAATTCTGGCCAAACCCGAGGAGGGAGAGACGCTGTACTTGTACATATCCGTATCAACCTCGGCAGTCAGCAGTGTGCTCGTCCGCGACGATCGAGGCGACCAAAGACCCATTTTCTATACAAGCAAAATCTTCGACGACGCGGAAACGCGCTACAACACACTTGAGAAACTCGCGTTAGCAGTCGTCGTCTCAGCTCGGAAGCTCCGCCCTTATTTTCAGTCACATTCGGTGGTCGTACTCACAAACCAACCAATCAGAACAATCCTGCATAGTCCGAGCCAGTCAGGGAGAATCGCCAAATGGGCGGTTGAGCTAAGCGAGTACGACATCGAATACAAACCCCGAACCAGCGCGAAGGCACAAGTCCTGACTGACTTCCTCGTCGAGCTACCACCCGAGCTCACTATCAACGAAGCTCAGCCTCCAAAGGAGAAATGGATTTTATTCGTAGACGGTTCTTCGTCAAGAAACGGTTCAGGGGTAGGAGTCAAGTTGACATCCCCGACCGGCGAATTAATCGAACAGTCCTTCCGCCTAGGATTTCCAGCCTCAAACAACGAAGCCGAATACGAAGCACTGCTCGCTGGACTACGACTAGCCGAAGTGGTAGGGGCAAAGCAAGTAGATGCGTTCGCCGACTCACAGCTTGTCGTAAATCAATTCAACGGGGAATACGAAGCAAAAAACGAACGCATGGATGCGTACTTAAAGCTTGTCCAGGAAATCACCGCACGAATCGGGTCGGTCACGCTAACCAAGATCCCCAGAAGTGACAACTCCTCCGCAGACGCATTAGCCGCTCTAGCTTCGACTTCAGACCCCGACCTTCGTCGAATCATTCTAGTCGAATGCATAGCCCGACCAAGCATTGCACCAGACGAAGACGTGTTGCTTATTACCGAGGAAGATGAGGGGCTGGACGACGCTCACAAAAGCAACGAAGAAATTATCAAGGACAATAACCCCGAGCATGCGGACGTCATCGACTGGAGAGACGAAATCAAGGACTATATACTGACCAGGAAAGTCCACGAGGATCGTTGGGCAGCTCGCCGGTTAAAAGCCCGCTGCGCGCAATACGTAATGATGAAGGACGAGCTATTTCAATGGAGTGCGTCCAAGGCTCTCTTACGCTGCATAAACGGGCAGGAGATCCAATGGGTCACCGAACAAACACACGAAGGAGTTGGCGGAAACCACACAAGCGGCCGAGCATTAGCCGCAAAGATAAAGCGACACGGCCACTTCTGGCCAACCATGATCGCTGACTGTGAAAGCTATGTGGCCCGATGCGAAAAATGCCAAAGGCACGCACCGAGCATACACCAGCCAGCCGAGCTCCTCACCACTGCAGCCGCACCCTATCCGTTCATGCGGTGGGCGATGGACATCGTCGGACCTCTCCCGGCCTCGCATCAAAAGAAGTTTATCCTGATAATGACCGATTACTTCACCAAATGGGTTGAAGCTGAATCCTACTCGGAGATCAAAAACCTCGACGTTCAGAAGTTCGTTTGGAAATACATAATCTGCCGCCATGGTGTTCCTTACGAGATCGTAACCGACAACGGCTCTCAGTTTATCTCCAATCTGTTCGAAGGATTCTGCGCAAGGTGGAAAATACGTCTGAGCAAATCGACACCGAGGTACCCACAGGGAAACGGGCAGGCCGAGGCGACCAATAAAACGATCATAGACGGTCTAAAGAAGCGAATGGAAAGTAAAAAAGGCCTCTGGGCCGACGAGCTCGATGGCGTCCTTTGGTCTCATCGAACCACCCCGAGAACATCAACCGGCCAGACACCTTTTTCACTCTCTCACGGAATGGAGGCAATGTCCCCAGCCGAGATGTGCGTCCCGACAATACGCCTGAGTATCGCGCCCGAGCACGAAGACCTTAACAACAACATGATCATCGACTGCCTTGATCATGCAGAGGAACTACGAGACCGAGCGCTCCTACGTCTTCAGAACTATCAACAGCAAATCACCCGACACTACAACAAGAAGGTCAAAGGTCGACGTTTCCTAGAAGGCGACCTCGTTCTCCGGAAAGTGTTCGAAAACACACGGGAATACCGGGCAGGGAAACTTGGCGCGAACTGGGAAGGGCCATACATAGCCTCCAGAATAGTGAAACCCGGCGTTTACGAACTCGTGACAATGAAGGGGGAAACCATTCCACGCTCGTGGAACGCAAACAAGCTCAAGAGGTATTACTACTAAGCCGAGCATCGCGCCAAAAAAAAAAAAAAAAAAAAAAAAAAAAAAAAAAAAAAAAAAAACGAGCATTCCGCTCCAAACCGAGCTCGCTATACACGAGCTCGAGTAATATGTAAAGTGAACTACGATCGGCTTGATCCCCTTTCGGGGTACGTAGGCAACCTCTCACGAGGCTCAGCTATATCAATAATAAAATTTTATTAAGTTAAAATTCTTGTTTCAATCACACCGAACAGATCGACATCCTGGCCAGATGCTCGATACCTTGTAAGCCGGGCCAAGCTCCCGCACAAGGCTGATCGACAATGAATAAGCCGAGCATAGCTCTCGCATATTGTCCCGATCAGACCTTAGGGGTAAGCCGAGCACTTACTCGCACCCGACCTGTGGTACAACGAGCACAGTCTCGAAACCCACAACTAAGTAAGCCGGGCCCAGTTCCCGCACAAGGACGACTGACAGAAAAAATAAGCCGAACACAGTTTCGCATAACTGTCCCGGTCGGTCCTACGGGATAAGCCGAGCACTTTTGCTCGCTCCCTGCTAAACCCGCATATCTAACCTAAACCGAGCACCTCCTTTCGCTGTTTATTCCGACTCGGACATATATATATATATATAAAAAAAGAGAAGAAAAAACAAAATTCATTAAAAGTGCACGAAGGCACGAATCCGGTTACAACAGGCATTACAAAAAGGGGGGGGGGGGAAGACAACAACCAAAAATCATGAGCAAATCTAGGAAGCCTCGGGAGCTCGATCTTCAGCTGTATCCTCAAAGCCAGCAGGATCCTCATCTCCGCTCCCGATCAGCCCAGCCGCCCGGAGATTTTCCACCACCGAGGACGTCACGAGCGCATGATTCGACCCATGCTGATCCTGAACGAGCATCAAGGATTCCTCGTCAGTACGACCAGAGCTACCAGGAGGAGTCATGATGAAATCCCCATCAGCCAAGTCCGTGAACTCAATCGAGATGAGCTTCTCCTTGAAACGAGCAGCATCAGAATGCGCCTTGGCTATCCTATCAGGAGGAATAGCAAACCCTTCCTTGACAAGCGTCTCCAGCATAGACGCAACTGCAGCGGCCTGGTTCATCAATATCTGGGTTCTCCTCCCGAGCTCCTTCTCTTCGTTGGCTTTCTTGATCTTAGAGAGCCGAGCTTGCGCCTTGCCCGACACGCGCTCACCCTCCTTTAAAACTTCGCGCGTACGGGAAGATCAGAGCCGAGCACATTCGGATTCGAGCTTACCCTACAGATCAGACACTCTAACAATCAGCTCATCAGCCTCGGCCCGAGCGTTCGAACAATCAGCCAGACACTGTCTGTTCTCGACATTCAACCGAGCATTCTCGGTGGAAAGCTCAGCAACCCTTTTCTCCAACACCGACACCTTCTCCTCCTCGACCTTGAGAGACGAACGGAGCGCCTCTGCAGCAGTCGCCGCCTCGCGATACCCTTCTAGCTCGGAGATAGACCTTTCGGCTTTACCGAGCTCCCTCTTCAGACTGCTAATCGCCCTCTCAAGTTCGACCTCCCTCTGCTCATACTCATCACAAAGCAGATTATAATTGGCGAAACCCTGGAACAAGAAAGCCAAGTCAAAACCAGATTATCAGATAGTTATCAAAAAGGAAAACAAGCAGAAACTCACCCGAACAAAATCCTTGGCCATCGCCTGTTTACGATCGGAGAAGTGTGTGTGCGTAACCGGAGGCAACGATCTCGGAGGACTATCTCTCATCAACCGAAGCAAATCCGCACAAGCCTCCCCATCGCGAAGAAGCGGCCTCGAGCCTTCATATCTCACAGAAAAGCCATAATCTGAGAACGCGCCCCCACCAGGCCCTCCAAGGAAAGTGAGCCCGGCAATCTCATCCAGGTCGGGAATATTTCCTTCGTTTTGAGGATCAGAATCTTCATTTCCCTCCCGACCAGCCATTTCATCTTGATCAGCGACCTGGTCATCACCCGGACGTTCCAGAAGAGCCGCCTCATCAATATTTAGACCCTCGGCATTCCCAACCTGAGTATCCGCAGTCTCAGGAAGTGCCGCCAGATCCATCCTACCACCGTCGGTAGGTTCGGTGGCATCAGCCATTCGCCCCTCGGAGGCAAAAGTCTTCTTCTTCTTCTTTTTTCTCACCAAGGAAGGAACATCGGCGTTTTCCTCGGTTTCCCGACCATCTTCAGGAACAAGAGGAGTCCCTGGATCAGCGGCAGCCGTTTCCTCGGGTCACGATCTCTTCTTCTTCTTCTTTTTCTTTTGAGCCTCAACCGCCTCCACCGCCTCGCACACCTGACGAAACAAATCTCGATGATAATCGTTCACAAAAATCATCCCCGAGGGGACCTCCCCAACCCAAGGCGAAAACGGTCAGTTCGGATCCAGGGCATCAGGATTTACCTGTGGTCCAGAAGGGTTATCCTTCTCCATAACAGGATTTTCCTGCTGACCGGTGAGATTCTCCTCGACGTAGTTCACGATCTCCAGATCCATACGTCCCATTTCCTTCTTCCTGCTCTTTTTCTGGACAACGGGAACGAGAGGTCTATTGTTGTACTCGGTTAGCGACTCGATCGAACGAAGATGACAACCTGCAAAAATCAATATTAAGGAAACCCGATCCAAAGAAAAAAGGAAGAAAGTAGAAAGACATACCTCCGTCCAAACACTCAACAGCTCGCCTGACTTGGCTGGCGTGAACGTCCGACCACTTCTGGATTCCCCGAGCAACAAGCTTGTGAAGATTCGTTAAAAAACTGTCCGGCGATGGAAGATCAAAAGAATGACGATCTGCAAGAAGACAGAACGAGGATGAGTTAGTCTATTTAGAGGAACGAGCAAAGCAAAAGTGGTTACCATGGAGATGATTCCAAAGCGTCCGGTACGGCCTCTCAGGGTCGGGAACCGAGGCAGAATTGACCCGAACGTAAAAGTAACGATCTTGCCAGTCGTCAACTTTAGACGGTTTCCCTATAACGACCTTCTCTCCGAAGCGAGTCCTCATACAAACATAGCGAGTCCCAATAGTCGTAGGATTCGTCGAAATCGTCGTTATCTCCTCGAAAAACCGAAGAGTCAAATCCACCCCGCACTCAGAAGCCAGAATCATAGAGCCAACCAAGTTCTGAACGGCAGCCGGACACAGTTGGGACATAGCGATCCTCCTTTCCTCACAATAGGCCACGAGCAGCCTCGGCAAAGGAAACCTCAGATGGATATCCTTGAACCAAAAATCGTACAGATATATCCACCCCTCTGGACAGTCCCAAGGCCTCTCGTGCGGCTCGGGTTTACTAAGCTCGAGCCGATCAACGCCCCCAGGATCACAATTGTCCCTCAACCAAGCTAAATCATCGTCCGAGCACTTCGTGGGAAGAACATGACGAACGGGACGCGCTTTCTTTTCCGAGCCATCCGCAGCCTTTCGCTGTGTTCTCCGAGTTTTCTTAGATCTGCTCGGCTCCAACACCATTCTGTCGCACCGAGCCTGATCAACTATGGCCACTGCTTCCGTCTTCACTGGGAGAGAACCAAAACTCTGAGCCGGTGGAAGAAGCCAAGGCCGAGCACCGTCGTCCTCCGAGTCTATCAAGTACGGCACCCGGAAGCTCTGCACGCTACCAGAAGCTGAAGGAGTCCGAGCTCGGTTATCCTCGGGATTTTGGGAAATGATCTCTGTTCGCCCCGAGCCGGACGAAGAACCCTGCTGCGCAACCGACGAACTAGGTTGAGCAGAATTACCCTCGGACAATCTTACCGAGTAAAGGTCCCGACCCGAGGACGATGCTGAACTGGAGTCAATTCTCATGACTTGCTTACTAATACAACAACAACGAAACTAGAGAGAGAAAGTAAAAATCTAGAGAGAAGGGAGAGCGAAGTACCTGCGAAAGGAGAGAAATGAAATCGGAGAAGAGCGGAGCGCGATATAAATAAGCCAAGCGGGAGAATTTTGAGACAAGCGCAATGATGAGCCCTACACAACCCTTCAGCTTCCAGCGTTTATAGGTGCCATCATTACAACGGTGCGACTCTTCAGTATCCAGCTGCTTCTCAATAAACCTTTCGAGCTCCCCGAGAAAGAAGCGACGAAACGAGCGGACCTAACCGGCCGACCAAAACTACACCGAATAAAGTATCGGACCAACTAAAAAACCAACCAAATCCGTCGACTTCAAGAGCCACGAAGATCAACGAACTAGGGGGGGCTTATTGTTATATATGGGTTTAGCACCCCATCCACTTAGAAGGCCCAATACTTATTCTTTGATCAAGGGTCGGCCCAACAAAAACAGAACGGCCCAACAAGCAATAAGGACCCGAACACAGACGCCCGAGCCAAGCCCATCACTATCGGCTCGGCTCGGCTCAACTAAAACAAGTCGGCTCGGCTACGCTAACAGCCAAAAGAACGTACGGCTTAGCCCATCTCGTCACCAAGTACGGCCCAATCTGCACGAGCTCGACAAGCGGTCAACGGCCTGCCAAAAGTACGACCGTATTTTACTATAAATAGGAGTCGTCACTGTACATTAATGTAACTTTTTGGGATTTGTGCACTTCTTACTACTTTCTCTCTCTAGAGTCAATTTCCCGAATTGTAAACCGAGCACGTCTCTCGGCCTGCTCGGGAATCTGAATACAAAACATGCTCGTTACCGAACACATCACTCTCTTCAAACAGCCCCGAACGTAATCCACCAATCGTTCATCCCGAACACGTTTTCACTCTTGCTTATTTCTGAATCTAGTCGGTTCACTCTTAAGAAATACTTAGCTCCCTCGGACCGAGCACGTCAACTCCCAAGCAAGACGCGCACTCCGATCTCGTGACCATCTCGGTTATTACATTCATCCATCGATCATATACATATAATTAATCATTGGATCAGTTGGTAGATGCCCTGTTGAAAAAAAATGTTTGCCCCCATCACGCTGTTCGATTCTTCCTTCTTTCCACTTTAGATTTTTTTTTTTCTTTTTCAACTAAAACCCACTATTAATCATTCTTATATTTGTTAGCTCCATTTACACTTTTATTATGATATAATATTTATTGTATTTCTTCTTTCCATATCTTTTTATCTAAAGAATTAACTCATTAACATTTTGTATTTACTTTCCAATGTTAATTATATTTTTAGTAAAGTTTATTTGGTTATTTATTTATCCATTGCATTTGGGTGTTTAGCTTATTTTGGTTAGTTTATAACACAATAAATATGAAAAAATGTTAAAGATACATGTTAAATAATAGAAACTAGGTGATCGATCCGCACGCATGTGTGAGCATTATTCTGTTGTTAATTAATTTAGGTGTATTTCTCGATTAGTGTCAAGATAAAAGATGATATAACTTTTTCTATATCGAGATGGTATAAGATTTAATTCATAGTTTCATACGCATATCCGAATTATTATATTCGGATCGGATGCATAAAAGAATAATTATATATTGATACGAAAATATTATAGCATTGTATGTATGGAAAAACTAAAAGCCGTATATAAACATTCGGTTTTTGTTGGACATATTTTTTGTTTAATACATGTATATTTAAGAATGTAAAGCTTATTTAAACCACCTTTTCTTGAACCAATGAATGTGCTCTGCGTACACAAAATGTCGTGTCGCTTTAAATCAAGATTGACATGCGTGAGGGTCTCTTCGATAACCATCATTTCTTTTGCTTTAAATATAGCCTATACTATCATCACTCTTCACCATACTCACTTCTTCCTTTCAATCGGTTATACCAAAACATCCATTTATTTCCTGGCTTTTATCTTTATTCCTAAATTATACATGCAAACATTTTCATCGTTTTTCTTGTGTTCGAATCTGTGTCGACCTCCAGAGTCACGCATGATCGAGTTCGTCGATGAACTTATGGTCTTTTTTCTAAGGGGTAACTCGTCATTAAATAGATTTGTCCCGATGGTTCCTTTCGTTTGTCGCCCTTCCAATCTTAAGGGCGACGCTCATATCCTTCATTTGGATCGATATGATGCGTCATTAATTTCAGTAACATGTTGTGGTCCGCTATTCCGAGATCGGTTGTTTTCCGCGTAAGTTACTACCTGCTTTTATATTTTTGTTTTGGATCTTCGAATATAAGAACCCTGATATATATTTATTTATTTTTATTTAGAGCAACCGACTGTACCAAATCAGTGTGGAACTGTCCCGGAAGACGTGGAACAAATTGCTCTTTTGGCAAGCTGTTCAGCGGAGATCGGTTGGTCGCGAGATGGCCGTTTTGGAATCGTTGTCACGCTGTTTCAGAATTATTTTTACCCCATGAAGATCCTCTGACCGGTGTTGATTTCATCATGGTTCTCATTTGTGCAGCTTACTATCAGGGAAACGTCTTGCGAGGACGACAGACGAAATTGTCTTTCAAGAAAGGCCAGTCGGCGGCGAGATGATTGTTTGAGATTGATTTCTCTGAGTTCCTTAATTTTAAGGAGAACGTTGGATTCGGTGTTGATCTCATAACAATTTATATCTCATCGACGTCTAACTGAGAAAAGACTACAAATCGTCTGTCGAGAAAGAGGTTCGGTTTCTGGCGGAAAGAAACCGATATCACAAGTCAAGCTTCGCTTTGGTCGAACTTGTTTGAAGAAATTATTTTATGTTTAGAATATTGAGTAGTCCGACTTGTAATATTAAATTTTTGGGATAAATAAAACGCAGGAAAATAGCTAAGCAATTTCTAAACGAAGGATAATAGCTAAGAAAAATTATTTAGTCGACTTGTAATATCAATTTTTGCGGATGAATAAAACAGATGACAATAGCTCAGAATATTCTTAACAAACCGCTTAACTTACTTAGCAAATAATTCGAACTATAAAAAAGAATATTGTATCTGTAAATATAAATTTTAGAATATCAAAAATTCTTGTTAATAATTGTTCTCTTCATTCCTTGAACATGGACATCTTGAGGATCTATAAATATTCTGGAACAATGAGCTTGTTCAGAAATGTACTTGCCTATGCACAAATGTCAACATATATAAACTAGAGTTATGGAGGCTTCTATTCTTTTGGTATCCTTTTAAAATTTTGTTATAATAATTTATAGAGTAATTACCTTCATGCAAGCTAAGAATCCCAAATTGTATGACACATATTACCGGATAATCATGGTTGCACTTAGACCAATAGATCGAAAAATCGATAGAAAAATCACATGCATACATATCAGTCAATTTGCACGGTAAAATATCACCTCTGCAATCAAGGTAATGACATAGACATTATAAAATAATACCTGAATCACACCATTAAATTATTGTCTACTATATAACAAATAAAATAAGCACTTATGTATCTAACCTGCTATCCATCAAATCAAAATGAATATTTTTCTAGGAGAAACCTGATGGAAGGTACCATCGCTGCAGAGCACCAACATTAATAACTCTTCCGAAGACATATAACCCAAAAAATGAAAAAAAAAATTAAAATTCGGAACGAATTAATAAAAGAATGATATATTTAAAAAATAAAATTGTATACACACATACCAAGACTTGTATTAATTTTATGTTCGCCCATGAAAATTTTAGTGAATGAGACAAAATGAAAGAAAAAACTATCAACCCCAGCGGCAGCCCTCTCTAGGGATGTTTGCTTAGTAAACAAAATTTCCCGAGGATGAATTGTTTCGCGAAGATAATTCGTACAAAAACGAACATTAAACGTTTGAATGATAAGTGTAGTATCCTCAATAATAATTCTCGTCCAAGATGGTTGCCATAATTTCTTAGGAATTATTGCATGAATTTTAGAACCCTGCGAGAAAATTTTATAAGAATAAAGAGACCTTACACAAATATAGCATGCACTGACTTCTAAGAGCTGAATATAGATTAGTAATCAAAATCTGAACACTAACCCGTTCGTCTACCAATATGAGATCGAGCGTTGGAACAGATGGGGAAATAAAATTGCTCCACTTTCTAAGAATTCGAGCTTTGATTCGCCATTTAGCTAAAACACACTATAATTCCGAAATATTTGTTAATTCTCTGTTATCAAGAAAATCCGTACCTTCTTAATCCATGATATCATAGTTGCGATTTGCAATATACAAATTATATATATATATTTTTCTTTGATTTAGCTCTAAGTTAGTAAAGTAGAATATTAATATACTATGAAATATTTTCTCATCTATAACAAACGATTTTTTTGGTTTTTAGAAGAATATATAACAGAATATCTGATATAAGAAAGTATGTTGAGAAATTTTAGAAATAAAAATTTTAAGTAAATATTAAGATATCTAAATTAATATCTAGATCTGTAACTATGCATATATTATAGGCGATACTAATGAGTATAGAAGTTTTATATATATTAATTGATTAATATGTACTATTACTTGTGCATACGTGAATGATATTTATACAAATATCGTTAGACATTTATCGTCATGTATTATTCTAAAAACAACATTAAGAACATGTAATACCTACAGTTGATTTCTTCAATGGCCCCGGTTATGAATAAGTTGGTATTACGATTTTTTGGTTGTATATTTTTGTATGAGAATTTGGATAATCAAATAAAATGGAAAAACACTTAATGATAAAAATCAAATCAAATAGTCGTTACATCAAAATAAAATATAAATCAACGAACTAACTATCGCAAATCATTCACTTCTCGAATAATGATCTTAATCATGGTTCTAAATTCTTTAGAGATGCCACTTGTACCTTCAATTGATCGGAAAAATAATTAGTCAGAGATTTATATCCAAATGATTAATATTATGTAGGGTTGATTTAATTTAAAACTTACATAAAATAGTCCCACTTCTTAATGGCCGGAATATCACTGTCAATAAGCACTTCAGTTATTTAGTCAACAGATGTGACAAACTTTTTACCTATGTTTAAAGTATATAACTAAATACAATTAGAGGTGAGTTGCTAGTAATTAAAACATACAATATATAATAATGACAGAGATTAGGTAAAAAACCTCGGTAGCCGTCAATCTTACATAAACGCATAACACAACACTGAATAGAATCAGGTCCAGGTTTGATTGCCTTGTACAATCGCTTTGCATGGTTACCAAACAACCAAGATATTTGTCTAATATGTACACTCATAAAAAGGGTATCTTATATGTTTAGCGATTATTAAATACCTTTCATCAATAAGTTGGAATTTAATCTTAATGGATTTGGACCGGTTTTATGAATGACTTCCAAATCTTCAACTCGTCGAACTAAGCCAACTAAATCTATGCGATATGAAACATTATTTTAATAGAAAATCATATTGTATCAAATACATATTCGTAAAATACTATGAATGGCTCACCGATCAAGTATGTGTTATCCTTTGATTGAATGTCATCAAATTTTATGAATTCACAAAATAATATTTTGTTCAAACTATCAGTCGGGGTCATCAAAGTTTCATGTTTGAACACAACTCTAAGTGGATGTTTAGTTGTACGATTAATACTCATTTGCGGCTGAAGCAAAAACTTTGTAATACATAATTATTCGATGTTTTTGGTGTACAACATTTCATACTGTAGTTTGGTTGGGTATTTAATCTTAGCTTTCATCTTACAGCCCTGAGAAAGAAAAATTGAATCAAAAAGTTAAAGCAATGATAACAATAACATATTATAGTTGTTTGACTTAATCGCTGTAATATAATATGTGCCAAAAGAGTATTATAGCTCTTATCAGGTTGAAATAACTTACGGATTCATCGGCCAAAACCAAGAAGTAGGTTTGCTTCCCAACAACGTATGAAATCCATTTATGAACAATAGTGACACAAATAGTATGATTAACCTTTTGAAAGGATAATTCTTTCAATGGAAGGAAATTCGCCATTAAGAAGATATCTATCTCACAAATCGAGAAGCAATAGGTTTTTTTTTAATATTCTTTGGGGCTGATGAAATGCTCATTAGAATATCCTAAAATTGTATATATAAAGGATTATAGAGGACAATAGGGTTTCCGCAATATTACCATATATAAATTACCTAATAAAATTGAAAAGTGACAAAATACTAATGTATATATTACTTATTTTAATTTCTTAAATGTGATCTTTACAAAAGATCTGCAACAGTTTTGTTATGTATAAATACCGTATCTAATAGTTGTGATCCGGGATATTTAACTGATGAAAACAGTTTCGTTTAATTAAGAAGATATAAAATACTTTTATATTTAGGTACATAACTATGAATACTTTTATATTTACGTATATAAATTAATATATGTTAATAATAATTATAAATTATAACGGTATTATAATCCATATATTTTATGGTTTCCAGATTTTGCAATTGTTGTCAACTCAGAAGGATGCGGTGAGATATTGACTAGTGGGCGAGGCAATGGATTTGAGTGTTTATGACCCTTATTAATGACTTAATACCTTGTCTCTCTTCTCTTTGTTTAGTTTAAATTTCGTACTCTATGAATATATTTGAAAATATTATATCGAATCATAAAATGGATTCACAAATAAAACAATCAAGCAAAACGAGTAAAAATACACGAATTCAGTAAGAGATATAACAAAACATGTAATCAAAATCATATTAAAATAATACCAATAATAGAATATGGTCTTTATTAAAAACCAAACAAATAATAAACTCAAGAAATCCAAGAGATCATCATAAAAATTCTGTAAGAAGAACAACCAAGAAACAAAACAAAAAAACAAATGAGAAGAAAGATTGCATGTAAACATAAATGCAAGGTAATCATTCACTATCCTCCTCGCCAAAAATCACTCTCGATCTTTTTGTTGTGGAAGACTTGTCATCTTCTTTTTTGATTACAACATCTCTTTTCTTGGACACTGGGGTAATCGAGTTACAAAGTGAAGGATCTGAACTCTCAGATGAGTTATTCAGTATAAGAGGATGAGATCCAGAATTGTCAGTTGAGTTCGCGAGCAACTGAGTAAGATAAAATCACAAAAGATAACATAAAAACAATTATCGATTAGATCAAATAAATAAACAATTAGTCAAATTAATACCTGATCAGTTTCGGACAAATACTGATTAACCCTCTCTTGATCAACCCAAGCATTTGTCACAACAAATGGTTGGTTCTCATTCTTTCAGTTGTCTTCAGAAATTGTGATTTTGAATAAAACTTTTCTACCGATCAAATCGGTAAGGCATTGAGGTAAAGTTCATGAATCTTCGGACTACAATCATTATTTAAAAATAACAAATGATTATCTATACATATATAACCAAACCGATACATAAGATGTAAAACAAAATATGTAAAGGTATATACCTCATTAAATTATTTAACCACAACATTCGCAGTGAGACGGAAAAGTTTTTCAACGGGTCGATCAAACATCAGAAACTTAGTTTCTGATTCAGAATTATCCTTAACTCGAAGAAGAACAAAGTACCTAACAATTCGATTCGAGAAAAAGTTTATGTTAATAGTCAATATAAATCTATACATATATACCAATTAAAAAATGTGATATTTGTACTATACCTTGCATTCACGTTTGTAATAATTTCTTTACATGTCGTACAATCAAACTCAACTTGATTTCCATCGTCCTCATCATTACTTGCATCGTACACCTTCTTGTTGCATACATCACATGCAGCATGGTACCAACTTTGACACAAATCAGTTGAATCAATGGTGGCACATGTAATGCATTTTCCATGCTTAAATAATTACAACACATTGACATATCAATAAATCAACTGATTTCAAATTTTTCAAAAAAACACTCTTAGAAAAAGTATGCTTACCTCGTAATCAACTACAATCTCTGATATTGTAAGTTTCTTGTTCTTTTTGCCAAAAAACTCATCATACAGGGTCGTATTCGATCCATGTAAAAGATGACTTGATTCACCATTGGTAAAATCATAAGATTATCTTATGGTAATCTTCTTATAAAAAAACACACATGTCCATATATTACTTAAAAAAATAAATATTTATAAAACCAAAATATTCTTAAGACAAAACTCTTACCTCTTGCGAAACCTGTTGACGTAAGAACGAAGAACTGTTTGGATTGAGAAGAACTTTGGTTGAATTAAATCCACTGGATATGTACCATTCATCTTCGTTTTAAAAGAAGACATGATTAGTATACTAAATTATTTAGATCAATTAAATAACTATAAGCAAAAAATAAAAATGTTAAACCGAGGATAATTGACCTTGATAAGATTTGCAGCTTGCAAATCTCATGATAAAAATGATTTCACCTTCTTCATTATTTGCTTTGAAATCAAACACTTGTTGAACATATTCACCCCACAGTGTACACTTTAAACACAAATCTCTGCAAATCAATGAGATACAATATATGAATAAAAAAATGGGAATTCGGCCATATAAATCCTCAACTTTGCAAGAATGGCCAATTTAGACACCAACTTTTTGTGTGGCCACGAAAACACCAGACAATTCATTGACTTCCGTTAAAAACACGAACTTTAGGTTGACTTGCCAAATTAACACGCCGTTTACCGATTTAACAGAATTTTTTAACGCCATTAATTCTGTTAAAAAATTCTGTTAAATCGGTAAACAGCATGTTAATTTGGCAAGTCAACCTAAAGTTCGTGTTTTTAACGAAAGTCAATGAATTGTTTGGTATTTTCGTGGCCACACAAAAAGTTGGTGTCTAAATTGGTCATTCTTGCAAAGTTGGGGATTTATATGGCCGAATTCCCCTTTTTAATTGTAAAACATAGTATATAAAATGTTTCTCGGTGCCTTCCCTTTCTATATTATGCTTCGCTCTCACATGTACTCTTTAGCAAATACCCAGACACGGGACACCGTCAAATCGACTCATCTTTTCTCTTGCTCTTTTTTCATACCTTTACCTCCTCTCTTCAGTGTCTTTGGGCTCTCCTTGACCGCTTTGTTTCAAAGCTAAGTATGCAAAAATGTCCACATCCATATTCAAGAACTATACACTTAGATGACAGAGAAATCCTTAGAAGGAAAAACTCTGAAGGACATAGAAACAAAAGCCGACCCGTTCAACTCGAGCGGGCTTCAGAACCAACGACTTTATGAGCGCACGTTGAAGCGGGATTATTACAAACCTACCACGATTCCGTTTAAAATGGAGAATTAATATTAAAACATCTCGCCTTATTGGTTAAACCGTATTCATCCATATGTTTCTTTTTTAATATCCGGCCATATAAATCCTCAACTTTGCAAGAATGGCCAATTTAGACACCAACTTTTTGTATGGCCACGAAAACACCAGACAATTCATTGACTTCCGTTAAAAACACGAACTTTAGGTTGACTTGCCAAATTAACACGCCGTTTACCGATTTAACAGAATTTTTTAACGTCAAATTAATGGCGTTAAAAAATTCTGTTAAATCGGTAAACGGCGTATTAATTTGGCAAGTCAACCTAAAGTTCGGGTTTTTAACGAAAGTCAATGAATTGTTTGGTATTTTCGTGGCCACACATAAAGTTGGTGTCTAAATTGGCCATTCTTGCAAAGTTGGGGATTTATATGGCCGAATTCCCATAAAAAAATATAAAAATATAAAACATAATATATGTACACTTACGAATCGTTTCTCAGCTCAAGGTTTATTCTTTTTGTGCTCATTCCATTTGTTTCTTGACATTACCTAGCAACCCTAGAGCAATGATCTGACCAATAACGTCTACAAATAATTGTAAAAAATAATGTATAAATACATATTCAAAAAACTAAACATGTTAAAGATAACGAACCGATCAAGACATTTTTCTCAAAATCACCAGCTAGAATCTCATCAAAACCAACAAAATACTTCTCTTCAACCTCTTTAGCAAAGTCCTCACATAATGTGATTTTGGTCTGATTTGTAAACATCATTTTAAAAGGCAGAGGATTAGTCTTATATTCATTTGAATATGTGACACATCCAAATCTTTCAATACAAATTGCAACGTTTGACTAAATTTCTTTTGCCATGTCCTGATCGAGAGTTGCATGTATTATTGTACCCTGATTATCAAGGTTTAAAAAACTAAAGTTAGTATATCATATATACGAATATAAATGTGTAACAATTTCAAAATGTTCAATCGTTACAAAAACACTTGATGTTTAAAATAAGATTATAGTAACTAAGACTAATACCTCAGAATCAACTAAAACCATCTCAATCGCTTTCAAAACATTGAAAAAAAACAATCCTCCATGAAGAAAGTATCTTCACATTAATCTTGTATTTCTCCAAAGAAGCGGGGATAATTTCTTTGATAGTAACCTGCTTTATTTTTTTTTTTGATAAAAATCAACATTTTTGCCGTAGAAATAATATCAAAATGTTTCAATAGTATTATTATCTAATGAATAAATCCCCTTGTATATATAGAAGGTGAGAAGTGGTTTAAGTTAATATCGGGTGGAAGTGGCCGCTTGTGTTTGCGTGGGGTGAAAGCAATAAATAATATATGGAAAGTGTCATATATTTTCCACTTTTAAGATATATTATTGTTTAAGTTTGTAAACTACAATCTCGTTAGGATATATTATTGTTACATATAGTTAGGGTATCTATAACTAAAATATTTATTTGAATAGAATATTCTCTTATTATGTGAATAATAAAATGTTCAAGTTACACAAATATATGGTAATCATCCGAAATTTAAGATTGTCAATCTAAATTATTGCTAAATCTGAAAACTACAACTATTATCTCATTATTAATCTAATGAACAATATTTTGTAAGATTGAATTAGGATATTTTGTTTAACAATAGACTTACTCGGAATGTGAAATATTGTCACACTTTTTCAAATTTATTCATTTTATAGACATCAATCGAAATACAAAAATTCTTTTACTTTTTTTAATTTATTCTTTTTATACTTTGACATATCAATAATGTGTTTACATAATAACAAATTTGTTAAGATATTCAGTTTAGCAATATATTTTCTAGTTTATTCTCAAACCGATATACAAAGATGTTTAAATTGAAATATTGTCTTAATTTCTTTGCGTCTACATCCTGGGTTGTGTACAAATAATTGTAAACCATATTTCGAACCAAAACCATAAATACGTTTTCATAGTCAAAATAAGACAATAATAGGATTTATACTGTATCATTTGATTAAACTTATATTCATTCGGAAGAAAACTACCATGGACTGGAAAAATAAGAGATTATTTACAAAAAGAGGATTTGATCAGGCTTAGTTCGGACTATCGGGACTGAAACTCATATGAAACTCAAAAGAGTATTTACCAAAACAATTATTTACCACCAATTCAATTTCTATAGTAATAGAAAAAGCATATTCTGAGCTACAGGTTCATTAGATCAACCGGGACATGTGATGTGAACTTACTATGTCTTGATAAAAACAATCAATCGGACTTTTACATCTCACACACCTTCTTATACAAAATCTCAAACGTTTGTTAGTTCAAATTACATCATTTGACCTTAGCTTTGTGATTACCGAGCTTATTCTTTCATGGGACCAAACAAACAAAACAGAAATAAAAACCAAAAAAACCAAAATCATTTTATAATGGATAAGAAGAAGAAAGCTAAAGAGTACTAAAGAAAAAGAGTATTTGATCAGGCTTTATCCAAACCCATCGGGACTGAACCTCAAAAAGTATTGATCAAATCAATTATTTACGACCAAATCCTTGTCTATATTAGTAGACAACACTAACTCGGACTATAGGCTCATTGGGACAAAAGGGTCATGTGATGTGAACTAACAACGTCTTGCCAACAACATCCAATCGGACTTTTAGATCTCACACTCCTTTCTATATACAATCTCAAACGTTTGTTAGTTCACATCACATCATTATCTTAGCTTTTTGATAACCGAACTTCTTCTTTCATGCAACCAAACGAACAAGACAGAACAAAAAAAACAAAAACATAGAAATCCTTTCAAAACCGATAAGAAGAAGAAAGCAATAGAAATGACAACGGATCATTTGACCAAAATTTTGATGATCCGGAAGAAAACTTCTACGACCAATGAGAAAAACAAATGAGACAGAAAGCTTCTTAAAATTTTGGAAGATGCAGACGATTATGTTTCTAAGCCACCCCAAGCTCACCTTATATAGGATTTCAAAACTTCTCTCGAAAGCTTGGAATATGCCCTAGAATATCTTTTTTCAAACTCGAAATAATGGGATATTCAGAAAGATATTATGCTTTTTTTAAAAGAAATGAATTAATTAATTAACTTTAAATAGAGCCGATGACATTCCTGTAAAAAAATCGTACCCCAAACCCATTTCTTTATTTTTGGGCTCGCCACGTCGTACTTCCACGTCATCATTATCCGCCTCTAGAGCCCTCTCGTGATGACACGCCAGCAATCACCCAAAATTACTTCTCATTTAAAGGTATAGATAATAGAAATATTTTGTGTGTGTTTTAAATACCAACAATTTATGAATTGATCTAATGTAAACAAATATTTATATATTTTTAATATAACTTATTTTGATAAAATATTATTATAATAAATAATTTTCTTCGATTGATATATATCCCCGGTAAAAATATTTCTGGATCCGCCACTGATTCTAATGCGATAAGGATTAAATGTATATATTGTGATAAGGATAACATACTTTTACATTATTCAATATTATCAATATGTTAATAATAATTACTATATACATGCGTTTTATAATTTTATATCAAGCCAATCTGAAGCTCAAATAATATTTTATCTAGCTTATTTGACTTACTATCAGAACACGCGATTTTTGTGGACCGAAATAACGCTCGGTAACTTGTGATTGTGATACAAACTAGTTAGTATCTTCGCAAGAACACACACTAGAGGCTAATGTTCACAAGAAACAACACCCTCTCTTACCAATTCAAGCTCCCAATCCCCTGACGATGGAACCAGAATTGATGAAGAACACAAAAGCTCAAAGATGAAGAAAGAAGCAGAGATATTTTCTCATTAATGATCAGAATGACGAAATGTTTGTTACATTTTCTGTTTTATACAAGTAATGTTGTTACTTTGAATGAACTAATCGTGGCCGTCCACGTGTTTTAATCTCCTTCTTCTTTATACTGTATCAGATTGAAAAGAGTTCATGGTGACAATGGTTAAAGACGACGAAGACAGTAACGATGATAACGTTGATGTTGGTTGGTAGTTTAGATAATCTTTTTGTTGTTTGTCTTTTTTGAGTTTGGGTTTAAGATCTTGAAAGTTTTTTTAGTGTGTTATTCATCTTTGATTAGAAGTTTAAGTAACAACATTACTTGTATAAAACAGAAAATGTAATAAACATTTCGTCATTCTGATCATTAATGAGAAAATATCTTTTTTTTTTGTTCTAAACTTCTTTATACTGTATCAAATCTTCCCGCTCTTTGAAATCTTGACCTCAAGATTGTTCTGTAAAATCTGGAAATTTCTTCTGCAAATCATAATAGAATTCCCAAGAAGCCTCATCCTCAGGTTTGTATTTCCATTTAACGAGCACTTTAGTCACTGGTCGTCCTTGACGTTGCACCATTTTCCTCTCCAGAATTGCTTCTGGTTCTTTCAACAGCACATCAGCAACATTGTTAGGTAGCTGAGTTGAAACATCAAAAGGACCCACTCTGATTTTCAATTGTGAAATGTGAAAAACAGGGTGTATCTGTGATGTTGCAGGTAGTTCCAAACGGTAAGCCACCTTCCCTACTTTGTCAATCACCTTGTATGGACCAAAGTATTTAGGTGATAGTTTCTGATTGTGTCGCATCACCAGAGACTTCTGTCGATATGGTTGGAGTTTGACATAAGCATAGTCTCCAATGTCCAGCTCTCTATCAGTGCGATGTTGATCAGCCAACAGTTTCATACGATGTTGTGCTCTCCATAAATGAAACTTCAATAACAAAAGCATGCCTTCTCTTGCTTCCAAACTCCTAGCCACCACGGCCACTTTAGATTCACCAGGCAAGTAAGGTAAATGCACTGGTGGTGGTTGACCATAAACTGCTTCATAAGGAGTGATTCTTGTAGCAGTGTGGAAATTGGTGTTATACCAATATTCTGCCAATGGCAACCATCTACTCCATTCTGCTGGCCGTTCACTAGTCATGCATCTCAGATAAGACTCTAAAAAACGGTTGACCACCTCTGATTGGCCATCACTTTGAGGGTGGTATGGAGTAGAATAGTTAAGAGCAGCTCCCTGCAATGTAAACAGCTCACGACAGAAATCACTCAAGAAAACAACATCTCGGTCACTTACAATAGATGATGGTAATCCATGTAGCTTGTAAACATTATCCAGAAATGCTTGTGCTACCATTGAAGCAGTATAAGGATGTGATAATGCAACAAAGTGAGCAGCTTTGGTAAGACGATCCACAATGACCAAAATCACAGATTTACCAAAGGAAAGGGGCAGGCCGTCTATGAAATCCATAGATATTTCTGACCAAATTGTCTCAGGGATTGATAAAGGTTGTAGTAACCCCGGATATGCTGCATTATCAGATTTACAGCGTTGACAAACTTCACAACTGCGAACATACGCTTGAATCTCCTTAGTCATACCCTTCCAGTAGAAAACTACTTTGACCCTCTGATGTGTTACATCTTTTCCTGAATGTCCACCCATTGCAGATCCATGTAACCATTCTAAGATCAGCTTTTTGATTGTTGCATCGTTAGGAACCACAATCTTGCTTCTTCTGCGTAATACACCATCCGACCATGAAAACATAGGATGTGCTTTTGGTTTAGTTGTCAGCTCCTGAATAAGTTGTTGCACAGAAGTATCTGACAGATAAGCATCCTTAATCTGTTTAAGCAAATCACACTCCAGAAATGTTAAAGCCATGTGCAAAATCTCTGAACCCTCCACTCTTGATAAAGCATCAGCTACTAAATTATCTTTCCCTTCCTTGTATTGTATTTCATAGCTGAACTCCAACAATTTAGGAAGCCATTGCTGCTGTATAGGGGTATTCAATCTTTGCTCCAAGAGGTACTTTAAACTCCTTTGATCAGTCTTGATGATAAAATGGCCAGTCAATAGGTAATGCCTCCACTTTTGAACTGCAAAAACTACTGCCAACAGTTCTTTTTCATAAATGAATAAGGTCAGTTGCTTACCCTTCAAGTGTCTGCTTATATATGCTAGTGGATGGCCATTTTGCATAAGGACAGCGCCAATACCATTGCTACATGCGTCTGTCTCCACAACAAAAGTCTGATCAAACAGTGGTAAGGCTAATACAGGCGCAGTGCACAGTGCTTCTTTCAAACTTTCAAAAGCTATTTGAGCTTCATCATTCCAGAGAAAGCTATCTTTCTTTGTCAACGCCTTGAGTGGTCTTGCTATCGTTCCAAAATTCTTGACAAATCTTCGATAGTAACCTGCCAATCCCAAAAAAACCACGTAACTGCTTCAGATTCTTAGGAATGGGCCAAGCTTGCACTGCTTTGATCTTGTTAGGATCTGTAGAAATGCATGCAGACTGAATGTAGTGTCCCAGATATTCTACTCTTGAAGTTGCAAATGCACATTTGCTCTTCTTGGCAAACAACTTGTTCTGCCTAATTATACTCAATACACTTCTCAAATGTGTTATATGAGAATCCAAAGAGCTGCTGTAGATTAGTATGTCATCAAAAAAGATAAGGACATACTTTCTTAAAAACTCTCTGAAAACTGTGTTCATGAGCCCTTGAAAAGTGGCAGGAGCATTTGTAAGCCCAAAAGGCATTACCAAATACTCATAATGCCCACTATGAGTCTTGAAAGCTGTTTTGTGGATGTCTTGAGGTGACATTCTCACTTGATGATAACCAGCTCGCAAGTCAATCTTTGAATAGATTGTTGACCCTCCTAACTTATCCATCAAATCTTCTATCAGAGGAATAGGAAAGCGGTCTTTAACAGTTAAAGCATTTAAGCCTCTATAGTCGACACATAACCTCCAAGTGCCATCCTTCTTTTTAACCAAAACAACTGGTGAAGCATATGAACTAGAACTGGCTTGAATGGTACCACTATCTAGCATATCTTGCACAATCTTGTCAATCTCGTTCTTCTGGTACAAAGCATATCTGTAGGGTCTCTGGTTTACCGGGTTTGATCCTTCCAGTAATGGTATTTTGTGATCATGGTTTGGTCTAAATGGTGGAAGAGAAGATGGTTCTTCAAAAACATCTGTAAACTCAAAAATCAGTTGTTCCACTTTCTCAGTTGTTCCACTTTCTCAGTTACCTCCTCTGAAGCTGTAACTGCATTCACATGTATGGAATCTTCTGATATGTCATCAAAGCATGCACATATCATCGAAATCTGAAGGTCTTCTTCTGGTATTTTATTCAGCTTAGCTGCTTTAACACTTCTCACTGAATCCTTCTTAATACCTTGCAAAACGACTTTCCTGTGATTCCATTTAAAGTGCATTTCCAAGTTCTTAAAATCCCATGTAGTTGATCCCAATTCTCGAAACCATTGTACGCCAAGCACCATATCACAACCACTTAAGGGTATTACCAGAAAATCATCAGTAAAAGAGACATCCTGAAAGCTCCACTGCAGGTTTTTTACACAACCTTGAACTCCCAATTTACTTCCATCCGCTACCTTCACCTTAGCATTTCCCATAGATTCAACTTTGCAACCCAATTTCTCCACATCAAAAGGATCTAAGAAATTATGGGTAGAACCTGTATCCAACAGAATGAACAGAGTTCGTTTGTTATGGATACCTTTAACTCGCATGGTGGAGTAGTCTGTGTGACCTGCCACAGCATTCAGTGATATAGTAGCAATAGCTGCATTTTCCGTCTGTTGAATAACTTCCTCTTCACTATCTTCTTCATCCAACTCCATCAGAAATAACTGTGTTTTCTTATGTACCTGATAATGGCCAGGTGTATACTTCTCAGGGCAGAAATAGCAGAGGCTTTTTGCTCTTCTGTCATTCATCTCTTCGGTGGTCAAGAACTTCCTTGGTTGACCCATTTTCTCCTTTGCAGTTTCCCCACTGCCTGTCCTCTCAACCGGTTTGTGATAATCCTTCTTCAGTGGTAAAATGCCCTTGGAATTATGAGCATTTTTTCCAGACCACTCTTGTGTAACAGGTGGTTTCGGATGTGCAGTCTCATAGTACTTCCCCAACATGAAGCATTGTCTAACTGTCTGAGGTTGGAACATCCTTATTGACATTTGTGTATCCAATCTAAGACCAGCTAAATAATTGCTCACCAACACATCTTCACTTAGTGATACACGCATACGAATCCTCTCAAATTTCTTGTGATAAGCAACAATTCCATCAGTCTCAACTAACTTCTTCAATTCCAGATGTGGATCATCAGCTAATTCTTCAAACCGTTCCCTTATCATTGTTCTATAAGATTCCCAATCACTAATTTCTCGCTCATCTATGTCCGACTGAATTAACGATTGGTGAAAAGCTGCGGCATCACCATCAAGATGCATAGCGATAAGGT
The DNA here is from genome assembly GCA_030180135.1 of Orychophragmus violaceus. Classification (NCBI taxonomy): domain Eukaryota; kingdom Viridiplantae; phylum Streptophyta; class Magnoliopsida; order Brassicales; family Brassicaceae; genus Orychophragmus; species Orychophragmus violaceus. The sequence goes on from CM058236.1 coordinate 17,771,888, forward strand.
TTACCTTCATATCAGCTGTCGTATGGTCCAACTCGAAGAACCTTTCGACTTTGAATAGCCAATCTTTGAAGTGGTCGCCATTAAATCGGGGAAATTCGAGCTTCGCGAGTCTGGTAACACCAGCTTGGTTCTGTTGATGAACAAGTCGTTGATTTTACTGATTTTCTCCATTCAGATACTGCGGTCGCTGGTTCGAGAGTAATCAAATCGCTTCAAACAACTCCGCGTTGCTTCTTTCCATTTCCGCGTTACTTCTTGAAATTTCGGAGGTTAAATCTGCAATCGAACCTTCAATATTTTGAAATCGATCGGCGAATTTATCTTCTAACTCCTTCGCCATCGCCATCGTCTCCTTCAATTGAGTTTGATGTCTCGTTTCCGCCATTTTCCGAGAATCTTTGGTCGTCTAATACCTTTGATACAAACTAGTTAGTATCTTCTCAAGAACACACACTAGAGGCCAATGTTCACAAGAAACAACACCCTCTCTTACCAATTCAAGCTCCCAATCCCCTGACGATGGAACTAGAATTGATGAAGAACACAAAAGCTCAAAGATGAAGAAAGAAGCAGATATATTTTCTCATTAATGATCAGAATGACGAAATGTTTGTTACATTTTCTGTTTTATACAAGTAATGTTGTTACTTTGAATGAACTAATTGTGGCCGTCCACGTGTTTTAATCTCCTTCTTCTTTATACTGTATCAGATTGAAAAGAGTTCATGGTGACAATGGTTAAAGACGACGAAGACAGTAACGATGATAACGTTGATGTTGGTTGGTAGTTTAGACAATCTTTTTGTTGTTTGTCTTTTTTGAGTTTGGGTTTAAGATCTTGAAAGTTTTTTTAGTGTGTTATTCATCTTTGATTAGAAGTTTAAGCGTAGAAACTTATCTATGAGTGCTTGCAGATTTGTAATCAAAGAACTTAGTGAACTTAGTCACTTGTTAAACACATGGTGACCACATAGTAAACAAATTCTTGTCAATTTTATTCTGCAAACAAACGAACAACTAATCTCGAATCAATCTTAATAAATCTAATGTGCACAAGTTGAAATCTCAACAAATGATATTAGAATTTCCAGGAGAAATGTGCAAAATGTTAGATTTATTTCAAAGGACACGGTTGCTCACACTCGAAGATGGAACCAACTCATGAGAGAGTTCGAGATGGATAAATTCAATAGGAAAATAGACTTAATAAATGAAAAACACAACCTACATTAAAAAAAAATACAAAAACATTGATAGATAAAATTAGAATTTGTGGAAACGAATACAAAAATAACTTATATTATTACCCTTGTAAACAATATCCAGTCCAAAGCCAAATTAGAATGGGCCAAAAGCCAATAGTAAAGATTCAACTTCTCATGTCATAAAATGATCAAGGCCAAAAGTCTTATCATAATGTCTCAATAAGTCGAGTCCAATATTCGTCTTTTTTTTTTTTAACGCTGATACAGATTATGAGAACTATTACAAGGACAATTATACAGATAATACTACCTCTGTTATATGAGAATCCACGATCACGATAAACGGCTCCACCTGCTCTGAAGCTTGCCTCCATTAATCTTGTAAAACTTGCGCCTTCGGGGATTCGAACCCAGTACCTGTCGGTGTAGAGCTTTAACCACTTGACCACTAGGCCACGGTCCTTCCACGAGTCCAATATTCTTCTTGGTGGTGAAGATTACTTCTCGTCAAAATACAGCCGATATTAAGGTCCAATTCCTAAAAGGATTATGAGAAAAAATCAATTAGGCCGTAAAGAGATATAAAGAGATTGTGAGATCACAGACTACGCTAAGGAGAACATACATCTCTGGCCTTGGATTATTTGGAGACTTTGGAAATCCCACAATGAATTTTGTTTCTCAGGCCGTGACATTGGAGCCCAGGAATCTCTGCAGTTGGCCATTGATGACGCTAATGAATGGAAGCAGCTGCATCAGGAGAGCTTAGCAAAGACTCAAATACCTCCTCTCCACTCTCAGGTACAATGATGGTCCCCCCCTCCACCTGGTTATATAAAATGCAATGTAGACGCGTCTTGGCATAAAGATCGGAAGATCACTGGAGTTGGGTGGATTCTTAGAGATGTAAATGGTCACATCTTGTGGTATGGAGCTAAAAGATACCCGTTACGATCTCCCCTATACATGCAGAAGCAATGACTATTGCTTGGGCTATGAGTTGTCTAGATAACATGGGGAAAGAGCACGTTGTCTTCGAAACTGACTTCAAGGGGCATATGAATGCACTCCAATGCGATACTCCACAGCCAACTCTCAAGGACCTCATCTCTGAAGTGTACCGGCCTAGGAGATACTTGGTCCCATCATTCTCTTACGTCAAACGCGAAGCCAATGGCCCTGCAGGTGCTTTAACTACCTACATTTCAAGTTTTCCATTGTACCATGCTTTGTTAGACTGTTATGTTCCTGACTGGCTTGAGCCATTGGTCTTAAAAGACAGACAATGATGTTTCAAAACTTTGAGTATCTTTAATGAAATCAGATATGTTTGAGTAAAAAAAGAAAAAGATTGTGAGAGCATGATCAAATCACAAGTAAAAACACAAACTCACACCAGAGCAAATAGGATAGTGCATATGTGATACATGAGAGAGTGCATTAGAGAACTAAGAACATCTAAGAGAACTAGAAAAATTGTTTTGTTTCTAGGATTAAGATCTTGAAAATTTTATTAGAGTGCTACATTCATATTTGATTTGAAGTTTAAGCATAAAAATTTATCTTTGAGTGCTTGCAGAGTTGTAATCAAATATTTTATTGAACCATTTTTCGGATACCGTTTCAACTCCTGTGACATAGCCAATTGGTGAACATAAAGTGGAAAAATTCTTGTGACGTTTTTATTCTGCAAACAAATGAAAAACTAATCTTTAATCGATCTAAATGAACCTAAAATGAACAAGTTAAAATATTAACAAGTGGTATTAGAGTTTGGCGAAGGGTGCAAAAGGTTAGACTGAGTCAAGGGAGAGGAGTCCTCAAACTAGAAGATGGAACCAACTCAGGGACGGTTCAAGATGGATAAGTTTGACACTTGATAAATGAAAAACACAACCTACATAAAGAAAATACCAAATCGTTGATAGATAAAACAAGAAATTGAGGAAACGAATACAAAAATAACTTATAATTATTATCTTTGTAAACAATATCCAGCCCAATGCCAAATTCGGATGGGCCAAAAGCCCATTGTCAAGATCCGCCTTCTCATGACGTAAAATGATCAAGGCCAAAACTCTGGTCATAATGTCTCACGAAGTCCTGCCCAATATTCTTTTTGGTGGTGAAGATTACTTCTCATCAAACACACAACATGCTTTAAGTTCCAATTCCTAAAAGGATTATGAATACAAAATCAATTAGGAACATAAGAAAGTAAAGGGATATATAAAGAGATAGTGAGAGCATGTTCAAATCACAAGCAAAAACACAAACTCACACCAGAGTAAAGAGGATAGTGCATATGTGATACATAAGAGAGCACATTACAGAACTAAGAAGATCTAAGAGAACTAGAAAAACTATTTTGTTTGTGGAGTTAAGATCTAAAAAAATATTTTCCATCTTATGGATTTAGGATTTAAGAATATTATGTGATAATTATCTTACAATTTTGATTATATATATATATATATATATATATATATATATATATATATATATATATTGTGTTGTGTTGTCATCTTAAATTGAAATTTTCTATATTGAGAATTTATGGTTGAAGAATATTGAGATGGAAGATCTTACCTTTTTAGTTTTATAAAAACTGTGTTGTCATCTTAAAACTTATTTTTCACTTTTAGATTTTATAGTTGAATAAACTTGGTGTAATAATTGTTTTCTTACAATATGTTATTCAAATTGTCCAGTATGTTCATTTAAATAAAATTAGTAGTTAATTTTTAGTATTCGGATGTCTATATATAGTATCTTATGTCTCACGAGTTAAAGATTATAATGTATTTAAAGGAATTTAAACTTTTAATATAATTTGTTGTGATTAAAATTGATTTTAAATCTATTTCAAGGGTTATGTTTAGTAATATTGTTTAATAATATTTTTTAATTGTATATTTTCAACTGATTTCTTCAGTCGATGTCTTTTGAGACTTTTTTAGATACTTTATTAACCCAAAAGTGCTGGAAACCTAAAAGTTTTTTTTTGGTTTTGTCTGAAATGGTGTCTAGCATGAGCGATGGCGTCCGAGAGTGGTGATTGATCGAGAAAATAGATTAGTGGAACTTCCTCCGGATGCTCTTCATTCTATTATGTTGCGTGTAGGTGGTCGATCATTTCATGACCATTGTGTTGCTAGGGCTTCGTGTAGGACTTTGAGAGATGTAACGAGTAACGCGTTCTACTTGAGAGAGGTCGATCTTTACACTATGCAGACCCCGAATCTGCTCCAAGATTGTCCTGATGGTTTTTGGTTGCTTTGTCACCATCGTGGTAATCTCTCTGCTCTTTTCTTACAAGTCTGTTCCAAGTTTTTCCGTCGTGCTAATTTTGAAGATGTTCTTACCCTTATTCGAGGGTCTGCTAGTAGGGGATATGATCTTGCTTCTTATGTCTATTGCATGTTGAGGTGGATTATGTCTCCTGATCTTGAAATAGATTTAGGGTTAATTAATCTTAATTTTGATTTCGTTCGTCGAATGAGGTTTCGGGTTGAGAGTTCTGGTCATCGTTCTTGGGAACCCACTAGGCCACCAGAATTGTTTTTGGAAAGATTCCGTTTACTTGATGTAGGTATCATTAGGCGGTGTAGGTGTGCAAGGTTTATCGTCTGGGCTCATTTGTGGCATGAATTCATTAAGGAATCTTCAATGTGTGATCGGTGTTTCTTTACTATCCATGCTCTTGGATTCTCACGGATTTTCCCTTCGACTGTTTATGATTTTTCTTTGTTATATTACTTTTAAGTGCAGCTCTTGGACTTTGTTTTTGTGGCATTTTGGATTTAACAGTTGTTATTTTGTCTAGTAAAATCAATACTTTTATGTTGTTTTCGGCTAATGTGTATGATAAACTTATTATTAGTGAGTTTTTCTAATTATTAGTGTTTGAAATGATATGTCTTTGTTGCTTTTAGTTATAGTTTTTGTTGTTATATATGAATGCTTTGTAAACTTGACCCTTTAGTTTTTGTTGTTATATATAGATGTTTTTGTCTAGCTTCAACATAGATGGTTCGCATTTGTGTAGATTGTGATTTTATAGACCTTTAATGGGCTTTTAAATATCTCAATTTGACAATAACGACCTCTATGAATTTCTGGCCAAATAACCACTCTATAATATATTTTACCGAATTAGATTGGGTTATTCCTTATTTGGAACATTAGTTTAAGTCTTTATGGGTTTAAATTTGATTGATAAATATTTGTAAGATTATAAATAAAATGATAAATTAATCATACGTTTGCACTCTTTACAATTTTTATGATTGTCTTTTAGTCAACTAAACACGATAAAATTTGCTAATCAAATAGTCGAATTTGCATTCTAATTGTTACAGAAGTTAAGTAATCAAGGTAAATATTGATCAAGAATAAATCACTTGTGCCAAAGTGCATAAACCGGAGTCCAATAAAACCCTTGGTGATCTATCCACTTAGCCTCAGCAATCAAGATCTCTTTGATGTGAGAATGTTATCAAACCACTTTATGATAAAAAAAATTTTCTGTGTATATGATACTAAATGAACCTAGTTTATAATAAAATCATATTTTCAGTTCGCATGTAAAATAGTTCATATTGGCTATAAAGTAACACAATGCATAATGATAGATTGTAAATCATTGTTGGGTATATAAAATTAGGACACCCATATTCATATCACTACTGATGGAGAATTTTTACGCAAGCATAGTGATAAATTTATATCATGCACATCTTTCCTCCTTGATACTTTTCAGCTTGTCACTACAAGAAAACAACGTTTTTACGACTGCACTTTTAATCGCAGAATAGTCGTTAATCGGGGTTTTACGACAAACATACGACTAAATATGGTAGTCGTAAATCCATAGTCGCTAAATCGTATAGTCGTATTATCAGTCGGCAAGTTACGACTATTTATACGACTAACATAGGTAATCGTAAAATAGACGTAGCATTGTCGGTAGATGTAAGGACTAATATGCGACTACTACAACGACTTTTGTGCGACTATAGAGGGAGTCCAGATGATGTCGGAGAAATGTTGTCATCAAATAATCGTTAAACTAGGTGACGACTGGGCGAATAATATGTGATTGTATAGTATAGTCAGAAAGTAGTCGTAGATATTAGCCACTATCTAATGACTGGGTAATGACCACTTTAACTACTATCCTGCGACTAATATGAACATTCATATACGATTATGGTAATGATCTCGCCACTATTTGGCGACTGTTTTGTGATTGAGTAGTATAATCACGATTTGGTCATAGACTATGGTGACGTTTAGGCGACTGTTTATTGGCTAATTTACCGATTATAAGACGACTAAATGGAGAATCCAAATATGATTATGGTAAACATCTTGCTATTAAATTGGCGACAATTAAACGACTATGCAATGTCTAAACGAAACATCCAGATTCGATTATGGTACTGTCTGGACGACTACTATCTGACTGTCTAATATAGTCACAACATAGTCGTAAGAAATGGTGACTACTTGGCCGCGGTGTAATGAATAAATAACGATTATTAAGCAAATATTCCGAAAATCCAGATTCGCTGATGGTAAATATTTAGCGACTAGTTTGTGTGTGTAGTGCGAATAATTGGCGACCGTTTAGTGACTTTTTCATAAAATTACGAATTTGGATTATTTTCATTTTCGATTTGGTAATTGGTGATACCGTAATTTGAATGGTACAACAAACGCAACAAACCCTTGCATCAAAAATAACATTGGTAATATGTAGACACAAACGACCTACATACGCATACTCCAGCATTTAGGAGTTGCCAAATCATATACCAATAGATTAACAAGTGCAAAAGACAGTGATAAGTAACCTATGAATCAGATGGTGTTGTTGTATTACTTTGAGCCTCCGTCAGTTGTTCTTGGTTGGCGACAACGCTGAAAAGTGTATGGGCTGTTTGTGCTTGCACATTAAAATATTAGCTGTCAGGCTTTCGACTCGATAAGGATTTACTCGTGTATCCTTCTCAGTGGCATGTGACAATTACAAACAGTAAGAGAAAAACAATTAAATAAAAAACGTGAGATGACTTTATAAAAATGGATTGTGAAAAATGTTACTTTACCTGAGGAAAGATGTTGTTATATTCAACTGTTGATATCTCATGAGGTCACAGTTCTTTGCAGTGCTTTTGCAGTCCTTTGTGATGCTAACCATGTCTTTAATACGTCGTTGATAGATATCCTCAATAAATGTTTTAGAAGAAAGTTATTAATGGTTTGGCCATGTCTCAAATGATACAAAAATTATCTTGTCAGCGCTCAGACACTCGAACTTAGCATAACACATTAATGAGTTAAGAATAGATTGGTGTCTTCAATTGCGTGCTAACTATAAGATTAACATCCTAACCATCAGATTCTAACACCTCAAACACTCATTAAAAAAAACAACCAACTTACCCAGACTGTGGAGACCATATTGAAGCCCATATAGGAATATATGAATCATTTACAACCTGTAGAACCAAAATTAATTGTAAACAAATAATCAGATTCAAAGCCTGTCCCGTTTCAGAAGCAAAGAAAAGCAGAAGCAAACTAACGATATAGCTACTTGTACCCGTATGCATCAAATCACGGAGGGTTTCGTGATTGAGATATTCAAGGAAGAATTTGGGAGAGTCAACAGGGCTTCGGACAAAGTTAGCTATGAAATGGAAAGCTTCGAATAAGAGATTCGGAGAAGAGATATCAGTTTGAGACGGGTGGGCGTAGAATATGATTCATAGAGAGATTAGAGAGAGGATTCGAAGGAGATTTCTGAAAAGAGGAAGAACAAAAGTAAATCAGGGTTTGATGTATTTGATGATTTCTCGGCACTTTGTCGAAAATTCTTGGGTATAGGCGGGTAATTGAAATGTTTTGGGCTATAAAATTGGGTTTAGGTTTCCCGTCTTAATATGGAAAATATTTTGATTTTTGCCCACTTGTAGGCGTAACGTAGTCGTAATATATTCTTTTTTTATTGACTATGTTTTAAAATTTTAACTAATCTATTTTACTTTATTAAAATTAGAACAAGTTTGCTCACAATATAAAGAACGATTGAAGATAGGTTATATAAAAGCAAATTTGTGTTTTAAATCTTTGAAATAGTTTTGCAATTTTGGTAACACTCAAATTTAAAAATAGTACACAACAAATTTTAAGAAATAGCTTTCGGACTAGAATGTTAAAGAACAACCGAAACTTTAGATTTTAAGGGTTTAGGGTTTAGGGTTTCTTTTGGAGTGAACAAAACCCTATACCCTAAAAAAGGAAACGTAAAACCTCATTATGAGGTTTCATTGTAAGGCATCACCAACCCACCCGCAAATCCCAAATTTTTAGGTTTTGAATAGTGAAACCTCAAATTTGAAGTTTGGGAAACATACAAATTACACTTAATGATACAACTACAATTATTCAACAAACATATTTCCGTGATACTCCCAAATATGATCAATCAATGCATTTCGAAGTGATAAATGTGCTTCTTTATTTTTTATCTTAAGATCGATATATATATATAAGTTAATAATTGTTTAGGTGTCAAAACTAATGAAATATTTAATTACAGAGACTAGATTGCAAAAGAAAATATTAAACCGCAAATTCGAGGTTTTGAGGTTTATATTGGAATGAGCCAAACCTCAAAAATGAGGTTTTGAGGTTTCTTTTGGAGATGCAAAAACCTAAAATTTGAGGTTTCGTCTTTTCTTTTACATCAAATGATCTTAGTGGTTATAGGTTAGAAAATTTCATTTATATAGTTGGGTAAAATCTGGCATAAGTTAAAAATTTGATTTCAAAAGACTTCATAAACTAGTGAAAGAATTCTCTAAAAATCTTTATACCCTAAATAAAACCCTAATTGACTACTATGATTTATTTTGTTTCAATTTTATTAGATTAATTTTATAAACTTTAAATTTTTCTATATTTAATTCCTTATTAATAATATTTAAGAAAATATTTAACTTAAGATTTTATTTTGTATAAGACATTTCTAAAAGACTTTTAAACCCTAAGTGGACTAATTATCATCTAATAGACAAAATAATGAAGTAAACCATATAACAAACATCAAAGATGTTTAACAAAGTCGAAATATAAGAAGTATATGCAAGTTTAATATTTTAACTAAAAAAATTGAAAACCTCAAATCTAACCCAAAATATATATGAAAATGTTCCATATAAACCTTTTGTTTGTGGTTACACCTCAATTGAAATCATATGAATTAATTTGTTTTAATTTTTATTTAGTTTAAATTTTATATATATCAAATTTGTCTATATTTAATTTTTGTATTAAATTATTAAGATTTTTTTTCTTCTCTAATTTTCTAATTTAAATTTATTATTTTGTTCTGTATAAGAATTGTTAGGAAGTCTTCAAAAAATTTGATGGCATATAACATAATTTAACTTACATGGTTTAATTTGATTAATTTTTATGAATTGTAATTTTTCATACATTAAATTTGTTTATATATAATTTTTGTATCAAACTAATTTTCCAAATAATTTCCTACATATTTAAAATTTAAATTTAAGATTTTATTACTTTAAGATTTATCAAAATTCTTATGGGAGTCTGCTGTAGTGCGGAGGTTATAATGCTAAATGCGATTTAGATTTATTTTTTGGTCATGAGGGGTAACCGTAATGTGGCCTAACATTTTTGCATTTGTTTGAATTGACAGTATCCCTTTGTATTCAAACTCAATTTCGGTGCATTTTGAATAAATTCCTCTATCAAAATTACAGATAATTAAATATAGTTTATTTATTTTTTGTTTACCATTACTATCATTCCATGTGGTAAACTATGAAAAGAGTCTTTCATCTTTTATATATAAGTTTTTTTTTTTGTAAAACTAGACGCTAAACTGAAGTCAATTGCAAACTAGATCACTTCTTCCTAAACTTTGAAATTGACTTAGACTGCTCCGTTCCCAACATCTTTATTCATGAAAAACCTGATGGAGACTTCACGATTAATGCTTCATATTTGAGCCAAAAGCTTCATTTTCATCGATTTCCTTACATTTTTCATCCACTAATCTCTAAAAATACCATTTTCAAAATTCATCATTCTTAGATCTAGCGATTTACAATGATTCTTATATAAATACAACTCGGTTTCTTGGATATTGATGGTGTAGGAAGTTTGGGACATCGATGAAGCTAAAAATGGATTTCGGTAATTTTTACTTGTTTTTATTTGATGTTCACTTCTGAGTCGCGTAGGAATTTCGGCCCATCATTCACGATGATGTGTCACTTTCTTTTGAACTTGACCAAAGATCTAAAACAGATCATCCGTCAATGGCTTACCGAGGATTTTTCCTAGTTTCGCAAGTTTGATCACATTCAATAAAGTGGCAATGTTGACATAAATCACAAATAGCCAGGAGGAAACTAAAGCATGTACCTCGTGCATAAATCAACAAACGCGCTCGGCATGGAAACTAAAGATTGGCGGAAGTAAAGAAAGATTTATAAAGGCACAAATAGCCAGGCGGAGCATGCCATTGACATTGTACCAAAGAAGGAAAAAGAAGTTTCATGCCCTCACACCCCAAAAGAGTTTCTTTATAGAAATGAAGAGGCGACAATCTTTTGAATGACGCAACTCTACCTCTCAACGGATGCGACTGTGCGACTTCCCTCCGCATGTGTCCAAGCATCATTGGTCAAAGATGGAAGCGTGCTCGATACTTAAGAGAATTGAAGACAACATTTCGGAAATGATACCAGTACCAATATTAAAAACGAAGAGTTTACTTGTGATATTGCGATAAAGTTGTAGCACCGCGCAATGAACAACTCCTTATTCGCCGACCTAGTTTCAACATATTCCGCCGAATTGGGGGTGGGTTTAGCACTCTTCCTTTAGCCCGAACCAATAGAAGATCGGCCTACCAAGCTCAATCCCAATAACGAGGAAAAAGGCCCAACTCGACGAAGCCCGACATAAGCCCGCGATGACCTGCATAGAAAGGAGGAAAATATGATTAAATATTAATCATATAAGTAAAGGAAGAAGAGAAAGACAAATCTCCAAAAATAAGAAAATCCAAGATTATTCGATTTAACAATATGAGTATTGGAGAGAATTTAGGAAATGAACTTAATTCTCCTGTTATAAATATAATCTTGTACCCCATTAATTTTAGAGCAGAGAATTTGAGAAATCAAATATCAAACTCTATAATCAATAAACGATTACATTCTTCATTACCATGCGCGAAGGTTTAAAAATAAAATTTATTAATTTTCCTAGGTTAAAATTTCTCGTTTTCAGACTCTCCCTATAACTTAAACTCTTATATCAAATAAATATTTTTTTTTTTATTAAAGATCTCTAATAAATACTTATATATGTCATCAAATTAGTTAATATATTCTAAATCTAACAATTATATGCAAATTAAACATATAGGAAAATCATATCAGCCAAAGTCAAACCCTAATGATATATATATTTATATGTATACACATGTATTTCCATCCATTATCATTCAAATCTATTTTTATGAATAAAAAATGATTTATATCACATAGTTTTAGGTTTATTAATTTTTATGAATTTATTGTTTATAAAGTTTATATTTTATTAATACTAATAAAAAATTACAATAAAATTATTTTTATTATTTACCTAAATTAGATATACTATTTAATTAGTACATAAGATATCATTACCTAAATTAAATCTCATGCGCCGAGACTTCACTGTGAACTCTTAAATGATACTTTTGTCATGAAATTTTGTCACCCACGACCGTTAAAATCATAATTGTGATTTCTGGTTTTTATAGCAAATAAGGAGCTAAATGTAATTTTCATACACTTTTAATATGGTTTTGCATTTTTCAATTTAACATGTTTTGCTTTCAGACTCAATTTAGGATCTAATTTAAGCAATATCCCCTTATTAAAAGATTAAATGATTTTAAATGTTTTCTACATACATTTCATTGATTCTATTTTATGTTTTTAATCTTGTATATCTATTTAATTTTCTATTTCATATTAATCTACACCTTTGATAATTTATTGTCTATTTAATTGAATTGAATAATTTTGTGCTATAGTTTTATAGTTGTAATTTTCAGTCTTCAAATGTTTTTATATTTTATTTAATTTTTTATACTTGATTTTTCACTCAAGATTTAATTATCTTTGTTAGTTTGAAACAACAATAAAATCATTAAAAACATAATATATGCATTAAAATTGAATTTTTATGTTTATTTCAATAGTGATTATATATGTAGAAAAGAAATATGAAAAGTTAAGTCTCATACTATTTTGTAAAACTAAATTTGAAGTAAATTAAATTTTACTAAAAAATTATTATCTCATAATATATATATAAATTATAGATAGTCAAATTATAATTTATTTGTTTTCAGTTTATAATTAATATAATGTTATGTCGTAAGCTATCGACCGAAGAGAGGCCTTCATCTTTTATTTTATTTTATTTATTTATAATTTTAATCTTTTATATATGTTTATTTTTTTATATTCTCTAATTATGTTTTTATCTTATAACTTATTTTTCACTGGTATTAAGATTTAATTATCTTTATTAGTTTGAATATAACGATTAATCCATACAAAAACATAAAATATGCATTTAAATAACTCTATATAATTTTTTTATGTTATGTTATTTTAAATTAAATTTGAATTTAGTTATGTTTATATTTTACTATATATATGTTTATAGTTAATGTCATGCATGGTTAAGAAATCGAGAAATACTATATATCCAATTTAACAAATTGAATTAAATTGAGACTCTAAAATATAAGTGTGTGGCCCTTTTATAGGGGTTGTTTGCACATGTTGTATTTTTTTTATTTTTTCATTGCACTTTTGTATCTTTTGAAAAGTGTATGTAATTTTGTATCTTTTTTAAAGCAGAGAGGAAATAGAAAGATAATAATGTCATAGATAAGGGAAAAAGGAGAAAAGATCAAGTAACTCTACGTATGGATAGAGATCCCATGCTGTCCCTCATATCCATTCTTTTTTATTTTATAATTTATCCCTTTCTTTTTCCTTTCACTTTATTTCTTACTTTTCCTTTATTTTCACCTTTTTACCGTGGATAGGATGGCAGAGCTGAGGATTCCGGCAATATAGACCGCCGTAATAGAGATAAATCGGTCGATGTACCGGAATTCAAAAAAAAAAATCGGACTTAATACGGAAGTTTCGAGTGGACAGTTTATACTAGGGGTCCACAATATCAGTTGCTAGACGCTTTGGATGGATAGTGGTCCACACGTACTTGTGTCCATAGATTCACAATCTTGTGAACTCCTGACCACTTTCTGTTCATCAGAAGCGTCGAGCATGTGATATAATCGTGGTAGTGTCCACGAATGCTTGATACATATTAAAACTCTTGACCACCTTCTGTTCATCAAAAGCGTCTAACATGTGTTTTAAATACTTTTGATTGTACTTTGTGTCCACAGATTCACAATCACGTGAACTCTTGATCACCTTCTGTCCACGAATAGTCGATACATAGTAAACAAAGTTTTAAATATTTTCGAACACTTCCACGATCATATGACATGCTAGAAGCTTTGGATGGGTAGTGGTCCACATGTACTTGTGTCCACAGATTCACAATCATGTGAACTCTTGACGACTTTATGTTCATCAGAAGCGTCTAACATTGTGATATAATCGTGGTAGTGTCCACGAATAGTTGATACATAATAGAACTCTTGACCACCTTTGTTCATCAAAAGCGTCTAGCATGTGTTTTAAATACTTTTGATCGTACTTTGTGTCCACAAATTCACAACCATTTGAAATATTGATTACATTCTGTCCACGAATAGTCGATCTCTTGACCACCTTATGTTCATCAAAAGCGTCTAGCATGTGTTTTAAATACTTTTGATCGTACTTTGTGTCCACAGATTCACAATCATGTGAACAATTGATCAACTTCTGTCCACGAATGATAGATACATAGTAAACACAATTTTAAATATTTTTGATTGGCTGCTTCCTATCCATGGTAAGCGTCTTGTATGTGATGTGATCGTGGTAGTGTCCACGAATAGCTGATATTGTGGACACCTAGTCTAGATTGTCCATTCGAAACTTTCGTAATATGTCCGATTTTGTTTTTGAATTCCGGTACATCGATTGAATATATCTCCATTCTGGCGGTCTATGTATTTAAAACACATGCTAGATGCTTTTGATGAACAGAAGATGGTCAAGATTTCTATTATGTATCAACTATTCGTGGAAACTACCACGATTATATCACATGATTGTGAATATATGGACACAAAGTACGATCAAAAGTATTTAAAACACATGCTAGACGCTTCCGATGAACATAAGGTGGTCAAGAGTTCTACTATGTATCGACCATTCGTGGAGACTACCACAATTATATCACATGCTAGAAGCTTCTGATGAACAGAAGGTGGTTAAGAGTTCACATGATTGTGAATCTGCGGACACAAAGTACGTTTGGATCACTATCCATCCAAAAACAACATTTCGATTGGCTACTTCCTATCCATGGTAAGTGTAACGTATGTGATGTGATCGTGGTAGTATCCACGAATAGCCGATATTGTGAACACTTAGTCTAGACTGTCCACTCGAAACTTCCGTATTAAGCCCGGATTTTTTTTTTTGAATTCCGGTACATCAATCGATTAAATCTCCATTCCGGCGGTCTATATGGCCGGAATCCTCACCCCCGGCATCCTATCAACCGTCCAAAAATGAAGGGTGAAATAAATCTAAGGTAAGAAAGAGAATGAAGCGGAAAAGAAAAGAATAAAAAATAATAAAAGAATGGATAGTTTTGATAGCGTCTGTCACCTATCCATAAAAAAAGAATTTTTTCCCTCTTTTCCCCTGTCTGTGAGGGATAAATTGTTCTTTTAACGTATAAAAAACATAAAAAATACAAAAGTGCACTAAGTTTTAAAAAGGTACAAAAGTGTAAGGAAAAAACAAAAATATACAAAGAGTGCAATACACCCTAAGTACTAATGCTGCTGAGCAGAATTTGAAAAAAAAACAATCAGAAAAGCAATTAGACTTAAAGCCCACTCCGCTTGAAATTGTCAAAAAAAAGAGTGATTTACATAATTAGTCATTTTGAGTTTACAAAGTAACAAATTAAGTCACTTTGACTGTGGGAAGGCTCTTTTCACTGTTTAAATTTTTAAATGGCTAAACAGCCCTTGAACAATGGTTGGTATGGTTATTACGTAATTGAATTTGTAGCTTGTTCAGTTATAAAGCAAACAACATCTTAGCCATTGATTTCTAATTGACTGTGTGAATCATTTTTGGCGGTGGATGCTTGTTAGGATGGAGAAAATAGAAAGAGAAAGGAAGAAAATGGATACATGTGTATACAAACAAGAATTTTTTTGTATATATTATTGTGGGGCCATATTACTTTTCAATATATTATTTGGTTATTTTTGTTTTTGAGAAACATAAAGTTATTTTAATTGGTACTATAAATTATAATTTTTTCTATTTTGATATATTTTGTAGATTTTTGATTGAAATCCGTGGATGTTAAAAAGTTCTAACTTTAATGACATAGACAAGGTTTTTTGGACAAATCGACATGAACACTATTTTGGTAAACCGTTACATTTTACGATCTATGTTATTTATTTTATGTACATGTAGATGTGAGTGGTTTGATTTGGAACTTGTTGTTTTTCACTAACTTTGATAGATATATTTGGGTTCTTATATTAAGGTTGTTACACTTTTTGGTAAGTATTGTCATCAGTCAAACACATTTGTGTATATGTCTATGCGGATGACATAGTTATGCGTTGTTGTTCGTTTGGTAAACTATTGCATTTTAAGATATTTTTAATTCATTTTGTGCATGTCCATGTAGATGGTTTGTGGAACTTGTTGTTTTTCACTAACTTAATTCATGGAAATTTTCTTATTTGAGTTCTTACATTAAGGTTGTCACACTTTATGGTAAGTAGTGTCATCAGTCAAACACGCTCGTGGATATGTTCATGTGGATGACTTAATTGTAATTTTTATTAGAATCGATTGTTGAGCTTTTCTTATAACGATATCTGTCTGTCATTTTGTGTACATATCCATGTGGATGGTACAATTTGCAACTTATTGTATGTTCACTACCTTTCACAGATGGTATGGTTTGCAACATTAAGGTTGTTACACTTTTTGGCAAGTAGTGTCATCAGTTAAACACGTTCATGGATATTTCCAAGTGGATATTCTCTTATTTGAGTTCTTACATTAATGTTGTCACGCTTTTTGATAAGTTATGTTATTTGTCAAACAAGCTCGTGGATACGTCCATGTGGATTATATAGTTATAAGTTTGTTGTTGGACTCATTTGGTAAACTACCGCATATTACGATCTCCATCAGTCATTTTGTGTACATGTCCATGTGGATGGTATGGTTTGGAACTTGTTTAATGGTCACTAACATCACATGTCTACACAAATGTAAACGAAATGACAAAACCATATGTAAATATATGTCGATCTTACAATGTCCATGAAACCTTATGTACTACTATGAAACTTGGTACTGCAAAAAGTTCTATTAAACTATGAAGTTTCTCAAAACGTGTCCATGAAAAAGCGTATCAATAACATAAAATGTGCAAAACCTTTTTCACACCAAAGTAATCAACATAATAAACTAGATAAAAATATATGTCCATTTAAATTTGACCACACAGACGTAATCAACCAGACAAATAGATGAAACTAGATGTCTATTTAAACGTGTCAATACAGACATAATAAATATGAGGAAACAAGATGGAAATAGATGTCCACTTTACAATGTAGATGGAAATAGATGTCCACTTTACATTGTCATTAGACCTTTACATTGATCCGAAAACTTGGTTCATTGATTCGAAAACTTCTTGTGATGGATGAAGGCTAGTAAGTCTAACTTGGAATAGACATTTAGCTTGTTGGGGTGTGTTTGTTCGTGGTGAACAGATGATTCTCTGTAAATATGCACATCATACATTAGAACATGGAGTGAAAAGGAACAATACGAAAGCTTATTAAAGCTAACAAGATCAAACCATGATGTTGTTCAAAATGGTTGTCCATGAAAATTGGTATTTTTCTTTAAAAATTGACAACTTAAGTGATAAAACAAGAAGTGTGTCGTCAAAAAAAACGTATCCACATAGACTAAAAAGACAAAATGTATCCACCAAACGTTGTTCACATTTTAGCAAACTAAAATTTTGTTAGAAAATTACTAAAAAGGTTGTCCATGGAATATCAAATTTATTACAAATTTGACAAATAAATAATAAAATCATGTACATCTACATGAGAATTTCGTCCATAAATCGTGTCCATAACTACAATCCACATAAACTAAGTAGAAACAAAGAACGATGTCCATCAGAATGTTATCCATACGATGTCCATCAAAACGCGAACTTTGATGTAAATCAGATGTTTATCTACTGAAATTCGTATTTTCTAAAAAATGCAAACAACTGATGAAAACATACGAAGCTATCAAAGTGTGTCATCCATCTAAATATGTCCACATAAAAAATACAACAAAGACTAAAGAAAGACAAAAATCCTTGATAAATTGGAAATTATGGCATGAAACTTTGATATTCTCAAAATCGATTAGGGTAATCTGAGTAAAAATGCTGAAACAATCTTTATAGTGAAAGAGAGGGTTTACCTGACATAACTAGATTTGAGTTTAGTTGAGTTTAACCGGGGTGTGAGATGACTTCAGACCATGAGATGCATCGATCGAGGATGAAGGGAGAGCCAAGGGATGTGGCGATAAAGGATAAAGGGAGATGTGAGAGAGAGAGAGAGAGAGAGAGAGAGAGAGAGAGAGAGAGAGAGAGAGAGAGAGAGAGAGAGAGAGAGAGAGAGAGAGAGAGAGAGAGAGATAACAATGGCTGCCTCAGATGTGGGTGTCGCCAAAAGGAAGAAAGAAAAGTTTGAATTTTCTTGTGGGTATGTGAAAGTGTGAAAAGTAAATAGAAAATTAGGTTTAGTTAAGAGAAATTAAGGGTATTTTGGTAAAGTAAATTGGAGAAAGTGCCCTATTACATACAAGTGACTTATTGTGTAATTGGTAACTCAATAAGTGACCTAGGAGTAAATACCTCCAAAAAACATGGTCATTTGTCCTTTTCTATCATATATTTAAAGATCATATAATGGTGGAGAGTATACTAGTTATCATGCCTTCAAACAACACTTAGCCAAACATATAATCATTCACCAAACATACCAGAACAAAATGGTGTAACTGAAAGAAAGAACATGCACTTGATGGAGGTGGCAAAATCAATGTTGTTCAAAACCAATGTACCAAATAAGTTTTGTTTTGGGGAGATGTTGTGAAGTCAGCTTGTTATCTAATCAACCGGATTCCAACAAAATCCTAAACGAAATCTCTCCATTTCACATAATAAACAAAACAAAACCATCCATTAGTCACTTACGTGTGTTTGTGTATGTGTGCTTTTTTCTGATACCAGGAGAGCAAAAAAAACAAGCTTAAGGCAAAGAATACAAAAGTAATGTTTATTGGGTACAAAACATCTCAATAGGGATACAAGTCTTATGCACCAGAAAGAAGGAAAGTTCTTGTTTCTAGAGTTGTAAAAGTTGTGGAGAGAAAGGGTTATTATGGTGGAAAGATCTGGGATGACTTGAAGGATCCCTCTCATACACTTTTTGACTAAGCTACAAAAATGAGGACGATATTGGAGAGTCTTGTAATCAGTCAACCTAAGGAGAAGGAGGACACATAGAAGATAAACACGCATGTGGAACCTCCAGTAGTTGATGAAGATATCCGGCCTGATCATGAGAGATGCACACAAGAAGAACCAGAATTGGAACAAGAGGGTTATATCATTCAAGACCCATATGGAGTATTTTAAAGAGGATGTTCAAGAGGAGCAGGAGGAATCTGAACATGTACAACAAATAATAATAAGTAAAATAATTAGGAAGAAACCATCTAATTTGGTCAACACTAGGGTGTACTTCAACAACAAAGCAGTAGCTCATGGATGATTCCAAACACATATAAAGAGGGAAAACAACACGAAGTATGGAGATATACTGTGAATGAAGAAAACAAAGCCATGAAACATAACCGGACTTGGTATTGAAGCATATCTTCTCGAAGGCAAGAAAGCTGTGAGTTAAAAATGGGTCTTTACTATCGATTACAAAAGTTATAGGGAGATTGAGAGACACAAGGGAAGGATTGTTGCAAGAAGTTTTACTCAGATCTTTGGAAAGCATTATTTGTATTCCTTTGCACCAGTAGCTAAACTTCACATGGTTAGGATCATACTGTCCTTAGCAACTAATCTAGATTGGGATCTTGGGAAAATGGATTTCATGAATGCATTCCTTCAAGGTGGGCTCGAAGATGAAGTGGGTACATGACTCCTCCACCTGGTATTGAAGACATGATTACCCAAAGGAAGGTTCTTAGACTCAAGAAAGCTCTCTTCTCACGGATTTGGGAATTGAATCACCAAAACAAATCACCATGCATTGTGATAACCAAGCAGATATCCACATTGCATCAATTTAAGTGTTTCATGAGAGGATCAAACACATTGAAGTGGACTACGACAAAGTGAGACAGATGGTGGAGAAAGGAGTAATCTTGTCGTGTTACACAAGGAATGAAGATCACTTGGTTGATATCATCACCAAGGCAGAAATTAGTAAGGTCTATGAGTTCATACATTCTAAGCTTGGACATATATCTTTCATAGGCATGATCCCTAAGCCATGGAGTTTACACTCTTTTTCCCTAAGTGTACTTTCGTCCAATGAGGTTTTCTACGTTTAGGTTTTTAATGAGCCATATCTTCATGGTTCCAAGCTTGCCTCCAAAGTTATTATGGTCAAGCTTTAGGGGGAGTATTGATATGAAGCTACTACACAAAGATTGCACATTCTGATAATGTGCAAAGTGCGGTATGTGCAACGTCTGGGATATCCTGAGAATGTGAAAGATTAGAAATGTGAAAAGTCTGGGTGACAATAGAGCCATTCGGGGATTCATGTCTAAAACTCACATTTTGAGTTAAGGAGAAGTCACTTGACAAGTTAAGTATGACATGTCACTCTCAAACTTGGGCATACTTCCTAACCAGCTTAAAGTTGTCCCTTTCTCTCTTTGGGACTACTTTTCCATTACTTCTTGATTAGATTTCGAAATGTATAGATTATGGTTTCTCTATATAGGTTTTGTAACCAAAATTAATGAATATGGACTTTTGGGAGATAGTTTTCTCTCTTATTTCTTGTTAGGATTTCATAATTTAATCCTTTTGTCCCATTACTATCGTCAATAAACATATCTAAAGAACACGAGAATTGTTAACCCAGTTCACGGTCTCAACCGCTACGTCTGGGGTGGATCCGGGATCCACAACATCCATTATGAAGAATCCGAAAACACATCGGATGTGGTTTACAACATGAAAATCATAGAAACAAGGAAGAAGACGAGCCGCCCTAAGGCGCTCGGAATCCACCAATTTAGGATTAGGTTTTCCCTAGGCTCTGTACTTGTATTTATACCAAGAAACCATGAAAACCTTATGTCTTGGGCCAAACCCTAACTTAGGCACAACTTGATGACAACTTCAGAATAAGCCCATGTGTTAGTCCAATCCGTTGAGATGGCTAAAGTCCGATATCACAACAATCTCCACCTTCGGATTTAGACAGCTCTCGACACCTTTGCAAATCCTGATTCCATTGACCTTCTTCATGATTGCTTCCCCTAGAATCTCCACCTTGATCCTAGCTTGAAGCCTCCTTGTCACTTGCTCCTAGAACCTCTAACACCGGCTCACTTAGCATATTGATCTTCATGTAAACCTGCATAAGTTTCAACTTACACAAACAACCACCTCGGTAGATTAGTCACCACAAATTTACTAAACGACCAATGATTAGACAACACGCTTGAAAAGCTCCATATGTGAGAGTCACACCACATTCCCGAGCTATCAATCTTCCCTTGTCTCTTCTTGAGCTATCACACTCAAATCATCACTATCTTCATAACCTTGTTGGCCTTTGTTTCTCTACAGCTTGAATCCATTTCTAGCCTTTTGATTCTACTCATGCGCATTGAGTCTCCAATCAAATTCAAGACCTTTGTGTACCAGCAAACTATGAATCATACATGCTTGAAACCTGAAGCAATCCTTGATTCCTACTCTCTTTGTTAAAAAACATACCAGCCTTGAATACTTTTTGTACCGCCATTACTTCTAATGGAACACGCCATCCCACTATCAACATTGCTGGATAGACTCTCGACACAAACTTTTTCAAGTACCATGTTTTAACAAACTTGTTTGCAAACACATTCTTCAACTGCAGAAAAAAACTCCAAGCCACATATGCTTCATATCTCTGAAACAGTCTTTGACTTATCTTGTCAAGTTTGAACACTCTTCATTGAACATCGACTTGTATTGTTGTTGTTACCAACAAAACCTCCTCCTAACTCCACCTGGTTTGGAAGACCTTCGAAACAAATATCTTTGTTCATACTTTTTTCAAACTCTTCTGCATCAGCAAAAACATCCACCAACAGACTTCGACCACTGCCAGCTTCTTCAACAATGTCTCACATCCACAACCATGTGACATACAAGAGACACCAACTTACAACCCTTAGCACTTCACTCTAGAACCCTTGAAGTAACACCCTTGCTGTAACTATAACACTGCAAACCTTTTACCCATTGCAGATTTCACCTATCTCGGCACTTGCATCTTAAATCCACTAAGATCACACTAAATCTTCACCACATACTCATGAGCTTTGGGTGTGCCTGCTTGTTACTTGTAACAACTCACTTGAACTACCTACAAGTGAACCCTTCAAAAGATTTATCAACAGATCTTATGACGCAATAGGTGAGCCAGAACTTTTCTAGTTCTTTCAAATACAGCTTGTACCCTTTGCATTATGATCCTATCATGGATCCTATACCAGTTGCAAAAACTCAGTCCTCTACGATGAGCTTACACAAAGCCTGCAACTGACCAGATGTCTTCACCAATATCAAGTCATAAAAGGCTCTGAAGCTTACCTTTTAACCTTGGTTGCAACCCGACTGTGCTTGAACCTCAGACATCTTTCACCCGCTCTTGAACACTCGTTTCTTCACACAAGATCCCAACATGAATCTTCCTCAACAATGACTTTGTTTCAACCACCATTCTCAATGAACGGATGGAAACTTTATTCTGGTTGTATAACTCCACCTTACACCTAACTCCCTTAGAGTTTCTTATGTTCCTTAAGATGAGATTCATCTTCCTGAGCTAACAACGCCATCCTCACTATTTTTCTTTGATTCATGATCATATATCCTCATGTACTAGACTGTTATCTTGTAGCTACATCCAACAGTCTTTTTATCCAAGAAAACCCTCCAAGAACAATTTGCTTCTGATGAAGCCCAATCTGATTTGTGCTATCAGATTGAATAGGCATTGTCTGTCGCAATCCTATATTCTCCTTCGACTGGCTGTAACCGTTAATCTCAGAATCCTTGACTCTGGTACAAACCCAATCTAAGATTTAACCCAACAGCTCGTCAAACCTGACCATATCTGAAAATATTTCATAGCCATCAAACCTGCTTTCCCTCGAGCAGATTCCTCGTTCTAGTTTCATACCCAACTGCTATTAACTGGTACTTGAATCTTAGACCTTAACATGATGTTCCAACAGCCCCTTTAGACATAGATTTCATTTCTAAGGCATTCCATAGAACCATGAACCTATCAATCATTGTAGTTGTTCTCTCATCCAAAACTTGAGCACCAATCTGAACCCAGATTGGCTTCTCCTTCAAAATAGTCTCCAACCTTGTGTTCTACCAAAGTCTAAATTTCCTAACTTTAAGCAGTCATGAGTATCCAGAAACTCCAAGAAGAACATAACAAAATTACCTTGTGATTTGCAGCGAAAGCTGTACCAAATTTCCTTCAAATCTTGAGTATTGAGAGTTTACCAAATATACAAACTCACACCTTCTCAGATTGAACCCAACTGATACTCCAGAGAAAACTCCACCTATAACCGATTCCTAATCGATTCAAATCTTCGCATATCAAAAATAACCTCTTAATCATGCGTCATGATTTTCTCTCATGGTTTTCTCTCATGCTGCTTCTTTTCTTCTCGTCTCTGCTAACGTCTCTATTATTGACGTGATTATGATTTTATGATCATAATCCACAACCAGAATCACCAAGAAATCACACTTCCTCTAATATTGTCTTCGTCATATACTCACGTTTTTTTTTTTACCATTTGGACATAATTCCAAATCAGCCCATTAATGAACATGTCCAAGAAGAATGTTGACCAAGTCAACTTCATCTTCTTCTCCTTGCTTTCACGTGAATCTCTGGCGAGAGATTCACACCAAATGCCGACCACCGTCACGACTGCTCCGACAGTTCCTCCAAAGACTTGAATCTCTTCCGCCAATGAATCTAACCACCGATCCCGTCTCATATGATTTCGACAGTGGCAACGTGTTCTGCAAGACTGAAACTTCCGGTGAGCTCGTCTCACCTCCGACCACATATCTCTAGGGGCGGCAGGAGCTCGCGCCAACCGTTGCAAACCTAATCCCCGAGCATATTCTCGCAATTTCTCTGTCTCGGTCGCAAAATCAAACCCAAAACGTCAGCTCTGCTTCTTCCGGCATTGTCTCCGCCGCGTCTTTGCCTAGTTCGTCACATAACCAAATTCTTTACGCGAATTGAATACATCTTTGCATCTTCGACGACTCCTTCGATAACCTAATCACCACCGCCTTTGAGCTCTTTTCATGACCATCGTCACAGAGCTTCCAACGATTTATTTCGGTGAACTCATCATCTATTCCGCCTCTGACGTTTGACGAAAATCAATTCACTTCTTCCTCTGATTTTGTGAGCGTACAAAATCAGTCTCGTTCTCTTATCTTCTCTGATTTTCCAGAATCAGATTCACCCGTGTAACCAAGTGTGATCAAACACAAAATTGAATCCTCGAGAAACAATTTTCAACCGCAGCTTCCAATAAACAATCAAAAACGTTTTGTTTCGATTTGAAGCACCGTCAATACACACATAATCAATCCGTGTCTTCATCTTCCGGGAACTCTTATTCTCACCATGTTCTTACCACAATCTGTAAATCGAATAATCTGCAGCTCTGATACCATTTGTTAGGATTTCATAAGTTAAATCCTTTTGTCCCATTACTATCGTCAATAAACAGATCTAAAGAACACGAGAATTGTTAACCCAGTTCACGGTCTCAACCGCTACGTCTGGGGTGGATCCGGGATCCACAACATCCATTATGAAGAATCCGAAAACACCTCAGATGTGGTTTACAACATGAAAATCATAGAAACAAGGAAGAAGACGAGCCGCCCTAAGGCGCTCGAAATCCACCAATTTAGGATTAGGTTTTCCCTAGGCTCTGTACTTGTATTTGTACCAAGAAACCCTGAAAACCTTATGTCTTGGGCCAAACCCTAACTTAGGCCCAACTTGATGACAACTTCAGAATAAGCCCATGTGTTAGTCCAATCCGTTGAGATGGCTAAAGTCCGATATCACAACATTTCTCTCTCTCTCTCTCTCTCTCTTTCTTTCTCTCTCTTCTCTCTCTCTCTCTCTCTCTCTCTCTCTCTCTCTCTCTCTCTCTCTCTCTCTCTCTCTCTATATGTTTTAATTCTTCTTGAACTCTCTCTTCTATTTCGGATTACACTCTTAATTTATGTTCTTGTGCTCTTTTTTTTTATCGTCTAGAATACTATTACAATCATGAGTGATATTTAATCTAATCCTAACACTAAGGATCTTCTGATCAATATCAACATCATGATTCAACTACCTGCAGCATCTACGATTACGATGAACAACTCCACGACCAATGACTCCATGGTTCAGCTCTCCCCTGCAACACTTGATCTACGATGAACGGCTTCACATGTACCACACCTACGATGGACAGCTCTCCCGCAACACACGAGACCATAATGGCTAGTTGTTACCTCCAACTCTGGACCTCTTAGAAGCTTGTATGCATTAATCTAGCTAAATTGCATTCTCTGGGAATTGAACCCCTGACCTGGTGTAGAAGCCTTTAAACCCTTGACCATTGGGCCAAGGGGCTTCCACATGTTCTTATGCTCTTAATACACTTAATTTCTAACAAAAACAACAGCAGATAAGGAATCATGTTCAAAGGAAAATGAAAAAAGCAGGAAGAGTTGATACATAGTAGGAAACGCTGTGTTTTGCTCTGTGGGTGAATTTCTGGGCGATTAGGGCTTCACTCAAAAGTTTCCTTTTCCTGCACGCTCTGGCCATGCCGGCGGCATCTCCGCCTCCGGTTACGGCTACTGCAACGCCGGAGAGTAAGCTGACCGGTGATATAGGTTTGGTAGGTGAGAAGGTGGGAAGTGATGGCGAGATTTCAGTGTTCCCGAAGGTGATTGACTTGGAGTATGAGAAGCTGGGAGCGAGTATGGAGAAGCGTTTGAAGGAGAAGAGTATAGCGGATGAGGTTAACAAGATGGCTCAATCAGAAGCCATTGATGAGGAGAAGCAGAGGAGAAATGGAACGAGCAGTGAAGAGATGAAGGTCTCGAACAAACCAAATGGATCGTGGGCTGCGATAGTTCAGAACAATCCACGAATGAAAAAGTTTGATTACACAGTCCAAGAGTTGGATGGCATACCGACTATCCACGTCCCTACGGAAGTAAGCAATTCAGCTCTGTTATGGGAGGATTTTTTAATTGGGAAGTTCCAAGGAGATGCACCTTTTGTTGGGAAAATCCATATGTTGGTTAACAAGATATGGACTTTGGGGGATAAATCAGTGAAAATAGATGTGTTCTCTGTTGATAAATCAACAGTCAAGTTCCGTATCAAAAATGTGGGTGTTAGGAATAGAGTGTGCCGTAGGGGCATGTGGAATATCTGTAATGTGCCTATGGTTATTACGAAATGGAGTCCGTTTGCGGAGGAAATGCAACCAAAAGTGAAGTCAATGCCTTTGTGGGTGGTGGTAAAGAACACTCCAAAATCTATGTACGGTTGGAATGGATTTTCCTTCATAACAAGTACCATTGGAGAACCAAAATACCTGCACCCAGACACAGAGATGTGTAAAAATTTCGAGGAAGGTAAGGTGTTTGTTGAGGCTGATTTAACGAAGCCATTACCATCTCAATACAATTTCAAGCTGATGAGTGGGGAAAATGCTTTGGTTACCTTTGAATACCCTTGGCTTCCTCCACGATGCCATGAATGTGCAAAATGGGGACATGGCTTAGCAGATTGTTTGAAGAAGAAGAGGAATGTGGAATCGTCAACTATGAAATCTCCAAGGAAGATGTCTGATGAAAAGCAAAAAGAAAATGTTGATGTGGTTACTGATATGTCTGCAACTCAGGAAAGTACTGTGCAAAGCATAAATGGATCGGAGGTCCTTACTGAAAAGGAAGTAATTGATGTTGAGGCGAGAGCTGCTGAGGGTCAGGAACCAAGAAAAAACGAAACAGATTTGACTAATGTGGAAACAGAGGAGAAGGTTACGGTAGATGAAGAGGGTTGGAACTCTCCAAATAATCCAATCAAAACGCCACCAAGAGTTACAAAAGACTCAAAGTATGGTGATGTTAGTATTCTAAATAAATCACCCTTTGCTGTTTTATGTGGAAAAGGAGAGAATGGAGAGGATATGGAGGATACGGATGCTGCAGAGGAGAATGAAACAGAAAATGTGTCAGATGTTCAAGAGCAGAGAGTTGAGGAAACTCAAACCGAGTCCTCTTCTGTCGCAAATCAGAACAATGAAAGCTCACTAGCAAAAAAGGAAGTAGAAGAACAGAAACTAAGGCAATCCAGACGAATTGCTGAGAAGGACAGTAGGAAAAGCAATGCTCAAGGTACTGCGTTGAATACCAGGGATAACACCCGAGGTACTCAAAAGAAAGGTCTCCCCAAAATTAACCATTAATATGTCAGTTTTTTTCTGGAATATGCGTGGTTTTAATAGGCGGGACAACACTACAAGAAAAATCTATATTCTTAGCACACGAAAAACGCCATCGTATGTATATGATAGCGTTTTTGAAAATGCTATGTCTGCCCCAGCTATAATAGGCCGGCCATATATGATAGCGTTTTTTGTATGTGCTATAATATTGTTCACTATAATAGCGTTTTTGAAATGGCTATGTCTGCCCCAGCTATAATAGGTCGGCCATATATAATAGCATTTTCGCTCAGCTATGATATATGACACCTATGATAGCAATGTTTTCCTTTGCTATTGAATCTACTTGTAATAGCTTGTTTTATTTGTCATAATAATGTTTTATAATAATTGACAATTAGGTATATTTTATATTTTATAATATATTTTTTTGAATTTATACAAAAGAAAATAGATTTGAAATTTTAACTTTCATTAATAACTCAAAAATGTCTTACACAAACATTAAAAATTAACACTAAGGCAAACAACATTACAAAACATATTCTTTGCCTCCTCTAGATCCCAAAGTTTGATCATACTACTTGCACCTTGCAAGCCTGCATTTGAGAATATGTTCGTATGGTAGTCTCATGGAAACTGCATAATCCACCAAAGTTGCATAATCCACCTCACTCATCCCACAGCTCGATACCTTCCATTTTAAAACCAAAAGCATTACCAACCAACGAGAGGTAAGATACGTTACCAAAACCTTATTATCTTGTTCTTACTTACTGCTAGCAGTGTAAATAAAGTGGCCTCAGTTGCACACTTGCACATAACTAACTCAGTACATCATTTGGTTTCTAATATGATTTTATCTGGATTTTGCAAACCTGATGGACATCTCCCATATAATGTGATAAGAACATGAGAGCTTCTGTCAAGTTATCTGCAAATGGAAAAGAAGATTAGTCACACTAAGCTCCATGTAACCTATATGGCTATATCACATATTAGTAAACTGATACATTAAGAAGGTATAAGATTCACTAACCCTTGTTGCATGCCTCTACCACAGTGACTCCAAAACAATCTCACTGGTCCCTTCACTCTCAGTCTTTTGTCCCTGGCTCGAGGAACCAAATACACACTACAAACACATCAATAAGACATTAGTATATCTTCAAACATCATCTGGAACTACCATGAAAGTCAAGAAAAATATCAACAGACCTTTACTTTAACATCAGGAATAGGTGGGAAGCTGATACCCTCAGACACTGAGACTTTGGACTCATCAAATGTTGATCTTGATGATAACTTTACCTGGAAAGAAAACGAGATCAAAACACCTATAAAATCCATAAATCCTTACAGATCAAAACACATACAAAATCAAAAAGATGCTTACAGATCAAAACACATACAAAATTAAAAAAATGCTTACAGAAACCAAACGCATACCTTTATCAGCTTCGATGCGTTACTTATCCGAGTAAAGACTCAACTTTGTGTCCCTTATAAGTTTTCACAAGGTAAGCAAAGTGCAAAAGCTACTAGTTACATACGAGGTGATCCAGCCATACTGACATGACATAGTGATGTGCCTTGAGACCAGTTCGTACAATTTTAGGTGTGTATGTCTGGGCATTTTCGTCACGAGGACCTGAAAGTGAAGAAACGATAACACATAAGACCAATCCAACTTTCAAATAGTGAAACAATGATACGATAACACAACACCAATACCAACTTTCAAATAACGATAACACAATCTCATCAAGTGAAGAGTTTGATGGGGCACAGACAAGTACATGTATTCCGTACTTTTGATTTGCATTAACCACCTCCGGTTTCTGAACACAAAAGAGAATAAAATCTTCCAACTCACCAAATCATTTCCTGAGGACGAAAAAGCCATCATCACCATCTTCACTCATAATAGCATCTCGTGGGTTGACACCCAAAATCCAAGGAGAAGCTAGTCCCAGTGCTTGTATCTGCAGACAAAAAGATTACTCAGATAAGTTCACCAAGAGGGATCCGTGGTATGTGGTATTGCAGACCAAACTAAAATTGCTTAAAAGCTCTCAAAAGGGCAGTAGATTACACCATTCTTGATTGGAGGAACGTGGTCCTTTTTCTCATTCACGAATTTTATGATTTGGAATAAGACTTATTGAAGGGATTGCTCAAGAAATATCCTACGAGAATCTCCTCAGACGCCTCTAAAGTCACTTGATTAAACAGAACATTCCAATCACTTCCGCCCACTCTTATAAGAAAACACGGTGCCAATCTGGAGATGAAAGGAGTAAATTCATTTAAATCTTACCTCCAGGGTCCATAACTATTTTAGAGTGCGGGACTTTCCAATTGGGGATTTAGTCGGCTGAAGCACTTTCAGATTGCTGCAAAAACGTTCAATCCTTGAGCAGGTAATGACATATAAGTAATAGGATGGAAGATAAATACACTGAATGAATATACCTGAGTTTTCTTGTTTGGTGTTTCTCAATTGAGCTTATGAAGTGCTCAATCTTCTCGCCCATCTTCTTCACTTCTATTTCACCACATTGTACCTATATATCACACACAGAGAAAAGGAAAAATACCCAACAATATCAAAATCACAGCATACTCACCAGCCAAAGAGTTTTAATCAAGGAAAAGGAATCTTACGCTAAACTTGTAACCTCTCTTATTAGGCATAACAAAACCATAAAGGAGAAAGATATTCAATCTTAGCTCCAAATCAATATGTTTAGGGCGGATAAGACCAAGTGCTCGGTGAAAGACAATAGTATTAGAATGTCTGCATCAAATGGAACCTTGTCAAATCAAAGTTGCAGGAAGAAGAACATAGAAATCTAATCTCAGTGCGTATAACATGTCTAAGCCTGAGAAAGACACCTAATCTGAAAACGAAGAAGAAGAAGAAGAAGAAGAGCAGAAAGAAAACCTAGAGATATCGAAGGACAGAGAGTAAAAAAGAAGAGAAATGGGTCTAGGGTTTCTCTCTTTTCAGAATTAAACCTTACCACCACTGAAAGATGAGTTGTTGGCTTCCTCTGTGTTGAGCCACCGCAGAGAAGGAGCTACCCAAAGTGAGGAGTCTGGCCAGAGTTGAAGCACCGTCGTATTTTCTCTCGCTCAACGTAAGGGGAGTGGACATTAATAGGCAGACGACGATCGTGGAGGTTGAAGAAAGTACAAGCTCGTTTAGGGTTAGAGAGAGAGAGAGAGAGACGAGAAAAGAGAGAGGAGAGGAATGGATCAATTTTTCGTCAAGGATTTTTTCTGTATAGGAGGGAGAGAGAGGACATGAAATTTTTTTGTCTTAGAACCCTAAGTGAAAGAGGGATAAAGGAGAGTTGAAAGGGGGAAAATAAAAAGTGAAAGAGGGAAAATGAGTCTAAGCCTAAAATTTTCGTTAAGTTTCTGGCGGAAAACTAATTTTAGATCCCCGCTTAGTAAAACTTTATTATAGCTTTTATTTAATGTTATTGTATAGTATGAAAATTTCAAACACATCTACTATAGCAGTTCACTAAAACGTGCTATAATAATATGCTATCAATGTGGACTTTTTTTGTAGTGCAAACAAGAATGGTAAAGAATTGGGTGCAACAAAGAGGTTTTGACTTTGGCTGCTTGATAGAACAAAAGTAAAAGAAAGGAAAGCTCAGAAAATACTAACTAAGGTGTTCAAGGGATGGTCATTCTTGGCAAACTATGAATACCATAGATTGGGAAGATTATGGGTGGTATGGAAAAGTAATGTTCGGATTACTCCTATATTCAAATCGGCGCAAATTTTAACATGTTCTATTGGTATGGAAGGTAGACAAGAAGAGTTCTTGGTGTCTTTTGTATATGCTTTCAACTTACCAGAGGAGAGAAAGGAACTATGGGCAGATCTAAAACTACACCAAGACTCACCAATGTTTCGAGGTAAAGCATGGATCATATGTGGAGATTTTAACGAAATATTGGATTGTGAGGAGCATTCACTGTTTGATAGGGACCCATCTATCCCAATGGGGATGCATGATTTCCAAGAGGCCACAAGATATTGCGAGCTCACTGATCTGAGTTTCCACGGACCAAAATTCACTTGGTGTAATAAGAGAAGAGAAGGAGGTATTAGTAAGAAGCTGGATAGAGTTCTCGCTAATCAAGAATGGTTAAGTAAGTATCCGTATTCCTATTGTGTATTTGAAGCTGGTGGCTGCTCGGATCACACTCGTTGTAAGATACTCATGGGTCAGGAAGAACCAAAAAAGAAGAAGCCTTTCAAGTTCACCAATGCCATTGCCTCCTTTAATGGCTACAAAGATAAGATTGGGGAGCTATGGGCCGCTGACCAGACTTTATACCATTCTACATTGGCTTTATTTAGGTTGTCTAAGAAGTTGAAATCTCTAAAACCAACCTTAAGAAGCATGGGGGAGGCAGATGCTATCAGAGATAACAAAGAAAACTAAAGCTGCTTATCTAAATCTATGTGCTGCGCAGGAAGTCACTATAAATAATCCTACCACTGATGCAGTTGATGCCGAGTCTCGAGCTTATACAAGATGGGGTTCTCTGATGGATATTGAGGAGAGATATCTAAGACAAAAGGCAAAGTTATTTTGGGTGAAAAATGGGGACCAAAATACAAGGGCTTTTCACGCAGCAGTAAAGGTCCGACAAGCGAGAAACAACATAAGGGAGGTGAGTTGTTTGGATGGAAGAGTTGTGACTGCGACTGAAGGTATCAAAACAGAGGCAGTAAGGCATTTTTCTGAATTACTAAATGAAAAGCCGACTGATTTTTCATCATGGTCAGTAGAGGAGCTACAATCAATA
The DNA here is from genome assembly GCA_030180135.1 of Orychophragmus violaceus. Lineage (NCBI taxonomy): Eukaryota > Viridiplantae > Streptophyta > Magnoliopsida > Brassicales > Brassicaceae > Orychophragmus > Orychophragmus violaceus. Next base: position 17,804,079 of record CM058236.1, read on the forward strand.
CTTGATTTTGAATGTTCAACTGCGGACAGGGAGTTGTTGGAACATGAGGTTACAGAGGAGGAGGTGAGAAAAGTCATACATGCTATACCACATGAGAAATCGCCTGGTCCGGATGGATTCACAACCGAGTTTTTAAGGAGTCTTGGACGATTGTGGGAAAAGATGTGACTGTTGCAATCCAATCGTTTTTCAGGTTTGGCTTCTTACCCAAAGGAATGAATTCGACTATCTTAGCTCTAATACCAAAGAAGAAAGAGGCCCAAACGATGAGAGACTACAGGCCAATTTCTTGTTGCAACGTCCTTTACAAGGCTATATCAAAGATCCTCGCAAACCGACTGAAAATCATACTTCCGAAGTTTATCGCGCCGAACCAGTCGGCCTTTGTGAAAGATCGATTATTGATGGAGAACCTTCTATTAGCTACTGAGTTGGTTAAGGACTATCATAAAGAGAACATATCACCAAGATGCGCCATGAAGATAGACATCTCCAAAGCATTTGACTCAGTCTAATGGGAGTTTCTGCTAAATACTCTAAAGGCTTTAAGGTTCCCGGATCAGTATGTTCGATGGATCCAATTATGTATCTCCACGGCGTCTTTCTCGGTCCAGGTAAATGGAGAATTGGCAGGTTACTTTGGAAGTGCGAGAGGACTTCGACAAGGGTGCTCTCTCTCACCATACCTTTTTGTAATCTGCATGAACGTTTTATCGAAGAAGCTCGATAAGGCAGCAATGGATCAGAGTATTGAGTATCACCCGACATGTCAGGAACTGAACCTGACCCATTTATGCTTTGCGGATGACCTTATGGTGTTTGTGGAAGGAAGTAAAAGATCAATTGAGGGAGTCTTGAGGGTTTTTGACAGTTTTGCAGTGCACTCGGGACTCAAAGTTAGCATTAAAAAATCCACTGTCTATGTGGCAGGGATTAACCCAGCGATGCGAGAAGATATTCTGAACGATTTCCCCTTTGACTATGCTGAATTACCAGTTCGCTATCTGGGCCTCCCCCTCCTTACTCGGAAGATGACCTCCTCAGACTACGCCCCGCTCATAGAGAAGATACGAGTGCAGATTGGATCGTGGACAGCTCATCAGCTCTCTTTTGCTGGTCGATTACAGCTGCTAAATTCGGTGGTTTTTAGCATAACAAACTTCTGGATGGCGGCTTTCAGATTACCCAAAGCTTGTATCCGAGAAATTGATAAAATATGCGCTGCTTTCCTATGGTCCGGGCCAGAGCTTAACTCAAAGAAAGCAAAGGTTTCTTGGACTATGGTTTGTTCTCCGAAAAGCGAAGGTGGTTTGGGAGTCAAGTCCTTAGACGAAGTAAACAAGGTTTGTCTCTTGAAACTCATTTGGAGGCTGCTTTCTAAAGAATCTTTGTGGGTAAATTGGATCAAAATACATCTGATTCGGGACAGTTCGTTTCGGGCAATCAGTGGAAACACCACCTCCGGATCCTGGATATGGAGGAAGATGCTGCAATAACGAAACTGGGCGAAGCAGTTTTATAAGCTGGAGGTACATGATGGACATACTGTATCCTTTTGGTATGATACATGGAGCTCACGGGGACAACTAGATGAAGTGATTGGGCATCGTGGTCGCATAGATTTGGGAATTCCAGACACTGCTACACTCGGCGATGTGCTAATCCGACCAAGCACTCGTAGACACCGTCGTGTGATTTTGAGCCAGGTAGAAGAAGAGATACAAAATCTGTTGGAAATGTGTCCAGTAATCTCGGTACTGTCTCTAGAAAGTAAGAGTATGTCAAAGATCAGACATAAGTCATATAATACTGGGGGTCATGATGGCTTGCTAGAGTCCGCTCATGATCTATAAGTCTTGGACTTATTGCCTTTATTATATGATCCCATATGGGTCACACGCCTAAGCTAACAGGAAATCGTGTAGGAACGGTTTAGCAGGAGTATGGTAAAAGTGCTAGGCATTTACTATACTTAGAGAGAATAAGAGGGTTAAGCCATTGTGCATCGATCGATGCATAAGGTGCAACGATCGATGCAATGCGCGAACGCCTCGGAGTTAATTGGCATTTGGGCCAAATGGCCCAAAACGAACTGAACAAGTTTTATATAAACTTAAGACGAGTTCAGGTCGACTGGAAGCCCTAGCCGCGACTCTCTCTCTCCCTGCGACCTCCCACAGCTTGGTCTAGCAGCTTTCTTCCTGCTTGGTGTGCGTGTGTGAACCTCTGGAGGAGTTATCACTCGGTGGCTCTCTGATCTCTGACCTGTTCTCTCTTTCCGCTGCAAAACAGGTAAAAGGTGAGATCTACTTATGTTTCTATTCAAGAGAACCTAGATCTGGCATGTTTAGGATCAAGTAATCTGATGAACTGAATCAGGATTCACACACAAGATCCTTCAGTGGTATCAGAGCTATTGGTTCTGGTTTTTCTTGTTTAGAAGCTTGTTTAGGATTGTTTAAAAGTGTGTTTTTGAATCAATTTACTGATAAGATTAAAACACTTAAGAAACTGAATTGAATCCTAAACAAACAGTTGAAAAATCGCATAACCAAACTATATTGATTTGGTATGCGACATAAACTGATTTTGCATCGACTGAGATCGCATTGCATCGATCGATGCAATGCAAGGATCGATCGTTGCAGTCGCGAGAGATTGACCGCGATCGCATGGATCGTTCAAACGATCGCATGGATCTCGCGAGAATCTCTCGGCCAAACCAGATAACCGTTCGTGCATGCGTGAGAGCATCGATCGATGCGGTTAGGGTTTAGACTCGGTTTAATTTAATTAAAATTAAGCGTCTCGGTTTAATAAACAGATTTAATAATTTTATTAAGTCTGGTTAAACCGGGATAAGAAATCCAATGTCGAAATAAATATTGGATTTAGTGCCTAAACCAGGATTTTCTAATTTGATTTGGTTGGACCAAATAAATTGAGAAAATCCGGTTTAGTAAATAACCGGTTGACAATTGTGGTCATCGTAGTAATTAAAACTTGGTTAGACCAGTTTTAATGAACCAGACCGGTTATGTCATTTAATTGGACAATTGGGTCATGTCTTGGACATGGACCAAATTCTTGGGCCTCGGGCCAAGAAGTTAAAACAATTGGGCCAATTATTTGAGTCTTTCTTCAGATTAATTTAAAATTTATTTTATAAAATTATAAAGTCGATTTTAAATTGAAATTTCCGAAATTTTAAAATTAGAAAGTTTCTTAAAATAGAAGTTTCTGTATTTGCGGATTTTGGATTTTGAGAAATTTCTAAAGTTAGAAAGTTTCCGGTTTTAGAAAGTTTCCAATTTTAGAAAGTTTCCAAAATAGTAGGTTTCCAAAAATAGAAAGTTTCCCGAAATAGTAATCTTCTATTTTGGGAATGAATTTTAATAAACCTACGAACCTCATATAATATCAAGCGTTGGATGTCTTGTCCATTCTATGTCAGCTGTCAAAGCCCATTCAATTGTATTCATGGCCTTACAGTGTGAGGATGTCTGCTTTTGCGTGGGTAAGACAGTTTGTGATTCATAAATGTCATTGGGAGTCCCAGACATTAATGATTACATGACTGTATAGTCTGGTTTTCTTGACTAGGCCATCGGGAGTCCCGGGCCTTGAGACATCAGAGTGAATTGGGCCTCGGGCCCAGATTCACAACCAAGAGTTAAATCACGGATATAATTAGCCGATATAGGGCTTACCGATATAAGCTAAGATTGGGTGACGGCCAGTGGCCCACTTTAATCTTAGTTATATGTGGATCTTGGAATCATTATATTCTATTGAGGGTAACTTATGTTATTGAATATAATGCGTGATTAATCATATTAAATTTAATACGAGATTAATCATATTGAACATATTAACTAAAATCCTTTTATCTTAATTTTTCAGTTATGACTAGCACAAACAATCAAAACACTTTCTCGATCCGGTCTGTCCTTTAGATGGACAAGCTGAACGGATCAAATTTCTTGACTTGGTCGCGGAACCTGAGGCTAGTCCTCAGACAGGAGAGAAAGGACTATGTCCTTGAGAGAGCTCTCCCCGTGAGGATCGGGTCCAATGCTTCTCATGCAGTATATGATGCTTGGAATAAGCATTATAATGATGCGGTAGATGTGCGTGGTCTGATATTGGCTACCATGGACTCAGACTTGCGGAAGCAATATGAGAACATGGAGTCGCCAATAGAGATGATCAGCAGCCTGAAATTGAAATTTCAGGAGCAGATAAGAGTGGAGAGATACCAGTTGGTTAAATCTCTCACTAGCTGCAAGCTACCAAATGATCATCCAGTAAGTCCTCATGTCAGTAAAATGATGGGTTACATTGATAACCTGAGGAAACTGGATTATCCAGTTAGCCAAGAGATGGCAACTGAAATCATTCTGCAGTCACTGCCGTCAAGCTATGATAAGTTCAGAAAGAACTATATCAAGAAAGGCTTAACGAAGACGCTGACTGAACTGCATGATATGCTCAAGACAGTTGAGCCAAACGTGAAGAGTACCCTGTACAATCTCATGAATGAGAAGGGTAGGTTTACTAAACCTAATGATGACAAGGGTGAAGACAAAGTTGTCCAGATTTTGAATCATGACAAGTGTGTGTCTTCTGAGCCCAAGTTAGATACCTCTTACGTTGGTAAGTGCTGCTACTGTAAGGAGACAGGGCATTGGAAGAGAGATTGCATTAAATTCATGGAAGATAATGAGGAGTTAAAGTCGATGTATGCGACTACTTCCTCAGGTATTCATGTTATTACTTCAAGTTCTACCTTAATGGTATTAGATACTGATTGTGGCACTGATATTTGTGATAATATGCAGAGCTTAAGCAACAGTAGAACGTTGAAGGAAGGGCAAGTGAAACTACATGTCTGGAAGGAGCTTGGGATGCTGCCTCAGTCGTAGGGTTTTTCGCTTATAGATCCCTTTGAGGCTTGGTTTTGTATTAAATAATTGCTACAATGTACCTGCTTTAAGCAGAGTTGTCTTTCATTTTCTTGTAAGAATTTGAATGTTTTTTATTTTGATAAAAGACAAGTTTTGTTCTTTTGATCTTAATGAAATATTAATTGTAGCACCCTATTCATGGAATGGGTTTTATATCTTAAACCAAAGAGTGCCTAAATGTAACATAAATACCGAATTGGTTTAAATCTGATGAATTAAACCTGATTTTTCTTGGCATAAAGCCTTGGTCACATAGAGTAAGTCGGATTCAGAAATCCCATAGTCATGGACGTTTGGGCTCATTTGATAAAATATCTTATGAGACTTGAATTCTGTTTACTAGACCAAAAGGGTAAAGGGCCTATCTTAGCCGAGCTAGAGAAAAGCCCAAAGGCTTATTGGACCTGAAACATACTCATGTATGTGGCCCAATGAGCAGTAATGCCAGAGAAAATCTCCTGTACTTCATTGTTTCTACTGATTTCAGTGAGTGTGACTGTGTTCATTTGATGAGACACAAGTCGGAATTCTTTGACATGGTCGAAAGAGTTCCAGAATGAAGTATAGAATCTGAATGACAGAAGTATTAAGACTCTGGATTAGATCACGAGTGAGAATACTTAAGTCATTGATTGTGTGATCATCTTAATGAGTGTGAAATCGTTTCACAGCTCATTTCTCCTGAAAACCTGAAGGTGTTTCTGTGAGAAAGAATCAGATCTTATTAGAAATGATTAAAGATGAGTCACACGAATCTTCCATGATATTATTTAAGAATAACGCTCTAAAATATCTAAGTTTACGCTGAAATAGTTCCACAAATATCAGTTGAAAGACACCACGTTAATGTGGATTGGAATCGATCCAAATTTGTCTTTACTGAGTATTTGTAGTTGTGCTACTTCGCTGATTGTCCTAGAGAAACTAAGGCTTATTACTTTTACGTCCAATCTGTTTTCTAAGAAGGGAAGTTATTTTCCAAGAAGAACAGTGGGAGTAAAAGTATAACTCGAAGTTTTCTAAGGGAAACCAAGGCTCGGTATTTTCACGACCATTCTGTTTTCTAAGAAGGGAAGTTACTTTCCAAAGAAGAACAGTGGGAGTAAAAGTACAACTCGAAGAAATTCGAGAAATACAGGAGGCTGCTTAACCTATTGAGGGAGAGCAGCGGAAGGATTTACAGATTTCTGTAGAATCTACACCTGTGGAGCCTGAAGTTCGCAGATATGAATCAGTTACTAATCCGAGAGTGATTTCTTGTCATTAGTTGAACCTGATAATCGTTGAAAGTTCGCATGATCTGATGATCATTGAAAGCGATGAATCTGCGAAATTCAAAGAAGCGAAAGTGAGCCCGGACTCCGAAAAAAAATTACATTTTATGTAAGTTAGCTTCATCGATCCATTCATGGATGGAAGCAAACATATCGGAGTTGGAATCTTCGTTCTGTTGAAGTAGTCAAAGTTTTGACTTGAACAGGAACGAAGCGGAACTGTGTGTTTACTAATAGATAAGTGGGAGCGATATTGCATTTCTCATAGTGTATGTCGATGACATACTGATTCTCGGATATAACGTCCCAATGCTGCAGTCGGTAAAGGACTGGCTTGGGAGTTGGTTTTGTGAATGACATGGGTATAGCCACGAAAGTCTTGGATTTTGGATTTAAAGATAGAGATCCAAAAGAGCTGGTAGGACAATGTCAGGATTCTTAAATTGACAAAGTCCTACACGTTTTTCAGCAATCCAAGAAGGGTTTTATGCCAATGTCACATGGCATTACGTTAAGCAAGATACAGTATCCTACTATAACTGCTGAGCTTAAATGCATGGATAAGATTCCATATGCTTCGGTAATTGGATCTATCATGTATGTCATGAAACGTACTTGTTTGATGTTGCTTTAATGTTAAGCAAGACAAGTAAAGACCAGTCAAATCCAGCAAAGAATCAAGTTTCCTAAAGTATGTCCTAAAGTATTTGAGGAATACTAAGGATAAGTTCTTGATTTACGGAGAAAGTGATGTGCTACAAGTCAGCAGAGTCTGAAAGGCAAGTTTCCAACAGACAAAGATGATTTCCGGTCACAGTCCGGTTATATCTTGTGTCTGTCTGGCGGTGCAAGGCACTGTTGCTGACTCCATGACTTAAACTGAACATTTCGCAGCTTGGAAAGCGGCGAAAGAGGTTGTTTGGAAAGAAGAGTTCGTCAATGAACTTGATGTGATTCCCAGCATAGATGAGACTAGCTGCACATCAGAGGTCCAAACACCTTAAGATAAATGACAGAGATGTTAAGTAGATCAGCAAGTTTCAACAAATGAGAACGTTGCTAATCTATTAACGAAGCCACTCCTTAGCCCTAAGCACGAGTCACGGACTGTAGCTGTAGGATAAGTGAAGTTAAGATATAGTCTTAATTTCAGTGGGAGTTAGTAAAGGGCTTTATTTAGTTATTGATATGTTCTTGTAAAACATTTGAGATGTTTGATAATGAAATTATTATTTCAAGATTATTTTAATTGTGATGAAATAATCGTTCCAAAATGATATGAACCATTTTATAGGTCATCGAAGTAAATGACTTGATCTTGAGTCATCAAAGTCATTTAGCTTGATCATGAGACCCTATATTTGATAGATGTTTTATATCATCCTGTCCCTAGTCAAAGGTTGTTGAAATTGGAACACCAACAACCGTGTGAGACTGGATTGGTACGTGACTTATGACAAAGTCTCAGTGTGTCATAGATGCTCGGCATCAAAGTCAGTACATAGGTGTATGTTGGGGAACATACGACCGGACAAGACCCGCTTATAAGAACTCTTCAGGATATTTATATCTGTGTCATAAGAGATTCTTACTACGACTATAGAGTATAGTCCTTAGACCTGAGTTCGCATGCATCTGACTGCACATGGACTGATGCACTTTGATCATTGTCTAACGCTATCGTTCTGCGATAGTTATAAGGACCTTGTTTGGGTACATTGTGAAACGAGTAGTTTACAGTGATGGAACAAGACGGGATTTGTCCCTCCAATATAAATGGAGTGAATATCTCTAGGCCAATCGGAGATTTGAATACTGGAAAATGCATGGCCATGCTCAAACGGACAGTCCCGAGTCGTTTGGATTGACAGTATCAAATCAGAGTCCGATGAACAAGATTAGGCTTTATAAGGATGACACTAATCTTGCCTTATGACTAATCGAGATATTGTGACAAAAGGATTATGAATACAGAGATTCCAGTACAAGTGGGAGATTGTTGGAAATGTGTCCAGTAATCTCGGTACTGTCTCTAGAAAGTAAGAGTATGTCAAAGATCAGACATAAGTCATATAATACTGGGGGTCATGATGGCTTGCTAGAGTCCGCTCATGATCTATAAGTCTTGGACTTATTGCCTTTATTATATGATCCCATATGGGTCACACGCCTAAGCTAACAGGAAATCGTGTAGGAACGGTTTAGCAGGAGTATGGTAAAAGTGCTAGGCATTTACTATACTTAGAGAGAATAAGAGGGTTAAGCCATTGTGCATCGATCGATGCATAAGGTGCAACGATCGATGCAATGCGCGAACGCCTCGGAGTTAATTGGCATTTGGGCCAAATGGCCCAAAACGAACTGAACAAGTTTTATATAAACTTAAGACGAGTTCAGGTCGACTGGAAGCCCTAGCCGCGACTCTCTCTCTCCCTGCGACCTCCCACAGCTTGGTCTAGCAGCTTTCTTCCTGCTTGGTGTGCGTGTGTGAACCTCTGGAGGAGTTATCACTCGGTGGCTCTCTGATCTCTGACCTGTTCTCTCTTTCCGCTGCAAAACAGGTAAAAGGTGAGATCTACTTATGTTTCTATTCAAGAGAACCTAGATCTGGCATGTTTAGGATCAAGTAATCTGATGAACTGAATCAGGATTCACACACAAGATCCTTCAAAATCTACAAACAAAAGCGATTCAAGGGGTCAGGGACATTCCTCTATGGAAAGGAAAAAACGATGAATTCAGAAATGACTTCTCAACGAAGGAGACATGGAGGCTTCAAAGGCAACCTAACTCGCCATGGGATCCCCATAGATGTGTCTGGTTTTCTTATGCGTCCCCAAAATTCTCCTTCATCACTTGGCTTGCTCTCAAGAATAGGTTGTCCACAGGAGACAGGATGGAATTGTGGAATCAAAACACAAACAACGGATGTGTCCTATGCACAGAACCAAGAGAGACGCGGGAGCATCTGTTTTTTGAATGTTCTTATTCGAAACAGGTGTGGCGGAATCTGATGAGAGGCATTATGAATACGGACTACACGGAAACGTTGTCGGAAATTGTGAATACACTCGCAAATCCAGTGGGAGATAAGACGCATACGTTCATCAAGAGATATGTTTTCCAGGCTTCAATTCACATGATTTGGTGTGAACGAAATCGGCGGAAACATGGGGAAAATCCAATCCCAAGTACACAACTACTCAAAGGGGTGGACATAGAAGTGAGAAATCGGCTCAGTACGATCAAAAGAGAGGGGACGAAGAAGTATGAAGATGGGTTAAGGGTCTGGTTCCAAACCCGAAAACCCCTTTAGACAGCTTAATCTTTTCTCTTTTCAAATGTGTTTTGATTTAGAGTACAAGAACAAGTTGTAAAAAGTTATTTTTTCTTTGAGTATAATTTAACATTAGATTCAAAAAAAAAAAAAAAAAAAAAGCAAAAAACACAAAAGGAAACCGGAAACAAGAAAAAGACAAAAACGAATGCTTTTCCAATTTTTAAAGATGCAATTTTCCTATTCCTAATAATTATATATATTTTTTATTTTTTATTTTTTAATGATTCAAGATATATTTAAATTGCTAGAAAACTAATCAACTTACGTGGAATGAAGCAAAACTCGAAAAATACAAGAAAGCAAAATCGGGTGCAACTAAACCCTAATCGCGGAAGAGATGTAATCTATGACCTAAAATTTTTATATTTTGATTTTTTATGAAGCAAAATCAGACAACCAAATTCTTTTTGTCCAAGCTCTTGTGGTCAAGTGGTTGGAGACGGGCCTTGGACGCTAACACGTTCTAGGTTCGATCCTCCTTCCATGCGAAACTAAGTCACATTTGTTTAAGGACACCCACATGGATATGAGCCTTGCTTTAGAGGCCTATTTAAATACTCGGAGAGAAGGTCTATCCATGGGCTGCACCTCCCCTTGGGGATTAGTCTGAGCCCTTCAATAGGTTCGGGATACCCCCAGGTTAATCAAAAAAAAAAAAAAAAATTAGACAACCAATGCAAACTAGACTCTTAAACTAAAGCCAGGCAATAGCTAATACGTAAACAAGAAGAGCAGCACGAGAGAACAATCACACAAGTGGTTATGATGCAAACTCTAAATGCGGACGATATGCAAACTAACACCTAGAACAATTTATTTATTTATTTTGATGCAACTTAAATAAATAGTAATGCAAATATCCTAAAAGAACAACGACCAGACAAATAATTAAGAAGAAACGTAACAAGCAACTCAAACCAAGTAAGTACAACAAACGACTTTGATAAAACCCTAAAAAGAGAATTCTTGGCCGAGAGTTAAACAAGAAACAACTACCATTTTTTATTTTGGATAATACCTAACAATAACAGAAGAAAGACAAAAAAATAGAATATTTTATGGTTTTTTTTTATATTTTTAAAAGCAAGTAACAAAGAATTAAAGCAATGAAACAATGGAAGGACTATAAGGTAAAGATGTAACCAAATTTTCAGGAGCCTTAAGCTATGATACCAGATGATGTAAGATCCAAAATCCTATACACGACTAGCTTGGGTAGAGATAATGGCTGAAGAGAACTCCTCGCTCGGTCCGTGGATAGAAAAATGGACGATAGGATTCATGTAACTGACCGACGGGCTCTCTTTGGGTGAATCAATGGATGGACGATGGTGATATGTAAGTAACAAGATGGTCTCTCAATTAAAAAGGGGAAACCGATCAAGCTCAAGGAAGAAATTGATGGCTAGGGATTTTAGGAAAAGAATAACTTCTTTGGTTTTTTGTAATAATAATTAAGACTTTACAAATGAATACAACATTGCTATTAAGCCTAAGTTCTCAAAATAAGTAAAAGAAAAGAAAAGGCGAAAAGGTTTTAACTAAAAATAGAAAAGACGGATGACGGATCATGTGGTTTATTTCTAATGAAGTGGAACTTAAAGCTACCTCGTTAAAAAACTTAGACGGAAAAAAACACTAAGGGAAAAAAGAACACTAAGGGAAAAAAGAGTATAGTCCTTGGTCTAAAGAGGTTGCACGATCATGTCTCGATGGCTCGGATGGCGAAAATCCCTGACAGGCCGTTAACTTTGATCATGGGCCATTCAGCCATTGGTATGGGCCAAATGGTAAGGGATGGTATGTATGCATGGACATGGATTTCTTCTAGTCTAGAATGGTTTGCTTGCTTATCTAAAGGCTTTTGCCTTGATCATATAACTCTTTATTATTGCTTGTCTCGGCTATAGTGATGGTCAACTGGTTTAGAATCTGCTGATCCAAGGAAAGCTGGTCCAAAGGCTTTGTAATGTCTTCTAGGATACTATTGATAAAGGTCTTCATGGCCTTCTTTAATTCCTCACTCACTTTCATGTGGTCCGATCGTGTCTTTTGTGCATTCTTCATCGCTGAGAATGGCTCGAGCGACTAGGCATTGCATGTATATGATGGCTCATTAACATGCAGTTGATCTAGCACGATAATAGAGATATCCTTATCATCCCCATATTCTTAAGAAGGTTCTGACCTCAAAAAAGCATCATCTGCACAAAAAGAAGATAAATCAGTAACATTAAAGCTCTCTGAAATGTTTAACTCACTTGGAAGTTCAAGTCTGTAGGCATTGTTGTTGGTTCTCTCGAAGACTCTGGAAAGTTCACCTCCACGTGGGGAAAGCGTTGATTTCCTCTGATTTGGAAACCTATCTGGTCTCATATGTAGCCACACTCATTCTCATGGTTCAAAGATGACATCCTTCCTCTTTTTGTCGGCTTGAAGCTTGTATTGAGCCATTTTCTTCTCGAGATTGTCCTTAGAATATTGATGCAGTTTCTTGATGATCTCTGCTTTTCTTGCTACATCCTGATTTTCAAGGGATTTAAATTAGGCTACAAGCACACGAGACACCCAAGTACTATCAGAAATGTGGTAAATGATACCAACATCAAGCAGTTTCAAAATTTCTATCTTAACTTCTTCCTTAAAGTTAGGATTCAATCTCTTTTGGTGCTTAATTGAAGTCATAGATTCATTTTCAAGATGGATCCTTCCTTTGATATCATCCCATGAATAAACTAGTTCTTTTCTATATTTCCTCAAAATGCACCATATCAGTCAATTCATTCTCAAATAAATTTTCATTCTTTTCTGTATTTCCTCAAAATGCACCATATCAGTCAATTCATTCTCAAATAAATTTTCATTCACTTTTACATGATAAGTAGAGTTTAGGCCCAAGAAAAATACCTAAGCTCCTGTGAAAGGGGATTAAGTTCGACTTTATGAGCTTTTACCTCGCTCCAATCGTCCATGGTGCTAGACTGGCCATTGTTAGCTCCTTCATCTTCCACGGCCTCAACTTCTAATGCTCATTCATTGTGCACCAAACAACCCTCAAACTGTCACATCCAAAGGTTATCGAACTGTATGTCTCCAAGTAGAGGTCCATGTGAATCCAACACAATTTTGTAAGCAAATCTTTCCTTGTGTAGGTTTAAATCCTCTCCATGAACCTTTGTCAAAGCCACTTGCAAGCGATCTTCCATATTCAGATCCTCTAGCAACTCATCTGCCAATTCATCCATGACCTTGCTTGACCCTGTATGGTACGCTTTTTCTTGACATCCTTGATCTCAAACTTCAAAACCAGATCCTTTCCCAAGTGGATATCAATATTTCCCTTCCTTACATCAATTATAGCTCTCTCTGTGGTTAGGAAAGGTCTCCCAAAGATTAAGGGTTCTTTTGGCTCCTCATCCATCTTAAGCACAAAAACATCTATAGGAACCTCAAAGTTATCAATCTGGACTGGTAGATATTCAATCAGCCAAATGTGAAACCTTACTGACACATATTCTAGCACCAAAGAGATTTTACATGACTTCTAGGAAGTTAAACTTAGCCGCTTATCAACTGAGAAAGGCATAAAGCTCACACTTGATCTTAAGTCCCAAAGACAACTTCCAAATCGCATTGGACTCATGTGATAGCACCACCATACCTTCTACATCATTTGTATTCTCTTTGATGCTTCCTTGAGAAACTTGGTGTATTTTGGAACCAACAAGAAATCATCAACAAGTGGCATGGTAAGTTCAACTTTCTCAATTTTCTTGGCAAACCATTCACTGTACTTCTCAAGAAGTTTCTTCTTAAACCTTCTATGGAAGGGAATTTTCGGTTGGTAAGAAGGAGGGATGAAAATTGTCTCCTTCTTCTTTGCGGCACTTTTGGGCTTATCTTTTTCAACTCCTTTTCCCTTCTCCTTAATCCACACCTCATATTCTATGATCATGTATAAAAATTTATAATATCATCCTCCCCACTTAAGTTATCAATGTCCTTGTTGAGGTTATCCGAAGAATGTCTAGGAGGAAGCTCCTTTACACTCCCCAAGGTATTAACATTGCAATACTACTTTGGGTTCTTCTCCGGTTTTCCCGGGAGTTTCCGTTGAGGTCTAAAAGTGGAGGCTGTTTTGTTCTCCATGTTTATGACTCTAGAGGTGAGGTTTTGCAACTCTGAAGTGAGCTCACCGAAGGAGAATCAACCTTGTTTTGAATCTGAGCCATCTTCTTACTAACATTCATTGCCCCATTAGTCTATCCCAGAAGAATCTGTTTGAAAAGAGTGTTCGTGCTCTTCATATCTGGTTTGTGAGATGGAGCAGTAGAAGCTTGACTTTGAGGTGCAAACCCTGGTATAGTATATGCTGGTTTCAGTTGATACCCTCCTTTTTGGTTGGTGGGAACAAAAGGCTTGTAGATGTTATGCTCTTGTTATTTTACACCTTGTTCGTGTTGTTGTTGAGAAGGGTAGACTTGGTATTGAGGGTTTGCAACATTGATTCTATCATAAGAGAAGTTAGGATGATTGCTATAGTTGGAGCTGTACCCTTTGTTGTAGCTTTGTTGATTTCCAACATAGTTCATCTCTTATTGGTTGCATTCCTCATCACCAACATCTTGTCCATTCAAATTATCCTCGTAGCCCAAATGAAGTGAACTGAATTTTGTGAATATTGGAGAAGCTTTTCTAGTTTATTATTCATAGGCTCATCCATTAAACTGTCTATCATCAGCTAAAGAATTACCTCTCTAAGACCGATCATAATCCTCCCATATTTTCCATCACTCATTGCGAGGTTCTTAAATAGTTCGATTCCAACATCCACTAACTTATCAAGGAAATTAACATTACTTGTCATGTCAAGCAACGGCCTTAACCTCGGTAGAACTCATCAGCATAGGGTACTAAGGAGGGATTCATCAGAGAATAAATGGTGAGGGCATTGGTTCATGTTTCTCTTGAATATCTCCCAAACTTCTGAGAAGCTTTCATTATTTTTCTGTTTGAATCTTGAGATTTAATTGCGTAGTCTTGTTGTGCGGGTGTTGGAGAAGAATTTAAATAAAAAAGCTTTCTTGCGTTGGTCCCATGATGTGATGGACCCTTAAGGAAAGTTCTTTCCCAATTGTGAGCTTTTTCACCTAGAGAGAAAGGGAAAGCCTGAGTTTAAATACATCCTTTGATACACCATTTGTATTTTTCATCCCAAAAATCTAGTCGAATTGATCTAAGAGATCAAGTGGGTCTTACGTAGCTAGATCGTGTAACTTTTTCCCTTGAACCATGGATACCACCCCGGTTTGATCTCAAAGTCATTGTTTTGAACCGGTGGAGGGATAATTCCTTGACGGTTTGCGTCTATATTAGGGTAACCACCAACTCCTATAGGGCGTGGCCTTCTTGGAGGATGAAGGGGTACCCTTTGTCTTGGACCAGCCTGTTTTTGTTAGGGGGTAGTGGAGCAAGGTGTGGGGGTTGTTGTTGTTGATGCTTCTCAAACTGCTTTACCAAACTGTTGTGACCCTGTTTGTCCTCTTTCTCAATGTTGTGTAGATCCATACCGAGCCTCTCAATATGCTCAGCTCGTTCTCTTGCCATTTTAGCTCTTGATCCTCTTGTTGGGAAAGTTTAGACTCTTGGTTCAATTCTCAGATTAGTTGAACCTACTAAACATGCATCAGATCTAGGTGTTCTTATTTAGAAACATATGATCTCACCTTTTACCTGTTTGTTTGCAGCGGAATTGATGAACAGGTCAATGATCAGGGAGATACACCGAGAGATGGATCCTCCAAAGGCTCACACACGCAATCCGGGAATTTGGCTGCTAGACCAGCAAGGAGAGAGGCGCAGAAGAGAGGCTGGGAGGCGCAAAAAGGCTGAGGAAAATTAGAGACCTAGGTCTGATTTTATTCATTAAAATCTCTCCTAGTTCTCATGGGCTTTTGGGCCCAATTCTCAGTTCTGATTAAATCCCATGGATTTAATCAGGCCCTTTAGACTCTCTTGATACAGTAAATCCCTAGCACTTTTACCGTACTTCTGCTAAGCCGTTCCTTCGTATTTTCCCGTTAGCTTAGGCGTGTGACCCATATGGGATCATATAATAAAGGCAATAAGTCCAAGACTTATAGATCATGAGCGGACTCTAGCAAGCCATCATGACCCCCAGCATTATATGACTTATGTCTGATCATTGACATACTCTTACTTTCTAGAGACAGTACCGAGATTACTGGACACAATTCCAACAATCTCCCACTTGTACTGGAATCTCTGTATTCATAATCCTTTCGTCACAATATCTCGATTAGTCATAAGGCAAGATTAGTGTCATCCTTATAAAGCCTAATCTTGTTCATCGGACTCTGATTTGATACTGACAATCCAAACGACTCGGGACAGTCCGTTTGAGCATGGCCATGCATTTTCCAGTATTCAAATCTCCGATTGGCCTAGAGATATTCACTCCATTTATATTGGAGGGACAAATTCCGTCTTGTTCCATCACTGTAAACTACTCATTTCATAATGTACCCAAACAAGGTCCTTATAACTATCGCAGAACGATAGCGTTAGACAATGATCAAAGTGCATCAGTCCATGTGCAGTCACATGCATGCGAACTTAGGTCTAAGGACTATACTCTATAGTCGTAGTAAGAATCTCTTATGACACAGATATAAATATCCTGAAGAGTTCTTATAATCGGGTCTTGTCCGGTCGTATGTTCCCCAACATACACCTATGTACTGACTTTGATGCCGCGCATCTATGACACACTAAGACTTTGTCATAAGTCACGTACCAATCCAGTCTCACACGGTTGTTGGTGTTCCAATTTCAACAACCTTCGACTAGGGACAGGATGATATAAGCCATCTATCAAATATAGGGTCTTATGATCAAGCTAAATGACTTTGATGACTCAAGATTAAGTCATTTACTTCGATGACCTATAAAATGGTTCATATCATTTTGGAACGATTATTTCATCACAGTTAAAATAATCTTGAAATAATAATTTCATTATTAAACATCTCAAATGTTTTACAAGAACATATCAATAACTAAATAAAGCCCTTTAATAACTCCCACTGAAATTAAGACTTCATCTTAATTTCACTTATCCTACAGCAACAGTCCGCGACTCGTGCTTAGGACTAAGAAGTGGCTTCGTTAATAGATTAGCAACGTTCTCATTTGTTGAAACTCGCTGATCTACTTAACATCTCTGTCATTTATCTTAAGGTGTTTGGACCTCTGATGTGCAGCTAGTCTCATCTATGCTGGTAATCACATCAAGTTCAGCGACGAACTCTTCTTTCCAAACAACCTCTTTCGCCACTTCCCAAGTTGCGAAATGTTCAGCTTAAGTCATTGAGTCAGCAACAGTGCCTTGCACCGCCAGATAGACACAAGATATAACCGGACTGTGATCGGAAATCATCTTTGTCTATTGGAAACTTGCCTTTCAGACTCTATTGACTTATAGCACCTCACTTTCTCCGTAAATCAAGAACTTATCCTTATTATGTCTTAAATACTTTAGGACATACTTTAGGAAACTTGATTCTTTGCTGGATTTGACTGGTCTTTATTTGTCTTGCTTAACCTTAAAGCAACATCAAACAGGTATGTTTCATGGCATACATGATAGATCCAATTGCCGAAGCATATGGAATCTCATCCATGCATTTAAGCTCAGCAGTTATCGTAGGATACTGTATCTTGCTTAACTTAATGCCATGTGACATTGGCATAAAACCCTTCTTGGGTTGCTCAAAATGTGTAGGACTTTGTCAATTTAAGAATCCTGACTTTGTTCTACCAGCTCTTTTGGATCTCTATCTTTAGATCCAAAATCCAAGAACTACGTGGCTTTACCCATGTCAATCATTAAACCAACTCCCAAGCTAGTCTTTTACTGACTACAGCGTTGGGACGTTATATCCGAGAATCAGTATGTCTTCGACATACACTTTGAGAAATGCAATATCGCTCCTACTAATCTATTAGTAAACACACAGTTCCGCTTCGTTCCTGTTCAAGTCAAAACCTTGACTACTTTAACAGAACGAAGATTCCGAATCCGATATGTTCGCTTCCATCCATGAATGGATCGATGAGGCCAACTTACACAAAGTGTAATTCTTCGGAGTCTGGGCTCACTTTCGCTTCCTGGGATTTCGCAGATTCGTCGCTTTCAATGATCATCAGATCATGCGAACATTCAATGATCATCAGGCTGAACCAAAATCCGAGAATTCATTCTCGGATTAGTGACTGATTCTTTCATATCTGCGAACTTCAGGCTCCACAGGTGTAGATTCTACAGAAATCTGTAAATCCTTCCGCTGCTCTCCCTCAATAGGTTAAGCAGTCTCCTGTATTTCTCGAATTTCTTCGAGTTGTACTTTTACTCCCACTGTTCTTCTTGGAAAGTAACTTCCCTTTTTAGAAAACAGAATGGTCGTAAAAGTACCGAGCCTTGGTTTCCCTAAGAAAACTTCGAGTTATGCTTTTACTCCCACTGTTCAAGAAGGAAAACAACTTCCCTTCTTAGAAAACAGATTGGACGTAAAAGTAACAAGACTTAGTTTCTCTAGGACAGCCAGCGAAGTAGCACAACTACAAATACTCAGTAAAGACAAATTTAGATCGATTCCAATCCACATTAACGTGGTGTCTTTCATCTGATATTTGTGGAACTATTTCAGCGTAAACTTAGATATTTTAGAGCGTTATTCTTAAATAATATCATGGAAGATTCATGTGACTCATCTTTAATCATTTCTAATAAGATCTGATTCTTTCTCACAGAAACACCTTCAGGTTTTCAGGAGAAATGAGCTGTGAAACGATTTCACACTCATTAAGATGATCACACAATCAATGACTTAAGTATTATCACTCGTGATTTAATCCAGAGTCTTAATACTTTTGTCATTCAGATCCTATACTTCATTCTGGAACTCTTTCGACCATGTCAAAGAATTCCGACTTGTGTCTCATCTTATGAACACAGTCACGCTCACTGAAGTAATCAGTAGAGACAATGAAGTACAGGAAATTTTCTCTGGCATTACTGCTCATTGGGCCACATACATCAGTATGTTCTAGGTCCAATAAGCCTTTGGGCCTTTCTCTAGCTCGGCTAAGATGGGCCCTTTGTCTTTTGGTCCAGTAAACAGAATTCAAGTCTCATAAGATTTCGTATCAAATGAGCCCAACAGTCCATAACTATGGGATTTCTGAATCCGTCTTACTCTATGTGACCAAGACTTTTATACCAAGAAAATTCAGGTTTAATTCATCAGACTTAAACCAATTTGGTATTTATGTTATATTTAGGCACTCTTTGGTTTAAGATATAAAACCCATTCCTTGAATAGGGTGCTACAATTATTATTTCATTAAGATCAAAAGAACAAAACTTGTCTTTTATCAAAATGAAAACATTCAAATTCTTACAAGAAAATGAAATACAACTCTGCTTAAAGCAGGTACATTGTAGCAATTACTTAATACAAAACCAAGCCTTTGAAGGCATCTACAAGTGAAAAACCCTATGACTGAGGCAGCATCCATAGCTCCTTCCAGACATGCAGTTTCACTTGCCCTTCCTTCAACGTTCTACTGTTGCTTAGGCTCTGCATATTACAACAAATATCAGTGCCACAACTAGTATCCAATACCTGCAAGGTAGAACTTGAAGTAATAACATGAATACCTGAGGAAGCAGTCTCATACATCAACTTCAACTCCTCATCATCTTCCATGAATTTTATGCAATCTCTCTTCCAATGCCCTATCTCTTTACAGTAGCAGCACTTACCAACGTAAGAGGTATCTGACTTGGGCTCGGAAGACACACGCTTGCCATGATTCAAAATCTGGACAACTTTGTCTTCACCCTTGTCAGAACTAGGTTTCATAAACCTACCCTTCACGTTTGGCTCAACCGTCTTGAGCATATCATGCAGTTCAGTCAGCGTCTTCGTCAAGCCTTTCTTGATATAGTTCCTTCTGAACTTTTCATAGCTTGACGGCAGTGACTGCAAAATGATCTCAGTTGCCAATTCTTGGCTAACTGGATAATCCAGTTTCCTCAGGTTATCAATATAACCTATCATTTTACTGACATGAGGACTCACCGGATTATCATTTGGTAGTTTGCAGCTAGTGAGAGATTTAACTAACTGGTATCTCTCCACTCTTATCTGCTCCTGAAATTTCAATTTCAGGCTGCTGATCATCTCTATTGGCGACTCCATGTTCTCATATTGCTCCCGCAAGTCAGAGTCCATGGTAGCCAATATCAGACCACGCACATCTACCGCATCATTATAATGCTTATTCCAAGCATCATATACTGCATGGGAGGCATTGGACCTGATCCTCACGGGGAGAGCTCTCTCAAGGACATAGTCCTTTCTCTCCTGTCTGAGGACTAGCCTCAGGTTCCGCGACCAAGTCAAGAAATTTGATCCGTTCAGCTTATCCATCTCAAGGATAGACCGGATCGAGAAAGTGTTTTGATTGTTTGTGCTAGTCATAGCTGAAATATATAAGATAAAAGGTTATTAGTTAAATATGTTTAATATGATTAATCTCGTATTAAATTTAATATGATTAATCACGCATTATATTCAATAACATAAGTTACCCTCAATAGAATACAATGATTCCAAGATCCACATATAACTAAGATTAAAGTGGGCCACTGGCCGTCACCCAACCTTAGCTTATATCGGTAAGCCCTATATCGGCTAATTATATCCGTGATATAACTCTTGGTTGTGAATCTGGGCCCGAGGCCCAATTCACTCTGATGTCTCAAGGCCCGGGACTCCCGATGGCCAGTCAAGAAAACCAGACTATACAGTCATGTAATCATTAATGTCTGGGACTCCCAATGACATTTATGAATCACAAACCGTCTTACCCACGCAAAAGCAGACACCCTCACACTGTAAGGCCATGAATGCAATTGAATGGGCTTTGACAGCTGACATAGAATGGACAAGACATCCAACGCTTGATATTATATGAGGTTTGTAGGTTTATTTTAAAGTTTCATTCCCAAAATAGAAGATTACTATTTCGGGAAACTTTCTATTTTTGGAAACCTACTATTTTAGGAAACTTTCTAAAATTGGAAACTTTCTAAAAACGGAAACTTTCTAACTTTAGAAATTTCTTTAAAATCCAAAACCCGCAAATTCAGAAAATTCTATTTTAGGAAACTTTCTAAAAATGGAAACTTTCTAATTTCAAGATTTCGGAAACTTTAATTTAAAATCGACTTTATAACTTTATAAAATAAATTTTAAATTGATCTGAAGAAAGACTCAATTAATCGGCCCAATTGTTTTAACTTCTTGGCCCGAGGCCCAAGAATTGATCCATGTCCAAGACATGATCCAATTGTCCAATTATTTGACATAACCGGTCTGGTTCATTAAAATTGGTCTAACCAAATTTTAATTACTACGATGACCACAATTGTCAACCGGTTATTTACTAAACCGGAATTTCTCAATTTATTTGGTCCAACCAAATCAAATTAGAAATTCCTGGTTTAGGCACTAAATCCAATATTTCTTTCGACATTGGATTTCTTATCCCGGTTTAACCAGATTTTAATAAAATTATTAAAATCTGTTTATTAAACCAGAACGTATCAATTTTAATTAAAATCTTAAACCGAGCCTTGAACCGAACCGAATTAGTCACGAACCAAAACGAGTTGGTCGTGACCTAATTTCCAGCCGCTCAGCCGCGAGCCGTTCGATCCGAGATCGGGGACGGTCGGGATGAACCAACCGGACGGACGGACGGGACAGGGACGCTCGGCTTGGACGGACGCGACCGGGACGGGACTCGGCTGAGATGCGATCGGGACGACACGATCGGACGCGACACGACGATCGATCCACGACCGTCCGTCCGTCCAACCGCGATCCATCCACGACCGGCCATCTTCGCCCGACCGGTCACTAAATCGGCCGTGATCACCAACCGGCCAAGCCGGTCGATCACTCCTTGGCCAATCAACAAAACCTGAGTCATATAGCTCGGTTTTGTGATTCAAGTGTTTGTTCAGGATTTTAATTCAGTTTCTTATGTGTTTTTCTTATCAGTAATGGATTCAAAACACATCTAAACAGATTAAACAACCTAAACAATGAATCTAAAACAAGAAACCTAAGAACCAATGGCTCTGATACCACTGTTGGGAAAGTTTAGACTCTTGGTTCAATTCTCAGATTAGTTGAACCTACTAAACATGCATCAGATCTAGGTGTTCTTATTTAGAAACATATGATCTCACCTTTTACCTGTTTGTTTGCAGCGGAATTGATGAACAGGTCAATGATCAGGGAGATACACCGAGAGATGGATCCTCCAAAGGCTCACACACGCAATCCGGGAATTTGGCTGCTAGACCAGCAAGGAGAGAGGCGCAGAAGAGAGGCTGGGAGGCGCAAAAAGGCTGAGGAAAATTAGAGACCTAGGTCTGATTTTATTCATTAAAATCTCTCCTAGTTCTCATGGGCTTTTGGGCCCAATTCTCAGTTCTGATTAAATCCCATGGATTTAATCAGGCCCTTTAGACTCTCTTGATACAGTAAATGCCTAGCACTTTTACCGTACTTCTGCTAAGCCGTTCCTTCGTATTTTCCCGTTAGCTTAGGCGTGTGACCCATATGGGATCATATAATAAAGGCAATAAGTCCAAGACTTATAGATCATGAGCGGACTCTAGCAAGCCATCATGACCCCCAGCATTATATGACTTATGTCTGATCATTGACATACTCTTACTTTCTAGAGACAGTACCGAGATTACTGGACACAATTCCAACACCTCTAACCAACAACTCAATTGTGTCAATAACCTGTACTTACTAATTTTGAGCGAAAGTTCATTCACCTATAGAATCAAAGAAAGAAGAAGTAGAAAGATTAGTAGCAATGTAACAAAGCAATTTGATCTCAATAAGTATTGAAATCCAAATGACTATTGCTAGCTCCAAATGGCAAAGATGCCAAATTGATACAAATATTTTTAGTTTCAAGGCATATACCAATTTCTCAAAACACTCATGCAAGTCACTGTAGCATTTAGAGGTGTCAATCCAATTGTAATAAGAGTAATCACAAGGAATGCATAATTCAAGTCAATCAAAGCCAAATTTGAATTTAAGTGAAAAGTATAACAATCCTAAGTGAATCTTGAAACAAGCAATCAAGTGAGATCAAACAAGTAGCAAGACATCACTTTCACAATCAAAATAAACCCAAATAAAAAGCCAAAAAGAGTAGTTAGGCAGTAGACAAGTAAATGAGCAAAGCTAAGCAAATTCAAGTAACTAAGAGAAGGCAAGCTCTTGGGTGAGTTATTGATCTAAGGTGATCTTAGGAGTGATCTAGGATGCTCATATAATCACTCAAGTGCTAATCCTTTGGCTAGATACATAAACAAGACTAATCATATTCGTAGGTCTTAACCACTTCATTAATCACAAATTCAAGAACAAACTTGCATTTTTCAAACATCAATCAATGAGGATTAGAATCACGATCCAATAGCAAAACATTACAAAAAAACATCAATTTGTTACTGCACTTTTAGTCACAAAATAGTCGTTAAACAAGGTTTTATAACTAACAGAAATAGTCGTAACATATATGTAGCGTTGTCGCAATATATATGGACTAATTTTCGACTCTATAGGCGACAATTGTGAGACTAAAGACATGGTCAATATGCAGTCGGAGAAATGTAGTCACCAAATAGTCGTTAAACTAGGTGACCAACAACCGACTAATATGTGACTGTATAATATAGAAAAAATTGAGTCATAAAAGTTGGTGAATGGGTAATGACTAATTCAACGACTATTCAACATCTAGTCGGAGCATCCAGATACGTTTATGGTAATGATTCAGCCACTACATAGCGACTATTACGTGACTATCTAATAAAGTCACAACTTAGTCGTAATATATGGTGACTTCTTGGCGATTGTTTATTGACTAATTACCGACGATAAAATGACTAACCAGAACATTCAGATTCGCTTATGGTCATGATTGGGTCAATATTTGGTGACTACTGTCTAAGAGTCACAACTTAGTCGTAATATATGAGGACTACTTGGCGTCAGTTTAATGACTAATTTAACGATGATCTGAAAATCCAGATACGATGATGGTAAATATTTTGCGACTACTTTGTGTGTGTTATGTGATTAATTGACGACTATTTAGTGACTTTTTATTCGTAAAAATAAGAATTTTGTATCATTTCAATTTAGGATTTGGCAATTGGTGATATCGTAATTTGAATGGTACAAGAAATGTAAAAGACATTTTCTTCAAAATAACATAGGTAACTTATATACTTATGTGTAGCATATATACACATAGGATCTACATATGCAAACTCCAACATTAAGGAGTTGCCAAATCATAAAAAATTAACAAATGAAGAGACAGTGTTAAGTAACCTACGAAGCATATGAAGTTGAAGTTTTATGTTGAGCTACCTTCAGTTTCTCTTACTGGGCCCCAAACGCTTAATAGTCTTCCGGCTGCTTGCGCTTGCCAATTATGAGGCTTTCAACTCCATAAATATTTCCTCGTTCATCCTTCTCAGTAACATGTAGTAATTAAAGACACTAAGAGAAAAAAGTTAAATAAAAAATATGGCATGACTTTTTAAATGTGGATTGTGAAAAATGTTACTTTACCCGAAAAAAGAAAAAAAGATGTAGTTATATTCTTCTATTGATAGCTCCTGAGAGCGCTGTCCTTTGTAGTGCTTCTACAGTCCTTTGCAGTGCTAACCATATATTTCATGCATCGTTGACAGATCTTCTCAAAAAAATTTGACCCTCTATCATGAGTAAACCTGGACAAACCCTTTAATAGAAGAAAGTTATGAATGGTTTGGCCATGCTCAAATGATACAAATATTATCCTGTAAACGGTCAGACACTCGAACTTAACCAAACTCAGAGAGTAGTAAATTGTAAGACAAACTCAGAAGCAAAGAATCGAAGTCATTAAACTAAATTTTTTGATAAATGTAAGATTAACATCGTAACCATCAGAGACTCGAACTCATCAACTACTCATTAAAAAACAACCAACTTATCGAGACTGTAGAGACTTATTAAAGCTGATAAGAAAAACATAAGCAAGACAACAATAAGATTCAAAAGCAGGAATATATGAGTTGTTTGCAAGAAAACCAGAAGCCATACATAAGCAAGCCAACAATAAGATTCAGAAGCAATCCCGTTTCGAAAGCAAAGAAAAGAAAAAGCAAACTAGATGGGTTAACAAATCCTAACGTCCTTTTTTTACCTGTAGCTATAGGCATCATATCCCAGAGGATTTTGTGATTGTGAGATTCAATGAAGAGACTGAGAGGGTCTATATGGTTTTTGCTAAACTTAACGATGAAATTAAGTGCCTCGATTAAGAGATTCAAAGAAGAGATATCAGTTAGAGATGGGTGGGTAAATAAGAGGATTTGAGAGAGATTAGCAAGATGATTCGAAGGAGATTTTGAAAAAAGGGAAGAACAAAATAAAATCAGGTTTTGTCGTAATTGAGGATTTCTCGACACTTTGTCGAAAATACTTAGGTTTATGCGGGTAATTGAATTTTGTTTTATAAAACTAGGTTTTGGTTTGTCGGATTAATTTCACAAATTTTTGAATTTTACCCACTTGTTGTGTAACTTAGTCATCACATTTTCCTTTTTGTCTCCATTTGGCACAAATATAAAGTTACGATTGATTTACAAATAACACACTTGTCTTCGTAAATTAGTTAAAATCGACAAAACGTTTGGACAATATAAAGAATGATTGAAGACAAATTTTATGAAAGCAAATTTTGGTTTTTAATTTTATAAAAGTTTTGGATATTTTTCCCGGATTATAAATAACAACAAAGTTTGGATATACTTCCAGGATCCTTCATCAAATTGGTTATTAATATTATGAAAGAAATTGCATGGTATTGTGTATTATATGTTGAAACCCTAATACTAAAATTAGTAAACATAAAGTATACTTTCATATTTTACATTTGTTAACATACCAAAAAGCAATTGTTATATAACAAAATAAAACATAAAGAAAATTAAATATAGCATTTTTAATGGTCTTAATCAAACATAGTGAGATGAAGTGGTTGGTGTGAAATATTATTACCGGTTCTATGATGTTATAAAAAATTAAATTCTGATTTTGTGAATTTTTCAACATACCTAATTTATTATTGCGTTTAAATGTACTTACAATGTTAAGAAAATTTAATAATATCGATTGAGAGGAACGTTGAATATTCTTCCTGATTTTGTTTTAATGTGTCAAGAATAAGTACAAGCCTACCAAATAAACGCAAAAACAAGATTGAAGCCCACTGGAGCATAAAGTTCCAGCCGAAATAGAGGATCTATGCGAAACGTGAAACAAAACTAAAGTCAAAAGCAGTGTATGGTTTAAGGGTTAAGTGGCCACAACAGAACAAAAGACAAAACCATTGTACGGTTCAAGGCTCAGAGGCTCCATTCTAATTTAGCCGTTATTTTGATGTGGTGGCGTAATACTCATGAAACACTTATGATTTGTAAAAGTAACTCTTCATTTGAATGATACTTAACAATGATTAGTCTTGATATGATGGGGGTTTCGAAGAGACACACTCCACAACAATTTGTGTACATGGCATGTAGCTGTACGACTCTCTTCCTCTATTTTGATGGGGCACTCTAGGCTTCTTATTAAAACCCTCATTTCTTGTAACCGTCTTTAATTTGAGTAGTTTGTTTGGTGAGAAGAAGTTATTTCGTCGTAATAATCATCATTTTCATTAACTTCTCTCCCACTTTCATTCTATCGAAAACCACAAAAATTTCACATCTAAGAACATAACCAAAACATCATGGTCCATTACAACTACATAGCATATACACAAGATAACAAAGAGGAAACCGCCTCGCGCTTCAGAGTTATATATATTATACGGGTATACTCTTACTATGGGTTTGGAAATGGTCCGTATTTGAGTTACATCTTAACTGACCAAAGAGTAAGTGAAAAGCATTTAACAGAGTTTTCGACATGTAAGACTGCTGTATCTTAATGTTTTAATTTATACAGGCAATTAAGTTTGAAATGGTGATTTATCCTGGATTAGAGAAACAATAAGGCAAGTGGATTGGGATCTCTAGAGTAAGGGTGGTCCGAAAAGATTCATGTTTATGTCCAACAAATTCTCGCCACCGACTTGAAGCTACCGAAGACAATGGGATCAAACTTATCGAGCCTTTGGACACCAACCACTACTTGGAATTTGTTAGTTTCATCCAAACCATGACACTTAAATGAACAGAGACGTTCCTATAGGTAAGAACTATCCAAAGTTTTCATTTTTTCTTACCGTGAAACTCTAATTAACCAAAATATGCACACACTTATATTGTATAGACACCATGGATGTGGTCTCGTTCATCGGACTCCTTGAAGTCAATTCCCAAAATTCTGCAAGGACAAAGAGAGTGTTCAACCTCAGAGACGTATGTATGTATTTTCAGTAAAATAATAGTTAACACCATGATAAGAATCACATTAGGATAGTTCCATTAACTTTTTTATTCATCGGAACAATTGATTAAAGTGTGTGACATTCGATAATATAATAATTAACACATACGATAGTTCTCATTAATTCTTTTTTATTCATAATAGAAACAATAGGTTAAAGTGATTGGAATTCGGGAATTATATGGGATAGGTTTATAAAGACTCGGCCTCCAGAGGTGATCGTGGTGCTCAAGTTGTGGAGGAGCTATCAGACTGGAAGTAACTGTTTTCATAATTTTCATTAGTTTAAAATATAATAACTAAGAAAACATTGCTAAAGTACTCATTTTATAGGTGATGATGATGAGACATAGGTTGGGACGGTGGCAGGCTTATCGAACTTCGTGTTCAATCCACGGATGCAGGAGGTTCAAGATCTTAGGGTCCAACTAAAGCCATGTGACCTTCATGTTGCCGGAAACAGGGCTATTGTCCCTATCTAAATCTCCTGTTTAATTTTATGTATGTTACTTAAGAACCTTACTTCTTATATGCTTTCAGTTTCTTAATAATTTAAGAACCCATCTAAATTATATAATTGAGTATATTACCCACATATATTATAAAATATTTCCATTTAATAACGGAAATAACCATATTTTAGTAAGATAGTGATTAGTACTAACATTTCTTGTAGATATTATTTTTCCAATAAAACCATATGTAATATGATTAGAACAAAGTAACAAAAATTGGGGGGGGGGGTTATAGGAATAAGAGAATTCTTAGGAATTTTTATAATTTTGATATTCAATTGTTAATGGTTTATGAATTCTTAAATTTTTAGTACAATCCATTATTACTGGTTTGAAGACTTTCAAATTCCATTGAAAATATATTGTTATTCAAAAAGATTAATTATTATGGATTTTGTAATTCCCTTTAAATCTTATCTTATTGGGACATGGCTAATTTCCATTTTTTCTTATTACACTTTTGGTTGAAATTTACTCGTTACACTTAACTTTCAAAATATATATTGTATATCCATGAGATTCTTAAATATATACATACCCACACAAACTTTAAAAATACCTTGTATATCCATGAATTCACAAATTCATCATTTTCATATGAAAATAAAATATTAATCTTATAAGACCAGCCAAACAAAAAACATTTATTGCGCCTAAACATAATATATTGGGTTTGGCGGGTCTAATTGATGGAATATAAAGTCATTAAAGTTTCGCCATTGAGAAGACAATAAATTACACTGAAAATATAATAAGCATATTACTAGGGTTCTTCATCCTGATCTTCATCTTTATCTTCATCCTCATCATCAGAATTACACCGAATTCATGTTCTGGTTCCGCATCTCCGACCTTGTAATCAAGATGTATTGGGTTTCCTCCTTGTACCAAATTCTCGATTACGCGATCTTCGATTCTAGTCATCATTAGAAGATCATCATTTTCTTGTTGCAAAATAATCGGTTCCATGTCACCATAATCTTCTGAAATATTTCCCCTCAGGTTGACTTGAACTACATGTAGCCACAACTTCTTTATGTTCTTCTTGTATGGATACAAGATATAACAAACTTGATCCTCTTAAGAGGCTGTGCAATATGTATGTACTAAATAAAGTTAAATATAAATACATACATTTAGCGACAATAAATATACATGCAAGGAACATACGTACCTAGAAAAAATGGTTCGACTTTTTATATTTTCTTTATTAAAGAACGTCTACAATGCCAACATCACTCCTCCGGGTGCCTCTACCGAAATAGGGTCGTACCAGCTACACTTAAAAGTGTGATTCTCAAATTAATTATTCCCTCATACTCGAGTTGTATGATATTAGTTACGATCCTGTGGAAATCAGCCTCATCATATGCATCAGCATAATTCTCTCCTTTTACATGTACACAATAGTTACATGTCTTCCGTCCCTTTCCGTGATTATCCGTATGAAACGAATACCCTCTTGTAAAGTAGATGGGCCAAGTTTTAGCCGTATTCATGAGTCTATGCACTATCTCTTACATCGAAGGAGGAAAAGGTTATGTGGGATTCCAATAAGTAACTTGTACATAGAAAAAAATATATCAAGTGTAAATGTACGACTTAATTTTATACATACATAATCTTTCACTCATATAGGAATACTCAACTCTTTTCAAGAAGACATTTTTAGGGGAGTTCTTGATATTTTGTAGAAATATAATCTTCAAACATGATTTCGACCAAAACATATATGAGGAATCATATATAGTGGATTATATTAAAACATAAGATAAGACATGCCAAATTATAAATATATCTCAAGTGGCTGAAAATAATCACAATTTCGCAGAACATATACATGTGTGCATCAATAGTTTCACTGAAAGCCAGATTTCTTTCATTCTCCCACTTGGATGACCTACTTGTTTAAATATATCATGTACAAGGAGATGATA
Organism: Orychophragmus violaceus; assembly: GCA_030180135.1. Taxonomy (NCBI): domain Eukaryota; kingdom Viridiplantae; phylum Streptophyta; class Magnoliopsida; order Brassicales; family Brassicaceae; genus Orychophragmus; species Orychophragmus violaceus. The sequence goes on from CM058236.1 coordinate 17,833,754, forward strand.
TACAAGGAGTTAATGAATCTGGTTAACCTGACTAAATTAATTAGTAGAATGAAATTTATCATTAATAAATAGCTACCATGTGTGTCATGTGATAATTATAGCGTTTACCTTGTTTCGTTTTTATATTCGCATCAAAATAGTGCTCTGAGAAATAGCCACTTCCTGATTGATATATGATTCGACAATCGATCATGCCACATATCTTTTGTCTTTGCTTTCCCTTTCAACTTTTTAAAAAACCTTTCAAAAAGGTACATCCATCTATATTGTACAAGACCTCCTAATACAGTTTTAAAGGGGAGATGTATCGACAACTGGTACATCCCATCAAAAATGATGGTGGAAATATCTTTTCCAAAGTGCATATGATTAAAACTTTGTTTTCTTTTAGAATTTGGATGCGAATTGTTTGTAAAATTCTCGAGCGTAAGTCACAGAAAAATCCTCAATATATATTTTGAAACAGTCCATGGTAAATATAAAATACTATATCAACACCACCTAGCTAAGTCGGCCGCATAACCATCTGGAAATTCGAATGCATGTTTTACACATTCCAATAAGCTTATTATGGCATCATCTGTCAATATCTACGTGGGAAAATGAGTTTTACCCTCACTATCAATATGTAAGTGTGACCGAGAACATAATCGTTATATATCCAATCTGGACATGATGGTGTCTTTGGGCTTACTCTTCACAATCATAAGAGTATTCATGATGTTCTCAAAACATTTATTCTCTATATGGATCAAATGAGATTATGTCGGAGATTGAAGTCCCTCCAATATGGAAGCTCCTAGAATATGCTTTCCTTGTGCAAGTTATTCCACTTCCCATATCCAAGCTCCTTCTTTCCGTGACTGTTTCAAACACAACTTTTATTTTCGGTGGATTTACACCTTCCAACCGCTTGCAATAAACTTGCTCACCAGTCAAAGACTGAGGTGAATGCTCTATTGAGGCTTCTTTTCCCTTCAAGAAGTCTTTTTTTATTTTTCCTCAGTGGATGACCATGTGGAAGAAATCTTCGGTGACAATCAAACCAACAATTCTTCCTTCCTTTAGGCAGATAAAAAGATTTTATTTCGTCTATGCAAATTGGACAAGACAATAAACCATGGATCGTCCATCCTGATAACATCCCATACGCCCGGAAATCGCTTATCATACACAACAACACTGCTTTTAGATTAAAATTTTCATTCAAGGACACATCGTATGCATCGAATCCAAAAGACCACAATTCTTTTAACTCCTAAATATGAGGTCGGAGGAATATATCGAGACTAGCACGCAGATATGTTGGGCCAGAATTCAGAATTGCAAGAAACAAGTATTGTGTATTCATGCATATATCATGAGGTAAATTAGGAAAAACGTCTCCCATAGCCTTCCGTACACGAAAAAAATCTGATATGCCCCTCCAATTATTAGAATTTTATTTAAGATTATTTTAAAATAGAAAACAAGGTAAATTACTGAAAAACCAGAAGAATCCTGTTTTATTACAGGAGAAAACCAGAGGATTAATGATAGAGCAAGATTTAATCCCTATTCTATTGCAAGTGCACAGTTATGCTATTGTAGTATTCATGGGTATCGTATCCACAAGGACTCACGTTTCACACGATAGACTCTATGTTCTCAAGTTAAGCTAAACCAATTCAGCGAAAGCAATAAACGAAAGCAAGTAAACAAAGGTGTGTTTTCAATAGGAGAAAGGCGTCAGACTTAGGAAGTTCTCGGGAATCATACAATGCTAGACACTTAACTAACCAGATTCAGATTAAGCTCGAGTTCAAGAACTAGAAACACAATGCTAAACAATCCAACTCTCGCTGAGATTATTTCTATATCTAGCAACCTAGCGATCCAAATCTCTTTGTGATCCTAGAGTTCTAAACAAGCATTAAGAACATGTTCTTCGGTTCACAATTCTCTTAAACCAAATCTCTTTGTATCTAGTCAAATTGCTCACACTAAGTTTATTCAGATTATAACTCGCACTCTCGTGCTAAGTTAATTATCTCAGATCTAAATCCTAGATGATCAGTCCAGAATTCAGTATTAAGCACAACTTAGGTGATGAACGAATAGTTTTAGAATCCAATTAATCAATTATTAGTGTTTCTTTAAAGTCTTTTGCAGGTTTTATTAGGTACACATACGTTTGGAGCAGAAGTGAAGATTATGGAGCTAATTTGAGCACTTTGGAGATTTGACCCGAGAGGTTGTGTTCACTGTCCGAAACAGAGTACTGTGTCGATCATTGCACACCTGCATCGATCGATGCACAGCGAGTTCGGCCAGACTCTCGGCGGTTTAATGAAGATTTCTAATATTGCAAAGATTCCCAGAAGTTCCAGATATTTACACAGAAGCCCCAAGTCGTGTTTTAGCTATTTAATTAGGTTTTTAGCTTCAGTTTTACATACACTATTATAACTTAGAGCAGAGAGTTTTTAGAGCTTTTGGGGCTGATCTGATCCTGTACTACATTCGTTTTGGAGAAGTTTTCGAACCCCTTTTATATTCTAATCTCTTTTATGATTTCTATTAATTCATTGATTATGTTTACATCATCCATGTCTGAGTAGTTTCATAGTTAGGTTTAGGGTTTCTCATAGGGATTTCATGACTTGCTAGATATAATTAAATCAGTTAAGGATTCACGTCAATAGATGTTCTTCAAACTAAATTGTGTTTAATGCAAGTTCTAACCTGATCAATTAGAATCTAGATCTTAGGTTGCTAAATACGACACGACAGTGTGGTTTAGAATCTGAACTATTTAGGTTGAACAATTTAATTACTCGCAAAGGAATTTGGTTTAATTAGATTGTGAACATATCAAACTTGGAATTAAAGCTGGTTTAATCTGTTAGTAATTGCAAAGGAATTTGGATTACTGCACTTAAACTTAGAGAATTCTCGCAAAGGAATTTGGTTAATTCTATATTTGTGTTTTGAGTTCTAGAACTGAGTTTAATTTGATCATGCTGAATGATTTATCTGCTTGTCTGATTTCCTGAGAACGCCCAAGACTTAGCGCCCTTAGTTTATTGCTTACAAACAACAACCTGCTGCTTGTTTACTTTCTTGCTTGCTTTTAGTTAGTTCAATACAATTTGCTTTTTTTGCTTTCTCCTAGTTTTATTCTCTTTAAGTTCTTGATTCTATCGTTGCCTAGAGTCCTCGTGGATTCGATCCCTAAGTACTACAATTGATATACTGTGCACTTGCAGTTAGTATAGGGTAAAACTCGAGACCTATCAAGTTTTTGCCACCGTTGCCGGGGACTCTTAGAGTCTTCGATAGCTTCGAACTTAGGGTTTTTACTAGGATTTTTATTTTTATTTTTGTTTACTGATTTTTTGTTTTTCTCTGTTTTCTCTCTGTCGCAGGTTTCATTATCGCATAGCATCGACCGTTGCACTTCTTGTGTCGATCGACACTAGGCGATTGGAGTTGAATCGATCGTTGCACTGTTAGCATGGATCGTTGCTTGGCGATTACAGACGGTTTATGCAGACGCGTGATACCAGAAGTAATCCGAACACTAATCTCGTAAATCTCCAACTTGAAGAGCTTGCTAGACTAGAGAGGACAAACAGAAGAGTTCAGAGAACAAGGATGGTTGTTGAACGTGTGATCATAAAGCCTGATGCTCAAGGTACCCTCAGGGACCGACACAACAATCCTTACAATGCTGCTGGAGAACCGATAGATGCTGAAGGGAATGTCATCCCTGATCGTCCAGAGCAACCACAGCCGCAACAGGAGCAGAACCAAGGACAAGGCCAAGGTAGACAGATGGTTGTCCATGAGGGGACTTTAGCTGACTATAACCGTCCGGATGAGTTTCATGCTAACCGGTCAGCTCTTGTACTTCCTGAATTTGAGAGGAATGATTTTGAAATCAAAACCGTCTACTACTCTCTCCTGAGGCAGAAAGCCTTCCATGGCTCTCCAAATGAGCAGCCGATGGACCACATAGATCAGTTTGAGGGCATAGTCACTGGAAAAAAGTACGATGGAGTTAATCAAGACTATCTGTTCCTCAAGCTTTTCCCATACTCTCTGGCTGGAGATGCTGCAGCCTGGCTAAAACAACTTCCATCTGGGACGTTTGTTACTTGGGCCGCTCTGAAGAGTGAGTTCCTGCGTCACTTCTATGATGATGCTCGCTCAGATCAGTCCAGACAGGACATTCTTACCTTCACCCAAGGTCCTACTGAGCCTCTTAAGACAGCCTGGATGAGATTCAAGAAATACCAACGTGACTGCCCGCACCATGGATTCACCGAGGTAACGCTATTAGGCATCTTCTTTAGAGGAATAGATCTTCCATATCAGACTGCGCTGGACAATTCTAGCAATGCCAACTTTAACACTAGGACTCCTGCTCAAGCTAAGCAGTTGATAGACAATCTGGTAAGCAGTAATAGCTGCAAGACCACTGATGAGAGAAGGAAGAAATCCGGTGGGAAGATGGAGAATTCTGAGATAGATGATATCAGATCTAAGTTGGACACTGTTTGCAATCTTCTAGCTGGAAAGAAAGCTGTCCACTTTGCTCAAGATGTTGAGATGATCAATGATGAAGGAGAAGAGCAGGAAGAGGATGTGAATTACATCGGAGGATCTGGTTTCCAAGGAAACAGGTTTGGTAATCAGTCTGGTAATAGGTTCTTCAATGGAGGACAAAAGAGTGCTTTCAACAGCAACCAGAACTCTTCTGGATTTGGACAGACTAGTGGTTTTCAGAAACCTTTCCAGCAAAGTAATCAGAGAACCTATGGATCTTCTTCTTACCAAACACCTCCTCTAGCTACTACCCATGAAAGTAAGATGGAGGCTATGTTGGAACAACTGTTGAAAGGTCAGACTAAGAATGCTGTAGACCTCGACAAGAAGATAGGTACTGTCTATGAGGATCTGAACGGGAAATTTGAGTACCTGAGCGCACATATGAAGGAGCTTGATGCTAAAGTTGCAAGAACTGCTGGGTATGTTCAGAGGGAAGATGGATATCTCCCAGGACGAACTGATGCTAATCCCAAGCATCAATGCAATGCAGTAACATTGAGAAGTGGTAAGGAGCTGTCTCCTGGCCAGAAAAAGCAGTTGAGTGTTGAAGAACTCGTGGAAATAGAAGAATTGGAAGATGAGATCCGTGATATTCGCAATGCATCGATCGACGCTACTCAGCAACGGTCGATGCAAAGCGAAAACGAATAACCTATCGTAACAAAGTCGCCCAACAACGATCAACACAACACCAGCGACGATCGACGCAAGGCGACTGCAGAGAGTTCAAAACCAGAGAAGCCGAAACAGTCGAGTGAAAGGGTTTACAAACCTAAAGTACCTTTTCCCAAAAATTCCAGGAAAGCTAGGAATGATAGACAGTATACCAAATGCAAGGAGATCATTAAAAAGGTGAAAGTCGAAGTGCCTTTGATTGACTCTATGGAGACTTCTCCTGTGATGAGGAGATGTCTTAAGGACTTGCTTGTTGGTAAGTGGTCTGATGAGGAGAGTGTAATGATGATTACTTAGGTATGTAGTGCGGTAGTTCAGGGCAGAATTCCTGAGAAGCTGAAAGATCCAGGGAGCTTTGTGTTGGATTGTTACATCTACAGGGAAAGATTTGAAAGATCCCTATGTGATCTTAGTTCTAGTGTGAATCTTATGCCCTTCTCTGTAGCTAAGAGACTTGGAATGACTGATTTCTTGCAAACTAGGATCTCACTAGTCTTAGCAGACAGAACAATTAGAATCCCTGAAGGAGTACTAGAAGATGTGCCTATAATGATTGGTAAATGTGTGATACCTACTGATTTTGTGGTTCTGCAGTATGCAGAGGAACCAAAGGATCCACTGATTTTGGGCAGGCCCTTCTTAGCTACTGCTGGTGCGATGATTGACTGCCAAGTAGGTAGAATAATTCTGAATGTGGGTGATCTGAAGATGAGTTTTGTGATATATCATGGTTTTTACCCATTTTAGACCATGATATAGATGTGTTTTTAGTGTCTTTTGTCTTTGTTTAGAGTCTTTTACAGGTTTAATCAGGTTTGGAGCTAATTGGAGATATTTGGAGCATTTTGGGACTTTTGGGACGTTTTGGCCGAGAGCTTAACTCACTGTCCGATTTATTGATCATGCATCGACCGACACACCTTGTGCATCGGTCGACACACTAACGAGATGGGCCGTACGCGTCGGTTTAATGAAGTTATGAAGATTTGCAAAGAAGCCCAAGATAGTTCCAGTATTTACACAGAAGCTCCAGCCGAGATTAAGTCTATATATAGAGGATTTTGGTGTTTATTTTACTTACGTTTTCATAATTAAGAGCAGAGGATTTTTAGAGCTTTTGGGGCTTATCTGAACCTATTACTTCATCTGTATTTGGAGAAGATTTCGAACCCCTTTTACTCTTATTCTTTTATGCAATTTATTCATCATATGATCATGTTTTCATTATCTATGTCTGAGTAGATTCCTAGTTAGGTTTAGGGTTTCTCACATAGGATTTCATGACTTGCTAGACTTGTTCAAATTCAGTTAAGGATTCAAACTATATCTGTTCTTCAATTTAATTGTGCTTAAAGCTAGTTCTAACCTGATCAATTAGAATCTAGATCTTAGGTTGCTAAATACGTCACGGAAGTGGGGTTTAGGAATCTGAACTAATTAAATTGGGCAATTAAACTTTGCGCAAACGGAAGTTTGGTTTAGGATAATTGTGAACATATCAAACTTGGGATTAATGCTAGTTTAATCTGTTAGTTCTCGCAAACGAAAGTTTGGTTTGCTGCACTTAGACTTAGAGAATTATCGCAAAGGAATTTGGTTAATTCTATATCTGTGTTTTGAGTTCTAGAACTGTGCTTAATTAGATCCTTGTTGAATGAACTGTCTGCTTGTCTGATTTCCTGAGAATACCCTAGGCTTGACGCTTTTAATTACTTGCTTTCACAACCGTTAATCTCTGCTACTGATTTACTTTCTCGCACCGCTTTTTAATTCAATCATATTGCTTTCTTTCTAGTATTAGTCTCTACTGTTCTGATCTATTGAGACCAAGTGTCCCTGTGGATTCGATAACCCTATATACTACTTTGACATTGATGTTCACTTGCAGTTTAGTATAGGGATTAAAACCCGAGCCTATCAAGTTTTTGGCGCCGTTGCCGGGGACTCTTAGAGTCTTCGATAGGACCGAACTTAGGGTTTTTACTAGAAAATTTTCTTTTTGTTTTTGCTTTTTTCGTTTTGTTTTTATTTTACTAAATTTTTCTCTGATTCTTTCTGTCGCATGTACGAATTTCGCCTTGCGTCGATCGTTGCATCCCTTGCGTCGATCGTCACTAGGCGATTCTGAGATTGAATCGATCGTTGCACTGATAGCATCGATCGTTGCTGGACGATTATAGACAGTTTATGCCAACGCAGAAAACTCGAAGTAATCCGAACTCGAGCTTGCTTAATCTCGAACTAGAGGAACTTGGACGTCTAGAAAGGACTATCAGAAGAGAAAAGAGAGAGAGAGAATGGTACGAGAACGTCTGATCTTGATACCAGATGCTGAAGGTACCCTGAGGGACCAAGATAACAACCCGTACAATGCTGCTGGGCATCGGGTTGATGCTGAAGGGAATGTCATCCCTGATCCTCCTGAGCAACAGCAACAGGAGCTGAACCGAAACCAGGGTCAAGGACAGGCCCAAGGTAGAGAGATGGTGGTTCATGAGAGGACACTAGCTGACTACAACAGACCTGATGAGTTTCATGCAAACCGAGCAGCTTTGGTGCTTCCTGCTTTTGAGAGAAATGATTTTGAGGTAAAGACCATCTACTACCAGCTGATGAGACAGATTGCTTTTCATGGTCTTCAAGCAGAGCAGCCTATGGATCACATTGACAAGTTTGAGGACATAGTCACTGGCATGAAGTATGAAGGAGTATGCCCGGACTATCTGTTCCTTAAGCTATTTCCGCACAGTCTTGCTGGAGACGCTAGTGCATGGCTGAGACAACTGGCACCTAGTCAGTATACTACTTGGGCAGCCTTAAAGAGTGAGTTCCTGCGTCATTTTTATGATGATGCACGCTCAGATCAGTCCAGACAGGACATACTCACTTTTTCCCAAGGAGTTGTGGAGCCCTTGAAGACTGCCTGGATGAGATTTAAGCAGTATCAGCGTGACTGTCCACACCATGGATTCACAGAAGTACAGCTGATTGGTATCTTCTTCAGAGGCATAGATCTCCCTTATCAGACTGCGCTGGATAATTCCAGTAATGCTAATTTCAACACCAGGACTCCTACACAAGCTAAGCAGTTGATTGAGAACCTGATTGGCAGCAACAGTATCAAGACAATGGATGAAAGGAGGAAGAAATCTGGTGGAACTGTAGAGAATTCTGATATAGCTAATATAAGATCCAGATTGGACACAGTCTACAATCTCCTGACAAGTAAGAAAGCTGTCCACTTTGCCCAAGATGTAGAGGTGATTCAGACTGAAGAGGAAACTCAGGAAGAAGATGTGAATTTCATAGGAGGTTCTGGTTTCCAAGGTAATAGATTTAGTAATCAACAGGGGAACAGATTCTCAAATGGAGGACAGACTGGTGGTTTTCAGAAGACCTATGGACAAGGTACTCAGAGAACCTATGGATCTACATCCTATCAGACTCCTCCTGCACCTACAGCCCATGAGAGCAAAATGGAGGCTATGATGGAACAACTGATTGAGAGTCAGACCAAGATTTCTGTGGACTGCAACAAGAAGTTGGACGCTGTCTATGAAGACCTCAATGGGAAATTTGAGTCTATGAGCACTCACTTGAAGCAGTTGGACACTCAGGTGAACCAGATGTCCAGCTCACTGAAGGGAAAAGGAGTGGCAGACACTCATGTTAAGGCCTGGTCTGTGTGCATTAATGATGGATCTCACCTAGGTGAAAGATTTGAGCTAAGTACGGCTGAGTTGGTGACAGAACAAGAATTTTCGGATATTTGTGAAAAACTCTCGGGTGAAATCTGCTGCAGTGCGTCGATCGATGCAACATCTGTGCCGATCGATACACCAGTCGGGATGACAACGATCGACACACCCTTAGTGTCGGTCGTTGCAGGGCGTGAACAGACAGAACTGTCGGATGATAATGGCATAGATGCTGACTTGGAGCTTGATCGCCTATTCAATGGAGCCTCTGTGATTACTCAACAGGAGATCTACGAACAGATTTTTAGACAACACTCCTCAGTGTCTGAAGTGATTAGGCAAGAGATTGAAGAGCTGAAGAAATTAGAAGGGATTGGTGAAGAATTGGAAGAAATTCCAACTTCTGATGATCCACCTTATCATCCATGTGTGCAGAGGTACTTACACAAGATGTTGCCTCTGGATGATGATCTGAAAGACTGGGTGATAATAGTTCCTCAGCATATTAGTGATGTTCTGCTAACTAAGGTCCCGAAGAAGCTGTCTGATCCTGGAGTCTTTGTGCTAGATTGTTCTATCTTTGAGGATAGCTTTAGGCGTTCTCTGTATGATTTAGGAGCTGCTGGAAGTTTAATGCCTTACTCTGTGGCAGAGAAGCTGGGTATGTTGGATTTTACTCCTACTAGGACTTCTCTTGTTCTAGCTGATCAGTCCATACGAGTTCCTGAAGGACTCCTTATGGACATTCCGGTGAGAGTTGGAAACTACTTAGTTCCAACGGACTTCCTTGTGCTGAGATATGACTGTGATCCGGATGAAGCATTATTGCTTGGGAGACCCTTTTTAGCTACAGCAGGAGCGTTGATTGATGTTAGGAACAACTTGATAGACCTCCATCTGGGAGATGAACCACTGCACTATGAGATGGATAAGCTGCGAAAGCCACTGATAGATGGGCAGACATTCACCATAAGGGACGCAGATTTTGAGCAGTCTGATCATACTATGGTTATAGATCCTGGAGCACATTTCACTCCATCTTTTCTTGGATATGAACATTCCGCAACAGCCTACTCACCACCTTGGATGAGGAGACTTGGACAGAGACAGAAAAAGTCTCTGTCAGGACCTCCTGGTACTTGAAAATTCCCATCCGTCCGGTCAAGCTATTGACCTTAAACAAGCGCTGGGTGGGAGGCAACCCACCATTAGGTACTGGTGTTTTTCTACTTAATTTTTGGTGTTTTTGTTAGGATTTTACGTTTATTTTTGTTTCTGGTGAGTTTATGTTTGCAGGTCTCGGATAAATCGCAGTGCAACGATCGACGCACTTCTGTGTCGATCGTCACAACACGAAAGGAATCGCATTGCAGCGATCGTTGCGGTCCTGAGCAACGATCGACCATACACGAAAATCGCCAAGTAACGGTCGATGTACTTAGTGCAACGATCGATGCCTGAGCGACAGAGGTAACCCGACAGACATAATTTCATCTTTTCATTTTTTATTTTCTTTTTACCTATCCTTCGTTGGACACTACTGGGGACAGTGTGTCTTAAGTGTGGGGGAGGTGCTACTGACTTTTGTTTTCTGTTTTCTTAAGAGTCAGTCCGTTTTTCAAAAAAATTTTGTTTTATTGAGTCAAAATTGTTTAAGTAAGAAACTATGATTTTCTTAGAAGATTTACAAGACTTGCAGGAACTTAAGTAACCATTGGGATGAAGTTGCAGGAACTATCTCTGACTATTAGAAAATCCCATCACAGATCAACCTACTGGGAACACCCACATCACTTCAGGTATCAGAGGATCCTTTTACTGACTTCAATTTAATACTGACTTAGATTTCTCACCTAAGGGCTTGGTATACTTTGTGTCGGATTTCCTTGTTAGTTCTGACACAGCCTGTCAACCTATCCTATTTAGTTCCCTTCTCCCCTTCTATAAAGTAAAAAAAAATATATAATAAACTGAGGATGAGTTAGTAACTCCGAAGTGGTCATGAGAATGGTAGCAAACACTATTATCTCTCATGTGATCCATGGAATGTGTCCAAAGTGCACCCCATAACGGGAAGAACACTGATAAAAAAAATAAAATGATACCCAGTGGGGAAAAATCAGTTGTTAAAGAAGGGAAAGAGAAGAAAGGGACTAGAGAAAGATAGTATGGTGGTCTAGAGCTGATAAGGTAAGAATCCATGTGCCCTTTGATCGATACTCCTTAGGTGAGACCGCACTTAAATACTTGCAGAAGTCAGTAGGGAGAATTTGAATGCTTGAATGTGATTGTGGAGTTTACCTAGGACAGTTGCTAAGTGTGGGGGAAGTACATGTTGGTCTTGATATCCTGTGATTGATTCTTTCAGTGGTTTACTAAGGGGAATCTGAGTATTGTAGCTTCTAGGATGAAATGAGTTTCTGAAGAGTTTTCAAACCTCTTCACCATGTTTTAGTTCTATGTTTTGCTTGAGGGCAAGCAAAGGCTAAGTGTGGGGGAGTTGATATATCATGGTTTTTACCCATTTTAGACCATGATATAGATGTGTTTTTAGTGTCTTTTGTATTTGTTTAGAGTCTTTTACAGGTTTAATCAGGTTTGGAGCTAATTGGAGATATTTAGAGCATTTTGGGACTTTTGGGACGTTTTGGCCGAGAGTTTAACTCACTGTCCGATTTATTGATCATGCATCGACCGACACACCTTGTGCATCGGTCGACACACTAGCGAGATGGGCCGTACGCGTCGGTTTAATGAAGTTATGAAGATTTGCAAAGAAGCCCAAGATAGTTCCAGTATTTACACAGAAGCCCCAGCCGAGATTAGGCCTATATATAGAGGATTTTGGTGTTTATTTTACTTACGTTTTCATAATTAAGAGCAGAGGATTTTTAGAGCTTTTGGGGCTGATCTGAACCTATTACTTCATCTGTATTTGGAGAAGATTTCGAACCCCTTTTACTCTTATTCTTTTATGCAATTTATTCATCATATGATCATGTTTTCATTATCTATGTCTGAGTAGATTCCTAGTTAGGTTTAGGGTTTCTCACATAGGATTTCATGACTTGCTAGACTTGTTCAAATTCAGTTAAGGATTCAAACTATATCTGTTCTTCAATTTAATTGTGCTTAAAGCTAGTTCTAACCTGATCAATTAGAATCTAGATCTTAGGTTGCTAAATACGTCACAGATCTGCCAACTTCAGGCTCTACAGGTGTAGATTCTACAGAAATCTGTAAATCCATCCGCTGCTCTCCCTCAACAGGTTGAGCAGCCTCCTGTATTTCTCGAATTTCTTCGAGTTATACTTTTACTCCCACTGTTCTTCTTGGAAAGCAACTTTCCTTTTAGAAAACAGAATTCCGAACAACCTAACTTCGTTTTCGGAATGGACGTAAAAAGTAACAAGCCTTGGTTTCCCTAGGACAACCAGCGAAGTAGCTCAACTACAAATACTCAGTAAAGACGAATTTGGATCATTTCCAGTCCACATTTATGTGGTGTCTTTCAACTGATATTGGTGGAACTATTTCAGCGTAAACTTAGATATTTCTAGAGCGTTATTCTTAAAGATTATCATGGAAGATTCGTGTGACTCATCTTTAATCATTTCTAATAAGATCTGATTCTTTCTCACAGAAACACCTCAAGGTTTTCAGGAGAAATGAGCTGTGAAACGACTTCACACTCATTCAGATGATCACACCATCAATGACTTAAGTATTCTCACCCGTGATCTAATCCAGAGTCTCAATACTTCTGTCACTTGGATTCTATACCTCATTTTGGAACTCTTTCGACCATTTCAAAGAATTCCGACTCGTGTCTCATCAAATGAACACAGTCATACTCACTGAAGTAATCAGTAAATATAATGAAGTACAGGAAATTTTCTCTGGCATTACTGCTCATCGGACCACATACATGAGTATGTTCAAGGTCCAATAAGCCTTTGGGCCTTTCTCTAGCTCGGCTAAGATGGGCCCTTTGTCTTTTGGTCCAGTAAGCAGAATTCAAGTCTCATAAGATATCCGATCAAATGAGCCCAAAAGTCCATAACTATGGGATTTCTGAATCCGACTCACTCTATGTGACCAAAACATTTACGCCAAGAAAAATCAGGTTTAATTCATCAGATTTAAACCAATTCGGTATTTATGTTACTTTTAGGCACTTTTTGGTTTAAGATATAAAACCCATTCCTTGAATAGTGCTACAATCAATATTTCATTGAGATCAAAAGAACAAAACTTGTCTTTTATCAAAATGAAAAACATTCAAATTCTTACAAGAAAATGAAAGACAACTCTGCTTAAAGCAGGTACATTGTAGCAATTACTTAATACAAAACCAAGCCTCAAAGGCATCTACGAGTGAAAACCCTACGGCTGAGGCAGCATCCATAGCTCCTTCCAGACATGCAGTTCCACTTGCCCTTCCTTCAACGTTCTACTGTTGCTTAGGCTCTGCATATTATAACAAATATCAGTGCCACAACCAGTATCCAATACCTATAAGGTAGAACTTGAAGTAATAACATGAATACCTGAGGAAGTAGTCTAATACATCAACTTCAACTCCTCATAATCTTCCATGAACTTAATGCAATCTCTCTTCCAATGCCCAGTCTCTTTACAGTAGCAGCACTTACCAACGTAAGATGTATCTGACTCGGGCTCAGAAGACACACGCTTGCCATGATTCAAAATCTGGACAACTTTGTCTTCACCCTTGTCAGCATTAGGTTTAGTAAACCTACCCTTCTCCATTATGAGATTATACAGGGTACTCTTCACGTTTGGCTCAACTGTCTTGAGCATATCATGCAGTTCAGTCAGCGTCTTCGTTAAGCCTTTCTTGATATAGTTCCTTTTGAACTTATCATAGCTTGACGGCAGTGACTGCAGAATGATCTCAGTTGCCAATTCTTGGCTAACTGGATAATCCAGTTTTCTCAGGTTATCAATGTAACCCATCATTTTACTGACATGAGGACTCACTGGATGATCATTTGGTAGCTTGCAGCTAGTGAGAGACTTAACCAACTGGTATCTCTCCACTCTTACCTGCTCCTGAAATTTCAATTTCAGGCTGCTGATCATCTCTATTGGCGACTCCATGTTCTCATATTGCTTCAGCAAATCTGAGTCCATGGTAGCCAATATCAGACCACGCACATCTACCGCATCATTATAATGCTTATTCCAAGCATCATATACTGCATGAGAGGCATTGGACCCGATCCTCTCGGGGAGAGCTCTCTCAAGGACATAGTCCTTTCTCTCCTGCCTGAGGACTAGCCTCAGGTTCCGCGACCAAGTCAAGAAATTTGATCCGTTCAGTTTGTCCATCTCAAGGACAGACCGGATCGAGAAAGTGTTTTGATTGTTTGTGCTAGTCATAACTGAAATTTAGAGATAAATAGAGTTTTAGTTATTTAGTTCATAAAAGAGTAATCTTAAAAACTTATAAGAAAACTCTCATTGCATTCAAAAATTCTTTGTTTAACCTCATAAGAATGCAATGATTCCGAGACCCATGTTCAGCTAAATCCAAAGTGGGCCACTGGCCGTCACCCGGAATTAGTTTTACTTGGTAAGCATACACACAGCTAGTTATATCTATATAACTCTCGGTTGTGGATTGGGCCCAAGGCCCAATTCACCAGATGTCTCAAGGCCCGGGACTCCCGATGGCCCAGTCAAGGAAACCAATCTCTTACAGCCAAATAATCACTAAAGTCTGGGACTCCCAATGAAATTAGTGACTATATACTACTTTACTTACGCAAAAACAGACACCTCACACTGTAAGCCATATCTGTAATTGAATAAGCTTTAAGTAGCTGACAAGATTGGGCAAGACATCCAAGCTTGATATTGGTTTTGAGGATTTTAGGTTTTCTTTCCAAAAATAGAAGATTACTATTTTGGGAAACTTACTTATTTTAGAAACTTTCTAAATTTAGAAACATGCTAAAAATAGAAATTTCTAATTTAATATTTTATTAAAGTTTTCGGTTGGGTCACAAATTATAGGCCCAATTCTTGGCCCAAGACCACAGAATTCTAATTGGCCCAATAATTTGACATAACCGAGTCGGTTCATTAATTCTGGTCCGGACCAAATTAACTACTAAATCCAACTGGTTATTTACTAAACCAGACCAGCTCTAAATTATTTGGTCCAACCAAATCAAACTTAGACCAGCCTTCGGTTTAGGTTAAAATTCAATTTTTGAATTTAAATCCGGTTTAACCAGAAATTAAATAATACCAATTGTATTAAATAATTTCCAGCAAACCGCGATTTGGGTTAACCGCTTGAACCATAAAATTTTTCAAATCACTTATTCTTAACAATAACGATTCTACAAATCATGATAGTATATTATCAAAAACGATAATCACGATAATCCCCATCGAATGATAATTAATTTGCTTATTCAAGCGATCATGTCAACAAGCTAACAAACGATTTTGTCTTATTCCTCATCGCACGATAATTAATTCTACAATCATTATTCAAGCGATCATGACAAGAGACAACAAACGATTGATGGCTAGGGTTTTCAAAGTTTCCAACAAAACGATCAACATGCGATTGGCCTATCAACAATCACTTATTCAAACGACTTGCAACAACGATAATTAATCGATTCATACAACAAGCAAATCGTTTCTTTTCATGCGATTGAAACAAGCAATTTCAAATTAGGGTTTTACAAGTTCTAATCAAATTTCTTAAGCCAAATTTGATTCTTAACATTAAAACAACCTAAATATGATCCAAACAGCAAAAACCTAACGACCTAGGCTCTGATACCACTGAAGGATTATGTGTATTCATGGTTTAATTCTCAGGTTACAACCTAGCACATAATCAACTAGGATCTAGGTGATTTGCAGTTGAATCATACAGATCAGGATCATTACCTCTTTTAGAGTGCAGCGGATTGATTGGTAATGTCGAGATCACCTAGAGCAGATGATTACCGGCTCCTCCTTGGTATCCACACGCTTACAAGCTATGGATCAAGCTGCTAGACCAAGCTGGAATGAAACATAGAGAGAGCAAGACGGCCCAGGGAAATCGCAGAGGGTGATATGTCTTAGCCCTAGGCGCCATGCCTCTTCCTTATATGGGCCCAAGTTATTAAACTAATGGCCTATTAGGATTTTGGGCCCAAGGCCCAAATCAGACAAAAGACTGTCTTTTGTCTGGCCCAATTCTCTGTACAAATACAGTAAATGTCTTGCATCTTACCGTATTAATTCCATTTTAACTTTCCCGTTAGCTATGGTGTGTGACCCTTTGGGATCATACAATACTGGTAATAAGTCCTAAACTTATAGATCATGAGCGGGCTCTAGCAAGTCATCATGATCACCCAGTATTTATGACTTATGTCTGATCTCGACACTTATTATACTTTCTAGAGATAGTACGGTAGATTTCAGGACATTCCCAACACGACGGACAGACCTTCTATGTGGACACACTGGGTGATTTGGCTGCAGAGTACTTTCACAAGCCACATGTTGAAGATCCACTGGAAAGAGCTTTATTGAGGCCTATAATGGAGCTGGAACACCTACAAGACGAGCCTGCAATCTGCTATGCAAAACTGATGGATTCTGCTGAGAAAGTGATGAAGTTAGAAGTGTCTGCCACGACGTTGCATCGATCGACACAACCTTCGCATCGATCGTTGCAAGTCGACAGAGATTGGGCAGAGGAAAAGGCTCCGAAAATTGAACTGAAACAACTTCCATCCGGGCTAAGGTACGCATTTCTTGGACCTAATTCAACTTATCCAGTGATTGTTAATGCTAGTTTGAACAACGCAGAGCTCACTTTACTGCTAAGCAAGCTGCGCAAGCATCGCAAAGCTCTTGGCTATTCTCTTGATGACATTTCAGGTATCTCTCCGGAGCTGTGCATGGATCGGATACATCTTGAGGACGAGTCTAAGACATCTGTTGAGAATCAGAGAAGGCTTAATCCTAATCTACAGGAAGTGGTTAAGAAGGAGATTATGAAACTCCTAGATGCTGGGATCATCTATCCTATTTCAGACAGTGATTGGGTGAGTCCAGTCCATGTAGTGCCTAAGAAAGGCGGAGTTACAGTTGTGAAGAATGAGAAGAATGAGCTGATACCTGCTAGGACTGTGACTGGACACAGGATGTGCATATATTACAGGAAACTCAATGCTGCAACAAGGAAGGATCATTTCCCTTTACCCTTCATTGATCAGATGCTGGAGAGGTTAGCAAATCACCCTTACTATTGCTTCCTCGATGGATACTCAGGTTTCTTTCAGATTCCTATCCACCCAGAGGATCAGAGAAAGACCACCTTCACTTGTCCATATGGCACATTTGCTTACCGTAGGATGCCTTTTGGACTCTGCAATGAACCAGCTACTTTCCAGAGATGCATGATGTCCATATTCACTGATATGATTGAGGACTTTATGGAGGTATTTATGGATGACTTCTTAGTCTATGAGTCATCTTATAATGATTGCTTGGATAATCTGTGTAAGGTACTGACTAGATGCGAAGAAAAGCACTTGGTTCTTAATTGGGAGAAGTGCCATTTCATGGTCAGAGATGGCATTGTACTTGAACATAAAGTGTCTGAAGCAGGGATCGAAGTGGACCGCGCTAAGATTGAGGTCATGACCAACCTTCAGGCACCTGGTTCTGTAAAGTCTATAATGAAGGATCTTGTGTGTGAATCCTGATTCAATTCATCAGATTACTTGATCCTAAACATGCCAGATCTAGGTTCTCTTGAATAGAAACATAAGTAGATCTCACCTTTTACCTGTTTTGTGCAGCGGAAAGGAAGAACAGGTCAGAGATCAGAGAGCCACCGAGTGATAACTCCTCCAGAGGTTCACACACGCACACCAATCAGGAAGCAGGCTGCTAGGCCACTGGGAGAAACCGGCGCAGGGAGAGAGAGAGTTGACGGCTCAAGTGTTAGGGTTAATCAGTCTGAAACTCGAGTTTTATGACACAAAACTCGTCCTGTTCCGTTTGGGCCATTTGGCCCAAATACCAATTAACTCGTCGGTGTTTGCGCACTGCATCGATCGTTGCACCTTATGCATCGATCGATGCACAGTGGCTAAACCTTTTATTCTCTCTAAGTACAGTAAATGCCTAGCACTTTTACTGTACTTCTGCTAAACCGTTCCTACACATTTTCCTGTTAGCTTAGGCGTGTGACCCATATGGGATCATATAATAAAGGCAATAAGTCCGAGACTTATAGATCATGAGCGGACTCTAGCAAGCCATCATGACCCCCAGTATTATACGACTTATGTCTGATCATTGACATACTCTTACTTTCTAGAGACAGTACCGAGATTACTGGACACAATTCCAACAATCTCCCACTTGTACTGGAATCTCTGTATTCATAATCCTTTTGTCTCAATATCTCGATTAGTCATAAGGCAAGATTAGTGTCATCCTTATAAAGCCTAATCTTGTTCATCGGACTCTGATTTGATACTGACAATCCAAACGACTCGGGAAAGTCCGTTTGAGCATGGCCATGCATTTTACAGTATTCAAATCTCCGATTGGCCTAGAGATATTCACTCCATTTATATTGGAGGGACAAATCCCATCTTGTTCCATCACTGTAAACTACTCATTTCATGATGTACCCAAACAAGGTCCTTATAGCTATCACAGAACGATAGCGTTAGACAATGATCAAAGTGCATCAGTCCATGTGCAGTCACATGCATGCGAACTCAGGTCTAAGGACTATACTCTATAGTCGTAGTAAGAATCTCTTATGACACAGATATAAATATCCTGAAGAGTTCTTATAAGCGGGTCTTGTCCGGTCGTATGTTCCCAAACATACACCTATGTACTGACTTTGATGCCGCGCATCTATGACACACTGAGACTTTGTCATAAGTCACGTACCAATCCAGTCTCACACGGTTGTTGGTGTTCCAATTTCAACAACCTTCGACTAGGGACGAGATGATATAAAACATCTATCAAATATAGGGTCTCATGATCAAGCTAAATGACTTCGATGACTCAAGATCAAGTCATTTACTTCGATGACCTATAAAATGGTTTATATCACTTTGGAACGATTATTTCATCACAGTTAAAATAATCTTGAAATAATAATTTCATTAAACATCTTAAATGTTATTTCAAGAACATATCCAATAACTAAATAAAGCCCTTTAATAACTCCCACTGAAATTAAGACTACATCTTAATTTCACTTATCCTACAGCAACAGTCCGCGACTCGTGCTTAGGCCTAAGGAGTAGCTTCGTTAATAGATTAGCAACGTTCTCATTTGTTGAAACTTGCTGATCTACTTAACATCTCTGTCATTTATCTTAAGGTGTTTGGACCTCTGATGTGCAGCTAGTCTCATCTATGCTGGGAATCACATCAAGTTCATTGACGAACTCTTCTTTCCAAACAACCTCTTTCGCCGCTTTCCAAGCTGCGAAATGTTCAGTTTAAGTCATGGAGTCAGCAACAGTGCCTTGCACCGCCAGACAGACACAAGATATCACCGGACTGTGACCGGAAATCATCTTTGTCTGTTGGAAACTTGCCTTTCAGACTCTGCTGACTTGTAGCACATCACTTTCTCCGTAAATCAAGAACTTATCCTTAGTATTCCTCAAATACTTTAGGACATACTTTAGGAAACTTGATTCTTTGCTGGATTTGACTGGTCTCTTACTTGTCTTGCTTAACATTAAAGCAACATCGAACAAGTACGTTTCATGGCATACATGATAGATCCAATTGCCGACGCATATGGAATCTCATCCATGCATTTAAGCTCAGCAGTTATCGTAGGATACTGTATCTTGCTTAACTTAATGCCATGTGACATTGGCATAAAACCCTTCTTGGATTGCTCAAAACGTGTAGGACTTTGTCCTACCAGCTCTTTTGGATCTCTATCTTTAGATCCAAAATCCAAGAACTACGTGGCTTTACCCATGTCAATCATTAAACCAACTCCCAAGCTAGTCCTCAACCGACTACAGCGTTGGGACGTTATATCCGAGAATCAGTATGTCATCGACATACACTTTGAGAAATGCAATATCGCTCCCACTAATCTATTAGTAAACACACAGTTCCGCTTCGTTCCTGTTCAAGTCAAAACCTTGACTACTTCAACAGAACGAAGATTCCAACTCCGATATGTTTGCTTCCATCCATGAATGGATCGATGAAGCTAACTTACATAAAATGTAATTTTTTCGGAGTCCGGGCTCACTTTCGTTTTTTTGAATTTCGCAGATTCATCGCTTTCAATGATCATCAGATCATGCGAACTTTCAATGATTATCAGTTTCAACTAATGACGAGAAATCACTCTCGGATTAGTAACTGATTCATATCTGCGAACTTCAGGCTCCACAGGTGTAGATTCTACAGAAATCTGTAAATCCTTCCGCTGCTCTCCCTCAATAGGTTAAGCAGCCTCCTGTATTTCTCGAATTTCTTCGAGTTGTACTTTTACTCCCACTGTTCTTCTTTGGAAAGTAATTTCCTTCTTAGAAAACAGAATGGTCGTAAAAGTACCGAGCCTTGGTTTCCCTAAGAAAACTTCGAGTTATGCTTTTACTCCCACTGTTCTTCTTGGAAAATAACTTCCCTTCTTAGAAAACAGATTGGACGTAAAAGTAACAAGCCTTAGTTTCTCTAGGACAACCAGCGAAGTAGCACAACTACAAATACTCAGTAAAGACAAATTTGGATCGATTCCAATCCACATTAACGTGGTATCTTTCAACCGATATTTGTGGAACTATTTCAGCGTAAACTTAGATATTTTAGAGCGTTATTCTTGAATAATATCATGGAAGATTCGTGTGACTCATCTTTAATCATTTCTAATAAGATCTGATTCTTTCTCACAGAAACACCTTCAGGTTTTCAGGAGAAATGAGCTGTGAAACGATTTCACACTCATTAAGATGATCACACAATCAATGACTTAAGTATTCTCACTCGTGATCTAATCCAGAGTCTTAATACTTCTGTCATTCAGATTCTATACTTCATTCTGGAACTCTTTCGACCATGTCAAAGAATTCCGACTTGTGTCTCATCAAATGAACACAGTCACACTCACTGAAATCAGTAGAAACAATGAAGTACAGGAGATTTTCTCTGGCATTACTGCTCATTGGGCCACATACATGAGTATGTTTCAGGTCCAATAAGCCTTTGGGCTTTTCTCTAGCTCGGCTAAGATAGGCCCTTTACCCTTTTGGTCTAGTAAACAGAATTCAAGTCTCATAAGATATTTTATCAAATGAGCCCAAACGTCCATGACTATGGGATTTCTGAATCCGACTTACTCTATGTGACCAAGGCTTTATGCCAAGAAAAATCAGGTTTAATTCATCAGATTTAAACCAATTCGGTATTTATGTTACATTTAGGCACTCTTTGGTTTAAGATATAAAACCCATTCCATGAATAGGGTGCTACAATTAATATTTCATTAAGATCAAAAGAACAAAACTTGTCTTTTATCAAAATGAAAAACATTCAAATTCTTACAAGAAAATGAAAGACAACTCTGCTTAAAGCAGGTACATTGTAGCAATTATTTAATACAAAACCAAGCCTCAAAGGGATCTTATAAGCGAAAAACCCTACGACTGAGGCAGCATCCCAAGCTCCTTCCAGACATGTAGTTTCACTTGCCCTTCCTTCAACGTTCTACTGTTGCTTAAGCTCTGCATATTATCACAAATATCAGTGCCACAATCAGTATCTAATACCATTAAGGTAGAACTTGAAGTAATAACATGAATACCTGAGGAAGTAGTCGCATACATCGACTTTAACTCCTCATTATCTTCCATGAATTTAATGCAATCTCTCTTCCAATGCCCTGTCTCCTTACAGTAGCAGCACTTACCAACGTAAGAGGTATCTGACTTGGGCTCAGAAGACACACACTTGTCATGATTCAAAATCTGGACAACTTTGTCTTCACCCTTGTCATCATTAGGTTTAGTAAACCTACCCTTCTCATTCATGAGATTGTACAGGGTACTCTTCACGTTTGGCTCAACTGTCTTGAGCATATCATGCAGTTCAGTCAGCGTCTTCGTTAAGCCTTTCTTGATATAGTTCTTTCTGAACTTATCATAGCTTGACGGCAGTGACTGCAGAATGATTTCAGTTGCCATCTCTTGGCTAACTGGATAATCCAGTTTCCTCAGGTTATCAATGTAACCCATCATTTTACTGACATGAGGACTTACTGGATGATCATTTGGTAGCTTGCAGCTAGTGAGAGATTTAACCAACTGGTATCTCTCCACTCTTATCTGCTCCTGAAATTTCAATTTCAGGCTGCTGATCATCTCTATTGGCGACTCCATGTTCTCATATTGCTTCCGCAAGTCTGAGTCCATGGTAGCCAATATCAGACCACGCACATCTACCGCATCATTATAATGCTTATTCCAAGCATCATATACTGCATGAGAAGCATTGGACCCGATCCTCACGGGGAGAGCTCTCTCAAGGACATAGTCCTTTCTCTCCTGTCTGAGGACTAGCCTCAGGTTCCGCGACCAAGTCAAGAAATTTGATCCGTTCAGCTTGTCCATCTAAAGGACAGACCGGATCGAGAAAGTGTTTTGATTGTTTGTGCTAGTCATAACTGAAAAATTAAGATAAAGGATTTTAGTTAATATGTTCAATATGATTAATCTCGTATTAAATTTAATATGATTAATCACGCATTATATTCAATAACATAAGTTACCCTCAATAGAATATAATGATTCCAAGATCCACATATAACTAAGATTAAAGTGGGCCACTGGCCGTCACCCAATCTTAGCTTATATCGGTAAGCCCTATATCGGCTAATTATATCCGTGATATAATTCTTGGTTGTGAATCTGGGCCCGAGGCCCAATTCACTCTGATGTCTCAAGGCCCGGGACTCCCGATGGCCTAGTCAAGAAAACCAGACTATACAGTCATGTAATCATTAATGTCTGGGACTCCCAATGACATTTATGAATCACAAACTGTCTTACCCACGCAAAAGCAGACATCCTCACACTGTAAGGCCATGAATACAATTGAATGGGCTTTGACAGCTGACATAGAATGGACAAGACATCCAACGCTTGATATTATATGAGGTTCATAGGTTTATTAAAATTCATTCCCAAAATAGAAGATTACTATTTCGGGAAACTTTCTATTTTTGGAAACCTACTATTTTGGAAACTTTCTAAAATTGGAAACTTTCTAAAACCGGAAACTTTCTAACTTTAGAAATTTCTCAAAATCCAAAATCCGCAAATACAGAAACTTCTATTTTAAGAAACTTTCTAATTTTAAAATTTCGAAAATTTCAATTTAAAATCGACTTTATAATTTTATAAAATAAATTTTAAATTAATCTGAAGAAAGACTCAAATAATTGGCCCAATTGTTTTAACTTCTTGGCCCGAGGCCCAAGAATTGGTCCATGTCCAAGACATGACCCAATTGTCCAATTAAATGACATAACCGGTCTGGTTCATTAAAACTGGTCTAACCAAGTTTTAATTACTACGATGACCACAATTGTCAACCGGTTATTTACTAAACCGGATTTTCTCAATTTATTTGGTCCAACCAAATCAAATTAGAAAATCCTGGTTTAGGCACTAAATCCAATATTTATTTCGACATTGGATTTCTTATCCCGGTTTAACCAGACTTAATAAAATTATTAAATCTGTTTATTAAACCGAGACGTTTAATTTTAATTAAATTAAACCGAGTCTAAACCCTAACCGCATCGATCGATGCTCTCAGCATCGATCCTGCAACGATCGTTCATCGATCCTGCATCGATCGATGCTCTCACGCATGCACGAACGGTTATCTGGTTTGGCCGAGAGATTCTCGCGAGATCCATGCGATCGTTTGAACGATCCATGCGATCGCGGTCAATCTCTCGCGACTGCAACGATCGATCCTTGCATTGCATCGATCGATGCAATGCGATCTCAGTCGATGCAAAATCAGTTTATGTCGCATACCAAATCAATATAGTTTGGTTATGCGATTTTTCAACTGTTTGTTTAGGATTCAATTCAGTTTCTTAAGTGTTTTAATCTTATCAGTAAATTGATTCAAAAACACACTTTTAAACAATCCTAAACAAGCTTCTAAACAAGAAAAACCAGAACCAATAGCTCTGATACCACTGAAGGATCTTGTGTGTGAATCCTGATTCAATTCATCAGATTACTTGATCCTAAACATGCCAGATCTAGGTTCTCTTGAATAGAAACATAAGTAGATCTCACCTTTTACCTGTTTTGTGCAGCGGAAAGGAAGAACAGGTCAGAGATCAGAGAGCCACCGAGTGATAACTCCTCCAGAGGTTCACACACGCACACCAATCAGGAAGCAGGCTGCTAGGCCACTGGGAGAAACCGGCGCAGGGAGAGAGAGAGTTGACGGCTCAAGTGTTAGGGTTAATCAGTCTGAAACTCGAGTTTTATGACACAAAACTCGTCCTGTTCCGTTTGGGCCATTTGGCCCAAATACCAATTAACTCGTCGGTGTTTGCGCACTGCATCGATCGTTGCACCTTATGCATCGATCGATGCACAGTGGCTAAACCTTTTATTCTCTCTAAGTACAGTAAATGCCTAGCACTTTTACTGTACTTCTGCTAAACCGTTCCTACACATTTTCCTGTTAGCTTAGGCGTGTGACCCATATGGGATCATATAATAAAGGCAATAAGTCCGAGACTTATAGATCATGAGCGGACTCTAGCAAGCCATCATGACCCCCAGTATTATACGACTTATGTCTGATCATTGACATACTCTTACTTTCTAGAGACAGTACCGAGATTACTGGACACAATTCCAACATATAAGGAGTTTTCTTGGACATGCTGGGTTCTATAGACGGTTCATCAAAGACTTTAGTAAGATTTCTAGGCCACTAACTGCTTTGCTGTGTAAGGATATCAAATTTAAGTTTAATGCAGATTGTCAGACTGCATTTGAGCAGATTAAGCAAGCATTAGTGAGCGCTCCAATAGTTCAGCCACCGGATTGGGATCTACCTTTTGAGGTTATGTGTGATGCAAGTGACTATGCTGTAGGAGCTGTTCTGGGGCAGAAGAAGGATAGAAAGCTTCATGCTATCTATTATGCTAGTAGGACACTAGATGATGCGCAGAGAAACTATGCCACTACAGAGAAGGAGCTGTTGGCTGTTGTCTTTTCTTTTGAGAAATTCCGCCCCTATGTTGTTGGCTCCAAGGTGATTGTGCACACTGATCATTCAGCCCTGAAGTATCTGATGCAGAAGAAGGATGCTAAACCAAGATTGTTGAGATGGATTCTGTTGCTTCAGGAGTTTGACATTGAAGTGAGGGACAAGAAGAGGGTTGAGAATGGAGTTGCTGATCATCTTTCAAGGATGCTGGTTGAGGAAGATGTGCCCATTAATGATTACTTGCCTGAGGAAAACGTCAATATGGTCGGGACAGTGTTTCAGGCGGATTTGGGCAAAAATCTGCAAAACTATCGGATAAATTGCACTGCGTCAATCGATGCCACATCTGTGACGATCGATGCAGGTGTCGAGGATGCGACGATCGATGCAATCTTATGCGACGATCGTTGCAATGCGGAAACGGAACCAGAACATTTCACGGTTCAAATTGGAGACTATGTCTTCAAGGTAGGCGCTGTCGCAACCACTGATCGACCCTGGTACGCGGATATAGCTAATTACCTGGCTGCAGAGACTGAACCAGATGATTTGAAGGGGTATGCAAAGAAGAATTTCTTCAGGGAGCTCAGAAGATACTACTGGGATGAGCCTTATCTCTACAAACACTATTCAGATGGTCTTTACAGGAGATGCGTTGCTGAATCAGAGGTTCAAGACATCCTATTCCAATGTCATGGATCAGATTATGCTGGACATTTTGCTACTTTCAAGACTGTGTCTAAGGTTCTGCAAGCCAGTTTCTGGTGGCCTACGATGTTTAAAGACACACACTCTTTTGTCTCTCAATGTGATGTCTGTCAAAGGAGAGGGAAAATCAAAAAGAGGCATGAGATGCCTCAGAATTTCATTCTTGAGGTTGAGGTTTTTGACTGCTGGGGCAATGACTTTATGGGTCCTTTTCCCTCATCCTATGGGAATAAGTTTATCTTGGTTGCTGTGGACTTTGTATCTAAGTGGGTATAAGCAATAGCTAGTCCAACCAATGATTCTTCAGTGGTCATTAAGCTGTTTAAGACCATCATAT
This sequence comes from Orychophragmus violaceus, assembly GCA_030180135.1. NCBI lineage: Eukaryota > Viridiplantae > Streptophyta > Magnoliopsida > Brassicales > Brassicaceae > Orychophragmus > Orychophragmus violaceus. Next base: position 17,860,070 of record CM058236.1, read on the forward strand.
TCCCTAGATTTGGAGTACCTCGGATTGTGATTAGTGATGGAGGCTCCCACTTTATTAATAAGGTCTTCGAGAAGCTCCTAAGAAAGCATGGAGTTCATCACCGAGTTGCTACTCCTTATCACCCTCAGACTAGTGGACAAGTTGAGGTCTTTAATAGACAGATCAAGGAGATTTTAGAAAAGACAGTTGGGAAGACAAGGAAGGATTGGGCAGCAAAGCTAGATGATGCACTATGGGCTTACCGGACTGCATTTAAGACACCTCTTGGGACCACTCCATTCCATCTTCTGTATGGAAAAGCATGTCATCTGCCAGTGGAGCTTTAGCACAAAGCAGCATGGGCTGTAAAACAGATGAACTTTGATCTTAAGTCTGCTACAGAGAGGAGATTGGTGCAGCTTAATGAGTTAGATGAGATTAGACATCTTGCCTATGAGAACTTAAAGCTGTACAAAGAGAGGACTAAGGCCTATCATGACAAAAAGATTGTCTCCAGACAGTTTGCACCAAATGATCAGGTACTTTTGTATAACTCACGTTTGCATTTGTTTCCAGGTAAGCTGAAATCAAGGTGGTCTGGTCCTCTCAAGATCAAAGAGGTGCGTCCCTACGGAGCTATTGTTCTAATCAGTAAGTAAGGTAATGAATTCACTGTGAATGGACAGAGGGTGAAACACTATTGGGCTAAAGCCGAGATTCCAGTAGGTCAGATTCTTCGTCTGGATGATGCACCCTCTGCCTAGATCATCTGAAACGTCAAGCTATTGACGTTAAAAGAGCGCTGAGTGGGAGGCAACCCACTGTTTCATTTTTGCATTTTGATTTTTGGTGTTTTTAGGATTTTACGTTTTGGTTTTGGTTTTGGTGAGTTTTTGTCTGCAGGTCTCGGCCAAATCGCAGTGCGTCGATCGACACATCACAACACGAAAGAAATCGCATTGCAGCGATCGTTGCGGTCCTGAGCAACGATCGACACACGACAAAAAATCGCCTAGAAACGGTCGATGCATTTATGCAACGATCGATGCCTGTGCGACAGAGGTAAAAATCAGACAGAACTCAACACATCCATAACATTTTTCTTTTCTTTTACCAACCCTTTGCTTGACACTACTGGGGACAGTGTGTCTTAAGTGTGGGGGAGGTGATACTGACTTTATCTCTCTGTTTTCTTAGAGTCAGTCCAGTTTTTCAAAAAAATTTGTTTTATTGAGTCAAAACAAGTTTAAGTAGGAAACAATGAATTTTGGAGGAGTTAACAATATCTTGCAGGAACTTAAGTAACCATCAGGATGAAGTTGCAGGATCTATCTATGACTATTAGAAAACCCCATCACAGATCAACCTACTGAGAACACCCACATCACTTCAGGTATCAGAGGATCCTTTTACTGACTTCACCTTAATACTGACTTTATTTTCTCACCTAAGGGCTTGGTATACCTTGTGTCGGATTCCTTTGTTAGTTCTGACACAGCCTGTAAACCTGTCCTATTTGGTTCCCTTCTCCCCTTCCATAAAGTAAAAAAAAAAAGATAATAAACTGAGGATGAGTTAGTAACTCCGAAGTGGTCTCTGGGAGTGGTAGCTACAACTATCGTATCATGTGCATCCATGGAATGTGTCCAAAGTACACCCCTTAACGGGAAGAGCACTGATAAAAAAAAAAAATGATACCCAATGGGGAAAAATCAGAATGCTAAGGAAGGGAAAAGAGAAGAAAGGGACCAAAGAAAGATAGTGTGGTGGTCTAGAGCTGACAAGGTAAGAGTCCATGTGCCCTTTGATCGATACTCCTTAGGTGAGACCGCACTTAAATACTTGCAGAAGTCAGTAGGGAGAATTTGAATGCGTGAATGTGATTTTGGAGTTTACTTAGGACAGTTGCTAAGTGTGGGGGAAGTACATGTTGGTCTTGATATCTTGTGGTTGATTCTTTCAGTGGTTTACTAAGGGTAATCTGAGTGTTGTTGCTTCTAGGACAAAAAGAGTTTATGAAAGTTTTCAAACCTCTTCACCATGTTTTAGTACTCTGTTTTGCTTGAGGGCAAGCAAACGCTAAGTGTGGGGGAGTTGATATATCATGGTTTTTACCGGTTTTATGCCATGATATAAGTCTGTTTTAGAGTCTATTAGTGTTTCTTTAGAGTCTTTTGCAGGTTTTATTAGGTACATATATGTTTGGAGCAGAAGTGAAGATTATGGAGCTAATTTGAGCACTTTGGAGATTTGACCCGAGAGGTTGTGTTCACTGTCCGAAACAGAGTACTGTGTCGATCGTTGCACACCTGCATCGATCGATGCACAGCGAGTTCGGCCAGACTCTCGACGGTTTAATGAAGATTTCTAATATTGCAAAGATGCCCAGAAGTTCTAGATATTTACACAGAAGCCCCAAGTCGTGTTTTAGCTATTTAATTAGGTTTTTAGCTTCAGTTTTACATACGCTATCATAACTTAGAGCAGAGAGTTTTTTGAGCTTTTGGGGCTGATCTGATCCTGTACTACATTCGTTTTGGAGAAGTTTTCGAACCCCTTTAATATTCTAATCTCTTTTATGATTTCTATTAATTCATTGATTATGTTTACTTCATCCATGTATGAGTAGTTTCATAGTTAGGTTTAGGGTTTCTCATAGGGATTTCATGACTTGCTAGATATAATTAATTCAGTTAAGGATTCACATCAATAGATGTTCTTCAAACTAAATTGTGTTTAATGCAAGTTCTAACCTGATCAATTAGAATCTAGATCTTAGGTTGCTAAATACAACACGACGGTGTGGTTTAGAATCTGAACTATTTAGGTTGAGCAATTTAATTACTCGCAAAGGAATTTGGTTTAATTAGATTGTGAACATATCAAACTTGGAATTAAAGCTGGTTTAATCTGTTAGTAATTGCAAAGGAAATTGGATTACTACACTTAGACTTAGAGAATTCTCGCAAAGGAATTTGGTTAATTCTATATCTGTGTTTTGAGTTCTACAACTGAGTTTAATTTGATCCTACTGAATGATTTATCTGCTTGTCTGATTTCCTGAGAACGCCCTAGACTTAGCGCCCTTAGTTTATTGCTTACAAATAACAACATGCTGCTTGTTTACTTTCTTGCTTGCTTTTAGTAAATTCAATACAATTTGCTTTTTGCTTTCTCCTAGTTTTATTCTCTTTAAGTTCTTTATTCTATCGATGCCTAGAGTCCTCGTGGATTCGATCCCTAATTACTACAATTGATATACTGTGCACTTGCAGGTAGTATAGGGTAAAACTCGAGACCTATCAATTATCTAAACATGCATCAAACCCTATGAGAATTCTTAAATCTAACTAGGTTACTACTCAGACATATCATCAGAATAACAACACATCATTGAATAGAAAACCAATAGAGTGAATAGATAAGTAAAGGGGTTCGAAATCCTTCTCTCAAAGGTTACAAGTAGCAAGAACAACCCCTTGGCACAAATCTCTCAATCTCCCAGTAAGAACAAAAGTCAGAACAAGATATGCGATAGTGAGTCTGAAAACCTAATTAAAACTCCTAAACTCGTTTTGGGGCTAGATTAGAATTAGGGGTAACGTCTGTGCAATTCTGTAATTCTTCAAAACTTGTCTTCAACTCGCGTATAAGGCTCTGTCGCGCTCAGTGTCGACCGACACCAAGGTCAGTGTCGGTCGACATCCAGTCGTGGTCGAGACACCAACTTCAGCTCGTTGCACCAATCACCAGAAACGTCCTATAATCCCACTCTTTGCTCTAAACGCAAGCCTACCTGTAGAAGACTCAATAGACTCGAAAAGCCAGGTTAAAGACTCAATATACACAACTATATCATGGTTGAAAACCTAGAAAAACCATGATATATCAACTCCCCCACACTTAGCTCTTGCTTGCCCTCAAGCAAGTAAAGGAACTAAAGCATAAGAACGAGGTTTGAAAACTCAGAAACTCATTTCATCCTAGGAACTTTCGCATTCACATTCACTTGGTAAACCACTGAAAACTTTCCTGCAGATGTCAAGACCACAATATACTTCCCCCACACTTAGCAACTGTCCGAAGTAAACTCCACAATCAGATTAGGATATTCAAATTTACCACACTAACTTCTGAATATAATTAGGTGCGGTCTTACAGAGGGAGCATCGATCAGAGGACACATGGACTCAACTCAGTCAGTACTGACCACCAAGCTGTCGGTTTCTGGTTCCTTTCTTTTCCCTTTCTCTCTTAGCAACTGATTTTTTCCCACCGGGTATCATTTTATTTTTTCTATCAGTGCTCTTCCCTTTTTATTCGGGGTGTAACTTTGGACATGTTTCCATGGATGCACAGGAGGTAATAGGGGTCTCTACCACTCCCGTGACCATTTCGAAACTACTAGCTTATCCTTAGTTTTAATCTCTTTTTTCTTTTACTTTCAAAGGAGGTAAAAATAAGGAACCATACTTAGACATGATCATAGGCTTTGTCAACACATCAAAGGAATCCGATCCAGAGATACCAAGTCCCTAAGTGAGAAAATAAGTCAGGATTAGAGGTGAAGTTAGTGATGGATCCTCTGAATACCTGGTTAGATATGGTTGTCCTTGGTAAGTTGATCCGTTTGGGGTTTTCTAATAGTCATAGAGCTGCTGCAAGTCTGTCCAATGGTCACTTAGTTCATGTTCCTTCGAAAAATTTCCTCGAAAAATCATAGTTTCATATTTGACTCAATAAAACCATTTGAAAACCAAAGGACTGACACTACGAAAACAGAACACAATGTCAGTAACCACCTTCCCCACACTTGAATAACACTGTCCCCAGTGTTACCGAGTCTAGAGTAGGTGAAATTTGGTCAAAACTGGTAAGAATTTAGGAAAACAACGTTCTGACCTTCTGTCGCAAATGGTGTCAACCGACACACAGCCTGAATCGATCGATTCAAAGCTTAGGTCGACCCATGGTTTGGCGTGTACCAGATCAATTGCCACAAAATTCGTCTTGTGTCGACCGACACAAAGACTGAATCGGTCGACACGCTGCGCATATTTCAGTACCAATGCCACGAACTTGAACAGGATCCGAGTTAGTTGTGTTAGTCACACAATTTCTCCATCGTCAACACTGTCAGATCACTCAGAAGCAAGTCAAAGGCAACAAGATAGATATAACAGAGTTCCACAAAGTTCAACCCATAAGAAACATGACAAACTGACTCAAACAAAATCAAAGCTGACTCAAGAAAAATGAAAATAGAAAGGAAAAACAAACTCAGGGAAATACTAGGATCACGGAGGAACTAAGAATCGGAATCGTCATCGTCTGCCCCCGGTGGTATAGGTGATCTCTGACGTCTGCGACCGTGAGAAGGACAAGCGCAGGTGCAGCTGAAAGCTCTAGCAATCCCACCCCAAAGCAATCGAACTGTGTCTACCAAATACTTCTTGTGTGGATCCGCATCGTAGCCAGGAAGTGGTGGTGGAGCATCCAGTGGAAGAACCCAATGCGGATGGGGATGTGGACCCCCAGCAGGGTCTGGAACAGGCTCGTCCTCGGCAGGAGTAGGAGTAGCCTGGGAAGAAGCTCCTCTGCGGGAACGAGCAGGAGGTGCCCATCTCTCGACTCTCGGATCATGTCTGAAATGCAAGTCATCCTGTGTATCCATCGATAGTGGGGCATGTCGTAGGTCAACTGTGCGCTCTTCCATGCCATCTCTGTAGCACCAAACCAAATCTGGCTTCAGCCAGCCTTCTCTCAACAAATGTGACTCATCGATCTCAGGGAAAGACTGCTCGCATCTATACTCGTGTAGTGGTATCCTAAAATGCTGAAATATCGGTGTCAGAAGACTGCCCACTGACTCTGTCTTACTTGCTCCAGTACCTCCGAACGGTTTCGCTTGCAGCGAGACCAAATGCTCTGCAAACACTGCACCCAGGTTGGTCCTCTCATAGGGACCTTCCTCTCTATACTCATGAGAGCACAAATGTCCCACTGCTGGATGAAGTAGTACCAGCTCCTGCATCCTCATCTTGTTTGGCTCCATCTTTCACAAGAGAGTAGTAGCCACAACCCGTACGACATACCTCAGGACCAGATGTCGTAGGTCCTTCATCTTCGTATCCTTGGAGAAATAGGGTGTAGAACCGAAGTTACCCCATAACATCTCAAGATCAGGAAAGCCCTCTGGGAGTGTAGCTCGTGTGTAGCCTTTCTTGAACCCATAGATAGCACAGAGGTCTCGCAGTGGTAGTCTGTATCTTCTGCCATGTACCATGAAGCACAAATGACCTTCCTGCGTATTCTTGGCATTCCAGTCCCTGTATGTGACTTGCACTGTAGCCATAAACTGACGTACCAACTCCGGATACAAAGCATACCAGATATAAGGCATGGTACCCAAGCCCATAATCCTCAAACACAGCACAACCTGGTTTCGCATACCAGTCATCCTCATAAAATCAGGGCTTACCATCTTCGTAGGCTCAATCTCAACATCGCACCACCCATTGTATAACAGGGTGTCATACTCATCCCAGGTGTCCAATACCTCTCTGTGCAGACAAGCAGGACTGATCACAATCTGACTGGCTGGCTTATCCCACACCTTCTCTGTGAATATCTTCACTCTTTCATCTCTGGGCCATGGGTGTGTAGGAAACTCTGCAGGTAGCTGTGGAGAACCCGGTGGAGACTGAGGAATCTTAGGTGGAGGTGGCTCTGCTGGTGTTGACCCAAACGAACTCGCCCCGTCTGTGCGGTTCTTCTTCCTCTGACGCATCTGTGAGCAAAGACCAGAAAAACTGATGTCAGTTGAAAAATCAGAAACGCACTTATCAAATCCTCAACAACCGCATCATCAACATCAAACAGATCAGTGAAAGCAGTTTATACACGTTTTATATCTGTGATTTTCGCACAAAATCACAAGTTCCATCACAAAACCAAAATTTTCACAAACCTACAAAATCAATCATGAAAATCACTTAGGCATCATCATTCCACTACCAAGCAACCTAAATAAGTGCTATTTCATCACAGAATCAAGAGATGAGAGCCAAAATCAAAGTTTTACCCTTTGAGCCGAATCTGAAAAGTTGAGATTAAGAGTTCATACCTTGTTTTCGACACAAATGTAGTAGAGATATGGATAGAGGATGAAATTTTGCCCAAGATAGGCATTTGAATCGATGAATTTGGTGAAGAAATGAGGGAGATCGAGTGTTTGAGAGAGGTTTCGGCTATGGAGGTTTCGGGTTTTAACAAGAACAGATGCGAAAGAGAGAAGAAATACTTACCTCGATTTGCTTGGTGTCGATCGATCCAGTCAAATCATGTCGATCGACACGTGTTTTGAAATTTGAACCGGTCAGCGTGGTCGAACCGAGGTCAAACCTCGATCTCGCGAAAAGTGGATCGATCAACCCAAAATGCTGGATCGACCCTTTTGTTCTCCATGTCGATCGACTCATAACAAATATCAATCGACACAATGCATTCCTGTCGCTAGCTTCCCTGTAAAGACTCAAGAAAAGCAAAAAATGAAAAAATTAGACTAAAAACCCATAGGTACAGACTCACCAGTGGGTTGCCTCCCACTTAGCGCTTGTTTTAAGTCATTAGCTTGACTGTGGTAGATGGTCAGATGTCAGGTGGTTTCTCTAAAGGAAGAGCATGCCTTCGCAAAATTCTCTTCAACCATGGTGGCGTATATGCATCGTGTGCGTGAGACTGACCGAGGAACTTGGGAATGACAGCAAAGTCAGGTGGAACATTTTCGTTTCCTGACTCTATTCCCTGCAAGATCAGCATCAAAGTTAGCATACTTAAGGTTAGAGAATGCATACCTTGGCTTGATCAGAAGTGGCTTAGGTATGATGTTTGGAGCTTTCTGCTTAAGAGCAGGTACAGGCTTTGAAAATGTTAGAGCAGGCTCAGCTTGAACCGCCATCTTCTCCTCTTCAATCTCAGTCTCTGGTTCTATCTCAACAGCAAAGCTTTGTCCATCAATGGTGGATCTCTGCAGACTATCCATCTTGAACTGCAAAGGCTTATCTCCCAAGTGGAGATCAATCAGACCATGTCGCACATTAATTACAGCTCCTGCAGTGGCTAAAAAGGATCTACCGAGTAGGAGAGGATCATCAGGCTCAATCTCATACTTCAGCACCACAAAGTCCGTTGGAATCAAGTAATCTCCAACTCTGAGAGGGATGTTCTCAAGAACTCCTTCTGGATACCTCTTTGATCGATCAGCTAGGACTAGGGAGATCCTAGTGGGATGAAAGTTCAGCAGTCCTAATCTCACAGCCACGGAGTACAGCATGAGATTCACACTTGAGCCAATATCACACAACGACCTCTTAAATCTGTCTCTGTAGATAGAATAGTCCAACACAAAACTCCCTGGATCCTTTAGTTTCTCAGGAATCTTACCATGAATCATGGCATTGCATATTTCAGAGACCATCAAGACACCTTCTTCTTCAGTCATGTTACTAGAAAGAATATATGTAAGACATCTCGTCACCAGAGGAATGGTCTTATTAGCATCAATCAATGGAACTTCAGTTAGCTTATCTCTCATTATCTGCTTGTACTTTTCCAAATGAATCTCCTGCTTAGACCTCCTGGGGAAAGGAATCTTCGGTTTGTAGGCCTTGTCCTTAGCAGTATTCGGTTTCTCTGTGAAAATTGGCTGCTCACGCCCATAGTGTCGATCGACACTAAAGTGATGTCGATCGACATTCACACGATTCGAATCGACCTTGATGTCGGGGTGGGTCGATTTTGGTCTTTCACGAAAATTCAAAGATGGTGTCGACCGACACGGATGTGTGTCAATCGACACAGAACGTATAATTTGAAATTCACTCGAATTCTTCAGCTCTGACGTCTCTAAATCATCTTTCTGATCAGGTTCATCCTCCACTAAAACCGCTTTAACAAATTACGTCGGAGACATGGTCATCTTCCCCTTAATGTTTGTCTCAGCTAGCGTCATCCGATGTTCCAGATTAGCAACTCTGCTTGTCAAAGCCTCCAACTTTCCACTTAGATCTTGATACATAGAGTCTATCTTTCCATTCAGATCTCCTGTCATCTTTTTTTGTCCAAGAAGCAACTGCTCAAGCATGGACTCAATCTTTGTCTGCTCATTAGTTGGAGAAACTTGGTGAGGTGAATAACCACTGTCCTTTGACCTTGGTGTGTAACCAGAAGTCTGCCTCTGCTGATATCCATATTTTTGATTCTGATAACCAGCTCCAGCAATGAAATTGACATCCTCTAACTCATCAACTGGTCCATAAGTCTCTGTATCTGCAGCAAAATGGACATTCTTCTTCCAAGGTAGAAGACTATGAACAGAATTAATCTTATCCCGCATCTCAGCTATCTGTTAGCTATCAGCTTTTCCACCATTCTTTAGTCTCTGCATGTCAACATTCTTGACACTATTTCTAGTGACCAAGTTATCAATGAGTTCCTTGGCTTCTTCTGGGGACTTAGTGTAGAAGTTCCCATTGCTTGCAGCATCCAAAGCCCTCTGATACCACAGATCAACTCCTCTGAAAAAGATACATAACAGCTGCACCTCAGAGAAACCATGGTGTGGACAATCTCTTTGGTACCTCTTAAATCTCACCCAAGCAGTTTTAAAAGGCTCTGTTGATCCTTGCTCGAAGGTCAATAGCTCCTCTCTAAGATGATCGGATCTAGCATCATCATAAAAGTGTCGAAGAAATCCCCTCTTTACTGCATCCCAAGTGGTCAAAGATCTTGGTGGTAGCTGTTTCAACCAGTGAGCTGCTTCTCCATTGAGAGAAAATGGGAAGAGCTTGCAGAAAAGATAATCATATGAGACTCCTTCAGCCTTAATACTGCTAGCCAATTCCTCAAAGGTCTCTATGTGATCCATAGGATGCTTGCTAGAGAGACCATGAAAATGATGCTGCCCAACCAAAGCGTAGTACTCATGCTTCAGCTCAAATTCAGCTCTGGTAAATGGAGGTGGTCGAATCGCAGACCGATTAGCATAGAACTGATCTTGTCAGTTATAGTCAGCAAGTGTCTTCTTGTGACCAGCTCCTGTTGTGCATGTTCCGCGCCCACGGAAACATCTGGCATGATGGGGTTTCCTGCCCCATCGAGTTTCTGACCCTTTGCATTACATATATGACCCTCCTGGTCTCGTAAAATGCCGTTTTCACCGCGAATCAGAATCACAGGTTCCATAGAAAGGATCCTGCTAAGTTGTCCAAGCGCTTCGGTATCACTGGTCGCGTCCGGTATCGATCGATTCAAGAAGAGTGTCGATCGACACTATACGATTCCTGCAATACCAAACAAATAAGAACGTGAGTAAAACAAGAAAAATTAAAAATACTTAGTCTAAATTCTAATATTGTATCTATCGGCCAACTCAAATGAGTTTCCGGGAACGGCGCCAAAAACTTGATAGGTCAAGAAATATCCATATTCTACTGCAAGTGCACAGTTATGCTATTGTAGTATTCCGGGATATCATATCCACAAAGACTCACGTTTCACACGATAGATTATATGTTCTCAAGTTAAGCTAAACCAATTCAGCGAAAGCAATAAACGAAAGCAAGTAAACAAAGGTGTGTTTTCAATAGGAGAAAGGCGTCAAACATCATACAATGCTAGACACTTAACTAACCGGATTCAAATTAAGCTCGAGTTTAAGAACTAGAAACACAATGCTAAACAATCCAACTCTCGCTGAGATTATTTCTATATCTAGCAACCTAGCGATCCAAATCTCTTTGTGATCCTAGAGTTCTAAACAAGCATTAAGAACAGGTTCTTCGGTTCACAATTCTCCTAAACCAAATCTCTTTGTATCTAGTCAAATTGCTCACACTAAGTTTATTCATATTATAACTCACACTCTCGTGCTAAGTTAATTATCTCAGATCTAAATCCTAGATGATTAGTCCAGAATTCAGTATTAAGCACAACTTAGGCGATGAACGAAAAGTTTTAGAATCCAATCAATCAGTTATCTAAACATGCATCAAACCCTATAAGAATTCCTAAATCTAACTAGGTTACTACTCAGACATATTATCAGAATAACAGCACATCATTGAATAGAAAACCAAAAGACTGAATAGATAAGTAAAGGGGTTCTAAATCCTTCTCTCAAAGGTTACAAGTTGCAAAAACAGCCCCTTGGCACAAATCTCTCAATCTCCCAGTATGAACAAAAGTCAGAACAAGATATGTGATAATGAGTCTGAAAACCTAATTAAAACTCCTAAACTCGTTTTGGGGCTAGATTAGAATTAGGGGTAACTTCTGGCCATTCTGCAATTCTTCAAAACTTTTCTTCAACTCGCGTATAAGGCTCTGTCGCGCTCAGTGTCGACCGACACCAAGGTCAGTGTCGGTCGACATCCAGTCGTGGTCGAGACACCAACTTCAGCTCGTTGCACCAATCACCAAAAACGTCCTATTATCCCACTCTTTTCTCCAAACGCAAACCTACATGTAGAAGACTCAACAGACTCGGAATACCAGGTTAAAGACTCAATACACAACTATATCATGGTTGAAAACCTAGGAAAACCATGATATATCAATTAACCGATCCAACCGGAATCTCGGAGATGACCGGACCTAACCCGATTTTGGTACATAGACGCGGTTGACCCGACTTTCCCGAGTCGGATCACACAAAAATCGGACACGATATAACCATAAAACCGGGGATAAATCCCCATTTTGGTTTTTCGATCTCAAACCCTAACGGTTCTCAAATAACTCGGGATAACTGAGAAATCTAGAAACTCAATAATCGGAGTTTGTTGACTAATTGGTGTTGAAACAAGGCGTTCAAGGAAGGAGACGAAGGAGGATGAGTCAAACCCGCTGGTGGAATCGCCGAAGAAGAGGAAGGCTCCGGTCAAGAGATTGGAAAATCCAAAGGATCCCGGTGAAGCAGAGAGGCTTTCGAAGAAGATGAAGACGGTGGTTTCCCAGGCGCCAGAGACTGTGGTTTTGACGGTGGTGAGAGGTTCTTCTTCGGTTCCGGAGACAGTATCTCCGAGGGGGATCGAACCGTATTCGGTTCCGCTTGGTGGTGCCAATGATGAAAAAGAGAGCTCTGAAGAAGAAGAGAGCTCTGAAGAAGCGTCTTCGGTTCAGAGGGTCGAACCATCTTCGGTTCCAGTTGTTGGTGCCGATGATGACCCTGAAAAAGAGAGCTCTAAAGGAGAAGAAGATGAGAGCTCTGAAGGAGAAGAAGATGGAAGCTCTGAAGAAGAAGAACCTGAACAAGTAGCAGAAGGAGGTAGGCCAAAACTCCCATCCCAACTCCGGCTTCAGTTTCAATCATCTCCAAGGACAAGGAGATGACCATTGCTCCGACCCCAACTCCGGCTGCAGTCTCAAACCTCTCCAAGGACAAGGCGATCGCCAATGAAACGAGTGGAGAATCTTCTTGCGAATGGGAAACCGACACTGACTCGGAGGTAATGGACTTATTTTATGCAGTGGAAAACTAGTAGAAATAGGGATAATTGTGTAGGGAAAACTAGTAGAAATGTGGAAATCTAGTACAAATAAGGAAAACTCTATAGGGATAACTAGTAGAAATGGGGGAAACTAGTACAAATAGGGAAAACCGTCTAGGAAAACAAGTAGATATGGGGAAAACTAGTACCAATAGGGAAAAATGCCAATGGATAACTAGTATAAATGGGGAAAACTAGTATAACTAGGGAAAATCAGGACAACTAGGTAAAACTATAGTTGTAGAACTTGGGAAAACTGGGTAAAACTGTTTGGATTGTCAGACTTATTTCTTATATAACTGAGTGCATTTGAATGTTATTTGCAGGATGATGAGAGTAGCAAGCCATTAAAACCAGAGAGATTGGCCTTCCCGACTAGCACCTATCCGACGAGAGTGAAGATAGGGACAAGGTGTTTTCTCAAAGATGTGTTCAAAACGCTGGACAGCCTGAACCCGCCCCTGAATGATGATGAAAAGGAATGTTTTGTGTCGCATCCTCAGTTTAAACACTTGTTCCACATTGCCGAAGGACCATAACCACAAGGTTTAGGGAACGTGGATGCTCGTGTTGCGAACAGCCAATACCGGGAATAGAAAGGAACTTTGGTTCATTGTAAATGGAGTTACTCTGCGCTATGACATGAGGGAACACGCATTGATCTGTGGTTTAAACTGCCGAAACTATCCTCTTGGATATAAGGATAGGGGTAGTCTGAGTTTCATCAAGCGTTATTTTGGTAAGGGAACGGTAAGATAGGAAGACGTGAAAGACAAGCTTGTAGCAATGGGATCTCACGCTGACAGATTGAAGATGGCTGTGTTGTTCTTCCTGTCGAGTATAGTTTGCGGACAAAGGGAGACTGAAAAAGGTGCACCCCCACGTTTTGGAAGCATTTCAAAGAGCTGTGACCGACCTCGACTATTGTAGGACGTTTCCTTGGGGGAGATTTTCTTACGACTTCATGGTGGAGGAGATAAAGCACACGGTGGATCATTTTCAATCTAAAGGGGAGCTGAAGAATGACGTACAGTGGGCCATTCAAATTTTCTGTCTCCCTTTGGAGGTAAGTACATTGATATTGTTTATGTTGCTTTAATTGCAACTAAGTCTAACTACTACTACTGTTTTGTAGCAACTAGCGTTTGAAGCAATTCCTCAACTGGGAAAAAGATTCAGGGAAATGGTCCCAAGAGCAGACATGATGTGTCCGAGGATGTGCAAGTCGAAGTTCAAGAAAGGAGATATGTCCGGGTTTCCTATTGAAAAAATCAATGAAGAACTTGGTACAACTCAGGTTAGTTATCCATTGCATCCGAATGTTGATGTTTGTTGTATTAACATTTGTATTAACAATTGTTTTAATCCTTGTCAGGACATTGATAGCATCCTCTTAATCATTAAGCAAGAATAAAAAGACCTTCTAACTCAAATCTTTGAAGTAGACGACGATTGTGATGAGATGATATCGTGGTTGATGGGTGGACCAAGCGTCTTCTTCGTGGGAAAACGGTCTTCATTGAAGACTTGTTCGAACAAGATGTTGCTGCACGAGGAAAAAAAAGAAAAGGAACAATTTGTTGCTCCACCAGTTGGTGCTCCACCACCACAAGTTGAAGCTTCATCCCCAACCGAAATGGCCGAGATCTTGAAGGTTGTACATGGATTTGACGCAAGAATGACTGCGGTGGAAACATTTGTGGAGGAGGAGAAAGCTAGGAGAAAGTGATTGATATATAGGTGTTGGTTTTTTTGGCTTTTGTTGTAGTATTTAAAAATGTTGACCTTTTTTGTTGAATTTGGACATAATTCAACTTTGCATTTTAAAATGTTTGGTCTTTTGTTATGATTGATTTCTATGAGTTTGAACAATGAACCCATGTTAGATAGCATAGCATAGTATAGCAAACAAATAGAATTTTAGCAAACATAGTTCAATTTTAGCAAACATAGTTCAACAAGATGGCATAGCAAACATATAGCAAACAAAGCTAGACAAGTGCAACCAACTAATCGTTACACACCACCCACCAACTCCTTGAGCTTGGTAATCTCAGCTTGCATGTCCTCAATCATCTTGCGCTGGTCATCAATCTTGTTAATTAGATTGCCAATCTCCTCTTCGACGCCACAAACCCATGGTTGACGAAAGTGGAGTCCATCATCCTATATATACAAAGACAGTGTTACCTAGTTTTATCAGTTATACTAGCAGAAAAACAAAGACAGTGTTACCTAGTTTTACCAGTTATACTAGCAAAAACACAAGACTGTGTTACCTAGTTTTACCAGTAGCAGAAACACAAGACAGTGTTACATAGTTTTACAGTTATACTAGCAGAAACACAAGACAATGAAAATTAAAAAAAAAACCACAAAACTTTACCTTGAATTGGTGGCAGGTAAAGTACCTACTACCTGGTAAAGTAATGAAGTCCCTCTTATACTTTGGAGTCTTGCTGACCTCATGGACGATTCTTCCACCGAATGAACATTTTCTGGGGATTCCGTACTCGGCTGCGCTAATTCCCTCCAGAAGCTCTTGATGAGCCTTCAGTCGCTTCATCTCCTTGTTGTGCCTCTTCTCGTCTTCGTAGGGATCTAGCCCGAAACTTTCCATACTAGGTTGTGGTCGAAAGAGATCGAGAATTTTTGGTTAGGTGTCGGTTTTGAGTGAAATTGAGGAAAGAGATAGATAGGATAGAGACGGAGGAGAGAGGGAAGAGAGATAGTGAGAAAGAAGGAAAAAGGGAGAAAAGGAGAGGAAATTAAAAATCTCCAGAATATTTTAGATTTCCCTCCAAAAAAGGTCATGGTTGTACCGAGTATACTAGTTTTACGAATGTTCTTCATGGTTGTACTTTTGCTTTTTATGTTTATCTAATGTTACTACCTCTTAAGATATGGTTTACTAGTTTTACAGATTGGATAATTGCTTAAAGACGTAGTACTGATTGATTTATGTAGTTGTTTGCCGTGTCTAATTATTTAGGTAGCAAGTCTTCTTAAAGTGGTTATTACTTTGAAATTGTTATCGAAACTATAAGTACAATGTTGTATAAATGTTTCCACAACAACACAAAAATTTGTAAAATTCTCACTTTCCCTTTCTATTTCTATTCTCTTCCTATTACAACATTCTATTCCACGTTTGCATCCAAAAGTTACCCACATTTGTCGATATTCGAAGTATATATGGCAAAGGTCAAACTAGTTTTACGCATGGTTGAAGTAGTTACATTTTAGCTCAGTAGTACATTGCATCATGTTATAACATCTTCTGGTTCAAAAGTACATTGCATCAAGTTCAATAATTACGTGCACCAAATAGAAAACATTTAGTGATACCGAGTTATACCTAGTTTTTCTTACAGAACCAAAGCTTACACAAAAATCAATCGTAGTTATCTCCAAATAACATCCATGGTAGTGTTCCTGGGTGAGTTCTTGGCCGCCTTTAATTATGTGTCCTTCGCCGTTTCCCTCCTTCTCCAGCTGATGGAAATCTATGTACTCTCTTCCGACCCCTCGTTTTCTTGTAATCCGGAGGTAGGATTTGCATCTCTTTGATGTAATCCGGGACGTTCCATGCAGACCTATCAGGGACAGCATAGATGGACCTATAATAACATCTCCGTCAAATAATATTTCGAGTACAAATCAAGGAGTGTTATTCTGGTATCACTTGCACGAGCTCTATCACTTTTTTTGTATGATCTGTTTGCTGATAGGGCATAGAGACAAGTATACTGCTGAATATTGAAGAAACCACATGAGCAACTTTTCGATTCCAAGTTCACCAAATAAACCTTTCCATCAATATCATCGACTTCGTACTCGAGCTCGAAAGTGTTTACCTCCCTCACACCTAATGTCTTAGCAAGTTTCCAATTATCATGCACAAAGTTCTGAACCAAAGGCACGAGATTGTAATCAGCATATCCAGTCACGGCCTCTTTCCTATGCTTGTTAAACCAATCTGAAAATTTGCAAATGATAGTAAGTTGTATCGTTTACCCGGAGAAAAACATCTTGCCCACTTTCCTTGACGGTAGTTTCCTACACATACTTCGCCGCAGAAGGATATCTCCTCTTAAATGTCTCGTAACGACTGTAGAACTCAGCTTGTGTGTAACACCAACCAAGATCCTGGAACCTTTGAGCAACTGTTTGCATTCGCAGAATGTCCTTTCACGTTTTGGGCCAAATGCCATAAACAGTACCCATGATGAGCTTGTGGAAACACGTTTGCTATTGCATTGATGCGGCTTGCATTTCTATCACTCACAAATACAAATTCGGACGAGTCGCCTACCGCTTTTCAACATCTCGAAAAAACATGTCCAACTAGCTATATTCTCACCGTCGAGAACACCGAACGCTATGGGATAAATGTGATGGTTAGGATCCTGAGCCACGACGAAAACTAGTACACCACAATACCGTTCTTGAGGAAAGTTGCATCAACAATTATCACTTTCCTCATGCATGCAAACCCGTCAATGCTAACTCCCAAAGCTATGAATAGATACTTGAATTTTTTTCCTCATCCAGTTCCACATCGCATACCATTCCAGGATTGACCTCTTATAACACGTACAGATAACGATACAACATCTTGTACCTATCTTCCGGACTACCACGCAAATCACAAACTTCTTGAATTTTCCCTCTTAACGCCGTTGAGTATGATATGTCTACACCATATTTTCGCCTAACTAGATCCATGATGATTCTTGGCTTTGGAGTTTCGAGTTTCCCAGGATATTCCTCACTCAAATACGATGCAACTAGTTGTGATGAGCCTCTCATACAATCAGTGCTTGCAGTTTGATCGGCACGGTTGAATGTGTGCATCTTCGTGTACGTTCTAATAGAGAACATCTCCGAGTTCTCAATCCTTGCTGCTCGTAGACCCCATTTACATCTCTCAATAGAACATTTAACCACCCACCGCGTTCTATAAGAATGTTTTATAACATAATCAAAAGAGTTTCTAAATGCCAAACTCTCTACCAACTCTATGACCGCCTTCTTATCTCGGAATTCTTGATGCACACTCACCCCAAAATCGTCTTCCCATGGCGCCACAAACTGACTACCTTAAACAATGGGTGGTACCTCACGAGATTCATCATGCATACCTGACGTATCTGTAACGTTATCCTCCAATTTATCATCATCATCCTCTCTCATCTGCTTTTCTTGACTTGCTTGACCGTTTTCAACAAACAACGGCACAACATTAGATCATATTTCTCCGTTTTCAACAAACAATGTCAAGACATTATGTCCTACTTCTTCGATAGCAGCAGAGATTTTCCCCGCTCTCGACTGTTGCGAGGGCAGCTCCGGTCTAGTCACAACTTCCACACACAAAAGACTTCTACCGTTCTCAGCAGAGCTTTTCTCCGCTCTCGACTGTTGCGAGGGCAGCTCCGGTCTAGTCACGACTTCCACACACAAAGACTTCTACCGTTCTCTTTATCAACGGTCATTAGATAACCACAAAGATCTTCATCATCGGAAATACTCAAATGTTCTTCACAGCCAACCACCATAGGAACGTAACTCAATTCCAATCTAACCATATTTCATCTAATGCATGCCTATTGTAAAGCCTAGCTACTACCATCTCCAAAGTTATTTCCTCTTCAAACACTAGGCTACACATGCGCCCCTTACATTTATAATGGATGCACATTATGTCGCTCATTCTATCCCGCCAAAACAATAGCAAAAAAACTCAATATAGACTTGTAGTTGTACACAGCCTGTTCCCAGTTTTACACAAGTTGTCCTCAGTTATACTAGTTACACCAGTTATACTAGTTATACATAACGATTATCAGAAATACCAGTTGTACCAGTTATACTAGTTGTATTAGTTATGTCAGTTTTACTAGTTATACTAGTTGTACAAGTTATACCAGTTTTACTAGTTATGCCAGTTATACCAGTTTTACTGGTTGTACAACATACATCAGTTACATTAGTTGTGCCCAGTTCTACTACAACATGAACACAAATTTGAATCGATTTTTTTGTTCCAATATGCTAACAATAAACAACGATTCTACCTCTCAAATGAATTTCTACTCAAATCGTAGTCCCAATCGACCAAGAATCAAAGGCTAAACAACAATGTACCAACTAATCAATTGAATCTACCAAAACCCAATCCCAATCCCATTCAAATGGAGCTGAATGCAGATCGAGGGGGAGCCACATACCTCGGTGGGTTGACGGAGTCACGACGGTGGCAGCGAATGGTGGTCGGAGAAGCGACGGTGCCGACGACGAAGCAATTTCGGATTTTCTTGAAATGGGCTCCCAGCTGCCCAGCTGCTGTATCACGCCTGATTCCAATTTTTTTTTCAAATGTCTTAAACCAAAACAATGAACCATTTCTTATACCAATTAGACCCAAAACCAAATGCCCTAACTCAAACCAAATTCCCAACCAAATAGGGAAGGATAAAACCAAGGTCAAAATAGTCACTCCACATGAGAGAGGGGTATTGAGATTAGTAGGGGGTAGTCAAGATTTTTTTTAAAAGCCATAAGTCTATAAGAGATTTTCACCTGGTAAATTATACAGATTCAAGATCACATACCACAACGAATGATTACGAGACATGGAACATGGATTGAACCCATCTGTACATAATCCAAGATAAACGTTACATGGTTATTGGAAAAACAGAGGATGTTGATCTTGAAATGATTTCCACTCCGCCGCAGCAGACGGATGACACATTTCACTCTCCTTTGCTTGGTTCTCGGCATGCCATCTCATTGCCGCTGCGGTCTTCTCGCTCTGATACATTCTCTTCAATCTGTCAGCAATTTGTAGATTCCACATATGACTATATGGTACATTGGTTCTACAGTGTCTCAGGTTAGTATTCCATCTTGGTTCTTCACAAAACAAACACTTATCTTCCTTTTCTTCTTCTATCTAGAATATCATATCAATTGTATAATAGGAGAGGCCTAAATTGTGCATCAATTTATCTGTCTCATAATGTGAACCAGTTGTTTGGTTTTCTTCTGGTAAATAATTTGTCAACATTTCACATATTGAATCCACTAATTTTTCACTCATATTGTGATATGCCTTATTTTTTAAGACCCACACAGCCAAGGATAACTGTAAGTGACCTTCACGAAAACCATCATATAATGGATTTTTGGCTCCTTGTAATAAGTCATAATCTTTTTTTGAATGATTACGTACAGGTTCTTCAATATTACTCACGTTATCATGAAATAAATCATTCACCATAACTACATATATATCTTCTACTACATTGCCAACATCATGCGTGTTAGCATAACTCGTTCCTAAATCCGTACCGATTTATTCTCCATGCTTATACCTAACATAATAATCAGGGTTAAATCCTCTACTATACATATGACTCCAAATTCTTTTTTCCAAGGTTACCGGTTTTTCATTCTCGCAAACATTACAAGGGCGGAGAAACTTACCGCCATTGCTCTTCCCTAAAGGCTGGTTATTTGCAAATTACATGAATTGTTCCACCCCCATTTTGAAGGCTTCTGAGAAATTTCATGTGGCTTCATCGAACCTCCTATACACCCCATCCCGATGGTAGCTACAATTGCGACGCCTAAACGACTCTACAGATTGGTTTCACCGTATTCACAATTAGCAACTACTTTGCGACTAATATTTCTGGTCTCGACTAAAGTCGTTAGTTTGTCATAAATTGGCGACTACCATTTTCGATAATAAATTAGCGACTAATAGACGACCATATATATGTCGTCACAAACCATTTTCAATCTTGTCTCCAAATAGTTGCATAATGTTACGACATTAAATATACTCACAAGTTGCAGTCGGAAAAAAACATATTTTTCTTGTAGTGAAAATACTTATTAAACTAACATTTCCATGAGATAAACAAGTAATTCCTGATTTCGTTTCATTCAAGCATTTTTACAAAAACCTTTTCGGCATGAAATCACCTAAGTCCTAGACAAGCTTGATTAAGGGAAAAATACCAATAAACATACTAAAACCTGGATTAATAAGAATCTAGCCCTAAACATCCAAGATCTATCCTAATCTCACCATAATCTACCTCACCCATGAGCTTTAATGGTGACTACTCACTAACCATTATAAACCAACAAAATCTATAAAGATCATGTTAAGTACAAATATAAGAGAAAGAGATATGAAAACATTAAGAATACAAGACTTAGATTGACTAAAACTCCAATCTTTTTGTTTACAAAGTGTTTAGAACCCTAAAGGGAACGTTTTTAGAGAGAAAATGAGACAGATTTGGAAAAAATAGGTATTTTTCTTAAATAGAGGAAGAGGCTTGACCGGGTCAACCCGAGACAAATCGGGTCATAACCCAGCCGAGTTGGGTAAAATAGATATCTAGTAAGATTGTAACAGGGTGCAATGGTCTGCATGCATGGGTAGGCATGGAGAAGCACTGAGGTAGCGGTCTGGATCGGTCGGTACGAACCGGTTGGCATAGTCCCTGGTGAAGATGATGGTTGCGAACGAAGATGGCCGGTACTGTCAGTCGGTATGCATGTACGAATGAGTTTGGTCGATATGTCGTATCAGTAAGTTCCTTGTGAAGGACTTCGCCGAGGACGAGATGTGTATGGCAAGCTTCAATGATAAGAATTTTGGGGTAGGTACACTTTTTACACTTTTTAATGAAGGAAAACCTAAGGAAACCAATATGATACAATGCAAAAGTCATTAAAACATTCATGTAATGAATGAAAAAGACCTAAAATATGATGCCATAAATAATTTTATGGATTAACTTTTCTGCATAAGTATGAGATGTTAGTTTAATATCATAATGGATAGGTCTAGGTACCTCTTCCCTCTCATTCTTCCTCGGTGGATAGGATCTCTCATCCGGTTGAACGGCCTATGTTTTGATTGGGAAGTGGTAGGTAATCCTCTATG
This sequence comes from Orychophragmus violaceus, assembly GCA_030180135.1. Lineage (NCBI taxonomy): Eukaryota > Viridiplantae > Streptophyta > Magnoliopsida > Brassicales > Brassicaceae > Orychophragmus > Orychophragmus violaceus. The sequence continues at coordinate 17,881,574 of CM058236.1, forward strand.
TAAGGGCCCTGGCCCAGCCATTTAAAATTTTGATTTAAAAGAAGAAAGCCCAAAAGCCCATTAGCCACTCCAAAAACCCTAGGGTTCCTCTCTTTTCCTATAAAAGGAGGTAGCCACCAAAGGAGGAGAGACATTTGGAGATCTCCGGCGAAGCTCTGCTTCCTCGTCGAGTCACCAGCCGTCGCAGCCTTCTCCGGTGAGCCACACTCGTCCGATCTTCCCTTCTCTTCCTCAGATCTCTCTTCGATCTTCTCTCGGGCTAAGTGATCCTCTTTCTTTTCATATTCTTCTCTTTTCCTCTTTCTCTTCTCAAGATCTGATTCTATGTGGTGTTAGATCTGAGATCTGATCTCGTTTCTTAGATCTAACACTTTTCCAAACGCAGATCTGAGATCGAAGCAATTCTGGACCGTCAGAATGATTCGCGTTTTTCCGTTGAACCGTAAGGAACCACGGAACGCACAATATGTCGTTGGAAAGCCCTCGATCTCAGCTTTCCAGAAACGTAAGGATCGCCCAAATCTGTCTTACGGTTTGAAAGTTATGATCTGTTTTGTAAAACGGGTCTGTTCTTGACGAACCTTTTTTTGGTTTGACCCATTTCAGTTTCTAAAGATCCGGTTTAGTCTGGGTCGGGTCGGGTTGACCGGGTCGGGTCGGGTTGGGTTAACCGGTCGAGTCGGGTTGACCGGATCGGGTCGGGTCGGGTTAACCGGGTCGGGTCGGGTTAACAGATCTGGTTTGGTTAACCGATTTGGTTCGGTTTAATCCGGTTTGGCTGGTTAACTTCAATTGACCATAACTTGGCCATCCTTAACCCTATTCAGACGAAACGAAAGCCTAAACCACTTATTTTTCTATCCTCTTTCCAGATCTGATATCCTTTCGGGCGGATGAGCTTCTTAAATGACCGTTTTGCCCTTTTGGCCAAGGTGAGGATCGGTTTGACCCTTGCTTATTCCATTTCAATTTCGGATACGAGTCCTTCGTTAATGTTGTCTTTCCTAGGTAGCATAGGTTTGGTAATGCGCGCTATGTGATTGATTGAAAGCACTTAGAAACTAGGTTATCACTTAAACCGAAAACGTTGCTTGTGTGTGATGGCTTGTGTGGATTAGGTTGCGGTAGAAATTGATTGACAGGGCAAGGTACGAGGTTCGTTCCGTGATTGTCCTTGATCGTCGGAGGAGGGTCCTGACGAGCCCTCCCGTGGTGGTGTGATGTGGTTCGAAGGTTCGCGAGCCGTTTGTTTGCTGTGGAAAGGGCGTAATGGCCGGTCCGTGGGTGGGATTAGGGGAAGGCAGCCCTAGTCCACATCCATAGACAGGTAGTTATTTCGTAGGTTGATTGTAATGTGCCTTTGGGCATTGGGTGCAAGGTGATATTAGCTTAGAACTTGTTTCGTAGTTGTGTGGCGTAAGCCAGGATCGCGGATTCCTTAGTCCGCCCTCACTGGGTAATTGTGTTTGAAACAATTACTCAGGCCTCCTTTCCCTTTTCCCTTCTTTTCCCCTCCAGGTCCGGATGCAGGGTTGACTGATCGAGTGACGTGATTGGTGGATTTGAATACGAAGGAAGCGTCGGGTTCCTGGGACCAGTTGAGATGGCGTCCCGGTTGGATCATTTTCGGTTCAACGGGCGTCCTAATGCCGCGTCTCCGGTTTACCGGGAGGCGGGTGTTACAATTTGGTATCAGAACCTAGGTCAAGATCTCCCAGTCCTGCCCTGGGAGATCAGCTTTCGTTGTTTTCCTAAAAACCGTGTTTTCAAATCTTTTTCAAAAGCGTTTGCGAAAGTTTATAAAATGGTTACTTTGCGAAAGGCTTTTTCAAGCACCAACTATATCATAGATTGTTCTCCACGCCGGTCCCAGTCTAGATAGAATTTCTTCTTGCAGATTGGAGTCAGCGTCTTCAAACCTTAGTGGTTCTACTGCCCTTAAGATGTGCGCCGAGATGTATGTCGTGATGTGTGCCGTTGAGGTGTATGTTGGGGTGTATGTGGTGGTGTGCGCTTAAAGGGTAGTTGGTACTAATGAGGTGTGTATTGGGGGTCATCGTCAGTTCAGAACTTTGTTCAACTTAGCGTGCGAGGGCGATCAAGATGTGAAGGCGTTCACCGGAGAGACTAATACGGGCGTGTAGCAGAGAGTTGCAAAAGTTGCAGGAAGTGCTAGAAGAGTTGCGAGAGACGTTGGAGTAGCTGCAAGGAGTACAGCAAGGAGTGATACAGGAGTTGCAAGAGGTCAATGGAAGGACCGGATTGCAAGGAGTGCTACAGGAGGTGCAAGAGGTCGATGGAAAGACCGGATTGCAAGGAGGCCATTTGGAAGTGGCGGTGTTTCGACTGGACTCAGCGTCAGGAGTTGCCTGAGTTGCTTGGATCACAGGGAGCAGCAGGAAACTGTCCAACCCTGTTCTAAGTATGGAATCTTGGAATCGGTTTGTGACATCAACTTCAATGAGTTATGGATGGCTCGTTTAAGAATGATCAAGCAGGAAGCTGGAGAAGATCTTCGTGGTACGACAGGCTCGAGATTTGACGGTGGGACCGGAAAGGAAACGGTCTGCCCTGGAGTTCATATGGATTACTGGAGCAGCTAATGGAGTTCCTCAAGATGAAAAGAAGATCGCAGAAGCGTTTTGGGAAGTGGCGTTGTGGCATTTGGAATTGCCTTGCAACCTAGACTTCTGCAATCGCAAGCTCAAGTGGACAAAGCTGGTCATTGAAAATGGAAATCCAATGGGAGAGTGTTAGGAAAACACTGTGGAGGATTGGCAAGAAGCCGCAAAAAATAGCAAGGGAGCGCAAGTCTAAGGGGGAAGAAACCCAAAGAATGGAATTTGGAAAGCACTACACCTGGATCACAAGGTAGGAAACCTTGAGCTGGAATTCATATTGGAATCAGTTTGGATATCAGAGTGCGCAGCGGAAGCGTGGCATTGGAGCATATCAGGAGTCAAGTGGGTCGTACCCCACCAGCCAGATAACCATAATGGACATGGTTAGCTGCATCGGTCACAGAGGTTAGCAAGGATGTATGCTTGGGCGACAGTCAACGCCATAGTGCACGGTAATGGAAAACCGTCATAGAGAATCCATTTGGAAGTGGATGATGCACTGTGGCACGGTAATGGAAACCATTGAGGAGAATGGGATTGGAAGCGGGGCATCGAATTCAAGACTTAGAACCACTCGAGGGATGAGTGTTGTTTCTAACCGTTGGAGACCGACCCTAATGGACATGGGCGGTAGCATTTGGCGTATTGCATTGCATTATGGAAGCTGCTATTGGATTAACACCAAGGAGGAGGACACTCCAGAGTGTGGTTTGAAATAAGGGGGGGGGGGAGAAGCAGTCTCCAGGATTCAAGGACAAGTTCTTTTCAAGCAAGTAAGCAAACAAGTCAGTTTTGGTCAGCGAAATCTACGGAGTGTGTTTGGTAAGGAGTTGCAGTGGAGAACCCTCGCCACAGAATTCGGGACGAATTCTTTTAAGGGGGGGAGAATTGTAAGGGCCCTGGCCCAGCCATTTAAAATTTTGATTTAAAAGAAGAAAGCCCAAGCCCAAAAGCCCATTAGCCACTCCAAAAACCCTAGGGTTCCTCTCTTTTCCTATAAAATGAGGTAGCCACCAAAGGAGGAGAGACATTTGGAGATCTCCGGCGAAGCTCTGCTTCCTCGTCGAGTCACCAGCCGTCGCAGCCTTCTCCGGTGAGCCACACTCGTCCGATCTTCCCTTCTCTTCCTCAGATCTCTCTTCGATCTTCTCTCGGGCTAAGTGATCCTCTTTCTTTTCATATTCTTCTCTTTTCCTCTTTCTCTTCTCAAGATCTGATTCTATGTGGTGTTAGATCTGAGATCTGATCTCGTTTCTTAGATCTAACACTTTTCCAAACGCAGATCTGAGATCGAAGCAATTCTGGACCGTCAGATTGATTCGCGTTTTTCCGTTGAACCGTAAGGAACCACGGAACGCACAATATGTCGTTGGAAAGCCCTCGATCTCAGCTTTCCAGAAACGTAAGGATCGCCCAAATCTGTCTTACGGTTTGAAAGTTATGATCTGTTTTGTAAAACGGGTCTGTTCTTGACGAACCTGTTTTTGGTTTGACCCATTTCAGTTTCTAAAGATCCGGTTTAGTCTGGGTCGGGTCGGGTTGACCGGGTCGGGTCGGGTTGGGTTAACCGGTCGGGTCGGGTGGACCGGATCGGGTCGGGTCGGGTTAACCGGGTCGGGTCGGGTTAACCGATCTGGTTTGGTTAACCGATTTGGTTCGGTTTAATCCGGTTTGGCTGGTTAACTTCAATTGACCATAACTTGGCCATCCTTAACCCTATTCAGACGAAACGAAAGCCTAAACCACTTCTTTTTCTATCCTCTTTCCAGATCTGATATCCTTTCGGGCGGATGAGCTTCTTAAATGACCGTTTTGCCCTTTTGGCCAAGGTGAGGATCGGTTTGACCCTTGCTTATTCCATTTCAATTTCGGATACGAGTCCTTCGTTAATGTTGTCTTTCCTAGGTAGCATAGGTTTGGTAATGCGCGCTATGTGATTGATTGAAAGCACTTAGAAACTAGGTTATCACTTAAACCGAAAACGTTGCTTGTGTGTGATGGCTTGTGTGGATTAGGTTGCGGTAGAAATTGATTGACAGGGCAAGGTACGAGGTTCGTTCCGTGATTGTCCTTGATCGTCGGAGGAGGGTCCTTACGAGCCCTCCCGTGGTGGTGTGATGTGGTTCGAAGGTTCGCGAGCCGTTTGTTTGCTGTGGAAAGGGCGTAATGGCCGGTCCGTGGGTGGGATTAGGGGAAGGCAGCCCTAGTCCACATCCATAGACAGGTAGTTATTTCGTAGGTTGATTGTAATGTGCCTTTGGGCATTGGGTGCAAGGTGATATTAGCTTAGAACTTGTTTCGTAGTTGTGTGGCGTAAGCCAGGATCGCGGATTCCTTAGTCCGCCCTCACTGGGTAATTGTGTTTGAAACAATTACTCAGGCCTCCTTTCCCTTTTCCCTTCTTTTCCCCTCCAGGTCCGGATGCAGGGTTGACTGATCGAGTGGCGTGATTGGTGGATTTGAATACGAAGGAAGCGCCGGGTTCCTGGGACCAGTTGAGATGGCGTCCCGGTTAGATCATTTTCGGTTCAACGGGCGTCCTAATGCCGCGTCTCCGGTTTACCGGGAGGCGGGTGTTACACTCTAGCTTGGGAATGTCCTCATCCGTGTCCTCTTTCTGATTGTCACGCACAGGCTGTCCTCTCCTAGCTTGGAGTGATGGTGGCCTAGGCGGTTGTGCATGTGTTGGAGGTTGTGGTTCTAACCGGTTCATGCATACTCTAGGAGCTTGAATTACTCCGAGCACTTGAGCTAAGTCAGCTGGTGCATTATTGTCTCGCATAGTACCTGATCCTGTAAAAAAAATAATAGATAAGAAATCAAGTGCAAAGGAAAAAGAAAACAAGCAAGAAACACAAAAGGCAAACCGGAAACAAGGAAAGGGAAAAACGGATGCTTTTCCTATATCTAGTCCAGATGCAATTTTCCTATTCCTAATACTTACTTTTTACGTTTTAATGATGCAAGATATATGTAGATATGCTAAAACAGTAATCAACCTAACAGAATGAACCAAAACTCGAAAAATGAAAGTCGAAACTAGGTGCAACTAAATCCTAATCGTAGACGGGATTCAATCTATGACATAAATCTTTTATCTTTTGAAATTTTAATGTAACTAAAGCAGACAACCAATGCAGACTAGACTCTTAAAATAAAACCATGCAATATATAATGCAGAACAAGAAGAGCAGCACGAGAGAAGAATCACACAAGCGGTTATGATGCAAACCCTAAAGGCGGCCGATATGCAAACTAACACCTAGAACACTTTTTGATTTTGATGCAACTTAAGGCAAATAATAATGCAATTATCCTGAACATGGACTAGAAATGAATTAAGCCGAAACGAAACATGCAACTCAAAACAAGCAAGTACAACAAACGACTTGATAAAACCATATAGAGAGAATTACTGACTGAGAGTTAAACAAGCAACAACTACCCTTTTTCTTTTTTTTTTGATCAAACTACCCTTTTTCTTAATAACTAACAATAACAGAAGCAAGACAAAAAAAAACAGACTATTTTATGGTTTTTTATTTTTAAAAGCAACTAACAAAGAACTAAAGCAAATAAACAAAGAAAAAGGAAAAAGGAAAAGACGTAACCGATTTTCATAAGCCTTAAGTTCTGTTACAAGATGTTCTAAGATCCAAATGAATGAATCATACACACATCTGGCTATGGCAGAGATATAGGCTAAATGACACTCCTCTCTCTGTACGTGGATAGAAAGATGAACGGTGGGATTCAAAGAAACCGGACGACGAGATCTCTTTGGGTGAATCCATATGCTGGTGATAGCTAAGTAACAATATTTTCTCTCAATGAACTCAGAGTATCCGCCCAAGCTCATGGAAGAAACCGACGGCTAGGATTTTTTGGACAAGAGTATAATAACTTCTTTGTTTTACGTAATAAGACTTAAGACTTTACAAATGAATACAATGTGTAAATATAGTCTAAGTTCTCAAAAATAAGTAAAAGAAATAGGGAAAAAGGCCTTAACGAAAAATAGAAAATAAAGAAGATGGGTTGTGCGGTTTCTTTCTAATGGAGCGGGCTTTAGAGTTACCTCATTAAAAATCTTAGTGGGAAACCCCGTTGTGATAAAATCACACTAAGAAAAAAGAGTAGTACTTGGCCCAAAGAGATTTCACGGTTATGGCTCAACGGCATGGATGGTGATGATCACAGACGGGCCTTGACTTAGATCATGGATCATTTGGCTATTTCCCTTGGAAAAAGCGTAACTTCTGGTATGGATGTGCGGGCCTAGATGTGTTCTTGTCTAGAATGGTATCCTTGCTGATCCAGTCCTTTGTCTTAATCGGATGATTTGTCAGCTTCATGTCTTCTAGACTGCTATGGGTGATCAATGTCTCCATTGCCTTGTTGAATTCTTCTCTCATCTTCATGTGGCCTGATGGTGTACTTGGTGCATTCTTCGTTGCCGAGAATTTCTCGAGCGGCTCGGCATTATGCGTATGGGATGGCTTGGTCACGTGTAAGATTCCGCTCGGTCATAGTGATCTCCTCATCATCTTCGTCATCATAATCATAAGATAATAAATTACATTGGAATCGTATTCTCGTTCCGGATCTCTTACCTCGTCATCATGATTTATTGGGTTTATTCCTTGTAACATCTTAGATTGTAGTCATCATTACATGATAATCATTTTCTTGAATTAAAAGAGTCGGTTGTATATCTCCATATTCTCTTGAAATATTTTCCCTCGGGTTGACTTTAACAACATTTAGCTACAACTGCTTTGGTTTTTTCAGGTATAGATAAGGGATATAACAAACTTGATCTGCTTGAGAGATTGTAAAATATTTTTATATATATACAAATATATATACATATATAACGACAATAATATATATGTATACAGGTAAGAAACAATTGTACCTAGAGTAAATGGTTTGTATTTTTTGTACTTTCTCAATGAAAGAATTACTATAATTCCAGCATTACTCCTTTGAGTGTCTCTACCGACAACATGGTCTTACCACTTACACTTAAAATTGTGTTTCTAAAACTATTCATCTCATACTTGAGTTGTATGATACCAGTTAATATCCCGTGGAAATCAATTCATCATATGCATCAATATTCTATCCATTAACACATACACCATAGTTACATGTCTTTCATCCCTCCCTGTGATTCTTTCTATGAAACAAATATCCCCTTGTAAAAGTAGATGGGCACATGTTTAGTCATATTCACGGGTCTATGCACTATCTCTTGAACCCAAGGATGGAAAGGATGTGTGGCGTTCCAACAAATAACATGTATACATATATAGACAATATCAAATATGTAAAAGTGTATATTCATGCATGTATACAAAATATATATATATATACTGGTGACTGAATTTTACACATACGTAAATTTTCACACAAATAGGATATTTGTCAAATCTCTTCGTGATGACTGCTTTTCCGGAAAGTTCTGGATATTTTGTAGAAGTATAATCTTCGAAGATACTATATAATACCAAAACATATATGAGAAACCATATATAGTGGATTATACTAAAACGTAAGTTAAGACATGCAAAGTTATACCTCTCAAGTGGCTGAAAATAATCACAATTTCGCAAAACATATGCATGTATGCATCTATAGCCTTCATGTATTCTTCCACGTGGAGGACCTACTTGAGTAAATATATCAAGTACTCTAGGGACATTATATTTGGGGACTTCACCATCATTGAATCTTGTTAACCTGAACAGATTAATTAGTAAAAAGAAATTTAGAATAGCTAGCATGTGTTTCACAAATGGCAAAGTGAACATGTGACTAATTACAACATTTACTTTGATTTCGTTTTTATATGCACAACAAAGTAGTGCTCTAAGAAATAATTGATCCGGACACATATATTTGGTTTTTTGCTCTCCCTTTCTACTTTTTGAAACACCTTTCAAAAGGGTACATCCACCTATATTGCATAGAGCCTCCTAATTCAGCTTCGTAAGAGAGATGTATAGAGATATATTGCACAATTTGCATATGATTAATTATGTTTTGTTTTAGAATTTAGAATTGACATTTGTGTAATGTTTTTGAACATAAGTCATGGAAAAGTCCCCCAACCCTTATAATATATATTTTGAAATTCCAAATGGTAAATATAAAATACTATAACCATATTTACGTATCCAATATTCATAGAACTCTATGTAATTAGCACATGATAACGAAAGGTGGACGTCCCAGTTTAGGAGTTCGACAAAGATAAATGGAAGCAACTGCTCTATAAAAGCATGACAGTCATGACTCTTCATCCCATAAAAGTTACCGTTATCCATATCAGTGCAACTAGCTAAGTTATCTGCATAACCATCTGGGACTGCATGTTTTACACATTTCAATAAAGTTCTTCGGGGCTCGTCTTTAATATGTACATGGAAAAGGAGCTTTACACTCATTATCAATATGTAAGTGTGCCTGAAAACATAATTTTTCTATATATAATCTTAACATGATGGATTCATTTGATTTACCCTTCACACTCATAAGAGTATTTATGATGTTGTAGAATAAAACCTTTTCAATATGCATCAAATCAAGATTATGTCGGAGATCGGGGTCCCTCCATTATGGAAGTTCCCAAAATATGGTTTCCTTGTGCCAGTTATGTCAATTCCCAAAGCCATGCTTCTTCTTGATGTGACCATTTCCACCGCAGTCCTTTATTTTTGGTGGATTTACACCTTCCAACCATTTACAATAAACTTGCTCACCAGTCAAAGACTGAAGTGAATACTCTTTCGAGGCGTTTTTTCCCTTCATGAAGTCTTTTTTATTCTTTCTCAGTGGATGACCATGGGGAAGAAATTTTTAGTGACAATATAACCAACACATCTTCCTTCTGTTAAGCTGACCAAAATATTTTGTATCTTCCATGCAAATTGGACAAGACAATTTACCATGGGTCATCCATCCTGGTAACATGCCATACGCCCGAAATCACTTATCATCCACAGCAGCACTGCTTTAGATTAAAACTTTGATTTAATGACACATTGTATGCATCTACTCCAGAAGACAACACTTCTTTTAACTCCTGCATAAGATATTGAGGAAGATACTGAGACTAGCTTGCAGATGATTTGGCACAAAATTCAGAACTGTAAGAAACATATATTGTGTATTCATGCACATACTGGGGGGTAAATTATATGGAATTAAGATCATATGCCACAACGAATGAGTATGACACATACAAAATGGATTGAAGCCAACTGTACATAATCCAAGATACACATTATGGGGTTCTTGGGAAAACTGGGGATTTTCATCTTGAAATATTTTCACTTTGCCGCATCAGACGGAGGACACATTTCTACATCCTTTGCTTTGTACACGGCATGCCATCACATTGCCGCTATAGTCTTCTCTCTTTGATACATTCTCTTTAGTTTGTCAGCAATTGGTAGATACCACATACAACTATAAGGTACATTTGTTCTACATCGTCTCTCGTTAGGCTTACATCTTGGCGCATCACAAAACATACATGTATCTTCTTTTTGTCATCTTTCCATGAGTTTATAGAATTATTAATGCAAACTTCAATTTTATAATAGGAGAGGTCTAAATTGCGCATCAATTTTTTTTCTCGTAATACGGACTGGTTGCTTGGTTACCTTATGGTAAATACTCTGTAAACATTTCGCTTATAGAATCCACTAAATTTCACTCATATTATGATCTGCCTTATTTTACAAGACCCATAAGTTAAGGATATATGTGAGTGACCTTAAGGATAACCATCATATAATGGATTGTTTCTTCCTTCTAACATGTCATAAATAGTTGAATGATTACATATTGGTTCTTCTACATTCTTATAACTTCCATCCTGATGATAGCTTTCAAAACTCACGTTATCTCGAAATATATCATTCACCATATCCATATATAATTATATTCTACTACATTATCCACATCTTTACTTTGACTTATATGCCTTGTTCCCTAGTCCATATCGATTTCTTCTCCATGCTTATGTCAAACATAGTAATCAGGCATAAATCCTTCAATATACAAATGACTCAAAAAATTTCATCTGGGGATAAATTTTCCGTTCTTGAAAACACTATAAGGGCAGTAACGCTTACCACCATTACTTTGTGCTAATGGCTGGTTATTTGCAAATCTCATGAATTTTTCTACCCCTTTTTTGAACTATCATGAGAAAATTTCATGTCGATTCATCGAACATCTTATACATCCACTCATGATAGTTGCTATAATTGTAATTTCCTACTATTAAACTAAATTTTCATATTCTTTGTGTTTCTACGAATGAAGTGAAGAAAAGGCTGAATTTCGATAATACCGATATTTTAGTCCACTATGTAGAGATTAATAGGCGACCGAATGGCGACTTTAAGTTGCAATTGAATAAACTGGTACACCTAACCACAACACGAAAACACGTTTTTTGCACTGGTATGATACGACCGATACCCGACTAATTTGCGACCCGCCGAAAGAGTAGAAAATTAGTCGCAAATGTAGCGACTAATTTGTGACTTCTTTACGACCCGATGGAAAGTCCCACATTAGTTGCAAAACGAGTGAATACTTGGCCACTAATTTTTATAGTCTCGACTATAGTTGTTAAATAGTCATAATTATGTGACTAAATTGGTGACTAGTTTTGTTTGTCATAAGTAAGAGACTCATCTACCGATCATATACTGGTGTTCGTAAAGCAGTTGCAAACTAGTCTTTAAATAGTCACAACCGGTTACGACTACAATTATAGTCGTAAAATGTTATTTTCTTGTAGTGCGAACTCAAAGCCAAACGGAATCGATTTTCATTTGTTGGAGCTCAGCATTGGTGTGATCGGCGTATCTTTGAAAATATTCTTGTTCATCATATATTGTAGGTCGATGGAGTTGTTTGACTGTCCATTTATCTGACCGTTACCCAAGTGGGGAGGTCTGAAATCAAACTAGGCTTCGGAAATAGTAATGGCGGAGAGCTCGGGAGGTTGCCTCGATGTAGAATAAATGTCACATGACCTAGGCCAGTGGGATCTCGATGAGTCACATCCCACTGGCATCAGAGGTGGAGAAGACAACCGTGTGGTCGGGCGACTTGTCGTTCCCATCATATTAGAGCTCGGGAGGTTTGTTGTTAATGAAGGTGATATCATAAAGGTAGGGAACAATGGATACCCTCCACTTTGTGCTGGTGTGACAACTGTCTTGAAGTGTCAGGGCTGACATAAACGTCACAGAACTTCAGCCAGGTTTATGGAGGTTGACTTCCCATTATAAAGAAGCCCTAAACTGCCAAGAATGATGGATCGAGAGATCTCACCTAGTATGCTTACAAGATCTCGTTCTTGTCGATCTAGTCGAGCTGTTAGAGCTCAGATTGACGATTTTTGGGTTTGTGTCTTGTCAACCAGCGTGGAGAGAATTCTGCAAATTTGGGTGAGATCATTAGGGTTGGGTCTTGTAAGCTTAGTCACTCATAGAGAGACAAGTCTGAGATCGTTTTTGGTCGAAGATTGATTATTTGGATCTTTTCCAGACCCGAGAGTTTATGCGATCAACAACAGGGATATTCGCATTGGGAAGATTCTCACTGGTTGTGGTGCTGAATCGTGAGACGTTTGGATCTACAATTGCGTTTGAAGGATTGGTTGTATTTCCAGAGGCTGTTGAATCAGCTTCAGTGGGAGTATTAACATGTGGAGTTAACTGCTTATAGTCTGTTGAGATTTGCCGTTTTGACCTGGATCTCAAGAGTTCTGTTTGTCAAGGATCATTTCATTTTTTGAGATATTTTATCGGACATCTATGTTAAAGACTACTATTATATTTCTCCATAGACAACACCAAAATGTGGATCCATAAATCCGCACCAAGAATTTATAATTTACGTTATGGAAAGAATCAATAGCCTAACTCCTCAAAAGTCACATGGTGCTTCAAAAAACTATATAAACGAACTGAGTTTTTTTAATTACTTTGTACTGAATTAAAAGGGATCTCGAATGAGGGTCTTTTAATTAGCTCGTATAGCTGTTTGGAGTACAAAAGTGTGTAAGAAAAGATCCTCGAACTTAATGCTCTTGTTCCTTTTACAGCTCCTCGTCGAACTCAACAATTCTGCATATATCGGGCAGCAAGTGCTCCACTTGACTCCGCAGATCTTGGGGCTGCACTCATTTGGTTACCCTATAGAACCTGCTATAATATAATAAGTACCTGATATAACATATTAGTAAACAACCCGTATGATCCGATAGGACCTGATATGACCTATATGATCCGATAAAATCTAATAGGACTTGTAGTTTTCAAATATTTATGGGTTTCAGGTATTTTACAGGCTTTTACATGTATGTCACTGTTAGACATGAACTATCCCAGACCCAAGTGGACCCGGCCTAACCCGACCTGAAAATTGTCGGGTCTTTAAATGGGTCCTTAATATCCATATGACTTAATACATGTAAGGACCCGACTAAAACCCGATATAAGCCTCGAATGCCCATACATTCTTGACATTTTAATATTAAAATAAATTAGTTATTGGAAGTATAATATACATATTGTATGCCAGTGTGATTCTAGGATTTTTAAAGTATATATATACAACTTTAATTAACATAGCTAAGCTCGAGTTTGATATTATTAAACAGTTATAACGAATCGCAAGCAAGGAACAAAACAAAACAGTTTTAACTATTGATCATGTATGTTCAATAAAGTGAAGTCTGGTGTGAAACAGTCTGAAGTCTGGTGAAACAGTCTGAAGTCTGGTGAAACAGAAGAAAACAACAGACTGTGAAGTCTGGAGTGCAAAATTGAAGTCTGTGAAGTCTGGAGTGCAGAGTGAAGTCTGGAGCTCGACCCAAAATGACAATATGTCCAATTTGTCCTCTAGCTTATTAGGTTTAGGTTATTCTTGTGTACCCATCCTATATAACTTGTGTAGCCACCAAATATCATAAGTTAAGTCATTTTTGTGACTATTCTCTCTTCTTCTCTTGAGCAAACAATTCTCCCATTTATAAATCTTCAAGCTTAAATCTTTCTTAAATCTAACATGGTATCAGAGCAATAGAGTTATTGTTCTTTGATTCTCTTACTGATTTACTCATTCTTAGTTCTAAATCTGTGTTTTTCTCTTCATTTCTGCTCTTCAAACTGTTTCTCTTTTCTGAAACCTTCAAGCTTCATCAATGGAAGACACTGTCCAAGTAAACTCAAGCCTCAAGCCTACTGTCATTCCTGTGGTTCTCAAGGGTTTAAACTACAGGACATGGCAGAGAACAACCAAGACCGCAATCTGTGGCAGAGGTCTTTGGGAGCACATTCTTGAGGACAAGACACCGCCTGATGAAGATCCAAAGGAGAAGAAAGATGAGGCAACAAAGAAGGAGGAAGCAAGGTGGTTTCAAGAAGACCAATCAGTTCTGGGTTTTCTTCAAAACTCACTAGATCCTTCCATCCTTGAAGCTTACTCACATTGTGAAACTGCTAAATCACTTTGGGACACTCTGAAGAAGGTGTATGGTGATGTCTCTAACCTCAGCCGTGTGTATGAAGTGAAGAAGACAATCAGTGACCTTCACCAAGAGGATTGTGAGTTCACCAAGTATCTTGGGAAGTTCTCATCTGCTTGGTTTGAGCTTGACATGTTAAGGCCAAGCACCATGGACCCAAAGGTTCTCAATGAAAGGAAGGAGCAAGACAATATCTTTGGACTCCTCCTCAATCTGAATCCGGTCTACAATGATGTTATCAAGTCCATTCTAAGGGAGACTACTCTTCCTGATTTTGAAGAAGTGTGCTCAAGGATCCAAAAGGAACAAGGGAACATTGGGCTGTTTGGAGAAAAGGGGGAGCTTGTTACCGCCAACAAGAGTGTGTTCAAGCATGAGGACAGAAGCGTGTTCAAGCAAGAGGACATGAAGCACATCTCCTGTGAGCATTGCAAGAAGAAGGGACACGCCAAGGAAAAATGCTGGATCCTCCATCCACAGCTCAAGCCATCCAAGTTCAAGGATTCAAAAGCCAACATCTCTCACGAAGTGGCTGGGCAGGCGACTTCATCTACTCAAGGAGGAGAGCTTGCCTTGTTCACTAACACTGAGTTTGTGAGGAGAAGTGATCTGGAGGATCTAATCAAGGATTATGCCTCTAAACTCTCTGGTATCACACTTTTGTCTCATAAATTGCTTGCACAATCTGATCATAAAATGGTAGTAGACTCAGGAGCTTTTCACCATATGATTAGTGATGCTAAGTTGTTAAAAGATATTAAACCGGCTCTAGGTAGAGTAACTATTGTTGATGGTCAAGGTATCCCCATTGTAGGAACAGGAAAGTTAAGACTCTTTAACAAGGATAGTGATGCTTTCTTTGTGCCTAAGTTTAAGTCTAATCTTCTGTCTATGAAAAGGATTACAAATGATCTGAATTGCAATGTTATATTTGGACCTAATGAAGTTTGCTTTCAGGATATTAAGAATGGCAAGGTACTTGGAAGAGGTGGAACACAAGATGAGCTTTACCTCCTTGAAAACACTTCTCCAAGCAATTCGAATTCCTTAGCTTTCAATTCCTGTTTTTCTGTTAATCAAAATGTTTTGTGGCATGCTAGACTTGGACATCCTCATGCTCGTGCTCTCAGTTTAATGTTGCCTAATGCTAACTTTGATCATTCAACTTGTGAAGCTTGTATTCTTGGCAAACATTGTAGAACTATTTTTCCTAAATCTTCTACTATCTATGAAAACTGCTTTGATCTAGTGCATTCTGATGTTTGGACTTCACCATGTCTGTCTAGAGATAGGAACAAGTATTTTGTGACATTCATAGATGAAAAATCAAAGTATACTTGGGTCACCTTGCTTCCATCTAAAGATAGAGTTTATGAAGCATTCATTCACTTTCAGAATTACATTATTAATCAGTTTAATGCCAAGATTAAAGTGTTTAGATCAGATAATGGAGGAGAATATACAATTCAAAGATTCAAAGCAAATCTGAATGAACTGTTGGAATTATGTCCAGTAATCTCTGTACTGTCTCTAGAAAGTAAGAGTATGTCGATGATCAGACATAAGTCATATAATACTGGGGGTCATGATGGCTTGCTAGAGTCCGCTCATGATCTATAAGTCTTGGACTTATTGCCTTTATTATATGATCCCATATGGGTCACACGCCTAAGCTAACAGGAAACCATGAAGGAACGGTTCAGCAGAAGTACGGTAAAAGTGCTAGGCATTTACTGTGTTTAGAGAGATAGAAGGGCCTGATTAAATCCAAGGGATTTAATCAAACTGGGAATTGGGCCCAAAAGCCCAAAAGGAACTAGGCATAAGTTTTTATGATTAAAACTTAACCTAGCCACCTTTTTCCCCCAAGCCTCTCTGCGCCTCTCTCTCTCTCTTCTGCGCCTCCCTCCTCTCGGTCTAGCAGCCAAAAATTTCCTGCAGTGTGCGTGTGTGAGCCTTTGGAGGAGCTATCCCTTGGTGGTTCTGCTGATCTCTGACAATACCTCTTCTTCCGCTGCATAAACAGGTATTAGGTGAGATCCTTTATGATTCTGCAAGAGAACCTAGATCCAAGCATGTTTAGTAGGATCAATCAATGAGAAATTGAATCAGGATCAACTAAACAATCCTTCAGTGGTATCAGAGCCAGGTTCTGTTAGGATTTCTTGTTTAGAATCATGTTTAGGTTGTTTAGAAGTGTTTGAATCAATCTATTGATAAGAAAAACACTTAAGAAACAAAGAATTAAAACCTAAACTAATTGAAATCGCATGATCCAATCTATATTGAATTGGTATGCGTCGGAGTGTTGATCACCAAAGGATAACACGTCCGGATCGAGTCGCGTCGCGTCATCCGATCATGGATCGGTATGCGTCGGACCGATCGGCAAGATGGATCGCGAGAGATGGACCGATTGCGTCCTGCCTCTCCCGCGTCCCGAGCCATCTCGCGTCCCGCGTGATCGAGAGCCGAGTGGATCATCCCGATAAATCGACCCGAACGTCGTCCCGCTCCCGTCCCGAACATCGTCCGTGCGTCGCGTGATCGAATGATGGGCGATCCCGGATCGTGTCTCGTCTCGATCGCGAAGCTAGGTCACGACCGTGATCGGTTCGTGACCAATCGTTTCGGTTCGGTTTAAAACTTATTAAAACTTAATCGTCACGGTTTAATAAACAGACTTAATAAAATTTATTAAGTTCTGGTTAAACCGGGATAAGAAATCCAAAGTCGTAAAATTGGATTTAGTGCCTAAACCAGTGGTTTTCTAATTTGATTTGGTTGGACCAAATAAATTGAGAAAATCCGGTTTAGTAAATAACCGGTTGACAATTGTGGTCATCGTAGTAATTAATTTTGGTTAGACCAATTTTAATGAACCAGACCGGTTATGTCATTTAATTGGGCAATTGGGTTATGTCTTGGACATGGACCAATTCTTGGGCCTCGGGCCAAGAAGTTAAAACAATTGGGCCAATTATTTGAGTCTTTTCTTCAGATTTAATTTTTTTAAATTAATCTGTTTTCAAAAATCTGAAATTAGAAAGTTTCTTAGAATAGAAGTTTCTAGATTTGCATGTTTTGGATTTTAGGAAATTTCCATATTTAGAAAGTTTCCAATTTTAGGAAGTTTCCATTTTTGGAAAGTTTCCAAAAATAGTAGGTTTCCAAAAAGGAAAGTTTCCCAAAATAGTAATCTTCTATTTTGGGATGAAATTTTAATAAACCTACAAACCTCAAATAATATCAAGCGTTGGATGTCTTGTCCAGATTATGTCAGCTGTTGAAGCCCATTCAATCGTACACACGGCCTTACAGTGTGAGGGTGTCTATCTTTTGCGTGGGTAAGACAGTTTGTGATTCATTGATGTCATTGGGAGTCCCAGACATTAGTGATTACATGACTGTATAGTCTGGTTTTCTTGACTAGGCCATCGGGAGTCCCGGGCCTTGAGACATCAGAGTGGATTGGGCCTCGGGCCCAAATTCACAACCAAGAAATATATCACAGATATATTTAGCCGAGATAGGGCTTACCGATATAAGCTAAGGTTGGGTGACGGCCAGTGGCCCACTTTGATCTTAGTTATATGTGGATCTTGGAATCATTATATTCTATTGAGGGTAACTGATGTTATTGAATATAATGCGAGATTAATCATATTAAATATAATACGAGATTAATCATATTGAACATATTAACTAAAATCCTTTTATCTTATTTTTCAGTTATGACTAGCACAAACAATCAAAACACTTTCTCGATCCGGTCTGTCCTTGAGATGGACAAGTTGAACGGATCAAATTTCTTGACTTGGTCGCGGAACCTGAGGCTAGTCCTCAGGCAGGAGAGAAAGGACTATGTTCTTGAGAGAGCTCTCCCCGTAAGGATCGGGTCCAATGCCTCCCATGCAGTATATGATGCTTCGAATAAGCATTATAATGATGCGGTAGATGTGCGTGGTCTGATATTGGCTACCATGGACTCAGACTTGCGGAAGCAATATGAAGACATGGAGTCGCCAATAGAGATGATCAGCAGCCTGAAATTGAAATTTCAGGAGCAGGTAAGAGTGGAGAGATACCAGTTGGTTAAGTCTCTCACTAGCTGCAAGCTACCAAATGATCATCCAGTGAGTCCTCATGTCAGTAAAATGATGGGTTACATTGATAACCTGAGGAAACTGGATTATCCAGTTAGCCAAGAATTGGCAACTGAGATCATTCTGCAGTCACTGCCGTCAAGCTATGATAATTTCAGAAGGAACTATATCAAGAAAGGCTTAACGAAGACGCTGACTGAACTGCATGATATGCTCAAGACAGTTGAGCCAAACGTGAAGAGTACCCAGTATAATCTCATAATAGAGAAGGGTAGGTTTATTAAACCTAATGCTGACAAGGGTGAAGACAAAGTTGTCCAGATTTTGAATCATGGCAAGAGTGTGTCTTCTGAGCCCAAGTCAGATACCTCTTACGTTGGTAAGTGCTGCTACTGTAAAGAGACTGGGCATTGGAAGAGAGATTGCATTAAATTCATGGAAGATGATGAGGAGTTGAAGTTGATGTATGAGACTACTTCCTCAGGTATTCATGTTATTACTTCAAGTTCTACCTTATAAGTATTGGATACTGGTTGTGGCACTGATATTTGTGATAATATGCAGAGCCTAAGCAACCGTAGAATGTTGAAGGAAGGACAAGTGGATCTACATGTCTGGAAGGAGCTATGGAAGCTGCCTCAGCCGTAGGGTTTTCACTTGTAGATGCCTTTAAGACTTGGTTTTGTATTAAGTAATTGCTACAATGTACCTGCTTTAAGCAGAGTTGTCTTTCATTTTCTTGTAAGAATTTGAATGTTTTTCATTTCGATAAAAGACAAGTTTTGTTCTTTTGATCTTAATGAAATATTAATTGTAGCACCCTAT
Source organism: Orychophragmus violaceus (assembly GCA_030180135.1). Classification (NCBI taxonomy): domain Eukaryota; kingdom Viridiplantae; phylum Streptophyta; class Magnoliopsida; order Brassicales; family Brassicaceae; genus Orychophragmus; species Orychophragmus violaceus. Next base: position 17,900,689 of record CM058236.1, read on the forward strand.
TCAAGGAATGGGTTTTATATCTTAAACCATAGAGTGCCTAAAATGTAACATAAATACCGCAATTGGTTTAAATCTGATGAATTAAACCTGATTTTTCTTGGCATAAATGTTTTGGTCACATAGAGTAAGTCAGATTTAGAAACCCCATAGTCATGGACTTTTGGGCTCATTTGAATGGATATCTTATGAGACTTGAATTCTGCTTACTAGACCAAAAAGACATAGGGCCCATCTTAGCCGAGCTAGAGAAAGGCCCAAAGGCTTATTGGAGATTGAACATACTCATGTATGTGGTCCGATGAGCAGTAATGCCAGAGAAAATTTCCTGTACTTCATTGTCTCTACTGATTACTTCAGTGAGTAAGACTGTGTTCATTTGATGAGACACAAGTCGGAATTCTTTGACATGGTCGAAAGAGTTCCAGAATGAGGTATAGAATCTGAGTGACAAAAGTATTAAGACTCTGGATTAGATCACGAGTGAGAATACTTGAGTCATTAATGGTGTGATCATCTGAATGAGTGTGAAGTCGTTTCACAGCTCAATTCTCCTGAAAACCTTAAGGTATTTCTGTGAGAAAGAATCAAATCTTATTAGAAATGATTAAAGATGAGTTACACGAATCTTCCATGATATTCTTTAAGAATAACGCTCTAGAAATATCTAAGTTTACGCTGAAATAGTTCCACCAATATCAGTTGAAAGACACCACGTAAATGTGGATTGGAATCGATCCAAATTCGTCTTTACTGAGTATTTGTAGTTGTGCTACCTCACTGGTTGTCCTAGGGAAACCAAGGCTTGTTACTTTTACGTCCATTCTGTTTTCTAAGAAGGGAAGTTACTTTCCAAGAAGAACAGTGGGAGTAAAAGTATAACTCGAAGAAATTCGAGAAATACAGGAGGCTGCTCAACCTGTTGAGGGAGAGCAACGGATGGATTTACAGATTTCTGTAGAATCTACACCTGTAGAGCCTGAAGTTCGCAGACATGAATGAATCAGTCACTAATCCGAGAGTGATTTCTCGTCATTTGTTGAACCTGATGATCATTGAAAGTTCGCATGATCTGATGATCATTGAAAGCGACGAATCTGCGAAATTCAAAGAAGCGAAAGTGAGCCCGGACTCCGAAAAATTACACTTTGTGTAAGTTAGCTTCATCGATCCATTCATGGATGGAAGCAAACATATCGGAGTTGGAATCTTCGTTCTGTTGAAGTAGTCAAGGTTTTGACCTGAACAGGAACGAAATGGAACTGTGCGTTTACTAATAGATAAGTGGGAGCGATGTTGCATTTCTCATATTGTATGTCGATGACATACTGATTCTCGGAAATAACGTCCCAATGCTGCAGTCGGTAAAGGACTGGCTTGAGAGTTGGTTTTATGATTGACATGGGTAAAGCCACGTAGTTCTTGGATTTTGGATCTAAAGATAGAGATCCAAAAGAGCTGGTAGGACAAAGTCAGGGTTCTTGAATTGACAAAGTCATACACCTTTTCAGCATTCCAAAATCGTACGATAACTGCTGAGCTTAAATGCATGGATGAGATTCCATATGCGTCAGGCAATTGGATCTATCATGTATGCCATGAAACGTACTTGTTTGATGTTGTTTTAATGTTAAGCAAAACAAGTAAAGACCAGTCAAATCCAGCAAAGAATCACTGGATTGCCGTAAAGAATATCCTAAAGTATTTGAGGAATACTAAGGATAAATTCTTGATTTACGGAGAAAGTGAGGTGCTACGAGTCGATAGAGTCTGAAAGGCAAGTTTCCAACGGACAAAGATGATTTCCGGTCACAGTCCGGTTATATCTTGTGTCTATATGGCGGTGCGAGGCACTGTTGCTGACTCCATGACTTAAGCTGAACATTTCGCAGCTTGGGTAGCGGCGAAAGAGGTTGTTTGGAAAGAAGAGTTCTTCACTGAACTTGATGTGATTCCCAGCATAGATGAGACTAGCTGCACATCAGAGGTCCAAACACCTTGAGAGTAGTATAACCTATTCCATGAGATAAATGACAGAGGTGTTAAGTAGATCAGCAAGCTTCAACGAATGAGAACGATGCTAATCTATTAACGAAGCCACTCCTTAGGCCTAAGCACGAGTCGCGGACTGTAGCTGTAGGATAAGTGAAATTAAGATGTAGTCTTAATTTCAGTGGGAGTTTGTAAAAGGCTTTATTTAGTTATTGATATGTTCTTGTAAAACATTTTAAGATGTTTAATAAAAATTATTTTAAGATTATTTTAACTGTGATGAAATAATCGTTCCAAAATGATATGAACCATTTTATAGGTCATCGAAGTAAGTGACTTGATCTTGAGTCATCAAAGTCATTTAGCTTGATCATGAGACCCTATATTTGATAGATGGCTTATATCATCCTGTCCCTAGTCAAAGGTTGTTGAAATTGGAACACCAACAACCGCGTGAGACTAGATTGGTATGTGACTTATGACAAAGTCTCAGGATGTCATAGATGCACGGCATCAAAGTCAGTACATAGGTGTATGTTGGGGTACATACGACCGGACAAGACCCGCTTATAAGAACTCTTCAGGATATTTATATCTGTGTCATAAGAGATTCTTACTACGACTATAGAGTATAGTCCTTAGACCTGAGTTCGCATGCATGTGACTGCACATTAACTAATGCGCTTTGATCATTGTCTAACACTGTCGTTAAGCGATAGTTATAAGGACCTTGTTTGGGTGTATTATGAAATGAGTAGTTTACAGTGATGGAACAAGACGGGATTTGTCCCTCCAATATAAATGGAGTGAATATCTCTAGGCCAATCGGAGATTTGAATACTAGAAAATGCATGGCCATGCTCAAACGGACTGTCCCGAGTCGTTTGGATTGTCAGTATCAAACCAGAGTCCGATGAACATGATTAGGCTTTATAAGGATGACACTCATCTTGCCTTATGACTAATCGAGATATTGAGACAAAAGGATTATGAATACAGAGATTCCAGTACAAGTGGGAGATTGTTGGAATTATGTCCAGTAATCTCTGTACTGTCTCTAGAAAGTAAGAGTATGTCGATGATCAGACATAAGTCATATAATACTGGGGGTCATGATGGCTTGCTAGAGTCCGCTCATGATCTATAAGTCTTGGACTTATTGCCTTTATTATATGATCCCATATGGGTCACACGCCTAAGCTAACAGGAAACCATGAAGGAACGGTTCAGCAGAAGTACGGTAAAAGTGCTAGGCATTTACTGTGTTTAGAGAGATAGAAGGGCCTGATTAAATCCAAGGGATTTAATCAAACTGGGAATTGGGCCCAAAAGCCCAAAAGGAACTAGGCATAAGTTTTTATGATTAAAACTTAACCTAGCCACCTTTTTCCCCCAAGCCTCTCTGCGCCTCTCTCTCTCTCTCTTCTGCGCCTCCCTCCTCTCGGTCTAGCAGCCAAAAATTTCCTGCAGTGTGCGTGTGTGAGCCTTTGGAGGAGCTATCCCTTGGTGGTTCTGCTGATCTCTGACAATACCTCTTCTTCCGCTGCATAAACAGGTATTAGGTGAGATCCTTTATGATTCTGCAAGAGAACCTAGATCCAAGCATGTTTAGTAGGATCAATCAATGAGAAATTGAATCAGGATCAACTAAACAATCCTTCACAAACATGGAATCCTACATCAAACAAGTTGTCCACATACACCCCAACAAAATGGAGTGGCTGAGAGAAAGAATAGACATCTTATGGAGGTGGCTAGATCCATGATGTTCCATGCCAATGTGCCTAAAAGGTTTTGGGGAGATGCAGTCTTGGCAGCTTGCTACCTCATCAATAGGATTCCAACCAAAGTTCTACAAGACATCTCACCATTTGAGGTAATAAACAAAACTCAACCCTTTATTTAACACTTACGTGTGTTTGGGTGTGTGTGTTTTGTCCATATCTCAGGTGATCAAAGAAACAAGCTAGAGGCTAAGAGAATCAAGTGTATGTTCCTTGGATATTCAACTACTCAGAAGGGATATAAATGCTATGATCCAATCAACAACCGAACATATGTGTCAAGAGATGTTAAGTTCATTGAGGGGCAGGGGTACTATGAGAAAAGGGATTGGGAAGGACTGAAGGACCTTTCAAGATCACCGTCTGACCTTGCTATAAGTTTGAGGTTTCTCTTGAATCATTTGGGAAATGACCCTCATAAAGTACCAAGACAAGGGGAAACAGAAACAGGAAGTCATCAAGAAGAGTTGCAAGAAGAAGAACCAGTGACAGCTAATCAAGAATCCACTCAAACTCAAGAGGAAGTTCTACCTCAGAATCAAGATCAAGACAACTTGAATATGAATGATGAGGAGATTATTCATCATGAAGAAGAAGAGATGGGTGTAGAGGAAGCTGCTCAACCGGTCCAACAACTTCAAAAGAAGTACTAGAGAAAACACGGATCTATCAAGCTACATCAACAAGAAGTTCTACTTCAACAATCAGGTAAACCTTTGCTCATCCCAACCAGTCCGTGTGTTCTATTGACTTGTTGCCATCAAGTCATTGCGCTTTTTTTGGGAAGATAGAGATGAATCATGTTCCTAAAACCTATGAAGAGGCTAAAGACACCAAGGAGTGGATGGATGTTGTGATTGATGAGAAGGGAGCTATGGAAAAGAATCACACTTGGAATGTGGAGAAGCTGCCAAAGGGAAAGAAGACTGTCAGCTCAAAATGGGTCTTCACAATCAAGTATAAGAGCAATGGAGACATTGAAAGGTACAAGGCGAGGTTGGTTGCAAGAGGGTTCACGCAAACATATGGAGAAGACTACACTGATACCTTTGCACCAGTAGTTAAACTCCATACAGTAAGAGTTACACTGTCCTTGGCCACAAACCTTTCATGGAACCTATGGCAAATGGATGTTAAGAATGCCTTTCTACAAGGAGAGCTTGAAGAGGAAGTGTACATGACTCCACCACCGGGACTAGAGCATTTGTGTAAACCTGGTGAAGTATTGAGACTAAGGAGAGCAATCTATGGTTTGAAGCAATCACCAAGGGCATGGTACCATAAGCTAAGCTAATACACTCATGGACTATGGATTCAAAAAGTCTCAATCTGATCACACATTGTTTACTCTTCAAAGCTCTTTAGGAGGAGTGGTGGTTCTTATTTATGTGGATGATTTAATCATTACTGGAAGTGATAATGAGGGAATTCAGTCCACAAAGGCTTTTCTCAAAAGTTCGTTTGACATCAAAGACCTTGGAGAGTTGAAGTATTTCTTGGGGATTGAAGTATGCAGATTCAATGATGGGTTGTTTTTGTCCCAAAGGAAGTATGTTAAAGACTTGCTGACAGAAACACGAATGCATGATTGCAAGATAGCAAAGACCCCTCTTGAAGATGGCTACCAAGTCAATAGAAAGGGGGAGAAATCAGATGAGGAGAAGTTCAAGGATGTCTCCTTGTATAGAAGACTGGTTGGGAAGCTTATCTATTTAACTCTCACTAGACCAGACCTATGTTTTGCTGTGAATCAAGTCAGCCAGCATATGCAATCACCCACAGTTTATCATTGGAGTTTGATTGAGAGGATCCTTAGATATCTCAAAGGCTCAACAGGACAAGGAATTTGGATGGGTGAGAATGATAGCACTGAGATTGTCGGCTACTGTGATGCAGATTGGGCTGGTGATAAGAGTGACAGGAGATCCACAACCGGTTATTGCACCTTCATTGGAGGTAACTTAGTGACTTGGAAGACAAAGAAGCAGAAAGTGGTCTCATGTTCAAGTGCTGAAGCTGAGTATAGGGCTATGAGGAAGCTGACAACAGAGTTAACTTGGTTAAAGGCTCTACTCAAGGACTTTGGCATTGAGCAATCAAGTCCCATTACCTTTCATTGTGACAATCAGGCTGCAATACACATTGCTACCAACTCTATGTTTCATGAAAGGACTAAACACATTGAGATAGATTGTCACAAGGTAAGGGAGAAGATTGAAGATGGGACGGTTCTACCTTGCTACACAAAGAGCGAAGATCAGCTAGCGGACATCTTCACCAAGGCTGCAAGTCTCAAGGTTTGCGATCATATCTTCAACAAACTAGGACTTGTATACCTTTCAACCCATGAATAGAACTTCCCTGATCATGTGCAGCATACTCTTTTTCCCTTGATGTGGTTTTGTCCCAAGTGGTTTTCTACTTCAAGGTTTTTAATGAGGTGTTGCCATGATCATTCCAAGTTCAAACTTTAGGGTAATTCCAAAGTCTGAACTTGAGGGGAAGTATTGATCATGTATGTTCAATCAAGTGAAGTCTGGTGTGAAACAGTCTGAAGTCTGGTGAAACAGTCTGAAGTCTGGTGAAACAGAAGAAAACAACAGACTGTGAAGTCTGGAGTGCAAAATTGAAGTCTGTGAAGTCTGGAGTGCAGAGTGAAGTCTGGAGCTCGACCCAAAATGACAAAATGTCCAATTTGTCCTCTAGCTTATTAGGTTTAGGGTTATTCTTGTGTACCCATCCTATATAACTTGTGTAGCCACCAAATATCATAAGTTAAGTCATTTTTGTGACTATTCTCTCTTCTTCTCTTGAGCAAACAATTCTCCCATTTCTAAATCTTCAAGCTTAAATCTTTCTTAAATCTAACATTAACTTCTATTATATAGGTTTTCACATGTAAGTTAATAAAAAATAATTCTATTTTTTTTTTTAATTACGTAAATAGTAATTGTTAATATATAATCATATGTATCAATACCAGACCCGCCTTAGAGGACAGGCGGGCTAAGCCATTGCTTAGGGCCACCAATATATTATTTAATGTTTTTAGGGCTACATTTTTATTACGGGGAATAAGTTAATGAATATATTACCACAAATGTTAAATAAAAGCAAAGCCCATATTCTATTGTAATTGTAGTTGTTGGGTTTGGTTTTATATATATATATATATATATATGAGCCACAATTTTTCTGGGTTTTGAGCCACCAAATTAGTTGGTTCGGTCCTGATCAATACAAGGAGCGAATGATATGTTCGTAGGAACATTGGTTCTAACTGCACCACTGTTTATGGAAATCATAACAAGTTAGTAGAACCACTAGACCTGTCGCAAAGATTAAAAGGATGAGAATTCTTAAAGATAAAAGATCTTTAAAGAAAATATTGTTTGTTTATTAAATTGGTTATATTATTGTATAAAGTTTAAAATTTATTGATGCTTTTTTGTTGTTTCTTTAGAGTTGTTAACCAGTTCCATAAACACTGAACCATTTGTCTGCTATATCGCTACCGATTCTGATTCGAAGAAAGAGGACAAATCTCATGAAAGATACGATTAAAGTCGTAAAGGTGGCAAAAGGATTTCAAGATCCAAAAAGAGTTTGAAGGTTACAAAGAATTGATAAGAAACCAAGTTGATATCGTTATTAGAATGAGCTTGGTGACAAGTGTTAAACTTGAACTAATTGATAAAGGTTACATTTAGAATATATATATATATATAGATATATATATATATATATATATATATATGTGTGGATAGATTATATTTATATAATTTATTATTTAATTTTGTAAAAAAATTATTTCATCTTGATTAGGTTATTAGAATGATGATACAATTCTATATACATAATCATGTAAAGCCTTTATTTTGTAGGGGAAATTGCTTAAAATGCCCTCAAACTTGAATTTAAATAAAAGTGTACCCCCAAACTTGAATCAAATATAAAACTGGTTTTGCGGCCTTATGAAATTACCGCGCTGTCCTTACGACCAATCAAAAAAACGTCAAACGCAATTACCATTATAACCTTCGACTATTTCAGACTTCTATGGATGTCTGAGATGTCAGACTCCAATAGAAGTCTGACACAGAATTAATTACTAAATTTAAATTTTAAAATTATTAAAAAATATTTTGTCAAAACTTATACATAAATTATATATAAACAATTTAGTAGTATATAAATTAAAATTTTATAAAATTGAGTCATATTAAACTATGTTAGTTAAATATGCCTTAGAACCCTACTTTGTAATGGAACATTTACATATAACTTACATATAACCTTAGGGTTAGTTAGACTCATGGTTTAAGAAATTCACATTTGAAAAAATATATTTGCACATGTATGTTATAATGGTGATATAATTAACGAATTTGATGTGTCCTAGGTGTTATGTTTAAATATTTTTCGATGTTAAGTGATAAATACTAAATTTAGGGTTTATCAGACTTCTATAGAAGTCTGAATTTTGGAGTTTCGTAAATACATGGTGTTTTTAACCAAATATACCTTAAATGGTTAAAATTGACTAAATATTATTTAATTTTAATTTACATATGTCCAAAAGTCCCATATTTAATTTATGTATCCGAAATTTTCCTCAAAATATTTTTTTAATAATTTTATAAAATTATTTAATTTTTAAATTACATATGTACACGTACGAGAAGTCTGAGAGATAATTAAGTTGAAAATTTAAATTATAAAATTATTAAAAAATATTTTGAGGAAAATTTCGGATACATAAATTAAATATGGGACTTTTGGACATATGTAAATTAAAATTAAATAATATTTAGTCAATTTTAACCATTTAAGGTATATTTGGTTAAAAACACCATGTAGCTTGATCTATGCTTGACATATGGAGTTGGATATCATATTTTCATCTGTAGGGTTAGGCTGAGGGTTTGTGAATTTTCATCCATGTTGTTACATTTGCATATACTGGTTAGGTTGTGACTATATTAAACGAGTTTGATGTTTTTGCTAAGTTTTCTATATAATATGATGGTATTTAAGTAGTAATTAGTAGATTTAGGGTATATCAGACTTCCATGTTAATCTGATTAACGTACATGATTTCTCAGACTACCGAAGAAGTCTGACTAATCTCGACCAAAAACTAAACCCTACTTGGGAATTTACCCCATATATAAACGGAAGTTACCGACATTAGATCGTAAAAGTCATTATCAAACTTCTCTCTCTAAAACGGAAACACACTCCCTCTCTAGATACTCTCTAAATACCCTCTAATAACTCTCCGCCAACCCTCAGTCGCTACCGCCACCACTACCGCCGTCGTCATCTTCTTCATTCTTGTAATTATCTCTTCTTTTCGTCTCTCCTGACCAGTCCATACACCGCCGCCATCATATTCTAAGCTCTTCGTTCTCTAAATGTTTGAGATCTATACGAAAGAAGTCATTTTTTCTTTGATATTTATCTAGATCTAAACAAAAATTTGGTTTTTATATATTTCTCGTATTAGATCCGTACGGTTTTGAGTTCGAGTCATCCCCTTTTTCATATGTACTTTGTACTTCGTCTAGATCTGAATAAAACTAAAAATAGATAGATTTTTATATATTTCTCGTTTTAGATCCATGGGATCCATACGGTTTTGAGACCGAATCATCCCCGGTTTCACATGTCTTTTGTCTAGATCTTAACAAAAAAATTAGCAAAAAATTGTTTTTTTAATATATTTCTCGTTTTAGATCCATACGGTTTTGAGTCCCAATCATCCTCTTTTTCACATGTCTTTTGTCTAGATCTGATCATCCCCAACAAAAAATAGATAGGTTCTAGGGCCCCTAGGTTTTATGCTTGAGTTAGACTCTATTAGAAGTCTGAATTTGGAATTGTTTTTGTTCAGACTGTTTTAGAAGTCTGACTTACAATCGTTTTATTGTACACAGGATGGGGCGATTCAGTCAGGTTCCAACCTCGAGTAGTAGTAGTTCATTCTCAACTTCCACATTCCGACAAAGATCCGGTTCATGCAATGGATTCCCCAAAAAATGTTTCTGCGGTCTGGACCCTGTCATGCGAACATCCACTACAGCCGATAATCCGGGAAGAAGATTCTTTGGATGTCGTAACTGGGATGTAATTGCCTTTCTCTTCTGTTTTGTTTCGTTTTGACTTATTCGAGCTTATTTTCCGAATTTTAAGATGATATTGCATATTTAAAATGTGGCTGTATAGGATGGTGGCTACCATATAATGAAGTGGTGGGATGAGGCTATGATGGAGGAGTTTCACGAGTTAAAGCTGAGTGTGGACCAACATGGCGAACAAGTTGATTACATCTTCCTTTGTTATGCTGAAATTGACTGTGTAACCAACTTGCACGATGAGATCAAGAAAGCGCAGGCAGAGATAGCTCAACTAAAGGAGCTCTTGACTGAGAAACCATCTAGCCAGACGGTGCGTGGCGCCAAGTATGAGTATCTGATGGTTGCTGGTGCTGTTATCATCGTCCCGATTATCTTGAGGGCTTTTGGTTTCTTGTAATATAAGTCCTATGTATCCAAGTACAATTTTATGTATTATAAGACGAATTTTAGGGTTTTATCCAATTTCTGTTCATTCATCATCGTCCAATTTCATTCATCATCCAAATCTGCGAATTGTCAGACTTCAAAAGAAGTCTGACTAATAAATTATTTTCCTCAAACTTCGTATGGAGTCTGAATCTACAATAATTAGTTTTAAGACTTAAATGATTTTCCTCAGACTTCGTATGGAGTCTGAATCTACAATAATTAGTTTTAAGACTTAAATGATTTTCCTCAGACTTCGTATGGAGTCTGAATCTACAATAACTAATTTTCACCAGACTTCGCGTGCGTAACGACACGTGGCCTCTTGCATGCCCGAGAATTTAAATATTTTGTAAATTAAACGGGCGGGAGTTATGTAAAAAGGAGACGAAAAAAGCGCGGCAGTTACGTCTGCAGTAAAACCGTTCGCCAGTGGTAAAACCGTCTCGTTTTAACTGCCCCCTATGAGACATATATAAATATGATTTTTTAACCTTTTTTTTTACAGTTTCGCAGGAAAGATAAAAAAAAAAACTATTCTCTCTCAAATCCACTCAATCGACACCGTGCACTTTTTCTGGGTATCGTTTCCAGATCTGGTTTCTCTCTGCTCCGCCGCTTACATTCGACGGTAAGATTAATCTAAAACTTCTTCGGGGGAATTCTAAGTTAAACTATTAGTAATCAGACGGCTGTTGGTGTCTGATTGTAGATCTCAGACCACATATGGAGTCTGATTACATCCTCAGACTCCAGGTGGAGTCTGAAGTCTGAAGTCTGAGCTTTTTTGTCTCATACTTGCGCTGAGCTTTTTTGTCTTTTTTCCTAAATTCCAGATCTTGTTGGGCCCCGATCTTGTTTTACTGTAGCTCCTCCGTCGTCTTCCTTCGACAGTAAGATTCCTCGACTCTTCTCCTCTTCTATATATTTACATAACTATAGTTGGCAGACGGCATAAGATGTCTGACTGTGTAAGGCCCTCGTTGTTTCAGGTTTCCGTTATGGAAGATGTTGAATTCCCACAAAGGATGTTCACTGCCGGTTATGAACCATCTCCGGATAAAAGCATACACTACTTTAGTGGAAGGAGAGATCTGATAACTGATGTTAAACTAGCGCTGTTACCGGCTGAATGGCAGGAACTCCTCGATTCAGAACTTGGCATTTTTTTGAAATTCCATGAACTGAATTTCAAATGGTGTTCAAGGATGGTGCACTATATGCTCTGTCTGCAGTTAGACTGCAAGAAGAAGTATGAGTTATGGTCTCTTTTCGGCGTTAATCCAGTTAGGTTTTCCCTGAATGAGTTTCATGCTATAACCGGACTCAAATGCGACTATATTGAGAACCTCGAGTACCCTGAAATTCAGTATACCGATGAGATGAGAGAAATGTGGAAGCTTCTTAGGGTGGATTTCGATTTAGGCCCAAGTTATACGCAACTAATGGATGCTTGTACAAGATGTTCTGAATGGGAACCGGAACAAAGGATATGGCTGGGCTATCTAGCGATCTATGCAACCTTCATTGAGGCTCATCACTGGAAAACCTCCACAAGGGGTGACATGTCCAAGCTTCTGCTGTTTCCAGGATCGATACAATCCTATCCATGGGGACGATTCGCCTTCAAGGTTCTGATAGATTCTGTTAAAGAGGCAAACAGAAAACTCGTGGATGGAAAAAATTATCAGATCGGAGGTTTTGCTGAGGTCCTGAACATCTGGATATACTGAGCATGTCCCGCTATGGCGACAACTTATGGAGAGCCCTTTCCGGATGCCCCAGACCTACCATTGCTGGCGTACCAGGGATCACAGAGTCGAAAGAAAGCCGACGAAGCCTTACGCAAACAGGTATTTCTTGTACTTATGAACTCTGACTTTTATGTCAGACTTCATATGAAGTCTGACATAAAAGTCAGACTTCGTATGAAGTCTGACACACATAATGTCATACATAATGCTTATATTTGTTTTTCTATGTGACTTGTAATTTGCAGACCCGCGTCAACAGCTTCGTAATCAAGGAATACGATGACATGTTTCCCGTATGGGACAACCCTGATGAGGAGGACGACAAAGTTGAGAACATTGTGAAGGCAATGTTCGGACAGCTAGGGACTGTGCATTGGAGGTGGGGTTCAAAACACTGGAAGAGCGAAGGTGTGTTCAAGACCAGAGCTGGAGGTCCTGTTAAGCTTGAGATTAAGTCTGAGAAAGATGCTGATCAGACTGGTGAGAAAAAAGCGTAAGGTTGTGGGAGTCAAGAGGAAGTTGTTGCAGGTTGTTTCTGATGATGAAGATGAGGAAGAAGAGGCTGAGGTAGTTAGCAAGAAACTTAGAGTAGGGAAGGCTGGTCCTACAAATGGGGATGTTGTTCAAATGATTGAGGGTTTGCAAAAATCACTTGAAACTCGGATTGATGTATTGGTAGATGTTTTCAACGATGGTTTGCATCTGATGGGTATCAGAATTGATGATCTTGCCAAGATCGTCCAGAGTTTAAAGAAAGAGAGTGTTGGAGTTGAGCAGAAGGAGAAAGACCAGAAGAAAGATTCTTCTGAAGTGAAGGAAAAGGAGAAGAAGAAAGCTGGTACTGGAGGGAAAGGAAGAGTGAAGAACGCAGAAGCAAAAACTGCTGCTGCTGCCGCCGATGAGATGAAGAAGGCTGGAGTTGGTGAGGATGAAGAAGATCCAGCTGAAGATCTTCAGGTTCAAGAAGGGGTAAAAGCTGCTGCGGTTGATGAAGAGGGAGGAAGAAAGAAAAATGAAAGGCCTAAGAGGAACCTGAAGAAAGTTGTACTGAAGGTATCCGAACCTGAACATGCATGGAAAGCGAGGCCTAAAGTAGCAGCAGATAAATCCGCCAATCCCTCTAAGGAAATCATACCGATTGCGACTGATGATGGGGTTAGTCTCCAAAACCCTCAATCTCTGGATACAAATAAGGAAAAGAACGTTGGGCCTAAGAGAAGTAGCAGGCTTATGAAGAAATCACTTGAGGGGAAGTAGCCTTCTATTGCTTTATGAACATTGTAAAGGCTGAAGCATAATAGTATTTGTTTTTTTCCCCATTGGTTCTTGTATTTGCTTTGAACATGGATTCCTGGCATTAGACTTATGTTGCATTGGCTTGCTATGATTTTTCGATGGCATTTAGCACATGTCAGACGTCTATGGATGTCTGGCATGTTATGTATTCTAGTTACCAGACGTCTAGTGAAGTCTGGTTCTTGTGTGAATTTTAGTTCCAACATTATGTTTAACATGGGTTGTCAAATTGTCTATGCAGAGTATACCCGATGGCACAGATCCGAGTGTCATGGTCGTTGCACGGTCGGCTACGGGCATAAACTTCGATTCTACGCGGCAGTTTAAACAGGACACTAAGCAGGCGGCAGCTGAAGTTTACATGCAAGCAAAGGCAACCCAGGTTAAACAAAAGAAGAAGGTGAAGACTCCAGCTAAACATGTTGTCCAAGCACAGGTTCCACCGAGATATGACCCTTGTGCTGCTATCACCAGGATGCAAGTGAAGGCACTTAATGATTACAACAAAAGACAGCCGTATGTGTTGATACTCTGCTTAGATTGTAAGTATGTACACCTAACTCGATGTCTAACAAGTGTATTGTTCTTTTGTAGGGGTTATCCAACTAGGGAACTGAACACATCACTACAATGGTATTACGATCTTCGCACTCCAAAGGAATGGCTGCATGACACGGTCAGTATTACTCCAATGGTTATGAATTAAGAACTCCATTCCAATATGGATGTATATTCAGACTTCCAAAGAAGTCTGGTTGTTTATTCATACTTCCAAAGAAGTCTGGTTTTATACTCAGACTTCCAAAGAAGTCTGATAGTATATCCAGACTTCCATAGAAGTCTGATTGTATATCCAGACTTCCATAGCTGTCTGGTTGTGTTTTTTTTTTTTTTTAATATTAACACATGCTTGGCTTAATGCAGCAAATTGATGCGGGTATTGATCTGTTGAGGCTTCGCCAACACAGCCATCCGGAATGGTTCAGGAGCAAGAGGTTGTGTTTCATTGACACACTCCTTCAAGCCTTGTGGCGTCAACACTATCCAACTTTTATTAGTAGTGGTGCTGGAGGGAATGCACCAGCCGCAACTAGAATGCTTCCTGCTGGTTGTTTTGATTACTTCACTGGTGACCTACCACTATTCTGCAAATCACCGAAGGCTTGGGCGGTGGATATTGATTATATTTACACCGCACTGCACACTGGCGGAAATCATTGGGTAGCAATTATGATTTCTATCCCGGATAGGCACGTAACAGTATGGGACAGCATCGTTAATGATAGGACTGATGAGTTGGTCGGAGCGGCAGTGGCACCAATCTGCGAGATGTTTCCTTATGCGATGCACATCTTGAAAATACCTGATGCTGATGGATGGCCTTACCCAGTCGATCGTTACACCCACTCGATTGTTAGGAGCGACGATCTTCCTCAAAACAAACAAACAGGTGACTGTGGAGTGTTCTGCTTGAAGTTCATCGAGTTACATTCACTTGGAATGGAGTTTCCAAAGTATCTTTGTGATAAAAACATCAAGTCAATCAGGGACAGGCTAGCTTTTGACATATTGTTTGAACTCAAGCGAACAGGTGAAGATCAACGTTCCGAGTATGCTTTGCTTGACACCTACGGTGATAAATAGACCGCCTTTATCTTTTGCATTCCTAAACAATACATATCTATGGTGGTTGTAAAAAACACATCAATCTTTTGGCCTACTTTTGTGCTTGTTTTTTAGTTATGTAACAAACTTAAGCACTAATTCAAGTTATGTTTATTACTACGCTTGTTGAAACAGAACCCAAACAATTGAGACAAGTTTAAATATTAGAGTTCTGGAATACATCACTACGTCAGACTTCAGTGAACCCTAAAAAAATATCAGACTTCTGTAAACCCTAAAACTTATCAGACTTCACTGAACACGAACACAAATCAGACTTCAGAAATCCCTAAAACATATAAGATTTCAACCATTTCTAATCAGCCTGAGGTTGTGGACATTTAGGTTGTTTGTGGCCTGGTTGTTTGCAGTTCGAACAACAATATTGCTTGTGTAGTTTCCGCGGTTTAGTGCTCTTCTTCTTGGCGATTTCTAGCATAGATTGCCACCTCGACTTCTTTTGTCTTCCAGGCTTCCGCCTCTCTTCCGGCGGATAGACACGCACGGTGTCATGATTTCCCTTTCCGGTAACATTCTTTGGTAAGATGTTGCGCGAGTATGCAGCGTACAAGTAGTCCGTTCTGTAAGATGGACATACAAGGGTAGAAATGTGTAGCTCAAGTTCCGGTGCAGCGCATATGGCATGTGAGCAAGGTATCTTTTCGTAATCCCAAACACCACATTCACACTTCTGATGTTCCAAATCAACAACACAATCCCTATGTCCTCCCTTAACAACGAACTTATACGTATCTACTCGTTCTGCCGTCATCATATCTGCATAATATTCACGAATAGCCAGCAAATATTCAACTCCTCGGCTAAATGTTGTTGAGAGACTCATTGCATCTAGCCGCCTTTTACAAAACCACGTCCCTAGTTTCTCTTGTATAAACTCTAAAAGGAAAGATATGGGATATCCTTTTGCCTTCTTAACTGCGGAGTTTATAGACTCAGCAATGTTGCTCGTCTTTATGTTGTACCTGTATCCACCAATTTGAAAGAGGTTAACCCAAGTAAGAATTAGAAAGTATCATAAAAACATTATGCTTTCAGACTTCTCCAGTCGTCTGGAAAAATAATCAGACAGCAAGAGAGGTCTCATAATTGTATCAGACATCATTAGAAGTCTGATAACTATTGTCAGACCGCTAAGTACCTGTCTCCGTTGAAATGCACGCGTGACCATAGACTCACATCCGCCTCTTCCAACTAATCAGCAAGTTCAGGATTTGCCGCTCGTAAGGAAGCCATGTTTCGGTCGAAATCGTAAATTGTATAAGCGTAAGCCGCGTTTTTCACCAAGTACAGAAGATGTTTTCCCCTGAACTTGGTAACAATATTATTTTGTAGATGGTAATAGCATATCCCTCGTTGTGCCCAAGGGAAAACTGCTTCACACGCATTCTTGATCGACTCACATCTATCCGAGACTATGACCAAAGGATATTGGTCTGAAATGCATTCTTTCAGTTTGGTGAAAAACCATTTTCACGAGTCATCGTTCTCAGAGTCTACAATTCCAAAAGCCAACGGAAATATTTGAAAATTTCCGTCTTGTGCGGCCGCCACTAGCATAACACCGCCATACTTTCCATTAAGATGAGTACCATCCACCACAATGACTCTTCTAAGGTACGTAAACCCATGTATGGAAGCTCCAAATGCTATAAATAGATACTTAAATCTATTCTTCTCATCTAGCTCAAGCCCAGTTACTGTTCCCGGGTTGGTTTGCCTGATTCCATGCAAAAAAGAAGGCAGTCTCGCGTACCCATCTTCCGCTGTTCCTCTCACAATCCTTTGAGCATGTAACAATGCTCTGTATGCGGTTGTGTAGCTCATCCTAATCCCAAACTGCTTCTTCATTGATACTTTGACATGCTTTGGTGTTATCCCCTCAATCATACCAAAAGTTTCAGTAAACAACCAACCAATATAAACTGGAGTAAAACGTTTGCGCGTAGACATCCGGTCCGCCATCGAGCATGAATGTGTTTCTGAATAGATCATCACCCAGTACTTGTTTGGTTCGCTCTTCACACATGCTCGAAGCATCCACTTGCATCCTTCCACACGACATTTAGCCACAAAACGTGTCTTGTCAGACTTCTCTGTCCTAAATGCGAATTTCTTCATTATCGTCGTCAAACGTAGCTCTGATATTAGGTCTTTCTTGCTATCAAAACACTTATTGAGAATGATACCCTCAGATAAGTCCCTTTTGCGAACACTCTGATTATTCATACTCTCCAACTCATATTTCTTATAATTCCACATCTACATCTTCATGTTTAACTTTCCCATATAGGGTATAATCAGCATCGTCATGGTAAGCCTCAGCGTGTTCCATGAAAACATTCTCAGGCACATCCAAGTTACCAACACCATCATTACCACCACCACCACAAGCAGAATCCTCCGAGACTGAGTCCACATATTCCGCATTCCAGTCTTCTTCTTTGTCATCTTCGTCTACATCTTCAAATTCATATTTGTCATCATGATTCACAGCATCTTCATCATCCATACGGGATCGGCTCGAGACACATAGACGGATTAAATGCGTATTAGCTAACTCAACCATGCTCCTTACTTGCCTATCATTTGTGACATAAACCGGAGGGCTATCCGGATCCATTTGTTTCAAGAGTGCTTCCGGCAATGGATATGATAACTCCACCAGGTCGGTTTTCTTGTCCAGCATATAATCATCTTGTACCATCTCAACTAGTTCTTGATGTGTAGAACCATCACGCAGAGTGATAAACCGCCCTCCTTTGAGCTTATCAACAACAAAATGCCAAATCTGGTCTCTCACAACCCATTCATCAAAATTAACAGGTAACTGAACCATTATCTGTATAAACAAACACGTATAAACAACATTAGAGATCTTTTGGGAAAAGCCAAACTTCTTTGTGAAGTCTAATGGGGATGCTATTAGCTACATTGCCAATATTATTCAAAAATTTATTTTAAAATAATTACCATATATAAGAATGTAAAACTCACGCAGAAGGAACATATAACACTAACACACATTTAAAAAAATTAATGTCAACGAAATTAATCACAATTATACAATAAAAATGTATTTTAAAAGTTTGACATATTTCAGACGTCTATAGAAGTCTGCTTTCTATATAACCAGACGTCTATGGTAGTCTGAAAAAGAGGGTATTTTTGCAATTGATTTTGAAATGCCAGACAGCGGATGCAGTCTGAAACAATTCAGACAGCGCAGGCTGTCTGCTTTGGAAGTTTTTAAATTTTTTGTCAGACAGCTCAAGAAGTCTGGAAAAAAAAGGTAGTTTTGCAATTGATTTTGAAATGTCAGACTTCTCGCAGAAGTCTGAAAGTAATCAGACTTCTTCCGAAGTCTGAAGAAAAAGTAGAGGGTAGTTTTGCAATTGATTTTGAAATGTCAGACATCTTCGGAAGTCTGATATCTCATCAAACTTCTTATGCTGTCTGACAATTTTTTCAGACAGCGAATGAAGTCTGATGAAAAACATCGCATTCTCGAGCGTTGACCAAAATTCAATTGTTCAGATGTCTTTTGCCGTCTGGCAAAGTTTTGGAAATTCAGATGTCTATAGCCGTCTGAGATTATTTTTCTTATTTTCAGACAGATTTACATGTCTGACAATTTTTTCGCTTATTTTGGTCAACGTTTGAAAATTTGGGTCAAATGCAGTTTCTACCCCCCATTATTTCCAGACAACGGATTCCGTCTGACAAAAAGTCAAGAATCGGTCAATTTCTTGCCAGACTACATCAGAAGTCTGACAAAAAAAACAAATTTGAATCAATTGCAAAACTACCCTCTTCTTATTTGGACTTTTTAACGATGTATTTTTTTGTTTTCAAAGGAATTTAACAGACTTCTATGGAGGTCTGGCAATTGAAAGTCAATTGCAAAACTACCCTCTTGTTGACCATATTGAGGCTTACGAAAAGATGCAGACTACAAAACCGGATCTGAAAATCGACGATATGAAAATGTTCTTACCAATCTCCGATTTCCGTTTGTTTTTAGCCGCGTCGATTTCCCAGAACGTCTAAAATCACCGAAAGCCCCAAATCCGAGACGTGTTTTGCTGTTTTTATTAGATGATAAACGATTTCGCTACTTTTGAATCGAAAAATATCGAAAAATCCCACAAAATCAAAGGGGAAAAGAGAAATCGGTGAGGAGAACGTCCGAGCTCAGATTCTTGAGCTTTAATTGAGCTTTAATGGTGAAAAAACGAGCTGGATTACACATTAACTCGTCGGCAATGGTGGGTGTCGTGATTGTTGAGCATTCATGGCGATGGCATTTTCGTGAATATCCAAAAAAAATTTGGCCCCTTTTGTCTTTTGATTTCAAATATCAGACTTCAAATGAAGTCTGACGATGGCATTCCTGTGAATATCCAGATTAATAAGGGGATATATTAGCGATGGAGATGAAGGAGAAGGCCGAGGGTATAAACAGGGTTGGCTTCAATTTCGAGGGCATTTTTGCAAACGTCCCTATTTTGTATGGAGGGATGTTGGGTAAAACATTCTGACCAGTCAAGCATGTATTATCATTGTGTTGCGGACATGGCATGGTTGTTCTTCCACTGCTTAAATCCCTACCTAAGACGCTATTATCATTTTCTTACAATGGAGGCGATGAAAGACACATTTTCGTGAGTTTATTCGTGTATATAGTTTGATATTTTCTTAGATTTTGCTTGGAGGGAAATAAACAAATCGATAAAAGATGGCGATGAGTCTATCTGTTTCAGTTGTATGGTGAGAATTATCATTCTATAGGTGATTTTCTACAATCACCAGGCGAGACTCGTCCCTTTTTCCAGCTTTATTTATGAGATGTTTAATAGACTAAATAAATAAATGTGTTGTACTATGATTATTTTAAAAGTATTTCTAAAGTTATTTATGAATGTTGTTAAAATTCTTTGTTAGCTGACAGCAGGGTCGGCCCAACGTTAAATCACAAAAAGCACTTGCTTTAAGCCCCAAATGTGTTATATAAAATTTAGGGGCAGAAAATGTAGGCATTGGCAAGCGGTGTGGTGGTTTATACTTCAGAAAACAAACATCAGTTGCTTAACTATAGCTGCACTTTTCTTTTTTTTACCGAAAATTTGTTTTAGCGGGCTAAATTTTTTTTTTTTTTGCTTTACGCGTCCCAATACTTTGGGCCGGGCCTGGCTGACAGTATACATATATATATATTAAAACTATAGAAAGGCATGACCCAATGATGAGATTAGAGGTTTGATTGTTTGGAAAATTCAATCGGTATTAAAAATGGTCTACGGTTATCTCTATCACATGATAGGAAATCTAATGAATTGATTGTAAATGAAGTTATTGCTTTGATACCTGATGAATTGGAGTAGGTATAGAGACACATGATATAGTTACTGAATCTCAAGCGCGGAAACTATAGAGGATTAATGAATTATATTCTGCATATTTAGCATTGAAATATATGTTATGTCCTTAAAGAGAAGATGGTTTTAGGCTCTGTAATGACACTGGATTAATCGACAAGACTGGAAGGAAAATGTTGAACATTACTATGCAAGAATTCTTTGATATCACATACAATAAAGATTTGGAGAATCACCAATCGCCTTATGCTGACTATACCAGATATTTAGTAGAATCGTTCACTATGATCGAAACTAGGATACTTTGTTACATTTCATTGAATAAAACTTACTTTGTTCCGATAATTTTGATGAATTATAGAACATGGTAGACAAAGGTGACTCTGATATATCCAGTCAAGATAGGTGTATTTTTATATCTTATTCTTAAACAGAGGGTTCATGGTATATATTGCAATTTAGTATTTTTTCATTCATTCTCATCCAATAAAAAAAGTTTCTTTTTTGATTGGCAAAACCTTAGTTATTTTATTAGTTCTTTAATAATTCTGAACTACATTATCTAGATGTGGTACCCACATTTATGTGTTACCTAAAACGGCATGAGATTACTAGACATCTACAAATACACAATTTGAAACAAGAATATATATCAAATATATATTATTTACGAGTTAGAAAAAAAGAATATCATGTGTCATAAATTCCGGTATGTTATACTAAATTAACATTTTTTTTTAAAGTATCCTTGTTAATTATGTTTTAAACCTTTTCTCGTTTTTATTGTACAACTATATATTAGATCAAGTTTCAAAAAGAGGTCCTCTTAATTCACTCATAGTTCAATTATTGTGGTCGACTCAAAAGCTACCTGTAAGATTATTTGTGCGGAGATTCCTGATAAAGTATTGCAACCAGATTTCTACGAGATTGTTTGAGATATTATTATGCATGGATTTTGTGATGCTATTATCAGGAATAGTGTATGTATTAATGATTAGAAATGTTCCAAATATTTTCCAGAATAGTTAAGTGTAGTGACTAAAATTAATGATATTGGATACCTATATATAGAAGACGATGATAAACATGTTTGCTGCTAGAAAGAATTTAGCCATGACAATAGTTATGTTTTTCCGTATAAAAAAAGTATTGCTCTTCGTTACCAAACTCATATTAACGTGGAGTGGTGTTTACAGTCACACTCGGTCAAGTATATTCAAAAAGTTTTAGATTATGTTCACGCAACAATTGTAAATGAGGATGAGGAAAATGAAGTTAATAAACATTTCAGTTGTGCGTATGGTTTCACATGTCCTTGTTGTTTTATGGGATATTTTTGTTCATATGTATTTAATTTGTTAATTTTCTATTGTACATGTACATATCATCTTGTGAATCTACGTTGCAGGCTATATATTTTCCTACGCATTTAAGTACAATATTTGTAATAAAAATACCATCAAATTTGCCAGGTTAGCTATTTGTTATATACAACGAAGATGATCCTGATGAAGTGATAACTCATGTTTCTGTTACTTCTAAGTTAATTGCGTAGATGAAATGTAATGATTATTATGAAGATTTCAAGCCTTTAAGTTATGCACATATTTCTCCAGTTGTTTTTGGGATAGACCACGTAGGTCATGGAAACCATGAGCTAGACGGATCGCAGTTAGAAGATTAACTTATGTGTCCAGGTATGTAAGTGAATCATATTTTTAGACTTCTTCTTATCATAGTAAAAGGTCCAAAAAGTTTTGTGGATATAAATATGCTCAAGAATATTGAATATTCTTTATTAAAGAAGCTTACTATACATATGGTTTATTGGATGATGACAATAAGTACATTAACGCTATAAAAGAAGCAAGTAATTGACTTGCTGGGAGACATATTCGTAGGTTATTTGTAATAATGTTGACTATACATAGTATTGTGATTCCTTCTAGAGCTGAGATGCCACTTATGATATTGTCTTTGAACATCATAGATAATCCGATGAGGATCACTAGAATTGAACTAAAACATTTAATTTTATATTTATCTTATATTACGTTTTTTGCTAATATATTTTGATATATATTTATTTATTTGTTTTGATTTTTGTAGACCTACGACTATCTGAAGATCAAACTAAAATATTATATTGTAATTGAGATCAAATTGCTTACGTATAACTGAGAGTTCGTTGGAACTTTTCTCTCAAATACCGTTTCTGAAATTATGACCCCAATAATTCCATTTTGGACTCGGGCATGAGCTTTTCCATTGGGCTCAGTATGTTCGCGCCGGCGGTCCAACAAAGAGGCGAAGTAGATGGATATATGTGGAAATCCCCTTATTCATGATCCGAGAAGTTAAGATCCGAGTACCTCCGACATAAACATGAAAATATGTTAGTCACTGTAATAGATGAGCATGTGCCTATTTACAATGAGATTTTACAGGCTTTCAAAATTGATATAGGAGGTATGCTTTTGTTCACTGTTATGGTGGTACTTGTAAACTTGTTTGTAGGAGCTGCATTACATTTTAAAGGTTTTATATTCCTCCATGTTGCTTCGATTGAAATTGATGTGTTGCACTTGGAAGGGGTCGGACTGCGCACTCAATATTTGCAATTCCAAGTATGGTCAACAACTTTTCGAGGTATTCTATCAAATCTGAATCAAATCAGCATGATTTGATTCGAGAAGCTAACCTCATTCAATGGGAAGATGGACTTATGATAAACAATGATTGTTTTGAGACTCTTGATGGAACAATGCGTGAAATATTAAAATGTGGCTAACCTTTCGGTGGTACAGTTGTAGTATTGAGGAGACTTTAGACATACATTTCCAGTGATCCTTAATGCTGGTATGTCGGATAATTTTTTGCAATTTTAAATTCATCAGCAATGTGGCGTCATTGCTAAGTATTGAGGCTTACACAAAACATGCGGCTTATTTCTGAAGATGATAGCGATGAAATGTGTGAGCACATAGTACTTTTTCAAATGGATTTTGGATATTGGTGATGGGAAGTTAAACGAGAATAGTAGTGGGGAAAGTAAGATAGACATTCATGATGATTAGTTGATAATGAACGGCGAAAATCCTATAAAATAAATTGTAAATGAGATATGTCGATGTTAATTTCACATGGAAACCAATCACAAATTATTTCAAGATATGGTGATATTAAGTTAAAGGAACGATGATGTTGGAGCAATAATTGATTTATGCTTTCATGTATATCGGGTAAAGTTATCAATTATAAGTTATTTTATATTTAATAAAAATTTATTATAACTGTGGAAAGTGATTTCATTTTATGATTTAATTATACATTTCAGGTGAGAAAAAAATTTATTAAGCTGTGATAGTATTGATTAGTGTTCTAAAAAGCGGTCTAGGCGGCCGCCTAGGCGGAGCTTAGGCGCTAGGCGGTTCTTGACCGTGGCGATTTTCTCCTAGGCGTTAGAATTAGGCGTTTATATTATTAAGCGGATTTAGGCGGGTCTAGGCGGTCCTAGGCGGGTTTAGGCGGTCCTAGGCGGCTCTACACAATATTTAACTAATTATTATTTGATTTTTAATTTTTGTGTTTATTTTAGTCTAATTTTAAAAATTTATTACATAAAACTAAATTTATAATTTTAATTTATAAATTAATGGTTATCAATATAAAAATATCATAATTTTAACAGATTTTAATAGCAAATGTCGTGTGGTGATAAATTTTAACTGATTTTTTGTTATTTGGATGTAATTTGAGTTTTAAATCTATTTTTAAGATTATAAATATTTGAATTCTATGATGTATATAGTAAAATAGATCTAAAATATCTGGTTTTCTTTTATAAATGTCTAAACCGCCTAAAATCGCCTAGGCCCCGATTAGGCGTTCTAGGTGCTAGGCGTTGGGTCGCCGCCCGACTAGCGCCTAGCGCTTTCTTGAACACTGGTATTGATACCTTCGATCGAGTTGTTAATAGTGAAGAAGCATCTGAACTACCGTATGAGAGTGTTGACTAAACTGTTTAAACTGATTATGGAAATACGATCTACATTGAGGAGTTTCTTAATAGTGTCAAGGTATATGGATTGCTTAATAATTATTTACATTTAAAGGTTAGTACACATATCATGTTACTGAGGAACATCAACTCTACGATTGGTTAGTGTAATGGTACGAGATTGATTATCAACACTTGGAAAATTATGTCATTGAAGCAAATATGATAACTAGTCAGCAAATTTTAATTCCTATGATATTCTTACCACCAATCAAGATGAAATTACCTTTCTGAGTTAGGCACAAACAATTTTTGATCATTTTGACCTATGCAGTGACAATAAAAAAAAGCTAAAGGAAAACACTTGAAAAAGTTGTGTGTATCTATATAAACAAGTGTTTACACATGGTATGTAGTATGTTATTGTCTCGAGAATTACGTCTAGGGAAGGGTTAAATATTTTCATTTAAGGAAGATAATAAACCATAAAGGAAGATATTGAATATTATATACAATGAGTTTTACGACAAAATATAGTTTTACTTCAGGGAAATTCCAATGAAGGAAGAAGTACTTCACGATCTTCAATCTCAAGCATATTTTCCGTACAAGAAACTTGACAGCAGATAGACTCACAAATAGTGCTCGTCTCAGGCCGTCGATGAATGTTCATGTTGGATCAGAGCTAACAATATGAATGATTACAAATTAGGTTTTTGTTGACAAAAAATAGTTTTATTTCGTATGAAACCATATATTTATATATCAAATATTTTGCTGCAATACACTGAGTTTAAAATTTTATTAAAAAATTATGTTTGTTTAAGTTACTGATCAAATTTTTATTTTATTATTATTAGTATTCTCTAGAACACACTACAAAAAATACCATTATTGATAGCACACGAGGCTATCACGAATTTAAAAAATGCTATTATAGAAAGTGTGTTGGAGTGTAATACTCTATTATGGTATTAAATCAATATTATGCCATTATTTCACTAAACGGAAGATTAAAATTCATTTTAAACCCCAATTTCTACTATATATTCTATGGATGTCAACATTTAAAAAATAAATAATTAGTGAGTATATTTTTTTTTTAGAAACCAAAAAAATAAAAACTCCTCTTATCCACAAAAAAAAATATTTTTTCTCCATCGAAAAAGAACGGTTATCCCAAGAGCGGCCTTCTTCTCCTCCTCCAATCTACTCTTCTACCGACTCGACCACTTGGCTGAACCGTCTCTCCCCACCCTCCTTCTCTTCATCCACCTCCACCTCCACCTCCACCTACCACTCCCTCGACCTAGCTCACCCAAACCCTAGCTCACCTTCGATTGAATCTAGCTCTCCCCACCCGCTTTCATCTCTCCCCTGAAACTTGTCGTAGTCTCTCGATAAAATCATTAGTATAAACACCCTCTATGCCGATAAATCGTCTCTTATACCCTTACTAGAGAAATGAAAATCCTTGTTACCCCATTTTAGTGTCTCATACCCCTCTCCTTTTAGTGAAATGTTGATAGACGAAAATGTCCTTAATGAAATATAAAATTCAAAAATTAAAGAAAAAACAAATATGTGCATTGACCAAATTACCCTTAACGAAATATATAATTATAATTAATTTGAAATATAAATAAAATTATAATTATTTTGAAAAGAAAAAAAAAACAGAAAATACGAAATTTAAAAACAAACAGCGACGGGTACGGGAAACGAATTCGAAACCAGCTCCTCCGACGCCGGCTCCGTTCCCTCCACCGTCGACGTTTCCTTCGCCACCGTCACAACGCCTGAGCCGCTTTGAGGTTGAAAATCCAGGTACATTTGAGCTAAATTGGGGATTTAGGGATTGATTGGAAACTGAGAAAACTGATTGAATTTATGGACTGAATTGGTTTAACCGTTTAACCATTGTTTTTGGGTCGATTATGATTATAAATTGGTAACAAATGCATTTCAGTGGTTGAATCGTAGTGCATTGTAAGTAAATTAGGACCCGAAACAGATCCAAATCAAGTCCATTATGTAAAACTAGGGGTAGTAGTACTGTTAAATGTTGTATAACTAGTAAAACTGGTATTACTGTAAATCATGAATTATTGATATTTGTTGACATGACAGAATGAGCACCAACGTAAGCATACATTTTAAATGCCAATATCGCATGAATAGTAAAATGGTGAAGACATCAGTGGAGGAGATAACAATGTCGATGGTAGAAGCTAGGATATACAAGAAGCTTTTGATTAGATGAAAGTAATGTTAAATTGCATTTGAGTTACACTCCTCTGCTTGATGGATGTGAGGAACAGTCGACTATTCGGGATGATGATGATCTAGTTGTTTATCTAACGTCTGTTGATAAAGAGAACCGTAAAGGTATTTTGTATGTGGAGGTGCATCCAACTGATGATGAAATAGTAAAAATAGAACCTAATGCCATTACGCTGTATGAAGACAAATGACAAGCAAATCAACAAGAGGAGGTGATAGAGGATGATGATGTTACATTACGTGATGAATGTAAGATTCAGAAGGGTAATGATATGGATCCATCGGATATGTGTGATGAATATGTTGAGGAACCACCTTCTGTTGAATCTAGTCATATTATACAGCCATGGGAAGACGGTTTGGGTGTGAGTGTGCGTCAAGAATTTCAAAATAAGAAGGTAATTTTAGATTTGATAAAGTTGCATTTGAGAAGTGTTTTGCGTATGTTATAACCCATTCTGATAAAGTGCGATGGGTGGCTAAATGTTCTCTACCTAGCTGTAAATGGGGTTTACGAGCAGCAAAGATTCAAAACCCAAATATTTTCCCTATTAGTACGTACACGAAGATGCACACATGAAACCGGACTACAAACAGTGATAATAGGAGAGGCTCATCGCAACTAGTTGCAGATCTTTTGAATGATGAATATCCGGGGAAATTTGAAACTCCAAGTCCTAAAACCATCAGTGATCTTGTTAAGAGAAAATGGGGTGTTGATATATCATATACCACAACGTTGAGAGGGAAAATTTTATCAGTTCCTGATTTGCGTGGTAGTGCAGAAGATAGCTACAAGATGTTTTATTGTTATTTGTTCGTGTTGGAGCAGGTCAATCCTGGAACAATAACGAGTTTGGTATTGGATGAGGCGGGAAAATTCAAATACTTATTCATTGCTTTAGGTGTAAGTATTGAAGGGTTTCAATGCATGAGGAAAATGATAATTTTGGATGCAACTTTTCTAAAGAACGAATATGGTGGTGTACTAGTCTTCACCATGGCTCAGGATCATAATCGTCACATCTATCCCATAGCGTTTGGTGTACTAGACGGTGAGAATCATGCAAGTTAAGCCTTGTTTTTCGAGCACTTGAAAACCGTTGTATCCGACTCTCCCGGATTGGTATTTGTGAGTAACATAAATACAAGCTTCATCAACGCCGTAGCTAATGTGTATTCACAAGCTGATCACGAATATTGTTTATGGCATTTGGATCAAAATGTGAAAGGTCATGCTACTAACGGAAAAAAATCCGTATGCACATTTAGATTCAAGGAGTGCGGTAATTCTAACACGGTGGATCAGTTCAACAATCTTTACGAGTCGTTTAAGGTGAGATTTCCTTCCGCCTACAAATATGTGGAGGAAAACACCGAGAAAGAAACATGGGCAAGATGTTTTTCTCCAGCTGACACATACAAGCTAGACACAAGCAATTCTGTGGAATCTCTGAACAAAACCTTTAGGGAAGCGAGGAGGTACTCCTTAATACCCATGCTCGACACGATCGTGAGACAATTTTCTGTTTGGTTTAACGAGCATAGGATAGAGGCTGTCTCAGGAACGATTGATAACAAACTGGTGCCTTTCGTTGAGACCTTCTTGCAAGTTACATGGCCTACTTCTAAGAGATGAACTGTGAGGGAGGTAAACAGTTACACGCTTGAATACGAAATCGACGGTGAGGATGGAAAGCTTTATTTGGTTAATTTGGTATCGAAAAGCTGCAGTTGTAGGTTCTAGGATATTCAAAAGTATCCATGTGTCACCGCACACAGCCGGTTACAACACATTCAGCAAAGTCAAAGCTGAAGGAGCTGGTGGTCGTATGCTTGATACCCAAATAGAGTTACATGAGTTTTGCTTAAAATATTATTGGACGGAGTAGTGGGTATTGGCATATTGCAGGTCGATTTATGTAGTACCGGATATGTCTACATGGAATATCCCTGATTACATCAAAGAGAAGCAGATCATACCTCGGATCACATAATAGACAAGGGTCGAAAGAAAGTACTAAGGTATCCATCGGCCGGAGAAGGGTGGCGGAAAAAGACACAGAATAAAAGGCGGCCAAGAACACTATCGTGGATGATATTTGGCGACCACTTCTAGCTTTTGTTTAGTTTTTAAGCTTTTGTTATGTAAAAAAACTAAGTCAAGCTGGTATTTTGTTATATTAGTTGACTTTTATTAAGTAAAATTGTGTACTACTAGTATAACTCCGTATTACCGATACTAGTTGATTTTGGAATTAAGAGTAATGTTGACAGCCTAAATCAAAACACCAAATAAAATCATTTGTGTTTTTACAACTACGTCAGAATAATGTAAGCAAAATTCGGCAAATTTAGCAAATTTGTGTTCCTCTGAAATAATATGGACAATACATTCCTTATACTTCTAGGAACACTTTCTATTTGACACACCAACTTAGGAAGGAAAAGTTACCGAATTATACATTTCAAATATATTATTGGAGAAGACAATCCTAATTACATGTTGAAACAACAAACTAAACTGTAAAACTAGAAAATTAAAGTTTTAGCATAGGTTATACTAATTTAATTGGTAAACACCCAAAGTAGAACTATTTGGACTTTTTGTATAATTACTATCTTAGGTAGAACTAAGTGATTTTTTATTGGCGGGATACTTAAAAATTTAGTAGTTTGAGGCGCCCAAAAGCCAAAATTCAGTTATTTTTCAACTCTTAAGATCTAGCTCTCATAATCCATTCTCATCCGCCATTCGCCTCTCTCTCTCTCTCTCTCTCTCTCTCTCTCTCTCTCTCTCTCTCTCTCTCTCTCTCTCTCTCTCTCTCTCTCTCTCTCTCTCTCTCTCTCTCTCTCTCTCTCTCTCTCTCTCTCTCTCTCTCTCTCTCCCTCTCTATTCGCAACCCCGATTCCTCTCTATCCTTGGGGGGTATGGATACTTACGAAGAATGGAAGCACATGAAGCAGTTGAAGGAGCATTATGACATGTTGGGTTTCGTCGCCGATGCCCAGTATGGGATCACTAAAGGTTGTCCATGTCGTGGACGAATAATCCACGAAGTCTCTCCTACTCCAAAGTATCCGAGCGAATTTTATACTTTACCAGGAGTTAGATACTTCACTTGCAATCAATTTAAGGTAAACCTATATGAGATTCTGGGTTGTAGAACTAGTAATACTATGTCAAACTATATGAGATTCTGGGTTGTAGAACTAGTAATACTATGTCAAATTATATGATAATCTGTTTTTTTATTTGTAGGATGATGGCCTGCACTTTCGTCAGCCATGGGTTTTCGGTGTCGAACAGGAGGTGGGATGTTAACGAAGAAGGTTGATGAGCAGCATGGGATGATTCAAGACATCCGTACGGAGATTTCCAAGCTTAAGGCGTTAGTGGCAGGGCTTACTAACAATGCTTAACAAGTTGTTTTTAAGACATTATGTATGTATGGATTGGCTTTGTGCAATTTGTTTGTTGTTTAAGACTTATTATGTTATCTGTATTTGGGTTGTTAAAACGGGTCCTTTTTACAGCAACGATTCCTTGTTCAAAGATAAGATAAATACTAGGACAGACAATCGTCCACGATAATAAGTAGCAAAATGAAAAAAAAAACTATGTTCCCATACTTTAGAAATAGTTAATTTGTGACATCCTTTGCTCCAACCGTTGTCTGATCCTTCACAAAAGCTTCTAGTGGTAAAAACCTTTGCCCTAACCCGTCAACCTTACCCTCAAGCACCTGCATCTGCTCTATCATGGTCTTTACCAATTCAGTGAGAGATGTGTTTTCGGGGGCATGTCCTTCATTGTCGGCTATTCCCTCCTCAAGCATCACATTCACCGCCTTCTTACGTGCTCGACCATTCAAATCGTTCTTGCACATCTCTTAAAACTGAAAGGTTAACCCTTGGTTAAGACGGTTTATCCAGCTTTCAACAATAGGATCGTGCACATCCACGTCGTCATCTTTTTCCAGGATCTCATCCGACAGATTTCTTCTCCCGTAGGTACCAACAAACTATCAATGTCATGTGACTTTAACATTATAGAGATGAAAGACATAACAAACCAGATTCCCCAAAATCATAATGTACAAAGCTAAGATTAACCGTTGTTATGCCTAGTTTTTCATACATTCTATCAAGAGGAAACCCTTTCATGTCGCCTTTCTTCCAATTGTATTTGCACATCCTAGGACATTCGTCAAGAGCATCTGGATAAGCTTCTTGGAGTCTGTCTCTCAATTGCGGGATGGCCTCCACTGCTAAAAGATACAAAATAAACATAAAATTATAGTTATCTTAGTGTATAAGAAATATATAAAAATGAGTGAAACAATTTACTTACCTCCAACGGAATACAGAACCCTAGAAATGGCCAGTTACCACTCACCACGCCATTATAATGTTTCATCGTGTTCTTAATAGATTCTAACATTTCCACAAAGGAGAATCTCCCCCAAGGAAATGCCACGCATAACCTAAGATCATTCACAAATCTTTGAAAGATTTCCAACACGGGTGTAGCGTCTTTTCCTTGTTTTGTCGGGCTATAAACAATGATGGATAAGAAATACAAGACCGCCATTTTCAACCTATCTCCACTCCTATCAGGTCCCATTTCCTCTAGCTTAGCTTTCACGTCTTGCAGTCTTATACACCCTTCGAAATGCTTGTTCACGAAGTCCATACTGCCTAGTTGCCGCCAATTTAGTGGGTTGTTCTGGCAGTTGAGTCCTGAAATCAACGCATGCTCTCTTAAACCATATCGGATGGGAACGCCATTTACGACAAACCAAGCTTCCTTTTTCTTTTGGATTTCTGTCGTACGAAGAAGGAGCATCCTCATGGGTTGAACCTTGTGATTGCCGTCTCTTGGCATGTGGAAAAAGTGCGAGAACTGTGGATGGTTCTCAAACCAGAACCTCTCTTTCTTAGTGAGCTTCACTTTATCAAACGTATTCAAAACGTCCTCGATGTAACATCTCCTGGATGACTTCACACTCTTACTATACTCCGTAGGCGGAAAGTACATTCTTAGAGGTCGTAAAGCTGTCGGTTCAACCAAGAAATCCTGCAACAACATACAATTTTACAAATTTATGCCAGTATTACCAATAAAATCTCATTAGTTTTCTTTAGTTCTAGCAGTATTACTTATCAATACATCCTAAATCTACCGAGTTTTACCAAGTTGTACCAGTTTTACAAATAAATCCAACATAGTTTTCTCTGCTTACCATCGGAGGGCCGTCGCTCTCGGTTTCCTCCTCCTCGATTGCGTCTCCTCCATATCTTCTTTCTCCAGTTGGGGTTGCTTGCAAGTTTTCTTCTCCACTTTCCTCGGATGAGGATTTGGATTCAACAACATTGGATTCAACAGCATCGGTCTTGCCATCATCCTTCTCTTTCTCAAAGGTTTCTACTTCCCCTTGCTCTCCATCGGACTTCGCCTCCTCGTCGTCCAACTCCGCCGCATCGGGGTTCTCCTCCTCTTCTTGTTCGTCATCGGATTTCTCGTCGGGCTCCTTCGCCTCCTCCGCTTCCTCTTGTTCTTCATCCGATTCGGCCGCATCAGACTTCTCCTCCTCTTTGTTCTTCATCGGACTTTTTCTTCTCCTTCTCCTCCTCCTCCGTCTCCTTCTTCTCCTCCTTCTCCTCCTATTCTTCTCCGGTTCCAAATTTGTCGGGCCGCTCTGCTTCTAATTTATTGACTCCACGCTCAGGATCAACAGTCGGAATCGCCGATGAACTCCCCCGGCGAGGGCTCAACTTCTTCTTCTTCTTCTACAACATGCATCTTAGCCTTCTCGATGCATTATCTTCTTTAGAAAGAGTCGTTAATGACTCTTTCTTTAACTTCATCTTTGGATTTTCCATCTTCTTCTTCTCATTCTTGCCGCCGTATCTAGTTTTTGCTTTTTCCGCCTTTCTCACCTCCGACATTGTCCGCCTTGTAGACACCATTTTCGTAATCGAGTCGTAGAACTAAGGGTTGTTTTACGATCTCAGAGGAAGGACAGTTTGGGGAAGAGGGAACAGTCGAAAATTAGGTTTTTATCCGGTTTTTTTTTTCCATTTTAACGGATTTTTAATCTCATTTTTAACCCCAATTTCCATAAAATTATAATCTTCGGTTCAGACTTGTAAAGGCTGCGTTGGTTGGTTGGGTTCGGTTTACCCTGGGTATGAGCTGTAATTTCCAGATACTCACTAGGTTTTATGGTCATTTAGCTCATTTTCGGAATTAAAATAATGTTAAAAGAAATTCAAGTTAGAACGAGGTCATTTTAGATTTTCCAAATGGAAATAGGAGTTTATGAGGTGATGACCCCTTGATGCCCCTAAATCGATTCTGCTTTGACTTTTCACTTCAATTTTTCAGTCTTAGAACTCGAAGATGGCAGCAAAAGTATTTCAGCTGGCATGTTTCTCCTCCGCCAATCGCCAATTCCACTTCCAGAGCCTTGCCCTAGGTTCCGTCCTGAGGTAAAATCGTCGAGTATTGCCTTAGAAAGACATAGATGTCTTCATCTCAATCTAGTTACAGTGATGTCCATATCATATTTTGTTATAATTTTCTGATTGCTGTCAAAAAGTTACGAGCTTGATTAATTTTAATCGTATTAAGACATTCGCTTATGTTTCTTAGAAATGGTTCATGTTTGGATTTGAACTGATTCCCCTTCTCTGGCCGAGAAATGAGAAATATATAGTTTTGGTCGAGAAACTTACGAACTGTATTTGACTATGAAAAAGGTAAGGCGATAGAGAAACGATTCGGTGGTGTTTGTCTATGCATTTCAGCTTAAGGATTATCCATCACTGTTATTGATGATCGTAGACAATGGAGTCATATTCCTACTGATGAATCTCAATGAGATTTCTCACAATTCTTTCGTTTCCATTTCTTTTGATTCCAATCCGAGGCAGAACATCAGGCGTTTTATTAAGTTTTTTTTTTCTTTTGAGATTGCATACTACCACTTTGGAATGCTTAACGAGAGTTCTTGGTTTTATCTGCCTCTTGCCTTGGAAGATGTTTTGGAGCTTATTCTGAGGGTAAAAATTTGCTTGTCCATGCGGAGGAAGAACTTCATGTTAATAAGAAATGCATGGTTAATAAGCATAACATATAACGTTACTATTATCTAAAACTGTTTGTATCATGGTTGATTGATGCAGTCATTACGGGCTCAAAGTATGTTAATTGCGTTTGTCGAAAGCCATACAATTAAAGATCCATGGTTTCTTGTAGTCAATCTGGTGAATGGTATCACATCTATTGTGTAAAACTTCATTGGCGGCCTGGGGATTATGTCTGCTCCGCTTGCTGTCTAGTAGCATAATACACTCCACAGATTGATCCCCGCATGTTTTTTTCTCTACCGTTAAAACACACTGCCACAAACTTTTTTATTCACCAATGATGTATGTTTTAAGCATAATCTGTTGTCAAAAAAAAAAAAAGCATAATCTCTTGAAGCCTCTATACTTTAGCTTCATTCAGTAGTTTAATTCACCGTCAAAAGCTGCTTGTCATGTGTGTTCTGTGAGGTTTGTTATTGATACAACCCCAAGTGCACATAGCTTAGTAAGTAATAAATCCTTTTTATCAATTAAGCGATTTCAAGTGAGAGGTCGTGTCACCATCATAAGCTGCTTGTCATGTGTGTTCAAGTTTTTGTGATAGAAAAGTGACTTAAGTATCTTTCTGCTTATGTTTTTGTTTTGAGTCTCTGACATTGTGAAACAGGGTGATACTCTTTGCCTCTTCTTCGAAACGGAAAACCTGACAAGGGCATATTGGAATTGCAGAAAGTCTTGACAAAAGAGCATTTAGGAAACCTATCGATCATTTACTCACCCAATCAAAGCTAATACCCTTCGTAGTGTATACATATTAAGAATTTAACACAATGTTGTTGTGATTGCATATGTGTAACTTATCTTTCAAGTACTTAAATCTTTGTAAAAATGTATTTCATTTCATGGGTTCAATTCTATAATTTTGTTCTTTAATTTATCATTGCTATACATACAAAATAAAAACATAAATAAATAATAAACAATACATAAATTAGATACTAAATAAAACAATAGATATATTTTTGAGTTTGATTTTGTGTTATAACACATAAAAGAATTTTGAGTTCGCCCACACAAAAAAATACAATAATTGAATTTTTGAGTTTGTAGGATATGAAATATAATTCCTTTTAAATTTCTCAATTATCAACGAAATATATAATTCATTATTATCATATCATATATATAACATAATCAATAAA
Organism: Orychophragmus violaceus; assembly: GCA_030180135.1. Taxonomy (NCBI): domain Eukaryota; kingdom Viridiplantae; phylum Streptophyta; class Magnoliopsida; order Brassicales; family Brassicaceae; genus Orychophragmus; species Orychophragmus violaceus. Next base: position 17,935,722 of record CM058236.1, read on the forward strand.
ATATATATTTTAACAAATTAGAAGTTTTCAAACATTTTATTTAGAATTTAAGGCATTGTAGTATAAGTTTGGGGTTTAGGGTATTAGAATACAGAGTTTAAGATTCACATTTAAACATAACTTTCCTATTTCTCACTTAATATAAGAAAATACAATAAAATTATTGCTTTATTCTAAGAACATAAATTTGAAAAGAAAAAAATACTTCAAATAATCCACAAAAAGAGTTATTATTATTTATAGAGTAATTTTTAGCCAAAGAACTAAAACATTCTTATATTTCAAATATATTATTTCAAACATTAACTTAAAACCTTAAATATAACCCTTAAAATCTCACTTTCTAAAATTATAATTGTATAAGATTTAAACCACATACACAAACTTTAAATATCTAAACCCTACATTTTTAACTCTTAAGCATAAGTACTAAATCTGCAATTGTATATTATTAAACATAAGCATCATATAAAATACAAAAAAAAATCCAGTACATCTAAAAAATTCAATTTAATTATTTTCTTCATACTTAACTCTACAACCTCAGGTCTATACCCTAAACACAAACCCTAAACTTTTAAACCTCTAATCATAAGCACTGAAAATTTAAACATCAAATAATATGGAAAACACTTATAAAAAAATTTCAAGTATAATAGTTTTATAAATCCTAAACTCTGAAAGCTATATATAATATATAATCAATATATAATCATTTTGAATATGAAATTTATTTTAAGTGAGATATACCATCACATAATTTATAAATAGTTATAGAATATATAATTTACCTTTTATTAATTTACCACATATTGCAAATGTAACCTAATAATTATAAAAATCAAATAACAAAAATATTAAACTTAAATATGTAAATAAAAGAGACTAGTCTTAACAAAAACAACAAATAAAAAGCTGGCTTTCCATTTGTTAAACCATAGAGGTAAGAATTACACCTTCTTCATTATCCACCGTTAGATCAAATTAAAATCAATAAACTGAATTCCCTTTCTCACTTTTCTTCTCGGATATTAGGCGGACTCTTCAAGTCAAAAACTTTCCTCCTTCTTTTTTCCGGCTGTGGAAAGTTTTCATCAGACCCATTAGCTCTCTCTGCCTTTATCGCTTTCTCGATTCTTAAAAAAGGAAGCGATAAACGTAGAATCAATTTGCAGATTCCGAGCCAATTTGCAGAGAAATATCCATTGTGGTAGTGAACACGATGAGACTCAGAATCTGCAATAAAAAACAATTTACAAGTTATTGATGCAGGCATGTGAATCACTCCAGAACCCTATGAACAGATGGTGACCAAAGGTGATCAGAAAGCTTAATGCAGAAGGATGAATTAAGGAAGCAGTGGTGGGGATGCTGATTGACTCTTTCTACAGGTGGACTTCACTGACTTTCTCAGCCTATGATGGAACAAAGTACTTGAATCTCACAAGTAATCTGGTCCAAGAATTCTATGAACAAACACAATTATCAAAGAAAGAACACTTCTTCAAAAGACAGAACTTTGAAAGGAAAGAGATACTTGACTAATTTCTAAAAAGGTTGAAAGGGGCCTCATACAAATGGTCTAAATAATATTATATTTTGCTCTTACACACGTCATAGAAGGTTAAGAAAATGAAATAAATAACAAAGATTAAAGAATATGGTTGTTAGATCCATTAAGAAGAAATCTGACCAAATAAAGCGAGGAGAGCTGAACTTGAGTCTTGACAGCTTTGGCATGAATGTATTGTGTTTTGAGACGTCCTGATTCAATGATTGAGCCTACAAAATGCAGCAGTTGAGAAGAAATAGCCGTTGGTGGTTTAAAGCTCATATTTTGAATGCATCCAAATATGGTAAGTTGAGTATATCTTTGATCCTCCTGATCAAGTGGTTGCTAGTGTATGGTAAAGTGTTGGTTGACTATTATATATGGTTTGATATGTCTCCTGAATGCTTAGATGTATCTCCTGGTCGCCAAAGTTTTGTTTGCAAATGATTAAACCAGTGAGCTTCCAAATAAGGGAAGCTCAGAATCATCTGTTTTATAAGTTGAATAACTTCTTCATCTAGAGTTCATTTTTGATGATTCTGTTGGAACTTGGTGCTGATTAATTACTATTAAACAACCTAGCAAGTTCATAGCCCGGATCTCGAGTTTACTATTCGCTTGGATCTAAAGGTTATCTCGTGTTTACCTCGAATACAGGCAGCGGAAATATGATCAGGAACATGAGATCAGGAGCACCTCAAGTGCTGCGCCTCTACTGGTATCCACACGCACACAAACTGGAATCCGCCGGGATGCTAGTGCCGAGAGATCGGATCTCTTCGGGATGCCTGTGTTTCTAAGAGGCGGCTGCGATTAGGCTCCAACTTATGTTCCAGGTCGAGCTATATCTCATATATATAGACCTGGGAAAACCTATTAATCACCGGATCGAACCGAGATTAATTAAATCATTAAACCGAAATCTGTATTTCGATTCGCGCCTTGTGTCGATCGATACCACTATCTGTGTCGATCGACACACCCTCAAAACATGCATGTTAATGTGTATCAAATACACATTAATTAGATCATTACATTAATGATCATTCCCACATGAAGTATATACAGATTGCTTAGGTGTGTGACCCTGTAGGATCATATAACACTAGTAATGAGTTCACAACTCACATATCATAAGTGGTTTCTAGCAAAACATTATGACCATCTAGTATTGTATGAATGTCTAATCTCGACAACACAACTATCTCTAAAGTGATTACAAGTGTGATTTCAGGACATTCCCAACAATCTTCCACTTGTACTGGAATCATCTATTCCCATAATCCCTTCGTCACTATATCTCGATCTGGCATAAGGCAAGATCTGTGTCATCCTTATTAAGCCAAAATCATGTTCATCGAACTCCGATTTATACTGACAAGACAAACGACTGACAATCACCTCGTTTGAGTGTGGCCACACATTTCTCAGTATCAAATCTTCGATGGGCCCTGAGATATTTATCTCCTGTTATATAGGAGGGACAAATCCCATCTTGTTCCATCCCTGTTCCTTAACACACTTCATGATACGCCCAATCAATGCCTTTATAGTCACCAGTTACGGCTGACGTTTGACAAGGTTAAAGCGGACCAATTCATATGTAAGAAAACATGATGAACTCAGGTCTAAGGACTATACTCTATAGGCGTAATGAAAACTCTCATGACACTTATATAACTATCCCGTAGAGTTCTCACTAGTGGGTCATGTCCGATCCAGTGTTCTCCAACACATATCTATGTGGTTGACTTTAATACTTTTATTAATGATTCCATGAAACTTAGTCATCAGTCACCTCTCATACTAGTCTCACGCGGTTGTTAATGTCCCACTTTAACAACCTTGACCAGGGACCAACATAATTTATGTCATTATCACTTATAGGGTTTCATGATCAAGTCACATACTTGATGACCTATAAAATGTCATAAATCACTGTGGGACTATTATTTAATAACCCGATTAAATAATGCTGATGTCAGAGTTCATTATCATAATCAAATTATGTTTACACGAACATCATATCACAACTAAATTAACAACAACAACTCCCACTAAAATTAAGATCACATCTTAAGACATCTAATGCATGTGGCAGTTGTCTGAACCTCATTCGCTCTTGCTCAGCGTGTGTCGAGGGACACTGCGTCTTGCTAAGAGTAATGCCAAGTGTCATTGGCATGAAGCCCTTCTTGGAATCATGCATATTGGACATGTACAAGACCTTATCAATATAAGCATCTTGACACAATCCAATTAGCTTGTCCAATCTATCTCTATAGATTCTTATTCCAAGAATGTTTACGGTTTCTCCCATATTTTTCATCGAAAAACAACTTTCGAGTCAAGTCTTAATAGACTGAAACAATGGAATTTCATTTCCGAGAAGCAGTATGTTATCAACATACAATACTAGAAATGCAACTACGCTCCCACTAGTCATCTTGTAAACACACGGTTCCTCTTCGTTCCTGATGAAGTCAAACCTTTTGACTGCTTCATCAACACGAAGATTCAAACTCCGAGATGCTTGCTTTAAAATTCGCAGGCCCGTCACTTTCAACGATCAACAGATCATGGCAATAGGTTACGAGAAATCCACATTTCTCGGGTTCGTGACGGATCCTTTCGGATCTGCGAGCTTCAGGTTTGTGTAAAATTCGCGCATATATCTCATATATAGACTTTTACCACGACCTAATTAACCAAGATTTAAACCGTAGTTAATTAAGTCATAAACCAAAATCAATATTTTGGTTCGCGATCTGTGTCGATCGATACACCTTTTTGTCGATCGACACTTCCTCAGAAACTCGCCATTTGAATGTATATCGAATATACATTCACCAGATCCTTTGCAAACTTCAGGCACCACAGGTGCAGGTTCTACAACTCTTTGTAGATCCAACTGCTGTTCTTCCTCATCAGGTTGAGCAGCCTCCTGTGATTTTCGAATTTCTTCGAGTTGTACTTTTACTCCCACTGTTTTTCCTGGAAAGAAAGTCTTTCTCAAGAAAACATAGTTCTGAGCAACAAATATTTTGTTCTCGGACCGGTTGTAAAAGTAACATGCCTTGGTCTCCTTAGGATAACCAATGAAGTAGCACTTCTCAGTTTTGGGTGAGAGCTTATCAGAGATTAAACGTTTTGAATAAGCCTCACAACCCCAAATCTTTATGAAAGACAAATTAGGAACATTTCCAGTCCGCTTCTTATGCGGTGTCCTTGTAACTGATTTTGATGGAACCCCTTTTAGTGTAAACGCAGACGTTTCTAGAGCGTATTCTTAGAAGGATAATGGAAGATCTAAGTGACTCATCATTGATCGAACCATATCTAATAAAGTCCGATTCAGGAGGAGTGAATTGTGAAACAATTTCACAATCTCTCAAATGATCACTAAATTCTTGACTTAAGTATTCACCTCCATGATCTCATCGTAGAGCTTTAATACTTTTTCCAAATTGATTATGTACTTCATCCTGGAACTCTTTGAACTTTTCAAAAGATTCTAACTTATGTCTCATTAATAAGACATAACCGTACCTACTTAAATCATCAGTAAAGGTAATGAAGTACTGAAACTTTCCTCTAGCATTAGCGCTCATCGGGCCATACACATCCGTATGTATAAAGCCCAACAAGCCTCTGGCCCTTTCATTTTGTTCGTTCGCAACCTGTGTCGATCGATACACATTTTGTGTCGATCGACACTCCCTTTGTTGAAAGGGGCCTTTGTCATTTTATCCAATAAACAAGGTTCGCATTTCTCACATGATTCATAATCAAATGAGCCCAGAAGTCCATCACTATGGAGTTTCTGAATCCGTTCTCATTTATGTGGCCCAAACGACAATGCCAGAGAAAAGTTTGATTCGTATCATATGATTTGAATCTCTTGGTACTAATGTTATAGTTAGGCACATTTTGGTTTAGAACATAAGGTCCATTCTCTAATGGACCGCTACTATAAAACATATCATTGTAATCAAATGAATAACACTTATTCTTAATTTGAAAACTGATATATTTCCATATCCAAAACAAGGAATATAATAATATTTCTGCTTATAGCAGGTACATAGTAGCAATTATTAAGTTCTAAAACTATGCCAGAAGGTAAAGACAAATAAATGTTCCTACGGCCAATACAACAACTCTTGCTTCATTTCCACGCGCAGGTCCACTTGTCCTTTCTCCATAGTCCTACTGTTGCTCAGGCCCTGCATATTTTCACAAAACATGAGAACCACAGCCGGTATCCAATACCCAATAAGTAGAACCATAAGAAGTAACATTTACTTCTATAACATAAATACCTGAAGAAGAAGTCTCGTACGTCTTCTTCAGCTTCTCATAATCTTCCAGGAATTTCTTGCAGTTTCTTTTCAAATGCCCATAACCATTACAATAATGGCACTTATCATCTTTAGGAGGACCAGGCTTAACCTTAGGAGCATGGTTAGACTCGCTTGGATTCACAATCGAGCTCGTCTTGCCATCACCTTTGGTCTTACCAAGTTTCTTAAACTTTTTACCCTTTTGTACCATAAGGACATTTGGGGTGTCCTTCTTGATGTTAGGTTCAGCAGTTTTGAGCATCCCATGCAACTCAGTCAAAGTCTTTGTCAAGTTGTTCATGTTATAGTTCATAACAAACTGATCATAGCTTGACGGTAGTGACTGCAGAATGATGTCAGTAGCCAACTCTTGGCTAATAGGACAATCCAGTTTCCCCAGGTTATCAATATAACCCATCATCTTAATGACATGAGGACTAACTGGTTCGTCCTTTGGTAGCTTGCACTCAATTAGAGACTTAACCGTCTGGTATCTCTGAGTTCGTGCCTGCTCCTGAAACATACTTTTCAGGCCATTGATCATCTCTATTGGCAACTCCACGTACTCATATTGCTTTTGCAGGTCCGAGTTCATGGTAGCCAATATGAGACAACACACATCGACCACATCATTAGAATGCTTATCCCAAGCATCCTTATATGACTGCCAGGCATTGGCTCGGTACTTTTTGGGGAGAACTTTCTCAAGGACATATTCCTTCTTCTCCTGTTTGAGAACAATTCTCAAGTTCCGATACCATTCAAGAAAGTTGGATCCATTTAACTTGTCCTTCTCAAGGACGGATCGCAAGGAGAAATTGGTATGATGGTTTGTGCTAGACATAGCTGAAAACAAGAGAGGTTTAGTTATGATGTTCAAGAAATGAGAAATCTTAACTATTAAGAAAACTCGCATTATATTTAAACAATGTTTCCTCAAATAAATATAATGATCCAAGACCCATATTTCACTAAACTTGAGTGAGCCACTGGCTATCACCCAAATTTTAGTTATCTAGGTAAGCAACAACTTTTCTAGTTATATCCAATATAACTCTTGGTTGTGGATTGACATCTCATGTCCAATCCACCTGATTTTGATAGCCCAGTCAAGTAAACCAATCTCTTAAGTCATGTAATTGTTGACGCCTTGCACTGCAAGCTCATCAACATGATTACCTCCTGTCTTACTCATGTAATTGTTGATACCTTTCACTGCAAGCCTATCGTACAATGAAACAAGTCTTGACAGTTGACAAGATTGGAAAGACATCTAAATTTACTTGATATTTTGGTTGAGGAACAGAACCTTTTAATCTTGAATACTTATCATATATCTACCCAAGAAGGTTTACAGTTTATTAAAACATCTAGTTCGGTTAAGTTTTAATTAAACTAAGAGCAAAGGAATAAATTTGGTTTGGTCTTGCAAATTTCAGGTTCAACAACAATATTTGCGAGTAGTGTGTCCATCGACATCAACCATTGGTGTCGGTCGACACGACCCTACTCAAACCGGACTTCAATAACCGGTCATACAGGAATCGAATCTACTTAACCGGTCCAATCGAATTGAACCGGTCCGGTTATTGGTCCATGTCGATCGACACAACTCCTTGTGTCGGTCGTCATGACTTAACAAAAACCAAAATTGGGTTAACTGGTTCAATCTAATTGAACCGGGTCGATAACCGGTCAATCCAATTGAACCGGAATTAACCTGTTAAACCGGTTTTCAAAACAATCTAGATAACCGGTCCAATCCAATTGAACTGGTTTATCTAATTGAATCGATTTAACCATCTTAACCATGCGATATAACCGGTTTAATCCAATCGCATGGCCTGTGTCGACCGACAAAACATTTGTGTCGATCAACACAGTGGGATATTCAGGAATCTTCGATCCGATGATCGAAACCCTAAAATTTTAATTAGGGTTTTCACGGCGTGTCGACCGACACCGGATTGGTGTCGATCGACACAGTGCGAAACCCTTGAATCGTTTTTCCTAAAAAATCGATTCTAGCATGCCTTTCAATTCATCTTATGAATCCGATTTTAACCATTAAAATACTTAAACATGCATCTAGATTCAAGAACAGAAACCCTAAGGCTCTGATACCACTGTTGGAACTTGGTGCTGATTAATTACTATTAAACAACCTAGCAAGTTCATAGCCCGGAACTCGAGTTTACTATTCGCTTGGATCTAAAGGGTATCTCGGGTTTACCTCGAATACAGGCAGCGGAAATATGATCAGGAACACGAGATCAGGAGCGCCTCATGTGTTGCGCCTCTTCTGGTATCCACACGCACACAAACTGGAATCTGCCGGGATGCTAGTGCCGGGAGATCGGATCTCTTCGGGATGCCTGTGTTTCTAAGAGGTGGCTGCGATTAGGCTCCAACTTATGTTCCAGGTCGAGCTATATCTCATATATATAGACCTGGGAAAACCTAATTAATCACCGGATCGAACCGAGATTAATTAAGTCATTAATCCGAAATCTGTATTTCGATTCGCGCCTTGTGTCGATCGATACCACTATCTATGTCGATCGACACACCCTCAAAACATGCATGTTAATGTGTATCAAATACACATTAATTAGATCATTACATTAATGATCATTCCCATATGAAGTATATCCAGTTTTCTTAGGTGTGTGACCCTGTAGGATCATATAACACTAGTAATGAGTTCACAACTCACATATCATAAGTGGTTTCTAGCAAAACATTATGACCATCTAGTATTGTATGAATGTCTAATCTCGACAACACAACTATCTCTAGAGTGATTACAAGTGTGATTTCAGGACATTCCCAACAGATTCGAGCTCTCCCTGATTCCTTGATGGGTTTATCTGCTGGAACAAGTTGAATTGTAGCTTAAGTCCTCTTAGTTTCAAAGATGTACTCCAAAACATGAGCATATGTCTCTGGTACGCTCGGGTTGGTTTTCTCTGGGAGTATGGGTCAGCTGATTGTTGTCTTTTTCATGCTCCTTGGCTGATGATGACTTGATGTTCTCATCATACTCACCCTCTTGAAAAGGTTTCGACCTCGAAATTTGATAATCTACGCCAAGAGAAAGCAATTTAGCTTTCATTCTATTTTGTGAGTCTAAGGTCTTACCTTGATGGATTTGTAGTCTGGTGATGTAAGGGACATCAAGTGGTTCTCCCTGGAGTAAATAATCCAATATCACTCCTCTACTCTTGTTGTCTTGCCACTTATGAGTTGTTGCACCAATATTTCCCTTGGTACCCTCAGTCTTGTTCTCCTTTGGTGGTGTTGCCTTCTTGTTCTGTACCTTGTCTAGCAATGACTTATGTCCTAGTGTAAGTCCTCTGTGATTCACGACCTTAGTATATGCATTAAAATTGACACTTTGGGAAAGAAATAAGTGCATTATGGATTCTTTATGATAAGATGAACTTTCTGAATCTACTTCCTTAGCACTAGTTTTAGAAAAGCTTTCTACTTCCGGGTTTGAACAGATTGTTCCCTTATGCTGCAGTATGTTTAATACACTTTTTTTAATACAGTTGTGGTTTCATGAGAAATAAATGGAGTCAAAGAGAGACTTACATGTATAACCCCTTCAGTGTTCTTAGCTTGGTTTGGTAGTTTCTCTTTGATGCTCTCCTCCTCTTTAGTACTTTGTTCAGTGATGGTACTTAGTGTTATGGCATTGGCTTGTACTTCCTCTTTTTTTTCCATCTCTTCTGCTCGTGTATCAAATCTCTTTGACAACGACAAGTGAATTATACTAGAACTGGAATTTAACAAATCAGATTGAATCAAACTATCACTGATTTTAGATAATTCAATTTTTTCTTCTAGTAATTTAACCTTCTTTAATGGACAATGTACAGTATAGTGTCCTCGCTTATGACATCTATTACATGTCTGATGTTTAACTTTATTAAAGTTGGAACACTTACCTTGGTGTGGTGCTGCTGGTTGCTTGTGTCTGGTACTAGAGCTAAAAAAATTGATCTCTTCTTGTGGTTTACTGGTGTTCTGCTCTTGTACTCCTTGCTCTGCCTTTGGTGGTTCCTCTCTAACCTCGAAAGCTTGTGGTTTCTTCTTCTTAGACCCCACTGGTTTGGTTTTAGGAATGCTGGACGTTTTCCTTAAGTAGTATGGGTCTGTTGAGATCTCTCATCTCTTCCCAAGTGCAATCTGGTATATCATATTCAAGCCTGAGGTAAGCATCCTTATCCCATTGTAGGAAAGCTTCTTCAATTAAGGTTTCTTCAGCAATGGTTGTCTTCTCCTCTTCTGAAACTTGATTTGCTTGAAACCATTCATCCATATCTCTTTCCCACCTTAAGTAAGCCTCTGGTCCTTGTACACGACCTGAAAAACAGATGTTGTGTGGCTCTTCTTGACAATAATTACTCTCTGGCATATAGTCTTGTGGTTGGTCAATCATGGACTGATTGTATTCTGAGCAGACATACTAAAACTCTTCCTAACGCCCTTGTTCTTCTTCTTGACTGGTCTCGGAGTTGCTGGCCCATGTTTCTTCCATGTGTTTTTCTTCTGTCAAAGTCTCAGCTTCACTGAATTAATATTCAGTTTCTTCACAGCCTTGGTTTCTGCTTCTGTCTCCAAAGTCACATTCAAGTTCAGGTTCTTCTGGGTTTAAATCTTCTCCAAAATCAGATTCTTCATACTCTGTGTTTTCTTCAAAGTTGGTGTCAGATTGAACTTCTCCATTCCAAGATTCAAACTCATGAGGTTCTTCTTTTTCTTTGCAGTCAGGTTCTGCTCCATAGGGATCTCCAAATCAGATTGATCCTCCAGTGCTTCCACGTGTCTTGAATCACTTTGTGCTTCATCTTCAAGCTTGGATTCTTTTTGGTCAACCTCTGTTTCTGCCTCAAAGCTAGATTATGATGCTTCTTCTTCTTCCTCAGATTCTTCAGAAAACTCTTCTTCATGCCATGAGTTCTCTTCATCACCCCAGTCAATCTCTGAAGTATTGAAGCCATTTGCTCCATCTTCATCATCCATTTTTTTCTCTTGTTCACAAGTTAAAAAAAAAGAAATGAATGTGTTCTAGAAAGTATGAGGAGGAATATAAACCAAAGTTGAGTATGTCTTTGTCCAAAAATTCGAATGTATACTCAAAATAGGCCAAGTGAATGATTTTTGAGAGGAAGAGTGAAAGAAAGGAAGGAATAACACAGAATAACACAACTTCCCTTTTGTAAAAAGATCAAACACGGTTTTGGTTTATAAATGGTAAGCAAATTCTGTCCAAACTAAATGAGGCGCTATTCCTTTTTTTTTAAAAAAAAATCGAAAACTAAAAACCTAAAATAGGAAACAACACTTTTTATGGTTTTTTTATTTAAGACATTCAAATCAAAAGATACAACAAGAACTCTAATGGCAAAACTCGAAACGAAATGAAACATGGCACTTTTTCTTTTGGTTTTTAACTTAAGAATGCAAAGAAATGAATGCAGATCAGAAATAACAAATGATCCAATGCAAAACAGAACCACTTTTTATGTTTTTCCGATTTAGATGCAATAAGGAACAATGAACAGAAACTAGATGAAATGATAACACTTTTTATTTTGGGTTTTCTTTTATGAATGCAATGAAACTAAATTCATGCCTAAGCTAAGTGATAAATCTAAATAGAATAGATGGATCTAAAGGACACAAGTATGGATGCAAAAAAGATTGAGAACATAAACAATTGTTTTATGGATTTTCGGTTTGAAGTAAATGAAAACAACAGAAACTTAAAAAAAAAGATAAAGGTTGAATTTATACAACCTGAGGGATAGGAGATTTTGAAGCTCTCATACCATATGATACATGCCTGGGAATCATTCCACAATCCTATGAACAGATGGTGATCAAAGGTGATCAGAAAGCTTGATGCGGAAGGATGAATGAAGGTAGCAGTGGTGGTGATGCTGATTGACCCTCTCAGCCGGTGGACTTAACTGATTCTCTCAGCTTGTGATGGAACAAAGATCTCGAATCTCACAATTAATCAGGTCCAAGAATTCTATGAACAAAGTGAATCACACACAATGATCAGAGAAAGAACACTTCTTCAAAAGACATAAATTTGAAAGAAAATAGATACTTGAATAATTTCTGAAAAGGTTTAAATGTGCCTGATCCAAATGGTCTAAATGAGTTTATATATTGCTCTTACACACGTCCTAGAAGGTTAACAGAATAAAATAAATAGCAAAGATTAAGGAATATGGCTGTTGGAGCCATTAACAAGAAATCTGCCCAAATAAGGCAAGGGGAGCTGAACTTGAGTCTTGACAACTTTGGCATGAATGTGTGGTGTTTTGGGACGTCCTGATTCAGTAAATGAGCCTCCAAGATGCATAAGTTGATAAGAAATAGCCGTTGGTGGTTTAAAGCTCCTATTTTGAATGCATCCAAATATGTTAAGTTGAGTATATCTTTGATCCTCCTGATCAAGTGGATGCTAGTTTATGGTAAAGTGTTGGTTTACTCTCCTTGATGGTTGGATATGTCTTCTGAATGCTTAGATGTATCTCCTGGTCGCCAAAGTTTGGTTTGCAAATGATTAAACCAGTGAGCTTCCAAATAAGGCAAGCTCAGAATCATCTGTTTTATAAGTTGAATAACTTCTTCATCTGAACTCCATTTTTGATTATTCAAACTCTCACTGATTCCTTGATGGGTTAATATGATGGAACAAGTTGAATTGTAGCTTAAGTATTCCTGGTTGCAAAGATGTACTTCAAAACATGAACATATGTCTCTGGTACGCTCGGGTTGGTTTTCTCCGGGAGTCTGGGTCAGCTGATTGTTGTCTTTTCCATGCTCCTTGGCTAATGATGACTTGATGTACTCATAATTTATGGTCCACTCTACCAAATTCTGGTTCAGTTTATTCTTAATCTAACTCTGAGTCTAGATCCAATCTAAAAGCTCGATGAATGTGCTGATTTTGTTTTGAAAATTCAGAAATCTTAAACGGGTTTATACTGTCTAATATCGAGCCATGATCCCAAATGCCCCTAAATCTATAAAATCAATCCCTTATACCCCTTAGTAATCTCTATACCCCTCTGCAGTTTAATGAAAAAGAGATGAACAAAATGCCCCTGAAACTTTAACACATTTGACTCCCCATTTGACCCAGAGATTTTATTTGAAATTGATTTATTAAAAATAGAAAATAAATCGGGAAAATAAAAAAGGACGACAACCTCGAGCTCCTTTCCGACGAGCGGTTTCTGTTGGGAATGTCTTGAAATCAATTGTACTTACTCTTGGTAGAGTCGTAATGTCGAGGTTCGGCAATCGTATAATATTAGATGGTTATAATGTTTTGCTAGAAACCGCTTATGATCTATAGGTTGAGAATCTATTGCTAATATTATACGATCCTACAGGGTCACACACTTAAGCAAACTAGATCAATTATTATATTAGGTTTTATTGTTAATATAATATATTTATATTTGCTATATATGATATATGCATTTATATATATATATTATATGTACGTGAGTGATTTGCTTTTTGAATGAATAATGATTCAATCATGATTAAGTTAATGGATAAGTGGGTTTGGCCCATTAGGCAACCAAACTTAATTAGGTTATAAATCAATCGTTGTGTATATAATGATATATAACGATTGGTGATAACAATAATTACTCACGCAGCCGCAAACCATAAAACCGAAAATACAAGCGAATTGTTCGTGGTAATTTTGAGATCTGATCTTGACGGTACTAGCATCCCGTTCCGATCTAGTTTGTGTGCGTGTGGATACTGGTAGAGGAACTACACTTGAAGTGCTAAGGAATCTCGAATCGTCTCGTTTTACTCCGCTGCAAAACATCCAGGTATATTCGAGATTCTAGATCTAGATTTATTTCAGTATTTGCATGAGATCTTGGCTAGTATATTCATAGGTTGATTTATAAAATTGTTTTATAAACCGGTATGAATTTCCAACAGTGCTATCAGAGCCAACTTGTATAATACTGATTTTGAATCTAATCGCATCTATATTAGATATATAAAAGTACCTTGTTTTTATTCCGAAACTGAATATGAAGCGTTACGTAAGATGAAATTGTTTCTTAAACATATTCATGTATTGTCCAAAGTTAACACTTGTCCCTCCGATAGTTTAATTTGATTAAATTATTAGAAATTGTGAACTGAGTTTACGCTGTTACACTTTGACATAATAATCTGTTTGCAATAAAATAATTTGATTATGTTGTGCAAAATATCAAATTGTCCACGTTGTATATGTCTCTTGTGGCTGGTGTTGATAAGAATATTTTACATATGCTCGTGACCTAGTGTTAATGACAAAGTCAACGAAGATGTGTTCTGACGAATATTCTTATACACATAATTTTTTAAATAAAATATGGAATGTCTAAATTATTGGATTCCATATTGGAATTTGTTCCTTTAATAAAACTGTTTTAATTGGTTAAGCCAATTAGATTGACTCGATCAATTCACTGTTTTATTTTGTTCTAATTAACTTTAATTCTAATTTGATTAGAATATATAAATTAAGTTTAATTATTTATATTCCAATTTAAATACATAAAGATATGTATTATATATTTAATTATTTATATAAGATATAAAATTTTAAATATAAATTAAAATTGGATTAAAATCCGTTCCTCAATTAATATCAAGTATTTTGATGTCTCTCCAATCTTATCAACTATCAAGGCTTGTTTCGTTGTGTGATGGGCTTGCCAAAGCAAGGTATCCGCAATTACATAAGTGAGATAGATGGTAATGGTTACCATGTGAAACAAGATTGGTTTACTTGACTAAGCTATCAAAACGGTTTTGGGCTTAGAGACATATGTTGGATTTGACATAAGATGCCGTCTAACAACCAAGGGTTATATTTGATATAATTAACAAGACGTTGTTTACCTAAGTAACTAGATATTCGGGGGTTGAGCCAATGCTCACTCGGATTCTAGTGAAATATGGATCTTGGATCATTATATTCAATTTGAGGAAATTATTATTTGAATATAATGTGAGTTTTCTTAATTGTTGAGATTACTCTTATTCCCGAACATCATATTAACATTGTTATTCTTTATCTTCAGAATGTCAACTCCCCACAACTCGTTTTCATTGAGATCCGTCCTTGAGAAGGAAAAACTCAATGGATCGAATTTCCTCGAATGGTATCGAAACTTGAGAATTGTTCTCAAACAGGAGAAAAAAGACTATGTCCTTGAAAAGGTTCTTCCTGAAAAACCTAAGACCAATGCCCCTAAATTTAAACATGGTCCTTCTAAAGAAGATAAGTGCCATTATTGTAATGGTTATGGGCATTGGAAAAGAAATTGTAATAAATTCTTGGAAGATCTGGAAAAGAAGAAGAAGAAATCTTTTGAGACTTCATCTTCAGGTATTTATGTTATAGAAGTAAATGTTACTACTTCTGGTTCTACTTCTTGGGTATTGGATACCGGTTGTGGTGCTCATATTTGTACAAATATGCAGGGCCTAAGAAACAGTAGAATTTTGGAGAAAGGACAAATGGACCTACGTGTTGGAAATGGAGCAAGAGTTGTTGCATTAGCCGTAGGAACATTTCATTTGTCTTTGCCTTCTGGCATGGTTTTAGAACTTAAGAATTGCTACTATGTACCTGCTATAAGCAGAAATATTATTTCTATTCCTTGTTTGGATTTGGAAGGATATCAGTTTTCAATTAAGAACAAGTGTTGTTCATTTGATTACAATGATATATTTTATGGTAGCGGTCCATTAGAGAATGGACTTTATGTTCTAAACCAAAGCGTGCCTATCTATAACATTAGTACCAAGAGATTCAAGTCAAATGACACGAATAAAACTTTTCTTTGGCATTGTCGTTTAGGCCAAATAAATGAGAAGCGCATTCAAAAGCTTCATAGTGATGGACTTTTGAGCTCATTTGATTTTGAATCATATGAGAAATGTGAATCTTGTTTATTGGGTAAAATGACTAAGGCTCCTTTTACTGGACACAGTGAAAGAGCTAAGGACTTATTGGAACTAATACATACTGATGTATGTGGACCGATGAGCATAAATGCTAGAGGAAACTACCAGTACTTCATCACATTTACTGACGACTTCAGTAGATATGGTTATGTTTATCTAATGAAACATAAGTCTGAATCTTTTGAAAAGTTCAAAGAATTTCAGAATGAAGTACAAAACCAGCTTGGCAAGAAAATCAAAGCACTTCGATCAGATCGAGGTGGTGAATATTTGAGTCAAACTTTCGATGACCATCTGAAAGAGTGTGGAATTGTTTCACAAGTCACTCCTCCAGGAACGCCACAGTTGAATGGTGTTTCCGAAAGGAGAAATCGAACTTTATTAGATATGGTTCGATCAATGATGAGTCATGCAGATCTTCCATTATCCTTTTGGGGATACGCCCTAGAAACGTCTGCGTTTACGCTAAACAGATGTCCATCAAAATCAGTTGAGAAGACACCATATGAGATATGGACTGGAAGAGTTCCAAATTTATCGTTTCTGAAAATTTAGGGTTGTGATGCTTATGTTAAACGTATGTTTACCGATAAGCTCGAACCTAAATCTGATAAATGGTACTTCGTTGGTTATCCCAAAGAAACTAAAGGTTATTACTTTTACAACCCTACCGAGAACAAAGTGTTTGTTGCTCGTAATGGTGCTTTTCTAGAAAGAGAATTTCTTTCCAAGAAAAACAGTGGGAGTAAAGTACATCTCGAAGAAGTTCGAGAAACACAGGAGATTGTTCCGGATTCTCATGAAGAGGATCAATTAGATTTAAGAAGAGTCGTAGAATCTGCACCTGTGGAACCTGAGATACGTAGATCCGAGAGGATACGTCACGAACCTATTAGATATGGGTTTTTGGTGACTGATCATCATGAACTATTGATAATAGAAAGTGATGAACCTACGTCCTTTGAGGAAGCAATGATGGGCCCTGACTCCGAAAAATGGCTAGAAGCCGCAAAATCTGAAATGGAATCCATGTCAGTAAACAAAGTATGGACTTTGGTTGATTTACCTGATGGTGTCAAAACCATTGAGTGTAAATGAGTTTTCAAGAAGAAAACAGACATGGATGGCAATATACAGATATACAAAGCTAGATTGGTGGCTAAAGGTTACAAGCAAATTCATGGTATAGACTATGATGAAACCTATTCCCCAGTCGCAATGCTTAAGTCCATTCGGATTCTCCTAGCAATTTCCGCTTATTATGATTATGAGATATGACAGATGGATGTGAAAACAGCTTTCCTTAATGGAAATCTCGAAGAGGATGTGTACATGACACAACTTGAGGGTTTCACAGTCCATGGAAGTGCTAGGAAGGTGTGCAAGCTTCAACGTTCCATTTATGGTTTGAAGCAAGCATCTCGGAGTTGGAATCTTCGTTTTAATGAGGCAATCAAAGAGTTTGATTTCATTAGAAACGAAGAAGAACCTTGCGTTTACAAGAAGACTAGTGGGAGTGCAGTTGTTTTCTTAGTGTTGTATGTGGATGACATACTTCTTATTGGGAATGACATTCCTATGCTTAATTCTGTAAAGACTTGGCTAGGAAGTTGTTTCTCAATGAAAGACATGGGAGAAGCCGCGTACATTCTTGGAATAAGAATCTATAGAGATAGATTAAATAAGCTTATTGGATTATGTCAAGATACTTATATAGATAAGGTCTTGCACAGATTCCAAATGCATGATTCCAAGAAAGGTTTTCTACCAATGTCTCATGGCATAACTCTCAGCAAGAATCAGTGTCCTTCGACACATGATGAGCGAGAGCGGATGAATAGAATCCCATATGCTTCTGCTATAGGATCTATCATGTATGACATGCTCTGTACTCGTCCAGATGTTGCATGCGCTTTGAGCATGACGAGTAGATACCAATCTGATCCAGGTGAGAGTCACTGGACAACAGTCAAGAACATCCTAAAATATTTGAGAAATACTAAGGATAAGTTCTTGGTCTATGGAGGAAATGATGAGCTTGTTGTGAGTGGTTACACCGATGCGAGTTTCCAGACAGACAAAGATGATTACCGATCACAATCTGGTTTTATCTTTTATCTTAATGGAGGAGCTGTAAGTTGGAAGAGTTCCAAGCAGAGCACCGTAGCAGACTCTACAACCGAAGCTGAGTACATCGCTGCTTCAAAAGCAGCAAAGGAAGCTGTTTGGATTCGGAATTTTATTATTGAACTAGGTGTGGTTCCTAGTATTTCTAGCCCAGTGGATCTCTATTGTGACAACAATGGAGCACTCGCACAAGCAAAAGAACCTAGATCCCACCAGAAGTCCAAACACATTATGAGGAGATATCATCTCATTCGTGAGATTGTTGATAGAGGAGATGTGAAGATTAGCAGAGTCTCGACGGATGCAAATGTTGTTGATCCATTTACTAAGCCTCTTCCACGGCCTAAGCATGAGAGTCATACTGTTGCTATAGGCATTAAGTTTCTTAAGATGTGATCTTGATTCTAGTGGGAGAATTTTCCTTTTTTATATGATGTTCATGTTTACATACATTTGGTTATGTTTTTCAAATTAATGAAATTTGTTTCATATTTATTTGGTTATTGGATAACAAATAAAGTCCCAAAATAATTTATTTCATTCTATAGGTCATCAAGTACGTGACTTGATCATGAAACCCTATAAGTGAAAGATGACATAAATTATTGTGGTCCCTAGTCAAGGTTATTAAAATGGGACGTTAATAACTGGAGATGACTAGTATGTGAGGTGGTTGATGACTAAGTTTCGTAGAGTCATTTAATATGTTGTATTAAAGCCAATCACATAGACATGTGTTGGGGAACACATGGTTGGACTGACCCGCCATGAGAACTCAACAAGATTGTTATATGAGTGTCATATGAGGTTCTCATCACGACTATAGAGTGTAGTCCTTTGACCTGAGTTCGTCATGTTTTCTTACCTATGTATTAGTTCACTTTGACCTTGTCAAACGTCAGCCGTAACAGGTGACTATAAAGACATTGATTGGGTGTGCTATGAATTTTGTAAGGAACAAGGATGGAACAAAATGGAATTTGTCCCTCCTATATAACGGGAGATAAATATCTCAGGGCCTATCGAAGATTTTATACTGAAAAATGCATGGCCGTGCTCAAACGAGGTGAATGTCAGTCGTTTGTTTAATCAATATAAATCGGAGTTCGATAAACGTGATCTAGCTTAGTAAGGATGACACCATTTCTTGCCTTATGTTGAGATCGAGATATAGAGACAAAGGGATTATGGGAATAAATGATTCCAGTACAAGTGGGAGATTGTTGGGAATGTCCTGAAATCAATTGTACTTACTCTTGGTAGAGTCGTAATGTCGAGGTTCGGCAATCATATAATATTATGTGGTTATAATGTTTTGATAGAAACCGCTTATGATCTATAGGTTGAGAATTCTATTGCTAATATTATACGATCCTACAGGGTCACACACCTAAGCAAACTAGATCAATTATTATAATAGGTTTTATTGTTAATATAATATATTTATATTTGCTATATATGATATATGCATTTATATATATATATATATATATATATATATATATATATATATTATATGTACGTGAGTGATTTGCTTTTTGAATGAATAATGATTCATTCATGATTAAGTTAATGGATAAGTGGGTTTGGCCCATTAGGCAACCAAACTTAATTAGGTTATAAATCAATCGTTGTGTATATAATGATATATAACGATTGGTGATAACAATAATTACTCACGCAGCCGCAAACCATAAAACCTAAAATACAAGCGAATTGTTCGTGGTAATTTTGAGATCTGATCTTGATGGTAATAGCATCTCGTTCCGATCTAGTTTGTGTGCGTGTGGATACCGGTAGAGGCACTACACTTGAAGTGCTAAGGAATCTCGAATCGTCTCGTTTTACTCCACTGCAAAACATCCAGGTATATTCGAGATTCTAGATCTAGATTTATTTCAGTATTTGCATGAGATCTTGGCTAGTATATTCATAGGTTGATTTATAAAATTGTTTTATAAACCGGTATGAATTTCCAACAGCTTATCCTCCGACGAACTCTCTTGCCTGCAAAATTGAGGTTTATTCTTTTATTGTTCTACCTTAGATTGATTTAAAAATGACCTTGGCTCCAAATTAAGCTGCATTTCCCTACTGGGATTGAATCCGATTTGGGAATGCACAATTGGTTGGTATGTTAAATTGTTAGAGTCTAGGTTTCGTGGTTGAATTAGAGTATTTTTAAGTAGATTATAACCCAATCTTCTCCCATTTGTAGGGATTTTTTTCAAATCCTATTAGCTGCATTTTTTGCGATATGGGAATTGGGTAAAACTAGTAATACTTTGTAACAGTAACACTACTGAGTAAATTCTGTAAAACTATTAATACAAGTAAAACTTAGAGAACCGATAAATTTAGTAGAACTAGTAAAACTATTAATACTAGTAGTACTGATTGTGTTTTTTTGGCATCAACTGATTGTGTTTTTTTGTATTTTTTGATAGGATACAATGAGCAACAACGCCAACATACATTTTGAATGCCAATGTCAGATGTATAGTTTACTGTTGAAGAAATCAGTGATGAGATAACTTTGTTGATGATATAAGATAGGATATACAAGAAGATTGGGTTAGATGTAAGTAAGATTAACCTACGAATGAGTTACATTCAATTCCTGGTGGGATGTGAGGAACAATTTACTATTTCTGAAGATGAAGATCTTTATGTTTACCTAACGTCTATAGATAAAGATAACCGTAGATATGTTTTGTATGTCGAGGTCATCAATGCATCAAAACTGCTCGAGAAAGTGTCGAGAGTGGACAAAAGTTCTTTTGGTATGAACTATGAAGTGTTGTAGTCAAAAGATGATGAAACTGGAGCTAAATCCATAACTTTATAAGTAGAAAAATAACAAGATGTATAACAACATGAGGCAATAGAGGATGACGATAAGGATGATTTATCACGTGATGTAGATATGGATAACATCATGGATATATTGGATAAGTGTGATAGATATGTCTAGTATGCACTTGATGTATGATCTAGTCAGTTTATAGAGGTATAGAAAGACAATTTGGGTCTGAGTGTGCGTCATGAATTTACCAATAAAGCGATTTTGCATGATTTTGTGGATAGAGGCGCATTTAATAAGAATTTTGGTTATGCCGTAAAGAAGTCGGATAAGACACGATTTGTGTTAAAATGTTGTATAGCAAGCTGCAAGTGGGTTTACGAGCTGCAAAGGCTGGAGAGACAGAAGTTTTCTCGATTATAACATACACAAATATGCATTCATGTAGTCGAAGTAGTCAGAGTTGAAGCAGCTCGAAGAGGAAAGGCACTCCTCAGATAGTTGCATCTATTTTGCGTGATGATTATCCAAGAAAAATGGAAACTCCAGCTAATAGAATTATCTTGGATCTTGTTAAGACAAAACTAGGTATTGATGTATCGTACTCCACAACGTTGAGAGGGAAAAATATAGTTGTTCATGATTTGTGTGGTAGTTCGGAAGGAAGCTATATGATGATGTATAGTTATTTGTAATGTTATAGAAGGTCAATCCTGGTACAATAACAAGTGTGAAATTGGATGAGCAGAAAAAAATTCAAGTACATATTCATATCTCTGGGAGCTAGCATTGAAGGCATCAAGTGATGCGGAAAGTGATAATCATGGATACAACTTATCTCAAAAATGGATATGGTGGTGTACTAGTTCTTGTTTCTGCTCACGATGCTAATCGTCGCCACTATCCCATAGCTTTTGGTGTACTTGATGGTGAGAATAATGCAAGTTGGACCTGGTTTGTTGAGATGCTGAAAACCGTGGTAGCAGACTCCTCTGAATTGGCGTTTGTGAGTGGCAGAAATGCCATAATAAATGTGTATCCCCAATCTCATCATGGGTATTGTGTATGGAATTTGTCCCAAAATGTGAAAGTACATGCTTTTAATGTCAACAAAGACGTAGTCGCCTTTAGATTCATATAGTGTAGTATGTTGAGTTCTACGCCGCTTATAGTTCTTTTAACATGAGATATCCTTTGGCGGTCAAGTATCTAGGGAAGAGTACCGTGAATGAAAAATGGGCAAAGTTCTTTTTTTTCCAGGAGAAAGGTACATCTTAGACACTCACAACTGTGTATAGTCTTTGAACAATACTTTTAAGTAGGCCAGAAGGTAAGCATTAATACCCTTGCTTGATATGATTGTTAAAAACCTTCGGCTTGGTTTAACGACCATCGGAAGGAGGCAATGTTTAGAAAGATTATAATAAATTAGTGCATTTAGTGGAGAAGAATATGCACCATCATTGGAAAGTTGTTGAGAGATTAATTGTCAGGGTGTTAAATAGTTTCGAACTTGTGTACGATGTTACCGGTAGTGATGGAAACCTTATTTGGTGAACTTGGTGTTGAAAACGTGTAGTTGCAGGTTCTTCGATATTCAAAAGTACCCTTGTGTGTACGCACTTGCTGCTTTCATTAATTTTAAAAAGGATCTGATAGAGATAATGATATGGAAGTACATGAGTTGTATTCAAAATATTATTGGATGGAGTTGTGAGCATTTTCGTATAACAAGAAAATTTATTTAGTGTCGGATGTGTCAGAATGGGATGTTTCGGATAACATCAAAGATTTGCAGATAATGTCTCCTGACAAACTCAAAAAGAAGGGGAGGAGTAAAATTTGAAGGTTTCCATCGGTAAGGGAAAGGAAGAAGAGGACAAAAAAAAAGAGCGGCCAAAAGGACTCCGATGTTTGTTATTTGGATTATGATTTTGATTGTAATTTTCCATTTAAAAAAAAACTTGTATAACACGTACGATTGATTCTGGAAAACTAGTAACTATATGTCGTATCTTTTGATGTTGGTAAAACTAGTAATACTTTGTAATACTAAGTGATTATCGTAATTATAATGAAATATTAATCGAGAAATTAGTCAACTTATAAATATATAAAATTTATACTTTTAAGATTATTTTTACTTTAACAGTGATAATATATTGCTATTACAACAAAGTAGAATGATAAACTAATCAAAAATTACTCAACATAGTAATCCTACAACATAGTTCTTTTAGTTTTAAGAAATCTTTTGGAATAATAGACAAGTTATGAAGGTAAAGTTTCAAAATTGAGAATTGAATCTATTTAACAATCACTACCAAAAGTCCTCATTGATAGAGATTACTATAACTTGTTTTACTAAATTGTTATCGTAGATGTTTTCGATAATTTCCAAACTCTATAATAGCATTATATAAACGCTATGATAGATTTTCAATAAGCGGGAAGCTAAGTTTAGTTGAACCGTCAAACACATTGAAATTTAGGATCGTGAACAACGCAACTCATTTTCCCTCTTCAGCTTTCATTTTTCCTCTCCAGCTTTCATTTTCCTTAAAATAATTTCAGGCAAAATCAGCTCTCATTTCCCCCCGATTCTCCTAGCCACCAAAATCATAAATTTCCTTAGAATCCTGAATCTCGTCGACCCTAATTTCGCAATCGGTGTCTCGACAGTGAGTTCTAATCGAAGGCATGTATTCTTACTTTGATTTCTCTAGCTCGTTCACATTCTCTTACCCTTATTTATATAATTCGAGCTAGTGTGATTCTGAGTTTGGAGTTTTATTAGTTTTGATTTTTGGGATCTGGGTTTCGATGCATCTGTTATGGAATTTGTGGATGCTAACTTCATATGTTCTCTTATACTTTACACGCATGTCACCATATGGACTATGTGGATTCTAACTTCATATATTCTCTTATACTTTACATGCATGTCACACTTTAAAATCAAGATCTAAATCTATCACTGCTCTTGCTTATGTTAGTGTCAGATGATACATGCAGTTGGATACATAGTTGCTAATGTTAGTAAAAGATGATAGAAATGAACATGTTTGGTTAAGATTACAGTGCATTCTAGCTTCTTCTGTTTTCTGACACTTATGATGCATATGTACTGATTTTTGTGGATTCTAGGTTCATATTTCCCCGATACTTTAGTTTGTTTTGTTAAACACATCAAAACTAGATATAAAACTTTCAATCCTTCACTTTTTATTGCATAACCTTATACTCACTCGGTAATTTTCTTTTGCAAGTGTTGGTGAGTGCAATAAATGGAATCCTAGGCTTGTCTTTCGGTCTTATCACAACACAATTTTGTGCCGTATTTCCTCACATTATTGTGCTTGTTAATCTATGTGTTTCACTTTGGTTTAATTTTGTTGTTGCTTTGTTTGGTCTCGTGATTTATATGCTGATCTTATCTGAAATTGAATCATTAAGATTTTTAATATAGAGTTATTGTCTGAGGACAAGTTATTTGTTATTTGGTCTGGATATTCAGTGATTTTGTGTTGTGTTAAAATATTTCTTTAAAATGAAAAGGTTATTTATGCTACTAAAGGTTTCAATTAAGGTCAGAACATATAATGGTCGACAAAGCATGGGTGCATCTTTGTAGGTAAATAATTAAATTGTATATGTTAGGTTTCAGTAGGTGTTTAGAGACTTTATTTGTTTGCTTTTTGTTCTTCTTCTGATTCTGGAACGAAGAGTTGATCCTGCTTATGAGAGAGAGGGGCTGTAAAGTTTGTAGGGAAGTAGCTGCAGCTTTGGGAGGGAATGGTATGATTGTATGTTCTTGCATTGACTGCCAATATATAGATCGGCACTAAGGCAGTGTTCTAGCTGAACATCTGGTTACAAGGGGAATGTATGAGGCTTATAAGACATGGAGAATGAACTTAGGGTTGCCGGTGAAAGCAAATTATGTCAATGGAATGATGAGGTATATGAGAGATATCAAGCTGCTGAATTTTTGGATGAGGAGTTTGCTAGTAAGGCTTGACTTGAGTGACATTGCTTAGGGTGAGGACAAGAAAAAAGATGAGTTCCTTGAAAATCTTGCAGATGCTGAGACACCATTGTATCCAAGTTATGTTAACCATAGCAAGATGTCGGCAATTGTACAATTGTTCAGACTTAAGACACAAAATGGGTGGTCTGATAAGAGCTTCAATGATCTTTTGGAAACATTGCCTGAGATGTTACCAGAAGATAATGTCCTACACACATCATTGTATGAAGTGAATTTTTTTTTTGAAATCCTTTGATATGGGTTATTAAAAGATTCATGCATATGTCAATGACTACCGCTTATTCGGAAAGAGGTTCAAGAAGCTCGAGAAATGTCCAAAATGCAAGGCTTTACGACGGAAGACTAATATGCACACTGGTGAAATAAAGAAAGGTATCCCACATAAAGTATTATGGTACTTTCCAATAATCCCAAGGTTGAAGAGAATATTCGGTCTGAGGCGATGGCCAAGGATTTAAGATGGCACTTTAGTAACAAAGGCAGGGATGGAAAACTTCGTCACCCTGTGGATTCAGTGACATGGGATCAGGTGAATGCAAAATAGCCTTCTTTTGCAGCCGAAGAAAAGAATATCAGGCTTGGAATTTCCACATATGGATTTAATCCATTCAACATGAAGAATACCAAATATAGTTTTTGGTATGTATTGCTAGTTAACTGCAATCTGCCACCTGATTTTTGCATGAAGAAGGAGAAAATCATGCTTTCATTGTTGATTCCTGATCCACAACAACTTGGTAATAGTATAGATGTCTACTTAGAATCTCTCATTGAGGATCTAAACCATATATGGAACTATTGAGAGTTAACTTATGACGCCATTAGTAGATCCACATTTACTCTTAAGACAATGCTGCTATGGACAATTAGTGATATTCACGCTATGAGAATCTTGCAGGCTGCAAAGTTAAGGGTGCAATGGCTTGTCCTTTATGTGGGAAAAATATAGATAGTATGTGGTTAAATTCAGCAGGAAACATGTTTACATGTGCCATAGAAAGGGTCTACCGCCAACACATAGTTTTAGTGGAAAGAAGAAGTGGTTTGATGGAAAAGTTGAACAAGGGAGAAGGGGAAGAATATTAACTGGGCGTGAAATTTCTCAAAACCTGCGAAATTCCAGTAATGACTTTGGAAATTTCAAACGATATGCAAGTAAGAGAAAAACGACTGAGTTTACTGATTTTGTCTCGGATAGTGAGGACTTATCCAGTGAATCAGAGGAAGAGGAAGAAGTAAAAGTAGATGAGGATGAGTAACCATGGTTGAAGAAGAGGTCAATATTTTTCAAGCTACCTTACTTGGAGATAAACTGTTAATGTCATGTGATTCTTGTATTTTTTCAGGATTCAGCTATTAAGCTTTGTTTAACTTTGGTTAACGATTTTGTATTTGTTTTGATCATGAACTCCCGGTGAGAGATAACTTAGATGTAATTCATGTTGAGATAAATGTGGCTGCAAGTTTAGTTTCTATATTGTTGCACTGTGGAAAATCAAAGGATGGTCTTAGGGCTCGTAAAGATCTAGAGGAGCTTGGTATTAGGCAAGATTTGAACGCTAACACCCAGCGAAAACAAACATATCTTCCTGCAGCCCTGTGGTCTTTTTCCAAGACAGAGAAGAAGATCTTTTGCAGGCGACCTTTTAACTTCAAAGGTGTTAGGGTCAAAATCCCTCTCGACAAAAACAATAGCTGAAAGCGTGATCAATAATCGGATACGAACGATTACCACACTTCGTATAAATTGAACTTCGTATGATTAATATTTTTACGGAGCACTTCGTATCAAAGACGTTTCGTATGAATGACAATTTATATGAAACGTTTTGTATGGATAAATTTCTATACGAAATGAACAAAACCATTTAGCAGAACATCCGAACGGATCAATCAAACGAACAAATAACTCGACAGAATCTGCGGATAGAGGTAAATATTTAAACAAGCTACTCGGAAACTATAAAATATAAAAATCAGCTTGGAAATACCGAGCTGACTGGCCAGCTCATACCCGAGCTAAACCCGCTCGGATCCAACCTTAACCAGCTCGGAAATTCCAAATTTAACGAGCTCGTAAATTTTGAGCTAAACCATCACGAAAGTTCCAAGCTGAACCAGCTCGGATCCAAACTGAACGAGCTCGGATTTTCTGAACTCATCCCTTCTAGTATTTCGAGCACAACCCATTCCTTCGGAAGTTTCGAGCTGAACGCATTCCTTAAGAACTTCCGAGCTGAACGTCCTCCTCAAACCTTCAAAACGGATACTCCGCTTAGATCAAATGCTCGGACATTTGCCAAAGTTTTTTTCTCCAAATGCGCAACTAGCCACAACCCATCTTCGAAACAACCACTTATATGTTCTTATCTGCTAAACAGGGTTGCCCGATTAAGTTATACAAAATACGATCTTGGGCCTCACCTGCAAGACTCGTATTTCCGACAATTTGGGCCGGATCATGACATTCTACTCTCAAACGCACTCGGATCATCCCTTGTTGGCCATTCGGTAAAATAGGTTTAGCCGCGGAAGGATAATTGTAAAGAATGGAAAGATAAACTCAAAGAAGAAAAAGAGAAGATATCTCCGAGCAGAAAAGGAAAATCCAAGCTGAAAAGTTAAATCCCAATGGAAAATGAAATATACGATAACAAGAAGATTTCCGGAAATCTTGCGGGCGGAGATCCTCGAAGCTGACTTGCCGCGACTGAATAAGAAGATACGATTTAGGCATCTCGAAAAACCCTACCATATAGACTTAAAACTTACAACTTTTTAAGCATTTTCGCTCTTTTTACTTTGTTTCCGATTCGATCTATCAATAAAAATATCCTCTGGGTCTCTAGTTTGTGTGTTTACTCCTGAAATTTATGTTTCCTAAAAAGTTAGCTCTACAAATATCGACATTTTGAGTTTTGACACTCACAAAAGGCCCAAATGGATGTTTTCTAACATATCAAGAGGTGTTTTATTAGATGACTGCAAAGACACATGTCAGAAATCACACGAATATCACATGTTAAATGCAACACATTCTTCCGATCGCACTTAAAGGGTTGTTACCTAAAGGTCCTAGGGTTTCAATTATATGCTTATACTCCTTCTTCAATCATTTGTGTCGGAGCAGTTTTGGTTAAGGAAGCTGTGATTTTTAAGACTATGTGCTTGTTTGAAAGATTTTGGCCACAAAGTTTTTTTGATATCATGCTCCATTTGACTGTGCATTTAGAAAGGAAGCCCGACTTGGTCGACCAGTCCATTTTAGATGGATGTACCCATTTGAGAGGTAATCTGTTTTAAAATAACTACTCGATTGCTAATCTATTTGTTTCTAGTATATATGTTCTCACTTTTTGCAGGTATATGAAAGTTCTCAAAGACTTTGTGAGAAATCCTGCAAGACCAGAGGGGTGCATTGTTGAGTCCTATCTAGCTGAGGAATGTATCCAGTTTTGCAGTGAATTTCTGAAGAAGGCAACAAATGTCCAGTAGAAAGTAGATAGAAACATGGAGTACAAGAACAAATCTATCTTACGGGGTCGTCCGATATACACATGCACTTCAATCACTCTTACTGGAATGGAGAAGAAAGTAGCACATCTTGCTATCATCCAAAATATGGCTCTAGTCGAAACTTTTGTAGAGTAAGTCTCATATTATCTAGATATCTACGTTTTGTCATTTTTTATGACTAACAGTCTGATTCATTTCTTCTAATTTTCAGTATGCTACAAGTGAGCATCTGCAGTATTTACAAGACTCAAATGAAAGATGTCGACGTGATGCATCAATGTTATGGAACATGCATACTAAGAATTTTGCATCTTGGCTAAAAGAACATGTCAATTATATGTTCTCCCAGTTCTCTTCTTATGGTATGTCTACTGTGTATGTGTTTGACTTGTTTTTACTTTGTCAGGTACCTCTTGATTCTACTGAACATGAAGAAACACTTAAGTTGTTAGCTTATGGTCCCCGATGTTCTGCAAGGTCGTATACAGGTTATATAGTGAGTGGGCAACGGTTTAACACAATATTAGTGAAAAGGAAAGTCAGAATAGAGGGGATTATTGTGAGGCTACGACTGTTTGTAGATCTAGTGCGAAAGACACATCACAAATGATAGATTTGGTATCCTTCTACGGCATAATAATTGAAATTATTCTAATGGATTATAATGTCTTCTACGTTCCTCTGTTCCGGTGTCAGTGGGCAGTAAAGAGTAATGGAGTGAAGATTGAAGATGGCTTTACTCTTGTTAATATGAATCAGAGTCAAGCCTCCTTTTCAAGTGATTCGTACATAATATCATCTCAAGCAAAACAAGTCTTTTACTCAAGGGAAAACGAGTCATCAAACTGGTATGTTGTCATGAGAGGGCCTTCAAGAAGATACAGTAAGGAAGATATTCAAGAGGGAAATACAGACATTGGGCCTCTACCATCAGATATTGACATGGATGTTGACATTGATTAAGCTTATAATGTCATAACAGATTGTGAAGACATATATGTGTGCAACTTGTCGTTCGTTGTTAACTTTTTGTGTGTATCTTTGCTGTCTTCTTTGTGAGATTGATCATTGTCTGCTTGTTGTGTGCTTCTTTATTGCTTTCTTCTTCTGTCTTTTATTTATAAGTATATTTATCTTTTTCTCTTGTAATTGGTTTCAGGTGAACTGAGGGATGTCCAAAGAATAAGAAGCGAGGAAGAAAATCAAAAAAGTAAGATATACAAGCAGACGATGAAGTTGAGGACATGACTCCTGTTCAAAAATGTGTGGATAACGTAGAGGAGATGGTACCGGTAGAAGCAGAACCAAGTGAGAAACCTTTAGAAGAGGAGAAGAATGATGCTGACCATCAGTCGAAAGAGCAGCAGAATAATGATGAGCATAAGTCAAGAGAGCAGCATAATGATGAAGAGCCTGAAGGTGAGGATGAACTTTCTGCATGTTATGATGGTGACACAACACATTCACATAAGAGAAAGCGAGGACCGACAAGGATGAAAGACATCACCCAAGATCCAAATACCGGAGTGCAAGTAAATTTCAATTTCATGGGAGAACCTTATGGTTCTGGTTCTGTCAAGGCAGAATGATGAAGAGCCTGAAAGTGAGGATGAACTTTCTTGAGGTCATGATGGTGACGCAACACGTTCCTGTAAGAGAAAGCGAGGATCAACAAGGATGAAAGACATCGCCCAAGATCCAAATACCAGAGTGCAAGTAGATTTCAATTTCATGGGAGAACTTTATGGTTCTTGTTCTGTCAAGTTGTCATCTTACTTAGGTACATTAGTAAGGGACCACGTGTTGGAATTGTGTCCAGTAATCTCGGTACTGTCTCTAGAAAGTAAGAGTATGTCAAAGATCAGACATAAGTCATATAATACTGGGGGTCATGATGGCTTGCTAGAGTCCGCTCATGATCTATAAGTCTTGGACTTATTGCCTTTATTATATGATCCCATATGGGTCACACGCCTAAGCTAACATGAAATCGTGTAGGAACGTTTTAGCAGGAGTATGGTAAAAGTGCTAGGCATTTACTATACTTAGAGAGAATAAGAGGGTTTAGCCATTGTGCATCGATCGATGCATAAGGTGCAACGATCGATGCAATGCGCAAACACCGACGAGTTAATTGGTATTTGGGCCAAATGGCCCAAACGGAACAGGACGAGTTTTGTGTCATAAAACTCGAGTTTCAGACTGATTAACCCTAACACTTGAGCCGTCAACTCTCTCTCTCCCTGCGCCGGTTTCTCCCAGTGGCCTAGCAGCCTGCTTCCTGATTGGTGTGCGTGTGTGAACCTCTGGAGGAGTTATCACTCGGTGGCTCTCTGATCTCTGGCCTGTTCTTCCTTTCCGCTGCACAAAACAGGTAAAAGGTGAGATCTACTTATGTTTCTATTCAAGGGAACCTAGATCTGGCATGTTTAGGATCAAGTAATCTGATGAATTGAATCAGGATTAACTAGAAAGTTCCTTCAGTGGTATCAGAGCCATTGGTTCTGGTTCTTCTTGTTTAGATTCATGTTTAGGATTGTTTAAAGAGGTGTTTTTGAATCAATCTACTGATAAGATTAAAACACTTAAGAAACAAGAATTGAATCCTAAACAAACAGTTGTAAAATCGCATGACCAAGCTATATTGATTTGGTATGCGATCGAAACTGATTTTGCATCGACTGAGATCGCATTGCATCGATCGATGCAATGCAAGGATCGATCGTTGCAGTCGCGAGAGATTGACCGCGATCGCATGGATCGTTCGAACGATCGCATGGATCTCGCGAGAATCTCTCGGCCAAACCTGATAACCGTTAGTGCACACGTGAGAGCATCGATCGTTGCAGGATCGATGAACGATCGTTGCAGGATCGATGCTGAGAGCATCGATCGATGCTGAGAGCATCGATCGATGCGGTTAGGGTTTTGGCTCGGATCCGTGCATGCGTAAGAGCATCGATCGATACAGGATCGATGCATGATCGATGCAGGATCGATGCTGAGAGCATCGATCGACATGGTTGGTTTAAGGCTCGGTTTAATTTGATTAAAATTAAACGTCTCGGTTTAATAAACAGATTTAATAATTTTATTAAGTCTGGTTAAACCGGGATAAGAAATCCAATGTCGAAAGAATTATTGGATTTAGTGCCTAAACCAGGATTTTCTAATTTGATTTGGTTGGACCAAATAAATTGAGAAAATCCGGTTTAGTAAATAACCGGTTGACAATTGTGGTCATCGTAGTAATTAAAATTTGGTTAGACCAATTTTAATGAACCAGACCGGTTATGTCATTTAATTGGACAATTGGGTCATGTCTTGGACATGGACCAGTTCTTGGGCCTCGGGCCAAGAAGTTAAAACAACTGGGCCAGTTAATTGAGTCTTTCTTCAGATCAATTTAAAATTTATTTTATAAAATATATAAAGTCGATTTTAAATTAAAGTTTCCGATATTTTGAAATTAGAAAGTTTCTTATTTTATAGAAGTTTCTAGATTTGCATGATTCGGATTTTAAGAAATTTCTAAAGTTAGAAAGTTTCCGGTTTTAGAAAGTTTCCAATTTTAGAAAGTTTCCAAAATAGTAGGTTTCCTAAAATAGAAAGTTTCCCGAAATAGTAATCTTCTATTTTGGGAATGAAATTTTAATAAACCTACGAACCTCATATAATATCAAGCGTTGGATGTCTTGTCCATTCTATGTCAGCTGTCGAAGCCCATTCAATTGTATTCACGGCCTT
This sequence comes from Orychophragmus violaceus, assembly GCA_030180135.1. Classification (NCBI taxonomy): domain Eukaryota; kingdom Viridiplantae; phylum Streptophyta; class Magnoliopsida; order Brassicales; family Brassicaceae; genus Orychophragmus; species Orychophragmus violaceus. Next base: position 17,967,887 of record CM058236.1, read on the forward strand.
ACAGTGTGAGGGTGTCTGCTTTTGCGTGGATAAGACGGTTTGTGATTCATAAATGTCATTGGGAGTCCCAGACATTAATGATTACATGACTGTATAGTCTGGTTTTCTTGACTGGGCCATCGGGAGTCCCGGGCCTTGAGACATCAGAGTGGATTGGGCCTCGGGCCCAGATTCACAACCAAGAGTTATATCACGGATATAATTAGCCGATACAGGGCTTACCGATATAAGCTAAGGTTGGGTGACGGCCAGTGGCCCACTTTAATCTTAGTTATATGTGGATCTTGGAATCATTATATTCTATTGAGGGTAACTTATGTTATTGAATATAATGCGTGATTAATCGTATTAATTTAATACGGGATTAATCATATTGAACATATTAACTAAAATCCTTTTATCTTAATTTTCAGTTATGACTAGCACAAACAATCAAAACGCTTTCTCGATCCGGTCTGTCCTTAAGATGGACAAGCTGAACGGATCAAATTTCTTGACTTGGTCGCGGAACCTGAGGCTAGTCCTCAGACAGGAGAGAAAGGACTATGTTCTTGAGAGAGCTCTCCCCGTGAGGATCGGGTCCAATGCTTCTCATGCAGTATATGATGCTTGGAATAAGCATTATAATGATGCGGTAGATGTGCGTGGTCTGATATTGGCTAGCATGGACTCAGACTTGCGGAAGCAATATGAGAACATGGAGTCGCCAATAGAGATGATCAGCAGCCTGAAATTAAAATTTCAGGAGCAGATAAGAGTGGAGAGATACCAGTTGGTTAAATCTCTCACTAGCTGCAAGCTACCAAATGATCATCCAGTAAGTCCTCATGTCAGTAAAATGATGGGTTACATTGATAACCTGAGGAAACTGGATTATCCAGTTAGCCAGGAATTGGCAACTGAGATCATTCTGCAGTCACTGCCGTCAAGCTATGATAAGTTCGTAAGGAACTATATCAAGAAAGGCTTAACGAAGACGTTGACTGAACTGCATGAAATGCTCAAGACAGTTGAGCCAAACGTGAAGAGTACCCTGTACAATCTCATGAATGAGAAGGGTAGGTTTGCTAAACCTAATGCTGACAAGGGTGGAGACAAAGTTGTCCAGATTTTGAATCATGGCAAGCGTGTGTCTTCTGAGCCCGAGTCAGATACCTCTTACGTTGGTAAGTGCTGCTACTGTAAGGAGACAGGGCATTGGAAGAGAAATTGCATTAAATTCATGGAAGATGATGAGGAGTTAAAGTCGATGTATGCGACTACTTCCTCAGGTATTCATGTTATTACTTCAAGTTCTACCTTAAAGGTATTGGATACTGGTTGTGGCACTGATATTTGTGATAATATGCAGAGCCTAAGAAACAGTAGAACGTTGAAGGAAGGGCAAGTGAAACTACATGTCTGGAAGGAGCTTGGGATGCTGCCTCAGCCGTAGGGTTTTCACTTATAGATCCCTTTGAGGCTTGGTTTTGTATTAAGTAATTGCTACAATGTACCTGCTTTAAGCAGAGTTGTCTTTCATTTTCTTGTAAGAATTTGAATGTTTTTCATTTTGATAAAAGACAAGTTTTGTTCTTTTGATCTTAATGAAATATTAATTGTAGCACCCTATTCATGGAATGGGTTTTATATCTTAAACCAAAGAGTGCCTAAATGTAACATAAATACCGAATTGGTTTAAATCTGATGAATTAAACCTGATTTTTCTTGGCATAAAGTCTTGGTCACATAGAGTAAGTCGGATTCGGAAATCCCATAGTCATGGACTATTGGGCTCATTTGATAAAAATATCTTATGAGACTTGAATTCTGTTTACTAGACCAAAAGGCAAAGGGCCTATCTTAGCCGAGCTAGAGAAAAGCCCAAAGGCTTATTGGACCTGGAACATACTCATGTATGTGGCCCAATGAGCAGTAATGCCAGAGAAAAATTTCCTGCACTTCATTATCTCTACTGATTTTTCAGTGAGTAAGACTGTGTTCATTTGATGAGACACAAGTCGGAATTCTTTGACATGGTCGAAAGAGTTCCAGAATGAAGTATAGGATCTGAATGACAAAAGTATTAAGACTCTGGATTAAATCACGAGTGAGAATACTTAAGTCATTGATTGTGTGATCATCTTAATGAGTGTGAAATCGTTTCACAGCTCATTTCTCCTGAAAACCTGAAGGTGTTTCTGTGAGAAAGAATCAGATCTTATTAGAAATGATTAAAGATGAGTCACACGAATCTTCCATGATATTATTTAAGAATAACGCTCTAAAATATCTAAGTTTACGCTGAAATAGTTCCACAAATATCGGTTGAAAGACACCACGTTAATGTGGATTGGAATCGATCCAAATTTGTCTTTACTGAGTATTTGTAGTTGTGCTACTTCGCTGGTTGTCCTAGAGAAACTAAGGCTTGTTACTTTTACGTCCAATCTGTTTTCTAAGAAGGGAAGTTATTTTCCAAGAAGAACAGTGGGAGTAAAAGCATAACTCGAAGTTTTTCAAAGGGAAACCAAGGCTCGGTACTTTTACGACCATTCTGTTTTCTAAGAAGGGAAATTACTTTCCAAGAAGAACAGTGGGAGTAAAAGTATTTTTACGACCATTCTGTTTTCTAAGAAGGGAAGTTACTTTCCAAGAAGAACAGTGGGAGTAAAAGTACAACTCGAAGAAATTCGAGAAATACAGGAGGCTGCTTTACCTATTGAGGGAGAGCAGCGGAAAGATTTACAGATTTCTGTAGAATCTACACCTGTGGAGCCTGAAGTTCGCAGATATGAATGAATCAGTTACTAATCCGAGAGTGATTTCTCGTAATTAGTTGAAACTGATAATCATTGAAAGTTCGCATGATCTGATGATCATTGAAAGCGATGAATCTGCGAAATTCAAAGAAGCGAAAGTGAGCCCGGACTCCGAAAAATTACATTTTATGTAAGTTAGCTTCATCGATCCATTCATGGATGGAAGCAAACATATCGGAGTTGGAATCTTCGTTCTGTTGAAGTAGTCAAGGTTTTGACTTGAACAGGAACGAAGCGGAACTGTGTGTTTACTAATAGATAAGTGGGAGCGATATTGCATTTCTCATAGTGTATGTCGATGACATACTGATTCTCGGATATAACGTCCCAATGCTGCAGTAAGTAAAGGACTGGCTTGGGAGTTGGTTTTGTGAATGACATGGGTATAGCCACGAAAGTCTTGGATTTTTGGATTTAAAGATAGAGATCCAAAAGAGCTGGTAGGACAATGTCAGGATTCTTAAAATTGACAAGGTCCTACACGTTTTTTCAGCAATCCAAGAAGGGTTTTATGCCAATGTCACATGGCATTACGTTAAGCAAGATACAGTATCCGACGATAACTGCTGAGCTTAAATGCATGGATAGGATTCCACATGCTTCGGTAATTGGATCTATCATGTATGCCATGAAACGTACTTGTTTGATGTTGCTTTAATGTTAAGCAAGACAAGTAAAGACCAGTCAAATCCAGCAAAGAATCAAGTTTCCTAAAGTGTGTCCTAAAGTATTTGAGGAATACTAAGGATAAGTTCTTGATTTACGGAGAAAGTGATGTGCTACAAGTCAGCAGAGTCTGAAAGGCAAGTTTCCAATAGACAAAGATGATTTCCGATCACAGTCCGGTTATATCTTGTGTCTATCTGGCGGTGCAAGGCACTGTTGCTGACTCCATGACTTAAGCTGAACATTTCGCAGCTTGGGAAGTGGCGAAAGAGGTTGTTTGGAAAGAAGAGTTCGTCACTGAACTTGATGTGATTTCCAGCATAGATGAGACTAGCTGCACATCAGAGGTCCAAACACCTTGAGGATAGGTATAACCTATTCCGTGAGATAAATGACAGAGATGTTAAGTAGATCAGCAAGTTTCAACGAATGAGAACGTTGCTAATCTATTAACGAAGCCACTCCTTAGGCCTAAGCACGAGTCTCGGACTGTTGCTGTAGGATAAGTGAAATTAAGATGTAGTCTTAATTTCAGTGGGAGTTATTAAAGGGCTTTATTTAGTTATTGGATATGTTCTTGAAATAACATTGAAAAATGTTTAATGAAATTATTATTTCAAGATTATTTTAACTGTGATGAAATAATCGTTCCAAAATGATATGAACCATTTTATAGGTCATCGAAGTAAATGACTTGATCTTGAGTCATCGAAGTCATTTAGCTTGATCATGAGACCCTATATTTGATAGATGTTTTATATCATCCCGTCCATGGTCAAAGGTTGTTGAAATTGGAACACCAACAACCGTGTGAGACTGGATTGGTACGTGACTTATGACAAAGTCTCAGTGTGTCATAGATGCTCGGCATCAAAGTCAGTACATAGGTGTATGTTGGGAACATACGACCGGACGCGACCCGCTTATGAGAACTCTTCAGGATATTTATATCTGTGTCATAAGAGATTCTCACTACGACTATAGAGTATAGTCCTTAGACCTGAGTTCGCATGCATGTGACTGCACATGGACTGATGCACTTTGATCATTGTCTAACGCTATCGTTCTGCGATAGTTATAAGGACCTTGTTTGGGTACATTGTGAAGTGAGTAGTTTACAGTGATGGAACAAGACGGGATTTGTCCCTCCAATATAAATGGAGTGAATATCTCTAGGCCAATCGGAGATTTGAATACTGGAAAATGCATGGCCATGCTCAAACGGACTGTCCCGAGTCGTTTGGATTGTCAGTATCAAATCAAAGTCCGATGAACAAGATTAGGCTTTATAAGGATGACACTAATCTTGCCTTATGACTAATCGAGATATTGTGACAAAAGGATTATGAATACAGAGATTCCAGTACAAGTGGGAGATTGTTGGAATTGTGTCCAGTAATCTCGGTACTGTCTCTAGAAAGTAAGAGTATGTCAAAGATCAGACATAAGTCATATAATACTGGGGGTCATGATGGCTTGCTAGAGTCCGCTCATGATCTATAAGTCTTGGACTTATTGCCTTTATTATATGATCCCATATGGGTCACACGCCTAAGCTAACAGGAAATCGTGTAGGAACGTTTTAGCAGGAGTATGGTAAAAGTGCTAGGCATTTACTATACTTAGAGAGAATAAGAGGGTTTAGCCATTGTGCATCGATCGATGCATAAGGTGCAACGATCGATGCAATGCGCAAACACCGACGAGTTAATTGGTATTTGGGCCAAATGGCCCAAACGGAACAGGACGAGTTTTGTGTCATAAAACTCGAGTTTCAGACTGATTAACCCTAACACTTGAGCCGTCAACTCTCTCTCTCCCTGCGCCGGTTTCTCCCAGTGGCCTAGCAGCCTGCTTCCTGATTGGTGTGCGTGTGTGAACCTCTGGAGGAGTTATCACTCGGTGGCTCTCTGATCTCTGGCCTGTTCTTCCTTTCCGCTGCACAAAACAGGTAAAAGGTGAGATCTACTTATGTTTCTATTCAAGGGAACCTAGATCTGGCATGTTTAGGATCAAGTAATCTGATGAATTGAATCAGGATTAACTAGAAAGTTCCTTCACCACGTTCTGGTCATACTTGATAGTTGAAAAAAACTTAGTGAAGAAGTCAAGACAGTGCTCTGGAAATATGTTTCACGAACATTTTATTTACAATTACAATTATAAATGAAATTAATCAACTTGCAACTTACTGTTTTGTTTTGTATGTGAGTGCAGGCAAGGTTTGAACTAGATGAAGAGTACCAAAAGGTTTCCGTGCTTAAGCAAATGGGATGCTTGTGGAGATCATCCAAATCAGGCCTAGTAAAACACATTAATGAAGCTTAGAATAACCAACAGAGGATGAATCTGCGACCTATAAATGTTTCTCCTACTGAGTGGCGCAAATTTGTTAAGCTCAAAACTAGCCAAGAATTCAAGGTGGTCAGTGATAGCTATAAGGAAAGAAGACGCAAACAGATTCCTCACACTTGTAGTCGCAAGGGAATGGTTAGGATGGTAGAAGAGATGGTAAGCATAGTACGATTATGTTGTATACTTATAAATGTTTAGACAAGGCTATTGACATATTTTGTTTACATAGAAAACTAGTTATAAAGACCCATCTGAAGTGATAAGGCTCAAAGTCTGGGTTAGGTCATATACCAGAAAAGATAGTACTCCTTGTTGGAATTCCTAGCAGTTCCTAATCCGATTAGGCAACCCTAAGTCTGAGTTCCGAGCCTAGGATCTCAGGGTTTAAGTAATTGAATCATAGATCTCGCGTTTACCTTGTTCTGGCAGCGGAAGATGAATCAGGTAAGACGAGATCAGGAGCGATTCAGATGCCTCGCCTCTAACGTAGTCCACACGCACACAAGTTGGAATCCGCCGGGATGCTAGCACCGGGATTCGGATCTCCTGGGATTTCTGTGTTTTCTTAGAGGAAGAGGATCAGTTTTTCTGTCAAGAAGAAACTGTCTGCGACGGCACGCTTCACTAGGTCGAAATATAAAACTCGTTTATATATTGACCTCGAGGTAAACCGAAACATCAGTTTCGGTTTCGCCCTCGTGTGACACATCTCTTAAAACACGATATCAATGTGTATCCAACACACATTGATCGGATCATATGCCAATGATCAATCCCATACCAATTGTATCCAACTTGCTTAGGTGTGTGACCCCTGTAGGTTCACACGATACCAGAAATGAGTTACAACTCATTTGTCATAAGCGGTTTCTAGCAAAACATTATGACTACCTAGTATCACATGAATTGTCCGATCTCGACAATACAACTATCTCTAGAGTAAGTACAATGTGATTTCAGGACATAATCCCAACAATCTCCCACTTGTACTGGAATCACCTATTCCTATAATCCCTTCGTCTCTATATCTCGATATGGCATAAGGAAAGAGACTGTGTCATCCTTATTATAGCCAATATCATGTTCATCGAACTCCTGATCTATACTGATATAACAAACGACTGACAATCACCTCGTTTGAGCACGGCCATGCATTTTCTCAGTATCAAATCTTCGATGGGCCCTGAGATATTTATCTCCCGCTATACAGGAGGGACAAATCCCATCTTGTTCCATCCCTGTTTCTACACATACTTCATGATACGCATAAGCAATGCCGTTATAGCCGCCAGTTACGGAACGACGTTTGACAAGGTCAAAGCGCACCAATTCATATGCTAGAAAGCATGATGAACTCAGGTCTAAGGACTATACTCTATAGTCGTAATGAGAAACTCTCATGACACAGATATAACTATCCTGTAGAGTTCTCATTAGCGGGTCATGTCCGATCATATGTTCACCAACATATATCTATGTGACTGACTGTGATACTCATATCACTGACTCCATGAAACTTAGTCAACAGTCACCTCACAAGCTAGTTTCTCGCGGTTGTCAGTGTCCCACTTTGACAATCTCGACTAGGGACAATCATAATTTATGTCATCTTTTACTTATAGGGTTTCATGATCAAGTCTTCAACTTGATGACCTATAAAATGAACATAAAATACTTTGGGACCATTACTTAATTATCCAATAATTAAATAATACCGATGTCAGTTTTAACTTACACAAACATTGCCATAGCATGTTTATATAAAGATTATAACATAACTAAAATAACTCCCACTAGAATCAAGATCATCTCTTCAGATATCTAATACCTACAGCAAGAGAATAAATCTTGTGCTTAGGTTGTGGGAGAATCTGCGGTGTTTTGCTTGAAACAGTTTCAACAAACCACACCGCCATTCAGATAAAAGCATCATTCTACGGTCCACTGCTTGGAGCCTTTCCAACAGACAGCACCGCAATTCAGACAAAGAGACATAACCAGGTGAGAACCGGGAATCGTCTTTGTCCGTCTAGCTACTTTCAACTGGTTCGTCATTTTATCAGTTCACCACGAACCTATCCTTAGTGTTCCTCAAACACTTGGGATATTTCTGGTAACTGTTCAGTGACTATTACCGGAACATATTGGTATTTTCTCGTCATGCTTTATGCGTAAGCTGCATCTAGACGAGCGCAAAATATGGCGTTCATGATGGATTCTATTGCAGCAGCATTAGCAATCACACTCATTAATACTAGTTCAGCCAGTGTTCAAAAAACACATCATCTTGCTAATATTGTTACTAGCTCAGCCAGTGTCCAAGACACTTCATCTCGCTTAGATTATTGCCACAAGACCTTTGGTATGAAGTCATTCTTAGAATTAAGCACATATGAACTGTCCAATACCTTATCAACATAAGGATTTTGACATGATCCAATTAGCCTTTCTGATCCATTCCAATGGATCCTTATTCCAAGAACTTTACGGCCTTCTCCCATGTCCATCGTTAAATTTGACTTCCGACCCAAATCTTGACAAGACTTTAGCGTCGGAACGTCGTTTATGAGATTAAGTACATTACGTACATACGGTGTGAGAATTGCAATTACGCTCCCACTAGTCTTCTTGTAAACGCATGGTTTCATTTCTATTCTGATCAAGTCAAAACTCTTGACCACATTATCAGAATGTTGATTCCAACTCCAAGATGTTTGCTTCAATCCAGAAATGGATCGGTGAAGCTAACATGCATACCCAGCCAATTTTCGGAGTTGGGGCTCACCATCGCTTCTTTGAATTTCGCATGCTCGTCACTTTTCAATGATCAACAGATCACGACAATCGGCTACGAGAAATCACTCTCGAGTTAGTGACGGATCCTTTCGGATCTGCGAATTTCAGGCTCCACAGGTGTAGATCCTACAGCACTTTGTAGATCTCACCGCTGCTCTTCCTCAACAGGTTGAGCAGCCTCCTGTGTTTATCGAATTTCTTCGATGTGTACTTTTACTCCCACTGTTCCTTTTGAAAGTACGATCTTTCTCAAAGACACAGTTCCGAACAACAAATCTTTGTTCTCGGATTGGTTATGAAAGTAGTAAGCCTCGGTTTCCTTGGGACAACCAGCGAGGTAGCACTTATCAGATTTGGGTTCAAGCTTATCAGCTATCATCCCCAAACTCTCAGAAACAACTTACTTGAAAAACTTCCAGTCCACATCCAATGTGGTGTGTTTCAATTGATTCTGATTGAAACCCTTTTCTGCGCAAAGACAGACATTTTAGAACGTATTCTTAAATGATTATGGAAGATTCCTGTGACTCATCATTAATCGGAGCATATCTAATAAGATCCGATTCATTCTGTCAGATGATCACCCAATTCTTGACTCAAGTATTTTCCTCCGCGATCTAATCGAGAATCTCAATACTTCTGTCAAATCGAATCTTTACTTCATTCACATACATACTTACTGAAGTCATCAATAAAGGTAATGAAGTACAGGAGATTTCTTCTGGCACTTATGCTCATCGGTCCGCATACATCAGTATGTGTAAGGTCCAATAAGCCTCTGGCCCGTTTCCTTTTAGCTCTGCTAAAAGGGGCCTTAGTCATTCGGTCCAGTGAGCAGAATTCATACCTCATATGATTAATAATCAAATGAGCCCAAAACTATGGAACTTCTGAATCCGCTTCACTCTTTGTGGTTAAACGACTATGCCAAGGAAAAGTCGAGTTCGAGTCATCAGACTTAAACCTTTAGTATTTGTGTTATATTCAAAATCACGCTGGTTTAAGATATAAAACCCATTCCAAACGGGGTGCTACCATATGATATTTCATTAAGATCTAAAGAACAAAACTTGTCTTTTATCAAAATGAAAAACATCCAAATTCTTACAAGAAAATGAAAGACATCTCTGCACAAGGCAGATACATAGTAGCAATTACTTAATTTCTAAAACCAAGTATGAAAGGCTCCTACAAGTGGAGAATCTCTACGGCTCATGCAGCAACCATTGCTTCATACCAGACACGCAGTTTCACTTGTCCTTTCTTCAACGTTCTACTGTCGCTTAGGTCCTGCATATTTCAAAAATATCAGTACCACAACTAGTATCCAATACTCACGTAGAACTTGAAATAATAACACAATACCTGAAGAAGAAGTACCATACATCTTCTCCATCTCTTGTGAATCTTCCAAGAATTTAATGCAATTTCTCTTCCAATGCCCAAACTCTTTACAGTAGCAGCATTTATCAACATCAGATGGGCCTGACTTGGGCTTAAAAGATGACACAGGTTTATCCCGATTCCCAAATCTGAACGGCCTTGCCATCACCCTTGTCTAAACAAGATTTCTCAAATCTTTTACCCTTTTTGATGTTTTGCTCTGCTGTCTTGAGCATGCCATGCAGCTCAGTCAACGTCTTCGTCAAGCCTTTCTTGATATAGTTCTTTATGAACTTATCATAACTTGACGGCAGTGACTGCAAAATGATGTTAGTTGCCAACTCTAAGTTGACAGGACAATCCAGTTTCCCAAGGTTATCAATGTAACCCATCATTTTAATGACATGAGGACTTACTGGACCATCCTCTGGTAGATTGCACCCAGTGAGAGACTTCACCATCTGGAATCTCTCAACTCGTGCCAGATCCTGAAACTTCAGTTTCAGGCTGGTGATCATCTCTATTGGCGACTCCATGTTCTCGTATTGACTCTTCAAATCCGAGTTCATGGTAGCCAACATCAGACCACGCACATCTACCACATCAATATAATGCTTATTCCAAGCATCATATACTGCATTCGAGCGATTGGTCCCAAGCCTTTCTGGAAGTGCTTTCTCAAGGACATAGTCCTTGCTCTCCTGCTTGAGGATTAATCTCAAATTCCGATACCAATCCAGGAAATTCGATCCATTTAACTTGTCCTTCTCAAGGACGGATCGCAATGAGAAAGTAGTATTAGACATAATCTGAAATCCAAGAAAAACAAGATTTAGTTATGTATATCATGAGAAATCTTATCTAATAAGAAAACTCGCATTATATTCAAACAATGTTTCCTTTATGAATATAATGATCCAAGATCCATACTTCACTAAAATCTGAGTGGACGACTCGCCATCACCCAAAATTCAGTTATCTAGGTAAGCAAATCATTGCTAATTGTACCCAGTACAACTCTTGGTCGCAGATAAGACAATCCATGTCTCATCTACTCTGACGTCTCTGGGCCCAGAACTTCTGATAGCCCAGTCAAGTAAAACAATCTCTTCTGTCTTGTGGTCATTGACAGTCGCACTGCGAGTCTATCAATGAACACCTGCCTTGCTCATGTCACTGTGGATACCAAGGACTCCAAGACTATCCAACAATGAACCGAGTCTTGACAGTAGACGAGATTGGGCAAGACATCAAGATCACTTGATGTTTAGTTGAGGAAATTAAACTCTGAAAGGTTAGCAAATCAATCTATTAGGTCATGTAATTGTTGATGTCAAGCACCGCAAGTCCATCAACATAATTACCTGCCTTACTCACCTAATTGTGGACACCAAGCTCTTGGCTAGATCATCACACAACGAAATGAGTCTTGACAGTTGACCATTCTGAAGCTAATCTTTGATCAAGGTTTAAGTCTGGTTTGGTTTCTGCAAATTCAAGGTTCAATAACCAGAATTTCGAGCTCTGTGTCGATCGACGCATACTATGTCTGTCGATCGACAACACCAAACTTAACCGGACTTCAATAACCGATTAATCCAATTAACCCGGTTTATTGAACCGGTCATGTCGATCGACACAACCCATGTGTGACGGTCGACATAGACCCAAACCAAAAACAGTTTTGATAACCGGTCTAATCCAATTGAACCGACTTATCAGATCAAACTGATCTTAACCAATCGGTTTATATTAATTGGGATAATTAGTTCAATCCAATTGAACCAATTCATCCAATTTAAACCGTTTTAACCAGTTTTAACTGATTGCGATAACCGGTCCAATTCAATTGAACCGTTTTATCCAATCAAACTGATTTAACCCATCGGTTCATGATAATTGAGACAATCTGTTCAATCCAATTGAACCAATTCATCCAATTTAAACCGATCTATTCGGACTTAACCAAGCATGATAACCGGTCCAATCCAATTGAACCGATTAACCATTCGCGAGGTCTGTGTCGATCAACACTATACCTGTGTCGATCGACACAGCAGGCGTTCAGGTTTTCTTCGTGAAAACCCTAGCCGCCGAATCTGTTCTGTGTCGACCGACACTCAAACTGTGTCGATCGACACAATAGGCTTTCTGGTTTTCTACGCGAAAAACCCTAGCCGCCGACTCTGTCGATTTTGCTATTCTGTGTCGACCGATACACCTAGTGTGTCGATCGACACTCTGCAAAAACACAGAATCGTTTTCGATCTGAATCGATCTAACCTGTTCTTATTCATACTATCTTATGAACGAATTTAAATCATCAAATTCTACTAAACAGGCTGATTCAATGATAAAACCCTAATGCTCTGATACCACTGTTGGAATTCCTAGCAGTTCCTAATCCGATTAGGCAACCCTAAGTCTGAATTCCGAGCCAAGGATCTCAGGGTTTAAGTAATTGAATCATAGATCTCGCGGTTACCTTGTTCTGGAAGCGGAAGATGAATCAGGTAAGACGAGATCAGGAGTGATTCAGATGCCTCGCCTCTATCGTAGTCCACACGCACACAAGTTGGAATCCGCCGGGATGCTAGCACCGGGATTCGGATCTCCTGGGATTTCTGTGTTTTCTTAGAGGAAGAGGATCAGTTTTTCTGTCAAGAAGAAACCGTCTGCGACGGCACGCTTCACTAGGTCGAAATATAAAACTCGTTTATATATTGACCTCGAGGTAAACCGAAACATCAGTTTCGGTTTCGCCCTCGTGTCGACCGACACACCTATTGGTGTCGATCGACACACGTCTTGTATCGATCGATGCACCAAGGGCATCGATCGACACATCTCTTAAAACACGATATCAATGTGTATCCAACACACGTTGATCGGATCATATGCCAATGATCAATCCCATACCAAGTGTATCCAACTTGCTTAGGTGTGTGACCTTGTAGGTTCACACGATACCAGAAATGAGTTACAACTCATTTGTCATAAGCGGTTTCTAGCAAAACATTATGACTACCTAGTATCACATGAATTGTCCGATCTCGACAATACAACTATCTCTAGAGTAGTACAATGTGATTTCAAGACATAATCCCAACACTCCTATAAACACAAATACAGCTGAGAAGATTGTGAGTTTTCAATTTGTAATTCTCTTGATTTTTGGTTTTTGTTTTGTTTTTTTCTATTACTGAAGCACTAAAATCTCTATTATGATAAACACCAAAATGCAGCTGAGATTGTTAATAGTGATAATCCATCATCCGGTATAAATCAAGATGAAGACACACTTATCCAACTATTAGGACTTGAAAATCCTTGTCGTATGAGAACAATGGGTAGAAATAAGAGTAAGACCAAATTAGCTTGTTTCCAAGTTAAGCACAAGAGTATTTCTGAAATGCAAGAGAAGCAAGCTATCTCCAGGAATAGGTCATTCAGTTACAAGTTGAACTTGCCAAAGTGAAAAACCAGGTTTGACACATCTCTATTTATTCGTTAATAGCATTAGTTATTACATCATATTAAGCTGTGTTTTTGTTTTTTGGTTATATAGTCATGAGAATAATTTATTTGGCGGTGAAAACTCGGCTGTAAGAGTAAGTCATTCGTATCATATGCTCATTTATTTACTTGTTTACAATCTGACTTTTTACTCCCAAATATTTTATAGAGCGTGAACAAAAGATCAAAACCGAGGTGTCTTCTGATTTATTGGGCTGATGATGATGGAAACATTGGTGAGGGGCTTATTATTTCTTCTGACCAGATGATATAGTGAATGACAGTCGATTAAGCCATACGGATGTTATAGTCTTGGTTGACGCTGCTACTGTACAAGAAGCATTCCTCTAGAGACATGCTACAAACATGTACACAATTAAGGAAGTTGTAGGACATATGATTGCATGGCCTAAGAGTAAATGTGTTGAACTAGGTCAGGGGCTCCAACCTAAAGACATTGCACCACTGGTAAAGGTTATTATTTCATTCTCATAGTAGTAAGATTAATGATTTGGTCGTTGATGAGATTGTTTTCTCAATGTATTTGACAGGGTTCAAAAACAAATTCTCTCAACAAATGCAAACTACTGGATTTGACTGATGATGATGTAGTTGTTGTTGAAGGCCTTTGGCAAATACAAGAGCCAAAAAATTGGTTAATGGACTCCCAATAAAACCAAAGGCTGTTAAAGTTTTTCTAGATGTGGTACATGAACCTGAAACATTTATATGGGGCCTATGTTGGAGGTCACATACATTCAGGACTGCTTACTATCTTTTGTATCATGGCCTCCTAGCAAAGTTGTCTTTCAAAACCTAACATATGAGCTACCACCAGTAGGAAACGCAACAGAAACCGGTCTCAAAACTACAACAAAAGGTTCTAAGTCTCCTATTGAACTAACACTACAAAAAAACAGCATTTTTGCGACTGGACCTTGCGACTATACTTGTAGTCGTAATATTTGGCCACTATTCGGGGACAATATTGCTACTATTGTGCGACAACGGATTATTGGACGTGTATTAATCGATTATATACGACCAAAAATGATTGTCGCCTATTTAGTCGCCGATTGACGAATGATTAACGACCATTGTCGAGACCAGAAACAATAGTCGCAGGCTAGTCGGTGACATGGCGACTATTTTTGCGTCTGATGTTAAGAGTCGTAGAACAATCGCGAATTAGTCAGTACATGAGCGACTATTGCGCTACTTCGGGTATAGTAGTAATCAACACTACAAAAAAAAGGCTTTTCTTAGCGGCTGAGTAACGCTATGTAACGATACCATAGCATTTTTACAAGCGATGTATCATCGCCCGTCATAATAGGTTATGTAGTTTAGATAGCGTTTTTGTGTTGCTATTGTTTTTCTGTATACAATAGCGATTTTTTATCTGCAATAGTTTTAAACACAAGAGCAATTTTCTTATGTTATTTTTTTGTATATAGCGCTATTATGTATAGCAATTTGGTGTTATTACTTTTTCGTATTTTATTATTTGAATTTGGATTTTGAACTATTATTTTATGAATATATAAAATTAAAATAATTTAAATTTAATAACCTGAAGACAAATTTCTTAATGTAAACAATTTATAAAGTTCAAAATCATAAACCAAAAAGATAATTCAAAAACAAACTTCAACACAATGACAATACAATATTCCTAATTCTAAAACTTCACCACAATATTAATATATGGACAAGCAGCTCTAGCTCCATCGCTCCTTTCTATGTTTCCTCTCATTAAGCTTGCAACAGGTTTCTTTCTATATGATCTACGTTTCCTCTCATCAAGCCTTCAAACATCATGACTCACTTGCATCGATTCCTTTCTTTTTCACCATGTTTCCGTGTCCATCCATGTAAAGCCCCAAATCCTGAATATTCAAAGACCAATCTCAATCAATCCCTTCAGAAATATTCCCAATTCTCAGACGACAAAAGGAGGAAAGGCATATTGTGTAAAACGAAGAAATTAGATGAGTCGGTCCATACCATCTTGGCCAATTCAGACTCCACTATGGATAACACAGAAATCACCAATAAAACAATTGTTGATTGAGACATTATACCTGTAGACAAAATCCAGCAAGTAAACCAATCATCGTAGATGAAGCTGTTAGAGAGAGAAAGAAGCAATTTCGAACTGATTAGTGAAAGGACAGAGACACATATAGTATCTATATGCAATTTCGTAGAAACAGATGTTGCATACACTTTAATTGGCAGCCGAGATATAATAACCAACATCTGTAGGTCCTCATGACCGGTGTTCTTGACCTGTAAGAACCATAAATATATAATTGTGAGCTAGTTTCATTTGATAACCCAAAAGTGTTTTTAGAAGAAGAAAAGTCATCTTTCTCTAGTTTATATGGATACACATTGATTGTTAAAAAGGCCGGTGTTCTAATCATTGTCTGCAAGTGTAACATACAACATCTGTACGTTTCTTGTTAAGTTAATTATGACCTCATATGTCAATCAATAGACACATTAGTCACTAGTTAAAAGTTATTTTCAATGTTTGAGACAACACATAATAACTAACCGATCAGAACTTGGGTCCTCTCTCAACCTGAGTATATATAAAAGAAACACAAGGGAAAGACTCAATTAACTAAAATAAAAAGACATCTCTAGATAAATTGATATTATATATACCTTGATTTCCTTGCACCTTCTTCTCGCCTGGTTCATACTCTCAGAAGACTCCTACTCAATTGCTTCCTTGCAGAGAGCTTCTTTGAGTGACAATACAACAAGAAGAGATCAAAATAATCTAATTAGTCTTACTTGAGCCGCAAAGCCACGAGAGGATTGAAAAATGTTGTTGTTATTTTAGTGTCGCAGAGATGCTCTGTAAATGTTTATGACTCTTCTCTAGGCAATAAAACAAAGCCACCATTTTCTCTTGTTACAGAAAACCAAAACATGAGATTGTGATACAAATCCTGCAGAAACGAAAAAGGGAAATAAATAGTAAACCCGAAATTTGGCACTAACCCCAAATCTAAAGAGACAACTACAAGATCGAACACGAATCTCGTCTTATGGATCTGAGACAATCACGAGACCGAACATGAACCAGAGGCTGGCGAGGAGGGATGCGACGGCGAGCTTCATGAATCTGAGGTCAGGAACCGATCACCGGAGACCATAGCCGTACAGAGCCACACCTTCGGCGGCTAGGGTTTGAGAGAGAGTATTTAATTTTTTTAAAGAGTGACAAATATTAATCGAAGGGTTTTGAGATTTGAAGCATGGATTCATAGAGGATCTTTAACAAAATTAAAGCGAAGAGAAGAATCAGGAGGGGAAAAGTTATAGATGGCCAAAAAATTAAGAATGCTTGAAATGAAAAGATGAGAGAAAAAAAAGAAATGAGTGAGAGGGAAAATGAAAAAGAAATAAGTGAGAGGGAAAATGAAAAGATTTTGGGCTCTTATTTTTTTTAGCGGGCAAATGAATTATTTTTCCGCCTTAATTATTTATAGCTTTTCAAAATTGATAAGTGCTATGTATATTATATTTCTAAAAAACGTTTACAGAATTAAAATCAGACTGACCAAACATAGCGTTTTTATTTTGGCAAACGCTATATAAAACTAAGATATATATAACCATAGCATAAAAGAAAAAACGCTATATTCTATTGCTATCAAAACCCCAATTTTTTGTAGTGCAAGTCGTTTATTTGTCGCTATTGATACGATAAATATTCAACTCATTATTCGTGTCGCAAAGTAGTCGGATATGGATCGTATCATAGTATTTTTGGATTTAATAATAATAATATGAGATAGTTTTGTCTGCTGGAGTTCATGCAAAAACTTTTTTTTATTGTATCACAAATGAAATATATATTTTGATATTTGAATTTAACAATAACCAAATTGATCAGGGTTTCTATATGCTATTTAAATAATGTAATAAAAAGAATATTATGATATATAGTGGAGGGAAAAGTTATAAACATTAACGACAAATGTGTTTTTAAAAGAAACATCAAGACGATCAACAGATCATCTAAGAGCACCCACAATGGTGTTACTCCATTGGGTATCTTAAAAAGATTATTTTATTATTATTATTTTTTTTTTACAGGTGCAAAAAAAAAAAAATTAAAAAAAGGGTGACGAATCAGACGCGGACACGTGTCACGCACAGTACAAGAAGCGGTCCTTAGATTAGGATTTTAAGAAGCGGTTTGTTAAAAAAATTGTGGGCCCCACGTGGGACCCACATTATTTTAATATATATTTTTAAGAACTCTGCTTTAAGATCCTCCCGTTGTTCATGGTCTAACCCAAAAAATAACAAAGATTAATAAGTTTTTCTAAGACAGGTACATAACTAAGTAGATATTTAACCAGGGCATAATTTCTTCAGGATAGTGGTCAGGTATCGGATTTTGAAAACTACAAAATAGAAAACAATGTATGAATTCCGGAAACATATAAAACATATTACATAATGAGTTGCATTTTGTTTATGACCAAAACCTGTTGAGAAATCCATTAAAGTCCGGATTGTTGGTTTGATCGTATATAATCGTTTACATCCCTTGTTCTCCTTTGAGCCAAGTTACACCTAATTAAATAAATTTTATACACAAACACCATTAACATTTTAAACAATATAGAAATCAAAAGTATCATTAATCCTAAACCCAGACATGTAATATACCATGAGATCATTCTAAAAATAAACTAAATTGAATTTCTAATCATACCCAAAGAGTTGTCTATCAGCATCCTTCCAAAATCTTTTTACTAGTTCCTTAGCATCTTCCCCGAGAAATAAACACCGAAGACTCCGGTGGCTAGAAAAAATGTATTATCATTTTCTAATATCAGAGACAAACAACAAAACATATGTGAGGAATATTATATAGGAATTTGTTTAACTAACCTTAGGTCGCGAATTGTAAACTGCAGCTTTGGTCGGCCTGTCCGATGAGGTTCAAGGTTTCCAACAAGTGTAACAACACCAAAGACATCTACAATAGAAAAATAAAATAATTTAAAAAACTATACCTTAATATATTTAGTTAAAAATATAATGTCTACCACACATGCAAATAACATGATTAATATAATCCGATAAAAGAAACAATTGTATAGACTAAAAGTTACCTATATGGTATTCATCACAGACTCTCCCATCTAATAAATCCGGAAACGATTCAAATTGCAATGACCGTCCGGAATATTATCAGAAGTGAGGCAGAAAGATGTGTTTAACCCGAATATGAGCTTGAAATCGTGAGGGGTCAACGACACACATTCTGGTGCTTGTACAACTGGAGCATTCGCTAGTTTAAACCAACGACCCTCACACCATGTAGAGAAATGTAATTTCTCAATAAAAGAGGTAGGAACAATTGCCTCTATTTTCATACCCTAAAGCAATAAACGAATACCTTAAATAAACATGAAATAACCCAATAAATAAAACAGATTATAGAGTAAAAGAATGATTACCTCCTCATCGACCAAAATCATTTGGATTATTGGTTCTCCAATGGATGAAACACACATCCAAACACGCAAAAGATGAAATTTTAGGTCCTAGAAGTAAGGAATGAAGTTGTTGGTTTGAGAAATTTTTCTGAAAGTCTGTGGAGCCATCGTTGAGAATCGGAGAAATTTTCGCAAAAATTATCTTGAAAAGATGATTTTTCTCTCAGTAAGGGGTAAGAAAATGAAGCTTCTAGGGATTTAAATTAAATAGTTTCTCAAATTGGTGAGTAAAAGGTGTGGAGCACTAAAACAAAACTCAAATGAATTAATAATAATAAAAGATGTAAAAATTAGAAGTCACAACCATTGGTTTAGAAAAACTATTTGAGTCACAACCGCTAATGATATTTTTTCGGCGGGACATTTATGCTGCAGCAATGCTCCAAACTTTTTAACGTTTTATCTGGTAGACTTGGGTTTATTGTTTACACATTAAATGAGAGTCAAGAAGAATATTCAATGTTCCTCTGAAAAGATATTATTAAATTTCCTTAACATGATAAGTTTGTATATACGCAAACAAAAAAATATCAGATATCTAGAAAGATTCACAAAATCATAATTTAATTTCTCAAACCATCTTAAAATCAGTAAGAGCATTTCACACCAACCATCAAAAGGGCACTTATGGGTGTTTCTCTACGAGACCCCCATCAAATCAACATTAATCATGGTTAAATATATATCATGAAAAGGAAATTACGATGTTTGGTTAACTTGCTCTGTTTTTTATTGAATTGTGGTCATCAATTATCGACTTGATCATGCCAAAACTTCATCCGTTTGGATTATATTAATATTTCCACTGTTGCCTTGTAAAAATAAATAAATTCGGTAGGTTTATAACTTACTTATTTTTCATTATTTGAAAGGTCGATAGCTACATAATCTACTATATTTAACAAACATTATATTAATAAGGATCATCAAAAATATAATGGGGCCGAATTCGAAAATAATCTCTCATGATTGTGAAAAAGAATAGTGACTCAAGGGTCCAAAAGCATGTATCGCAGATGTTTGTACCTTGGAAACCATTGTCTCACCAACTCAACCCAGTCTTTATCGGAGCACACAGACATCTATAAAGCCCTTTGATGTTTAATCCTCTTTCCTTCTTACAGAACAGTTTACACCATCTGTCTGGCCGTCCATACCCGCGGTTGCAAATTCGTGCTCGATGATGTACCCACGGTTCAAAACTTCTCCATCTCCATAAGGCACCTGCAGGATCATGAAGTACGCGTATATCCCTATCTCCCATCCACTATCTGCCGATATTTTGATCATAGCCTCTCCTTTAACTATCCGCTCGATGGAGGTCAACGATTGGTCGACCCAGTTGTCGCAATATACAAAAAGACACATACCTCTGAGGAGAAGAGCAGAAGGGTTTTCGTTTTCCAGACATTTGTTGGCCAATATGGAAGACCGGTTAATATTGGTGAGGTATTCGTCAGGACACATACAAACGCAAACGGAACGTTTGTTGATCGGAAGGCAGAGGATATCGCTGCAACTTTCCAAAAGATCGTAGACGATAAGTTGTTAAATCTCAATATAAAGACTTCAGAAGTTTCGAACGGTGCTGATTCGAGACATCGGGAACTCTCACTAGATGAATATGAGCACATCTACCTTTAGGTAAAGTAATATTTTCACAATTCACATTTATAAAGTCAGGTCATGTTCTTTATTTAATTGTGTTTCGCGGATGTCTTTAATTATATTAGGCCACTGTGACGGATAGACGAGAAAATCATTATGGAGATGGAAGCCTGAAAGAGTCTCTTTCAAGGGGTAAGCGCAAGCAGCCGGGAGACTCTTCAGGGTTTTTGGTCATACAAGAGCAATTGAATGAAGCTCAACGTAAAATCGAAGAGCAGGCTGCCCGTGAAGATGATCACGCCCGAGTTGCGAATGAGCAGATGGAAAAGATCGAGTGCTTTTCCTTTGTAGAAAAGTACCTGCGGGAAACTAATTCGCATTTTCTCAACTTCCTTCAGACTCATAGGCCAGCAGCCAACACAGACGGTCGTCCCCCAACAGGTACAACTTAATTCCATCTGCTGCATAGGTTACTTGTTGCTTTGCCTACCGAACTTCATTTTTGGTGTATGATTTAGAAACTCCTTAATATTGGAGATTGCACATGTAGATAATCGTTTGTGTATGTATGCAACGCAAAATTTACAAGGTTATCAATGTTTTCTTGAAGCAATTATCTTATTCATTGCTTATATCATTCAAATTAAAGTATCACCAATTACCAAATCGTAAATTTGATAAATGGAACAACACCAAATTCTTATTTTCACGCAAACTTAACAGTCGTCAATTAATGGTTTCTGGATCTCCCGCGTAGTCGCTGCATAGTCGTTAGTATAGTCTTAAACAGTCATAAAAGTGTAACTGATGAGTCGCCAAAACGTCACCATAGTCTACGACTAAACCCGGACTTTACTTGTCAGTCACATAACAGTCGCCACATAGTGGCGAGATCACTACCATAATTGTATATGGATGTTCAGATTAGTCGTGGGATAGTAGTTAAAATGGTTGTTACCCAGTCGCTCCATAGTGGCTAATATTTACGACTAATTTCTGATTATACAATACAGTCGCATATTAATTGCCCCGTGGTCACCTCATTTACCGATCACTTGATGACAACATTTCTCCGACCGTATCTGGACACACTCTATAGTCGCACAATTGTCGCTAGCGTAGTCGAAAATTAGTCTCTATATCTCTCGACGATGCTGCGTCTATTTTACGATTACCTATGTTGGTCGTATAAATAGTCGTAAATCGCCGACTAATAATACGACTATGAGATTTAGCGACTATGGATTGACGACTACCATATTTAGTCGTATGTTTGTCGTAAAACCCCAGTTAACGACTATTCTGCGATTAAAAGTGTAGTCGTAAAAACGTTGTTTTCTTGTAGTGCAACCCTAGCAAAAGGTGCAAAGTCAGGATCAACATCATCAAAATCCCCTACCGAGAAGTCTCCAGAAACATATCAGGTAAATATTTTGGTTTAGTTTTCAATCTTCTTCTGATTATTACTCTCGTAGTTATAAATTGTTTATACTGTAAACATGGCAGCCTAAACAAGGACTTGAAGCTATAAAGACAAACATAAGTGAAAACTGATGAATATTAGTGGGAGGAAACATGTTGTTGTTGAAGGACGTGTGCAGTGATGGTAGATGATGGTAGATGCAGTTATAGTGTGCGTAGATGATGCAACAGTTTGGAGGAAATCAAATGAAATCGAGACTATGAAAAATGCACATGGTTCAACAATCAGATGGCCAATGGATAAATTGGTCATCTTTTGAATTTCAGAAACTGAAGTGAGTGTTATTAAGATGCGTATGCTTTGGTTTTTAATATGCTATTGTGGTTGCTTAACTGATGTAATTGTTCTTTCATTGATACAGGGAATGAAGAAACTTTAGTCCGGGATTAACTAGTTTTAGTTTGTTTAAGACTAGGCTAATGAACTTATGCATTGTCTTATGTATTTGGAATTCAGACTTGTTTCATGTTTGATGAATGATTTGTGTTATTGATTAGATTAAAACTTATGTTATGAATTAATCTGTGGAATGGTTCAAGATTGAATGGTTCATATTTGTTTTGTAATTGTTAGCTCTCTGAAAAATTTTACAATAACAAAAAAAAAAATAGTTAAAGTTTTAGATCATAGCGGTAAAACTTATCTATGAGTTAGTGTATTACAACATATTTCAAAGGTATAAGAACATTTAGTATAAAAACTCTCAATAGCTATTGTTTGTACCATATATTATAGCATATTAGTATAATATGACTTGTAACAAAAAAAAGAAAATTAGATTCAACATATATTTTGACATCATTAGAAGACGCTATAACTATACATATAATAAAAAATATCTGATTGCTATTGTAGGAGGGACTATCATGGCACGAAATATGAATTGTAATCAACTCCTAACAAAAAAAGATGTGTAATACTAAAGTAAATAATATCTTTCAAGTATTGCTATCTTATGTGGACTTATCGTAGCATACATAAACAACACTATCGTAGGGGAGTCCCTATGATGGTTGCCAATGACATAGCATTTACGAATTCGCTATGGAACAACTATTACAACATTATTTCTGCGCTAAGAATGTGCATATTTCTTGTAGTGAATTAGAATGATATACTAGTAGACAAAGTCAACTGTAAACCTAAAAAGACAAATTTAAATGGCGATAAAACTAATGAAATTGAAAACATCCAAAGTACGACTATTGGAAAATTTCATAAAACTACTATATTCTGTAAAACTATGTGTATTTTTTTGGCGGCAAAATTAAAAAAATCACCAAATTTTTGGCGTCCAAACTAAAAAAATCACCAATTTTTAGCGCCCATTTCAAATTCTCCCTTTTCAAATCTGATTTCTCTCCTCTATCTCTTTTTCGCACTTCTCTTACTTTTTTTTCTCTCTCACTGACTCTCTCCTTCTCTCTCATATTGGTTTCTTCACTTTTCTCTCTCGGTTTCATCTTCTTGTCTCTCTCATGAACATGGAAAAATTCGAATTTGATCCTTATTACAGTGACATGAAGAGGGCGAAGAAGGACTATGTCATGATGTACTTAATTGCCGATGGTGACAATGGATTACCGACGAGATGTTCATGTGGTGGTAGAATCATTGTGGAGTCTACACAACCTGAATCTAACGTGGGAAGGAAGTACTTTGCAATGCCTTTGAGGTGAGATATGATGATTTGGTGATATGTTGATTTGGTGGTGAGGC
This sequence comes from Orychophragmus violaceus, assembly GCA_030180135.1. Classification (NCBI taxonomy): domain Eukaryota; kingdom Viridiplantae; phylum Streptophyta; class Magnoliopsida; order Brassicales; family Brassicaceae; genus Orychophragmus; species Orychophragmus violaceus. Next base: position 17,991,751 of record CM058236.1, read on the forward strand.
ATCATTTCAAACTATATTGTCTTTATGTGCAGTATAATGACCTACACATTCGGAAACTATGTTTTCAAGGCGTCAAAGAAGAAGCTACTAAGTTAAGGAAGACGGTTGACAAGCAGGCCGAGAAGCTTCGAACCCATGAAAATCGTAGCTGGAATTGGCGCTGAAGAACAAAGGCGAAGAGATTGAAAAGTTGAAGGAGGTGGTGGCGAGTGTTGTGGGTCGGATGAATGATTAACTGTCTATGTTTTTCAATCGTATTAAGACTTATCTATGGAATCATCATTATATATGTTGTTTTAGTTTGTAAGACTTATTTATGTTTCAGTTCAGTTTGAATGTCCTTATCTATGTTTTGCGACTGCAACTTGCGACTATAGTTATAGTTGTAACATTTTGTGACTATTTAGGGACAATTTTATCTTACGACCAAAAATGGTAGGTGCCAACTTAGCCGCCAAATTACGAAAAATAACTATAGTCGAGACCGGAAATAATAGTCGTTTAGTAGTTGCTAGTTTAGCGACTACACTGCGGCTAATGTAAAGGATCGTTAAGAAGTCGGATATTAGTTGTTACATAGGCAACTAATACGCTACTCTTTATATAGTAGTAAGAAGTCGGTAACTTGTCGCTAGTGTTACGACTAATGTGCGACTCTTTATTCTGGTCGCAAAGTAGTCGGGTATGAGACGTATCATATATTATGTTTTTGATTTAGTAATAATAATATAAGATAGTTTGGTTACTTTTCTAATACTCTTAATTGAATATCAAAATTAACATTTTCTTAAACTAAATGTAAATTTCTAAAATCTTTAAGAAAACAAAAACAATGTATTAATTATACGATATATATAATCACACACATATATATATATATTATAATCATAAGTAAATGAGAACGACTCATGTATACACAAGCTCGATGTCCTCTTGCTTTGAAAGTGATCCAAACGAAAACATTAATGTCGGATAAAAGGTATCATTAGTCGGGCTTTTCTGTTCATGTATCATGTCTATGCTTTTATTTAATAATCTCATATTATTAAGCGTGAAATTTAGCGTAAGAAAGTGATAGTTCATAATCCTCGCTGCTGCTTAACGAAATACATTGTTTTCTTCTTCAAAAGGGAACATGTTCTGATGAGAAAAGAAAAAAGTCTTGGCGACATGTTCTTTTAAGCATGAACAACACAAATATCTTTACTTCAATAGTATTTCCTGCATGGAATCAATTGAGTTTGGCCATCTGAATACGCATCATAGAAGAGCAAAAACATCATCAAACTTTGAATAATTTTCTCGGAAAATATAATTGAATTCAGAATTGCATATTCGTACAGTTGGAAATTAGACAAACCCATAAATTATTAGCCATCTTCAAATGGAATGTTCAAAACACAAAAGTATATGTGCAATACCCTTAGAATATGCTCGATATCGAATGACTTGAATTGGCTGGTAAACTCTTTTGCCTGATTATACTTCTCAGTCATTTTCGGGTTTCTGACTTGCCATTCACCCCACATATGTTTAATGGTAGCTATCAGAAGGTATAGAGATAAAGATTCAAGAGATAAAACAGACATTATTTGTAAATAAACTTACCTTGTTAACGACAAACTGAGAGTCTCCATAGGCCTTCATGTGTGTGTAACCTTTTTCTAAAGCAGACTCCAAATCAAGATTCAAACCTCTATATTCTGCAATGTTATTTGTTGTATTGCCTAATCCTTAACAATAGGAGAAGATGACAGTTCCATCTGAATCACAAAGAACAGTTCTTGATTCAGCCTTCCGGAGTTTCCTTTTGAAGCTCCATCAAACTCAATGGTACAATACTTCTGAAAACACACTTATTGCAATTTAAAGAAGATGTAAACATGAATCTCGAAGTTCAAACCGAGAGTATCTCATGCTTCATAATCGGCTATTGTTATACATTAAGAATAACTATTTTTACTAAATGTAAGAATTTTGGCAAGAAAAATCAAGCAAAGAAAATGATTAAATAGATAAGAGAACAATAAAAATAAGAAACGATGAACTAAGGGAGTAAAGGGGTTCTCGCATTTCCTTTGTCTGTTTCTCTTGTGGTCTCTGTTTTCTCTGCAAGAAGAGAGAAAAAATTCCAAGGTTTGTATAGTATCTATTTATAATAAAAGTTTCAATTGTAAATACACCAAAAAAATGTGAATCTAACCACTGAAGACTTACAGACAAAAATCGGATATAAAATGAGAAGAAATACCTCAGACAGATTCCTTCTCGCAGCAGATGAATAACATGACGGCGGAAATGAGGAGACTGTCTGAATTTGAGAGTGGTTATAATGGTTAGATTATTTCGATCGGATTATGATAATGAACCAAAATATTTGGTTTAGGTGCCTGTGCAGATGCGCAGAATATCCTAAATATAATTTTTATAATTCTGCATTATCTTTTCATGTTTAATATCATTAAACAATTTTTAAAATATCATTAGTACCAATTATAGTATCATTAGTATATTTATGTTTTTAAATACTATGGTCATCATTTTCTATATTTTTTAATTTTTGGATATCATGCAATACGACTAAAAATACGAAATTACTAAATAAACCATAAACAAAGCACTGGTTATAAATAAAAATTTAATTTAAATTCATAAACCATAAGTCATGTTCTTCATTTCGCAAATCCAACAAACCACGTCCAGCATTCTTCACATAGAGGAGGCTTACGGTACATGAAGAAAAAACAAATTAAAACAATAACACATAAGATCCCGAAAAACATAAACATTTATATATATGATTATGAGGTGTTAGATAAATACCTATGGAAAAAATCACGGAACTCTTCAACTTTATACGCATCAAAACGTATCTTAGAAACTGCTTCGATAACCCAAACTATAACAATATGCCTATGGCTTATGCGTACTTGCAATGGCGACGATATGACCAAACTTACTACGAAACCTGATCAGTAACAAGAAAACGGAAGGAAATCATCCCATTCAACCTTCTAGCGCTTCCTGATGACTTGATAACAAAGATACTCACCCGTGTTTGCGAACTGGACATGCAAGATCTCCGTCATTCGAAGATTACTTGCAAAGCCTTGAAGGAAAAGACGGAAGCACGTGGATTCTTCAAATTTGTTAATCTAATAGAGATGAGATACTATGTGTGGGTTCCTAATTTTTACTAGGAAAAATTCAATGAAAGTTGCTATGACGCCGGAAACACGTCAACTATCCTCCTCCAAGGAATCTCAGATTTCTTCTTCGATAACAAGAGTGATGAAGGACTCACACGCATAAAGGCTTCTAAAAAGATGAATGCATCTTAAGAAAGTATATATATTGTATCATACGCAAATCCTTTAGGGAAGACATAGATGATGAACGCTTCAGTAGCTATGAATTTTTTAGAGAACATGCAATGCAATTGCAAAGAATACTACCACATCTCGACAAGGGTGTTTGGGGAAGGGAACTTCCTGATTGGTTCACATCGAAACGTGACGAAAACGATATTGATCATGTGCGACTGCCTATGTTCTAAATACGACATGTGGTGCTCTGGATTCGGGGGTCAAAGGGAAACGACATCTGCGGCCAATGTTTATGGGTTATTCAGACCGCTTTCTTCTGCAAAATGATAGTATACAACTTCCAGCTATTTTACTGAATCGGTGATGTCTTATATATGTATGTTTTGCCAATTTCACTTTAGATGTTTTCTTGTGAACATAATTATCTCGTATTTTGTTTAACGGTTCAGCGTTATTGCATATGAATGCTAAAAATATTGATCTTGGCATTGATATAGTTAGTTATATAGTTTTGAAAATTGATAAAAGCTTCTAACACCCTATCCTTTGTTTGAATCAATGTTAGCCATGTGTATTTCAATTTTTTCATCAGTGAATTTGAAAAATTATTTATGATTCTCTCTAGATGCTTAAGGTGTTTTCCAAACATCAGAATGAACAAGATCAAAAAAATTCGCATAAATAGTCTTAGAACTTGGAAATACAGATTTGCATTGTTTACCAATAATATATGCCTCACATTCATCATTATTAAAAAATACTAGGCAACAATAATCCTAAGGCACGAGAATTGAGGTTTTTTAATCTAGTATGCCAGATTAAATCATTAGCAAAAGCAAAAGCAGAACTAAAAGCATAAGATAAATCAAAGATAGTTTTAGTGTGTTCAAGAAAGTACAAGCCATCATTGGTCACAAAATTTCCCAAGCAACCTATTGGTCTTAATTTCTTCAAAATGCGCATCATTAGGACTGAAAATCACATTGCAATTAAGATTAGTACTTGCCTTTTCATATAGAAAAAAGTTAGATGTAAAGCTACACATATAGAAGACTTTTGATTTCATATCAAACAACCAATGAATCCCTACACTTTTAACTAGTACTCTATCTTCATTTGATATCACTACATTCCCTAAATCCAGTTCTACATTGCTAATCAGGTTTGAATCACTAATTATGTGATAAGATACCCTTGAGTCTCCAATTAATGGCTTAGAGATAGTTGATGCATGAAGAGAATTATCAAATACTTTACCAGAGTTCTCCTTAATTTCTTTGATGAGTGCATCAAGGTCTGACCTCCTCACCATCTCATCTTGCACAGCCACAACAGGAACATGAGCAGTCGCCAATACTTTTCCTTCTCCTTCAATGAACCATGTGGAAGAACCATTCTCTTAAGGTGATCCTTTAGTGAAGTTGGCTCTTAGATCTCTTAATTTGTTTTGGCTTAACATGAGGTTAGAGAATCTAGAATTTGTTTTTATGGCACTACAAAAAATATAAACATTAATAATACTTTATGATATCACGGTTTTCTGAATGCTAAAGTGGAATATTTTTTATAGAAATTAAGTTTTAGAACCTAATTTTCATTGTTGACACCAACACTTAGAAAAATAAAAATAAAAAGACACATTTGTGACTGCTCGTGCTGTTTTGCTCCTTACCTAAACCTAATTTATTCTTCCGACCTCCTTTTTCGAGTCAAATTCTCCTATACTCTTTGACTCAAAGTCAAACACTCAAATGCCCTCCATAGAGAAAAACATTTAGTTTCTATTTTTTAATTCGAAAAGGTAATAGAAGACACCTTAACCCATAATGAATCTCATATTTACGGATACATGCCACCACCTCATTTAACTTAATCTAATTCCCCATAACTTATTATTATTATTACGTGCCTTCTTCTTCTTCTTCTCTCACTTTTTTCTGCAATTTTCTCTCCTCCTTATGGGATTTTCCTTTCTCTTTATGTGCGATTTTCCTTTCTCTTTCTCTGTGATTCTCTCCTTCTTCTTCTTCTGCGATTTTCTCCTTCGTCTTTCTCAACGATTTTCTCCTTCTTCTTCTTGATTTTTTCCTTCTCGTTCTTCGGTGTCTCCTCTTCTTCTTCTCCGACCCTTTTCCTCTCCTCCTGCTTCTTCAATTTACAGATCTGACCACTACAAGTTTTTGTGTGTTTGTTTGTTTCACCTACAGAAAAAGATGAACAAGTTTCATATATAGATCTGGTGATTTTCTTATATTTTATTTTTCATCTATAGATCTAACGATATTCTCTATATTTTTTTAATTGCTTTGATTTTCTTTATATTATCTAGAGATCTGGACGAAAAGAGGAGAAGAACGAGAAGGAGAACAACGCAATAGTTATACTAAGTTATACCAATATTTCAGTATAACTGTTTGGTGATGGTGCAACTTCGCCCAGTGAGTTATGCTAAGTTGTACTATTACTATATAGTTATACTAAGTTGTACCACTATCTCATGCAACTTAGTATAACTCAGTATAACTATCCATTTGTACGTAGTTGAACCAAGTTGTACCATTACGTATTTGTACTCGGTTGAACCAAATTGTACCATTACGAATTTGTACTCAGTTGAACCAAATTATACTATTACGAATTTATACTGAGTTGAATCAAGTTGTACCATTACGAATTTATATTCAGTTGAACCAAGTTGTACCATTACAAATTTGTTTTTAATTAAAAAATCAGAAATCTGAAATTCAAAATTCAAAATTTGAAATCTGAAAGTTGAGCTCCAAATTTTAAATTTTGAATTTTGAAATCTTAAATTTTCATTGAAATTAATAAAAAAATAGCGTTAGGGAAAAATCAGAGTTAAATTATTTCATTAAGAGTAGAGATTAGGGGAGAGTATGACAGACTTTGACTTTGAGTTAAAAAGGATGTGAATTTTTTCCCCCTCTTTTCCCTCCTTTGCTTCTCTAGAACTCATGGACTCGTTAGCTTTCTCTGTACAATTTTCTAACAAGGTATAGGGATCGTTTTCCGACAATTCACGTTTCATACTCTCTCCCCTCCATCCTCCCATTTTTGTTGTTACTACTCTATTTCAGTATGAACTCAGAAGACTGAGATTAATTTTCTTCCAAAATGGCAGTTACGAGATTTGGCTCCATATCCGAAGATTTCCATCGCAAAGGCCAAACCTGGTACTCTATTTCCTCATTTAAATTATCTGAGTTTGATGAATCGACTTATGGGTCTATAGTTTTTAGTTCGGAATTGAGATGGGTTTCTCTCGATTTTGGGTAAAGCTCTCATGTTTTTATTGAAATGAAGATGGGGTCTTCAATCTTCCTTGATGGAGTAGATTCCATATTCTTCTTTGCTTTTTCATGAATCTCCAATATTGTATGATTAAGAACATCCCCTTTCGAGTTCATTTTCAGTTTTTTAACTTCGGCTATTTGATTTACCAATTTGACTTTCGTTGATTTGGTTGCAGAAGTTTATGGATCTAATAAAAAAAAGTTGCTCTTTATCTCTGTTTCGGACTCTGTGAGGTGAGTTTCTTCTGGGTTTGTTTCTTTATTGATTGACAATGGCGCATGCATATATTGAACATGATTGAGTGTAGAAAAATTAGGGTCTTTTATATGATTTTGGGTGGAATTTTTTTGCAGAAGAAATTTTTTTGAAGAATTTTGTGTTTATTTATTTATTTATGAATCAAAAACTAACGAACTCATATAAATTGGATAAACTCCCCCCCCCCCATTTGGTGGGAAAGAGTTTTCTTGTTTGAGTGTAGAAAAATTAGGGTCTTTTATATGATTTTGGGTGGAATTTTTTTGCAGAAGAAATTTTTTGATTTATTTATTTATGAATCAAAAACTAACGAACTCATATAAATTGGATAACCCCCCCCCCATTTGGTGGGAAAGAGTTTTCAAGAGTAATTTTTTATGATAACTTGTGTTTAGGATTGGATATGGCTCACGTTGTATGTGGCGGTTGTGGGACTGCTTATGTATACAGTCTAGCGTTATTGCTAAATCCCGAAAGGATGTCCTCATAATTGTTGAAAGGTGTTTTCTGTTCTTAACAATCTTATGTGTTTACATTTGGTTTGATCAGCATTTTCCACTTGAGATTCCTACATTCGCTACAATTTTCAAAGCTGCAAATAACTCTGTAAATGTTTCTTATGTAACTTCTTTTATGAGTCTAAGCGGTTAATAGATTAGTAGGATTGTCGCTCTTTTGTTAAAAAAAAAATTCAAAACTGTTTTGGTTCTAAAGAGTCTTGTGTGCTCTACATTCTATTTTTCTGAACTTCTCAAAGTTGTGTACTAATCTGAGATTGTGGCTTGGGTAACTTCTTGTTCGAGTCTAAAAATTGTTTAGTAGAATAGAAGTATGAAGATTTTGTTTACCGTAATCATATCAAGTCCTTTTTACATACTCAAATTTTGTTTTCCTTTTGATCCTTGGTATCTCTGGCACTAACCTAAATTTTCAACTGCTTGTCTTTTATGCACTAAAACTGTTTAAGAGAACATTAATCTCTATTATTTTGATAGCCACTTCTTATAATTGTTAGATTTTAGGGAACAACTGAGCCTGCACTAACTGTTTTTTTATGTTTCTGCTGATTTAGGTCACTTAATTAGTTATGAAGAGTTTGAGGCAAACCACATGGAATATGAGTCAGAGTAGAAAAACTTGATAGATATTGCTGATGGCCGTTGTTGCAGAAGGGTGGACTAATGCAAGAGGATCATTAAGTGGAAGTTGGAAAAGACAAGTGGGGTGGGAAGAACTCTAATTGTTTAAGAAACGATTTGAACAATGTTATAAATATTTTAGGAATTTCTAATGTTTTTATGATGTTTGTGTAAGACATGTTTTGGATTATTAATACAAATCATATTTTGAATATAATTTTAAATATAATTTTTGTAATATAAATTTAATTGATTATAAGCTATAAATATGTATAATCGAACATATATCGCGTTTTAAACAAAAGCTATCATAAAGCAAATCAAAAACATCCATGTGCAACCTATTATAAATGGCGCATACATATCATAGCAAGTCGAAAAAATGCTATAATATATGTGAAACCTATTATAGCTGGCGTACAAATATTCATTACAAAAACGTTATCAATGACATAAAATAACATATATTTAGCAAGAAGAATGTCAACTTTTTTGTAGTGAGGTGACCCTTTCTCTTGCAATGATCACATACCCACACCTTCCTATCTTCATGCTTGTATAATCCTTTGTTTGCAGTAACAAGCTCTCCTTTTCCACATAAGAAACCAAATGAACCTTGTCCCTTCTAAATACGAGCACATACCTCTTCAAGTATGGAAAGCTTATCTACCATCAAACGTGTTTAATCAGGCCACTGTATGAAAGGTTTAAGGTTAGTAGGAGAACAAAAACCTTGTCTTGTACTCTCCTCTCATTTATGATAGCTGCATCAACCGAGCTTGGTCTCAACATCTCAGGTTTAGCCCACAAAGATCAGAACTTGCCAAAATGTTTGGTAAACTCCATGTCTTTTTGGATGAGACTTTTGAAAGCTTGTTTCAGTTCAAAGACTCTACTCAAGTTGGAGATGTTCCCATAAACTTTTTGTAGAGACTCCCAAAGCTCCTTGAAAGTTTCACAGTAGGAGTAAGCTTTCAAGATTGATGCGTCTAAGGAGTTTTGGATGTTAGACAACACAGTCTGGTCCTCTTGGAACCATTTATCTTATTTCACAAGGAAAATCTCCGTTCCATCTTCATCTCGAACCATTTGTGATGGATCTTCACCACTGGTTACATGACTCCATAACCCACAGTCACCTAATGATGTCTTGACCGTTCTGGACCACAGTAGACAGTTCACCCCTTTAAGGGTCACTGGACTAAAATCAGGTCTTGTGTTTTCCATGGCCGAACAGACTTGAACAGTAGGAAGAAGTGTTCAGACTAGAAAATTCAAGAGAATGAAAGCGAAGAGGAAAAATAGAGAAAAAACAAAGAATTTGCAAAATAGAAAGAGATTATAGGAGCTTATTGCTCTGATACCATGTTAGAATTTAAGTATATTAAGAGTATTAGAACAAAGATTAAGTGTTTAAGATGAAGAACTGAAGAGAGAGTTCATGAAGAATGGAGAAATATACATAGAGAGTTCAAAGAATAAAAGAGAAAAGTATCTCCCAAAAGTTTATATTCATTAATTTTGTTTACAAAACATATATAAAAGAGACCATATGCTATACATTTCGAAATCTCATCAAGATGTACAGTAGAAGTGGTCCCAAAGACGGAAAGAGACAGCTCCAATCTGGATGGGAAGCATGCCCAATATTGAGAGTGACATGTTTTCCTTTTACTTGTCATGTGATTCTCCTTAACTCAACATGTGACTATTTCACAGGAAACCCCAATGGATCTATTATCTCCCAGACTTCTCACGTTCATATTCTTGCACATTCTCCTGATGGGACATAGATCTTCCAAAGAGAAAAAGGTACATATACGAGCAGATCACAACTTGGAACATTATGAAATTTAACCTAAGAATGTACCTCAATATTTTCATAGAGACTTGCAAAACAACTTTCAGAAGCTTGTGCAGGGAAACATGTTAGTAAAAAAGAATTTGAGGAGTCTGAGCAACTAAGGAACATGCTCGAACTAGATGATTGTAAGGAGACTCTCTTGGCTCGGTTCATTGATGGATTTCAAGACTGCATTCCGCGAAAGGCAGAAATACAACTGTACCATGCCGTTTCCGAGCTGCTCCTTATGTCCATTCAAGCTGAGAAAAGATATCAAACGGAAGGTAGCTGCCACAAGCCGAGCCAGAACCACTTGGTCACCTCAAGCACCTAAAGTTGTTGACAAAGACAAGGCCATGGAGGATGAATCACGGTTAAAAAAATCTTAACACCAAGGCTCCTAAGTTATACCGACCAGAAGAAGGTAAGTTTCCTAGTATTTCTAAAGCTAAAGATATTTCTTTTTCAAGTGTCAGGGAAAGGGACACATGGCATGAATGCCCTAACCGACGAGTCATGATCATCAATGCCACTGGAGAGTATGAGTTTCAATACGAGCAAGAAGAAGATGACACATCTGAACCAGTGGACACCATTGAGTATCTAAACATGGGTGATATGTTAGTGATCATGAGTTCTCACATTCGAAGCCGGAGACACTTCAGCTGAAGTTAGAAACCCTAGCCGATCCACCTCTCACCTCGAATTTTTTTTCCTCGCTTCGACGGCCAAAGGCTTTACAACCTGTACCGTGTATGCGAGTTGTGTTAGGCCGTACTTGGCTAATATCAGTGTTACTCACATTGCGAATAAAAATAATAATATAATTTCACATTATTAATAATACTTCATATAAAACAATTAAATGATAGTTCTGTATACAGACTTAGTATTAAAACGATAATTATGTAATATAGAAAATACCATTGTACAAAGGCACTTAAAACTACTCTGCAGGTCCTAACATCCAACTTCCACTACCCGGTCTAACCCCTAAGGTTACATGCAACACAAAAAAGTTGGTGGGCAAGCTAATATTCTTGGCTCCCTTTATAAAAGCTAACCCAAACCCAGACAATCCAAAATAACACACAATAGCCGAAGTAATAATAAAATAAACACAACCAGTTACATGTCATCTCTCCGTGAGATACACAAAACATGTTAAATAAATACACAACACAACAGATGGAAATCAAGAACACTGCGGCACATGCCCTCGATAAGACTCGATTTAAATACTAAATACGAATCTAATGCTTTCTCAACAGCTTGGGACTCTAACGCTAAGTCGGTCACTTCCTCAGAATCACCTTGTTGCATACAAATTGAACCTCCCAGAATCCTAGACGTAAACACAAAGTACTACGAATAGGACACCATTCTCTGTCCATCGATATGCAGTGACTCATGCTACCCCTCGGTAGCCAAAGCTTCAATTGGGATCGGACCTAGGACATGACCATGTTACTCCAAGACCGACACCTACCGGCGTCACCAGCGTAGGTTAATGCTCAGCTAGAACCACTATCTGAGGATATGTTAACTGACCGGGTTTTCCCGAGATCCAATCGGGAAAGAAGTACTAGAACGCCTCACACACACGACTCATTGGATCTAACGCATCCTAAGCAATATTTAACAAAAATAACAAACCTTACGACTTATATTAACTATACATGGATTCATAAAGCCACTACAACACGCAATAAGACTCACTGAAACTCTTTGAATCGACTCCAGACCAATAAGGTCGACCAACACAATAACAACCCAAATGAAATACCCATAAACTATCCCGCAAGTTCTAACCATCACCAAACTCACAACACAATCCAACCTATCCGGCTCACCCGAAATAGGTAATCACAACATAACAATAATTTCAACAGTATTAGCATCCAAAACAATATTCTCAATTTAATCACTTAAGTCCATTTCAATTAACTTTTAGTTCATTACTTAATCGTAATTATTCAATTCTATTATCTTATTTCGGTTCAAATCAATTCAATTTATTCTCTAGATTGAAATTTGTAAATTACTAAATTCCTAGCTTATTTAACTTTATTCTCATTTCACTTATATATTTAATTACTTAATAATTACTTATATTTATGATTCATTTAAGTCGCTATTTCTATTTAATCCTAGTCCGGCTATTTATCTTTAAGTTTATTTTCCTCTCTTTATTAAATCTTATACTTAATATAATTCTTTGCCTTAAATTAATTCCATATAATTATTTAATACTTAGCAAGTTTAACGATCATTTAATCAATGCTATCTACGCAACCAATATACCACTTTCAGAACTAAACATACAATTCTTGTTTATATCCTATCTGGCTTATTTAGATTCCTTTCTTTAATTTTCATAATCCCCTCTAAATCTATTTTCAATTCCATGTACATTCTTATGGATTTTAGGGTATATGTTTTCTTCAAATTACCAACCTCGTTCTTACCTTAGACTGGCAGCGGAATGATTGGTGAACGAGATCTAGCGACTCAGATGCTTCGCCTCTACCAGATACACACTCACACAAACCTGGAAACCGGGATGCTAGTGCCGGATCTTTGGGATCTCTGAGTTTTTGTGTTTCTGCTTTCGCTGTCAAGAAAAAGACGACGGCTAATGTTCTAGGTCGAAACTCATTGTTTTTATTAAGACCTAGAATCACTCAAAACGGGCCGACTCGTTTAAGTCATAAAATTGAAACGTCTGTTTCGAAAACCCGATCTGTGTCGATCGGCACACCACCATATACTCGATATTAATGTATATCCAATACACATTAACATGATCATTACCATAATGATCATTCCCATATTTAAGCTTCCAGTTTTCTTAGGTGTGTGACCCTATAGGATCATATAATACTGGCAGTAAGTCTACAACTTACAGATTGCAAGAGGCTTCTAGCAAAACATTGCAACCGCCCAGTATTATACGAATGTCTGATCTCGACACACAACTATCATCAGGAATGAGTACAAGTGTGATTTCAGGACACTATCCCAACAATCTCCCACTTGTACTGGAATCATCAATTCCTATAATCCTTTTGTCTCTATATCTCGATTTGGCATAAGGCAAGATTAGTGTCATCCTTATTAAGCCAACATCGTGTTTATCGAACTCCTGATCTTATACTGAACAATACAAACAACTGAACTACAATTCGTTTGAGTGCGGCCACACATTTTCTCAGTATCAAATCTTCGATAGGCCCTGAGATACTTATCTCCCGTTATTCAGGACAAATCCCATCTTGTTCCATCCCTGTTCCTATACACACTTCATGATACACCTGAACAATGCCGTTATAGCCGCCAGTTACGGGTCGACGTTTGACAAGGTCAAAGTGTACCAATTCATATGCAAGAAAGCATGACGAACTCAGGTCTAAGGACTATACTCTATAGTCGTAATGAGAATCTCTTATGACACAGATATAACTATCTTGTAGACTTCTCATTAGCGGGTCATGTCCGATCATATGTTCACCAACATATATCTATGTGACTGACTGTGATACTCATATCATTGACTCCATGAAACTTAGTCAACAGTCACCTCACAAGCTAGTCTCTCGCGGTTGTCAGTGTCCCATTTTGACAACCTTGACTAGGGACAAAACATAATTTATGTCATTTATAACTTATAGGGTTTCATGATCAAGTCCTCAACTTGATGACCTATAATATGACATAAACTCATTTTGGGACCATTATTTAGATCACAATAAATAATGCTGAAATCAAATTTCATTAAACATTTCCAAAAGTATGTTTACAAGAGCATCTTATTATAACTAAAATAAAACTAAAACTCCCACTAGAATCAAGATTACATCTTAAGATCTCTAATGCCCACAGCAGTAGTATGGAACTCATGCTTGGGCCTTGGGAGTGGCTTAGTTAGAGGATCAGCGACATTCTCGTCCGTCGGAACTCGGCTGATCTTCACATCACCTCTATTGACGATATCACGAATCAGGTGATATCTCCTCTCTACGTGTTTGGACTTCTGGTGTGACCTGGGTTCTTTCTCCTGAGCAATGGCTCCATTGTTATCACAAAACAAAGCCACTGGCTCCAAGATACTAGGAACCACACCAAGTTCAGTCATGAACTTCTTGATCCAAACAGCTTCCTTTGCCGCTTATGAAGCAGCAACATATTCAGATTATGTCGTGGAATCCGTTACGGTATTCTGCTTAGAGCTCTTCCAGCTCACTGCACCGCCATTTAGACAGAAGACATATCCAGATTGTGATCGGAAATCGTCTATGTCCGTCTGAAAACTCGCATCGGTGAATCCATTCACCACAAGTTCTTCACTTCCTCCATTTACCAAGAACTTATCCTTGGTATGTCTCAAATACTTGAGAATATTCTTGACAGCTGTCCAGTGATCTTCACCTGGATCAGATTGGTATCTACTCGTCATGCTTAACGCGTAAGCTACATCTGGACGAGTGCAGAGCATGGCATACATGATAGATCCTATTGCAGAATCATAAGGAATCCTACCCATGCGTTCTCGCTCAGCCTGTGTCGCCGGACACTGCTTCTTGCTGAGACTAATGCCATGAGACATCGGTATGAAGCCCTTCTTGGAATCATGCATCTTGAATCTGTGCAACACCTTATCAATATAAGTGTCCTGGCACAATCCAATCAGCTTGTTCGCTCTATCTCTGTAGATTCTGATTCCAATGATGTACGCGGCTTCTCCCATGTCTTTCATGGAAAAACAACTTCCGAGCCAAGTCTTAATGGACTGAAGCAACGAAACGTCATTACCAGTACAAGAAATGCAATTATGCTCCCACTAGTCTTCTTGTATACACATGGTTCTTCCTCGTTCTTGATGAAACCAAATTGTTTTACTGCTTCATCAAAACGAAGATTCCAACTCCGTGATGCTTGCTTCAATCCATAAATGGATTTATGAAGCTTGCATACTTTCCCAGCATTCTTAGGATCTACAAAACCCTCAGGCTGTGTCATATACACATCCTCTTCCAGAATTCCATTCAGGAAGGCGGTTTTGACATCCATCTGCCAAATCTCATAATCATAATAAGCGGCAGTTGCTAGAAGAATCCGAATGGATTTAAGCATAGCGACTGGGGAATAGGTTTCATCATAGTCAATACCATAAATTTGCTTGAAACCTTTAGCCACCAACCTGGCTTTGTAAATTTGCACATTACCATCCACGTCAATCTTCTTCTTGAAGATCCATTTACACTCAATGGCTTTTGCACCATTAGGTAAATCGACCAAGGACCATACTTGGTTTTCTGACATGGATCCCATTTCGGATTTAGAGGCTCCAAGCCACTTTTCGGAGTCCGGGCCCATCATTGCTTCCGCGAAGTTTGCAGGTTCGTCACTTTCAATGATCATCAGATCATTGGAATTGGTCACGAGAAATCCATAGTATCTCTCGGGTTCGTGACGGATCCTTCCGGATCTGCGAACTTCAGGCTCCACAGGCGTGGGCTCCACAGAACTCTGTGGATCCAACTGCTGCTCTTCCTCAGCAGGTTGAGAAGTCTCCTGTACATCTTGAATTTCTTCGAGATGTACTTTACTCCCACTGTTTTTCTTAGAAAGAAATTCCCTCTCAAGAAAAGAACAGTCCCGAGCAACAAATACTTTTTTCTCAGATTGGTTGTAAAAGTAGTATGCCTTGGTTTCCCTAGGATAACCAACGAAGTAGCATTTATCTGATTTGGGTGCGAGCTTGTCAGAGATTAAACGTTTGACATAAGCCTCACAACCCCAAATCTTCAGGAAAGACAGACTAGGAACGTTCCCAGTCCACAATTCATGTGGTGTCTTTTCCACTGATTTAGATGGCACCCTATTTAGTGTAAACGCAGACGTTTCTAGAGCGTATCCCCAAAAGGATAATGGAAGATTTGAATGACTCATCATTGACCGAACCATATCCAATAAGGTTCGATTCCTCCTCTCTGACACTCCATTCCATTGAGGTGTTCCAGGAGGAGTGAGTTGTGAAACAATTCCACACTCGCTCAGATAGTCACTGAATTCTTGGCTCAAGTATTCTCCTCCGCGATCCGACCGCAGAACTTTGATACTTTTGCCAAGTTGGTTCTGTACTTCGTTCTTGAATTCCTTGAATCTATCAAAGGATTCTGACTTATGTCTCATCAAATAGACGTAGCCATACCTACTGAAGTCATCAGTAAAAGTAATGAAGTACTTGTAATTTCCTCTGGCAACAGTGCTCATCGGCCCACATACATCAGTATGAACAAGGCCCAATAAGTCACTGGCCCTTTCATTTGATTTGTTGAAAGGGGCCCTAGCCATTTTGCCCATCAAGCAAGATTCGCATTTCTCACATGATTCAAAATCAAATGAGCCGAGAAACCCATTCCGATGGAGCCTTTGGATGCGTTTCTCATTGATGTGGCCCAAACGACAATGCCATAAGAAAGTCGGGTTTTCATCATTTGACTTAAACCGCTTTGTATTTATGTTAAAGACAGTCATTTCTTGGTTTAATATATATAACCCATTATCTAATGGGGCGCTACCATAATACGTACCATCACGATTAAAAGAACAGACTTTATTCTTAACAGCAAAATCAAAACCTTCCAAATCCAAAACGGAAACTGAAATTATGTTTCTGCTAATCGCAGGTACAAAGTAGCAATTATTCAATACTAAAACCATGCCAGAAGGTAAAGACAAATCATAAGTGCCTACGGCCAGTGCAGCAACCTTAGCTCCATTCCCGACCCGTAGCTCCACTTGTCCTTTCCTCAGCATTCTACTGTTTCTTAGTGCCTGCACATCAGTACAAATATGAGCACCGCAGCCGGTATCCAATACCCACGAAGTAGAACTAGGAGTCATAACATTAAGTTCGATAACAAAAATACCTAGATCTGACGCATCATACGTCTGCTTCAGTTTCTTGTAATCTTCCATGAACTTCTTGCAGCCTCTCTTCCAATGCCCTAGCTGCTTGCAGTAGTTGCATTTATCCTCAGGAGAAGGCCCGGATTTAGGCTTGGGCTTGGGCTTGTCTTGACTCTCAGTCTGGACAGCCTTAGCCTTTCCCTTATCCTTACCAGGTTTCTTAAACCTTTTACCCCCTTGTACCATCAGGACATTGGGACTAGCCTTCTTGAGATTCGGCTCTGCTGTCTTCAGCATACCGTGCAACTCAGTCAATGTCTTAGTCATGTTTTGCATGTTGTAGTTCATGATGAACTGATCAAAACACGAAGGCAAAGACTGCAGAATCATGTCAGTGGCTAGCTCCTGGCTAATGGCACAGTCCAGTTTCCCCAGGTTATCAATGTAACCCATCATTTTAAGGACATGAGGACTCACTGGACTGTCCTTAGCCAGCTTGCAATCCATGAGAGATTTAACCGTTTGGTATCTCTCTGTGCGAGCTTGCTCCTGAAACAAAGCTTTCAGGCTGTTAATCATCTCAATCGGTGACATCACGTTCTCATATTGCTTCTGCAGCTCAGAGTTCATAGTCACCAGCATTAGACAATTAACGTCTTTGACATCAGCTGAATGCTTATCCCAAGCATTCTTATCTGCCTGCGTGGCATTGGAACGTGGCCTCTTGGGGAGAACCCTTTCAAGGACATATTCCTTGTTCTCCTGCCTGAGAACTATTCTCAGGTTCCGATACCATTCCAAGAAATTAGATCCATTTAACTTGTCCTTCTCAAGGACGGATCTCAGCGAGAAAGTGTTGATGTGATTTGAGACAGACATAGCTGTAATTAAAAGAGGTAGAGATTTTAGTTATAATGCTCAAGGAAATGAGAATTCTTATCTAATAAGAAACTCGCATTGTATTCAAAACTATGTTTCCTCAGATGAATACAATGAGCCAAGATCCATACTTCACCAAAAATCTGAGTGGGCGACTCGCCATCACCCAAACTTTAGTTATCTAGGTAAGCAAATCATTGCTAATTGTACCCAGTACAACTCTTGGTCGCAGATGAGACAATCTATGTCTAATCCACTCTGATGTCTCTGGGCCCAGAACTTCTGATAGCCCAATCAAGTAAAACCAATCTCTTCTGTCTTGTGATCACTGACAGTCGCACTGCAAGTCTATCAATGATCACCTGCCTTACTTATGTAGTTGTGGATACCAAGGACTCAAAGGCTATCCAACAACGAAACAAGTCTTGACAGTAGACAAGATCGGGCAAGACATCAAGATCACTTGATATTTATTTGAGGAAATGAACTATTTAATCTTGATGTATATTCAATATACATCCAAGAATATTTTAAGTTTCTTATAATATCTAGACTTATGAAAAATATGGTCTGGTATTTGCAAATTGAGGTCCAACCATCAAGTCTGCGAGTGGTGTGTCGATCGACGCATCCTTGCATCGGTCGACACAACCTAATTTAAACCGAACTTCGATAACCGGTCAAACCGGATCTAATTTCCTTAACCGGTTCAATCTAATTGAACCGGTCCGGTTTAAATGGTCCATGTCGATCGTCACACAATACTGTGTCGATCGACATGACCTAACCAGAACCAAATTGATTTTCCGGTTCAATCCAATTGAACCGGGTTGATAACTGATAAATCTAATTTAACTGAAATCAACCAATTAAATCGGTTCTTAACTAATTGAGATAACCAGTCCAATCTAATTGAACCAGTTCATCCAATTGAACCGATTTAACCGACATAACTATGTGAGATAACCGTTTCAATCCAATTGAACCGATCTATCCTTTCGCACAGCCTGTGTCGATCGATGCACCCAGTGTGTCTATCGACACAGTGCGATCTAATAGGCCTATTCGCGGTGCATCGACCGACACAAGCTTAGTGTCGATCGACACTTTGCGAAAACCCTAAAGATTTATACGCGTTTTCGCTTTGTGTCGACCGACACACGCTTTGTGTCGATCGACACTCTGCGAAAACACAGACATCGTATTTTCAACAGAGGCTTTGATCCGTGATTAACATCACGAAAACGCGATTTATCAAGCATCAATCTATTCAATTACATCTGTTTTCGAATTAAATGCTTCAGATTCAATAGACTAAACCCTAACAAGCTCTGATACCACTGTAGGATCGCCTAGGATCTAGGGTTCGTTATATTGAAATTACCAACCTCGTTCTTACCTTAGACTGGCAGCGGAATGATTGGTGAACGAGATCTAGCGACTCAGATACTTCGCCTCTACCAGATACACACGCACACAAACCTGGAAACTGGGATGCTAGTGCCGGATCTTTGGGATCTCTGAGTTTTTGTGTTTCTGCTTTCTCTGTCAAGAAAAAGACGACGGCTAATGTTCTAGGTCGAAACTCATTGTTTTTATTAAGACCTAGAATCACTCAAAATGGGCCGACTCGTTTAAGTCATAAAATCGAAATGTCTGTTTCGAAAACCCGATCTGTGTCGATCGACACACATACTGTGTCGATCGACACACCACCATATACTCGATATTAATGTATATCCAATACACATTAACATGATCATTACCATAATGATCATTCCCATATTTAAGCTTCCAGTTTGCTTAGGTGTGTGACCCTATAGGATCATATAATACTGGCAGTAAGTCTACAACTTACAGATTGCAAGAGGCTTCTAGCAAAACATTGCAACCGCCCAGTATTATACGAATGTCTGATCTCGACACACAACTATCATCAGGAGTGAGTACAAGTGTGATTTCAGGACACTATCCCAACAACTCAGACTATCTGTTATCTCTTACGGTTCTAATTTGTTTGTTAAAATTTGTTGTTGTATGACATGAATACTTTGTTTGTTGAAACCTACGTTTTTTAGTTTGTTAATTTGTTTGTTAGCGCTGTTATGTTGTCTACATTTACACCTTTGTTGAAACGTATGTTTTCGAGTTTGTTAATTTGTTTGTTAACGCTGTTATGTTGTCTACATTTACACATTTGTCTAATGCATAGATCCAGCACAAAATATGTAATCGTTAACTTAATTATTAGTTGTGCAATTTATATGTTAGCACTCTTTCTTATGATATAGGATTCAATGTTTAGCTAAACACAACAATGGTGCATGTTCAAGTTTTTCATCAAATTATCATGCAAACTTTCACAAAATCAATAAAGGAAAACGATAATATAGATCCTAGACAGTCGCAATGAGCAATAGTTGGTGATGATTAAGCCGCTGGCCATTTTCCAAATTTTTCTATAATAAGCCTGCAGAAGTGGAGGCATTCTAGCATCCAAAAGCATGCATTGCACATATTTTCTTGCTTCCATCCTTCATCCCAATAGCGAATCCACTCATTCACAGGAGCACAATTGCATTGTATTATTCTGTTCACATCCAATTCTCTTCTTATTGCCAAAAAACGGTTACAAGGCATTTCTGGCCATGGATGTCCATCTCGTGCAACTATTTTCTTCCGCATCTTTATTGCTAATTCCTTATTTAGCATTAGGCCACGTTTTTTTACTTCGCCGTTTCCGTAAAACACAAGCACCATCATATAGTAGACATATTTTGCTGTAGCCCACCCTGCCTCTGATGATCTTTTTATCATTGCTTCTCCTTCTGAGAATTTATTCTCGTAGATGCATCTTGACATACCTTTTAGAAGTAGCGATGTAGGGTTATTGTTTTTTATGCAGTTCTCTACGAAAGCGTTAGCAGTCTCGATTGGTATCAAATTGATATGATTGTAGAAGAAATCTACTTTCCTTAGGAACCCTTCACTTTCTGCCAAGCCTCTCAACGTTGTGCACGTTGTTTTTGTGCTGATGAATTCCTTGAATCCACACTGAAGAGCTTTTTCAAGAATTTTTTCCAATACATCAGGCGCTAACGTTATCATTGTCCACTAACTTGAAGTTAGTTGGTTATTTTTATGAATTACGGTTTGGTATATATAGGCCCGTGTTTACATGGTAGAAACTAGATATTTTTGTCTTTAAAAGTCGCGCCCTATCTTTGAACCGTTACAAACTGTAACGAACTATCAAATAAATTGTTTTGCAATGTTAATCTTAGCATTGCTAACATAGATAATAACTACCTTTCACGAAATTGTTAGCAATGTTAATTAGGGAATTTTTGTTACGAACATTACACTTATATGAATTCTATTATTTTTTGTTGAATTCTTGGTTCTATTGTTAGGTTTAAGATTAATGAACATTCACACAAACTTATATTTCACATTAGTAGGAGGACATAATTATTCATCTCATGTCATACATTGGTATTCAACTACGACATTGAGTTGTGATATATCATGGTTTTTACCCATTTTATGCCACGATATAGATGTGTTTTTAGTGTCTTTTGTGTTCTTTTAGAGTCTTTTACAGGTTTAATCAGGTTTGGAGCTAATATGGAGATTTTGGAGTATTTTGGGAGTTTTGGAGCATTTTGGCCGAGAGTTTAACTCACTGCCCGATTTGATGATCATGCATCGATCGACACACCTTTGGTGTCGATCGACACACTAGCGAGATGGGCCGTACGCGGCGGTTTAACAAAGTTATGAAGATTTGCAGAAAAGCCCAGAATAGTTCCAGTATTTACACAGAAGCCCCAGCCGAGATTATGCCTATATATTTAGAGTTTTGGCTTTTATTTTAGATACGCTTTCATACTTAGAGCTAAGAGATTTTTAGAGCTTTTGGGGCTGATCTAATCCTGTACTTCATCTATTTTGGAGAAGATTTCGAAGCCCTTTATCTATTTAATTTCTTATATGCAATCTATTATTTCTATGATTTATGTTTCATTAATCATGTCTGAGTAGATTCATAGTTAAGTTTAGGGTTTCTCATTAAGGATTTCATGACTTGCTAGACTTGTTTAATTCAGTTAAGGATTCACATGATTAGAATGTTCTTCGATCTAAATTGTGCTTAATGCTAGTTCTAACCTGATCAATTAGAATCTAGACTTTAGGTTGCTAAATACGACACGAGAGTGTGGTTTAGAATCTGAACTATTTAGGTTGAGCAATTAAATTATTCGCAAAGAGATTTGGCTTAGTTTAATTGTGAACATATCGAACTTGAAATTAATGCTGGTTTAATCTGTTAGTAATTGCAAAGAGATTTGGATTACTGCACTTAGACTTAGAGGATTTTCGCAAAGAGATTTGGTTAATTCTAATTCCGTGATTTGAGTTCTAGAACTGAGTTTAATTTGATCCTGACTGATTAACTTGTCTGCTTGTCTGATTTCCTGAGAATTCCCTAGACTTAGCGCTTTTAGTTTATTGCTTTCACAACCAATTCCTGCTACTGATTTACTTTCTCGCCTTGTTTTTATTTAATTCACTACCTGCTTTTATTCCTATTATTAATCTCTACTGTTCTGA
This sequence comes from Orychophragmus violaceus, assembly GCA_030180135.1. Taxonomy (NCBI): domain Eukaryota; kingdom Viridiplantae; phylum Streptophyta; class Magnoliopsida; order Brassicales; family Brassicaceae; genus Orychophragmus; species Orychophragmus violaceus. The sequence goes on from CM058236.1 coordinate 18,014,040, forward strand.
TCTATCGAGACCAGTGTCCATGTGGATTCGATAACCCTATATACTACATTGATATTGTTGTGCACTTGCAGTTAGTATAGGGAATAAAACCTGACCTATCAAGTTTTTGGCGCCGTTGCCGGGGACTCTTAGAGTCTTCGATAGGACCGAACTTAGGGTTTTTACTAGGAATTTTTCTTTTTTGTTTTTGTTTTCGTTTTTATTTTATTTTACTGATTTCTTCTTTGTTTTCTCTCTGTCGCAGGTACCGATTTCGCCTTGCGTCGATCGTTGCACCTCTTGTGTCGATCGTCACTAAGCGATTTGAGATTGAATCGATCGTTGCACTGTTAGCATTGATCGTTTCTTGACGATTACAGACAGTTTATGCAGAAGCGTGAAACTCGAAGTAATCCGAACTTAAGCCTAATCAATCTCGACCTTGAAGAACTTGGACGTCTAGAGAGAACTAACAGAAGAGAAAGAAGAGAAAGAATGGTAGTACAGAGGCTGATTCTATTACGCGATGCTCAAGGTACTCTGAGGGACCAAGATAACAACCCGTACAATGCTGCTTGGCAAAGGGTTGATGCTGAAGGGAGTGTCATCCCTGACCCTCCTGAGCCACCGCAACAGGAGCAGAACCAAGCGCCAAGACAGGCCCAAGGTAGAGAGATGGTTGTCCATGAGAGAACCTTAGCTGACTACAACAGACCGGATGAGTTTCATGCAAACCGGTCAGCTTTGGTGAGGCCTCGCTTTGAGAGGAATGATTTTGAGATTAAGACCATCTACTACTCACTGATGAGACATAATGCATTCCATGGTCACCCAACAGAGCAGCCTATGGATCACATTGATTCGTTTGAGGACATAGTCACTGGCATGAAGTATGATGGAGTTTGCCAGGATTACTTGTTCCTTAAGCTCTTTCCGCACAGTCTCGCTGGAGACGCTGGTGCATGGCTGAAGCAACTGCCACCTGGGCAGTTTGACACTTGGGCAGCTCTGAAGAGTGAGTTCTTGCGTCATTTCTATGATGATGCGCGTTCAGACCAGTCCAGACAGGACATTCTCACATTTTCCCAAGGAGCTGTGGAGCCTTTAAAAGCTGCCTGGATGAGATTCAAGAAGTACCAGCGTGACTGCCCACACCATGGATTTACTGAAGTTCAATTGCTTGGTATCTTCTTCAGAGGCATAGATCTGCCATATCAGTCTGCGCTGGATAACTCCAGTAATGCAAACTTCAACACCAGGACTCCTGCACAAGCTAAGCAGTTGATTGAGAACTTAGTAAGCAGCAACTGTTGCAAGACTATGGATGAGAGGAGGAAGAAATCTGGTGGAAGTGTAGAGAATACAGAGATGGCAGAATTGAGATCTAGGATGGACACAATCTGCAATCTCCTGGTTAATAAGAAAGCTGTCCATTTTTCTCAAGATGTTGAGGTAATTCAGACTGAGGAGGACACTCAGGAAGAAGATGTGAATTACATTGGAGGATCTGGTTTCCAAGGGAACAGATTTGGTAATCAGCAGGGTAACAGATTCTTCAATGGAGGACAAAAGAGTGCCTTCACAGGCAATCAGAACTCTTTTGGACAGACTAGTGGTTTTCAGAAGCCCTTTGGACAAGGTGCTCAGAGAACCTATGGATCTTCATCTTATCAGACTCCTCCTGCACCTACAGCTCATGAGAGTAGGATGGAAGCAATGATGGAACAACTTATGGAGAGTCAAACCAAGAGTACTGTGGAGAGCAACAAGAAGTTAGATGCTGTCTATGAGGAACTCAATGGGAAGTTTGAGTCTCTGAACACTCACATGAAGCAGTTGGATACTCAGGTGAATCAGATTTCCAGCTCTATGAAGGGAAAAGGAGTAGCAGACACTCATATTAAAGCCTGGTCTGTGTACATTAATGATGGGTCTCACCTAGGTGAAAAATTTGAGCTAAGTACAGCTGAATTAGTGAAGGAGAGTGAAAACTCGGATTTTGGAGAAAATCTCTCGGGTGAAAACTGTGAAAACAGTGTTGCATCGATCGACACACATCTAGTGTCGGTCGATGCAGGTCGTGAACAGACAGACTCGCCAGATGATAACAATGTTGATGCTGATTTAGAGCTTGCCCACTTATTCCCTGGAGTGTCTGAGATCACTCAGGAAGAGATTTATGCACAGACAATCAAACTATATCCCTCAGTATCTGAAGTGATTAAGCAGGAGATAGAAGAGCTTAAGAAGCTAGAGGAGATTGGTGAAGAATTGGAAGAAATTCCATCTTCTGATGATCCACCTTATCACCCATGTGTGCAGAGGTACTTGAACAAGATGTTTCCTTTAGATGAGGAGGTGAGAGACTGGGTGATTATAGTCCCTCAGCATATTAGTGATGTTCTGCTGACTAAGATCCCGAAGAAGCTGCCAGACCCTGGTGTCTTTGTGCTTAACTGTTCTATCTTCGAAGATAGTTTTAGGCGCTCTCTTTGTGATTTAGGAGCTGCTGGAAGTCTTATGCCATACTCTGTGGCAGAGAAGCTGGGAATGCTGGATTTTAAGCCTACTAGGACCTCTCTTGTCCTAGCTGATCAGTCTATAAGAGTTCCGGAAGGACTCCTTGAGGACATCCCGGTGAGAGTTGGAAACTACTTAGTTCCAACGGACTTCCTAGTGCTGAAATATGACTGTGATCCGGATGAAGCGTTACTACTTGGGAGACCATTTTTGGCTACAGCGGGAACAGTGATAGATGTTAGACACAGTCTGATAGACCTCCATCTGGGAGATGAACCGCTGCGTTATGAGATGGACAAGCTGCGAAGACCACTGATAGATGGGCCGACATTCACCATCATGGAAGCAGATGATGAGCAGCCGGATGACACTGTGATTATAGATCCTGGAGCGCATTTTACTCCATCTTTTCTTGGACACGAGCATTCTACGACAGCCTACTCGCCACCCTGGATGGGGAGACTTGAACAGAGACAGAAAAAGTCTCTGTCAAGATCTCTTGGTGCCTAAAAGATCTTGTTCGTCCGGTCAAGCTAATGACCTTAAACAAGCGCTGAGTGGGAGGCAACCCACTGTTTTTGTTTTTGCATTTTGATTTTAGTGTTTTTTATAGGATTTTACGCTTGTTTCTGGTTTTGGTGAGTTTTTGTTTGCAGGTCTTGGATTAAAATCGCAGTGCGTCGATCGACACACCATTGTGTCGATCGTCACAATACAACAGAAATCGCACTGCAGCGATCGTTGCGGTCCTGAGCAACGATCGATCATACACGAAAAATCGCCTAGCAACGGTCGATGCACTTAGTGCAACGATCGATGCCTGACTGCGACAGAGGTAAAACCCGAGAGAACTTAACCATCCATAAACAAATTTTTATTTTCTTTTTGCCGACCCTTCGCTTGACACTACTGGGGAGAGTGTGTCTTAAGTGTGGGGGAGGTTCTACTAACTTCTTTCTTTTGTTTTCTTAGAGTCAGTTAAATTTTTCAAAATTTTTGTTTTATTGAGTCAAAATTTGTTTAAGTAAGAAACAATGATTTTTTGAGAAGATTAGTAGCACTTGCAGGAACTTAAGTAACCATTGGGATGAAGCTGCAGATTATCTCTGACTATTAGAAAACCCAGACATGGATCAACCTACTGAGGACACCCACATCACTTCAGGTATCAGAGGATCCTTTTACTGACTTCACCCTACTACTGACTTAGATTTTCTCACCTAAGGGCTTGGTATACTTTGTGTCGGATTCCCTTGTTAGTTCTGACACAGCCTGTAAACATGTCCTATCTAGTTCCCTTCTCCCCTTCCATAAAAAAAAAAGATAATAAACTGAGGATGAGTTAGTAACTCCGAAGTGGTCATGGGAATGGTAGCTGAAACTCTCATATCATGTGCATCCATGGAATGTGTTCAAGGTACACCCCTTAACAGGAAGAGCACTGATAAAAAAAATAAAATGATACCCAAAAGGGAAAAATCAGAATGCTAAGGAAGGGAAAAGAGAAGAAAGGGACTAGAGAAAGATAGTATGGTGGTCTAGAGCTAATAAGGTAAGAATCTATGTGCCTTTGATAGATACTCCTTAGGTGAGACCGCACTTAAATACTTGCAGAAGTCAGTAGGGAGAATTTGAATGCTTGAATGTGATTGTGGAGTTTACTTAGGACAGTTGCTAAGTGTGGGGGAAGTATTTGTTGGTCTTGATGTCTGCAGGTTGATTCTTTCATGTGGTTTACTAAGGGGAATCTAAGTGTTACTGCTTCTAGGATGAAAAGAGTTTCTGAAGAGTTTTCAAACCTCTTCACTGCATTTTAGTTCTCTGTTTTGCTTGAGGGCAAGCAAAGGCTAAGTGTGGGGGAGTTGATATATCATGGTTTTTACCCATGATATAGATGTGTTTTTAGTGTCTTTTGTGTTCTTTTAGAGTCTTTTACATGTTTAATCAGGTTTGGAGCTAATATGGAGATTTTGGAGTATTTTGGGAGTTTTGGAGCATTTTGGCCGAGAGTTTAACTCACTGCCCGATTTGATGATCATGCATCGATCGACACACCTTTGGTGTCGATCGACACACTAGCGAGATGGGTCGTACGCGGCGGTTTAACAAAGTTATGAAGATTTGCAGAGAAGCCCAGAATAGTTCCAGTATTTACACAGAAGCCCCAGCCGAGATTATGCCTATATATTTAGAGTTTTGGCTTTTATTTTAGATACGCTTTCATACTTAGAGCTAAGAGATTTTTAGAGCTTTTGGGGCTGATCTAATCCTGTACTTCATCTATTTTGGAGAAGATTTCGAACCCCTTTATCTATTTAATTTCTTATATGCAATCTATTATTTCTATGATTTATGTTTCATTAATCATGTCTGAGTAGATTCATAGTTAAGTTTAGGGTTTCTCATTAAGGATTTTATGACTTGCTAGACTTGTTTAATTCAGTTAAGGATTCACATGATTAGAATGTTCTTCGATCTAAATTGTGCTTAATGCTAGTTCTTGTTGGAATTGTGTCCAGTAATCTCGGTACTGTCTCTAGAAAGTAAGAGTATGTCGAGATCAGACATAAGTCATATAATACTGGGGATCATGATGGCTTGCTAGAGTCCGCTCATGATCTATAAGTCTTGGACTTATTGCTTTTATTATATGATCCCATATGGGTCACACGCCTAAGCTAACAGGAAAATGTGTTGGAACGGCTTAGCAGAAGTACGACAAAAGTGCTAGGCATTTGTCGTACTAAGAGAGAAAGATTAACGGGTCTGATTAAATGGGATTTAATCAGATTGGGCCCAAAAGCCCAAAAGGGAAAGAGAAGGCTTTTAATGACTAAAAGCCAAGTCTTTTCTCCCCAACCCGAACCCTAGCCGCGGTCTCTCTCCTCTCTCTGCGCCTCTGTTCCTTGTGGTCTAGCAGCCATTTCCTTGTGAAGCGTGTGTGAACCTTTGGAGGATTCATCCCTCGGTGCATCTATCTGATCTCTGACCTGTTCTAATCCTTCCGCTGCAACAAACAGGTAAAAGGTGAGATCATGTTATGATTCTAAATAAGAACACCTAGATCTGATGCATGTTTAGGTTGATATCAATATGAGAATTGAATCAGGATCAACTGAACTATCCAACAGTGGTATCAGAGCCATTGGTTCTTAGGTTTCTTGTTTTAGATTCATGTTTAGGTTGTTTAATCTGTTTAGAATTGTTTTTGAATCAATTACTGATAAGATAAAACAGTTAAGAAACATAATTGAACCCTAAACACACAAGAAAAATCGCAAAACATGAGCTATATGACTCAGATTTGCGATCGGCCGAGTGAGGTATTGACCGGCATGGCCGGTTGGCAATCACGGCCGAGTGTTGGCCGGATGAATCGCGACCGATCGCGATGGATGGGCCGATCGCATGGATCGCACGAACGCGATCGCATGGATCACGTCCTGTCGCGCCTCGGCTTCGTCCAGCTCGCGTGTTGTCGTCCCGATCGCTTGGCGATCGTGGGAAGCGATCGACCCGAGCATCACGATCGCGGCCATCCCGTCCCGAGCTGCCGAGCGAACGTCCCGATCATGCAGCCCAAACCGTCCCGATCGCGGATCAAACGCGGCTGGCCTGCGGCTATCGCTTTTTGCGTGAGGCTTACGGCTGGCCGGTTAGGGTTTTGGGTGTGATGGGCCGGTTCGATTTCGGTTAGCTGGTTCGGTTTAAAACTTGATTAAAATCTTCGTTCTGGTTTAATAAACAGATTTTAATAATTTTATTAAATCTGGTTAAACCGGGATAAGAAATCCAATGTCGAAAGAAATATTGGATTTAGTGCCTAAACCAGGAATTTCTAATTTGATTTGGTTGGACCAAATAAATTGAGAAGTTCCGGTTTAGTAAATAACCGGTTGACAATTGTGGTCATCGTAGTAATTAAAACTTGGTTAGACCAGTTTTAATGAACCAGACCGGTTATGTCAATTAATTGGACAATTGGGTCATGTCTTGGACATGGACCAATTCTTGGGCCTCGGGCCAAGAAGTTAAAACAATTGGGCCAGTTAATTGAGTCTTTCTTCAGAATAATTTAAAATCTATTTTATAAAATTATAAAGTCGTTTTTAAATTAAAGTTTCCGAAATTTTGAAATTAGAAAGTTTCTTAAAATAGAATTTTCTGAATTTGCGGGTTTTGGATTTTAAAGAAATTTCTAAAGTTAGAAAGTTTCCGGTTTTAGAAAGTTTCCAATTTTAGAAAGTTTCCAAAAATAGTAGGTTTCCATAAATAGAAAGTTTCCCGAAATAGTAATCTTCTATTTTGGGAATGAATTTTAATAAACCTACGAACCTCAAATAATATCAAGCGTTGGATGTCTTGTCCAGACTATGTCAGCTGTCAAAGCCCATTCAATTGCATTCATGGCCTTACAGTGTGAGGATGTCTGCTTTTGCGTGGGTAAGACGGTTTGTGATTCATAAATGTCATTGGGAGTCCCAGACATTAATGATTACATGACTGTATAGTCCGGTTTTCTTGACTAGGCCATCGGGAGTCCCGGGCCTTGAGACATCAGAGTGGATTGGGCCTCGGGCCCAGATTCACAACCAAGAGTTATATCACGGATATAATTAGCCGATATAGGGCTTACCGATATAAGCTAAGGTTGGGTGATGGCCAGTGGCCCACTTTAATCTTAGTTATATGTGGATCTTGGAATCATTATATTCTATTGAGGGTAACTTATGTTATTGAATATAATGCATGATTAATCATATTATACCTTAATACGAGATTAATCATTTTGAACATATAACTAATAACCTTTTTATTTATATATTTCAGATATGACTACTACAAGCACTCAAAACACATTCTCGATCCGGTCTGTTCTCGAGAAGGAGAAGCTGACTGGAACGAACTTCCTGACATGGTCAAGGAACTTGAGGCTGGTCCTCAAGCAGGAGAAGAAGGATTATGTCCTTCGAGATCCCCTCCCCGAGAGGCCTCTTGCCAATGCTGCCAGGACTCTGCACAATGCTTGGGAAAAGCATTCGTCAGATGAAAATGATGTTTATTGCCTGATGTTGGTGACAATGACTCCTGAGCTGCAAAAACAGTTCGAAAGTGTATTGTCTCCAATCGAGATCATGGCAAGCCTGAAATCGCTTTTTCAGGAGCAGGCTAGGACCGAGAGGTTCCAGACAGTTAAGAACCTCTTGGACTGTAAGTTGGCTGCGAATGCGGCAGTGAGTCCTCATGTCTTGAAGATGATGGGTTATCTCGATCATCTTCAGAAACTCGACTGCCCAATCAGCCAGGAACTTGCCTGCGACATCATTCTGCAGTCTTTACCTGCAAGCTATGATCAGTTCATTCTGAACTTTAACATGCATGGCTTGAGTAAGACACTGCCTGAGCTTCACGGAATGCTCAAGACTGCAGAGCCCAACTTGAAGAAAACCGCCAAGGACCCCAATGTACTTATGGTACAAAAGGGCAAGGGGTTTAAGAAGTCTTCTGCTAAGGATAAGGGAAAGGCCAAGGGTGTCCAAGTCGCGGACAAGGACACGCCAAAGCCCAAGCCCAAGTCCAAGGCTGGGCCTACTGACATGTGCAGGTTCTGCAAAGAACTGGGGCATTGGAGAAGAGATTGTAAGAAATTCCAGGAAGGTCTAAAGGAATTAAAGAAGAAGACTTTCGAGACTTCTTCATCAGGTATTTTTGTTATAGAAGTTAATACAACTACTTCTGATAATACCTCATGGGTCATGGATACTGGTTGTGGGGCTCATATTTGTACTAATATGCAGGCACTCAGCAACAGTAGAAGGCTGAAGCAAGGACAAGTGGAGCTACGAGTTGGGAATGGAGCGAAAGTTTCAGCACTAGCTGTAGGCACATACTTGTTGTCTTTACCTTCGGGATTGATTTTAGAACTGAATAATTGTTATTTTGTACCTGCTATAAGCAGAAATATTATTTCAATTTCTATGTTGGATTTGGAAGGTTATGATTTTTCAGTTAAGAATAAATTATGTTCCTTCAATCGCAACAATTTGTTCTATGGTTCTGCCCCTCTTACGAATGGGCTTTACATACTCGATCAATCCGCGCCAATTTATAACATTAATACAAAACGGTTTAAACCTAATGAGGAAAACCGAACGTTTCTATGGCATTGTCGTTTAGGGCACATCAGCGAGAAACGCATCAAGAGGCTCCATTCGAATGGACTTCTTGGCTCATTTGACTTTGAGTCATGTGAGAAATGCGAATCCTGCATGATGGGCAAAATGACACGGGCCCCCTTTAATAAACCTAACGAGAGGGCCAGTGACTTATTGGGCCTGATACACACTGATGTGTGTGGCCCAATGTCCACAAATGCAAGAGGAAACTATCAGTACTTCATTACCTTTACTGATGATTTCAGTAGGTATGGATATGTTTATTTAATGAAACATAAGTCTGAATCTTTTGAGAAGTTCAGAGAATTCCAAAATGAAGTACAGAACCAACTTGGCAAAAGCATTAAGGCTCTTCGGTCCGACCGAGGAGGAGAATACTTAAGCCAAGAATTCAGTGATCATCTGAGAGAGTGTGGGATCGTATCCCAACTCACTCCTCCAGGAACACCTCAATGGAATGGTGTGTCTGAAAGGAGAAATCGGACCTTATTGGATATGGTTCGATCTATGATGAGTCACACAGACCTTCCAATATCCCTTTGGGGATATGCTCTGCTAACAGCAGTGTTCACTCTAAACAGAGCGCCATCAAAAGCAGTAGCAAAGACACCATATGAATTATGGACTGGAGTGGCTCCAGTGCTGTCTTATCTCAGAATTTGGGGTTGTGAAGCCTATGTCAAGAGATTAATCTCAGATAAGCTTACACCAAAATCTGATAAATGCTACTTCATTGGTTATCCACGGGAAACCAAGGCTTATTACTTCTATCTACGTTCCGAGAACAAGATTTTTGTTGCCCGGGATTGTAACTTTCTTGAGAGGGAGTTTCTCTCTAAGAAAGACAGTGGGAGTAAGGTACTGCTTGAAGAAATTCAAGATGAACAGGATACTGCTCAACCTAATGGGGAAGAGCAGCAGGAGGACCTACAAGAAATTGTAGAGCCTGAACCTGTAGTACCTGAAGTTCGAAGATCCGGGAGGATCCGTCACGAACCCGAGAGATATCAGGGATTCCTCGTGACTGACTGTCATAATCTTTTGATCATTGATGGTGATGAACCATCGAACTTCAATCAAGCCATGATGGGCCCAGATTCCTCTAAGTGGCGCAAGGCCACTGATTCCGAAATGGACTCCATGTCGGTCAACCAAGTGTTTTCGTTGGTTGACTTACCCGTTGGTGTAAAAGCCATCGAGTGCAAATGGATCTTCAAGAAGAAGATTGACGTGGATGGAAATGTCCAGATTTATAAAGCCAGGTTGGTGGCAAAAGGTTTCAGACAAGTTCACGGTGTGGATTACGATGAAACCTATTCACCAGTGGCTATGATGAAATCTATTCGGATTCTACTAGCAACTGCAGCTTTTCATGATTATGAAATTTGGCAGATGGACGTGAAAACCGCCTTCCTGAATGGTATTCTGGAAGAGGATGTGTATATGACACAACCTGACGGTTACATAGATCCAAAGAATGTTGGGAAAGTATGCAAGCTTCACAAATCCATTTATGGATTGAAGCAAGCATCGAGGAGCTGAAATCTTCGTTTTGATGAAGCGATCAAGCAATTTGACTTCATCAGAAACGAAGAAGAACAATGCGTGTATAAGAAATCTAGTGGGAGCAAGATTGTATTTCTTATTCTGTATGTCGATGACATACTACTTCTCGGAAACGACGTTCCAATGCTGAAGTCTGTAAAGGACTGGCTTGGAAGTTGTTTTTCCATGAAAGACATGGGTGAAGCCGCATACGTTCTTGGAATTAGGATCTATCGGGATAGACCTAAGAGGCTGATAGGCTTGTGTCAAGACTCATACATTGACAAAGTCCTACAAAGATTCAGCATGAAAGATTCCAAGAAGGGCTTCACGCCAATGGTGCATGGCACAACGCTAAGCAAGAAGCAGAGCCCTACGTCGGCTGCTGAGCTTGAGCGCATGAAGAATATTCCTTATGCATCTGCAATAGGATCTGTCATGTATGCCATGATCTGTACTCGTCCTGATGTTGCTTATGCATTGAGCATGACGAGTAGATACCAGTCAAATCCAGGTGAAAACCATTGGATTGCCGTAAAGAATATCTTGAAGTATCTAAGACATACTAAGGATAAGTTCTTAGTGTACGGTGGAAGTGATGTGCTTAAAGTCAGTGGATTCACGGACGCAAGTTTCCAGACAGACACAGATGATTTCCGGTCACAGTCCGGTTATGTCTTTTGTCTGAATGGCGGTGCAGTAAGTTGGAGAAGCTCCAAGCAGGACACTGTTGCTGATTCCACTATAGAAGCTGAATATATCGCCGCCTCGGAAGCAGCGAAGGAAGCTGTTTGGATACGAAAGTTCATTATGGAACTAGGTGTGATACCAGATGCGGCTGAGCCTCTGGCACTGTTTTGTGACAACAATGGTGCTATAGCTCAGGCAAAGGAACCAAGATCACACCAGAAATCCAAGCATGTTCAAAGAAGATATCACTTGATACGTGACATCATTAATAGAAAGGAAGTCAAGATCAGCAGAGTTCCGACAGATGATAATGTCGCTGATCCGTTGACAAAGCCACTCCCAAGACCTAAGCTCGAGTTCCTGACTGAAGCTGTAGGCATTAGAAACATTGAAATGTAATCTAAATTTGAGTGGGAGTTTTGTGAGCTTTATTTTAGTTATTTGATATGTTCTTGTAAAACATTATTTTATGTTTTAATGAAATTATTATTTCAAGATTATTTTAACTGTGATGAAATAATCGTTCCAAAATGATATGAACCATTTTATAGGTCATCGAAGTAAATGACTTGATCTTGAGTCATCGAAGTCATTTAGCTTGATCAAGAGACCCTATATTTGATGGATGTATTATATCATCCCGTCCCCAGTCGAAGGTTGTTGAAATTGGAACATCAACGACCATGTGAGACTGGATTGGTACGTGACTTATGACAAAGTCTCAGTGTGTCATTGATGCGCGGCATCAAAGTCAGTACATAGGTGTATGTTGGGAACATACGACCGGACAAGACCCGCTTATAAGAACTCTTCAGGATATTTATATCTGTGTCATAAGAGATTCTTACTACGACTATAGAGTATAGTCCTTAGACCTGAGTTCACATGCATGTGACTGCACATGGACTGATGTACTTTGATCATTGTCTAACGCTATCATTCTGTGATAGCTATAAGGACCTTGTTTGGGTACATCATGAAATGAGTAGTTTACAGTGATGGAACAAGATGGGATTTGTCCCTCCAATATAAATGGAGTGAATATCTCTAGGCCAATCGGAGATTTGAATACTGGAAAACGCATGGCCATGCTCAAACGGACTTTCCCGAGTCGTTTGGATTGTCAGTATCAAATCAGAGTCCGATGAACAAGATTAGGCTTTATAAGGATGACACCAATCTTGCCTTATGACTAATCTAGATATTGAGACAAAAGGATTATGAATACAGAGATTCCAGTACAAGTGGGAGATTGTTGGAATTGTGTCCAGTAATCTCGGTACTGTCTCTAGAAAGTAAGAGTATGTCGAGATCAGACATAAGTCATATAATACTGGGGATCATGATGGCTTGCTAGAGTCCGCTCATGATCTATAAGTCTTGGACTTATTGCTTTTATTATATGATCCCATATGGGTCACACGCCTAAGCTAACAGGAAAATGTGTTGGAACGGCTTAGCAGAAGTACGACAAAAGTGCTAGGCATTTGTCGTACTAAGAGAGAAAGATTAACGGGTCTGATTAAATGGGATTTAATCAGATTGGGCCCAAAAGCCCAAAAGGGAAAGAGAAGGCTTTTAATGACTAAAAGCCAAGTCTTTTCTCCCCAACCCGAACCCTAGCCGCGGTCTCTCTCCTCTCTCTGCGCCTCTGTTCCTTGTGGTCTAGCAGCCATTTCCATGTGAAGCGTGTGTGAACCTTTGGAGGATTCATCCCTCGGTGCATCTATCTGATCTCTGACCTGTTCTAATCCTTCCGCTGCAACAAACAGGTAAAAGGTGAGATCATGTTATGATTCTAAATAAGAACACCTAGATCTGATGCATGTTTAGGTTGATATCAATATGAGAATTGAATCAGGATCAACTGAACTATCCAACAGTTCTAACCTGATCAATTAGAATCTAGACTTTAGGTTGCTAAATACGACACGAGAGTGTGGTTTAGAATCTGAACTATTTAGGTTGAGCAATTAAATTATTCGCAAAGAGATTTGGCTTAGTTTAATTGTGAACATATCGAACTTGAAATTAATGCTGGTTTAATCTGTTAGTAATTGCAAAGAGATTTGGATTACTGCACTTAGACTTAGAGGATTTTCGCAAAGAGATTTGGTTAATTCTAATTCCTTGATTTGAGTTCTAGAACTGAGTTTAATTTGATCCTGACTGATTAACTTGTCTGCTTGTCTGATTTCCTGAGAATTTCCTAGACTTAGCGCTTTTAGTTTATTGCTTTCACAACCAATTCCTGCTACTGATTTACTTTCTCGCCTTGCTTTTATTTAATTCACTACCTGCTTTTATTCCTATTATTAATCTCTACTGTTCTGATCTATCGAGACCAGTGTCCCTGTGGATTCGATAACCCTATATACTACATTGATATTGTTGTGCACTTGCAGTTAGTATAGGGAATAAAACCTGACCTATCAAGTTGTCCGGGGTTTAAACGTCTTAATATCATACATATGCGTAAAAACTGGTCGACCCCAACTCCGACCTATATCAAAAGCTTCTTCACCTGTCTGTCCTCCCTAGATACAAGGTCTCCTTCTATATAGGCATTTTGCACGTTGCACGGTTATGCCCAACACCCATGCAACGGCTACATACCTTTAACTTTCTTTGTCCCACACCCTGCAGATATAGATGATATATTGTTAATAAGCTAATGTATAAGTTTTCCTTTCTAACGATAACTATTTTGTTGCTAACTTTCAACTTACCCTAAGCTCACCCCTTGATAGGAACCTTCTTTTCCTTGGCCTCCCTGGTGGTCTCCTTGTGAGTGGTGGCAGTAATTCCACATAGAATTCCGATTCCTTTTCTTCTTTCATTTCTTTATCGTTTGGTGGAACAGGGTAAATATTGCCCGCATAACCGTTCCTCCAGAACTCCGTGCTATACTCCGTACCAACAAGTGATTCAATTTCCATCTTAGCTTGCATTGCCGCTGCAACTGCATGTGTACACGGCATGGACAACATCTGGAACTCAAAACAGCTACAAGTCTTCATCTGCAAGTCTACATGATATGAGATCCCTTGTTTTGTCTGCACCTCAAATTCATTGTTATTAATACTCCGGACCAAGAACCTTGCTCGAACTTCATTGTAACCATTTTTTGAACTCTTGGCTTTACTGCCGTTGGAAAATTTCCAGATACATTGCGTCGAACGTGAAACCATCCCATCATGGTTGCTCTTATAAACTCAACAAGTGGGATAATTGGATAATCTCGTGCTTCGGATAAGGCTGCATTCAAGGATTCGGCTATGTTGCTTGACATGAGGTTGTATCTCTTACCAGTTGAATGAGAACGTGTCCATGTATGCAGCCCTATGTTTGTCAGGTATTCTGCACAGTTGTTATCGATGTTTGCAATCTCATTGAAGTGTTCTGCAAACTCAGGTACACGGTAGGCACGACCGGCCCTTGAAACCAGATAAGATAGGTGTCTTTTTTTGAATATTGTTTGGATATTTCGTTGTAGGTGAATAATGCATGAACAATGATGAGCTTTCGGATACACCTACATGTACACAAAGCAGGCATTAGCTCAGAGTTATAGATGTTTTATAAAAATGTTATTAACCATGATAATATAATGTGTAGATATTCCATACAAATGAACTTAATAACATACACTATTATCCTGCTTTGCATATGTTTAATTGCGCTAACATATATATTACCTTGTGCAATGTTGAGATTATAGCGTTGTGTCTATCCGAGATGAACACCAAATCTTCACTATCAGGCACTACTTCTTGCAGTTTTTCGAAGAACCAGTTATACGCTTTGTCATTTTCTCCGTCAACAACACCAAAAGCCAGTGGATAGACTTGGTAGTTTCCGTCTTGTGCGCTTGCTGTTAACAAACATCCTGCATATTTGCTTTTAAGAAAAGTTCCATCTACGACAATCACCTTTCGCATGAAACTGAAGCCAGAAATAGATGCACCAAAAAAGAAGAACAGGTACTTGAATCGCTCTCCTACACCTTCGTTGAAAACTGTTTCAAGGTAAACCACTGTCCCAGGGTTTGCCATTACTAGCATATCCAGGTATTTTGGCAACAGCTTGTATGATTCTCCAGTTGTACCCTTTGCCGAATCCATTGCGATTTCCTGAGACTTCCAAGCTTTCCAGTATGAAATAGGGGTGTCGTGTCCATCACGCATTATCTCTTGAAGAACTCCTGGACGTGGCCCAGATGTTCGTCCATTAAACCTTGTTCTCATCATGTCCCCAATAACTTCGGTTGCAGCATGTCTCTGGAACTCCACCCTTTCATCCACTGTACACAAGTGATCTGGACGTACACGCCTGACTTGGTAGTAGTCAGAGT
This sequence comes from Orychophragmus violaceus, assembly GCA_030180135.1. NCBI lineage: Eukaryota > Viridiplantae > Streptophyta > Magnoliopsida > Brassicales > Brassicaceae > Orychophragmus > Orychophragmus violaceus. The sequence continues at coordinate 18,029,304 of CM058236.1, forward strand.
CATTCATTTTCACTGCATAAACCCGCCACGGACAACGTTCTCCAATACACTCAAGGATCATCATGCTTGGATTAGATTTCTTATTGCGGAAGCAGAATTTATACGCTAGAGCATAAAGCGCCATGTGTGTTTTAAAGGCTTCACGGTTTTTGAACATCATTCCAACGTACAGCTCCACTGGATTGTTTTTAACAAACCCTTCATAGCACAAAAAGATTTCATTAACCGTCCAAACTGACAAGAGTCTTAAAACAAAAAGATTACACCGTTACTTATAATATTAGCCGTTAAAAATAAAACTTCTTCACACACCGAAACTTATGCCATCGTCGCTGTTTGAATCATCAGTTTCCATCTTCACCACTCCTTCAGACAATCCATCATGAGGTTCGCTTTTTGCCTTGCTACTTTCTCCTGCATGCACAGTAGTGTTCCCTGGCACCCAACAGCTGCAACACCATTCAATTATCCCACATATGAAATTAAAAGCATATCTAGCTTTGTTGGGATTTGGTATTTGCATATGAGAGTCAGATTCATACACTGGTGCACTCATGGTTTGTATCTCTGTGAAACCTGCTTAATTTTCATGATATCAGTCATGTAATCTTAGAAATAATGCGCTATAAGATTTTTTAGCAAGCCCATAAACTATACCTTCGCTTTCTTCAGTGTTCATGGTACATATGTCAGCATCATTTGGTTGACTCGGTCCCCCAAGCTCAATCTAGTCCCCAACTAAATCACCTTCAGCAGTTCATAGATTAGGTGTGCTAGTAGTTTTGGGGTCCAAATGTGTTTTTAGATTTTTCAGCCGCTCAGCTTGATCTTTCTTAAATATCTTCATCTGTTCAGGAGTGAAAATTTCTTCCATAACAAGCAGACTTGCAGGAAAAAAACCAAGTTTCCTAAGCAAACCAAGTTTCCTAAGCACTGCAATTCCAAGAGTTTTAACATAGTCAGATAAAATATGTAAACAAATTATTAACTACCAATTATTTTCTTTGCTAGGTTAACACCGAAGTTACCTCGGTCATCAATATCTTCGGACCAAGTGTACAACTCTTCATCATTGTCCCGAGGTTTTGTTCCTTCCACATTTACCAGGTCCTCCTCTGTTTCACCATTAGGATTTGCATCTCTCCTTTCACTAAACATTCGTTAATAACAAGAGTCCCTTATAACAATGTTTAACATTTTATCTCATAACTTTTTCATGTTCTCACCTAGTCATATCCGCAACACTAGCTGCCACATAATCCTTTGCCCCTGCTAATGTTTGTGATATCAGGTTAACTTTAACGTTACATCATAACTAATGTTTTCAACATGCTAATACATTTTACCTTCTTCACTGATTTTAGGTGCTTCCCTTGGTTCCATCATCTCAGTATCAGTTTCATCTACCAGGTGTATTATCCCATCATCTAGATTGTGTACGTCAACTGGAAGAGAATTATCTTTTGGAATTATGCGCTTAATCATTTTGAGGCCAGCTTCTTTCATATGGATCATTTCGTAAGGGGTTAAAATCTCCTCCATAAGGCTAGCACTTGCGGGAACAAACCCTGGAACACGTATATCTAGGGGATATAATCAGATTTATCAGTTTCTTCTAACTATAATTGTGAGAGTTTAAGTGCAAGCTAATAATGTGATTTATGTGATGATCATACCTCCATAATCCATCTTTTTCAAAATATCTAGCATTTCAGAGTCTAAGTCCATTGCTTGATCTTTACCAAAAGTACGACCAAGAGTTAAATCTGTAGGCGATACATCTATAGTTCTAGGTGTTGTTAAGATCCCCTTCCTCTTATCAACAATATTAGGCGTTGTTAATATTCCCTTTCCTTTGTCAGCCACATTAACACCATGCATTTGTCCCCTTCTCCTACGACAGAATATGTTCTTAAAAATGTCAGTATCGCTAACTTATTTAATATATACGTTCGAGATGACTTACCTGGTTACGTGGGTTGTTAGTGGGTTGATATCACCTAACTCGCCTGCATAATATAGATATCATTACGATTTAGTACGCCTTATTATTAGCCTAATATAAGAAGAAAGAAGACAAAAGTAATATACCCTCAATCTCTCCGGTCCTTATGCTTAGATTTGCTATTGTCGTTCCAAGTGAAGCATCCTCTCTCATCCAGTTTGGAACAAATGAGCCACCTTGTTCTGGTGTGTTAGGCGAGCCCTTTGTCGGTCCATCTGATGAGCCAGTTGATGATTTGTCATCATCTAGAGGATCTAACCCTATGTTAGGGTTGTTTGTCTGTGGACTGTCCTCGGTAGTTGTTACGTCATCCAGACATGTCAGCGAGAATGGCACTGTTCCGGCTCCAAGCAGAGTAGCCCAATATCTAGCACCATCTCCTCCCGTACTGCTTCCACAGCCTTCCCGATATCTCAGTTTCACGGGTGTTTTCAGATAGATGGTTTTTTGGACGCCTAGTGTCAAGCTTGTATCACCAAAAACATGGGGCAAGCCACACATGTCAAACGCAGAGCGCCGATGAAACCGATATCTTTCAATGGCCGGAGATCCAACCGTCATACATAGAGGCATTTCTATGTGTTCATGCCGAACAGCCATGAACAGCTCCACATCTCCATCTTCCTCTATGTCCAGTGGAACACAACGTTTACCTTCTAGCTCTAGCATTTCTGGTGGAAACTGGTATGTAAGACACAACACGTCCTGGATCTGGTATCTCGCTCTCACCATCTCCACAAGTGGATTTAGCTTCTCACTTTCTTCCACCATGATCCTGTAGCTTGATTCTCCCTGATCAAACTTGAAATTCCATTCTCCATCTATCGATCTTTCCCACTCTCCTCTGACAAGCCTAACCAAACGGCCCATCATCCTTGTTTCGGGTACAGTCCCTGCTAAGAAAAATAGGTTTAGATAGATACGAGCTGACAACAAAATATATAAGATAAGCATGATTGAAGAACATCATCCTGAAAAACATTATAATATCTACTAAACATTCTAATATCTGCTAAAATCACCCAATGTCGCATGTTTGAAGATCTCAAGATTTCAACTTTATGATATGAGATATAAATGCAGATCTTTTATGTTGCTATATCGGACACGAATTAATGTTGTCGCCGTTATTTGACTTCATTTATGTCTATTTATAGTGTCCATGAAATTGTCCTTACATGATTAAAGCTCAAAAAACACATGGGACCATTAAAAGCAAGTTTGGAGAGTAAATCCGAAAGTTACCTGAGAAACCGACTTACACGAAATCAGCTTTTAACCTTATTCTCTCTCTCTTTCTCTCTCTCTCTCTCTCGCAGAAATACTGTTATTCAGATACTTCGCTGTGTATTTCATTTGTTTGCTTTGCCACCACACTCATCGTCTTATTATATAGCCAAAACATATTAGGTTTTCGCACTCGTCGATATATACACCGATACTGAAAAGATTTGTTTTGCAAATCTTGAAAATATCAGACATTTAATGCGTCTGAGCGGGAAACAATTGTGTGGTCACAATTACACTTCCATCGTGTGTTCACACACTGTTTCAATAAGTAGGGTATCCTACTCAATCCTAGGCGTCAGCAGTTGTCTATGAGCAAGTTGGCTCTTAATTTTTCCGCGGGCGTTTTTTTAGGGGCATCGTCGTCATTTCGCATGGCACTTTTTGGTTTCAGAAAGTAAAATCCTATCTACCTAATTTCGACTCCTTTTTGTATTTTCTACCTAAATGTCCCTTGATAAAATGCTATAATAAAGTATCCAAACCCAAAATATTTTATTTAATAGCAGTTAGAAAAACTGTGCTATCGTAATGTGCTATCAATATGCAATTTTTTTATAGTGTAATGCTTATATTATTGAACTATGTTTGCTAAAATTCTATATGTTTGCTATCTCTCCTGTGTTATGAGTTCAAATTAAAAGAAATTAAATGTTGTTATAGTTGCTTATTTCAAATGCAAAGTCAAAGTTGCACCTCATAACAAAAGACCCAAGGGAACAACAAAATTCAACAAACTAACATAAATTATGTCCAAATTCTAACCAAAGGTCAACATAACCGAAATCTAAATCCATTCCAAATACTACCACAAAAGTCCGAAAAAACCAACATCTATTCTCCATTCACTTTCTCCTCGCTTTCTCCTCCTCCACAAATGCTTCCACCGCAGCCAATCTTGCATCAAATCCCTGAACAATCTTCAAGATCTCGGCCATTTCGGTTGGAGGTGGAGCATCAACTTGTGGTGGTGGTGCATCAACCGGTGGAGCATCAACTTTTTCCTTCTCCTTTTTTGCTCGTGCAGCAATATCTTATTCGAACATGTCTTCAAAGAAGACCGTGTGACCACGAGAAGACAATTGGTCCACCCATCAACCATGAGATCATCTTCATCACGATCATCGTCTACTTCGAAGATTTGAGCCAAAATATATTTTTCTTCTTTCTTACTGATTAACATGATGCTATCAATGTCCTGGAAAGGAATAAAATAAATGTTAATATTACAAAAAAACTACAACATAGAAGCACAATGTTTTACCAAGTTCAGATGCAAGGGATAACTAACATGAGTTGTACCAAGTTCTTCATTGATTGCATCAATAGGAAACCCATACATATCTCCTTTCTTGAACTTCGACTTGCACATCCTCTGACACATTATGTCTGCTTCTGGGACAATTTCCCTAAATCTTCTTCCCAATTGAGGAATTTCCTCAAACGCTAGTAGCTACAAAATAATTGTATTTGTTAGACTTAGTTTCAATTAAAGAAACATCAACAATCTCATAAATATGTACTTACCTCCAAAGGAAGACAAAAACCAGGAATGGCCCACTGTACGTCTTTCCTCACCTCCCCTTTAGCAAGAAAGTGTTCCACCGTGTGCTTGATCTCCTCCACCATGTAGTCGTAAGAAAATCTCCCCCAAGGAAATGTCCTACAATAGTCGAGATCGGTCACAACTTTTTGAAATAATTCCAAAACACCGGGTGCACCATTTCCAGTCTTCCTTTGTACGCAAACTATACTCGACAAGAAGAACAACACAACCATCTTCAATATGTCATCATGAGATCCCATTGTTATAAGCTTGGCTTTCACATTTTTCAATCTTACTGTTCCCTTACCAAAATGACGCTTGATGAAATTCAGATTACCCCTTTCCTTAAATCCAAGAGGATAGTTTCAGCAGTTTATACTAGAGATCAATGCGTGTTCCCTCATGCCATTTCGCACATGAACTCCATCTACAACGAACCAAAGTTCCTTCCTCTTCATGATCTTGGCTGTTCGCAACACGAGCATCCAAATGCTTGAACCTTGTGGTTATGGTCCTTCGGCATGTGGAACATGTGTTTAAACTGAGGATGCGACACAAACCATTCCTTCTCAGCATTATTTAGGAGCGGGTTCAGGCTATCCAGCGTTTTAAACACATCTTTAAGAAAGCACCTTATCCCTATCTTCACTCTCGTTTGATAGTGCTAGTCGGGAAGGGAAATCTCTCTGGTTTTAATGGCTTGCTACTCTCATCATACTGCAAATAACTTTTAAATGCACTCAGTTATACAAGAAATAAGTCTTACAATACCATACAATTTTACCTAGTTTTTCCAAGTTTTACATATATAGTTTTACCAAGTTATCCAAAGTTGTCCTATTTTTACCAAGTATTACGAATATACAACGCAGTGTTACCTGTTTTTCCCTACTTCTAGTAGTTTTCCCAATTTCTACTAGTTTTCCTAGATAGTTATCCATATTCTACTAGTTTTCCACTGCACAAAACTAAGGCAATTGACATCAACATAGGCTTTTGCTTCTTACCTCACTTTCAGAGTAAGTGTCGGTTTCGTATTCGGATTCTGATTCTCCACTCGTTTCATTGGTGATCTCCTTGTCATTGGAGATGTTTTAGACTGACGTCGGGGCCGGAGTTGGGATCGGAGCAATAGTGATCTCCTTGTCCTTGGAGATGTTTGAAACTGACGCCGGAGTTAGGATCAGAGTTTTTGCCGCCACTGCTGCTTATCTTCCTTCTTCTGCTTCTTCTGATTCTTCTCTAGAACCGAAACCATCCCCGGAACAAGATTCTTCTCCTTCTTCTTCCGGAGCCGGAGTTGGGATCAGAGCAATGGTGATCTCCTTGTCCTTGGAGATGTTTGAAACTGACGCCGGAGTTGGGATCAGAGTTTTGGCCGCCACTGCTGCTTCTCTTCCTCCTTCTGCTTCTTCTGATTCTTCTCCAGAACCGGAACCATCCCCGGAACCAGATTCTTCTTCTTCATCGTCATTGGCACCACCACTCGGAACCGGAACCGAAGAGGCTTCGACCACCCTCGGAACCACCGACGGAACCGAAGAAGCTTCGACCACCGTCTCCGGAACCGAAGAAGCTTCGACCACCGTCTCCGGAACCGAAGAAGAACCTCCCACCACCGCCGGAATCACCGTCTCCGGCGCCTGGGAATCCACCACTTCTTTTGGACCGATCTTCATCTTCTTCGACAGCTTCTCTGCTTCAACGGGATCCTTCGGATTTGTCAATCTCTTGACCGAAGCCTTCCCCATCTTCGGCGACTCCACCGGTAGGTTCGACTCTTCTTCCGTCGCCGAGTCACCCTTCGTTTCCTTCCTGGGACGCTTTGTTTCAACACCCATTTCTCCTCGGCAAAGTCTGATTATCAATACCGAAGAGATTTCTAAATTTCTTCAGGTCTTCCGAGTTATCCGAGAACCGTTACCAAATTTAGGATATGCGATCGAAGGAATCGAAATGGGGATTTTATCCTTTGAATTTTTTGTGATCTACCCCGGATAAAGTCGGGTCAGCCCGCGTCTCAATCTCAAAATCGAGTCAGTTTCGGTCAGCTCCGAGATTTCGGTTGGGTCGGTTATACCTACTGGTTTTCAGCTGTAATTATCTGAGATTCCTCTGGTTTTTCGGTAATTTACTTTGTTTTCCATTTAAAAATAATGTTAAAAGTATTCCAAATATAATTGGGAAAAATGCCAAACAATTCCTGAACTATTTAGATCTGGCCAAAAAAATACCCAGACTAAAGAGCTTCTCAAAACAAACCCGAATTAATAGTTGACTTCCCAAACAAAACCCGAACTTATAGTTGACCTCGCCAATATGGAAAACCGTTAACTAAATTAACAGATGGATTAGCAGACGCTAACCTAGCCGTTACTGGTCCGTTAACCAGCCAAAACGACGCCGTTTTGCTTAAAACGAAAATTAAAAAAAAAAATCAGCATTAAGCTGGGTTCGAATCCGAGTTGCGAGAGCCAAATGTATGAGTTGTGTAACCATTGTGCCATTTATATTTCTTTGTATATGTTATACATACAAATTATTATAAAATCATCCGTTCTTATTACCATAATACAAACGAATCCATTGTCTTCCTTGTGATCCACAACAGCTTCATCACTCCTAACGTCCTCACCAGTAGAAGCAGAAGCAACAACAACACTCGATCCTTGTACTAACTTCGTCTCTAGACCCAGAAACTAATCCTGATGATCCGGGTCGACTCAATACACAACCCATCTCATCTGTGGCGCAAATCAAATCTCTTTTGAATCAACTTTAACTGCAACACACACATAATTGGGGAATTCAAACAGAGAATCATTTAACCAAATAAGGAAACAAAGAAACTGACGATTACAACTCGAAACCCAGGAAGTAGTTTGAAGAAATTTGCTTACTTTATGATCGAGGAGGAGTGAAATTAGCGACCCAGATTGCACATCTGAAACTTCCACCGACGAGGAAAACGAAGAGTTTCGATACTTCGCCGTGTTCAACATCGTCGCGATTGTGATTGCCGTGTACCTTCAGTCGTTTGACATCATCGGATCAAAACCGGAGCCATCTCCATCGCATTTGCATCCATAATTCTCGTCCTCTTAGCTTCTCCTATCGTCGTCCCTTTTCACGCCTAAGTTTATGTTAATATAACGGAGGAGTTTATAATAATTTGTATGTATAACATATACAGCGAAATACAAATGGCACAATGGTTACACAACTCATACATTTGGTTCTCGCGTCTCAGGTTCAAACCTAGCTGGGTTAACTTCTACTAATCCATCTGTTAATATAAGTTCGGGTTTTGTTTGGAAAGTTAACTATTAATTCAGGTTTATTTTGGAAAATTCTTTAGTCTGAGTATTTTTGGCCAAATCTGAATAGTTTAGGAATTGTTTGACATTTTTCCCAAATATAATATAACAGGGACATACCAAATTTATTTTTTCCGAGACTGGTACCAGAGACGATTTTCCGTATTTTTAAGGTCATTTTCTTGCACCTATTTGTTCGGTGTTTTTACGGTTTCTCTGAAATCTGACTCTCTTACACCACAATGATGGCGAATAACGAAGAACTCTCGGAAGATTTGGACTCAAATGGAGGAAACTCCTTTGACGCAGTAAAACAACGTTTCAAGGATCGATCAAAGGTACCGCCTCATGAGATTCGATTTCAGCACTTTGATTTGTGCCTAATCTTTTTAATCAAAAATCCATCGTTTTTATCACAGAAAGTTGTTCAGAGGAGAGAGTTGCTGTCTAAACAAGCGGTGCAGACGCGCGAGATCTTATCAAAACAGGCCGTTAAGATCGCGAAACAAGCAGAAGAACACGAGAGATTCATCAATAAGGTATTCTCGTTCTTTTGTTTCTATCTCAATATTGGTCTTCTCTTACATTTTTTCTTTCTGGAGAAATTCACTCTTTAAACATGATGTTTAGAAAAGGCTTTTAAGATAGATAGTAGATTAAGAGAATAATGGAATGATCCAGTATCGCTAAATAACTAGATTTAGTTGATTAATTATTGATATTCGTTTTCCTTAAGTTAATTCTTAACACTTCCAACGTGTATAACATGAAAACTTCATTCTGAAATGGTAAAAAATATGAGAAAGTGACTTGACTTTTCGCCACCCTTATACAGATGAAAGCTAGTAGAGAATTTATATGAATCTTGATTCGTTGTTTTTTTATCTTTCTGGATTGCATTTATTTGATTTTTGGCTCTTTGGTTTGAAAATGATTGTCCTCGCTTGTAATGATTTCATTTGTTTGTTTTTTATGGTGTTAAGGTGACCCATCTTGTTGGGGTGCTCGGATTTGGAGGATTTTGTTTCCTACTTGGGGCAAGTGAGTTCAAAGCATGTGATGTGATATACGTCTATACAAAAGATCAAATGATTGTTGTTAATAGTTTGATGTTTTGTTCTCAGGGCCACAAGACATTCCTCTCGTTTACTGCTTTTTCTATGTGATCTTTGTTCCTCTCCGATGGATATATTACCGGTTTAAGAAGTGGCATTATTATCTTCTGGTAATGTCTCTCACACCCTTTCGAGTTTTTTTTTTGGTAATCAACAAAAAGTGTGTGATTATTCTTAAAACATTGTTCTAATGATAGGACTTTTGCTACTACGCCAATACAATCTTCTTGGTTGATCTTCTTCTGTATCCTAAAAATGAAAAGCTTTTCATGCTTTGCTTTTCCTTTGCCGAGGTATGCTTTTGTATATGAGTCTTTTGTCTGTATGTGTAAACTTGGATGTATCTTGTACTGCGGTTTATCTGCAGGGACCATTGGCATGGGCACTTATTGTCTGGCGTTGCAGCCTGGTTTTTAGTTCGCCCGATAAGATTGTTAGTGTTCTTATACATCTCTTGCCTGGTGAGTTCGATATTCTATTTAGAAAAATCGTATTGTTAATCTTAATTGGTTGTGTTTGTTTAAGCAAATGTTTTCCGTTCTCCAGGGCTCGTGTTCTTCACGATTAGGTGGTGGAATCCAGCGACTTTTGCAGCTATGCACCCTGTAGGCAGTGATCGTAGGGTTTCGTGGCCTTACGTGGAAGATAAATCTTACCTTTTCAAATGGCTGTTTCTCATCCCCTTGGTAGTTTATACGCTTTGGCAAGTGCTCTATTTTCTAATCGTCAATGTCCTCCGTAGGCAGAGACTCCTAAGTGATCCTGAAGTTATGACTTCATACAGGTATCATCATCTGTCGCATCCTGAGACTGAACATGACGTGATGTGAAACCTTCTTGGTCTGTGTGTGCAGAGAGTTGTCGAAGAAAGCTGAAAAGGCAAACAATAAGTTGTGGCAGCTAAGCGGTCTGCTAGGGGATCAGAACCGTATGTGGATGTACATCCTCTTCCAGGCCATCTTCACGGTGGCGACCATGGCATTGACCGTTCCCATCTTTTTATCGTATAGACTTCACGTGATCTTTCAGATCCTGAAGATTTCAGCGGCAGTGTGGAACGGAGGGAGCTTTTTACTAGAGGTAATGCCACGGCAAGTGATCCAGAAAGAGAAGAAGAAAACAGAGATGCAGCCGACAGAGAATCAGCTTCCGCCGCAACATGAACTTGTTGAATGAGCCAATATCTACTACTGAAACATGATGGTACATATAAAATACTGTTGCCTAATGCATGTCAGAATCTTGATTGTTTTTCTCGCTTCGGTTTGTTCCTCTTGTTGCATCATTTCTAAAAGGTTGCACGTAATTGAACTTGTAGTTACCTTTTCTGTAGAAGCGGGTTTTGTCTAAAGTAGTAATAGCAAATGGCTCACGCATAATCACAATCAGTATGAACTTGAAGACTTTAAAGCCTCAAGCGTAATGGTCAATGCTTAGAAAAGAATGATAGAATTCAACAAAATACAAGTCCAACCTTGCTCTGATTCATAGAAAAACCCAAGATTCAAGCTCGGAAATTAGCAGTGTTGTTTGTTTGCCATCTGATTTTAGACAGTTACGGCAGTTTGTTTTTTGTTTATCTTTGGCACGAAGCTGTGGCAGCCGCGTATTTCTCTTCGTCCACATTAGGATTTTCCCTAAATCAGTGTTTTATCTCTACAAACTCAAGCAATGACGGCAAACAACGAGGCTGATAAGACTGATGCATTCTATCATCGAAAGTCATCGTGTTGTTGGTTAGCTTTTGGAATTGGATTGAGACTAACGTCTTACTGAGAACTCGTATGGGTTAGGCCAGCAACTCTCAAATCTAGATTCAAAAGTGTTCATATTGTGTTCTTGTGATTGAGTTTGGGTGAGTGGTTGTGAGTAAATCAATACCCAAACTCAATCAATTGGTGCGGTGAGCCTTTTGAAGCATCCCGTTGACACGTCCAGATCAGAAGCCATGCGATGGAGTTTGTAGGCCATGATTTGCGAGGATGGATTGATTGGTTGGTCGATCGGGAGCATTTACAAACACAGGGAAACTGAATTTTGCTCAAAGCTTCATGGCGGTGGTAATGGCCGAAATCCTTTTAGATTTTCCTTAATTGGGAGATAGCCTTGTGGTTTAGGTTTGGAAACAATGAGGATCCTGGGAACATGGATGTTAGTATTGATCAAGACTATCCAATGTCTTATGCATTTTTTCATTCAACCAGACTTCAATATTCTGGCTGCTAGAGTTTAGAAACTGCTCTCCAGACTTCAGAATGAGAGCACAGTCCGTACAAGTCCGTACGGTGGTCCCCAACAGCACAATTCGAAATATATGACCGTTGTATGACCGTTTTGGCTCTTCTCTCTCTCTTCTATCAACTTGTAAACCTCTATAATAGTGTTGTAAATGAAATAGAATCAATACACATTCTTAGAGACTGAATCTCCACCTTCTCTCTAAATCTCTTTAATCTCTTTCTCTCTTTCTCTCTTTCTCTCTAATCCTCTTCATACACTTAAATTCTATCATGGTATTAGAGCAATCTTGATTCTACTAAATTCATTTTGATTCTCTCTTGTTTCTTTCAAAATCCTCCAAAACTTTCAATTTCTCACAAAGTGTTCGACGAAATTCCCAAACGATTTTTTCTTTCTTAAACCTAGGGTTCTTGTGTTTTAACTACTTAGAGCTCAAAACCTTTAGTTGTTCCAACCATTCTCAAAGGAAACAACTATCTTTTGTGGTCTAGAACAATTAAAACCGCCATAAGCGGAAGAAGACTTTGGAAGCATATAATGTCATGTGAATGCCCAAAGAAAATCATCAAGAGCAAGGCAAAGACCAAGAGGCTCTAACAGATGAAGAAAAAGAAGAAGCCCTCAAAGAAGAAGAGGAGAAATGGGAAGAAGATCAACAAGCGGTTCTTAGTCTTCTTCAATCATCTCTAGATCTGTCCATCTTAGAAGCTACTCATATTGTGAGAATCCAAAGGATTTATGGGAAACTCTCAAAGGTGTGCATGGGAACACATCCAATCTAAGTCGAATCTTTGAAATTAATAAGGCTATCAATGAACTCCACCAAGATGATATGGAGTTCACCAAGCATCTTGAAAGTTTCAAACTCTATGGTCCCAACTTGAAACGCTTAGGCCATTGAGTGTGGATCCAAAGGTTCTCAATGAAAAATGTGAGCAAGATCGGGTCTTTGGCCTTCTCCTCACGTTGAATATGGGTTACAATGACCTCATTAAGGACATCCTTAGAGATTACAAGCTATCAAACCTTGAAGAGGTGTGTGGTAGAATTCAAAAGGAGGAAAGCTCCATTGCTCTCTTTGGTGGTAAATCCTAGCTTGTGACAGCCAACAAGGCCGGTTACAAGCAAGATAAGAGGGTTCCAAAGGTGTGTGAGCATTGCAAGAAGGATGGTCACTACAACGACAAGTGTTGGCTCCTTCGTCCACATCTTAAGCCCGAATTCCAAATTCAAAAATACCAAGAGAAAATGCTTCACATGGTGATGATTCGAAGCAAGCAAATGCATCCACATCTCGAGGAGAAGTAGCTATGGCAGCTTCCATTGATTATGTGGAAAAGTGACTTTGAGGCCCTAATCAAGGCTTTTGCCTCACACAACTCCGGTATCACTCTATTCTCATAACCTAGTAATAAACTTATTGTAGATTCGGGTGTTCTCATCATATGAATAGTAATCCTAAGTTTCTACACAAGATTGAACCGGCTGTGGGTAGAGTAGAGATTCCTAATGGTGATGGAATTCCAATAGAAGGAAAAAGACCTTTAAAACTATTTAACAAGAAAAGTGAAGCATTTTATGTTCCTAAGTTTAAATCCAACTTAATATTGGTTAAGAGAACTATTATAGACCCTAATTGCTATGCTATTTTTGGTCCTAATGATGTTCATTGACAGGATATTGAAAGTGGGAAGTTACTTGGGAAAGGTGGGTCCAAAGATGAGCATTATATTCTAGAAGAGTCACAACAAAATTTAGATGCTTTATCTTTTAATTCTTGTTATTTAGCCAATGTAGATGCTATGTGGCATGCTAGACTAGGCCATCCTCATGGAAGAGCACTTGAATTAATGTTTCCTAATGTATCTTTTGATCACACTAGTTGTGAAGCATGTATTCTTGGCAAACATTGCAAAATTGTCTTTCCTAAATCTTCTACTATCTATGAGCATTGTTTTGATTTGGTGCATTCGGATGTGTGGACTTCTCCTTGCATGTCTAGGGATAGGAACAAGTACTTTGTGACCTTTATTGATGAGAAATCAAAGTATACTTGGGTCACATTAATACCATCTAAGGATATAGTGTTTGAGGCTTTCATAAACTTTCTAACTTATGTGACTAATCAATACAATGCCAAGATAAAAGTGTTTAGGTCTGACAATGGAGTAGAATACAAAAGTACTATATTCAAAGAGAACCTAGCTAAGCATGGAAAATTACACCAAACAAGTTGCCCTCACACACCAAAACAAAATGGAGTGGCGGAGAGGAAGAATAGGCACCTTATGGAAGTGGCTAGATCAATGATGTTCCACACCAATGTGCCAAAGAATTTTTGGGGAGATGCGGTTCTAGCTTCATGCTACCTTATCAACCGAATTCCAACAAAAGTCCTAAAGAACATATCACTGGATTGAATAAAGCATGCCCCAAAGACAGATTTCCCCTCCCACACATAGATCGTCTGGTAGAGGCTATTGCCGGTCATGAACTATTTTCCTTCATGGAAGCATTATATGGATACAACCAAATCCTTATGAATCCATAGGATCAAGAAAAACAACTTTCTTAATTGATCGCGGAACCTACTGTTACAAGGTTATTCCTTTTGGACTGAAAAATGTTGGAGCTACCTACCAGAGACTAGAGAACAAAATGTTTGCTGATCAACTAGGAAATTCAATGGAAGTTTACATTGACGACATGCTCGTGAAGTCCTCCAAAGAAAGTGACCACATAGTACAGCTCCGGTAATGCTTCACAATCCTAAAAAAATACGGGATGAAGCTTAACCCAACCAAGTGCTCCTTTGGAATACCATCGGGAGAATTCCTTGGCTATCTTGAAACAGAACAAGGAATCGAAGCAAACCCAAAGCAAATCGCAACCTTCCTCGAAATGCCTTTCCCCAAGAACACTATGTAGGTGCAGAGATTGATTGGACGAATAACATCTCTAAACCGTTTCATGTCCTGATCTACAACAAATGTCTCCCATTTTATCAACTCCTCAAAGGAAACAAAAATTCCTATGGGATAAAAAATACGAAACAGCCTTACAAGAACTCAGAAAGTATCTCAGCGAACCAGTGATACTTACAAAACCCGTAGGCGAACCTCTCTACCTGTACATCGCAACTTCACCGGCCGTGGTTAGTGCAGTTCTAGTTCGCGAAGAACAAAATGAACAGAAACCCATATACTATGTAAGCAAAACACTCATCGACGCAGAAACGAGATATCCAACAATGGAAAAGCTCGCGCCCGCCATAGGAGTGGCGGTTAGGAAGCTAAGACCGTACTTTCAGTCGCATGACATAGTGGTTATGACATCACAACCACTACAGACAATATTGCATAGCTCCAACAAATCAAGACAATTAAACAAATGGGCAATCGAACGAAGCGATTACGATATCAAATATCGCACTAGGACTTCCGCGAAGGCCCAAATCCTAGCAGACTTTATTATCGAACTCCCACCGATGACTCTGGACCACGCAAACCAAAACAACATTTGGACGCTCCATGTCGATGGAGCTTTCTCCAAACATGGTACCGGAGTCGGAATCTAACTCGTAACTCCAACATGAGAAGTAATTGAATAATCATTCAGACTCGGTTTCAGCGCATCTAACAAGAAAATTCGAATATGAGGCTCTCATAGCCAGCCTCAAGATTTCACCCAGAATAGGAGCTCGAGAAGTCCACTCAATCAGCGACACACATCTAGTTACGAGCCAAGAAGCTAAAGACAAGCGCATGGAAGCTTCTGTAAATGTATCCCGTGGACTTGCAGACCAGTTCAATGATTTCAAACTCGCCATAATACCTCGAGGAGAAAATTCCTCATCTGATGCTCTAGCAGCTTTGGCATCAATGTCCAAACCCTCGTAAAAAGGGTTATACCAGTCGAGGGAAAAGATAAACCTAACATCGACATAACATTAAAGTCACAGACTGCAGAAAAAGCTGTGTCAACCTGGGCAGTCCAACCCGTAAGCATGCCACAAGCTTCATGCTCTCAAGCCCCTCGAAAACGCTCACGGTATGCTTTGCAGTTTACGAGAGATCGGCCTTCCCAACAAAGAACTTATTCTGGAGGTCCCAATAGAGGAAGAGTCTGCACCAGAAGAACCTGATGCCGAGTTCCTCAACAGATCGGACTGGAGAGAACCAATTTTGTATTACATCTGGCTCGGTCTAGTTCCCATTGACAAGTTGAAAGCAAGAAAACTAAAATCACGAATCGCGAGATATTGCATACTTGAACACCAACTATTCAAACGCAGCTTGGCAATATTGACCAAGGTTATCTAAAAGAGTGAAGTCTGGTGAAGCAGAGTGAAGTCTGGTGAAGCAGAGTGAAGTCTAGAAAAACAATGTAAAGTATGGACTATGTATTATCGAAGATGTCAACGTCGATGTACTGAGCCAGACTTCAGAATCTGCTCTCCAGACTTCAGAGTACAACCAGTACATCTCCATACAGTTGTACTCAACGACTCTTATTCCCTAACGGCTCAATTTGAATTATATGACCGTTATATGACCGTTGGGGCTCCTTTCTCTCTCTTCTATCAACTTGTAAACCCCTATAATAATCTTGTAAATGGAATAGAATGAAATAAACTCTTGGAGAATTATTCTCTCTATTCTCTCTATTCTATCTCAATTCTCTCTATCATTTCACATTATTCTCTTAAAATCTTACATGGTATTAGAGCATTGATCTTAACTCTTCTATTCTCTCTTTGATTTTCTCTTGTTCTACTTCAAAATCTCCACAAATCTCAGTTTCTTACAAGACGCCTACAGGTGTTCGACGAAATTACTAAATGAAATTTCAAAGTTTCTTTAAGCCAAAAACTATGAGTTCTTGTGTTCTTACCACTGAGAGCTCAAAACCTTTGGTTGTTCCCGCTATTCTCAAAGGAAAAAAAAATATCTTTTGTGGTCTAGCATCACTCAAACCGCTTTAGGCGGAAGAAAACTTTGGAAGCATGTCCTTTCAAGTGAATGTCCAAAGAAATCCCTAAAGAAAAGAAGAAAGGCTCTAACAGAAGCGGAGAAATAAATAGCTCTCAAAGAAGAAGATGAGAAGTGGGAAGGAGATCAACAAGCAGTTCTTAGTCTTCTCCAATCATCCCTAGATCCGACCATCTTGGAAGCCTACTATTATTGCAAGACTCCAAAGTGTAATACCCGGTATCAAGAAAATGGTCATTGGGAAGTCAACTAGAGGCATTTCTGTAAATTCCAAGAGATGAAGGGCATTTTGGTAATTTCACCAAAATGCGAGCCGGAAGTGGAGACGGGCCAAGTGTTCTTCTTTTTGTCCATAAAAAACATTTAGAAGACCAGGCGTGGAAGAAACGGAGATTAAACGGATTTTACGGACTATCGGGAAAGGAAACCGATAGAGCCGATCAACTTGTTAAATCCATAACCGGAGCTACGGGTGTCCAAACGGAGTGACTCGAATTTCTAAATTAATCTAAGATCATCTAAAACCTGAAAATGAGGCTTGGTGAATTTATGGAAGCAGCTAAGGAGTTTCTAAAATATTAAACGTACAACCAGTTTTTCCGAGAAACCGATACAATGTTCAGATAAGCGAGAAGACCCTCTACATTCCACCAAAAATTATGAGATTTTGACCACAGCTCTATTAGAAGATGTAGAATCTATGGGTGAAAGGATTCAGTAGGATTTGACTTCTAGATAAAGTTATAATTTTTAGACCATTAAGGAGTAATTAGTGGCTAAAAATCCAAAATAAATTCTTTGGAGCTTGGGCTTAATTAGGGCTGCATATGTATGGAATATAGAGTCATTATGGACCTTATGCAAGCCCATTTACAAGCTTGTGCCACGAAATTATGCAAGAGGGAAGAAGAGGCTTTGTGAAGTCATGATACAATAAATTTACAAGAAGGTTTTAGGTCCAAATCCAAAGGGCTTCTAAGTGGGCTTTCTATACATGAGATGGATGATAAAAAGAGTTGTTTCTGGCCCTGCATGGAGTGGTTTCGTGGCTAAGGGAGAGGAGGGGGAGCTGTCAAGATTTTGTGTCAACAACTCACATGATGTGGTGTCATTTAGAGAAGAGGAGGCTTGCTCTCCAAGGTTTTCACATGCATGGGTGTTGATGTGTCAAAGAAGGAGATGAGATGTGTCATGAGACACTTGTCACCATAACCCTCATCTTTCCTTGCTATAAATAAGAGCCCAATCCTCCTAATTCTACACATCACAACACAAAGAAAAGAAAAAGAGAGAAGAGAAGAAGAGAATCATGAGAGGAGAGGAGAAGAAGAAGAGAGAAAGAAGAAGAAGAGAAAGAAGAAGAAGAAGAGAGAAGAGAAGAATGTGGAGAAGGAGAATAAGAAAGAAGAAGAAGAGAGAAGAAGTCAGAGGAAGAGAAGAAGAAGAAGAATCCGGAGGAGGAAGAAGAAGCCGAAGAAGCCATCGGAAGAAGCCATAGGAGGAAGAAGGAGAAGCCGGAGTAAGAAAAGAAGAAGAAGAAGGAGAAGCAGAGAAGAGCGTGAGATAAGAGAGAAGAGAATAAGAAGATGGATAGAGAGAGAGAAAGAGAGAGGCGTGAAGCTTGAAGAAGAAGAAGATGGAGAGAGAAAGAGAGAGGCGTGAAGCTTAAAGAAGAAGAAGATGGAGAGAGGAGAAGCGTAAAGGAGAGAGAGAAGATGAATCTTGAGGAGGAAGAAGAAAGAAAGAAGATGAAGCGTGAAGAAGGAGAAGAGAGAGAAGAAGAAGAGAAGCGTGAGAGATAAGATGAAGAAGCATGAAGAAGAGGAAGAGAGAGAGAGAGATGGAGGAAGACTGGAGAGGAGAAAGCAAAGGAGGAGAGAACCGGAGGAGAGAGAGAGAGAGAGAACCAGAAGAGGAGAGAAAGAGAACCGGAGGAGAGAGAGAGAGGACCGGAGGAGAGAGAGAAGCAGAGGAGAGAGAAAATGAGGAAAGATAAGATGGTCCGGAGGTTCATCGGAATCACCAAGGTCAAGGTTGGGTCAAAGCGAGTCAACGGTTCAGGACGGGTTTGGGGTATCAGCGGGTTTAGTTCGGGTCTCGGGAGTTCCGTCACTCCATCCATCCGTCTTCATAATAACACTGTGGGTCGGCTAAATTGTGTGTTGCATTTAGCTAGAATCCTATAGATCCGGACTTGATAAACCATAGATTAGGTTGAATACCCGATTGATTGAATTGGTTAGAACGGCTAGGTTGATTAATAACTTGGTTAATTAATTAAACGGTTAGGTTAAGAGATGCATGCTAATCATAGATAGTTCGTTGATTGCTTGATTGATTGATAGTTCGTTGATTGCTTGATTGGGTGATGCATACATATAGAATGGCATGTTAGGATATGCATATATAAGTATTTAATAACGTATCTAAATGAATCTATATACGGGAAATTATGAGTTGATTAAAATACGGTTAAGAGACATAACACACTTAGAATATAATAACGGGGTGGATTAATGAATGAAAGTTAATGAATAATGAGATATCGGGGAGTTAGTAATTTTACTAACTCTAAACCGGCAGATCGAGGATGTATTAAAATATACTTAGGGAGTGTTAAGTAAAGAAGTGGTGTGATTGATGAGCCGTCTACGGATTAGCAATCCGCTAATCCAAGGTAGCGGACGTAAATTGGTTAAAAGACGAATAACCTAGTTAATTGTTTGTGTGGTGTTATGATTGATTAATTGTGTGATTGCTTGCTTGTTTATCTACTTCGGTGTTGGGCCGAGTAGACTGTTGATTGATTGTGTGAATGCTTGCTTGTTTATCTACTTCGGTGTTGGGCCGAGTAGACTGTACTATAGATACTTACTCTGGTACGGGACCGAGTAAGTTTGGGTGATGTGGAGGTTGGTGATAGGACTTGCGGGATGAATTAGATAGTGTTTCTGTTTGACCTTATTGGTATTGCGTGATAGAGTCACAGCGAGTCTGCGTGTTTACATTTCTGTTATTAGGACTCTATAGGGCGCGTTAGATCCCGCAAGTCTAGAGATGGCGTTCCGGTACTTCCGACCCGATTGGATCCTCAGGTAGTTACCTGATCAGGCACGCACCTTTGGTAGTGGTTCGAGCCACCTTTCAGTAACGCCCCTTTCCCATTCTCCGCTGACCGTCGATCTGACTGGCCAACAATCAAACAAGAACATGACCGATCGAACCCCGAGCAAGTCGAACAGGAAAGTTCGCCACAGGACGAAGCCAGAGATAAATCGGTTTGAGACAAAGGCTCACACTAACCCGTCCTTGACCCCGCTATCCTCACTTCCGTAGTACAAGTTGTACACATTGTACCACTCCGTGAGTTGTGTCGGTTCGGACTAAACACAATATCAGGAAAGCCTATTCATTTCTGAGTAACTAAACGTTCAACACAACGTTTAATCGTCATTTTTACAAATCATTTCGCCAATCAACAAACAACAATCAAAGCTCAATACAAAATTGGCGACAAGCCGAACCGAGAGAAATTCCCGAAAACATCGAATCAAAATCCCGCCACAAGCCATCCCGAAACTACACCGAGGACCTCCCGCGTCCGTTGCTGCTAAACCTGAAAAACACAAAAAGAGTCTAATGAGTGATCTAAGATCACCCAGCGAGTCGGCTCCCCACTAAGGCTTCTAATCTATCTATCGTCTATAGATTCCCGCCCAAAACCCCAAAATAACAAGCAATCATAACAAATAGCCGATCACGCACTACCACGTCGTGTCGAGCCCACACACAATCAATTGCCAAAAGAACAAGAAGGCGATTAGAGGAAATCGGGAGCACTGCGGCACTGTCCCGATTGAGACTCGATCTATCTACCGCGCACTACCAACTACACCAACACACCACTGGGCCCCTACGATCTCGGTAACTTCCACGGGTTTCCACTGTTACCGATATGGTAACTAACCCACGACTCCTAGACGTCGACATCAAGTCCAACGGCCAGAACAATGTTCTCCATCCATCGATACGTGGTGACTCAGGCTACCCCTTGATAACCCAAGTTTCCATGCAGTCCGGCCCTAGGACATTACCCCGTATTCTCCGGACCACACACCTACCGGCGTCACCCAGTAGGTTAACACCATAACCAGAATCACCACGACCTGGTTAGGCAACAACCCGAGGATCCAATCGGGTCAGAAGTACCGAAACGTATCCAACTCCTAGACTTGCGGGATCTAACGCACCCTAGAGTCCTAGTGCAGAAATGTAAACACGCAGACTCGCTTGGACTCTATCAATCAATCTTAATCAACAACAAAAAACTCAACACCGCATCCCGCAAGTCTACTCACACACACCAATACCGCCCCCCTGACTCAGCACCGTACCGAGTCAGCGGTTCCGACTTAACCGGTTCCATGACCAGATTAAGTATCCACGCGGATTGCTCAGCCCAACACTGAGACAATCTAACAGGCCTGCACAGAAAGCTGAGTAACAAACACACAACAACACAATCACACAATCAACACGCAATCAACACACAAACAAGCCTATTAGGGTTTCTAACGTCTTTTAACCATTTCACGTCTGCTACCTTGGATTAGCGGGTTGTTAATCCGTAGACGGCTCACCAATCACAACACTTCTCATTTTTTAACCAATCCTAAATATCTTTTATCAACTCCTCGATTCGTCGGTTTAGAGCTAGTAGCTTACTAAACTCCCCGACGTCTCATCTTTCATTACTTAATTCATTTATTCTCGGGAAACCCCGATATCATTCCATACGCTATACGTTTGTTAAGTTTACTTCCATATTTTAACTCGTCTTAATTCCCGTATATAGGTTCATTCAATACCGTCCATTACGTACATATATATGCATATACGGTCCTAACATACAACAACTATATGAATGCATCACACAACGATACTACCAACCTAGCGGCACACAACAGGTTTAATCCGTTTAACTCTTATAATCCTATCATGCGTCTTAACTCCTAACCGGTTTATTGATAATTCAGTCATTCAATTCTTAAACACATTCAATCGCATCCGGGTATGCAATCCTAGTACTACAGTTTCTCATTTCCCGATCTATATGCATAAACTACGGTGTTTGAGCCGACTCACAGTGTTATTATGACGACGGATGGATGGATTGATGGAACTCCGAGACCCGACACGAACCCACTGCTAACACGAACCTTCCCCGAACCTCCATTGTTTTGATCCGACCTTGACCCGCACTTGACCTTGGTGATTCCGAACCTCCGGATAACCCTCATATAATGGCTACTACAACCGTCTATCCTATTTCTAAATAAAAGAAATCCGGTTTATTGGGAAGATTATTACGTCGGAAAAATTCATTTCCGAGGAATATTCTTCGGAATATTCCGACGTAGTAATATTCCTTTCCCCATCTTTCTTCTATTTTTCTCTCTCTCTCTCTCTCCTCCATTTCTCTCTCTCCTTCCTGTCTCTCTCTCTCTCTCTCTCCTCCGGCTCCTCCTTCTTCTCTCCTCCCTCCGGCTTCTTCTTCTTCTCCCGGCTCCTCCTCCTCCTCCTCCTTCTTCTTGCCGCCTCCTTCTTCTTCTTCTTCCTCCCTTGTCCCTCTCTTCTCCCTCTCTTCTTTCTCTCTTCTTTACTACTCTTGTTGAGAAGTGTTTTTGGTGTGAAGAAAAGTGAGGGGTGGAGGCTTCCTTTTATAGCCAAAGTGGTGTGATCTCCACCTTCCACTTATCTCCTCTTCCTCTCCATCTTAAGCCACGACCTCTCCAACAAAATCCATCCAAAAACAATGCATTTGATCAACCACCATCCACTTGTAGCCTTCTCCATGCAGCCCTTGGATTAATGACAACACACCACCTTAGATTCATGAACCTAAAATACTAAGAAGCTTCTAAAATTCTTGGGCTATATTTCGTGGCACATTATTAATACTGAGCTGTATTTGGGTCCAATATAATCTTAGAAATTAGCCCTAAATACCCTGGTTCAAGCCCAAGCTCCAAAGAATTTATTTTGGATTTTTAGCCACTAATTACTCCTTAATGGTCTAAAAATTATAACTTCATCTAGGAGTCAAATCCTGCTGAATCCTTTCACTCATATCTTCTAAATATTTTAATGGATCTGTGGTCAAAATCTCATAATTTTTGGTGGACTTTAGAGGGTCTTCTCGCTCGCCCGAACATTGTATCGGTTTCTCGGAAAAACTGGTTGTACGTTTAATATTTTAGAAACTCCTTATATGCTTCCATAATTTCACCAAGCCTCATGTTCAGGTTCTAGATGATCTTAGATGAATTTAAAAACTCGAATCACTCCGTTTGGACACCCGTAGCTCCGGTTATGGATTTTACAAGTTGATCGGTTCTATCGTTTTCCTTTCCAGATAGTCCGTAAAAAGGAGAGAGAAAATGAGGAAAGAGAAGATGGTCCGGAGGTTCATCGGAATCACCAAGGTCAAGGTTGGGTCAAAGCGAGTCAACGGTTTGGGAAGGGTTTGGGGTATCAGCGGGTTTAGTTCGGGTCTCGGGAGTTCCGTCAATCCATCCATCCGTCATCATAATAACACTGTGAGTCGGCTAAATTGTGTGTTGCATTTAGCTAGAATCCTATAGATCCGGACTTGATAAACTATAGATTAGGTTGCATACCCGATTGATTGAATTGGTTAGAACGGCTAGGTTGATTAATAACTCGGTTAATTAATTAAACGGTTAGGTTAAGAGATGCATGCTAATCATAGTTAGTTCGTTGATTGCTTGATTGATTGATAGTTCGTTGATTGCTTGATTGGGTGATGCATACATATAGAATGGCATGTTAGGATATGCATATATAAGTATTTAAGAACGTATCTAAATGAATCTATATACGGGAAATTATGAGTTGATTAAAATACGGTTAAGAGACATAACACACTTAGAATATAATAACGGGGTGGATTAATGAATGAAAGTTAATGAATAATGAGATGTCGGGGAGTTAGTAATTTTACTAACTCTAAACCGGCAGATCGAGGATGTATTAAAAGATACTTAGGGAGTGTTAAGTAAAGAAGTGGTGTGATTGATGAGCCGTCTATGGATTAGCAATCCGCTAATCCAAGGTAGCGGACGTAAATTGGTTAAAAGACGAATAACCTAGTTAATTGTTTGTGTGGTGTTGTGATTGATTGATTGTGTGTTTGCTTGCTTGTTTATATACTTCGGTTTTGGGCCGAGTAGACTGTTTATTGATTGTGTGATTGCTTGCTTGTTTATCTACTTCGGTGTTGGACCGAGTAGACTGTACTGTAGATACTTACTCTGGTACGGGACCGAGTAAGTTTGGGTGATGTGGAGGTTGGTGATAGGACTTGCGGGATGGATTGGATAGTGTTTCTGTTTGACCTTATTGGTATTGCGTGATAGAGTCCCAGCGAGTCTGCGTGTTTACATTTCTGTTATTAGGACTCTATAGGGCGCGTTAGATCCCGCAAGTCTAGAGATGGCTTTCCGGTACTTCCGACCCGATTGGATCCTCGGGTAGTTTCCTGATCAGGCATGTATCTTCGGTAGTGGTTCTGACAGGTGTTAATCTATGGAGTGACGTCTGTAGGTGTGTGGTCCGGAGAATACGGGGTCGCGTCCTAGGGCCGGACTACATGGAAGCTTGGGTTATCTAGGGGTAGCCTGATTCACCGCGTATCGATGGACGGAGAACGGTGTCCTAGCAGTTGGACTTCGTGTTATCGCCTAGGAGTCGTGGGAGGTTTTAGCTACCGTGGCGGCAGCTAAGTGTTCCCGTGGAAGTCACCGAGTTCGCAAAGTGGGCCCAGATGGTGTGGAGATTGCGTTAGAGATGCGATAGATAGATCGAGTCTAATCGAGAGCATGTGCCGAAGTGTTCTCGATTCCCTTGGTTACTTCCATGTTGTTGTGTTGATATTTGATTGCTTGTGTGTTGTGGAGCTCGTCACGTCTTGGTAGCACGTGACCAGCGATTTATACTTGATTGTTATTTTGGTTGGGCGGGATTATTAGATTGATAGCAGCCTTTAGTTGGGAGACGTCTCACTGGGTAATCTTAGATTACTCATTAGACTCTTTTGTGTTTTTCAGGTTTGGCGTAGCTCGGCGGACAAGTAGGACACTCGGAGTAGTCTCGGGTAGGCATTGGGTATCGGTTGTAAAGCATTTTGACTATATTTTCGGTTGCGGATTTCTTGAGCGCTCGCTAATGTTTTGTATTATACCGTATATTATTATGAATAAGATTTATATTTTTAAAGTAATAAAAACGGAATAATTCCCTGATATACGGTTTCGTCCAAACCGAACACAACTTGTGGAAACGGTACAAGTTGAAAAGCTTTGTATCGTGGAAACGAGGTAAACGGAGTCAAAGATGGTTTGGTTCGAGCCATTGACTCAAACCGGACTGTCTCTGGCTTTCGTATTGTGACAAACTCTTCTTGTATGACTGCTCGGGTTCGATCGGTCATGTTCTTGTTTGATTGTTGGCCGGTCAGCTCGTCGGTCAGCGGAAAACGGAAAGGGGGCGTTACAAAAGGTGGTATCAGAGCATGGTTCGTCATGGGTTCGAATATTCCGGTTTTTCAAAGTTTCCAACGATTTATCGAGTCAAGATGTGTCGCCAATGCAACCATTAGGAATCCGAGTCGCGTCCGTCTCAGGGGAAAATGGGTATTTTATTAGGATTGTGCTAATCATTTTATGTTTTGTTGCAGTCACGCAGAAGAGTTGTCCTAGGAGGATTGGTGTGTGTGTGCGATTGAAACGTCAGTAGAATCGACATCCGTATTCACGATCTAGGCAGACATGATAGTGGACTGTTTCCTCAAGCTAAAGGAGACTCAGAAGTTCGGGGTCACTCACCAGTAGCCATCACCAATAGATGTTATTCTATTATTACCGGCGTTGTTGCCCAGAAGTATCAGTCGTCGTCACCACGTGCACATCTCCTGTCTGCCGAGAAGTGCATTGCGCTCGTTTCATGACATGATCAAGACTGCGTAGCTCCGCCACCACCACCACACTCATTCCATCCTCCTGGCGCACCTGTCGATTAGGATCCACATGAGTTATACCACTCATGTTGGAGATTAGGAAATAGATTAGGCCCAGGTAAGTAAGGGCTCTAACTCGCTTTTGATGTGTGTATATCGGTTGTTTGTAGCGGTGTTTCTTTTGGGGACAGATTGGGAACCACTAGTATGTAGACTCCGACGGACCTACATATCTAAAACTCTATGCGGTGAATAGGTGTTTTACTTACGTAGTGGATGTGGAGTATTTCGGTTGTCGTTTTGAATAGCGGAGTGGTTATATTGCATACTCATGATGGTTGTGAATGCAATATAGTTACGATGTGAAAATAGATGATGGTCCGAGCAGACGGTTTCCAACAGAACCCTAAGAGACAAACTGCAAACGCCAATTTGCTTGCTTGATTGATTGTGTGTGATTGATTGCCTTGTGAGGGTGTTAGAATGTTGAATTGATTGATGCTTTGATTGTTCGCTAGGTTGCTAGAAAGTGATTCTTGATTTTAATTAACGAAATCATTTGCTTTGCTCGATTAGAATTGTTTTTGGTAAGAAAAGTTAGAGAATCTCTTCGACAGAAATAAGCTCGTGATTGAAAATGCGGTTTTATAGAAAGCTTATTTGAGATTGAGAGGAATTATAGGATATTGTTATTTAGCCATGTGTGACCGTAAGGTACATGACTAAATAACCATATTTCTATGAGGAAGTGATATCGGGATTAAGTTAAAAGAGGTCTAACCGTTCCAGTGTTTTTGAGGTTGTTGATGTAGGACGTGATGGGCGATTGACAAGGACACGAGACCGAACCCGAACCCGAGAGATGAGGTGTTATTTCAGGAAGCAGTATGACCCGAGCCTGCAAGAAAGTTAGTGTGGATTCAGAATAAAGTTGGGTATCAGTGGCAGAAGAAATCAAGACGGATTCGTTGATGAGTTAGTGAAGAGATTCCGAAGCATCAAAGTCAGTGGAAGTGTCCATTTGAGGATATTAGTGGGAAGAACAGTTCTGGAGTCAGCAAAGCGTGGAGATCAGTGATCGAGGAAGTTCGAGGTGTGCATAAGTTTAGTTTGGAAGGATGAACACCAATATTACCATAACGCCGATGGGGAGCGAGAAGCAGTAAGGATGGAACAAGTATCGAGAATGAAGGGAGAGTCAGTGTTGTGCCATTCGCGGAGGTCGAAGCAAAATGGGGAAGCCAAAAGTGTCGATTCAAGACGATCATCAGTTGGCGCAAATGTTTTGAGGAATTAGCATGGATCCTTCCGACGAAATCAGTGGTTGTGGGATCAGAGTTGAATCAGAAGTTCGGTGAAAAAAAAATCAAAGATCGTGAGTCAAGTTCTCCGTGTGGGAAGTTCAAGTTGTTGGTATTTTGGGTTTGTGCAAGACGGTGTTTCGGAAGCCAGTAAACATCGGGAATGTAGTTCAGATTGATTGTAGCAGTGGAATCAGTTTCAGAGTGGCGACTTACAGGGTTCTGTTCCGATTCGAAGTTTGTAGAAACGGAGAATTCGGGGACCGAATTCCTGTAAGTGGGGAAGAATGTAATACCCGGTATCAAGAAAATGGTCAACGGGAAGTCAACTAGAGGCATTTCTGTAAATTCCAAGAGATGAAGGGCATTTTGGTCATTTTACCAAAATGCGAGCCGGAAGTGGAGACGGGCCAAGTGTTCTTCTTTTTGTCCATAAAAAACATTTAGAAGACCAGGCGTGGAAGAAACGGAGATTAAACGGGTTTTACGGACTATCGGGAAAGGAAACCGATAGAACCGATCAACTTGTTAAATCCATAACCGGAGCTACGGGTGTCCAAACGGAGTGATTCAAATTGATAAATTCATCTAAGATCATCTAGAACCTGAAAATGAGGCTTGGTGAATTTATGGAAGCAGTTAAGGAGTTTTTAAAATATTAAACGTACAACAGGTTTTTCCGAGAAACCGATACAATGTTCGGATAAGCGAGAAGACCCTCTACAGTCCACCAAAAATTATGAGATTTTGACCACAACTCTATTAGAAGATTTAGAAGCTTTGGCTGAAAGGATTCAGCAGGATTTGACGTCTAGATGAAGTTATAATTTTTAGACCATTAAGGAGTAATTAGTGGCTAAAAATCCAAAATAAATTCTTTGGAGCTTGGGCTTGATTAGGGCTGCATATGTATGGAATATAGAGTCATTATGGACCTTATGCAAGCCCATTTACAAGCTTGTGCCACGAAATTATGCAAGAGGGAAGAAGAGGCTTTGTGAAGTCATGATTCAATGAATCTACAAGAAGGTTTTAGGTCCAAATCCAAAGGGCTTCTAAGTGGGCTTTCTATACATGAGATGGATGATAAAAAGAGTTTTTTTCTGGCCCTACATGGAGTGGTTTCGTGGCTAAGGGAGAGGATGAGGAGCTGTCAAGATTTTTTGTCAACAACTCACATGATGTGGTGTCATTTAGAGAAGAGGAGGCTTGCTCTCCAAGGTTTTCACATGCATGGGTGTTGATGTGTCAAAGAAGGAGATGAGATGTGTCATGAGACACTTGTCACCATAACCCTCATCTTTACTTGCTATAAATAAGAGCCCAATCCTCTTCATTCTACACATCACAACACAAAGAAAAGAAAAAGAGAGAAGAGAAGAAGAGAATCGTGAGAGGAGAGGAGAAGAAGAAGAGAGAAAGAAGAAGAAGAAGAAGAAGGGAGAAGAGAAGAACGTGGAGAAGGAGAATAATAAAGAAGAAGAAGAGAGAAGAAGTCAGAGGAAGAGAAGAAGAAGAAGAAGCCGGAGGAGGAAGAAGAAGCCGAAGAAGCCGGCGGAAGAAGCCGTATGAGGAAGAAGGAGAAGCCGGAGCAAGAAAAGAAGAAGAAGATGGAGAAGAAGAGAAGAGCGTGAGATAAGAGAGAAGAGAATAAGAAGATGGATAGAGAGAGAGAGAAAGAGAGAGGCGGGAAGCTTGAAGAAGAAGAAGATGGAGAGAGAAAGAGAGAGGCGTGAAGCTTAAAGAAGAAGAAGATGGAGAGAGGAGAAGCGTAAAGGAGAGAGAGAAGATGAATCTTGAGGAGGAAGAAGAAAGAAAGAAGATGAAGCGTAAAGAAGGAGAAGAGAGAGAAGAAGAAGAGAAGCGTGAGAGATAAGATGAAGAAGCATGAAGAAGAGGAAGAGAGAGAGAGAGATGGAGGAAGACCGGAGAGGAGAAAGCAAAAGAGGAGAGAACCGGAGGAGAGAGAGAGAGAACCGGAAGAGGAGAGAAAGAGAACCGGAGGAGAGAGAGAGGACCGGAGGAGAGAGAGAAGCAGAGGAGAGAAAAAATGAGGAAAGAGAAGATGGTCCGGAGGTTCATCGGAATCACCAAGGTCAAGGTTAGGTCAAAGCGAGTCAACGGTTCGGGAAGGGTTTGGGGTATCAGCGGGTTTAGTTCGGGTCTCGGGAGTTCCGTCAATCCATCCATCCGTCATCATAATAACACTGTGAGTCGGCTAAATTGTGTGTTGCATTTAGCTAGAATCCTATAGATCCGGACTTGATAAACCATAGATTAGGTTGCATACCCGATTGATTGAATTGGTTAGAACGGCTAGGTTGATTAATAACTCGGTTAATTAATTAAACGGTTAGGTTAAGAGATGCATGCTAATCATAGATAGTTCGTTGATTGCTTGATTGATTGATAGTTCATTGATTGCTTGATTGGGTGATGCATACATATAGAATGGCATGTTAGGATATGCATATATAAGTATTTAAGAACGTATCTAAATGAATCTATATACAGGAAATTATGAGTTGATTAAAATACGGTTAAGAGACATAAGACACTTAGAATATAATAACGGGGTGGATTAATGAATGAAAGTTAATGAATAATGAGATGTCGGGGAGTTACTAATTTTACTATCTCTAAACCGACAGATCGAGGATGTATTAAAAGATACTTAGGGAGTGTTAAGTAAGGAAGTGGTGTGATTGATGAGCCGTCTACGGATTAGCAATCCGCTAATCCAAGGTAGCGGACGTAAATTGGTTAAAAGACGAATAACCTAGTTATTGTTTGTGTGGTGTTGTGATTGATTGATTGTGTGATTGCTTGCTTGTTTATCTACTTCGGTGTTGGGCCGAGTAGACTGTACTGTAGATACTTACTCTGGTACGGGACCGAGTAAGTTTGGGTGATGTGGAGGTTGGTGATAGGACTTGCGGGATGGATTGGATAGTGTTTCTGTTTGACCTTATTGGTATTGCGTGATAGAGACCCAGCGAGTCCGCGTGTTTACATTTCTGTTATTAGGACTCTATAGGGCGCGTTAGATCCCGCAAGTCTAGGGATGGCGTTCCGGTACTTCCGACCCGATTGGATCCTCGGGTAGTTACCTGATCAGGCACGTACCTTCGGTAGTGGTTCTGGCAGGTGTTAACCTATGGAGTGACGTCTGTAGGTGTGTGGTCCGGAGAATACGGGGTCGCGTCCTAGGGCCGGACTGCATGGAAGCTTGGGTTATCTAGGGGTAGCCTGAGTCACCGCGTATCGATGGACGGAGAACGGTGTCCTAGCCGTTGGACTTCGTGTTATCGCCTAGGAGTTGTGGGAGGTTTTAGCTACCGTGGCGGCAGCTAAGTGTTCCCGTGGAAGTCACCGAGTTCGCAAAGTGGGCCCAGATGGTGTGGAGATTGCGTTAGAGATGCGATAGATAGATCGAGTCTAATTGAGAGCATGTGCCGCAGTGTTCTCGATTCCCTTGGTTACTTCCATGTTGTTGTGTTGATATTTGATTGCTTGTGTGTTGTGGAGCTCGTCACGTCTTGGTAGCACGTGACCAGCGATTTATACTTGATTGTTATTTTGGGTTTTTGGGCGGGATTATTAGATTGATAGCAGCCTTTAGTTGGGAGCCGTCTCACTGGGTAATCTTAGATTACTCATTAGACTCTTTTGTGTTTTTCAGGTTTGGCGTAGCTCGGCGGACGCGTAGGACACTCGGAGTAGTCTCAGGTTGGCATTGGGTATCGGTTGTAAAGCATTTTGACTATATTTTCGGTTGCGGATTTCTTGAGCGCTCGCTAATGTTTTGTATTATACCGTATATTATTATGAATAAGATTTATATTTTTAAATTAATAAAAACGGAATAATTCCCTGATATACGGTTTCGTCCGAACCGAACACAACTCGTGGAAACGGTACAAGTTGAAAAGCTTTGTATCGTAGAAACGAGATAAACGGAGTCAAAGATGGTTTGGTTCGAGCCATTGACTCAAACCGGACTGTCTCTTGCTTTCGTATTGTGACAAACTCTTCTTGTATGACTGCTCGGGTTTGATCGGTCATGTTCTTGTTTGATTGTTGGCCGGTCAGCTCGTCGGTCAGCGGAAAACGGGAAGGGGGCGTTACACAAAGGATTTATGGGAAACTCTCAAAGGTGTGTATGGGAATACATCTAACTTAAGTCGGATCTTTGAAGTCAAGAAGGCTATCAATGATCTCCACCAAGATGATAGGGAGTTCACCAAGCTTCTTGGCAAGCTTCAAAATCTATGGTCTGAACTTGAGATACTTAGGCCAATGAGTGTGGATCCAAAGGTGTTGAATGAGAGGCGTGAACAAGATAGGGTCTTTGGCATTCTCCTCGCTTTGAATCCGAGCTACAATGATATCATCAAGCCCATCCTAAGAGATGACAAGCTACCAAACCTTGAAGAGGTGTGTTCAAGAGTTCAAAAGGAGGAAGTCTCCATAGGTCTCTTTGGTGGTAAATCCGAACTTGTAACAGCCAATAAAGGTGTATACAAGAAAGAAAAGCAGGACCCAAAGATGTGTGGTCATTGCAAAAAGAGTGGCCATTCAAAGGAAAAGTGTTGGCTCCTTCATCCTCATCTCAAACCCGAGTTTCCAAACTCAAAGAAAACAAGAGCAAATGTTCCTCATGGTGATGAGTCTAGACAAGAAAATGCATCCACATCTAAAAAGGAAGTGGCTATGGCAGACTGGGTTGAGTATGTGAAGAAGAGTGACTTGGAGGCCTTATTGAAGGCCTTTGCCTAACAAAACTTCGGTATCACTCTCTATTCTCATAAACCTAGTAGTAAACTTATTGTAGATTCGGGTGCTTCTCATCAAATGATTAGTAATCCTAAGTTTCTAGACAAGATTGAACCAACTATGGGTAAGGTAGAGATTTCTAATGGTGATGGAATTCCTATAGAAGGAAATTGAAACTTAAAGCTATTTAACAAGAAAAGTGAAGCGTTGTATGTTCCTAGGTTTAAATCCAACTTAATATCGGTTAAGAGAACTACTAACGACCTTAATTGCTATGCTATTTTTGGTCCTAATGATGTTCATTTTCAGGATATTGAAAGTGGGAAGTTACTTGGGAAAGGTGGATCCAAAGATGAGCTTTATATTCTCGAAGAGCCACCACAAAATTCGGATGCTTTATCTTTTAATTATTGTTATGTAGCTAATGTAGATTCAATTTGGCATGCTAGACTAGGACATCCTCATGGAAGAGCAGTTGAACTAATGTTGCCTAATGTATCGTTTGATCACACTAGTTGTGAGGCATGTATTCTTGGCAAACATTGCAAAGTTGTGTTTCCTAAATCTTCTACTA
Source organism: Orychophragmus violaceus (assembly GCA_030180135.1). NCBI lineage: Eukaryota > Viridiplantae > Streptophyta > Magnoliopsida > Brassicales > Brassicaceae > Orychophragmus > Orychophragmus violaceus. Next base: position 18,061,494 of record CM058236.1, read on the forward strand.
TCTATGAGCATTGTTTTGATTTGGTGCATTCGGATGTGTGGACCTCTCCTTGCATGTCTAGGGATAGAAACAAGTACTTTGTGACCTTTATAGATGAGAAATCAAAGTATACTTGGATCGTATTACTACCTTCTAAGGATAGAGTGTTTGAGGCATTCATCAACTTTCAAACCTATGTGACTAACTAATACAATGCCAAGATAAAAGTGTTTAGGTCCGACAATGGAGGAGAATACACAAGCGCTAGATTCAAAGAGCACCTAACTAAACATGGCATGCTACACCAAACAAGTTGTCCTCACACACCACAACAAAATGGAGTGGAAGAGAGGAAGAATAGACACCTTATGGAAGTGGCAAGATCAATGATGTTCCACACCAATGTGCCAAAGAGTTTTTGGGGAGATGCGGTTCTAGCTTCATGCTACCTTATCAACCGAATTCTGACAAAAGTCCTAAAGGATATATCACCATTTGAGGTACTTAACAACTCTAAGCCATCTGTTGAACACTTACGCGTCTTTGGTTGTGTGTGCTTTGTTCATGTACCAGGTGAACAAATAAACAAGTTAGAGGCTAAGAGTACCAAATGCATCTTCCTTGGATTTCAACCACTCAAAAGGGTTACAAGTGATTTGATCCGATCAACAACCGACTCCTTGTGTCTAGAGATGTCAAGTTCATTGAAGGACAAGGATATTATGATAAGAAGGATTGGGAAGGTCTAAAGGATCTTTCAAGGCCACCATCAGATCTAGCTACAATATTGAGGTTCTTACTTGATCATTTGGGAAATGATGAAACACCAAGGCAAGGAAATGCAAATGGGAATGAAGAAGAATCAATCCCAACTATACCACAAGATCATGTGTATGATCAAGAGGGGGAGCCGTCCCAAGATCAAGCTCAAGATCAAGGGGAGTTGGGTATAGATGAAGATGTGCCTACACCACAAGAGGAAGTGGAAGAGGTGGTCGAAGAAGAGGTCGAAGAAATAGTTCAACCACTTAGAAGAAGCACTAGACCAATGTTTCCCTCCAAATGGGTGGATGATCAGATATATTACAACAATGAAGCCGTGGCTCACCCAATTCAAGCTACTTGTTCTATTTCCCTTTTGCCTACCGATCATCAAGCATTCCTTGGGAAGATTGAGAAAAATAGAGTTCCCAGGACTTATGAAGAGGCTAAATATGAGAAGGTTTGGGTTGATGCAATTGGGGATGAAAGGGGGGCTATGGAAAGGAATCACACTTGGGATGTAGAAGATCTTCCAAAAGGAAAGAAGGCGGTTAGTTCCAAGTGGGTATTCACCATCAAGTACAAGAGTAATGGTGATATTGAGAGGTACAAGGCACACTTGGTGGCTAGAGGTTTCACCCAAACATATGGAGAAGATTACACAGACATTTTCGCTCCGGTGGCTAAGCTACACACTGTGAGAGTAGCTCTATCCTTGGCTACCAACTTGTCTTGGGACTTTTGGCAAATGGATGTCAAGAATGCATTTCTTCAAGGGGAACCTGAAGAAGAAGTCTACATGACACCTCCACCCGGTCTTAAGGAAGGCTATATATGGATTGAAGCAATCCCCAAGAGCATGGTACCACAAGCTTAGCTCTACACTCACTAATCATGGCTTCAGGAAATCTCATTCGGATCACACCTTGTTCACTCTAAAAAGTGACGAAGGCCTTGTCGTGGTTCTTGTATATGTGGATGACCTAATCGTCACTGGTGATGATAAAGAAGGTATCCAATTCACCAAGGCCTTCCTCAACACCACATTTGATATCAAGGATCTTGGAGAGTTGAAGTACTTCCTTGGGCTTGAAGTGTGTAGATCACCAGATGGCTTGTTTCTCTCTCAAAGGAAGTACACACTTGATCTCTTGAGTGAAACTGGAAAACTTGGCTCAAAACCAGCCAAGACACCACTTGAAGTTGGCTACAAGGTCAATAGAAAGGGGGAGAAATCAGATGAGAAGTTTAAGGATGTCTCTCAATATAGAAGAATTGTTAGAAAATTGATATATCTCACCCTTACAAGGCCAGACCTATGCTTTGAAGTCAACCAAGTGAGTCAACACATGCAAGAACCCACGGTTTATCATTGGTCGATGGTAGAAAGGATACTTAGATATCTCAAAGGAAGCCCCAGCCAAGGTATATGGATGGGAAAGAATGGTAACACTGATATTGTTGGGTATTGTGATGCGGATTGGGCAGGTGACAGAATATATCGGAAGTGTACAACCGGTTATTGCACCTTCGTTGGAGGAAATTTGGTGACTTGAAAAACAAAGAAGCAAAAGGTTGTATCTTGCTCAAGTGCGGAAGCGGAATATAGAGCTATGGGGAAGCTAACACGTGAATTGACTTGGCTCAAAGCTCTTCTTAAAGATTTTGGTATTGAGAAAGAAGGACCGATCACCATGCATTGTGATAACCAAGCCGCGATCCACATTGCTACTAACTCGGTGTTCCATGAAAGAACCAAGCATATTGAGATTGATTTCCACAAGGTTCGTGAGAAGATTGAAGAAGGAGTTATCTTGCCATGTTACACAAAGATTGAAGACCAATTGGGGGATATTTTCACAAAGGCCGCAAGTCTAAAAGTTTGCAGCAACATATATGGCAAACTTGGACTTGTGGATCTTACACACCCTTGATCTCATGTTCTCTAATCCATGGGCTTCACACTCTTTTTCCATTAACATAGTTTTGTCCCAAGTGATTTTCTATGTTAAGGTTTTTAGTGAGGTGATGTGTGATACCCCGTATCAAAAATACGGTCAACGGGCAGCAGAAAGTCAACCGAGGGTAAAATCGTCATTTTACCTCAATCAGGGGTAAAATGGTAATTTTACCAAAATTCGAGACAAAAACCGAGACGGGCCAAATATTCTTATGTTTTAACATAAAGAATGTTTAGAAGACCAGAATTGGAGAAATCGGAACAGAAACGAGTTTTACGGCTTGTCGGGATGGGAACCGACTAAACCGAAGAAACTTCGGAAATTCATATCTGGAGCTACGTAAGTCCGAACGGAGTGATTCAAAATGCTAAATTCATCTAAAAGCATGAAGAATCTTATTTTGGAGGTTTTGGAATTTATGGGAACCTTTGGAGCCGATCTAAAATATTAAACCGAGAAACCGCAAAACCGAGCTTTAGGAAGAGTGGGATTATTAGTGGGATTAGGGATGGATTAAGTGATGTTTTGGCAACAAAAATCACCCAGAAGGACACCTGTCCTTAACCCATGGCGCCACCAATGCTTGGTGAGGTGTCAAGCATGCCAAGATTCATTGAATCTCCTTGCATGCATGCAAGAACATCCCATCCCATTCAATTCACCACCAAACACTCTACTCTCTAGCTTCTCTCAACTCTCTCTCGAACTCTCTCTTCCTCTCTTGTCCAGAAACACAAATTTTCCTTGCATGTTGATCTTTAGTTCTTGAAGATTCACCAAAATTCTTCTTGGATGTTCACCATGTCTTAATGAACAAGAAAGTCTAAATCTTGTCCTTTTCATCACCAAATCTCTCTTCCCTCTCTCGGTCTCTCTACTCTCTCCCTGCCACTCAAGATCATGCAAGTTTTGTTCTAGAACTCTTGAAGATTTCTTGTAAATTCAAGGAAAAAGCTCAAGAACCCTAACTTGTTCTTCATGGCTTGAGGAACAAGAAAGTTTGTAGCTTTTGATCCTTAGATCCAAGTCACTCTCTGTCAGGCTTTATAGCACCCTCTCCTCCTCAGCTACAACCGCCGTTCACCCCTCTTGCCGGTGAGTCGCCGGAGGAAGCCGCCGGAGCTCCTCCTCCTCCTTTTGCTTCTTCCACAAGAAACCTTGTAACTTTCCCTTTATAAGCTTAAATCTAGATCTCTCAAGTGCTTTAGTTTTGTATTGATCTCCTCTATCTTTTCCAGTTAACCGCCGTCGTGAGAACCGCCGGAGACCGCCGGAAAACCTCCTAGAAGCAACCGCTTCTTTAGGGTTTGTGGAATTTGAGTAGATCTGGTGTTAGTTATCAGTTTGATAGGTGGTTGGCTACTGGAAACCGCCGGAAAACCCTTCTCCGCCGCCGGTCAACTCTCCTCCGCCGGAGTCAACGCCGGAGAGTCGCCGCCGGAGAAGCCCTCTGCCGCCAAAAGCCAGCCGGTTCTTCATAGAGCCCATTGGTATAAGTTGTGTTGAATTTAGAGTTGGTTTATGGTTTGATTAAACCGGGTCAAAGGATGTTGAACCGGTCAACGGTTTAACCCTAAACCGGTTTAGTCAAACCGGTTCTTAGGGTGAATTGGACCGGTTTGGTTAGTTCCGTAATTTGACGAATCTGTGGTTCTATGTTTCAGGAGTATTCTGAGGTTCGGGATTGGTATTGGATACCTCGGAAACCCTCCTCCGTGTTAACCGTCATCCCGCATCTATTCTGTGAGTCGGCTCGAAACTCGTAAAAATCAGTTGAACCGGGAAATCATTAAACCGTAGCCGTTAGGACGTTTAACCGTTAATCAAATTAAATAATTAATTAATTAACTGGACATTCATTAATTAACCGGAGAAAACCAATTAACGTGATTAGGGTTTAGAATTAAAAAGAGTTAACCGATTCTGTGCCGCTAGGTTGTTAGTAAAGCGTGATCGATGTATATATATATAAGCATAAAGAACAAGTATTAATGAACTATAAACAGGAAATTAAGACGATAGTAAAATCTGAGTTAAACTTAAACAAATGTATAGAGTATAATAACGGGATCGGGTTTTAGGTTAAGTAGCGGGAATTGGGTAATGAATCAATTAGTTGGAAATGATATGTCGGGGAGTTAGTAAGTTTACTAACTCTAAACCGACATATCGAGAATACTGTTAAAAGATACCTAGGATGAGGTAATACAGAAATGACGCGTGTCGTGAGCCGTCTACGGGTTAGCAATCCGCTAACCCAAGGTAGCGGACGATAATAAAGTAAAAGTCTTAGAAACCCTAATAGGCCTGCTTGTGGTGATTGTGTGATTGTGTGATTGTGTGATTGTGTTGTTGTTATTGTAAGTTTCTGTGCAGGTTTATTAGAATGCTCGGTGTTGGGCCGAGCAGTCATTGCGGACACTTACTCCGGTCATAGGACCGGGTAAGTTAGTTGTGCTGACTAGGTATCTTACCTAGTCAGAGCGGTGATACGGGTAGTGTAGAGGCTTGCGGAATGGGTGTGGTTATTATTATTATGGTTGTTCTTGATTGTGTGATCTGTGTTAGAGTCCCAGCGAGTCTGCGTGTTTATGTTTCTGCAATAGGACTTTATGGTGCGTTAGATTCCGCAAGCCTAGGTTTTCTTTGTACGTTCCGGTACTTCCGACCCGATTGGATCCTCGGGTTTTACCTAACCAGGTCATGGTGATTCTGGTTATGGTGTTAACCTATCGGGTGACGCCGGTAGGTGTGTGATTCGGAGAATACGGGGTCATGTCCTAGGGCCGAATCACATGGAAACTCAGGTTACCTGGGGTAACAGGAGTCACCGCGTATCGATGGACAGAGAACGGTGTCCTATACGTGGGTCCTCGTGTGCACGTATAGGAGTCGAGGGTTAGTTGCCATATAGGCGACGTTGTAACCCGTGGAAGTTATCGAGTTCGTAGCGCCTAGTGTAGTTTTATTATCTTTTATTTATCGCGCGTTAGATAGACCGAGTCTAATCGAGGACATGTGCCGCAATGCCTTCGATTTCCTTAATTCTTATTATCTTGGCATTGATTGTGTGTGGGTTTATCACGACGTGGTAGTGCGTGATTGACCGCTTATTTATGATGATTGTTATTTTGGGTTTCTGGGGCGGGATTTATAGACTCTAGATAGACTATAAGCCATTAGTGGGGAGCCGATTCACTGGGTGATCTTAGATCGCTCATTAGACTCTTTTTGTGTTTTTCAGGTTTAGCAGCGACGGACGCGGGAGGTCCTCGGTGTAGCTTCGGGTTGCTTGTGACGTGTTTTTGATTCGTTATTTTGTGGATGTTTTATTTTCGGTTCGGCAGCTGCGCTATTTTTCGTGATTTGTATTTGATTGATTTTATTTGCTTATGTATTGTTGTTGACGATTGTTTGTAAAACCGTTAAACGTTGTATTCAATGTTTAACTACTTAAAAATGAAATTGTTTCCCTGATATGAGGTTACGTCCGAACCGACACAACTCGTTGAAGTGGTGCAAGTTGTACTGCTTGTACTATGGATACGAGGATAGCGGAGTCGAAGATCGATTGGTGCGAGCCTTTCGTCTCAAACCGAACTATCTTTGGCTTCGTCCTGTGGCAAACTTTTCCCGTTCGACTTGCTCGGGTTCGATCGGTCATGTTCTTGTTTGATTGTTGACCGGTCAGCTCGACGGTCAGCGGAGAATGGGAAAGGGGCGCTACAGAAAGGTGGTATCAGAGCATGGTTCTGCATGGGTTTCGAAACGTTTCATTTTAAGTGTTTTCCGTGTTTTATCGAGTCAAATGTGTCACACAAGCAATCATTAGGAAGCCGAGCCGCGTCCGTTAAACTCGGGGATTGGGATGGGAAATAGATTTTTCGCAATAATCGTACTAACTCGTTTAGTGTTTTTGATTGCAGTCTTACATCAGTGTGTCCCGGGCAGAGTGGTTGGGTGTGTGTGTGCGCGCAGAGTAGCTTCAGCAGATCAGCATGAGTCAGCAGGGATCAGTCGGTTCTGAGCAGGGTCAGGTGGAGCAGTTTCAGGGACATCCAGCGTCGCCAGGCCATTCACGAGCATCTCGGATATCTCAGCGTCCGCCCGTTCCAGTACGACCGTTACAGGGTGCCAGAGCAGCACAGGTAGACTGGTCACCTTTTCCGGACCCGTTACCTGCACACATGGTGGATGATGCAGGCAGTCGAGACCCCCACGCCGGAGTGATGGGGTATCTAGGAGGAGCAGATATTGAGTTGCAGTTACCACCGCACTGGCCGGAGTATGTTGGACCACAGATGCTTGCAGCATCAGATGCACCACCGGGGTACCATGCACCATTTCTTGAGGCGCCCGAGCTTCCACCACCGCTTCGTGTGGAGGATTATTTGATGGACCCCTTACCGTTTGGCTTCGATCTAGACATGGAGCCTGTAGATCCGGAGCAGCGACAGCAGTGGGAGCAGCAGGTAGACGAGCAGGTAGCGATGTTGGAAGATATTCTGGAGCAGCAGGTCGGACCCCATCATCAGCAGGATCCATGACCGGGATCACCCCGCACGCCATTGGATGTGGCTATGTCACCGGCATCCACTGGGTCAGAGTTTGAGTCAGTTTCGCCACCAGCTGAGACGAGACAGGCACCGCCAGCAGCACCAGAGGGCAGAGCATGCAGTGGATGTGGAGTACGAGATTTTCACCTGTGGTGGTGTCCGCGATCAGTTGACCCGCGCCTCCGGGAGCCATATCAGCCCTTACCCGGACCAGGACATTGCCGTTATGTGGTCAGGAGGACCATGGAGAGATGACTTGCCCGATCGCTAGGGCAGGACTGTACATGCCAGATGGTGAGCCATACCGAGCATCCGTACCCGCGGACTATGGAGTTGGACCGAGCCACAGAGACCCCGAGCCCAGACAGCCACCCGTTATTCCGATGCCGATCGTTCCTTCGCCCCAGCCCGAGCCAGTGAGGAGGTGCCAGTTATGCAGAGGACTTGCCTCAGATTGTTTCATGGATCCCCCGTCAGCGCCGACTTCACCCTGTCAGTTGTGTGGAGGTTATGGGCACCCGGCATCAGCTTGTTACCGAGGACCGTACCCAGCAGTCTGTTCAGTTTGTGGCCGTGCAGGTCACGACGGTTACCTCTGTCCGATCGCCGAGCCCCAGCACGTCGGAGCGCCATCTCGAGAGGCACACCCACCACACCCTCCCGGCGCACCTGCCAGCGAATACTCCAGTGAGCCGTATTGCCAGTGGTGCTGGGCATTTCGGTCTGGCTGGAGGCGTTAGGATAGGATAGGTGTAGTTAGGCCAGGTAAGTTGGGGGCACTAACTCTATTTTTGTCTTGTAGATAGATCGGCGGATAGGCGACTTTGGTGTCGTCTTTGACTTTCTGATGTACAGCGGCGTCGTATGGGTTTTTGGTATATGATGACGGCATTATGTAGGAACTCTGATCGTAACCATGTACTAAAAACTTTATAATGTATGATATATCGTTTTATGTATATGGTGGATGCAGAGTGTTCGGCTAATCGTTTATAGTAGCATAGTAACTATTTTCATGATTGAGATGGTTCGAAAAGCAAATGGTTTACTGTGTGAAACTAAATGATGGGCGGAACTGACGACCGTTCATCATGACCAGAATCCGGACCGACGATGCATCCGACCGATCGTTAGATTGCGTGATTGTGTATGTGTGGTAATTGTTTATTTATTTCTTGCTTGATTGATTGATAGATTATTTTGTTGTGCGGTAGATTGCGTGGTGTTAGCGTGCGTGGTTTGATAGATTGATCGTTTTGGGTCTTAGCGACCGTTGGATTGTTAGTAGTTCGGAAGTGTGAGTAGTGATTAATCGCTTTTCTTTGATCTCGCTAGAAAGGTAAGTATTAGGTTTATTTTTGGTTGAATGTCAACTTTCGAGCTGACTTGCGGACGGTTGAGTTCAACCGTCAATTCACGAGGGAACGGACTTATAGTGTATCGTTATTTAATCACGAGAGACCGTCGGGTACGTGATTAAGTAACCATATATCTATGGGAAAGTGATATCGGAGATAGAGCGAGAATGCGATGTAAATCCGAGACCGAACCCGAACCCGAAAGCAAGATGAGGTGTTAATTAGAAGGCAAAATAGACGGGACCAAGGAGCAGTGGTAGATATCGTCAGTGGGAATGCGTTGGCTTATCAGATGATCAGATTTTTGAAGAGTGTCCCAGAAAGAAGGATGTCAACAGAAGATATGGAGGTCGAAGCAAAGTGGGGAAGCCAGACGGAGAGTCAGGACGGAGAAATCGACAGGCAACGCGTGTAAAGGGCGAGTCAGGGAGGTTTTCGTAGTGATGGGTGTCGGCAGAATGCAGCAGTGCCCAAGGACGGAAGCGTCAGACGGAAGTGTCAGAGCGGCTTACAGGGTTTGGACCCGACTTGATGTCTATAAGTGACGAAGAATTCGGGGAACGAATTCCTGTAAGTGGGGAAGAATGTGATACCCCGTATCAAAAATACGGTCAACGGGCAGCAGAAAGTCAACCGAGGGTAAAATCGTCATTTTACCTCAGTCAGGGGTAAAATGGTAATTTTACCAAAATTCGAGACGAAAACCGAGACGGGCCAAATATTCTTATGTTTTAACATAAAGAATGTTTAGAAGACCAAAATTGGAGAAATCGGAACAGAAACGAGTTTTACGGCTTGTCGGGATGGGAACCGACTAAACCGAAGAAACTTCGGAAATTCATATCTGGAGCTACGTAAGTCCGAACGGAGTGATTCAAAATGATAAATTCATCTAAAAGCATGAAGAATCTTATTTTGGAGGTTTTGGAATTTATGGGAACTTTTGGAGCCGATCTAAAATATTAAACCGAGAAACCGCAAAACCGAGCTTTAGGAAGAGTGGGATTATTAGTGGGATTAGGGATGGATTAAGTGATGTTTTGGCAACAAAAATCACCCAGAAGGACACCTGTCCTTACCCCATGGCGCCACCAATGCTTGGTGAGGTGTCAAGCATGCCAAGATTCATTGAATCTCCTTGCATGCATGCAAGAACATCCCATCCCATTCAATTCACCACCAAACACTCTACTCTCTAGCTTCTCTCAACTCTCTCTCGAACTCTCTCCTCCTCTCTTGTCCAGAAACACAAATTTTCCTTGCATGTTGATCTTTAGTTCTTGAAGATTCACCAAAATTCTTCTTGGATGTTCACCATGTCTTAATGAACAAGAAAGTCTAAATCTTGTCCTTTTCATCACCAAATCTCTCTTCCCTCTCTAGGTCTCTCTACTATCTCCCTGCCACTCAAGATCATGCAAGTTTTGTTCTAGAACTCTTGAAGATTTCTTGTAAATTCAAGGAAAAAGCTCAAGAACCCTAACTTGTTCTTCATGGCTTGAGGAACAAGAAAGTTTGTAGCTTTTGATCCTTAGATCCAAGTCACTCTCTCTCAGGCTTTATAGCACCCTCTTCTCCTCAGCTACAACCGCCGTTCACCCCTCTTGCCGGAGAGTCGCCGGAGCTCCTCCTCCTCCTTTTGCTTCTTCCACAAGAAACCTTGTAACTTTCTCTTTATAAGCTTAAATCTAGATCTCTCAAGTGCTTTAGTTTTGTATTGATCTCCTCTATCTTTTCCAGTTAACCGCCGTCGTGAGAACCGCCGGAGACCGCCGGAAAACCTCCTAGAAGCAACCGCTTCTTTAGGGTTTGTGGCATCTCACCTTTTCCTTAGTGTTTTTAGATGTTTTGAGAATGGATTTGAGTAGATCTGGTGTTGGTGATCAGTTTGATAGGTGGTTGGCTACTGGAAACCGCCGGAAAACCCTTCTCCGCCGCCGGTCAACTCTCCTCCGCCGGAGTCAACGCCGGAGAGTCGCCGCCGGAGAAGCCCTCCGCCGCCAAAAGCCAGCCGGTTCTTCATAGAGCCCATTGGTATAAGTTGTGTTGAATTTAGAGTTGGTTTATGGTTTGATTAAACCGGGTCAAAGGATGTTGAACCGGTCAACGGTTTAACCCTAAACCGGTTTAGTCAAACCGGTTCTTAGGGTGAATTGGACCGGTTTGGTTAGTTCCGTAATTTGACGAATCTGTGGTTCTATGTTTCAGGAGTATTCGGAGGTTCGGGATTGGTATTGGATACCTCGGAAACCCTCCTCTGTGTTAACCGTCATCCCGCATCTATTCTGTGAGTCAGCTCAAAACTCGTAAAAATCAGTTGAACCGGGAAATCATTAAACCGTAGCCGTTAGGACGTTTAACCGTTAATCAAATTAAATAATTAATTAATTAACTGGACATTCATTAATTAACCGGAGAAAACCAATTAACGTGATTAGGGTTTAGAATTAAATAGAGTTAACCGATTTTGTGCCGCTAGGTTGTTAGTAAAGCGTGATCGATGTATATATATATAAGCATAAAGAACAAGTATTAATGAACTATAAACGGGAAATTAAGACGATAGTAAAATCTGAGTTAAACTTAAACAAATGTATAGAGTATAATAACGGGATCGGGTTTTAGGTTAAGTAGCGGGAATTGGGTAATGAATCAATTAGTTGGAAATGATATGTCGGGGAGTTAGTAAGTTTACTAACTCTAAACCGACTTATCGAGAATACTGTTAAAAGATACCTAGGATGAGGTAATACAGAAATGACGCGTGTCGTGAGCCGTCTACGGGTTAGCAATCCGCTAACCCAAGGTAGCGGACGATAATAAAGTAAAAGTCTTAGAAACCCTAATAGGCCTGCTTGTGGTGATTGTGTGATTGTGTTGTTGTTATTGTAAGTTTCTGTGCAGGTTTATTAGACTGCTCGGTGTTGGGCCGAGCAGTCATTGCGGACACTTACTCCGGTCATGGGACCGGGTAAGTTAGTGGTGCTGACTAGGTATCTTACCTAGTCAGAGCGGTGATACGGGTAGTGTAGAGGCTTGCGGAATGGGTGTGGTTATTATTATTATGGTTGTTCTTGATTGTGTGATCTGTGTTAGAGTCCCAGCGAGTCTGCGTGTTTATGTTTCTGCACTAGGACTTTAGGGTGTGTTAGATTCCGCAAGCCTAGGTTTTCTTTGTACGTTCCGGTACTTCCGACCCGATTGGATCCTCGGGTTTTACCTAACCAGGTCATGGTGATTCTGGTTATGGTGTTAACATATCGGGTGACGCCGGTAGGTGTGTGATTCGGAGAATACGGGGTCATGTCCTAGGGCCGAATCACATGGAAACTCAGGTTACCTGGGGTAACAGGAGTCACCGCGTATCGATGGACAGAGAACGGTGTCCTATACGTGGGTCCTCGTGTGCACGTATAGGAGTCGAGGGTTAGTTGCCATATAGGCGACGTTGTAACCCGTGGAAGTTACCGAGTTCGTAGGGCCCAGTGTAGTTTTATTATCTTTTATTTATCGCGCGTTAGATAGACAGAGTCTAATCGAGGACATGTGCCGCAGTGCCTTCGATTTCCTTAATTCTTATTATCTTGGCATTGATTGTGTGTGGGTTTATCACGACGTGGTAGTGCGTGATTGACCGCTTATTTATGATGATTGTTATTTTGGGTTTCTGGGGTGGGATTTATAGACTCTAGATAGACTAGAAGCCATTAGTGGGGAGCCGATTCACTGGGTGATCTTAGATCGCTCATTAGACTCTTTTTGTGTTTTTCAGGTTTAGCAGCGACGGACGCGGGAGGTCCTCGGTGTAGCTTCGGGTTGCTTGTGATGTGTTTTTTATTCGTTATTTGTGGATGTTTTATTTTCGGTTCGGCAGCTGCGCTATTTTTCGTGATTTGTATTTGATTGATTTTATTTGCTTATGTATTGTTGTTGACGATTGTTTGTAAAACCGTTAAACGTTGTATTCGATGTTTAACTACTTAAAAATGAAATTGTGTCCCTGATATGAGGTTACGTCCGAACCGACACAACTCGTTGAAGTGGTGCAAGGAGTACTGCTTGTACTATGGATACGAGGATAGCGGAGTCGAAGATCGATTGGTGCGAGCCTTTCGTCTCAAACCGAACTATCTTTGGCTTTGTCCTGTGGTGAACTTTTCCCGTTCGACTTGCTCGGGTTCGATCGGTCATGTTCTTGTTTGATTGTTGACCGGTCAGCTCGACGGTCAGCGGAGAATGGGAAAGGGGCGCTACATGATGCTCTTGGGTTTCCAAACTTAGCCTTCTTATTGTCTCTACGGCTAAGCTTGAGGGGGAGTATTGACCAAGGTTATCTAAAAGAGTGAAAGTCTGGTGAAGCAGAGTGAAGTCTCGTGAAGCAGAGTGAAGTCTGGTGAATAGTCTGAAGTTTGGAAAAACAATGTAAAGTCTGGACTATGTATCATCGACGATGTCAGCGTCGATGTACTGAGCCAGACTTTAGAATCTGCTCTCCAGACTTCAGAGTACGACCAGTACAACTCCATACAGTTGTACTCAACGGCTCTCATTCCCTAACGGCTCAATTCGAATTATATGACCGTTATATGACCGTTGGGGCTCCTTTCTCTCTATTATATCAACTTGTAAACCCCTATAATAATGTTGTAAATGGAATAGAATGAAATACACTCTTGGAGAATTATTCTCTCCATTATTCTCTCTATTCTCTCTATTCTGGCTCCATTCTCTTTATCATTCCGTATTATTCTCTTAAAATCTTACAGGCAAAGCCTTACTCACTATGTGTTCAATCACTAGAAGTAATGGTACAGACTCAGGAAGGAAATTGCGGAAACCATTCGGGAGGCCGAGATCTGACCATACACATTAAAAGTCAAGGGTTTGTCTGGCCACTATGATCGCAGATTGGGAAAACTACACTAGGCAATGCGATAAATGCTAAAGGCATGCTACGATTATCCATCAACCTGCAGAAAATCAGTCCTCAATCTCGCCCCTTTACCCTTTCATGGGATGGTCGATGGATATAGTGGGACACCTAGTATCATCAGGAGAGAGGCAACTAAAATACCTCCTCATCCTAACCGATTATTTCATTAGGTGGATAGAAGCTAAAGCTTACCAGCAAACAACAGAGATTCGAGTCCGAAACTTCGTTTGAGAACATATCATTTGCCGACACGTACTTCCCTACGAGATAGTAATTGAAAACGGTTCAAAGTTCATCTCCCGAGCTTTCAGGAACTTCTATAAGACTTGGAAGATACGCCTAATAACCTCAACTCCGAGATACCCTCAAGGAAATATTCAGGCTGAAGCTGCGAACAAGACACTCTTAAGCTATCTTAAGAAAAGGTTCGAATCCAAAAAGTCTATATGGTTTGTGGAAATTTCATGGGTCCAATGGGCCTCCTCCACCACGCCTCACATTGTAACTGGCGAGACTTCATTCTCGTTAGCTTACATAATCGAGGTAGTAGTTCCTGCAGAAGTATCCATTCCCACAAATCCAAAGGGCTCTAAGCCAGAGAAACGAGGAACTGAACGAACATATTCTTAGAGATCTTCTAGACGTGATCGAATAGCAACACGGCCAAGCACATGTATGAACGCAGAAATAGCAAAAAGCAACATTCCACCACTACAACTCCAAATTTCGACTGAAAAAGTTCAGCGTTGGAGATCAAGTGCTACACTAGGTCTATGAAAACACTAAAGAGCGAGGCACTGGAAAACTAGGATCCAACTTGGAAGGTCCCTACGGAGTTACCGAAGTCGTCCGCGATGGCGTCTACAAGCTCCCGAAGGTCAAAAACGGAGTACCAGAGCGAAGACCATGGAATGCCACGAACCTCAAGATATACAACATCTGAGTACTGACAATAATCGAACTATGCTAGGCTTGATCCCTTTACGGGATACGTAGGAAGCTCGAACCACGAGTGCAGCCACTCTCTCAGTTCTAAGCTCTAACTCAAACTTTATAAAATTTGTTCCTCGTATTTTATTAATTCCAGTTTACACAACTCGTATGACTAAGTCTAAGAGTCATACAAAAAACACCGGCCGAAAACTTGCTCTCAATCTTCCAACACGCTAAGTTTCAAAACCTTAAGCAACATAAATTTTGGCATTAAAGAACTAAAAATCGTAAACTCCCCGTAGAAAAATCAACAGTTGGAGAGAATTCCACAACTCAAAAGGTCTTACGAAACATACATCCTGTGGGATAGATTTCATAGTAACACCAAGGGAGAAATCAGAAACCTGAGCCGCCTCGAACTCCTTACCAAAGATGGCCTTTTTCACATTCAACTTTGGTAGCTCGGAATCAATAGTGATAGCACCACTCACGATCTCTTCTTCTTCTTCTTCTTCTTCTTCTTCTTCTTCTTCTTCTTCTTCTTCTTCTTCTTCTTCTTCTTCTTCTTCTTCTTCTTCTTCTTCTTCTTCTTCTTCTTCTTCTAACAAAAAAGCCTCCAAAAGGCGCAGCTCCTCCTGACACGTCTTCAGGGATGCGGTCAAAGTATGCACCATGCTCTGGGCTTCCTCCATCTCCTGTTGACGAGGGTTGTTACGAAAACTTTGTTCGTAAAAAGCACATAGCTGGTGGTCAGCCTCAAGAGCCTGTGAAAGAAACAAAAAGTATCGTAAATAGCGAGGAAGGAAACCCAAAATCACAAATAAAACTACGACGATTATTGCCTTTTTTACCAACCATTGCCACAATGTAAGCTTTACGCCCCACCATGTTCTTCACCGTTGGAAGCGAGCAACCATCAAGCTTACAGTGACGCATCAAATGGGAAATCCGCTCTGGGTTGTCTGCTATCAGGAAGTCTTTGTTATGCTCGCACTTCTAGCGGAAAGCTCTGCTTCCAGACCCGTTGGATTAATCAGATTCCGCACCAGTTTATTTCTTCTCCGGAGCCGGCTCAAGGAGATCTTTCTTCACCAAAGGCTGCATGGAAGAATCACTGCAAGAACTCTTGGAACCAAGAGAGATCATGTTTCTAGGGGAGACAACAACCATCTCTTTCCTAGACTACATTGTTCGATTCAGAACAAGAGGCAGAATTCCTCTAGAGAGTATGGTAAGGTTGTCACCGGATGCTGCTTTGGTTCCATCTTTATTCAAAGCATCCCGAAAGGTAAGGCGTCTCCTCATCTCTTTCTTCGTCTCTAGGTAAACATTGGATGAACCTTCCTTGGTAGCGGCCTGCTTGTGCTCAATTGGAAAACGATAACTGTTTAGACCAACACAAGAAAATGACAAGTGTAACCAGGATCTAAGAACGAAAACTCACCAGGACTAGGAACAATAGAAAATCCTAAAAGGTGTGGTGACTACCGGAAGCTTCAAGGATCACCTTATCATGTCCGAAGTACAAGACGACCAACAAATCTGACCGGTTCCGAGAACAAAATCAAAGTTCCGAAGCGTATCGCTGATGGAAATCTTGTCCGGAGTGTCTCCAAAAGAAATCACATCATCAACAAGAGTCAGAAACATACATGCAACATAAAAACCCTATAAATATCCACCTCCAACAAACAGACGCAGCCCACGATGTAACAATCTACTTTAAACATAGTCCCCAATCGAGTCCTTATTGACTTTGAACAAAACGGGCCGCTCTCTGCATTGATCATCTCGAAATGGGACCGCCACGAGGACATTCAAACCTTTCCGAGGAGAAAGGTAGAACATCCCAGAGCACGAGTTGTGCTTGATAGAGGAAAGCTTGTTTAGTTCGGCCAAGTCGAATCAGGATCCCTCTTCTCAGGCCCTAACTAGGAGAACGAACAGATGCCTAACAAAATTCAGATAGATCTGGGGCAAAGCTAACCCTAGCTCGCTAAAACCTTTCAGAAAAAATTGCAGAATTGGAAAGACAAGGCCGCAGTTCCCGATGTCGACCTTGTACGCGCAACAATATCCCTGTCTGACTTTCTTTGGCAATTCGCTTGAACAGAGGGGTTTAAACTTCACGTTCTTTGGGAACCTGAACGACTCATACATGATTTCGATATCAGCAGCCTTAGTAAGCGGAGCAGGACGACCGATTTTTTCAAGGTTCTACCTGACCCCATTTCCTTCTTGACAACTATATTTCTCTCTTTCTCTCTCTTCACCATCATGTTTGGTTTTTTCAGACAACAAAATTCGAACATAGTGATATCGGAAAAAAAACTGAGAAAATAAAAGCAGTAAGGAAAATAAGAGAAAGAAAGAGATGAATTTAAAAGAAGAAGATAATACATGTGCAGTTAGTGGGTTTCGTAAGGCGTGGAGACGTGGGAAGTTGGGGTTGTAAATCAGTTATTATTCCTAGACCTCGAGATATTGCGAGATATTTCACATCCCATGATCTCAACTGTCACATCCCAAAAAAAAACCCCACGCGCTATAATTACGGACGGAACGTCTCTCTGCATGATCTGAACCATCCGTTTTGGCAGGATTTTCAGCTCTCGCGTTGTTCGTTGCTATCCGAAGGAACTAAAGAATTCTGAAATTACAAAAACAGTTCAAGCCAGGAGATTTGGTTTTATCCATCGCGCACTATGGGCCTCCGCTAAAACGTTTTGCCCTTTAAAGCTCGATAGTTCGCTTGAAGGTCCGGTGGCTAATGTTTCCCAATTCCCCTCTAGGAATTCGGCTAATTGAAAACCTTATCTTGGGCTTATGCTTAGGACCCATTATCGAATCACTGTCCGACATTAGTATTAGTTCCATAACTACACTTGATGGAGACTGTTCACTAAAATAAAACAAAGTTTTTGCGACTGTACTCTTAGTCGCAGAATAGTCGTTAAACGTTGTTTTACGACTAAATAGCGACTAAAGCTGATAG
This sequence comes from Orychophragmus violaceus, assembly GCA_030180135.1. Lineage (NCBI taxonomy): Eukaryota > Viridiplantae > Streptophyta > Magnoliopsida > Brassicales > Brassicaceae > Orychophragmus > Orychophragmus violaceus. The sequence continues at coordinate 18,078,971 of CM058236.1, forward strand.
TTGTAAATTCTTAGTCGGTAAAATGAATAGTCGTAAAAATAGTTGGCGGTATACGACTACTTTTACGACTAACATAGGTAATCGTAAAATAGATGTAGTGTTGTTGGAATATATAGGGACTAACTTTCGACCATTTGGCATCAATCGTGAGACTAAAGAGATAGTCCAGATTCAATCGGAGAAATGTAGTCACGAAGTAGTCATTAACCTAGGTGACCATGGTCGACTGTGACTGTACAATATAGTCACAATGTAGTAAATATTGGCGACTAATTGGCGACTTGGTAATGACTAGGTCAATGACTATTTAGCCACTCATCGTAACATCCAAATACGATTATGGTTATGATTTGAACACTACTTGTCGACTATTACGTGACTGTCTAATATAGTCACAACATAGTCGTAATATATGGTGACTATTTGGCGACTGTTTATTGACTAATTTACTGATGATATAACGACAAACAAGAACATCCAGATATGATTATGGTATACATTTTGCTATACTGTTTAAAAACATTCAGATTAGTTTATGGTAACGATTGTGTCACTACTTTCCGACTACTATATGACTGTCGAATATTTTCAGAACTTAGTCGTAATATATGGTGATTACTTGGCGATGGTTTAATGACTAATTCAAGATTATTCAATGAATATTCAAAAAATCCAGATACGTTGATGGTAAATATTTTGTGACTACTTTGTGTGTGTAGTGAGAATAATTGACGACTGTTTCGTGACTTTTATTCGTAAATATAAAATTAAGAACTTGGATTATATCAATTTACGATTTTGTAGTTAGTGATACCGTAATTTGAATGGTACAAGAAATGTAAAATACATTTGATTCAAAATGGCTTTGGTAACTTATATACTTATGTATATAATGTATACACACTCCAAAAGGAGTTGTCAAATCATACCCCCAAAATTAACAAGTGCAAGAGAAAGTGATAAGTAACCTACGAAGCATATGGTGTTGCTAACTATAAGATTAACATCCTAACTATCAAACTTGAACTCATCAGACACTCATAAAGAAACAACTTATCCAGACTATGTAGACCATATTGAAGCTGATAGAGGGAAATAGTAGTTGTTTATAACCTGTAGAACCAAAATTATTTTTTCCAACACAAGCAAACCACGAGAAAATCATAAGCAAATCAACAATTAGATTTAGAAGCAATCATGTTTCAAAGCAAATCAAAGCACAAGCAAACTAGACGGTTTAACACATATCCTAACGTCATATCTTACGTGAAGCTATATGCATCATATCACGAAGAGTTTCGATTGAGGGATTCAAAGAAGAGTTTGAGAGGGTCGATAGGTTTTTTTCCAAAGTTAACGATGAAATTGAAAGCCTAGAATAAGAGATTCAAAAAAGAGATCTCAGTTTGGTATGGGTGGGCATATGAGAGGATTTGGAGAGAGATTAGGGAGATTATTCAAAGGAGATTTCGGAAAAGGGGAAGAACATAATAAAATCAGGGATTGTCGTAATTGAGAATTTATCGAAAATTTCTCGGAAATTCTTGGGTTTAGGCGGGTAATTGAAGTGTTTTTGGCTGAAAACTTGGGTTTTGGTTTCCCAGACTATTTTGGCAATATTTTTTTGAATTCTTACCCACATGTAGGCGTAACTTACTCATCATATATTCCTTTTTTATTTTCTCCAATTTTTAAATTTATACTTATCTATTATATTTTAGTAAAATCAGAAAATATTTTGCTCATAGTATAAATTCCGTTGAATATAGGTTTTATGAAAGCCATTTTTGGTTTTAAATTTTATGAAAGTTTTGGGTATACTTCCTGGAATATAAAATTATAAATCACAAAATCCTAAGAAATATTTTTGAAAGTTTTGAAACCTAAAATTAAAAATTGAACACAAAATAATTTAAGAAACAGTTTTGGGACTAAAATGTAAAAGCAAAGATGAAATTTTAGATTTTAAGGTTTTAAGGTTTCTTTTGGAATGTGTTCACTACAAAAGAAACCGGAAAACCTCATTTTTGAGGTTTCAGTGTACAAAACCCCAAATTTGAGGTTTTATCTTTTCTTTTACATTCTACTCTTTGAAATTATACACTTTATTAGTTTTAGTCCTTAGATAATTTTGTATGTTATGAAAATGTCTGATTTATTTTGGAGAATATACATAAAACATGACATTTTTGTTAGTCCTCATATATGTTTTATACCTTAAAGAAATTGCATGGTGCTAAAGAAAGGAAAATATGTGTGTTGTTTTGATGTTTAACGTTATATATATGAGATAGATATACAACCAGTAGAATCTGTTGAATATATCTCATAAAGGATTATCCTAGGATATTCTCTAACTACAGTAACAATAGAATATACATAATCTTACACTATGTATTAAACATAGCATTTCCGAATAATCATAATCAAACATATATAGCGAGATTTATTGTTTGCGTATATATGTACTTATCATGTTAAGGAAATTTAATAATAACGGTTGAGAGGAACAATGAAATATTCTTATATTCTTTGAATTAATGTGTAAACAACAAGCATAAGCCTACCAAATGAAACACAAAACAAGATTTGAGGGTGGCTGCAACATAAATGTCTCGCCGAAAAAGATTAACTCTGCAAAACATACAAGAGAACCAAAGACAAAACAAATATACGGTTCAAGGGCTCATAGGCTACATTAGAACAAAAGAAAAATCCAGTAAACGGTTCAAGGGCTCAGAAGCTACAACATAACAAAAGATAAAACCAGTTTACAGTTTGCATGATATTTAACCATGATTAATTGATTTGATTGGGGTCGCCAAGAGACACACTCCACGTAACAGTCTCTCTCTCTCTCTCTCTCTCTCTCTCTCTCTCTCTCTCAGTTTTGATGCGGCGCTCGAGGCAACTTATCCCTCATTTCTTGTAACCGTTTTTAATTTATGTTCATTGTTTGGTGAGGGGAATTTATTTCGTCTTAATAATTATCCCTCTCACTAACTTTTCTCCCATTACAACTACATAGCACAAACACAAAGCTAACGGGGACGAAACCGCTTGGCGCTTCAGTGTTAAGATTTTTCGGGTCTACCCATACTATGTGTTTGAAGATGGACCATATTGGAGTTACATCTTGGCCGACAAAGAGTAAGTGAAATTTATTTAACAGAGTTTTCAACATGCAAGACTGCACTTTTGCTGGCTATCTATCTTGATGCTTTTACTTATGCAGGGAAGCAAGATCGAAATGGTCATTTATTCAGGGCAAGTCAATGATGCTTGTGGTGCTCAAGATGTGGAGGAGCCATTGGACACGAAGTAACTGTTTTAATAATTCTTATTAGTTGATATATAATAATTTAGGATAGTCCGCTAAAGTACTTATTTTATATAGATGATCGTGATGAGACATGAGTTGAGACTATAGAAGGTTTATCGGAATTCATGTTCAATCCGTGAATTAAGGAGGTTCAAGATCTCAGGTTCCAACTAGGGCCCCATGACCCTGATGTTTCTGGAAACAGTGTTATTGTCCCTATCTAAATCATATGTTTAATTTAGTGTCTTTTACTTAAGAACCTTAACTTTTTATTATGATTTCAGTCTTAATGAACCTTACTTAAGGGAATAACATTTTATAATGCTGTCATGTTTAATATTTCCATTTAATAACGATAGTAGTCATATTTTAGTAAGATAGTGATTAATATATAGTAACATATCTTGTAGATATCATTTTCTAAAAATCGTACGTAATATATGATTAGAATAAAACCGTATCTAATATGATTAGAACAAAGTAACAAAGTTTAGTTGTTATTGATTTTGTAATTCTATAAAAATCTTATGTTACTGGGACATTGCTACTCTACATTTTTACTAGTTACAATTATGGTCGAAATTTACTCATTACACTTAACTTTCAATAAAGATATTGTATATCCATAAGATTCTTAAAAACGTACATACCCATACAAACTTTCAAAATAACTTGTATATACATGAGAATAAAACACAAATACATCATTTCATATGAAAATAAAATATTAATCTTATAAGATCCGCCAAACTAAAAAAAATTATCTCGCCTAAACAAAATATTTTGGTAAGTTATAATAAACCGATTGAAATACCCTAACCATCATAACCTCTCTCAAATTCAGACTGACTTCTCCTTTTCGTCGTCGTGTTATTCATCCGCTACGACAAGGAATCTGTCCGAGGTATTTCTTCTCATTTTATACCTGATTTCTGTTTATAAGTCTTCAATAGTTAGATTCACATTTTTTTGGGTGGATTTACAATTGAGTGCATGCCCATGTTATCAACTCTGACGGATTTCATGGTCATTTTTCTGAAGTTTCCTTTATTTTTAATATGTTATTTGAGTTTTGGGTGATTTATGTTGGCAGATTAACTTCGCACTACTAAATGTTTGACTAATGGGAAACCCTCATTTCTTCAAGCCTCTCCTTCTTGGATTCCTTTCTGGTATGGTATGAAATCTTAGTGATTCCTCTCTCTTTCTCTCTACATTTCATGCTTAATTCTTCTTAGTTGTGTTTTTTTGGGCATTGCAGAATATCCCAAAAAGTTCTACAAAGACCACATAGATGGAAAAATACTCTTACAGCTGGTTATCTCATTTCAGATGCGTGTAACCTGAAATTTCCTGTGAAATGTGTTGGTTACATAATAACTGAAGACTGGAATGAGTTTGCTGAGGGACACGAATTCCGAGTCAGAGACGTTTTAATATTTGATTTCTTTGGAGATTTAAATTTCTATGTACATGCATTTGAACCAAATTGCTGTGAACTCCAATGGGTCAAGACTCCAACGGAAAATTGGTAGGGGGACATAAGTAAGTTATCATATATTGTATTCCAAGACTAATCTTTTTTTTTATGTTAGTACTATCTAATTTTTTTTATTATTGTCGGAGGAATTGAGGAGAACTTTGTAACACTAACTGTCACAAGAGAGGGTATCAAGAGTAGTAGAATTGTAATAAACTTTATTTCACTTATGGTTTCTGATTTTAGTTTCTTCCGCAATCATTCATCAAGGCCAATGAATTAGAAAAGTCTGTAGGCAAAACCATATATATGGTGAATGAGGGTGGTGTGAAATGGTCTGTCAAACTTGTGATGACTGTTGAAAGTAGAATGCGGCTATTACGTTTAATTGGTGGCTTGAGAGCATTCCTAAAGGCGAACAAAATCAAGGCTAACAACACTCTTGTATTTAAGCTACTTTGGGAAAACGCCACAACTCCAGTCTTCAAGCTCCGCTCCAATAATTCTTTATCTTCTTTTGATACTAGTCTAATACTCTGCTTTTTTTGTAAAACCTGGATGTTTGAAATGAAATTAAAATGTTGGTGGCTTCATAAATGTATAATGGTTGGTTTGGTGGGTATAGTTTATTAATTATAAAAAAATCATTAGAGTTTCGAAATTGAGAAGGCGATAAATTACACTACAAATATAATAAGCATATTACTAGGGTTCTTCATCCTGATCTTCTTCATCATCTGAAGAAGAGAATAAATTACATTGGAATTGATCTTCTGATTCCGCATCTCCGACCTCGTAATCAATATGTATTGGGTTTCCTCTTTGTACCAAATTCTCAATAACAAGATCTTTGATTCTAGTCATCATCACATGATAATCAGTTTCTTGTTGCAAAAGAATCGGTTCCATGTCACCATAAATCCTGAAATATTTCCCCTCGGGTTGACTTCAACAACATTTAGCCAGAACTGCTTTGGTTTCTTCGTGATGGATACAAGATATAACAAACTTGATCCACTTGTGAGGGTGGAAAATATGTATGTACTTAAGTAGATTATATATACATACTTATATTTACAGGCAATAAGATTTATAGGTAAAGAACATATATGTACCTAGAACAAATGGTTCGTCTTTATTGTATTTACTTGATGAAAGAACGTCTACAATTCCAGCATTACTCCTCCGAGTGTCACTACCGAGATAGGGTCGTACCAGTTACACTTGAAAAGTGTGATTCTCAAATTTTCAATTCCCTCATACTCGAGCCATATGATATCAGCTAAGATCCCGTGGAAATCAGGCTCATCAGATGTATCAGCATAATTCTCTCCTTTAATACTGATATAAGATCCGAGGTGGATAGTTGTTTGGGTCGCCCAGCTGGTCGGAGACGCTCTCTGGTTGATCCGTGGTCGATGGTCGATGGACGATGGTCGGTTGTCGAATGGGAAATGCTTGCTGGCCGAAGGCGCTCTCAAGGCATTTTAATGGATGGTTAGATGGAGTTGATGGTGAATTGAAGATCGCCACTCAAAGGTGTGAAAGCCTTTGTGATAAGATCAAGAATCTAAGCCTTAGTGAATCCACACATAAGACATAAATTCATAATGTTTTCTAAGAAGGGGAATCCGCACAACTTAGAGAAACAAAGAACAAAGCATAAAAGCTTTATAAGAGAGAACTCTTATTTTTCCCAAAAATTTCTATATTATTTACAATAGAACAATTGAGCTTTTTATAACTCTTACAAGATGATCTTTACAATAAAATACATTAAAAGAAATGATTTACATTTATAAAAAAGAGAAAAATTAGCAAAATTCAAATATTAGTCTTTTTGCCACCAATTTAGCCATTGTCATTGAATGAGAATCCTTGATTTTTTTATGAAGTTATGAGGCTGTGATTCTCATAATAAACCCATGCATTGAAGACCTAGATATTGCATTATTCTCTCACTCTTCAAAGGGTTTTGTCCTCAAAACCGTTTCACCTTGAGAATTTTTTTTTTATTTTAAATTAAAAGAAGAAAAACGAATTATTTTTTCAAGAAACAAAACGAAAGTAGTTTTTTTCTGAAAAGTTTTTATGGATGAAATTTTATTTAGGAAAAGGAATAATTTTTTTAAGTTTTATTTTGTTAAACTGAAAAATCAAAAATAAAAGGATTTATTTTTCTTTTTCTTTTAATGAGAAAATAAAACTTTAGAAAAAATAAAGAAAAAAAACATTTTTATGGTTTTTAAATTTTTTTAAAAAAGAACAAAAACAGAAAATGTTTTTTTTTTGTTTTTGATATTAAAATAAAATTAAAAAGAAAACAATTAAACAAAAAAAACTAAAAAGATAGGTGATAGGACATTCGGCTCTGATACCAAATGATATAAGATCCGATGTGGATAGTTGTTTGGGTCGCCCAGCTGGTCGGAGACGCTCTCTGGTTGATCCGTGGTCGATGGTCGATGGACGATGGTCGGTTGTTGAATGGGAAATGCTTGCTGGCCGAAGGCGCTCTCAAGGCATTTTAATGGATGGTTAGATGGAGTTGATGGTGAATTGAAGATCGCCACTCAAAGGTGTGAAAGCCTTTGTGATAAGATCAAGAATCTAAGCCTTAGTGAATCCACACATAAGACATAAATTCATAATGTTTTCTAAGAAAGGGAATCCGCACAACTTAGAGAAAAACACATATCCTTTTCCTCCTTGGGTGCAACAGATAGTGTTGAACCAGCGAATAAGGCTAAAACTTGGCCCATATATTTTACAAGAAGATATTTGTTTCATACGGAGAATATCGTCGAGGGACGGAAGAGATGTAACTATGGTGTAGGTATTAAAGGAGAATTATACTAATGCATCTAATGAGTCTGATTTCCACGGGATCTTAACTGATATCATACAACTCGAGTATGAGGAAATTGTAAATTTGAGAATTTCACTTTGTAAGTGTAACTGTTACAACCCTATTTTGGGTAGAGGCATTCGAAGGAGTGATTCTGACATTGTAGACGTTCTATTATCAAGAAAATACAATAAAGACAAATCATTTGTTCTATGTACATATGATCCTTACTTGTATATCTTAATGTCGTTAAATATATGTATGTGTATATAACTTCATTCAATACATACATATTGCATAGCCTCACAAGCGGATCAAGTTTGCTATATCCTGTATCCATACATGAAGAAACCAAAGCAGTTGGGGCTAGATGTTGGTAAAGTCAACCGAGGGGAAATATTTAAGGAGATTATTGTGAAACGGAACCGATTATTTGCAACAAGAAAATGATGATCCTGTAATGATGACTAGAATCGAAGATCTCGTTATCGAGAATTCGGTACTAGGAGGAAACCCAATACATCTTGATTATGAGGTCGGAGATGCGTAACCATGAGATGAATTCCAGTGTAATTTATCCTCTTTTGATGATGCGGATGAAAATGACGATGAAGATCAGGATGAAGAACCCTAGTAATATGCTTATTATATTTATCTGTGTAATTTGTTGTCTTCTCAATTGCGAAACTCTAATAATTTTTTTATTCCATCAGTTAGACCCGTCAAATCCAACATTATACATTTCTGAAGCCACCAACATTTTTATTTCATTTCTAACATTCATGTTTTCCAAAAAGGCATAGTATTAGACTAAGTAGCAACAGAAAATCAAGATTTATTGGAGCAGAGCTTGAAGACTGGAGTTCTGGCGTTTTTCCAAAGTAGCTTCAACACAAGTGTGTTGTTAGCCTTGATTTTGTTCTCCTTGAGGAATTCTCTCAAGCCACCAGTTAAATGCAATCACCGCATCCTACTTCAATAGTCATCACCAGTTTGACAGACCATATCACTCCACCCTCATTCGTCATATATATGGTCTTGCATGCAGCCTTTTCTAATTTATTAGCCTTGATGAAAGACTTGGGAAGAAACTGCACAAAACAAAGATGGTGTTACACAATACAAAATTCAGAAACCATCACTAATCAAAGACAATTTCTAAAAATTCTGAAACCATAAGTGAAATAAATTTTATTACACTTCTTCTACTCTTGATACTCTCTGCTCTGACATTTAGTGATACAAATTTCACTTTTATGCAACAAGACATACAAACATTAGATAGTATTAACATCAAAAGAAAAAAAACTTTTAGTCTTGGAGTAACATACATGATAACTTACTCAAGTCCTCCTGCTGATTTTTCGTTGGAGTCTTGTCCCATTGGACTTCACAGCAGCTGAGTCCAAATGCATGTTAATGGAAATTTAAATTTCCAAAGTATCAAAATATTAAAACGTCTCTGATTCTTAAATCATGTCCATCGGCAAACTCTTTCAAGCCTTCAGTTATTCTGTCACCAACACGTTTTACAAGAAATTTTAGGTTACACACTTATTTTAAGTAAGTTCACAAGCTGTAAGATTAGGTTTTCCATCAATGTGATTTTGTTGAACCTTTTGAGGATATTTCACAACAGCAAAAAAAAGAGTAAGCATTAAATATAGATAGAAAGAGAGAGGAATCACTAAAATTACATACCACAACCGAAAGGAACTCGGGAAGGAGAGACTTGAAGAAATGAGGGTATTCCATTAGTGAAGCCTTTAGTAGTGTAAAGTTAATCTACCAACTTGAATAACCCAAAAATTGGAACATATATTAAAAAATAAAGAAAACTTCAGAAAATGACAATTAAAATCAGTTAGAGATGATAACTAAGACAAGCCCTCAATTAGAAACCTACGAAAAAGCGAATCTAACTATTGAAAACTTATAAACAGAAATCATGTATAAAATAAGAAGAAATACCTCAGACAAATTTCTTGTCGTAGCGGATGATAACACGACGGCAGAAAGGGGAACACTGTCTGAATTTGAGAGAGATTATAATGAGGAGGGTTAGGGTATTTCGGTTTAGGATAATTTACCAAAATATTTTGTTTAGGAGCGATATTTTTTGGGTTTGCGGGTCTTATAAGATTAATATTTTATTTTCATTGGAAAAATGATTAATTTGTGTTTTATTCAAATGCATATACAAGGTATTTTGAAAGTTTTCGTGAGTATATATGTTTTCAAGATATACAATATCTAATTTGAAAGTTAAGTGTAATGAGTAAATTTCGACCAAATTTGTAATGAGTAAAACTGTAGAGTAGTCATGTCCCAATAACATAATAATTTAATCGAATTAAAAAATTAATAACAACTAAAACTTGTTACTTTGTTCTAATCATAATAGATACGGTTTTGATCTAATCATATAAGATGCAGTTATTTTGTAAAAATGATACCTACAAGATTAGTTCATATTAATCACTATATTACTAAAATATGACTATTATGGTTATTAAATGGACATATTTTATAATATATGATTAATATACTCAGTTATATAATCTAGATGGATTCATAAACTATTAAGAAACTGAAAGCATAATAAAAGAAGGTTATTAAGTAACATGCATGAAATTAAACATGAGAATTAGATAGGGACAACAACCCTGTTTTCGGCAACATGTGGGTCACATGGCTCTAGCTGAACCTTGAGATCTTGAACCTCTTGCATCCGCGGATCGAACCTGAAGTCCGATAAGCCTTTCACACTCTCAACCCATGTCTCACCAGGATCACCTATATAAAATGAGTACTTATGCAATGTTTTCTAAATTATTATATTTTAAACTAATGAAAATTGTTAAAATAGATACTTTCAGTCTGATAGCTCCACCACATATTGAGCACCATGATCACCTCTGGAAGCCGAGTCTTTATAAACTTATCACAGAAGTCATAAGCGTATTTTATGTATGACACACACTTTAACCTATTGTTCATGTTATGAATAGACTAGTTATTGAGAACTATTCTAATGTGATTCTTGTCATGGTGTTAATTTTTATAATATCGAATGCCACACACTTTAATCAATTGTTCCTATTACGAATAAAAAAACTTAATGAGAACTACCCTAATGTGAATCGTGTCATGGTGTTAACTACTATGTTACCGAAAACACTTACCTGGCGACTCTGAGGTGGAACACTTTCTTTGTACTTTCATAATGTAGGGAATCGACTTCAAGGAGTCCGAGGATTGATACCATTCCCATGGTGTCTATACAAGATATGTGTGCATAGTTTTGTTATGTAGAGTTTCACGGTAAAAAAATGAAAACCTTGGATAGTTTTTACCTATAGGACATCTCTGTTGGTTTTTGATGTCATGTATTTGGATGAAACTAAAAAATTCCATGTAGTGGTTGGTGTCCAAAGCATCGTTAAGTTTGATCCCATTGTCTTCAGTAACTTCAAATCGGTGGTGAGACTTTGTTGGACAAAAATCTAAATCCGTCCGGACCACCCTTACTCCAGAGATCTCAATCCACTTGCCTTCATGATTCTCTATTCCAAATAAATCATTTCCTTCCCCTGGATAAATGAGCATTTCGATCTTGCTTCACTGCATAAGTAAAAGCATCAAGATATAGTCAGAACCATTACAGTCTTGCATGTCGAAAACTCTGTTAAATGCTTTTCACTTACTCTCTGGTCGGCCAAGATGTACTACAATATGGAACATCTCCTAACAAATAGTATGGGTAGACCCGGTAAATCTTAACTCTGAAGCGCCAAGCGGTTTTGTCTTTGGTAGATTGTGTTTTTGCTATATAGTTGTAATGGACCATGGTGTTTTGGTTTTATTTCAGAGAGAATGAAAGTGAGAGAGAAGTTAGCGAGATGTATGATTATTACGACGAAATAACTTCCTCTCATCAAACAATCAACTTAAAAGACGGTTACAAGAAATGAGGGTTTTAATAAGTTTCCTCGAGCGCCGCATCAAAACCGAGGGAGAGAGACGTACTCTTACATGCCACGTACACAAACTGCTCTATGTGGAGTGTCTCTTTGAGACCCCAATCATATCAATACAAATCATTTTTAAATAACATGCAAACGAAGAGTTATGATGCTTGGTTAACACTACAAGAAAACACCAGTTTTGCGACTGCAGCTAGGGATTATACTTGCAGTCGTAACATTTTGCGACTATTTAGAGACACATTTGCGACCACTTTGTGACTACAGATATATGGTCGTCTATTAGTAGCTAATACGACCAAAAATGATTGTCGCCAATTTAGTCGCTGATTTACTACTGTGTAGTGACTATTGTCGAGACCGGAAACAATAGTCGCAGCGTAGTCGGTAATTTGGCGACTACTCTGCGCCTGATATGAAGGGTCGTATAAAAGTCTTAAATTATTAACTATATGGGAGATTAATTTGCTACTTGTGTATAGTAGTAACAAAGTCATTAAATTGTCGCTATTTTTACGACTATTATGCGACTCGTTATTCGTGTCACGAAGTCGTCCTGTATGAGTCGTATCATATCATAAGGTTTTGACTTAGTAATAATAACATAAGATAGTTTGGTTATATTTGCTAATAATCTTAACTGATTATCAAAGCTAATATATACTTGCAATATTTAATGTGTATAATCATTTTTTCCAACTTCTAATAAATATGTAAAAGTTGCAATATTATATATAAACTAAATTTTAGCCCTTAAAATAGAAATCAAACGGTTAGAAATCATTACAATGGTTTTAAGAAATCAAAACTTGAAACTTCATAAGTTCTTAAGAGTTTTATAATAAGTGTAAAGGAAAGTTAGAAGCGATCAAGAGAATGGTGCTTGTTTGGGTACCATGTCAGAAGTGGATGAGGGTAACTCCACAAAATAAAAGAGGGAAATATGTTAGATGTTGTTAATAATTTATATGATCATAAGATTTTTAATATAAAAATATCAAAAAAATTCATACATATCCATCAAACTGTTCAAATCATCCAAAGTTAAACGATGATAGTCAACAAAAGAAGACCCTTCTTTACCTCTAAGCCACGTAATCCCTAAACAAATAAAATAGATATTCTCATAATTTTGTTATATATTAATGTCCTGCTCATATTTTATTGAAAACATGTCAACATACCGCAAAATATTTCGATACAGAAAAATCAAAGCAAAACAAACAAATGCTTGTTAGGAACTTGTTGAAAACGCATGGACAACTCCTCAGCAATTGGGCCATATGCAATGCATTCTATAGTCATCTTCCTTCAATTACAACAACATTATTTAGTAAGCTTTATAAGGTGATTATAAAAATCTGAAACTTAAACCATGTGAATAACTTACTCGGAATCTCTTAGTGTGGTACGTGAATACGAATAGACCTCTGAATAGTGGTCTTTTGATTCAAGCTTTTCAACCCATGTTATAGCACCAACAACATCTATAGGAAAAAATACATTTATATATAAGTTAATCCTCTAAAAGCAAAAAACCACAATTATACAATATCTGATGATAGATTTTTCCTCTTAATCTAACAATAACAAACTGTAAACAACATTTACCAATTGAATATTATCTGAAACCGTCCCATAATTAATTCCTTGAATTGGTTTGATGCTCAAGAGGTCATGCAAAGTTGGAGGATCGAATTTTTAGAGTGATTTTTGTCTCGTCAATTAAATGAATATCCTTAAAAGTTGGACACACTGTGTCATACTTTGGTATAACGAAACCCTAAAATAGAAAAATTAAACTGGAAACCTTCTTTCTGTAAAAGAAAAAGAAACTTTTTGGCGTTTTTCCGAAAGCCACGACTTGAATCCGACTTCCCTGTTGATTATAAGAAAAGGTTACAAAAATAAGTACCCAAATAGAAAAAAATGTTTGGATTTGTGGGTGTTATATTATATATACAAGATAAATGAAAGAGTTATAAAGAAAGACACATGTGTTAATTGATTTGAAGAAGAATACCTCTTCATTGGATAAAATTAAATCCAAGGGAGCATCATAGTGAGTAAAATACTACGCCCGCGAAACCTTCGCTCTAACATTCCAGCGAGTATCCCTCATACTAATATCAGCAATTTTGTGAAATTGTAAGTTTTCAGAATCGCATGTTATAACCGGATTCATTTTGTGGATATCTTTTTCAATATCAAATAATGAAAGTAAATAGGTAGAAGAAGAAAGTGAAACTTTTTTTAGTTTTTTTAAATAAATAATTGGTAACTATTTTAAATTTATACAAATCAATTGCAACTTTCCATTAAAATCCACTTACTCGTTTTGGGATTTTCTTACCAATCCATCGTTTATAAATCAGTCTTGATAGTAATGAGATCCGTGTATAGTAGTAACACAGTCGGTAATTTTCATATCATATAGTATGTTTTTTTTTCTTAGTTATAATAATATAAGATAGTTTGGTTATATTTGCTAATAATTTATCGACTGAATATCAAAGCTAATATTTTTTTTAAAACTAAATGTAAATTTAGAGAATCTTTAATATAATTTTTTTTGGGTGAAATAAATTTTAATATAATTAATTGTTCTTTACCAACATTTTCTTTCTAAAGTACACTAACCAAATATAGTTTTCATTGAGATTAGAAAAACAAACATACATTTTATATTTGCTTAAAACCCGAAAGTAAAAGTATCAAACTAAAGCTACAAATCTACAAGTTCATATAGATCACTTGATCCACAATATACAAAAGATAAATTGTTCAATAACCAAGAACTTGAGATAGACGAATTAGTTAATAGAACCACTGCATCAGATTTTCTTCCGGGTCGTATTCATGTGGTCTTGGTTTGAGAAACCTAAAAAGAAAGCAAAAATAATGTATTAATTATACGGAATATATATCTATATATCTATATATATGCAGATAAACATAATAAATTAATGAACTGACCAAGAAAATTAACACAACATGTTGACGAATTCAACACAGTCAGAATTCTTATACTGGTCATACATGATCGTTGAAAGTCTTTCTTGTCCTTTTAGCCAAGTATAGCCTAATGTATTAACAATTACGAACAAACTTAATTACTACCCAATGCAATCATTCTCATCTATATATAAGAAGAATTAATACATCTTACCTGGTTGTTTTTTGACGAAGAAGCATCTGAGAATTACAAAGACATGCTTACTTGAATCGTACCTAAACCTTTATCTCTCCCAACTAACACACAAATGGATACTCCGGAGGCTATATATGATATAAATTTTTTAAAGCTATAATCAGATTCTAATATATCAAAAAAAATCTTCAAAATAAAAGACAAAAAATATCTCACCTTGTATCACGAGGGGAAAACATTAACTTAGGTCCTGCCCAACAAAACTCGACCTTTCCAACATATGTTACAATACTAAGGATATTTATAAAGGAAAGATTATAATTTAGTGTGGACCAGATCCAAGTAACATGCATATCATTTGAAGATTCTATTTGAAGAAACACACATCCAGACACGGATGAGGAACGCCCTTTGTGATACCCCGTATCCAAAATATGGTCAACGGGCAGCAGAAAGTCAACGAGGGGCAAAATTGTCATTTTTGCCAAGTGAGGGAAAAAATGGTAATTTTGCCAAAGTTCGAGACGGAAGCTATGACGGGTCAAATGTTCATGTTTAACAACATAAAGAACATTTAGAAGACCAGGATTGGAAGAAACGGAGTGGAAACACGTTTTATGGCTTGTCGGGAATGTAAACCGACAAACATGAAGAAACTTCAAAAATTCATAACCGGAGCTACGTAAGTCCGAACGGAGTGATTCGAATTTCTAAATTCATCTAATGGCATGAAGAATCTTATTTTGGGGATTGGAGGATTTATGGGATCATCCAGAGGGTTTCTAAAATATTAAACGCAAAAACCGTCTAAACCAAGCAACAGAAGAAATGGGGATTATATGTTGGTTAAGGCTGGTTTAAGGAATGTTTTGGCAACAAAAATACTCAGATGGACAGGTGTCCTCACCCCAGGTCGCCACTTCTCATGGATGGAGTGTCATGCATGGGAAAATTCATTGAATCCTTCATGCATGCAAGTTCATGTCTAATCAAATTCATTGAACTCACCAAACCACTCTCTAATCTCTCTAGCTCTTGGCGACACACTCTCTCTCTCCCTCTCTCTCCAGAATCTCCAGAAACTCATCCATTTCTCTTTGAAGGTTTGAAGAACACCAAGAACATTCATATGTTCTACATTCCTTCTTGAACAAGAAATCCCATATCTTTTGATCCATAAACCCAAATAACCTTCTGCAAAGTGCTATAGCTTCCTCTCACTCTCCTCTACAACCGCCACCTCTCTCTTGCCGTAGCCGTCGCCGGAGCTCGCCGGAATCTGGCTGGAAAGCTACTGTGGGTGGTGTATTGTTGGATCTCTCTCTCTCCTCGCCGGTTCTTGAGCATCTGAGGCTATGGGAAGGTAGATCTCTCCTCTCTGATCAGTTTGGTGTGAAGTTTGCCACCAGAAGCCACCGGAAAATTCACCTCCGCCTCCGGTCAACGGTCCTCCGCCGCGGTCAACGCCGAAGCTCTGCCTCCGTGAAGCTCCTCCGCCACCAAATCTTCAGCCGGTTCTTCTTCAGTATGTTTGGGATGGATTGCACTCGGTTTAGTCTTGGTTCAGAGGAGAAATCGGTTTAGTTAAACTGGTCAACGCTTTTGGCTAACCCGGTCAACGGTTGATATAAACCGGTTAACTAAACCGGTCAATTGGATTTTGGTTCGGTTCATTCAGTTGGTTCAGCCGGTTCAGTTGGGTTGGTCAACCGGTCCAAGGCGCGGTCAACGGTCAATGGTCAGCCGGTCAACGCCGGAGATCAAGCCGGTCAACGTTTGGTCAACGGCCATTCTGAGATTTCCGGAGTTTTCGGGGTTGGTTTCTGTGCAGTCGGGAGTTCGGGGTTCGAGTCGGGTGTCTCGGGAATTGCATCTGCATCGAGCCGCCATTTCCGCACCTATCTCACTGTGAGTCGGCTCATAAAACTCTTAGCTACATATAGACCGGGAACCGAGAAACCGTAGAAGTAGGATTGCACACCCGTTAATAACTTGATTAGTTGTTTAGTAATTAAATGTACGTTTAATGATAAACCGGTTAGGCTCGAATAAGCATGTTAGGGTTTGAAAATTAAAAGGTTAATCGATTGTGTGCCGTTAGGTTGCTAGTAATAATTGTTTGATGCATTCCTATAGATACCGTTTGATTAGGACCGTATATGCATATATATATGTATAAGAACGAGAATGAATGAATCTATATACTGGAATTAAGACGACATTAAAATACGAGTTAACCTAAACAAACGTATAGAATATTATAACGGGGTCGGGGTTTAGGTTTAATAGCGGGGACGGGTAATGAATTAAGTTAATTAATAATGAGATGTCGGGTAGTTAGTAAGTTTACTAACTCTAAACCGACATATCGAGGAGTTAATAAAAGATACCTAGGATAAGTTAAATAGCGGGAAGTGGTGTGAATTGTAAGCCGTCTAGGGGTTAGAAATCCGCTAACCCAAGGTAGCGGATAAGAATGAATTAAAAGACTTAGAAACCCTAATAGACATGCTTGTGTGGTGATTGTTGTGATTGCGTGTTTATTATGATTGTTGTTGTGAGATTTGTGTGCAGGCTTGTTAGACTGCTCGGTGTTGGGGCCGAGCAGTATTTGTGGACACTTACTCCGGTCACGGGACCGGGTAAGTTAGTTGGTGCTGACTAGGTATCTGAGCGGTGGTATTGGTAGTGTAGTGGCTTGTGGAATGGTTGGGGATTTATTATTATTAATGGTGATTGCGTGATCTGTGCTAGAGTCCTAGCGAGTCTGCATGTTTACATTTCTGCACTAGGACCCTAGGGTGCGTTAGATTCCGCAAGCATAGGTTTTGATTACGTTCCGGTACTTCCGACCCGATTGGATCCTCGGGTTTTACCTAACCGAATCATGGTGATTCCGGTTATGGTGTTAACCTACTGGGTGACGCCGGTAGGTTTTTGATTCGGAGAATACGGGGTCATGTCCTAGGGCCGAATCACATGGAAACTCTGGCTATCTAGGGGTAGTCCGAGTGACCGCATATCGATGGACGGAGAACGGTGTCCTATTCGTGGGACCTTGTGTACACGTCTAGGAGTCGTGGGTTAGTTACCATATAGGTGACGATGTAAACCCATGGAAGTTACCGAGATCGTAGGGCCCAGCGTTGTTTTGTTATTTCTTTTATTGCGCGTTAGATAGATCGAGTTCAATCGAGGACATGTGCCGCAGTGCCTTCGATTTCCCTAATTCTCCTTATCGTTGGCATTGATTTTGTGTGTGGGTCTATCACGATGTGGTATTGCGTGATCGACCATTTCTTTCATTGATTGTTATTTTGGGGTTTTGGGGGGGGGGGGACTTTGTAGACACTAGATAGACTAGAAGCCGTTAGTGGGGAGCCGATTCACTGGGTGATCTTAGATCACTCATTAGACTTTTTTGTGTTTTTCAGGTTTAGCAGCGACGGACGCGGGAGGTCCTCGGTGTAGTTTCGGGATGGCTTGTGGCGGGATTTGATTTGGGATTTTTGTGTGTTTTCTCGGTTCTGCGTTATCGTAATTTTGTGTGTTTGATTCCTTTGTATATTTGACTTGACGATTGTTTGTGATATCTTATTAAAAGTTGTGCTCGACGTTTGATTACTCAAAAAAGAAATTGTTTCCCTGATATGAGGTTTTAGTCCGAACCGACACAACTCATTGAAGTAGTACTGCTTGTACTATGGAAATGAGGATAGCGAGGTCAAAGACGGATTGGTGCGAGCCTTTGTCTTAAACCGATCTATCTCTGGCTTCGTCGTGTAGCGAACTTTTCCTGTTTGACTTGCTCGGGTTCGATCGGTCATGTTCATGTTTGATTGTTGACCGGTCAGCTCGACGGTCAGCGGAGAACGGGAAAGGGGCGTTACAGAAAAGGTGGTATCAGAGGATGGTTCTGCATGGGTTTCGAAACATTTCATTTTTGAGTGTTTTCCGTGTTTTATCGAGTCAAATGTGTCACACAGGCATCCTTTAGGAAACCGAGCCGCGTCCGTTAAACCCGGGGTTGGGATGGGAAAGTAGAATTTCCGTATTATTTGTACTAAATTGTCTTTGTGTTTTTGATTGCAGTCTTGCAGCAGTGTGTCCCGGGCAGAGTGGAGGGGTGTGTGTGCGTGCGCCGAGTAGTTTCAGTTGAGAGGCATGAGTCAGCAGGGGACAGTTGGTTCGCAGCAGGGCCAGTTGCAGAAGTTTCAGGGATACCCAGCGTCGCCAGGCCATACGCGAGGATCTCATACGACGGATCGTCCGCTAGTTCCATTGCGACATTTACAGGGTGCCAGAGCGGCAGAGGTAGATTGGTCACCTCTTCCAGACCCTTTATCTGCTTATATGGAGGATGATGCGGGGAGCCGAGACCCTTACGCAGATATGATGGGATTTTTGGGAGGAGCGGATGTGGAGTTACAGTTACCGCCACAGTGGCCAGAGCCGGATGTGCCACAGATACTTGCAGCAGCAGACGTACCACCGATGTATCAGGCACCGATTCTTGAGGCGCCCGAGTTTCCCCCACCGTTTCTTGTGGAGGATTATCTGATGAGTCCGCTACCGTTCGGCTTTGACCTGGACATGGAGCCTATAGACCCGGAGCAGCATCAGCACTGGGAGTAGCAGGTAGATGAGCAGGTAGCGATGCTTGAGGATGTGTTGGAGCAGCAGGTCGGGCCTCATCATCAGCCAGATCTGCGACCTGGATCACCTCGTACACCGTTCGACATGGTGCAGTCATCAGCATCTACTGAGTCATAGTTCGAGTCAGTCTCGCCACCAGCCGAGATGATAGAGCTGCCGTCAGCAGTACCATAGAGAAGAGCATGCAGTGGGTGTGGAGTACAGGGATTCCATTTGCATTGGTGTCCCTGAGCACTAGACCCGCGTCTTCGAGAGCCGTACCATCCAGTACCCGGACCGGACTGCTGTCCGTTGTGTGGTCACGAGGGCCACGGAGCATTAACATTTCCTACCGTCGGATCGGGAGCGTGTATGCCCGATGGAGAGCCGTACAGAGCGCCAGTACCAGAGGGTTATCGAGCTGGACACAGTCGCAGAGATCCCGAGCCCAGTCAGCCACCCGTTGTTCAGTTTCCGGTTGTTCAGCAGTCCAGACCCGAGCCAGTGAGGACTTGCCAGTTGTGCAGAGGTCAGGTTCATCTCGCACCCGATTGTTTTATGGATCCTCCGGCAGAGCCGAATTCTCCTTGTCAGTTGTGTGGAGGTTATGACCATCATGCATCTGCGTGTTACCGTGGACTGCGCTCAGCGTCCACTCCAGTCTGACAGGTATGTGGCCGCGCAGGTCACGATACTTATCTTTTCCCGATAGCCGAGCCACAGCATGTTGGAGCACCATCTCGAGAGGCACACCCACCACACACTCCCGGCGCACCTGCCAGCGGATACTTCAGCGAGCATTTTTGCCAGTGGTGTTGGGCATTTCGGTCTTGATGGAGGTGTTAGGTTAGGATAGGAGTAGTTAGGCCAGGTATGTGGGGGCACTAACTTTCTTTTTGTCTTGTAGATAGATCGGCGGATAGGAGACTTTGCGTGTCGTCTTTGACGTTTCTGATGTATAGCGGCGTCGTATGGGTTTTTGGATATGATGGCGGCCTTATGTACGGACTCTGATCAGAACCATGTACTAAAACCTTATTATGTATGATATATCGTTTTATGTATGTGGTGGATGCCGAGTGTTCAGCTGATCGTTTTGAGTAACATAGTAATTGTTTGCCTGATTGAGATGGTTATGAAAGCAAATAGATTACTGTGTGAAACCAAATGATGAGCGGAACTGACGACCGTTCATCATGACCTGAACCCGGACTAACGACGCATCCGACCAATCATTAGATTGCGTGACTGTGTGCGTGTGGTAATTGCTTGTTTCATTTTTTTGCTTGTTGATTGATTGATTGATTCTTTAGTGCGGTAGATTGCGTGGTTTTTTATAGATTGATCGTTTTGGGTCTTAGAGACCATTGGGTTGCTAGTTGTTCGAAAGTTTGATTAGTGATTGGTAGCTTTCCTCAGTTTCATTAGTAAGGTAAAGTGTTAGCTTAATTTTAAGTTTTATCCTGAGTTTTGAGCTGATTAAGAACGGTTGTGTTCAACCATCAATTCACGAGGGAATGGACTTATAGTGTATTGTTACTTAATCACGAGTAACCGTCGGGTACGTGATTAAGTAACCATATTTCTATCGTAAAGTGATATCGGGGATAGATCGGGATGAAAGTAATTGTTCTAGTGAGTTGTTGTGTTGAATGTAGGACGGAATGGCGATGCGATGTGAATACGAGACCGAACCCGAACCCGAAAGCGAGATGAAGTGTCAAGACGTCGTGAGGCAAGTAGACCGGACCGTGAATCAGTGGTGGATATCGTCAGAGAAAAATGTATAAGCTTACCAAGCAACCGACAGAAAGAAGCCGAGAAGTATGATGAGTTAGCAAAAAGATTTGGAAAGGAAGGCCGAGGTTAATGTTGAATCAGTCCGAAGGAGGCAGGTGATCAGATTTTTGAAGAGTGTCTCAGAAAGGAGGAAAGAAGGATGTGGAGGTCGAAGCGAAGTGGGGAAGCCCGAAGTGAGAATCAGAAGGATGTGGAGGTCGAAGCGAAGTGGGGAAGCCCGAAGTGAGAATCAGGGCAGAGAAACTATCAGGGAATGAGTGTAAGGATCGAGACCGATGGAGACAGTTAAAGGTTAAGTGAAGCAAGGAAGACAAGACTGAGAACCAGAGCGGAATAGTCGTGAAGATCAGTTGGGTAGAAAGGAATGAGACAGAAGGATCGCAGTAATGTTGGGTGTTAGCAGAATGCAGTGGGGTTCGAGTATGGAAGCACGAAAGTGGTAATTGAAGCAACTTGCAGGGTTTGGTACCGATTCGAAGTATGTTAGTGACGGAGAATTCGGGGGCCGAAGAATGTGATACCCCGTATCCAAAATACGGTCATCGGGCAGCAGAAAGTCAACTAGGGGCAAAATTGTCATTTTTGCCAAGTGAGGGGCAAAATGGTAATTTTGCCAAAGTTCAAAACCGAAGCTATGACGGGCCAAATGTTCATGTTTAACAACATAAAGAACATTTAGAAGAACAGGATTGGAAGAAACGGAGCGGAAACACGGTTTATGGCTTGTCGAGAATGTAAACCGACAAACCCGAAGAAACTTCAAAAATTCATAACCGGAGCTACGTAAGTCCGAACGGAGTGATTCGAATTGATAAATTCATCTAATGGCATGAAGAATCTTATTTTGGGATTGGAGGATTTATGGGATCATCCAGAGGGTTTCTAAAATATTAAACGCAAACACCGTCTAAACCGAGCAACAGAAGAAATGGGGATGAGATGTTGGTTAAGGCTGGTTTAAGGAGTGTTTTGGCAACAAAAATACTCAGATGGACAGGTGTCCTCACCCCAGGTCGCCACTTCTCATGGGTGGAGTGTCATGCATGGGAAAATTCATTGAATCCTTCATGCATGCAAGTTCATGTCTAATCAAATTCATTAAACTCACCAAACCACTCTCTACTCTCTCTAGCTCTTGGCAACACACTCTCTCTCCAGAATCTCCAGAAACTCATCCATTTCTCTTTGAAGGTTTGAAGAACACCAAGAACATTCATATATGTTCTTCATTCCTTCTTGAACAAGAAATCCCATATCTTTTGATCCATAAACCCAAATAACCTTCTGCCAAGTGCTATAGCTTCCTATCACTCTCCTCTACAACTGCCACCTCTCTCTTTCCGTTGCCGTCGCCAGAGCTCGCCAGAATCTGGTCGGAAAGCTACTGTGGGTGGTGTATTGTTGGATCTCTCTCTCTCTCCTCGCCGGTTCTTGAGCATCTGAGGCTATGGGAAGGTAGATCTCTCCTCTCTGATCAGTTTTGTGTGAAGTTTGCCACCAGAAGTCACCGGAAAAGTCACCTCTTCCGCCGGTCAACGGTCCTCCTCCACGGTCAACGCCGGAGCTCTGCCGCCGTGAAGCTCCTCCGCCACCAAATCTTCAGCCGGTTCTTCTTCAGTATGTTTGGGATGGATTGCAATCGGTTTAGTCATGGTTCAGAGGAGAAATCGGTTTAGGTAAACTGGTCAACGCTTTTGGTCAACCCGGTCAACGGTTGACCTAAACCGGTTTAACTAAACCGGCCAATTGGATTTTGGTTCGGTTCATTCAGTTGGTTCAGCCGGTTCAGTTGGGTTGCTCAACCGGTCCAACGCGCGGTAAACGGTCAACGGTCAGCCGGTGAACGCCGCCGTTCAACGCGGTTAGCGGGTCAACGCCGGAGATCAAGCCGGTCAATGCTTGGTCAACGGCCGTTCTGAGATTTCTGGAGTGTTCGGGGTTGGTTTCTGTGCAGTCGGGAGTTCTGGGTTCGAGTCGGGTGTCTCAGGAATTGCATCTGCATCGAGCCGCCATTTCCGCACCTATCGCACTGTGAGTCGGCTCATAAAACTCTTAGTTACATATAGACCGGGAACCGAGAAACCGTAGAAGTAGGATTGCATACCCGTTAATAACCTGATTAGTTGTTTAGTAATTAAATGGACGTTTAATGATAAACCGGTTAGGATCGAATAAGCATGTTAGGGTTTGCGAATTAAAAGGTTAATCGATTGTGTGCCGTTAGGTTGCTAGTAATAATTGTTTGATGCATTCATATAGATACCGTTTGATTAGGACCGTATATGCATATATATATATATGTATAAGAACGAGAATGAATGAATCTATCTACTGGAATTAAGACGACATTAAAATACGAGTTAAACCTAAACAAACGTATAGAATATTATAACGGGGTCGGGGTTTAGGTTTAATAGCGGGGACGGGTAATGAATTAAGTTAATTAATAATGAGATGCCGGGGAGTTAGTAAGTTTACTAACTCTAAACCGACAGATCGAGAAGTTAATAAAAGATACCTAGGATAAGTTAAATAGCAGGAAGTGGTGTGAATTGTAAGTCGTCTACGGGTTAGCAATCCGCTAACCCAACGTAGCGGATAAGAATGGATTAAAAGACTTAGAAACCCTAATATGCATGCTTGTGTGGTGATTGTTGTGGTTGCTTGTTTATTATGATTGTTGTTGTGAGATTTCTGTCCAGGCTTGTTAGACTGCTCGGTGTTGGGGCCGAGCAGTATTTGTGGACACTTACTCCGGTCACGGGACCGGGTAAGTTAGTTGGTGCTGACTAGGTATCTTACCTAGTCAGAGCGGTGGTATTGGTAGTGTAGTGGCTTGCGGAATGGTTGGGGATTTATTATTATTAATGGTGATTGCATGATATGTGCTAGAGTCCCAGCGAGTCTGCGTGTTTACATTTCTGGACTAGGACTCTAGGGTGCGTTAGATTCCGCAAGCCTAGGTTTTGGTTACGTTCCGGTACTTCCGACCCGATTGGATCCTCGGGTTTTACCTAACCGAATCATGGTGATTCCGGTTATGGTGTTAACCTACTGGGTGACGCCGGTAGGTGTGTGATTCGGAGAATACGGGGTCATGTCCTAGGGCCGAATCACATTGAAACTCTGGCTATCTAGGGGTAGTCCGAGTCACCGCGTATCGATGGACGGAGAACGGTGTCCTATTCGTGGGACCTTGTGTACACGTCTAGGAGTCATGGGTTAATTACCATATAGGTGACGATGTAAACCCATGGAAGTTACCGAGATCGTAGGGCCTAGCGTTGTTTTGTCATTTCTTTTATTGCGCGTTAGATAGATCGAGTCTAATCGAGGACATGTGCCGCAGTGCCTTCGATTTCCCTAATTCTCCTTATCGTTGGCATTGATTGTGTGTGTGGGTCTATCACGAAGTGGTATTGCGTGATCGACCATTTCTTTCATTGATTGTTATTTTGGGGTTTTGGGGCGGGACTTTGTAGACACTAGATAGACTAGAAGCCGTTAGTGGGGAGCCGATTCACTGGGTGATCTTAGATCGCTCATTAGACTTTTTTGTGTTTTTCAGGTTTAGCAGCGACGGACGCGGGAGGTTCTCGGTGTAGTTTCGGGATGGCTTGTTGCGGGATTTGATTCGGTATTTTGTGTGTTTTCTCGGTTCAGCATTATCGTCATTTTGTGTGTTTGATTCCTTTGTATATTTGACTTGACGATTGTTTGTGATATCTTATTAAACGTTGTGCTCGACGTTTGATTACTCAAAAATGAAATTTTTTCCCTGATATGAGGTTTTAGTCCGAACCGACACAACTCATTGAAGTAGTGAAGTAGTACTGCTTGTACTATGGAAATGAGGATAGCGAGGTCAAAGACGGATTGGTGCGAGCCTTTGTCTCAAACCGATCTATCTCTGGCTTCGTCATGTAGCGAAGTTTTCCTGTTTGACTTGCTCGGGTTCGATCGGTCATGTTCTTGTTTGATTGTTGACCGGTCAGCTCGACGGTCAGTGGAGAACGGGAAAGGGGCGTTACACCCTTAAATCCCACAGGGATAGAAGACGGTCGTTGATTTCAGATATTTGCCTGAAAATCTGCACATCCATAGATGCTCGAGAGAACCTCGCTTTCTTGGTCGGAAATCTAGAGAAGAAAAAAATTACTTATACTCGCAAATACCTAATAGAGAAAACGAACATTTAGGGAAGGAGACTAAATGTCGCGACATCTATTATATAATTGAGAAGTGATGAGAGAGAAAAAAACCTCATTCTCTGATCGACATGTCAGCATTTGCTGATGTGTCATCACCTCCTTAATTTTCGTTTTTTTTTCTTCTGGCGACTACTATCCTTACCCGTGAACCCATAAACTCCATTTTCTCACTATAAAATCAGTTTCCCACGATCTCCAGTTTCATCCTTTCTTATGTTCTCTTCTTCCTTCGTTTAAAAAAATTCTCTCGCGATTTTCTCTGCAGTTCTCTCCAATCCCATGTAGTTTTTTCAAGATTTCTTCATCGATTTTTAATTCCTGCAATCGTGAGAGCATTATTTGTTCACAGAGGTAAATAGTTGTGTTTGATTCTCTTGATTTTTGTGTATTAGGGTTTTTTAAAAAGTCGGCATAAAAACCGTCATCTTCTCTGCATCTCTCGAGAACAAATCATGTAGCCAAAGTAGCTACTTAACGTCTGAATCCGGTTAGTCTTCTTGAATCTGTCGATTATCTTCGTTGTTTTTGAAAACCCTAACCCCTCTTTTCGTGATGTCTATCGTGTGCACCAGAGAACTAAGCTGTGTGTTGTGTGAAGAATCTGCTGAGTCTGAAGGAGGTGCTAGCAAAAGGAGATGAAGAATCTTCGAAATCGAAAGCGATGGAGACATCTTCCCATTTTCGGATCTCAATTTTTCTCTTATCCAGGTAAAAATCAAGCTTTCTTTTGAAACACTATCAAGCATAACTGAAGCTTACGAATATGAATTTGTGATCTATTTGTATTTGTGATAACTACTTAAAATAAAAATTCATTCATGATAGTCTTCACTTGATTTGTGTCTGTTTTTTCCCTTTGATGTGAAATATCTAATTTTCTATAGTGGTGATAACAGAGAATTATGTGTGGGTGTAAGGCGTGCAATGCGACAACATGGAAATGTGTTTACGACGGCCATGGCGGTTCTCAGGTTAAGAAATTTTTATTTGATTCAATTTTGAGTTTTGTGTTTTGCATTGAATTGAGTAGCAAACTGCAAAATATTGGATATCTGATTGTTTTGTGTGTGTTGTGGCGATTTATTTCCGTGAGAGATCTCAAAACGAGAAGGAGGTATCCCAAGGCTAGCGCACCGTCTTCCGGTCTGCGTAGAGTTAATTGGCTCAGAGGAGTCAACTGTATGGGTCACCAATTTATTCATCAATGTGGGGAGTCAATTGTATGTCTGGAGATTGCTTTTGATTGGATGATATTGTGCGCTAGAACTCGGATAATGGGCTAATGTTTAGAATTATATATGAAAGGGTGCAAACTCAGATTAACAAGCACCCCAACGATCGGATAATGGTCAAGGAGTTCATGAGCCAGATATGTATTGTTTACCTGCAATACAGCATTCTTACAACACCAAGGTGAATTTCCACAGTCCACACAATAGCTCCCATGGTCACCAATTTATTCATCAATGTGGGGGGGGGGGGTCCTCCCTTTGATATCTAAACCAAGCAAACGCTGCATGTCTGGCTCAGAGGAGTCAATTGTATGGGTCACCAATTTATTCATCATTGTTAGCTTCTGCATCTGTTGGTGTAGATATCAAAGCTGAGCAAAGGTTTTCTTGGTTTCAACCTTATCTACATATCAAAGCATATCATACTCTCTTGGAAGTAAACAACACATGTTTAACTGCTATGATGTAGGATAGAGCGCTACAGTCGTTGCTTTGTGGAGATAGAGAAAGTCAAAGCCTGCCTTCTCTCTCTATTAAGGTAAGCACTATAATTTAGTGAACATTAAAGAACTCATAGTTCTTATTAGTGTTGTAAGAATCTATATGGCTCACATGTATGTTTTTGGCTGTGTGTGTAGAAGAGGAGGTTTGGTGGCCAAGTCTGTACTTGAACTCAACTTAGCATTTCAGGAAATTTCATCATAATCACTCCGGATCATACGACACTAAAAAGCGCAGAGCAAAACCCGTTTTCATAGTGGAAAGAACCGGTAGCGTCCCAAGTCCCAATCCTCTGCTTTTTTAAGTGAATTTGGTTCAAAAGGGAGTCTAACAAAAACTAATGCTGGTACTTACCAAATTAACCAAAAGGATTGATTCTGAAGGTTCTATCTTGCTTTTTGTAGAGGAGGTATTTTCTGATATGCAGCCATTGATCCGGTTTGTTCTTGATGGATATAATGTCTGCATATTTGCATATGGTCAAACTAGATCGGGAAAAACATACACAATGGTAAGATTATAGTTGAAACTATAGTTTTTGAAGATTGTGACATTTTGAAGGTAGAAGATCTTATATGTGTTCCATTTGTGTAATTCCTCTAGAGCAAACCAAGAGATTTAACGGAGAAGAGTCAAAGAGTTAAGTACAGAGCACTTGGTGATTTGTTTCTTCTTGCTGAACAAAGAAAAGACACATTCCGTTATGATATTGTTGTTCAGGTGATTGAGATTTACAATGAGAAAGTCAGAGACATTCTGGTTATTGATGGAAGCAACAAAAGATATCTTTTTCTTCGTTCATGAATGGTTCTGCTTCTTAATGTTTTGGTTTGAGAGAGAAAGAGAGAGTTCATTTATGTTTCAATTTCATATTCGTTAACGTCTTTGATACGTAATGTCACTGAATATGCATTAACTTAATAATTGATTTTGAGTTATGTCATTAACGACTTTATGATCGTTATTATTAATTTTTTCCGACAACTAGATTACTTCATTGATTTAAAAACATTTACAGCATCTAAATACAGACATTGGGTAATCCAAGGAGGCATCCCCACATAGGAATCATAACAAATATTAAGACCAGTAGCAAGGAGATGAGCAGCTTGATTACTTGCCCTTTGAATAAACATAAATTGGTGCGAAACGAAAGAAGAAGCATAAAATGTCGTAAGCGATGTTATGAATACTCCACATTAGGGAGTGGTCAGAATGTGCTGGAAAATCTGAAAGTGCAGGAGATGGATATGGAGGAACCGCCAAAGGAAAATGATTCTTCAAAAGAAGTCAATCTGGCTTCCAACTTAGCTGAAATTCTCGAGCGCACGAAGACCTTGAGGAAATTGATGAGGAACATAAAAGGGACGAGATGGAGATAGAAAAGATAGAGGATGAAAGCATGTATCAACTCATTGACATATTGACATTGGATCCAAAACTTCTATTGGGGGATGGTTTGTATCAGAGGGCGAGGCAATTATACTCTGCTCATGATGATGGCTTGCAAAACTAAGTCAAGTCCAGAACCTTTTCCATTCGGTGCAACTTAACGTCAATAATCCACAGTTTCTGATTATGCTAGGGCGTATAACCAAAGTTTTGAACATGAAACCTCCAGAGATCTTATCGATGCTGAAGAAGCAGCTGGTACGAGAATGAATGAAAACAAGAAAGAGGCTGCACTGAAAACGCTACAGAAAAAGCAAACCAAGGTCGATGAGAAAAATAACCTCCTAGATCAAGAGATATCGCCGGCTTTGGAGAAGCTGAGGAAAGAAAAGACACAGTATATGTAGTGGGCTAATGGTAACGCGGAACTAGATCGGCTAAAGAGGTTATGTGTCGCTTTTGAATATATTCAAGCAGAGAAAATTAGAGACAGCTCTCTTCAGGTGGTTGAACAAATGAAGAAAAAAATGATAAGTATTGACGAAGAGACATATAAGACACATGGAGAAATATCACAACTGGAGAAACACGTAAAAGCTTTTACTCAGGCACGAGAAGCCAGCATGGGTGGAGAAGTAAAAACTTTGTATGTGTCGTGTTGAATTTCTTTAGCAGATTGGAAAAACCAGGGAAATACCAATCTCATAGTGTTGATGGAGAAATCAAAATCTAGCTGGAGTTACCGCGCTTCTCTCATCACTAATCCCATGGCCGTGTGTTTTATAAGATCCATTTATCCCTTACCCCTCAAGCAAGTTCAAGTTCGTCTAATGAAATAGTGTTGTCAACTGTTAAAGCAATTGCTCGTTCATGAATGTCTCTTATATTTCAAAGTGACGGTAGAGTCGATATCTGATGCAATATCAAAAAGTGAATCAAGGTCTTCAAAGATGGGTTTATTATGAGAATCTCAACCTCATAACTTCATAAAAAAAATCAAGGATTCTCATTCAATAGCAATGGCTAAATTGGTGGCAAGAAGACTAATATTTGATTTAGCTAATTTTTCTCTTTTTGTATAAATGTAAATCATTTCTTTTAATGTATTTTATTGTAAAGATCACCTTGTAAGAACTATAAAAAGCTCAATTGTTCTATTGTAAATAATATAGAAATTTTTGGGAAAAAATAAGAGTTCTCTCTTATAAAGCTTTTATGCTTTGTTCTTTGTTTCTCTAAGTTGTGCGGATTCCCCTTCTTAGAAAACACTTTGAATTTATGTCTTATGTGTAGATTCACTAAGGATTAGATTCTTAATCTTATCACAAAGGCTTTCACACCTTTGAGTGGCGATCTTCAATCCATCATCAACTCCATTTAATAACCCATTGAGAAGCCTTGCGAGCGCCTTCGGCCAGCAAGCTTTTTCCATTCGACCATCGACCTCGGATCAACCAGAGAGCGTCTTCGACCAGCTGGACGACCCAAAAAACTATCCACCTCGGATCTTATATCATTTGGTATCAGAGCTGAATGTCCTATCACCTATCTTTTTAGTTTTTTTTTTTGTTTAATTGTTTTTTTTCATTTTTTTAATATCAAAAACCAAAAAAACATTTTCTGTTTTTGTTCTTTTTTATAAAATTAAAAACCATAAAAATGTTTTTCTTTATTTTTGCTAAAGTTCTATTTTCTCATTAAAAGAAAAAAAATAATTTCTTTTATTTTTGATTTTTCAGTTTAACAAAAAAAAAACTTAAAAAAACTATTCCTTTTCCTAAATAAAATTTCATCCATAAAAACTTTTCAGAAAAAAAAACTACTTTCGTTTTGTTTCTTGAAAAAATAATTTGTTTTTCTTCTTTTCATTTAAAATAAAAAAAAATTCTCAAGGTGAAACGGTTTTGAGAACAAAACCATTTAAAGAGGGAGAGAATGATGCAATATCTAGGTTTTCAATGCACGGGTTTATTATGAGAATCACAGCCTCATAACTTCATAAAAAAGTCAATGATTCTCATTCAATGACAATGGCTAAATTGGTGGCAAGAAAACTAATATTTGAATTTAGCTAATTTTCTTTTAATGTATTTTTTTATAAATGTAAATCATTTCTTTTAATGTATTTTATTGTAAAGATCATCTTGTAAGAGCTATAAAAAGCTCAATTGTTCTATTGTAAATAATATAGAAATTTTTGGAAAAATAAGAGTTCTCTCTTCTAAAGCTTTTATGCTTTGTTCTTTGTTTCTCTAAGTTGTGTGGATTCCCTTCTTAAAAAATATTATGAATTTATGTCTTATGTGTGGATTCACTAAGGCTTAGATTCTTGATCTTATCACAAAGACTTTCACACCTTTGAGTGGCGATCTTCAATCCATCATCAACTCCATCTAACCATCCATTGAGAAGCCTTGAGAGCGCCTTCGGCCAGCAAGCTTTTTCCATTCGACAATCGACCACAGATCAACCAGAGAGCGTCTTCGACCAGCTGGGCGACCCAAACAACTATCCACCTCGGATCTTATATCATTTGGTATCAGAGCCGAATGTCCTATCATTTATCTTTTAAGTTTTTTTTTGTTTAGTTGTTTTCTTTTTCATTTCATTTTAATATCAAAAAGCAACAAGAAAATGTTTTCTGTTTTGTTCTTTAAAAAAAAAAATCTTAAAAAACATAAAATAGTTTTCTTTTATTTTTTCCAAAGTTTTATTTTTCTCATAAAATATTTCCTTTTATTTTTGATTTTTTAGTCTAACAAAAAAAAAACTTTAAAAAATTATATTCCTTTTTCCTAAATAAAATTTCATCCATAAAAACTTTTCAAAAAAAAAAAAACTACTTTCTTTTTGTTTCTTGAAAAAATAATTCGTTTTTCTTCTTTTCATTAAAAAAACAAAAAAAATTCTCAAGGTGAAACGGTTTTGAGGACAAAACCATTTGAAGAGGGAGAGAATGATGCAATATCAAAAAGTGAATCAATGTCTTCAAAGATGGGTTTATTATGAGAATCTCAACCTCATAACTTCATAAAAAAGTCAAGGATTCTCATTCAATAGCAATGGCTAAATTGGTGGCAAGAAGACTAATATTTGATTTAGCTAATTTTCCTCTTTTTGTATAAATGTAAATCATTTCTTTTAATGTATTTTATTGTAAAGATCACATTGTAAGAGCTATAAAAAGCTCAATTGTTCTATTGTAAATAATATAGAAATTTTTGGGAAAAAATAAGAGTTCTCTCTTATAAAGCTTTTATGCTTTGTTCTTTGTTTCTCTAAGTTGTGCGGATTCCCCTTCTTAGAAAACACTTTGAATTTATGTCTTATGTGTAGATTCACTAAGGCTTAGATTCTTGATCTTATCACAAAGGCTTTCACACCTCTGAGTGGCGATCTTCAATTCATCATCAACTCCATTTAATCCATTGAGAAGCCTTGAGAGCGCCTTCGGCCAGCAAGCTTTTTCCATTCGACCATCGACCACAATCAACCAGAGAGCGTCTTCGACCAGCTGGGCGACCCAAACAACTATCCACCTCGGATCTTATATCAATATCTCTTCATCCCTGCATTTTCTATAAACTGTGAACTATCACTTCCGAAAATTCTAAATTCCTAATAAAGACCACAATCCTCATTAAGTTTTAATACAGCTTTTGGGCTTGGTAACACCTAATCTCTCTGTTATGGCAAGAATGACACATTACGTCGGTGTCATGAAGTATGTGGCACTTTCAGCGTGGTTATGTCGCAATTGCCCCTAGACAGCCTTCTTGACCATATCAGAGCGCGTGGGTGTTGATTTGTTTTGTCCATGAAGTTTAATATTTTTATTACGGTTGATTTGACTGCGAGTGGGGATGTTTACAAAGTTTACCTTTCTTTAATCTATAATTTAAAAATAAACTGTTTAAATTTAAATATGAACGGGTAGACTAATCGTTTTTACCTTTTTTAAATAAAACGCGATTCTGGAGAGGAACTAGAGAAAGGCGAAGAGGTTGGAAACTGTTCACTGTTCTTCATCGCAAAGACAGTTAGGAACCTAGGGTTTACGGTTTCTGAGAATCAATGGCTATTCGGAGAGACAATGGTGACGGTTTCACGTATTCCGGTAAGAAATTCTCAAATTTTCAATTTTTTGGTTTTTGGTGTAAAATGTGGAAGTTATAGCGGTTTCGCGGATTCTGTGAAACCCTATTTCGTATTAGAATTTCGAAATTGTTAATCTAGTTTCGGTGCATGCAGACTGAATTCGTATCGATTACCATTACGCCTTCTCGATTGGGTTTTGGGTTAGGTTTTCAATTGGAATTTGAAGCTTGTAATAATTTATTCGTTTGTGACTTGACTGGAATAATTTCTTAGTTTCAGTTTTCTTTGTTCATTTCGTCTGGTTTTAGGATTCCCGCTTTGTTGTATGTACTTGAAATGAAAATTTGTTTGTAGGATGTAATTTTAAATCGGATATGAACATTCTATCCACGTATGGTCGTTCATAGAACAAATGATTGACTTGTTATTGGTTCTTGTACACAGTTAACCTTGATAAAGATTGCATCCCACCGTTTGAGCCAGATGACGATGTTTGCGACCCGCGGTTACCGGAGAGGTGGTTCTGTCGCAATCACTATCCAACAAGGAGGAAACTCCATTCCTGTTCTAAAACCGACTATTTAGTGGAATTATCTCTTGCTCTCAAAGATCACAAGTTGGAGATAGACAAAATCATGAAGTCGCAGTTCGGGAAGTTATTCGATATACCTTTGAGGCGACTGGCATTTTCGGGGCAATTGGTACATGGATTTCTCACACATTAGCTGCAATGTAATAGGCGTCACGAGCGTTGGTTTATCTTCGGCCCTAAGCCGATCAAGTTCTCTTTAAGAGAGTTTTATCTAGTAACTGGATTGAAATGTGACCCCTACGAGAAAAGCACTTCAGAAGCGGCAGAAACGCTAGTAGAAGAAAACGAGGGGGAGGCCGTGAACCTTAGATAGCCCGTCGATGCACCGCAAGGTATGTCATCAGTAGAGTGGGTATTAAGATGATTTAATAAACTAAACAGTAGCTCCAAATCTGACTCATTGATTGCGGCGGGCCGATGGTATCGATCAGCTCATCAACCGTCTGAAATCTGGGGAAAAAATCGAGGGAGATACCAGGTTGCAGCTAGCCCTTGTCATACTTGCTGATGGTGTGGTTTCCGTAGAGAATCAGTACGGTAAGGTTTCCCGGAAAACCGTGAACTTGTCCAAGATGTGGACAAGTTTTTATCTTATTCATGGGGCCGGAAGGCCTTTGAGTTAACAATGCTAAACTTCACGGATATGGTAAGGAATAAGGGAATGAAGGATATGGTGACAATGCCCTCGATAAGCATGCGAGGATTCCCGATAGCAATTCAGCTGCTTGCCCTTGAAACAATCCAGGAGCTATAGGCTAAGCTCCCATGTGCATCTGCTGAGCTAGACTTCACCCCTCGTTCCTGCAGTGGTTTGTATAAAAAGAAGACTATCGACTACAAAGATCTCATGAATGTGGAGAGCCTTCCCGAGGTATGATACAGGATCCTTTAGACCTATTTTAGTCTCCTGTGTGAACGTTCATATTTAAATTTTTTGCTATGAACGTAGATAAGACACGTAAATATTCTGGTGTGAACGTATACATATTATCAAGTTTTATAGCAGTTTGGTTGCGGTAGACCTTGTTAATTGACAAATTTATGCTACCTTTGCAGCTTACTATAGATTCAATTCTTCATGTTTCTGATGAACAAATGGATCCCAAAACGTGGGAATGGAGTGATGATGATGAGGAGGAGGATGATTGCATAGCTTATTTGGAGGCAATCCTGACAGAGGGGAATGCGTCCCTACAGCTCAATCGTAGGTCTTGGCCCGGAGGAGACAGATCGTGGCCTAGGGTGCTGACACCAGAGGAGTTGGAAGTGTATGCGAAGAACAAAGAAGAGAAAGAACGTAAGAAGAGTGAACCCAAGGGAAAGGGAAAGAAGAGAGCCAGGAGCGCTGATGACGATGGTGACGCAGGTCGTTCGCCCAAGAGGAACTTCTCTAGAATGGATGAAGGTTGGTGGGTGAAGGAGCGGGATACGGTGATTGATGATGCCGTGGCAGTGTCAGTTGGATGTAGCAAATCTTTGTGTGTGCAAGAGTGGCTTCCGGAGATGGAGGCATATCTCAAGAGTATAATTGACAAGAATTTAGAAAACAACAACTTAGTTAGGGTGGATAAGGCGGGGGACAGGAGGAAGGAGCCTGGACAGGGGAGCCTTGATCTTAGTGGTAAAAAGAAGAAAGAAAAACGGGTTCATTTTGAAACAGAGGTGCCCAACGTGGTCGAGAATCCAACCATGAAGCCTTCTCAAACAGGACGTGGCAGTGGTAGCGTTGTCCCTATAGTCCGTACAAGGAGTTCTGCGAGAGTACCAGACTCCGTTGGAAGTACCAGTAAACAACAGAAAGAGAAGAAGCATCCGGTAATGTTTTTTGTGAACCCATAAATCTCGTGATGAACATACATTTGTTGTTATCTATTTTTCTAAGTTTTAATGTTTAATTCTTATAGGAGGTTTGTCGGATGATTTTGTTGATCAAAGTCCCAAAACCTCTTCTAAGGCGGCTCCTAAACAGAAGAAGCGCAAGGCCAAACCTCTTATGAAGAAGAGAAAGCCTACTCAAGTGCATGTTACACCACCAGAATTGCCGGATAACGTACCGTCGAATGAAAGAAATGAGGGTGTCGCGAAGCTCCCTTTGGATGGAGATGGTAAGCGGAAGAGGCATATACATGTACGAACTTCGAAGCGGAAGAAGTTTCATAATGAGGTGCTCCAGAGGGTATTAGACTTTTCTACCCACATTCATGTGAACGTACATAATGTCAGCACGAAATTTGTGAACGATCATGTTGATTTGTGAACGTGCATTAATGAATATATGAACATTCACTCGGCATGAAGATGTCCCGGATGACACCTGCCCAGTCGATGAAGGGAATAAGGCGCCAGAGAATCTCCCTTCGGCTGCAGATTTTGAGAGTGTTGGAACATCTCAGACTTCGGGGAAATCTGGAAAACGCAAAAAGCATATCGTTGAAAGATCTTCGAGGAAGAAGAAGAAGATTTCTAAAGACTCGGTCGATAAGGTAATTTTGGCTGGTGAAACGGCGCGGGACCAGGTGGAGAATGCAGAACATTTTGACCCTTCGTCGGGTTATGACCAAACGACGGAGCCAGGTGCTGGAACCACGGATGAGGAAATCGTCCATGATGCCATGATGGAAATGGTATAGATTACACCTCTATCTATGAACGAAGACCCAAATCTATGAACGTACATATTTATGTGAACACATTTGTTTTGCAGAGCGTAGCTACTACAATTGTCGGTAAGCCAGTGGGGTCAGAGGCAACTATAGTTAAAATAAATGTGCAGGATCCGGTGATCACAACAACAGACGGAGAAACCATTCAAACCCCCATGGTAGAAACGGTATGTTTGTGAACAATCAGATGCATTTATGAACGATCACACAATTCTATGACCGTTCATTCTACAACTGTTGGAAACCCCGAGGGGTCAGATACAATCGTAGAAGAAACAAATGTGCAGGATCCGGTGGACACAAGAAGGGACGGAGAAACCATAAATGCTCCCGCAGAGGAAACGGTATGTTTGTTAACAATCAGATGCATCTATGAACGATCACATAATGCTATTAATGTTCATCTTTCTGTGGACATTTGTTTTGCAGGGCGCAGCTGCCACAACTGTTAGAAACCCCCAGAGGGTAGTTTAGATGAATCAATTGTGCCGGATCCGGTGATCACAACCCCAGACGGAGATGCGACACAAACCCCCATGGCGGAAACGGTAGGTTTGTGAACAATCAGACGCATCTATCAAAGATCACACATATCCATGAACGTTCATCTGGCTGTGGACATTTGTGTTGCAGAGCTCAGCTGCTACAACTGTCGGAAACCCCCAGGGTCGGAGGCAACTGTAGATGAATCAAAAGTGTAGGAACCGGTGGCGACGACAAAGGACGGAGAAACCTTAATAGCCCCCGTAGAGGAAACAGTATGATTGTGAACAATCAGACGCATCTATGATCGATCACACATATCCATGAACGTTCATCTGACTGTGGACATTTGTGTTGCAGAGCTCAGCTGCTACAACTGTCGGAAACCCCAGGGGTCAGAGGCAACTGTAGATGAATCAAATGTGCAGGAACCGGTGGCGACGACAAAGGATGGAGAAACCTTAATTTCCCCCGTGGAGGAAAAGGTATGATTGTGAACAATCAGACGCATCTATGATCGATCACACAATGCTATGAACGTTCATCGTCTGTGGACATTTGTTTTGCAGAGCTCAGCTGCTACAACTGTCGGAAACCCCTAGGGGTCAGAGGCACCTGTAGATGAATCAAATGTGAAGGAACCGGTGGCGACGACAAAGGACGGAGAAACCTTAAAAGCCCCCGTAGAGGAAACGATATGATTGTGAACAATCGGACGCATCTATGAACGATCACACAATGCTATGAATGTTCATTTTCTGTGGCATTTGTTTTGCAGAGCCCAGCTGCTACAGGTGTCGGTGACCCGGTGGGTTCAGAGGCAACTGTGGATGGAACAAATGTCCAGGATCCGGTGATCACAACAGCAGACGGAGATGCGATACACACCCCTATGGTGGAAACGGTATGTTTGTGAACAAGCAGACGCATCTATGAACGATCACACATATCTATGAACGTTCACGAATCCTGAAATGAATGTTTAAACTGTAGCATCCTACAAATGTGCAGAAGCCATTCGAGGATGTCAGTACGCCTGAAGGACAGGAACAAGAAGGACACATTACCAAAGAAGATTCCAAATTTCAAGAGGCGGGTCAAGCAGAGGAAGACCCCTCTGATCGTTTGCCTGGCCATAATTCTGTGCCCCTATGTGTCACTCCCTTAATGTGGTACCCGTGAATGCAATCCCGGCCATCGAAGTGTCAGATGAAGAAACGCAGGTTGCTATGACCGCCGCCGAAACATTTGTGGGTATAGAGTAAGTTACCAAAACCCCATCTCGCTGATTACGTAACTGAGAAACTGTGATGCTTATGATACACAAAGTACAATTATTCTTGGCAGGCTAATCACCTTGCGAAGTGGACAAGTTTTATCTATCTCGGTAATCAAAGGAATTAGGGAATTGGGAGTTAATCTCGATTACGAGGTTAGTCTATGAACGATGGTAGGCAGTATTGAGTGTCATTTATAAGTAAAGCGATGATGCAACTATAAAAGACCCCTTTACCTTTTATATGCACAGTAAATGCAGCTTATTTTGTCGCTCGTATGGAATAGACGCGAGATGGCGTACCGTAGAGCCCAAATAACCATTGCTGATTCAGAGTTCGCGGATATGTTGGTGAGGTCGTCAGATTCCTTCCAACGTGGGTACTTTGAATCTAGATACGGTGACGATCTGTATGTATTCAAGTGGGATCCTATTTTGGTTCAATACGTATCGGGTTGTCAACAGAATGGGTTGCCCCAACTCCGTTGGGGTAAAGATGCGAACACCATTTACATGCCGATGTGGTGGCTTGATGACAGGTGGGTAGGCCTGGTTGTCCACCTAAAGACCAGAAAGGTCGATTTGTTGGACACCAGGGTCGCTGACAGCACAAGCGGCGAGGTGGCAGAGGCGATGGCCCCAATCACTGCAATGCTACCATATCTAGTGAACCAGATAGGTCGGAAGAAAAAAATCATCAAGCCCATTAGCCCATGGAAATACAAGATACATGATTACGTAGTGCAAGGCATAGATGGTGCTGACAGTGGGCCGGTAATCATCAAGTATCTTGAGATGCTTAGCAGCGACTGCAGCATCAACGAGCTGCGCTCGGTCAACGCAAATATGATCCCCATAATTCGTGCTCAATATGCCTGTGATTTTATGGCCAGCGAGGTCGTTTAAATGCTTACTCAAAATGTATACCGCGAAACCTTTGTTTTCTGCTCCTTTATTTGGCTCAGTTTAACTTCGATGGATGACTTTCCTTCAAACTTTAACAATTCAAAATTCAAATTCATATAAAAAATTATCGCAGTTACTCTTCGGGCTGACGATCTATTTCCCCCTCGTTTGAGATTCCAGTGGTTTCATTTGTAAACCGTAAACCAAATTGTGAAACCAATGATTTTTCACCTATTTTAAACCTGATTCAACCCCAAACCCGTCTTTGAAACCCGATTCGAAACCCAAACAAAATTTAAAAACCCTTAAATTCTCCAAACCGATAAAGAGACAAAGAACCCTAAAAATTCTATTGCCTTCTCAATTTCTGAAGAGAGAATGAGCAATTTATCAGGAGAATCATCTGGGTCATCAAGTTTTCATCAGAGAGGAAGAATTTCGTGTGTTGCGAAGCAATGTTGGTGTGGCTCAGCCACTGTGGAACTGATTTCGAAATCTGAGAACAACCCTTACCGTCGATATTCTCGTTGTGGATATGCAGCAACCCAGAAGGTACCCGTAATGATGTTGAAATGATGATTTGTTAGCTTTAACTCATTCTTTCAATGTTTGTTGTTGTAGCTTAAGAATGACAACCATACATTCAACTGGATAGATGAAGCTATGTCAAAGGAGATTGAGAGGTTGCAAGTGAGATGTGGAAGACTTGAGCAAGAGCAGAAAGCTGCCGTATTAAGCATCATGGAGTTTGAGAAAATATTTTTTTGAGAAAGTGCAAATGAGGGTTGAGAAAGAGATCTATGAGAGAGTGGAAGAGGTGTTGGCTGAATTTTCATCTAAGATGAAAAAGATGATGATTATTGTTGTCCTAGTTTGTATCTTGATGCTTGTTAGTTTTAGATTAGTAGGTTGATGTCTCTTAGAGTTGTGATGCTTGTTGTTTGTTACGGTCGTGACGTTAGTTGTTGTTACTGGTTTTGATGTTTCTTGTAGGTGATGTTTAAGGCAATCTTATGGCATTAACATTAAGTATTGGTAACTTGTTTGTTAGAGTTTTTGGTTCCACCAACCATAAGAATCAATGCATAATGAGCTTGTATAGATAAAGAAATAAGGAAACCCAAACATACGAAAACATAATTACTGTCATAAGACTAGCTTGTTATGCAACTCAAAATAGATACCAGACGTGTTTGTTCCTGTCATTAATAGGCGACGCTTACTCTTCAAAACGGTAGTATTTTCTCTGTGAATGTCCATTCAGTTAAGACCGACGTTCATATCATTAATAGACGACACTTCGCTAACCCCATGACTTAACCGTTGCGTCTGCTGTTTCTGACGGTTCGATATCCCAGAGACTCCTATATATTAACCTAAAGAGATGGTTTCTTCCATCTCTAACGCACACTAAATTGCAAAACATGGCCCTTCTTAATCTTTCAGACGACATCCTGTTCTCTATTCTTCTTATCCTTTTCCACAACGAATTCAGAGTTTTTGCAAGGTTAACATCTACCGTCCCGGCACTAGTTCAGATAGCGCAAACCCCTGCTTTCTACCAAACCGTTGATCTCTTCTACCATCATATTTCCAAGCAGCGCGTAGAACCAGCAGATGAGTTCGTCCAGACATTCTTACAACACAATAACCCCTCTTGCCTTCTACTCAAAGGTATGTCTGATTTCGTATATAATGACCAGCGCGACGCAGGTGAAGCAATGCTCAAGAGATCCGCTGAATCTAGATGGGATACTGGCGTGTACGCTTACTCAATGCTGATCCGGGTCATATACGGTGCATCAGAAGTTAGAGAAAGAGGCAAAGCGTTAACCCACGAATATACACAGAAAATCCGGTTGAGGCTTGAAGCGCTTGACAAGAGTGTCTGGGTGCAGAAGCCGTCTGATTTTTTCCTACAAAAGGAAGGACTTCTCGATCTTACCAAGGTCCGTAGGTGCAAATGTGCCACCATAAACAACTGGTGTCGCTGGTGGGTGGTTGGGTGGAAGTGGCCAAATATGTGTGAGGAATGCTTCTGGACTATAGAGTCTCTAGATTTTTGCTATATCATCAAAAATAATTTTAGCGACAGGCGGCGTTAAGTCTCATCTTCTTTGGTCTATTGTTGTTTTTTATTTATGTCACATAGTTGACCTCCTGTCCATTCATTGGTTTGCCACATTTGTCCTCTGTCTTTTATTATTATAATGAACGTTCACATTTCCCTTGCTACCGTGCATCCATTCCTGGTACCCAATAACGCATTGGTTTCTTTCCCACATTTGTACACTATCTTCCAATTTTATAATGAACGGTCACACTTCCTTTACGATCGTTAATGTCCTGAGGATTTTCAAATATATTTGCATCGATTCCTGTTACCCAAATAACGCATTGGTTACTTTGCCACATCTGTACACTAACTTTTATTTTTATAATGAACGTTCACATTTCCTTTACGACCGTTCATGTTCAGAGGATTTATATAATTAATGACAAATTGAAATTATGTAATAGTGTGTATTTAAGTCAAGTCCATATTTGATACTTTCATCTTTCCCCATGAGAGGGGCAGTTAATATGCTTTCCTTTATTTGACTCACCAATTTAGTATAAATAAGGTTATCGCTTTCCAGATTTTTTTATAACACTTTCTTCCCGTCTCAATTAATTCATAGTTTTCTGTTGTAAAACAAAAAAATGCTTCAACTACCGGAAACACTCCAGATTGAGATCATCCAACGAGTTGCTCAAACAGGTCACATAGTTGACTTCCTCTCCATTGGTTCTGTTTCAAAGATCTCTATGCGCTGGCCCAGTCGCCGGAAGTACTCAAGGCGGCCAACATCGACCACTTTAAGTTCAATGCGGGGTATGTCCGTATAGGAAGCACGGGCAGGGCTTTCTTTGAAAGGTAACATATCTAGTTGTAGCAATGGTTATGGTTTCTTCTACTTCCTATTGACATAGCCATACTTATACACATGTGGTAGGTGCCTCGACGCAGGAAACCCCACGGCTTACCTAATGGAAGGCGTTCCTGTTGCTTTTCTCGAACGCGATTGTGATAGGGCTATTAGCATATTGAAACTAGGCCAAACTACATGTCCATACAACGTTCTATCGAGAGGATTGTGTCACCTGATGAACGGAAGGTCAGCCGAAGGGTCTGATGTCCTAGAAACCCTTTGTTGGTGGGACAATTTACCATTTGTGGCGGGTATTGGACGCTGGATGGTACGAGCTATAAGGGATATGAGGGTGGGGGAACCGATGAGGAGAGACGGTGGATTTTTCAGAACTTTCAGTCCTCCCTGATACCATGGGGCGGAGTGTGATTGTGGGTTTGATTGGAACGAGGAATACGTGTGCGAACACTGTTTCGCACGTAGTGTTGCCGTGAGGGTTAGGCTAATATGGTGAACGAACATTAAACGTGTTATGAATTCGTGAACGTTCATCCGATGTGAATATTAATTTTAAATACTCCTATTAATCGTTCATTCATCAGCCACATGAAGTTTGATATACAGTACCTCATTATGTACGTTCATAAATGACCGTTCTCGTTAGTGTGTTCTAATATTTGATTCTGCATTGACATATGGAAACTTAGTGCGCTACAATGACTACTACTATTGGCAGTGTGGGCCATAATTGTTGTAGGGTAATTATTGCCATTAATAAGGAGAAAATGTAGTGGTTTAAAGTCAAGTCGATATTAACGACACTTACTAACATACCTCCTTCTTCTATTGCAAGAGATAATTAATATGGTATTTAAATCTTTTACTGGTATATGTCACATCATGCTTCAATTATGATGACACCCTTTTTAAGTATAATAAGGTTTTATTAGCACACGTTTTTCAGCACATCCTTCCCACCTTTATCCATTTCATGTTTTTTTGCTGTGGTAAGACAGTATGCTTCAACTACCAGAACCACTCCAGCTTGACATCATCCACCGGGTCGCTTAATCAAGTGACGTAGTTGAATTCTTGTCTATTGGTTCTGTTTGCAAAAATCTCTATGAGCTGGCCCACTCGCCGGAAGTACTAAATTCGGCCAACATCGACCACTTTAAGTTCAGATCGACGTACGTCCGCATAGGAAGCACGGGCAGGGCTTTCTTGGAGAGGTAACATAACATCTTCGACCAATATTTCTGGTTTATTATACTTCCCATTAACATAACCATACCTATATACATGTGGTAGGTGTCTTGTCGCAGGAAATCCAACGGCTATCCTGATGGAAGGCGTACGTGTTGCCTTCGTCGAGTGGGATTGCGATAGGGGAATTAGCATTTTACAACAAGGCCTTACGACATGTCCATACAACGTGCTAGCGAGAGGAATGTGTGAATTGATGAACGGAAAGTCAGACGAAGGGTCTGACATCTTGGAGAGTTTGCTTTGGTGGGAAGATATAGTGTTTGCATCGGGGCTTGGGCGATGGATTGTGGGCGCGGTGGCGGCTATGAGGGACGAGGATCCACTCAGGGTCGATGGTGGGTTCTTCAGAAGGTACAGGCCTCCTAGATACCACGAGGAAAATTGTCAATGTGATTTTGATATCAACGGGTGGTTTGCATGCACACACTGTTTCGTTCGAAGCGTCTCTGTCAGGCTAAGGCTTATGTGGTAAAAATTGCATGTTTTCAGAATGAATCGGCTTAATTATCTAAATATTTTGGTAACTAGTTAACGTTCACAAACGTTCTTATGAATTCACAAATTGTAACATAATTTATCTGTTCAAGAAGATGGTGTTTCTTTCAATGTTAACCTTATGTATGTCATATTTCCACATGTTCATTGATCAAATTTCAAAAAAATAGTAAACCCTAAATGCATTAAATGTTAGACTTGTTTAAGTTTTATCTACATTATTTGTTTATGGACGTTCATAAATGAGTGACTTTGCTCATGTAAACTCATTTCGGCCCCTGCGTTGTCAAACAAAACAAAATGTGCAATTATTACAGCTACCATTTGCCTGCCGCTCCTAAATTTTTGTAGGCTGATTATAGCCATTAAAAAGTGGTAAATAAAGTGGTTTGAAGTCAAATCGGTATTAACGACACTTACTATCTTATCTCTATCTTTATAGTAATATGGTACTTAAATGTGTTGTAGGTATATGTCAAATCATGTTAAAATATTGATTTCACCCCATTGGTCATACACACACCTTCGAAAGGGGATTAGCATCTACCTTATAACTACACCTTTTTGTATAATTAAGGTGGGATTTCGACCAGGTATGGCAAACTTAAACCGTTTATACCAATTGAATTCTACTTTTCTTTAGGAATAATGCTTCTTTAGCCACAACCGCTCCTACTCGACATCATAGAACGTCTCGCTAGGTCCCGGCACATCGTTTACTTCATTTCCATTGGTTCAGTCAACAAACTAATGTATGAGTACACTCGTTTACCAGAAGTCCTGAAGTTGACAAACATAGACGACTTCATGTTCAATGCCGAATACGTTTGTATGGGTAGCACGGGCAGGGCTTTCTTCCAAAGGTAAACAAACTTGTTACATTAGTTGTCCCCTAACTGATTTGATATTGTATCTATGCAGAAGAAGCAACCCAAATCCCATACTTTGTCCCTACTTTGCTAGGTGCCTAGACGCTGGAAATCCCATGGCATTCCTCATGGAAGGTGTCCGTGTGGCTCTCCTTGAACGTGATTGCGATAGGTCCATAACCTTTTTACAATGAGGCCTCACTTCATGTCGATACAACGTTCTAGCCATGGGAATGTGCCATTTAATGGTCGG
Source organism: Orychophragmus violaceus (assembly GCA_030180135.1). Taxonomy (NCBI): domain Eukaryota; kingdom Viridiplantae; phylum Streptophyta; class Magnoliopsida; order Brassicales; family Brassicaceae; genus Orychophragmus; species Orychophragmus violaceus. Next base: position 18,123,345 of record CM058236.1, read on the forward strand.
TAGGTCTGACCAGGGCTCCGATATCTTGGAGACCTTGCGTTGGTGGGATGATATAGTTTTTGAGGGGTGTGTTGCGTGTTGGATGGTGGAGGTGGTCAGGGCTATGATGGGGGGTGACTTTCAAACCGCATAGGTATCACGGCCCAGAGTGTGCATGTGGTTTTGATTACATAGGGGAATTCGACTGCGAGAACTGCTTCGCAGTAAGCGTGGCGAAGAAGCTAATGATTATGTGGTAAACAGTGGGGATCAGTTGCAAACTTCCGATTTATGCGAGATAGTACAGTTTTTGTGAACGTTCATTTCCACCTATAGACGTTCACGACTTATTTCGAAATATCCTAACTTTAAGTTAGTTCTATGTATTAATGTAACCCTTTTCTTTATTAATATCTAAGGATGATGTTTTATGTTTTATTACCTATTGTGCCATGTGCTTATCAAGTAGCAAAAAAAAGTATATATCCGATATGCATTAAATGCACAACCAGAGTTGTAAGTAATAAATGGGTGGACTAGTTAAAGCCATTTATTATCTTTGCAACCACATCCAACCACTAGAGTGCCCATCTCCGCTATAAAAACCGGTGGAGTTCGATCTTGTGTTTATCAACAAGTCTTTCTAATCATCCTAGTGTGTTGGGAAAACGAAATGTTCTCCACGCTTCCTGACGAGGTAAACCGCGACATAATCGTTCACGTTGCCCGCTCAAGTTACACCGACCTCTTGCTGCTTATGGGAGTCAATAAAACCACAAATCGCATAGCTAACGAGAGAAGCGTTCTGCGAGTCGTCAACATAGAGTCTTTCTTGGATAACGCCGCCGGAGCTTCCATAAGAAATGATGCACGCCCCTTTTTTCAAAGGTTAGTAGAATGACCAAATATATATGAATGTGGAAATCTAAGATGCATGATACAATAGGGTTTTTTCCGTTAATCTGGTAAAAGGGTCTCTCGTTGATACTTGTGAGTAGGTGTTTGCTCGCGAAGAACCCCACTGCCTTATTGCTAGAGGGATTGAGGTCACTGATGACAGAGCTGGATCCGCGAAGAGCAATTTTTTTGTTTGGTCAAGCCCCACAGGACTGTCCATACATCATATTTTCCCAAGGCATGACCAAAATATTGACTGGGAACTGGGTAGGGGAATTACAACGTCTATAAAACTTGCGCTGGTGGGTCGACGTAGAACGCTCGTCTGACCTAGCAAGACGCATACTAACGGCGGTTGGTGATCCGGGAACGCGAAAAGTAGGAACCTACAACTCGTCCTCATTTTCCAAATCCGCTGTGCGGTGGATGCAGGTTCCGATCGGACGGCGACCCAGAGTGCATTAGCTGTTGGATTTTATGTATCTCGTACACTGTCGCTCTTTTGTCTTAACTTTCAAAATTATGAACTTCGGCCTTGCTTAAATCAGTTTGGCTATTATCTTTCAGTTTATTAGTTGTCGATTAGATGCACCTACAATTCTCCAGAAATTCTAATGCACGTGCACAAGGTACTATGTGAATGTACATAATCATATTATGAACGTCCATGACATGACAACCCTTGGTTTTTTTTCTTCATTTTCTGGGAGGCTCAATAACCACTTCTATTATCCGCCAGTGCTTCATTTTGCGACGATTGGAAAGAATGTCTGAATTTAAAGTGTTTTTAATTTAATAGGGAGAGATAGACGCGAAAATGGAAAAAACATAAAATATCCTTAACACAGTGAGTACATAGATTACGTCCAATAGAACAAAGTAGCATCAAAACATAAGTATTAATGAATTGATATCCTATTTCAGAAACCGGCGTGCTCCCTAGTCCACGCCTCCGCAAGTGACTGGAACACAACATTGTCGGATATGTAGATGTTGGCTATTTCGTCAACAACATGGTCACCTTCTCCAACTCTTGGTTCTTTCAGCAAATTATAAATTGTTTCCAGAAGTTGTGAAATGGTGTCCAAATAGGACCATTCATTCCTAGAAATCAACTTGGGTAGTAAAACGTACCCATTGGCATCTATGTTTGGATGATATATCTTTGTCTTGAAATAGAACCTTTGGTGGTTTGAAAGGATATTCAAAAGGAAACCAAAGACAAAACTTGAACACGCCGCCAGAGTAGGGAGAATTTTCAGGACCCATCATTATGCCTTCACAATTGTTGATATCGCCTTCCACCGGACCCATGCTAGCAAAAGGAAGTGGATTCTTCTCCAAACTCTTAAATGTCTTCTTCACATCTCTTTGAAATGTCGACATGATATCCTGAATTTCGTGTGTCAATAAACTGGTCAATTCTAAAACTATACCAAAATTCAAACAAATATTGCATAACTGTAGATGTTACGACGTTACCTTAATTAGAAGATTCTGAAAAGAAGAAAGAATGTGAAAGCAAATAAAGTTTTTCTCACTCACTTCGTGGATCTATATATACACGTGAAAGAGTTTCACAAGTGAACGGTGAAATTAGAGAACCGATGCAACTTCTCTCTGACCAGTCAAACCTTGCAACTTTTCAAGAAACGTCACACGTATCAATGCAGCTTTCAATGACATCTCACCCATATAGATACCCCTTTTCAATGACCAGTCGCACGGATTCAATGACAACTGTTGAATGACAAGTCGCACAGATTTAACAACAACTATTCTATATCGTAAATGAGATTACAATTTTTAAAAATTGAACATTCGCAAAACACAGTTTTTCAACCTAGCATTTGAAATTCTCATTTAACGTACATATACACCATATGCTCTACAACTCTAGGATTTTTTTAGATTAAACATTCATGAAACATAGTTATGCCTTTCAATTAACCAATGTTGTCGCTAAATAATACGACCCAAACCATCGTAATAGTTTACTGCAAATAACCATGATCACACAGCATACGAAAACCAGACCCATTATCTTCATCAACTTAGATGCAGGGAGAGGGCTTTCGTCGAAAGGTAATCATTCGTGTCTTGCAAACGTCTTTAGTGACATCAGCAAAAAGCAATCGTCGACGGCATATGAACGTCCATCCATAGCAACAAAATTGAAATACATAATAACCGTGTGAAAGTACTTGACAACCATGTGAATGTATATAAGAACATATGAACGTAGAAAAACACTACATTAACGTTCATTTCTAAAACATCCGATGATAAAATATAGCGATTACACAAGGCTGACGATATTATAACACATCCTTACATGTCAAAGTGCGTAACAAACTTATGCACGACCAGTCCAAAAGCCCCTACATTCATACATAGCAATAATACAAAGCTGGTGATAACAAACTTATGAACGTACATACCAAAAACCGTGAACGTGCATAACACACTTATGTACGTATATACCAAAAGTGAACATTCATACGTACTACCCCCGAGCCCATATCATATAAGATTCTTGCAATTGGTCCTATTATGTCCTGGCTGGCGGCATCTTCCACCTTTGTTTGGCGTCTTTTTCTTGGTTGGCTCCTTTCCACCCTGCAAAGATACACAACGACCGTCCTAGTCAAATGTTTTGGTTCGACCTTTTTCAATTGAGCTTAACAACTTACAAAGAGTTCGAAGAAAGATCTCTTTCTCTTAGTTGGCGGCCTTCCAGGGGGTCTCCTGGTAAGCGGTGGATGCAGGTCCATATTTTTCAGCTCTTCCGGGACGTACTCATAAGCATCAGCGGAATTTGGTACGGGTAGTACGCTACCCGCATAAGCAAGCTTCCATGTCTCTAACGCATACCATTTGTGACATAAGGTCACGAGGTTCAATTTCAGAAATTTCGCGGCGGCAACTGCGTGGCAGCAAGGTAGCTTTAGCTTGTCGTAAACCTTGCCTGTGCATTCACCTGTGTTTAAGAAAACATGGTAGATCCGATTGGTGAGGGATGTAACTTGCACACTCCACTGTGATGCTCGAGTTACCACCAAGTTTGTAGCATCATCCGCCAACGTAAGCAGCAACTTATCCACCTCCGGGGTAACTATAGACTGACTCTTCGCTGCCTTGTCTTGTCTGAGACCGAACCACCACATCAGCATTGTCCTTATGAAATCAACTATCAAAGTAATCGGAAAATATTTTCCTTTCGCGAGCACAACATTCAATGACTCGGCAATGTTGCTGCTCATCAGATTGTACCGTTCTCCCTTTCTATGAACACGTGTCCAGTGTTAAAATCCTATGTCTTCTAACCATTTCATACACTTAGCACTGCGTATGCCTATCTAATTCACAGCACCGAGGAAGTGGCCGTGCCTATATGCCCGAGCAGCATTCAAAACTAAATCCCCTAACCCCTCTACCTTGAACTTTTTACCTGCATTGCGTTCCAAATGAATAGCGCAGGATCCATGGTTGGCCAGGGGGTAAACATGCTTAATCATGGACAATCTCAACCAAGTTGCGCATGAACCACACCCAAGAATCACGGTTCTCACCGTCGACAATGGCAAAGGCAATGGGGAAAATCTGAAAGTTCCCGTCTTGGAAACTCGCAGTTATCATGAACCCCATGTATTTACCATACAGTTGAGTCGCGTCCACAACTACCACATTCCGTAGCCACAGAATGCCTTCGAGGGAAGCACCAAATGCGGAAAAAAACTTTGAAACCGCTTCACCATCTTCCCATCTTCTTCTACATCAATGCAATGCATATTGTAAACAGTCCCTGGATTTGCCTGGCGGATCAAATACAAATACGTGGGAAGTAACCTATAGCTACCCTCTACGGATCCGTGGACTGCCTCAATAGCCAACTCACGTGCTCTCCACGCTTTCCAATATGACACAGTAATTGACAACTCCTCCATCAGCAATAAGGGCAAGTCTCTCGGCCTAGGTCCACTTTTTCCATTCCCGTACTTTTTCTTCAACAGCTCTGCTATAACCCGTGCAGTAGCATGCTTGCTGTTCTCGGTTCTAGTATAAATGTCGCAAGAGTGGTGCAATTCTACTTTCCTTATCTCAAAATAAGAAGAATAGGGCACAAATTTAGCAAAAACCCTCCAATCACACCGAGGGTCAACGCATTCCATAACTATCTTTTGTGGTGAGGACCGCGGAGTACGAAAGTGAAGCAGCCTCTTTATAGCATAAACACACATAAGTACCTGTAAATCCTTCTTGGTTTTGAACAACCTCCCAACATATATTCCATCATCTTCCGCAATTATATCAATATCACCGAGATCTTTCCCGCCTTTTATCTCGTCGTCAAACATAGGTGGAGCATCTTGCGCAAACATTGTAGCTTGATCGCGGATATCCTCGTATATATTCTGCAGGCTCAACAGCATACCACCAGAAGGTGTGGGCTCCATTGTGTTCTGAGTTAGAGAAGACACCATTGCTTCTTGCTCGTTACCCGGTTCTTCAACATCTTCGAACGCCCTGTTAAGCTGCTGGGTCCATTTTAGATCGAAGCAATCATACTCTCCTCCAGGACCTGCATCAGTAGGTGTCTGTTCAGTAAGTGTCTATCCAGTAGGTGTCTGTCCAGTAGGTGTTTGTTCAGAAGATTTCTGTCCAGTAGGTGTCTGTTCAACAGATGTCCCTTCATGATCATCGTCCTCTTCGTCCTCGCTACCTGACCCATCTTCGGTACTGGACGACCTCTCGCTAACCATTGGCATAATGGTATACAAATCCTGGTCCACACCATTCAAAGATATAATGGCTTCGTTTTCTTTGTCATCACCATTTGAATCAAGGTCATCGAAGATTTGCGTTTCTTTCACAAATGTATCAACTGTCGGAATAACAACATCTTCCACCGCTTCAAGAGCATGAGCAATCGAATTTTCCCCTTTCGCCAGGAAAGCCCCAATGCTGCCTGAAATGGTTCCACCACCGTTTGAACAATCCGCTCCAAACACACTACTTGCGCTTTGGCTAAAAAGCAACTCTTGGAAAGAACGCTCGCCACTACTCTGGCCAACTTTCACCAGTACATCCACAACTCTTTCCTTAGCCTCTGTCATGCTCTTCAACACCACGCTAACTTCCTGTCCACCACTTTGACTAAGTTTTGGAGGTATGTCCATGCCAGATTGTTTTGCTTCTTTTCTCATACTGCTTCTTAACACTGCGTTACCACCCTCTCCAAACTCCGCATATAAACTAATCCCCTCGTTTTTTCTTCTAATCACTTTAAAAGTCTCCAGGCCATCTACGCTCCCAATACATATTGGCAGCATTTTCGAAGATGCTATTGAACTCATCTTCGCCGGTTCCACATACGTCAGCTTGCAGCTTGTTCCAAGTTCAGCCTCGAACTCCTTCAACACCCTGGACTTGTATGATCTGTTGTATCATCGTTACGTAATGTTATGCACCTCCCGGATGCCCGATAATCAATTCTGAATTTCCATTCTCCATTGTCGGAACGATTCCACTTCCCGCCCACCACGTAAACAGGATTGTGGTGAACCTGATCAAAATATATACAACGTGTATTGTTAGCAAAATCAGATGTTTAGTTAGCAAAAATAAATTTCCTAACAGTCGTGAACGTTCATTAAAAATGATAGTTATGAACGTGTATAAAACTCAGCCTCAAAGTTAAACGAAACCTGAACAGAACTCTGTTTCAAACAGCAGCAGATGTTCATAAGAACAGAGCATAAGTAAGATTTGTTTTCCTAACAATCTTTAACAGTGTATCAGACGTTCATACGAACAGTAGACAACTAATATACGTTCATATTTCAGATCCGACTAATATTTTAGCCAGAGGTACTAAAAACTAACAAGTTAGAAACAGATTCACCCAGGTTTTTTTTGCGTATCTTAAACATTTACTAGCAACTACATGTCAACTGTGGACACAAAATAGATATATTAGACAAACAAAATCCCAAACGGTAAAAACCAAAAATGATTAATTCTTACCTCCGCCATTAATGCAGATCTCAAACGGAAATAAACTACTTCCCCTGAATTTAATTTCACAGTTCTGTCTTCAACAACCACCCATCGGTGAAAACATAGATCTGTAATGAAGTGAGATAAGTTCTAAAAATAAACTCAGATTCTGCTAATTAAATAGAGTCATTAAACCTAGCAGGCATTAAATGCTTAAGGATTGGCGGGAATAATATTATACATTAAATCAACATCAAGGTCACTTCCACAAGCATCACGCGCCACGCTTGGAAGTTATTGGTCACGTGATTTTAATAAGACCCAGCGGCACACGCGCTGTCATGGCCGTGCCTCACAAACCAAAGGGCAAAATCGCGTTTCAATTATTAGAATAGTGAAAAAGTGTTAGCCGATTAATAACAAGCTCAAAAGTGTTACTTCTGTAAATGCGATGCAGTAAAGTGTTACTTTTGCCGAAAATCCCGTTTTAGTATCTTATGCATTTAGTTGACCAAATGAGAGAGAGAAAAAGAGTGACGGCTATTATATCCAATGTCACGAAAATGTAATGCAATCACTATTTCGTTTATTGCTTTTTTATCTTCTGAAACACTTAAAAAAAAATATTTTGTTTTCATTTTTATCCTTTGAGACATTTTATAGCCCTTCTTGGTTTTGAAGAATGATACACAGTTTGTTACCAAAACCAATTACAAGCGGACACGTTATGCTCTTATTCAATAAAAAAGTATAACCGTTGTCCTTTTTTTTTGGCTAGACTGTAATTATCATTAAGGATGAAGAAGAGATTATAATAAAACACTTTCAACCCTGTTGTGTTGAACTTTCTTACCATGAAACCATGATAAACTCTATTCCAATCATTCTTTGGATGATTAAGAGGTTCGAGTTTGTAGGTTCGTATGTATCTCTAAAATAGATCTAATCCAAAACCATATTAGACTCTTTTAAAGAACGGTGTATTTAATCCAATAAAATATTAACTAAAAATCATAATTATGTTATTCCACTGTCTATTTAAACGGACTCCAACACCTATTTTGTTATCAAATAATAGCCGATGTCAAATACATAAACAATAGTCCTTGCAACGCACGGGCCATAATACTAGTACGATATATTCTACAAATTTGCCTTTTGTTTTTTTTATTATAAACGAATATATTTGGGTCTCAATAAATAAGTTTGTGTCATCATACATGCATCCTCTAATAACTTGTCTCGAGCGCCGCATCAAAACAGAGAGAGAGAGAGAGAGAGAGAGAGAGAGAGAGAGAGAGAGAGAGAGAGAGAGAGAGAGAGAGAGAGAGAGAGAGAGAGAGAGAGAGAGAGAGAGAGAGAGAGAGAGACGAGCTGTTACACGCCACACATGTCTTTGTAATATAAACAGAGCCTAATAGTACACAAATTGCTGGCACTTATGAAGTGTTTCCCCTCGAGACCCCCATCAAATCAACACTAATCATGGTTAAATATCATGCAAATGAGAGTTACGATGCTTGGTTAACTTGCTCTGTTTTTCATTAAAGGTTGCCATCAATTATCGACTTGATTTCCATGCCACCACTACAACCGTTTTGATTAGATTTGATAAACCCATTGTCTCTTTGAAAATATAACTAACTTCATTAAGTACTTGAAAACGATACTGTATACAAGAATTGAAAAGTCGATCGTAACATAATCTACTGCATATAACAAACAATATTTAGGGATCTTCATGAAGATTACATGGCCAAATTCCAAAATTATCTCTCATAATTGAGAAGAAGAAAAGTGACTCAAGGGTCCAAAAGCATGTATCACACATGTTTGTAGCTTTAAAACCATAGTCCCACAAAGCCAGTCAAGTCTTTATCGGAGTACACACAAATCTATAAAGCCCGTTGATATCTACACTTTATCGCTTCTCATAGAACACTACACATCGTCTGAACTTCCATACCTACGTCTCAAAGTTATCTTAACACATATTCAAATTAAAAATTCGCGCTCGATGATGTACCCATGGTTCAAAACTTCTCCATCTCCATAAAAAAGCCCGCAAGAACATGGAATGCGCGTATATCCCCATCTCCCATCGAATATCTGCCGATCACTTGATGATAGCCTCTCCTTTAACCATCTAGTCCCTTGGGGATGATCTGTCGACCAAACAGTCGCAATATACAAATAGACACATACCTCTGAGGAAAAGAGCATAAGGGTTTCCGGATTCCAGACATTTGTTGACGAATTTATTTTTAACCATAGGTAGGTGGCACAATATACATACATTAATGTTGGAGAAGTATAGATCGACCAACTTATAGAAATATGAGCTTTCTCCGACGCTTCGCAGCGCCCTACCTTGGTTATCGTCACTGACGTCAAGAAGGATTTTTTTAGGACATCACTAGGAAGGTAATCCATTACGATTTTCATAATAAAAGATGGAAATAGGAAACCGAGAATTTTAACAAATAATATCGTACGTTCAGAATGCAAACGCATGTCGTTTATTTATATAGGGGATTCAACATTTTATTTTTCCATAAATTTAAATAATATTTATGTTACTGTTATTTATTACTTAGTATACGTCTTTTAGCGTGCATCTTCAACTAGAATAAGTATATGTACATGATGAATCTATTTAGTTAGGTAATGATATATAATATCGAGTCATTATTTATTGCGGTTTAGTATTTATAAAAAAGCGCGATGTTACTTTTATTGATTGTTGAAAAATAAGTTAGTTATATGTCCTCTCAGTTTAATCATCTCGCCTCTATGAAAAATGCTAACACTAATTGAAAAGAATTAGTAAGATGTCCAAATTGACCAAACTGACCATAACCGCATTTTAATGTTCATATTAGTCTACAAAAAGTCGTTTATTATGTCATAAAATAGTAGTAAAGTAGTCGCAATATACTCAATGATGATGCATATGCGTACTCCTTCTGTTTAAAATTTGCCAAAGATTAAGAAATTATATAATATTTATAGTAGTTTAACAAAATCTAACCAACGCTAAACAGTATTTAGAATATGAAGGATATTCAAGAACCAAAACAGGGTCAAATTCCGAAATTATTCATGATGAGTCTGAAGTAAAATAGTGACTCTATGGTCCAAAAGAATCTATCACACATGTTTGAACTCTTGAAACCAAAGTCCCACCAACCCTTCCAAGTTGTTATCGAAGCACACATGCAGCTATAAAGGCCTTTGATATCTACACTCGATTCCTTCTCAAAGAACAGAGCAGGCGGCGTTTCTTTTCATACACGCCTATCCCTCCTACTTATCATCATACATATTCGAGTGGAAAGTTCACGGTCGATAACATATCCACAGTTCAAAAATTCTCCATCTCCATTAAAAACACGCAAAAGCATGGAGTATGCATATAACCATGTCTCTCATCGGCAATCTGCAATCTCTTGACCATTGCCTCTCCTTCAACCATCCGGTTGTTGTAGATCAAACAACACATATATCGAAGGACAAGAGCTGATGAGTTTCCGGATTGTAGACACCTCTCGTCGAAATCTTGCTTATGAGGTGGGAAAACAAAGAGATTTAAGTTAATAAACTCGTTGTATAAATTGATCGACTTGTAGAAATCTGACTTTGCCCGACGATTAGAAGCACCTTTCATGTTGTCTTCTCCCTTATGAAATAGCGTAAACCTTGTTCACCGTTGATGAAGTCAAGAAATTTTTTTGAAACAACATCACTAAGAAGGTAATCCATTAGGAATTTGGTAATGAAGAGATGGAGGGCAAAAAGAATTTTGACAAATAATATATATTTTTCAATATTTGAGAGGTCGAAGCAATTTCAGAGTTTATTTATGGAGACAATGCAACCTTTGGGTTGTCTAGGCTGTAGTAGTTATGTATATGTCTTATCACTAAGTCCTAACTAACAACATTCAACATGATCATAGTGTTAACGGCTAAATCTAAGTAATTTTCCTTTTCCGATTTTGGTTTTTATTTTTATTTTGTGGTATTTGAGATTTATCTATTTTGTTAATGGCTTAAACTATATATATATACAATAATTATATCTGGTCACATATCTATTTTAGAAATAAGGGAAGGGGAAAATGGCAGTTTTAATACCATCACAAAAACAGTCATAATATTTCACACCAACCACGTCATATCATTTTTTTTTCATTTTGTATCGTTTGAATCATGTATACCAAAAAACACACACAAAATCTAAAAAGAAAATTTATCTTTGATGTGATATGTCGATAATTCGAAAAAGGAGTGAACATGTAGGGTTAAGATTATTGTTATTGTCAATGTATTTAGGTGTACTACGTTTGTCCAAGATTCAGGTAAATCATATAATGTTTTTGCTGTCGACCTGGAAAAAAACATAAAAGTTTATTACCAACATCATTTTAATTTATATGTGTATGTGTTCCTCTATAAAAGGCAATGGATCTAATTTCAAACCCTGAATTTATCTTTAATCCTACTTTATATTCGGATCAAAGTTATAGTGAAACAAGTACTTTATGTTCCATATTTATATTAGTTACTATTAATATTATAAATCATGGTTATTTGCGATTTGATGACTAAGTTATGACTAGTGAAATAATTTCAAAACAATTAGCGTAATTCATACGGGAAACTAAACCTATTTTTTTAGCCCACAACATTACAATTACCCGCCTTAACCGAACAAATTTCGACTAAGTGTCGAGAAATCCTCATTTACCACAATTATAAACCCTCATTTTATTTTGTTCTTCCCCTTCTCCAAAATCTCCTTCGAATCTTCTCGCATATTTTTCTCCAAATCCTTCTCTCTACCGGCCCATCTCTAACTGATATCTCTTATTTGAATCTCATATTTGAGGTTCTCAATTTCATTGCTAATTTTTCAGAAAGCCTATCGACCCTCTCAATTTCTTCTCTGAAATTCCCCGTGATACGATGCCTCAACAAGCTAAGAAAGGAGGACATAAGAGACAAACGATTCCAAATGTCACTCAGAGAGCGACCAACCACACTACTATGAAAAAATACTAAGCCCTCTACAAAAACAATACACCTTCACGTCGACGGCCGTAGTTCCTCTAAATTAGTGCACTCAACTTCAAGAAGAAGATCCAGTTATCCCCCAAACGTCAGCGGTAGTACCCCATGTACGGAACTATCCACCGCCACTACAACTTCTCCAAAACTCGACTACTAATCAACCTGAAGTCGATGCGTCCCCGGTGTCAGAAGAAGTCCAGAACAACCCGAATCCTGTTGAGGACTCCCCACCTTCGCAAGTTGACCAATCTCCGGCTCAGAATCATCCATCTTCTGAAAGTTACCACTTCCTCGACAAATCTCTTCCAGTTTTGCCCGATCTCCTGGAGGACACGCTGCAGGCTCTTAATGATCTGCTTCGGGTGCCAGATATGGAAATGTTTACCACCCTCCTCTCTCCCACACCAACTCCAAACTTGACTTGGTAGGGCTATTTTCATATACTGTTTCTTCAGCTATTGATATTCTCTGTATGGGATTTTTGTTCTCGTCTTATGTGTATCGAATGGTGTGTTTCTAAACCGTCTAATTTTCTTACGAATCATATTGTTGGTTTACTTATGATTTATGATGGTATGATGAGTTCGATTCTCTGATGGCAATGATGTTACTCTTGTAGTTATCAAGCTTAATATTTTAGGTTTACTCATGACAGAGGATCGAAATTGGTTCGGAAGATTTCAAAAATATTTACAAACGAATTCGATAGACCATACTAGAGCTCGTCACGTGTGCCTCATGATGAAGCATAAAGATACTTCCTCGAGTTCGTTGTACAGTTTTCTCTCCAATACCCTTCATATATACCTTACATGTGTTGTTTTCACTAATGATATGCTTATTCTATTTGTATTCTAGAAAACCCGCCACTGTGATCCCTTGATAATAAGGATAGTTCAACAGAATTTTGAGGACATCTGTCAATGATGGTTGAAAGATATGGTTATTAATGTGAGGACTAGTGGAGAGGGACCTAAGTGAAACGGAGAATCTATGGAAAACAATGACCGACTAGTGGGAAACAAAAGAAGCAAAGGATAAGAGTGCGACCTATTCCAGTCGTCGTATGTCTAACCGTGAAGGTCTCGGTCATCACGTCCACTTCTCAGAGCCCAAGTTGTACCTACAAATCCAGCTTGAAATGGCAAGTCACTTTATTATATATTTGTTATTTATGTTTGTTACAACATTGCAACTTGAATTTTTTGTAATAATCCTTGTTTGTTTTATATCACTGCAGGAAGAGAAAATGGGAAGACCGGTTAATATTGGTGAGGTATTCATCAATACACATACAAAGGTAGATGGTATATATGTTGATCGGAAGGCAGAGAAAATTGCTACAAATTTTAAGAAGATCGTGGACGAGAAGTTGTTAGAGCTCGATATAGAGACTTTAGAAGTTTCGAACGGTGCTGCTTCAAGACCTCGGGAACTCTCAATAGATGAATATAACACCATATTTCTTTATGTAAAGTAATAGTTTCATAATTTACATTTATAAAGGCATATTATGTTCTTTATTTAACTGTGTTTCTCGGACTGTCTTTAATTATAACAGCCCACTGATACGGATGGACGATAAAATCCTTATGGAGTTGGAAGCCTCAAAGAGTATCTTTTGAGGGGAAAGCGCAAGCAGCTGGGAAGCTCTCTTCAGGTTTCGTTGCCCTGCAAGATCAAAAGAAGGAAGCTCAACGTAAAATCCAAGAGGAGGCTGCCCGTGAAGCAGAACACGCCCGAGTTGCGAATGTGCAGAAGGAAACATTTCCTTGGTTGAACAGTATCTACGGCTAAATGATCCGCAATATATTGACTTCCTACAGAATAAGACTGCAGCAAACACAGATGATCGTCCCCCAACAAGTACAACTTAACTCCATCTGCTGCGTAGATTACTTATCACTGTCCCTACATAACTAATTTTCTGTGTATGATTTTGAAACTCCTATATATTGGAGTTTGCATATGTAGATAATTGTTTGTGTATATATGTTACACAAAACTATATAAGTTATATATGTTTTCTTGAAGCAAATATCTTTCACATTTCTTGAATCATTCAAATTGTATTATCACCATTTACCCGATCATAAATTTGACAAATGAAATAATACAAAATTCTTATTTTCACGCATACATAACATTTGCAAATTTATCGCTCAACGGTCAGAAAGTAGTGGCACATTCAATAACCATAATCGTATATGGATGTCCCGTGTAGTCTCTGCATAGTCTTTAGATTAGTCATTAAAGAGTCGTCAAATATATTATGATTACGTTGTGACTATATAGGACAATCATATAGTAGTCGCCAGGTATTGCCTGGATCTTCCTCTTGGCAGCTAAATATTCGTTAAAGTTGTTACTAAGTAGTTGCTAAATAGTCACCATAGCTCACGACTAATTTATGACTATACTAGTCAGTCACATAACAGTCGCCACATAGTGGTGACATCATTACCATAATCGTATATGGATGTTCCGATTAGTCGTTGGATATTAGTTAGAATTATCGTTACCCAGTCGCTAAATAGTGGCTAATATTTATGACTACTTTCTGAATATATTATAATGTCACATATTAGTCGCTTAGTGGTCACCTATTTTAACGACTATTTGATGACAACATTTCTCCGACCGCATCTAGACTCGCGCTTTAGTCGCACAATTATTGCAAGCATAGTTGCGAATTAGTCCCCATATATTGCGATCATGCTATGTCTAGTTTACGACTACCACTGTTAGTCATAAAAGTAGTGGTAACTTGCCGACTATTTTTATGACTATGAAATTTCGTGACTATAGATTTACAACTACCATATTTAGTCGTAAAACCGCGTTTAACGACTATTCTATGACCAAACATGCAGTCGCAAAAACATTGTTTTCTTGTAATGTAATTTCTGTTTTTCATTAAAGATTGTCATAATATCTCGACAAGAAGGAGTAAGAGAGGCTTAGAAGCAAGAGAGATGCAGTCAAGCTTTGGTGAAGCTTTACTTTCAAAAATCACAAGTGTTTCTTTAGTATTACGCCACCACATAAATTTTGTTCCTGGAAATAATGGCTATTAGACCGGAGCCATTGAACCGTGCACTGGTTTTCTGTTGTAGCCTATGAGCCCTTGAACCATATATTGGTTTGTCTTTTGTTCTGTTGAAGGTTTTGTATAGTTCCACTGTTTTGGCTGGACCTTTATGTTGCAGTGGGCTTCAATTTTTTTTTGCGGTTTGTGAAGAGGTATTTGATGTGTCAGTCACGGCGTAGTACAAGTGGTAGTACAAGACGTGATTATGTTCGATTGATGAGATATGAACGAATCTTTATGATGTGATTCGGTTTATGGGTTGTGTGCTGAGCTGGATGAAGACCTTGGAGTGAAGATTGCAGCTTGGAGTTGTTTACTTATTCTTTGAATAAGTTTCAAGAAAAAAAGGAAAAGTTAAAAAAGGTGGAATAGGAAATATAAAAACAAAGAGGATATTTGCTATATCTTTATTTAGGTAAACTTGGGAGCAATTTTAGCCTATATAAAGAGGAGAGGCGTGGCCTATGAAGATGTAAAAGTTGAGAGAATAAAAACTTAAGAGGGCTTTTGTATTTTGGGGAAAAAGTCTAGGCTCTAGGGGGAGCTTAGCTCAGGTGTTTGATCCTGAAGAATTCTTGTATTGGATAGAGCGGTAGATCAATAGGGTTTGTTCTATTCGTTTGTAATTGGTGGGATTACTTTCTATTCAAGTGAATTCGGAATTGGGGGAGTAGAAAAAATCGAAACCCATAAACAAACTTTATGTGTCTTTCTTTCTGCACTTTTATATTGCCTCATTTGCGTTTTCAATTGGTATCAGAGCGGGTGCTTGATAGGGATTTAGTCTTGTTTCGGGCAGATCTAAGGTGAGGATCAGAAGGTAGCTCAGGAAGTAGCACAGAGTTCAGTTCGATGGAGTCTCACAAAGAAGGAACGTCTATGACCAGACCACCACGGCTTGACTCTTCAAATTATGGATATTGGAAGGTTCGTATGCAAGCTTTCATTAGTGGTCTTGATGAGGATTGTTGGAGTTCGATTGAGACTGGTTAAAATCCCCCTATGATGGTTAATGATAAAGGAGTTGAAGTTCTTAAGCCTAGAGATCAATGGAATGTTGAAGAGAAGAAGGCATCAAGTTGCAATTCTAAGACCAAGACTGCAATTTATAATGCAATTGATGCGAGTTACTTCAAGTTGATTTGTCAATGTGTGTCAGCTCAAAAGGCATGGAAAACATTGGAGAACATGTTTTAAGGTACCAAGAGTGTCAAGAGGACTAAGCTGGATATGTTAGCATCTAAATTTGAGAATCTAAGGCTGGATGAAGGAGAAACCGTGGCTTAATTTAGTGCTAAGTTGTGTGACATATCTAATGAGTCATTCGCTCTTGGAAAACACTACAAGGACAAGAAGCTTGTGAAGAAGCTGAAGAGATCTCTTCCATCAGAGTTTGAGTCAAAGATCTCTGCTGTTGAAGAAGCACATAATTGTTGGTACTAGATTTCCCTCTAGGAAATCCGGCCCATTAACAGACAAGACAGAGGCCCATTATTACGGGCCCATTCCAGAATCAAAGACCGACAAAAGAGCCGAATCCTTTGATGGGCCCAAGCGAAACAAACGCCCTGGCAAGGCCCAGACGATGCCGAAGCCGGAGACGAACGAGCTCGAGCTCGGCAGAAGATGACGTAGAGATAGAGCGACTCGGTCTTCGCCAGATCAACTGATCCGCATAAATCTCGGAGATCGTTACGATGACGAGGCCGAAATATCGGGACGAAGAGATCAGAGTCGAGACTATTTAAGAAGAGAAGTGGCGACTCATTAAAGATATTCCAACATAGGTTAAGAACACTTCGATTAGATAGCTCGATTTTATACTTTGTACTCTCTTCTCGACTGTGTTTGTTCTATCTCGACGATCAATCTCAATAAAGTCTTTGATTCATAGGAAACTATACCATTTCTATATCCTAAAGTCCAAATCCACGAATACAAATTCTTAGTGTGAATCCCGGATCTCACATTTGGCGCCGACTGTGGGGACATTCTATAGCCTTTCCTATCTTAAAAATCAGATCTTAGATCCGATAGATCGAGATGAATCCCGACCAAACTGGCTCTCCCAGCGCCACACCACCAGTTGACCGCCCTCAAACGGTCGACAACGTTCCTTGATATATCATGGTTTTTACTAGTTTTAGACCATGATATAAGTGTGTTTTTAGTGTCTTTTGTCTTTGTTTAGAGTCTTTTACAGGTATAATCAGGTTGGGAGCTGAATTGGAGATAATGGAGCATTTTGGAGATTTTTGGAGTGTTTGGCCGAGAGATAGAGTTCACCCTCCGAAACAGAGGAAGGTGTCGATCGTTGCACTCTAGCATCGATCGATGCACCAGCGAGATGGGCCAAAAACTCGGCGGTTTAGAAGAGTGAAGAATTTGCACTTTGATCCAGAAGTTCCTGATATTTACAAAGAAGCCCTTGGCCGAGATTATGCCTATATAATAGAGTTTTTAGTGTTTTTATTAGATACGATTTATACTTTTTACATTACGCAATTCATAATTAAGAGCAGAGGATTTTAGAGCTTTTTGGGGCTGATCTGAACCTGTTACATCATCTGTATTTGGAGAAGATTTCGAACCCCTTTTTACTCTTATTCTTTTATGCAATTTATTCATTCTATGATTATGTTTTCATTATCTATGTCTGAGTAGATCCATAGTTAGGTTTAGGGTTTCTCACATAGGATTTCATGACTTGCTAGACTTGTTCAAATTCAGTTAAGGATTCATAACTATATCTGTTCTTCAATTTAATTGTGCTTAAAGCAAGTTCTAACCTGATCAATTAGAATCTAGATCTTAGGTTGCTAAATACGTCACGGAAGTGGGGTTTAGGAATCTGAACTAATTAAATTGGGCAATTAAACTTTGCGCAAACGGAAGTTTGGTTTAGGATAATTGTGAACATATCAAACTTGGACTTATTGCTAGTTTAATCTGTTAGTTCTCGCAAACGAAAGTTTGGTTTGCTGCACTTAGACTTAGAGAATTATCGCAAAGGAATTTGGTTAATTCTATATCTGTGTTTTGAGTTCTAGAACCGTTCTTAATTAGATCCTTGCTGAATGAACTGTCTGCTTGTCTGATTTCCTGAGAATACCCTAGGCTTGACGCTTTTAATTACTTGCTTCACAACCGTTAATCTCTGCTACTGATTTACTTTCTCGCACCGCTTTCAATTCAATCACATTGCTTATTTCTAGTATTTATTCCTATAGTTTGATTCTCTTGAGACCAAGTGTCCATGTGGATTCGATAACCCTATATACTACGACTACTGAACTGTGCACTTGCAGTTAGAGAATAGGGAAAACTTAGAACCTATCAAGTTTTTGGCGCCGTTGCCGGGGACTCTTTGAGTCTTCGATAGGACCGAACTTAGGGTTTTTACTAGAAATTTTTCTTTTTTCTGTTTTTGTTCTTTTTCGTTTTTATTTTTGATTTTGCTGATTTTCTTTTTCTCTGTTTCTTTCTGTCGCAGGTACGAATTTCGCCTTGCGTCGATCGTTGCATACCTTGCGTCGATCGTCACTAGGCGATATTGAGATTGAATCGATCGTTGCACTGATAGCATCGATCGTTGCTGGACGATTACAGACAGTTTATGCCAACGCAGAAAACTCAAAGTAATCCGAACTCGAGCTTGCTTAATCTCGGACTAGAGGAACTTGGACGTCTAGAAAGGACTAACAGAAGAGAAAAGAGAGAGAGAATGGTACGAAAACGTTTGATCTTGATACCAGATGCTGAAGGTACCCTGAGGGACCAAGATGACAACCCGTACAATGCTGCTGGGCATCGGGTTGATGCTGAAGGGAATGTAATCCCTGATCCTCCTGAGCAACAGGAGCTGAACCGAAACCAGGGTCAAGGACAGGCCCAAGGTAGAGAGATGGTGGTTCATGAGAGGACACTAGCTGATTACAACAGACCTGATGAGTTTCATGCAAACCGAGCAGCTCTAGTGCTTCCTGCTTTTGAGAGGAATGATTTTGAGGTAAAAACCATCTACTACCAGCTGATGAGACAGATTGCTTTTCATGGTCTTCAAGCAGAGCAGCCTATGGATCACATTGACAAGTTTGAGGACATAGTCACTGGCATGAAGTATGAAGGAGTATGCCCGGACTATCTATTCCTTAAGCTATTTCCGCACAGTCTTGCTGGAGACGCTAGTGCATGGCTGAGACAACTGGCACCTGGTCAGTATACTACTTGGGCAGCCTTAAAGAGTGAGTTCCTGCGTCACTTTTATGATGATGCACGCTCGGATCAGTCCAGACAGGACATACTCACCTTTTCCCAAGGAGCTGTGGAGCCCTTGAAGACTGCCTGGATGAGATTTAAGCAGTATCAGCGTGACTGTCCACACCATGGATTCACAGAAGTACAGCTGATTGGTATCTTCTTCAGAGGCATAGATCTTCCTTATCAAACTGCGCTGGATAATTCCAGTAATGCTAATTTCAACACCAGGACTCCTACACAAGCTGTGCAGTTGATTGGGAACCTTATTAACAGCTACAGTTGCAAATCTATGGATGAAAAGAGGAAGAAATCCGGTGGAAGTATAGAGGATTCTAACATGACTGAGATTAGATCCAGGCTAGACACAGTTTACAATCTCCTGACAAGTAAAAAAGCTGTCCACTCTGCCCAAGATATAGAGGTGATTCAGACTGAGGAGGACACTCAGGAAGAAGAAGTGAATTACATGGGAAGTTCTAGTTTCCAAAGCAATAGATTTAGAAATCAACAGGGAAACAGATTCTCAAATGGAGTTCAGCAAAGTGGTTTTAAGAAAGCCAATGAGTCTGATAGTAAAATAGAGATGATGCTAAGACAAATGATGGAGAATCAGACTAAGTATGCAGCAGATGCTGATGCAAAGATGGATACAATCTACATGGAGCTGAATGGGAAGTTTGAAAGTTTGAACACGCACATGAAAGAGCTTGATGCTAGGGTTGCAAAAACTGCTGGACATGCTCAAAGGGAAGAAGGATATCTCCCGGGGAGGACTGATGCCAATCCTAAGTACCAATGCAATGCCGTGACATTAAGAAGTTGTAAGGAGCTGTCATCTGGCGAGAAAAAGCAGTTAAGCGTTGAGGAACTCGTGGAAATTGAAGAATTGGAGGATGAGATACGCGATATTCGCCGAGCATCGATCGATGCATCTCAGCAGCGATCGTTGCCAAGCGAAATCAAGGAACAGGAGGTCGTAACAAAATCGCCTAGCATCGATCGGTGCAATAAAGGAAACGATCGACACAAGGTGACTGCAGAAAGTTCGAGTGCTGAAAACCCAAAACAGTCGGCTGAAAGAGTATACAAGCCTAAGATACCTTATCCCAAGAACCCCAGAAAAGCTAAGAATGATAGGCAATATGCGAAATGGAAGGAGTTCATAAAAAAGGTAAAGGTTGAAGTACCTTTGTTGGATTCCATTGAAACTTCCCCCATGATGAAGAGATGCCTCAAGGATGCAATTTCTGGTAAATGGTCTGATGAAGAAAGTATAATGATGCTCAATGAAGTATGTAGTGCAGTGGTTCAAGGTAGAATTCCAGAGAAATTGAAAGACCCGGGCAGCTTCGTGTTGGATTGTGCTATCTATAAGGAGAGGTTCGAAAGGTCCCTATGTGATCTTGGCTCCAGTGTAAATCTAATGCCCCTTTCTGTTGCTAAAAGACTGGGGATGACAGATTTTATACCAACTAGGATATCACTGGTTCTGGCAGATAGATCAGTCAGGATTCCAGAAGGAGTAATAGAGGATGTGCCTATAACAGTTGGCAAGTGCGTAATCCCAACTGATTTTGTGGTTCTACAATATGGACAGGAGCCAAAAGACCCATTAATTCTAGGCAGGTCTTTCTTAGCAACAGCTGGTGCGATGATTGACTGTCAAGGAGGTAAGATAATCCTGAATGTGGGTGATCTGAAGATGAGTTTTGACATGAACAAACTGGTGAAGAGACCGACCATCGACGGGCAGACCTTTTATGTGGACACATTGGGTGATTTGGCTGCAGAGTACTTCCATCAATCACATGCTGAGGACCCACTAGAAAGGGCTTTACTGAGTTCTATTTTGGAGTTGGAATACCTGCATGACGAGCCTGCAATGTGCTATACAAGATTGATGGATTCTGTCGAGGTTGCAATGCAAGTGGAAGTGTCTGACGCGAGACTGCAACGATTGATACCAACTAAGCAACGATCGTTGCAAGTCGACAGAGACTGGGCAGAGGAAAAAGCTCCGAAAATAGATCTGAAACAACTCCCATCCGGGCTAAGGTACGCATTTCTTGGACCGAATTCAACTTATCCAGTGATTGTCAACGCTAGTTTGAACAACGCAGAGCTCACTTTACTGCTAAGCAAGCTGCGCAAGCATCGCAAAGCTCTTGGCTATTCCCTTAATGATATTTCAGGTATCTCACCGGAGCTGTGCATGCACCGGATACATCTTGAGGATGAGTCCAAGACATCAATCGAACATCAGAGGAGACTTAATCCTAATCTGCAGTAAGTAGTCAAAAAGGAGATTATGAAACTCCTTGACGCTGTAATTATATATCCTATCTCTGACAGTGATTGGGTGAGTCCAGTCCATGTAGTGCCAAAGAAGGGCGGTGTTACAGTTGTGAAAAATGAGAAGAACGAGCTGATACCTACTAGGACCGTGACTGGACACAGGATGTGTATAGACTACAGGAAGCTTAATGCTGCTACTAGGAAGGATCATTTTCCTTTGCCTTTTATTGATCAGATGCTCGAAAGGTTAGCAAATCATCCTTACTACTGCTTCCTAGATGGCTACTCAGGTTTCTTTCAGATTCTCATCCATCCGGAGGATCAGGGAAAGACCACTTTTACTTGTCCATATGGGACTTTTGCTTACCATAGGATGCCTTTTGGACTCTGCAATGCACCAGCCACTTTCCAGAGATGCATGATGTCCATATTCACAGATATGATTGAGGATTTTATGGAAGTATTCATGGATGATTTCTCAGTATATGGATCATCCTATAATGAATGCTTAGATAATCTGTGTAAGGTTCTGAAAAGATGTGAAGAGAAGCATTTAGTTCTTAACTGGGAGAAGTGTCATTTCATGGTCAGAGATGGCATTGTGCTTGGACATAAAGTGTCCGAAGCAGGAATAGAGGTGGACCGCGCCAAAATCGAGGTAATGACGAACCTGCAGGCACCTGATTCTGTTAAGTCTATTAGAAGCTTTCTTGGACATGCTGGTTTCTATAGACGGTTCATTAAGGATTTTAGTAGGATTGCTAGGCCACTAACTGCTTTGCTGTGTAAAGACACCAAATTTGAGTTCACTGCAGATTGTCAAACTGCATTTGAGCAGATCAAGCAGGCATTAGTGAGTGCTCCCATAGTTCAGCCACCGGATTGGGATTTGCCTTTCGAGGTAATGTGTGATGCAAGTGATTATGCTGTGGGAGCTGTTCTTGGACAAAAGAAAGATAGAAAGCTTCATGCTATCTATTATGCCAGTAGGACACTGGATGATGCACAAAGAAACTATGCAACTACAGAGAAGGAGTTGCTAGCAGTTGTCTTTGCATTTGAGAAATTTCGCTCTTATCTTGTTGGCTCCAAGGTGATTGTACACACTGATCATTCAGCGCTGAAGTATCTGATGCAGAAAAAGGATGCTAAGCCAAGACTGCTGAGATGGATCTTGTTGCTTCAGGAATTTGATATTGAAGTGAGAGACAAAAAAGGGGTTGAGAATGGAGTTGCTGATCATCTTTCGAGGATGCTAGTAGAGGAGGACGTGCCAATTAATGACTACTTGCCTGAAGAAAACGTCAATATGGTTGGGACAATCTGTGAGACAGATTTGGACAGAAATCTGCAGAACTGTCGGATTAATCGCGTTGCGTCGATCGATGCTACATCAGCGTCGATCGATGCATCTATCGGGGAAGTAACGATCGATACACCTGACTGTGACGATCGTTGCAGTGCGGATACATACCCAGAAACTTTTATGGTGCGGATTGGAAAGCATGAGTTCGAGATGTACGCTGTCGCAACAAATGATCGACCATGGTATGCAGACATAGCCAATTATCTAGCTGCAGAGACTGAACCAGATAATCTGAAAGGATATGAAAAGAAGAGGTTTTTCAGAGAACTTAGGAGGTACTATTGGGATGAACCTTACCTCTATAAGCATTGTTCGGATGGCCTTTATAGAAGATGTGTTGCTGAGTCAGAGGTTCCAGATATCCTTTTCCACTGTCACGGTTCAGATTATGCAGGACATTTTGCTACATTTAAGACTGTGTCTAAGGTTTTGCAAGCAGGTTTCTGGTGGCCTACAATGTTCGCTGATACTCATTCCTTTATTTCTCATTGCGATGCCTGCCAGAGAAGAGGGAAAATTAGCAGGAAGCATGAGATGCCTCAGAATTTCATTCTTGAGGTTGAGGTTTTTGATTGCTGGGGCATAGACTTTATGGGTCCCTTTCCCTCATCTTATGGGAATAAATTCATATTAGTTGCTGTGGATTATGTTTCTAAGTGGGTAGAAGCAATAGCCAGTCCAACCAATGACTCTTCAGTAGTCATTAAGCTGTTTAAATCTATCATATTCCCTAGATTTGGAGTACCCCGGATAGTAATTAGTGATGGAGGATCTCACTTTATTAATAAGGTTTTTGAGAAGCTCCTGAAGAAGCATGGAGTGCATCACCGAGTTGCTACTCCTTATCACCCACAGACTAGTGGACAGGTAGAGGTTTCTAACAGACAAATCAAGGAGATCTTGGAGAAGACAGTCGGGAAGACAAGGAAAGATTGGGCAGCTAAGCTTGATGATGCTTTATGGGCCTACAGGACTGCATTTAAAACACCATTAGGGACTACTCCATTCCATTTGCTGTATGGGAAAGCATGTCATCTGCCAGTGGAACTTGAGCACAAAGCAGCATGGGCTGTAAAACAGATGAACTTTGACCTCAAACCAGCTGCAGAGAGGAGATTGATACAGCTCAATGAGTTGGATGAGATTAGACATCTTTCCTATGAGAACTCAAAGCTGTATAAGGAGAGGACTAAGGCTTATCATGATAAAAAGATTGTTTCTAGACGGTTTGAGCCTAATGACCAGGTACTTCTGTACAATTCTCGTCTGCATTTGTTTCCAGGGAAGCTGAAATCAAGATGGTCCGGTCCCTACACAATAAAAGAAGTGCGTCCATATGGAGCTGTCATTTTAATTGGCAAGGAAGGTAATGAGTTTGCTGTTAATGGGCAGAGGGTAAAACACTATTGGGCTAAGGCCGAGATTCCAAGAGGTCAGATTTTCCCTCTGGATGCTGCACCCTCTACTTGAAAGATCTCATCCGTCCGGTCAAGCTATTGACCTTAAACAAGCGATGGGTGGGAGGCAACCCACCATTAGGTACTAGTGTTTTTCTTTTTCATTTTTGGTGTTTTTGTTAGGATTTTACGTTTGTTTTTGTTTCTGGTGAGTTTGTGTTTGCAGGTCTCGGTTAAATCGCAATGCAGCGATCGATGCATTTCTGCATCGATCGACACAACACGAAAGTAATCGCATTGCAGCGATCGTTGCGGTCCTGAGCAACGATCGATTATACACGAAAATCGCCAAGTAACGGTCGATGCACTTAGTGCAACGGTCGATGCTTAGCGACAGAGGTAACCCGACAGACATAATTTCACCTTTTCAATTTTTATTTTCTTTTTACCGATCCTTCGCTGGACACTACTGGGGACAGTGTGTCTTAAGTGTGGGGGAGGTGCTACTGACTTATATCTTTCTGTTTTCTTAAGAGTCAGTCCGTTTTTCAAAATTTTTGTTTTATTGAGTCAAAATTGTTTAAGTAAGAAACTATGATTTTCTGAGAAGATTTACAAGACTTGCAGGAACTTAAGTAACCATTGGGATGAAGTTGCAGGATCTATCTATGACTATTAGAAAACCCCATCACAGATCAACCTACTGGGAACACCCACATCACTTCAGGTATCAGAGGATCCTTTAATGACTTCAACCTTAATACTGACTTAGATTTCTCACCTAAGGGCTTGGTATGCTTTATGTCGGATTCCCTGTTAGTTCTGACACAGCCTGTAAACCTGTCCTATTTAGTCCCCTTCTCCCCTTCTGTAAAGTAAAAAAAAAAATAATAATAATAAACTGAGGATGAGTTAGTAACTCTGAAGTGGTCATGAGAATAGTAGCAAACACTATTATCTCTCATGTGATCCATGGAATGTGTCCAAAGTATACCCCATAACGGGAAGAACACTGATAAAAAAAATAAAATGATACCCAGTGGGGAAAAATCAGTTGTTAAAGAAGGGAAAGAGAAGAAAGGGACTAGAGAAAGATAGTATGGTGGTCTAGAGCTGATAAGGTAAGAATCCATGTGCCTTTAGATCGATACTCCTTAGGTGAGACCGCACTTAAATACTTGCAGAAGTCAGTAGGGAGAATTTGAATGCTTGAATGTGATTGTGGAGTTTACCTAGGACAGTTGCTAAGTGTGGGGGAAGTACATGTTGGTCTTGATATCCTGTGATTGATTCTTTCAGTGGTTTACTAAGGGGAATCTGAGTATTGTATCTTCTAGGATGAAATGAGTTTCTGAAGAGTTTTCAAACCTCTTCACCATGTTTTAGTTCTCTGTTTTGCTTGAGGGCAAGCAAAGGCTAAGTGTGGGGGAGTTGATATATCATGGTTTTTACTAGTTTTAGACCATGATATAAGTGTGTTTTTAGTGTCTTTTGTCTTTGTTTAGAGTCTTTTACAGGTATAATCAGGTTGGGAGCTGAATTGGAGATAATGGAGCATTTTGGAGATTTTTGGAGTGTTTGGCCGAGAGATAGAGTTCACCCTCCGAAACAGAGGAAGGTGTCGATCGTTGCACTCTAGCATCGATCGATGCACCAGCGAGATGGGCCAAAAACTCGGCGGTTTAGAAGAGTGAAGAATTTGCACTTTGATCCAGAAGTTCCTGATATTTACAAAGAAGCCCTTGGCCGAGATTATGCCTATATAATAGAGTTTTTAGTGTTTTTATTAGATACGCTTTATACTTTTTACATTACGCAATTCATAATTAAGAGCAGAGGATTTTAGAGCTTTTTGGGGCTGATCTGAACCTGTTACATCATCTGTATTTGGAGAAGATTTCGAACCCCTTTTTACTCTTATTCTTTTATGCAATTTATTCATTCTATGATTATGTTTTCATTATCTATGTCTGAGTAGATCCATAGTTAGGTTTAGGGTTTCTCACATAGGATTTCATGACTTGCTAGACTTGTTCAAATTCAGTTAAGGATTCATAACTATATCTGTTCTTCAATTTAATTGTGCTTAAAGCTAGTTCTAACCTGATCAATTAGAATCTAGATCTTAGGTTGCTAAATACGTCACGGAAGTGGGGTTTAGGAATCTGAACTAATTAAATTGGACAATTAAACTTTGCGCAAACGGAAGTTTGGTTTAGGATAATTGTGAACATATCAAACTTGGACTTATTGCTAGTTTAATCTGTTAGTTCTCGCAAACGAAAGTTTGGTTTGCTGCACTTAGACTTAGAGAATTATCGCAAAGGAATTTGGTTAATTCTATATCTGTGTTTTGAGTTCTAGAACCGTTCTTAATTAGATCCTTGTTGAATGAACTGTCTGCTTGTCTGATTTCCTGAGAATACCCTAGGCTTGACGCTTTTAATTACTTGCTTCACAACCGTTAATCTCTGCTACTGATTTACTTTCTCGCACCGCTTTCAATTCAATCACATTGCTTATTTCTAGTATTTATTCCTATAGTTTGATTCTCTTGAGACCAAGTGTCCCTGTGGATTCGATAACCCTATATACTACGACTACTGAACTGTGCACTTGCAGTTAGAGAATAGGGAAAACTTAGAACCTATCATTCCTCAGAACACTATCGGGGTAAGAAACATGGGTCAGACCGACGGCGTGTTGACGAGCTCTGCCTCAGTCTCCTCGACCTTGGCACCAGCCGGCTCCGTCGCTCAAACAATCGCGACGAGCCAGACTCCGACAAATGTTTTGTCAGGAACTAATGATCCGAGCAGAAACTGGGTGTGGATGAGAAATGACTCAATACCCACCCCAGGAGGGGGATCTGGAGTAACCAGACCCAATTCGCCACTACCTTCTGCTCCACAGAGACAAGGGCCAAGCGATCTCGCCGAGATCCGTTCGATGTTAAGCCTGTTGGTAAACCGAACGAGAAACAACGAGGCAAGCGCAAGGGCCCAAGAGATCGCGAACCATTCTCTGGCAGCGCAGCTCGAGGAACAAGAGCGGCGCCTGAACGCCCGTCTTGAAGAGCTCGCCAGTCAAAGCCAAGGGGGCAGACCAACGCGAACTCCCATAAGTCCTCCACCGTGTACCCGCTTGGACTTCTCCCAGGTAGTAACTCCTCCGGGAACGTCGGGAAATTTCGGTAATACGTCAAATAGCGGCTTCCGCCCTACAATGACCCCTATCGCGATACCGACCCCATTTGGTTCGAGTTCAATGGTCACAGATCCAACCGGATCAAGAAACCGACCATTACCCGGGCCACCACCTTTCCCGAGTAACTCTAACACCCGACCGAGGCAACTAGGAGGTTCTGCCTTCGCCTCGAGCTCGGGACTCCTTAACGGATCAAACTCAGTTCTGTTCTGAATTCCCCAGGTCGATCAGACGAGGTCGATCCCAACGATCGATCTCCTCGGCCCTATTTTTCCGGAACAAACGTCAGGTCAGGCACAAGTCCAGTTCGCACCCGCAGAGGGCGATGAACACGATATGCTTAGACAATACATTGAGCAGGCTAAAGCCTAGTTCAACAGTCTGAGCTCGAAAGTTCACATGGCGACGAGCGCGGCTCCTGACATCGATCGAGTGATCGAAGAAACACAACAAACGCCGTTCACAGATCGGATTGCGTTTGCAAGGATCCGAGAGATCAAGAAAACTAAGTTTCCAGAATTCTCTGGGAAATCAGACCCGAAAGCTCACATCAGGGCATTCCGACTAGCGATGGCAAGGGTGTACCTTACCGATGAGGAGAGGGAGCCAGCCTTCTGCATGCTCTTCGCATAAATTATATCAGGCTCTGCCCTAGAATGGTTTGCCGGACTGGAAGAAAGGTCCATTGAAAACTTCACCCAGTTCATGACGGCTTTCCTCAAGCAATACTCCGTTTTCATCGAGGAAAAGACTACTGAGGCAGCCCTATTTGGCATCTCTCAAAAACCCGACGAAACACTTCGCTCGTACATCGACCAATTTAAGGAAATAAAATCCAAAATCGCGAACCCACGAGACGAGGTAGCTATAGAAGTATTGAGACGAGGACTATGGTTCTCAACCAGATTCCGCGAGGAAATAACAGTCCGCGAACCTCAAACGCTCGATGACGCCCTCCATCGCGCATCGGCCTTTGCTCGCCTCGAGGACGAAACCACGGCCCTCAGGGAAAAACACCGGAAAGAAAGGAACCCGTCAGGCTCGCAGAATTCGAACTCGAGAAAGGATTCCCGTAAATCAGGGAACGTCAACGCGGTCGAGAGCCCAAAGAGCTCGAAGAAATTCGAGTTCGAGAAGGAAAAATTCTGTGATTTCCACAATAAAAGAGGACACTCGACCGAGGATTGCTATACTCGAGCTAAAGCAGAGGCTCAAAAACAAGAGTCCCAAAGCAAAAAAGACTCCGAAGTCGAGGAGGAAACTCTGTCCGACAAAAAGGAAAACAAACAGACCAAGGAGTCGAACTCCAGAAAGCCTTCTCAGAACAAACGGGAACGGTCAAAAGAGCCGGAATCTCCCGAAACACTCCCTCAAGGGTCGCGGAAGCGAGTCGAGTTTATCCTCGGCGAGCTAAACCTGAGCGGCACTCCGGGAGGTTCGGCGCTATCCCCGCCTCCGGCTCCTGCCAAAAGTTTACGCTCAAGAATCAATCTCCCTCGTCTCTGCGGCGGGGGGGGGGGGAGGGTGTACGGGCTATACCCCCTAAACAAATCGACTTCATCTTCGGTGGCTCCAAGCTTTGCCGCATTTCGGTCAATTCGATCAAAGCTATTCAAAGAAGAGTCGAGACCGACAGAGGGGGGAAAACCCCAATGTTGGGTCCAGACCACGAAATCATTTTCTACGAGAGCGAGACAAGTAATCTCGACAAACTACACGACGACGCCCTCCTCGTTTTTCTAGTAGTGGGAGATGTCGAACTCTCAAGGATAATGATTGACACAGGAAGTTCGGTAGATGTCCTCTTTTACGACGCGTTCAAAAAGATGGACTTCAACGACTCCGAGATTGTGGAAGAAAAGACACCACTAGTAGGTTTCGCTGGTGAGACGACATACTCGATGGGTTCTGTCTTCGCCCTAGTAATTGCTGGAGGAGTTCGGAGAATGACGGAGTTCGTCATAGTAGATCGGCCAGCTCCCTATAACGCAATCCTAGGTCGACCATGGATATACGACATGAAATCGGTACCATCGACCTACCACCAATGCGTAAAGTTCCCGACTCCCAAAGGGATCAAAACCATTTACGGAAGTCAAAATATTTCCCGTCATTGCTACATGAACGGATACAAGCAGATCGAGAAATCCCCCGCGTAGCAATTACAGAAAGAGGAGGAGCTCGCCACCATGCAGACCAAAAGGTCGAACGACCCCAGTCAAATAGGACCCCCAAAGGACCTCACGACTCAGGTTTGCATAGACGAGGCTCATCCCGAAAGACTCGTTGGCATCAGAATCGATCTATCAGAGCCAGTCAAGAACGAACTGGTCTCTTTTCTCAAAAAGAACGTCGACTCCTTCGCCTGGTCTTCAGCAGACATGAAAGGGATCAATATCGACGTAACCAGCCACGAGCTGAATGTCGACCCAACCTACAAACCGGTAAGACAAAAGCGTCGAAAGCTAGGTCCTGAGCGGGCCAAAGCCATCAATGACGAGGTCGATCGGTTATTAAAAATCGGATCGATCAGAGAGGTCAAGTACCCCGACTGGCTCGCGAACCCCGTGGTGGTTAAGAAAAAGAACGGAAAGTGGAGGTCTGTGTAGACTTCACGGATCTCAACAAAGCATGTCCAAAGGACAGCTTCCCACTCCCGCACATCGACCGACTGGTCGAGGCCACCGCTGGACATCAGCTGCTATCCTTTATGGACGCATTCTCAGGGTACAATCAAATATTGATGAACCCTGAAGACCAAGAAAAGACTTCGTTCATAACTGATCGAGGCACGTACTGCTACAAAGTCATGCCCTTCGGACTAAAAAACGCAAGAGCAACTTACCACCGCCTCGTCAACAAGATTTTTTCAGGACTCCTAGGCAAAACCATGGAAGTCTACATCGATGATATGCTGGTAAAATCTTCCAGGTACGAGGATCACATCCCCCAACTAAAAGAATGCTTTACCATTCTTAATAAGTATGGGATGAAACTCAACCCAGCTAAATGTACCTTCGGGGTTCCCTCAGGAGAATTCCTCGGTTACTTGGTGACCGAAAGAGGGATCGAAGCGAACCCCAAACAGATCGCAACGTTCATAGAGATGAAATCTCCCAGAACAACGCGAGAAGTCCAGCGCCTAACCGGCAAAATAGTTTCTCTGAATCGCTTCATCTCAAGGTCGACCGATAAATGTCTACCCCTCTATCACTTGCTAAAAGCAAACAAAAAGTTCCTCTGGGACGAAAAGTGCGAAGAGGCATTCACTCAGCTCAAAGCTTACTTAATCGAAACCAGTAGAAGGAGAACCCCTTTACCTCTACCTAGCTGTCTCGACGGCAGCAGTAAGTGGAGTCCTGGTTCGCGAGGAACAAAATGAACAACGGCCGGTGTATTACATCAGTAAGACCTTGATCGACGCTGAAACCAGATACCCCGCCATGGAAAAACTCGCCTTAGCGCTAGTAACATCGGCTCGGAAACTCCGACCGTACTTTCAATCGCACTCGATCATAGTGATGACCTCTCAGCCACTGAGAACCATTCTTCACAGTCCAAGCCAATCAGGTCGATTGGTCAAATGGGCTATCGAACTTAGCGAGTACGACATTGAATACAAAGCTCGAACATGCCTAAAAGCACAAGTACTGGCAGATTTCATAATCGAGCTCCCTCCGACTATAGAACTCGACCCGACTTCAGCCCAAAGATGGAAACTCTACGTCGATGGAGCTTCCTCAAGACAAGTGTCCGGAGTCGGAGTGAAATTAGTCTCCCCAACGAGTGAAGTACTAGAACAATCGTTTAGATTGGGCTTCGCCGCATCGAATAACGAGGCAGAATATGAAGCGTTAATAGCCGGGCTCAGACTCGCGATAGCCATAGGAGCCCGGGAAGTAAACGACTTCAGCGATTCCCAGTTAGTCACGAGCCAATATCATGGCGACTACGAGGCCAAAGACGAACGAATGGAAGCATACCTACGGGTAGTCCATACATTGGCCGAACAGATCGAATTCTTCGACCTAACACGAATCCCACGAGGTGAAAACACCGCAGCCGATACGCTAGCCGCATTAGCATCGACATCAGATCCTAACCTCAAAAGGATCATACCAGTCGAAGGGATAGAAAAACCAAGCATCGACATAGCTCTCAAAGCTCTATCCTTGAAAGTGGACGGGCCCGCTGTGGAGGACGATGTCAAACACAAAGAGTATCCCGGAGACACTAGTAGCGACATCATCGAGATTGATGATGATCTCGATCCTAGAAACACCGTATACGTCGCGAATGTCCCCGACGGACCAATTCAAACCGCATCCACTAGTCAGGGACCTGAGCCTAACAACGACGAAGAATGGAGAACTCCGATCATTCGATACATCACAAACGGCGAAGTTCTCGACGGCAAATGGGAGGCGCGGAAACTTAAAACACAGAGTGCAAGGTACTGTGTCACACAAGGAGAGCTCTTTAAAAGGAGCCTCTCTGGACCCTATCTTAAATGCCTTGACAAAAAGCTAGCCCTAGCCGTGATTACACAAACACATGACGGATCCTGCGGAAGCCATTCCGGAGGACGAGCATTGGCCGTTCGAATCAAAAGGCAAGGCTACTATTGGCTGACAATGGCCACCGAATGCGAATCTTTCTCCAACAAGTGCGATAAATGCCAAAAGCATGCCCCAATTATCCACCAAGCGTCAGAGAAACTCTCCTCTATCTCATCACCATACCCATTCATGCGATGGGGAATGGACATCGTGGGACCGCTGGTCGCATCTGGCAAAAAGAAAGCCACACACCTGCTGGTGATGACGGACTACTTCACCAAGTGGATTGAAAGAGTCATACCAGAAAATTAAGGACGTTCACGTTAAGGAGTTCATCTGGCGAAACATCGTTTGCCGACATGGACTACCCCACGAGATCGTCACCGATAACGGATCTCAGTTCATATCAAACACGTTCAAGGAGTTCTGCAGAACTTGGAACATAAAGCTGACTTACTCAACGCCATGCTACCCCCAAGGGAACGGGCTAGCAGAAGCAGCTAACAAAGCGATTATGAACGGTCTCAAGAAAAGGCTCAACGAGTGCAAAACAACCTGGAGTGACGAACTCCCAGCCGTACTCTGGGCCTACCGGACTACCCCCCGCAAATCCACTGGCGAGACTCCCTTCTCGCTAGCTTACGGAATCGAGGCGGTAGTACCAGCTGAAATTCTCGTGTCAAGCATACGCAAAGAAGAATGCCCACGACAAGAGGAACTTAATAACAAGATGATAACTGACGAGCTCGACCTCGTCGACTAAAGAAGGAACCTCGCATTAGCTCGACTCCAGAATTACCAACAAGCCGCAGCTCGCTACTATGATTCCCGAATCAAAACTCGAAGGTTTCAAGTAGGAGAGCTCGTCTTGCGGAAAGTGTTCGACCATAAAAAGGAAGAACACGCTGGAAAATTAGGAGCGAAGTGGGAAGGTCCTTACCAGGTCACCGACGTCGTGAAGGACGGGGTCTACCGACTCAAGTCGGTAGAAACCCAGAAGCCCGAACTACGACCTTGGAACATCATCAACCTCAAAAAGTATTTCCACTAGGAGTACATCAACATAATCGAACTACGAAATGGCTTGATCCCCTTAAAAAGGGTACGTAGGCAGCTCGATTTTGAGCGCAGCCGCCCCCCAAAAACAAAGCTCACGCCGAGCTCAACAGCTTCTGACGAAGTTACACCGACTTATCTTTGTGAAATCAAAATAAGTCCCTTAATCCAATGTTTCTTTCTGTCGCAAAAGTTAGAGTCATTTCGAAGTACCTTGTCATAACATTCCCAAAACAAAAGATATGAAATTATCTCTTCCGAAACGAAAGATATGAAATTATCTCTTCTAAATCAAGGCGATATGAAAGTATCCCTTCCGAGCAACCTGAAATGGCCTCTCTAAAAGCTAAAGTGATATGAAATTATCTCTCCCAAAATCAAGCGATATGAAAGTATCCCTTCGGAGCGACCTGAAATGGCTTCTCTAAAAGCTAAAGTGATATGAAATTATCCCTCCTAATATCAAGCGATATGAAATTATCCTTTCCAAGAGACCTCAGACGGTCTCCCCCAAAATCAAAGTGATATGAAATTATCCCTTCAAACAAAGCGGCCTAAAACGGTCCCTCCAAACCGAACGAACTGAAATGATCGTCCCAAAAACAAGCGACCTAGAACGGTCCTCCCGCTTCGAACGAACATAAATGATCGTCCCAAAGAAAGAGATCCAGAATGATCTCTCCAAAAAAAAAAAATAATACAATTCTTCTAAAACCTCATACGGATTAAAAGAATCGGGGGGCTACCCCACCCCTCAAGCGAAATAACGAGGTCAAGACAGCTATTCAAGCATGCAACCTCTACACACTCCAAGTCGGATCTTTGTAAGTTTACTTCGATTCGTTTCCATACTTAATACTTCTCTTTTCGATTCAGCGATTAAGCCTGAATCTTACATTACGAAGTAGTCGCGCCCCAAACCATTCTTGGCAAAGAGCTCGAGCTCAAATGCAACTGACTTAAAAGTTCGCAACGAACCTTCTAAGGCAACACGACAAGTTTTCTGCTCGGTTCCTATAGAGAGGTTTGAACCGCCACAATGGCTCAAATTTTATGTTAAGGCATAAAAACAATGAAATCTATGCTAAGGCATGAAAGATTTAAAAAGCCGTTCATAAAAAAAAAAACAGTAAAGGACATGATGTCCTCGAGTTCGAACAAAAAAAAGCCCCCTTGGGCAACCAAAGTTTTAAAAAGAAATTAAAAGCCCCCTCGGGCAACGAAAAGTCTGAATTAAAAAGCCCTCTCGGGCGGAAACAGATGAAAAGGACTAGAACTGCTTGGAAGGAGAGGAAGCCTCGTCTTGATCCCCTGTCTGACCATCGGTCACCCTGTCCTCCTCGAGTTGACCCTCGACCTCATCGCTAACTCGCGAATTAACTCCGGTCGGGAGGTTCGACCCATACTGATCAAGACGAGTAGCCGCCTGGCTTAGAGGGCGCGCAAGGATCACGGAGTCGTCCGACATCACCGGCAAATTAAGCTTGCTAATACTGAAGTCCGACACCGCCGCAGCGTTCATCTCCTCCGTGGCCAATCTCTTCTTCTCGGCCAAGTCCATCACCTCCTTGGTCAGGTCCAGTTCGCCAGAGGCGAACTCGGCGATAAGCGCGATATTAGCCAAGGCCTCCTGGAGCCTCATCTCAGCGCTCACGGTGACCTTCCTCCGGCTCTCTTTCGCTGCGATCCCCTCGAGAATCTTGAGATATTCACCGTTTAGCCCTTTCTTCGCCTCATGGGCTGCCACCTTAACATCAAACTCTCGGTCGGCGAGAACCTTATCCAGATCAGCTTGGCATTGCGCAGCCCGCACGTCCGCAACACGACCTATCTCAATGGCTGTTCGGCTCGCCTCCTCCGCAACCGAAACCCGAGCCAGAGCACCCTGTAACTGCCCATCCAGGTCGCCCGCCTTCTTCCTTAGCTCCTCTTCCCGAGCCAAGGCCCCCTGCAGCTACGCTTTCAGGTCGCTGACCGTTTTCTTAACGGTGTCGAGCTCGCTCACCTGCAGTATCTCTCGCAGCTCGCGCTCGGCCCTAGCCGCAAACCTGTTCGCAGCCTCCAAGGCCTACAAAGAAAGAGGGGGTGTGTGAAGAAAGTTAAGCACGAAACAAAACGAAGGGAAGAAATCATTACCTTCCCATAAGCCGCCATCATCTCGGTATAAGTATCACCAAGAGCCATATCCCCAACAGCCGGGAGCTGAACACCTGTCGGCTTAAAATGCCGTAGCAGATAGGCGACACCCGTCGGGTCGTCCGCAATCGGGCATTCCTTCTGGTGCCTAAAGCGCCAGTTGAAAGACCCCGAGGACCCAGAAGAAGCAGGCCTCGCCTCGACACTCTGGCCCGATCTTCTCGAGCTCACCTCTGCGTCAGTCCTTCGACGCTTCGCCGCCGGAGGAGGACCGCCTCGGCTCCGGCCGTTCGACCCTCTCGAACCATTCAACCGAGAGTTGCGCAAGGCATGCTCTTCAGATGGGGCCCGAACCGGTTCCTCGCTGGCCGGAATAGGAGGTAAATCCTCCGCCCCCATGTTTGCCTCTCCGGACCCTGCGACCACGGGAGAAACCCGAACAGAGTTAGGAGGAGGGATCGAAGGAGGAGGAGGAGGCCCCTCGTCCATGGCAAAAAGGAGGGCGTTGCTCAAGTCACCAGCCTTCATTTTCTTTGCCAAATCAACGGGATCTTTCCCGTTCCGACGGCTGCTAGATCTTCGTGACATCTTTTCAAGAGAAGGGGTGCTTGCAGTAGAACTATCGTCCTAAACAGGTCGATCTGCAAACGAAACAGATTCGGATCAGCCCGGCAAACGAAGGGCATATTGCGCGATGACCCCCAGAAAGACTAACCGGAACACTTACTCTCTCCGGTCCGCTCGATAATCCGAAGCGGAGCCTGAACGATTTGAGTCGGAGCGGGCTGGTGAAGGAGGCGTGATTCGTCTCGCAAAAGACGAGGTTGGTATAGAGGAGGTTTTCGAGCAGCAGGACCTAAAGCAGCTCGGATTCGCTGATCCGTGAAGTTACACCAACGAATATCCCCTCTCCGTAGGTGAGCTATCAAACTCGATGTAGTCGGGTCCAAAGGTAATGACTCTGGAGCCTCTGCAATGAAACCAAAAAGGTCATTAGCAAACAGCTCGATATCAATAAAGGACACCGCGGCAACTAGAGAAACTAGTAAACCCTATAAGCTAACCAACGTTAGCCGCCCATCTTTTCGGGATAACCGAGTAATCAAAATCCTCGACCGAGTGATGGTTGATCCTGAAGTAGAAGTATTTAGTCTTCCACACATCCCTCGTCGGGATCTCATCAAGGATCTTCCCATGGCGAGGAGAGAGGTAGTAGGTTCCGGGAAAACGAGTGTTATGTTTTACCGAACAAACCCTCATCAACTCCTCGACTCCAAAATCGATGCCTTCCTCGACGGCTCTGACCCCGAGCCCGACGACATACCGAACCAAATTCGGAGTCATCTGGTGAAAGGCCAGTTGGTGCTGAGCTAAAACCCATGAGATAATGCGAGGGATTGGAAAAAACAATCCGCATTTATCGAAATAGGTATAAGAAGCGCAACAATGGCCTTCAACGACAGTTTCCGGGGACATGTCCGACGATGGGATAAGTATCTCCACCTCCGACGGAATCTGGCACTTCGCCCGCAACTTCCGTATTTGGTCAACAGTCAAACTGGACGGTGGATAAGGACCAACCGGACCAGCCGCCACAGTAGGACCAGCCCTGGCTGTACTCTTTCGAACCATGATAGTTCGGAATATCGATAGTTTCTTTCAAGGAAAGAGGGAAAACGAAATCTCCAGAGAGAGAAAATCTCGAAACAACGAAAAAGAGAATATGAGCGAGAGGCAAGAAGAGGATATAATGGAGGAGAAGAAGTTACCTTGACGATTCGCAGTGTGAGCAGTAATGGGAATCGTGCTAGGTAACTTCCCCTTTTAAACTACCTCGTGCTCGAGATCCGTGGGATTTTTGGTATCCCACAATCCCAACCGCTCGATTCGAAATTTGTAAATAATCACGAAAAAAGATCGAGGCAGTTGTGATCCTTCGGTCCCGTGCGATCTCAACCGTCGATATAAGATCTATGGATGGGAAGAAAATAATCATTAGATTTGTCACATTCGAGGCACGCACCTCTTCCCGAGAATGTCCACCGCCCATTAACCTCGACTTCTCGAATTCAATGGGCTGGGGGGCTATTGTTGGTACTGGATTTCCCTCTAGGAAATCCGGCCCATTAACAGACAAGACAGAGGCCCATAATTACGGGCCCATTCCAGAATCAAAGACAGACGAAAGAGCCGACTCCTTCGATGGGCGCAAGCGAAACAAACGCCCTGGCAAGGCCCAGACGATGCCGAAGCCGGAGACAATCGAGCTTGAGCTCGGCAGAAGATGACGTAGAGATAGAGCGACTCGGTCTTCGCCAGATCAACTGATCCGCATAAATCTCGGAGATCGTTACGATGACGAGGCCGAAATATCGGGACGAAGAGATCAGAGTCGAGACTATTTAAGAAGAGAAGTGGCGACTCATTAAAGATATTCCAACCTAGGCTAAGAACACTTCGATTAGATAGCTCGATTTTATACTTTGTACTCTCTTCTCGACTGTGTTTGTTCTATCTCGACGATCAATCTCAATAAAGTCTTTGATTCATAGGAAACTATACCATTTCTATATCCTAAAGTCCAAATCCGTGAATACAAATTCTTAGTGTGAATCTCAGATCTCACAATAATCTGGATGAGATGGCATTTGATGAGTTTGTTAGGATCCTTCAAGCTTTTGAGTTGAATAAAGCGTATGAAGAACTAGCTCAAAAGAAGGATGTTGATGTTGGAGTTGCTCTACAGGTTTCATCTTCTGAAGATCCTATGGCAATGCTTTCAAGACAATTTTCTAAGTATCTGAAGATGAAGGATGATAAGAATATAAAAGGGAGAAGTTAGACAATCCATCATCAAAGATACAATGTTATGAATGTCATGGATTTGGTCACTTTAGTCGTGATTGTGCAAATTTACAGCATAACAAGAAGAAGAAGAGCGTCAAGGATGTTTCTGGAAGTGATTCAGATGATAATGAAGGAATAAAGAACTTTGTGGCATTCACAACCTTTGAGTCTAGTTTTGCTACGAAGTCTGCAACAGGATCTGCATCAGCATCTGCGACGGAACCTGGGTCAGCGTCTGCAACAGGGTGTGCAATTGGAAGTGACAAGGATGAAAGTGATGATGATCCTGTACGTGACGATGATGATTTTGCTGAGATTTACAAAGCCTTGTATGAGCATTGTGTTGGATCTCCTAGGATCTAGGGTTTGATATATTGAAATTCAACCAACCTCGTTCTTACCTTGAACTGGCAGCGGAATGAAATGGTGAACGAGATCAGTGGAGCAACGCAGGTGCCTTGCCTCTACCAGATACACACGCACACAAGCTGGAAACGGGATGCTAGTACCGGATCAATGGGAATCCTCTGTTTCTGGTGTTTCTGCTCTTCTCACTGAGAAAAACTCGACGGCCACCGTTTTAGGTCGAGACACTCATGTTTTATTCGACCTAAAACACATTTAACGGGCCAGACTTGATTAAGTCTTAATTTCGAAAAGCCCTTTCGAAACCCAAACTGTGTCGACCGACACACAAGCTGTGTCGATCGAAACAACACCATTTTGTCGATAATAATGTGTATCCAATACGCATTAATATGATCATTACCATAATGATCATTCCCATGTCAAAGCTTCCAGTTTGCTTAGGTGTGTGACCCTATAGGATCATATAATACTGGCAGTAAGTCTACAATTTACAGACTGCAAGAGGCTTCTAGCAAAACATTGCAACCGCCCAGTATTATACGAATATCTGATCTCGACAAACAACTATCATCAGGAGTGAGTACAAGTGTGATTTCAGGACACTATCCCAACAATCTCCCACTTGTACTGGAATCATCAATTCCTATAATCATTTTGTCTCTATATCTCGATTTGGCATAAGGCAAGATTGGTGTCATCCTTATTAAGCCAACATCATGTTTATCGAACTCCTGATCTCATACTGAATATTACAAACAACTGAACTACAGTTCGTTTGAGTGCGGCCACACATTTTTCTCAGTATTAAATCTTCGATAGGCCCTTAGATATTTATCTCCCGTTATTCAGGAGGGACAAATCCCATCTTGTTCCATCCCTATTTCAACGCATACTTCATGATATACTTGAACAATGCCGTTATAGTCGCCAATTACGGGTCGACGTTTGACAAAGTCAAAGTGTACCAATTCATATGCAAGAAAGCATGATGAACTCAGGTCTAAGGACTATACTCTATAGTCGTAATGAGAACCTCTTATGACAAAGATATAACTATCTTGTAGACTTCTCATTAGCGGGTCATGTCCGATCATATGTTCACCAACATATATCTATGTGACTGACTGCGATAATCATATAATTGGCTCCACGAAACTTAGCCAACAGTCACCTCACAATCTAGTCTCTCGCGGTTGCCATTGTCCCACTTTGACAACCTTGACTAGGGACAAAACATAATTTATATCATCTATGACTTATAGGGTTTCATGATCAAGTCCTCAACTTGATGACCTATAATATGACATAAACTTATTTTGGGACCATTATTTAGATCACAATAAATAATGCTGAAATCAGATTTCATTAAACATATCCAAAAGAATGTTTTACAAGAGCATCTTATTATAACTAAAACAAAACTAAAAACTCCGACTAGAATCAAGATTACATCTTAAGATCTCTAATGCCTACAACAGTCGTATGACTTTCATGCTTAGGCCTTGGGAGTGACTTAGTCAGAGGATCAGCGACATTCTCGTCCGTCGGAACTCGGCTGATCTTCACGTCACCTCTATTGACGATATCACGAATCAGGTGATATCTCCTCTCTACGTGTTTGGACTTCTGGTGTGACCTTGGTTCTTTCGCTTGAGCAATGGCTCCATTGTTATCACAAAACAAAGCCATTGGCTCCAAGATACTAGGAACCACACCAAGTTCAGTCATGAACATCTTGATCCAAACAGCTTCCTTTGCCGCTTCTGAAGCAACAACATATTCAGCTTCCGTCGTGGAATCAGCTACGGTATTCTGCTTAGAGCTCTTCCAGCTCACTGCACCGCCATTTAGACAGAAGGCATATCCAGATTGTGATCAGAAATCGTCTCTGTCCGTCTGAAAACTCGCATCGGTGAATCCATTCACCACAAGTTCTTCACTTCCTCCATACACAAGGAATTTATCCTTAGTATGTCTCAAATACTTGAGAATATTCTTGACAGCTGTCCAGTGAACTTCACCTGGATCAGATTGGTATCTACTCGTCATGCTTAACGCGTAAGCTACATCTGGACGAGTGCAGAGCATGGCATACATAATAGATCCTATTGCAGAAGCATAAGGAATCCTATTCATGCGCTCCCGCTCAGCATGTGTCACCGGACACTGCTTCTTGCTGAGACTAATGCCATGAGACATCGGTATGAAGCCCTTCTTGGAGTCATGCATCCTGAATCTGTGCAACACCTTATCAATATAAGTATCATGGCACAATCCAATCAGCCTATTCATTCTATCTCTGTAGATTCTGATTCCAAGAATGTACGCGGCTTCTCCCATGTCTTTCATGGAAAAACAACTTCCGAGCCAAGTCTTAACAGACTGAAGCAACGGAACATCATTACCGAGGACGAGTATGTCATCGACATACAGTACAAGAAACGCAATTCTGCTCCCACTAGTCTTCTTGTATACACATGGTTTCTCTTCGTTCTTGATAAAACCAAATTGTTTTACTGCTTCATCAAAACGAAGATTCCAACTCCGTGATGCTTGCTTCAATCCATAAATGGATTTATGAAGCTTGCATACCTTCCCAGCGTTCTTAGGATCAACAAAACCTTCAGGCTGTGCCATATACACATCCTCTTCCAGAATACCATTCAGGAAAGCGGTTTTGACATCCATCTGCCAAATCTCATAGTCATAATGAGCTGCAATCGCTAGAAGAATCCGAATGGATTTAAGCATAGCGACTGGGGAATAGGTTTCATCATAGTCAATACCATGAATTTGCTTGAAACCTTTAGCCACCAACCTCGCTTTGTAAATTTGCACATTGCCATCCACGTCAATCTTCTTCTTGAAGATCCATTTACACTCAATGGCTTTTTCACCATTAGGTAAATCGACCAAGGACCATACTTGGTTTTCTGACATGGATCCCATTTCGGATTTAGAGGCTCCAAGCCACTTTTCGGAGTCCGGGCCCATCATTGCTTCCGTGAAGGTCGCTGGTTCGTCACTATCAATGATCATCAGATCATTAGAATTGGTCACGAGAAATCCATAGTATCTCTCGGGTTCGTGACGGATCCTTCCGGATCTGCGAACTTCAGGCTCCACAGGCGCCGGTTCCACATAACTCTGTGGATCCAACTGCTGCTCTTCCTCAGCAGGTTGAGCAGTCTCCTGTGCATCTCGAATTTCTTCAAGATGTACTTTACTCCCACTATTTTCTTAGAGAGAAACTCTCTCTCAAGAAAAGAACAGTCCCGAGCAACAAATACTTTGTTCTCAGATTGGTTGTAAAAGTAGTATGCCTTGGTTTCCCTAGGATAACCAACGAAGTAGCATTTATCTGATTTGGGCGCGAGCTTGTCAGAGATTAAACGTTTGACATAAGCCTCACATCCCCAAATCCTCAGGAAAGACAGACTAGGAATATTCCCAGTCCACAATTCATGTGGTGTCTTTTCCACTGATTTAGATGGCACCCTATTTAGTGTAAACGCAGACGTTTCTAGAGCGTATCCCCAAAAGGATAATAGAAGATTTGAATGACTCATCATAGACCGAACCATATCCAATAAGGTTCGATTCCTCCTCTCTGACACTCCATTCCATTGGGGTGTTCCAGGAGGAGTGAGTTGTGAAATAATTCCACACTCGCTCAGATAGTCGCTGAACTCTTGACTCAAGTATTCTCCTCCGCGATCCGATCGCAGAACTTTAATACTTTTGCCAAGTTGGTTCTGTACTTCATTCTTGAATTCCTTGAATCTATCAAAGGATTCTGACTTGTGTCTCATCAAATAGACATAGCCATATCTACTGAAATCATCAGTGAAGGTAATGAAGTACTTGTAATTTCCTCTGGCAACAGTACTCATCGGCCCACATACATCAGTATGAACAAGGCCCAATAAGTCACCGGCCCTTTCATTCGGTTTGTTGAAAGGGGCTCTAGCCATTTTGCCCATCAAACAAGATTCGCATTTCTCACATGATTCAAAATCAAATGAGCCGAGAAGCCCATTTCGATGGAGCCTTTGGATGCGTTTCTCATTGATATGGCCCAAAGGACAATGCCATAAGAAAGTCGGGTTTTCGTCATTTGACTTAAACCGCTTTGTATTTATGTTAAAGTTAGGCATTTCTTGGTTTAAAACATATAACCCATTATCTAATGGGGCGCTACCATAAAACGTACCATCACGATTAAAAGAACAAACTTTATTCTTAACAGCAAAATCAAAACCTTCCAAATCCATTACGGAAACTGAAATTATGTTTCTGCTAATCGCAGGTACAATGTAGCAATTATTCAAAGTTAAAACCATGCCCGAAGGTAAAGACAACTCGTAGGTGCCTACGGCCAGTGCAACAACCTTAGCTCCATTCCCGACCCGTAGCTCCACTTGTCCTTTCTTCAGCGTTCTACTGTTTCTTAGTGCCAGCATATTAGTACAAATATGAGCACCGCAGCCGGTATCCAATACCCACGAAGTAGAACTAGAAGATATAACATTAAGTTCGATAACATAAATACCTGAGTCAGACGCATCATACGTCTTCTTCAGCTTCTTGTAATCTTCCATGAACTTCTTGCAGTCTCTCTTCCAATGCCCTAACTACTTGCAGTAGTTGCACTTATCCTTAGGAGAAGGCCCGGATTTGGGCTTCGGCTTGGGCTTGTCCTGACTCTCAGTCTGGACAACTTGGGCCTTTCCCTTATCCTTCTTAGGTTTCTTAAACCTTTTACCCCCTTGTACCATCAGTACACTGGGAGTTGCCTTCTTGAGATTCGGCTCTGCTGTTTTCAGCATGCCGTGCAACTCAGTCAATGTCTTAGTCATGTTTTGCATGTTGTAGTTCATGATGAACTGATCAAAACACGACGGCAAAGACTGCAGAATCATGTCAGTGGCTAGCTCCTGGCTAATGGCACAGTCCAGTTTCCCCAGGTTATCAATGTAACCCATCATTTTAAGGACATGAGAACTTACTGGACTGTCCTTAGCCAGCTTGCAATCCAT
Source organism: Orychophragmus violaceus (assembly GCA_030180135.1). Classification (NCBI taxonomy): domain Eukaryota; kingdom Viridiplantae; phylum Streptophyta; class Magnoliopsida; order Brassicales; family Brassicaceae; genus Orychophragmus; species Orychophragmus violaceus. The sequence continues at coordinate 18,166,915 of CM058236.1, forward strand.
GAGAGATTTAACCGTCTGGTATCTCTCTGTGCGAGCTTGCTCCTGAAACATAGCTTTCAGGCTGTTAATCATCTCAATGGGTGACATCACGTTCTCATATTGCTTCTGCAGCTCAGAGTTCATAGTCACCAGCATTAGACAATTAACATCTTTGACATCAGCTGAATACTTATCCCAAGCATTCTTTTCTGTCTGTGGGGCATTGGAACGTGGCCTCTCGGTGAGAACTCTTTCAAGGACATATTCCTTGTTCTCCTGCCTGAGAACTATTCTCAGGTTCCGATACCATTCCAAGAAATTAGATCCATTTAACTTGTCCTTCTCAAGGACGGATCTTACTGAGAAAGTGTTGATGTGAGTTGAAACAGACATAGCTGTAATTAAAAGAGGTAGAGGTTTTAGTTATAATGCTCACGGAAATGAGAATTCTTATCTAATAAGAAAGACTCGCATTGTATTCAAAACTATGTTTCCTCAGATGAATACAATGAGCCAAGATCCATACTTCACCAAAATCTGAGTGGGCAACTTGCCATCACCCAAACTTTAGTTAGTTAGGTAAGCAAATCATTGCTAATTGTACCCAGTACAACTCTTGGTCGTAGATGAGACAAACTATGTCTAATCTACTCTGATGTCTCTGGGCCCAGAACTTCTGACAGCCCAGTCAAGTAAAACCAATCTCTTCTGTCTTGTGATCACTAATAGTTGCACTGCAAGTCTATCAATGATCACCTGCATTACTCATGTTGTTGTGGATACCAAGGACTCCAAGGATATCCAACAACAACACGAGTCTTGACAGCAGACAAGATCGGGCAAGACATCAAGATCACTTGATATTTGGTTGAGGAAAAGAATTATTTAATCTTGATGTATATCCAATATACATTCAAGAAGTTATTAATTTAATTAAAACATTCAGTTTTATTAATTTTAGGTTCAACTAGAACTTTAAGATTAAATTTGGTCTGGTATATGCAAATTTATGGTCCAACCAGTAATTCTGCGAATGGTGTGTCGATCGACGCCAACCATTGGCATCGGTCGACACAGCCCAATTTAAACCGGTCTTCGATAACCGGTCAAACCGGATCGAATTTCATTAACCGATTCAATCTAATGAACCGGTTCGGTTTAACGGTCCATGTCGATCGTCACACAACTCTGTGTCGATCGACATTACCAAACCAGAACCAAATTGGTTAATTAAAATTAACCGAGCGAGATAACCGGTTCAATCCAATTGAACCGATCTATCTAATCGCATTGCCTGTGTCGACCGACACACCCAGTGTATCGATCGACACAGCAGGAATACGGGTACTCGATCTCGGATCGAAACCCTAAAATTATTTACGAGTTTTCGCTCTGTGTCGACCAACACACGCTTTGTGTCGATCGACACTATGCGACAAACCCTAAAATTTTACGTGTTAATTCGCGGCGTGTCGACCGACACACGCTTTGTGTCGATCGACACAGTGCGATTTCAACAAATTCATCGTTTTCAACAGGCACATAATCCGAGATTAACACTTTGAAAACATGATTCAGCATGCAATATTCAGTTCAACAACATCAGTTTTCAAATTAATTGCATCTGATTCAATAGCTAAACCCTAACAACGCTCTGATACCACTGTTGGATCTCCTGATGATAGACTTTTACTAGATTCTAGATCAATTCCTCAAGTCTACTCCTATCATTGTAGTACTTAAGGTATCAATCCAGGGAGGCAAGAAGAACAACACATTAGGAATGCAAAATACTACTTAAGCTAAGCCAAATAGATAAAAGAAGGTTTAACTAACAATCCTAATCAAACAAGAAAGAAATAAAGCAAATAAAGCACTAAACAATATAAAAGAAGGGTCCTAGGATGAGGCTATGGAGACTAGATGGTTTAGAGACAATCAATGATGCATCAATCAATCAAACATTGCTAAGCAAGGCTAATGATCATAATTAAGCTAATCACATTCTCATGTTCATAACTCCTATGCTAATCAAGCAATCATTCAATTCTCATTTGCAAATTACAAGTCAAGCATGCAATAATATCCATCAAACATCTTTTAGCAAAGCTAATCCTTAGGCTAAGAACATTAATCATTAGACTAATCCAATCTCTTGGCACTAATCCCTTTGACTAATCCCTAATCAAGATCAAATTATCATTTGTGATTAAGAATCAAGCAAGCATTAATTTCAAGTTCTCATTACCAATAATCACCTTAGACAACTAATATCTTAGGCTAAGATATGAAAATCCTCTAAAAAGTTCATTCAAGCATTTCATCGAACACCTTTCGAGCATGAAAAAGCCTAGCATCTAGATTCAGCAATTCCTTGCAACCTAGCATAGAGATCAACTAATTAGAGAAGGATCATTCATAAATAAGTCCTAAACATCACTAATCATCACATAAACCATCTAAATCAACCTCATCCACAAAACCCAAAAGCTCTACTCTCTAATCTTCATTGTTCCCACAAAACCCATAAAGATAGTATGAGATAACAAGATTAAAGAGAGATTAAGAGAAGAAATTAAGAAGATATAAAGAAGTACTTAAATTAAACTCAAGATCAAAGATTACAAGATCCAAATCCTAAAACAAAACTATGCTTAGGTAGCTTAGGGTTCCAAAAACCCATAAAAGAGTATTTATACAAAAAGGGTCGAGAATGGCAAAATGGTAATTTTGGTCAAGTTTCCTCTCTTGCTTGCGGTTGGGTTCATGACCGCAACACCAACCGCAAGGCTTTACGGTCCGGAACATGCCCATGCTCGCGGTTTGTTTATGCCCGCTAGCTGAACCGCGAGCTAGTAAATCGGCCACAACTTCTCGAATACAGCTCCAAACGTCTTGAACCCAACTCCATTGGAAAGCTAACTCAATTGCCTACAACTTCTATTAGATGCTCCAGAAGCTAAATATGCACGGAAAGGCTTCATTTTGCTCCATCTTTCAAGCTCACCAGTTTGGTCCTTCATCACCATTTCACTTGCAATCACTCATTTGGACTCCAAACTCTTCCAAACCTCCTTAGCAACTCCAAGAACCTACAAAGCATAAGAAAACACTCCCAAGAACAACAAATTATGCAAATCCTAACTATAAATGCATTTAGACTCTAAATGCAACAAAGAACAAGAAAAGAATGAAGAATGAAAGGAAAATGAGACTAAAACAAGAATTTAACATATGACTAAATGCATGAAAATGCATGAATATCAATTCCCCCAAACTTAAACCTTGCTTGTCCACAAGCAAGCATAAGACCATCAAAGCAAATTGGGAGAAAGGTTTGAAAGAGAGAGTTCAAAGCTTTCAAAATCAATTGTTAAGCATAAGTGGAAACAAAGTCAATACAAGCAATTAAGAGCTACAATCAAGTTTACTCTACTTCAAAAGAGTTAGCCATTCCCATCAACACATGCATCAAGTTCAAGCCCCAACCTACACATGAATTCCTATCCTCATTCCCTTTAACATTCATTAAGCAATGGTGGATCATGATTGTGCAAATCAAATGAACACATTTGGCTAAGGGTTTAAGGTCTTGAGATAAAAGTGATCTCAAATGAAGTGTGGGTTTCAAAAACAAAGGATCTCTCAAGAAAGGAATGAACTATAGCAAAATGCTAAGAGTAAGAAACAACTTATGCATACAAGGATAGATTCTCATTCTACCCAAATCCCTATGATGATCTTAACTCTTCTTCTAAACCCAAGATTCCCTTCCTAAGCTACCCTTTTCTTAAGGCATTTTTGCCTTCTTATCCCAACTTTGATCACTTCTTTCTTCTTTAAACACTTAGAGGATTTTTTTTTCTTTTCACTAGCTCTTTCTTTTCTTTTCACTAGTCTCTTTTCTTTTTTTTCTTTTGATGCTTGAGCCAACTTTTGCTTCTTTTCTCTCTTTAAAACTTGAGACTTATCTTTCATAAACACTTAGAGCTATCAACTTTTCTGTTTCTTTTCCAATCCCCTCTTTCTTTTCTCAATATTTTCCTCATTCCCTTTTTTCCTTTTCTTCCCAATTCCCCCAAACTTCTTTCCTATCCTATGCATAGCCCAATGATGTAAGGCTAGCTCTACAATGAAAACCTATCCTTGTCGTTCCAAACTCAACACTTTTTGCCTAGTTGATTCAAGAAAAAGGCCTCTCATCTCTCACTAAAGTGTTTAGCCTTGAAGGAAAGCTTGGTTCAAGGTGGGGAAATCTACTTGGACTAACAAGAGAGTGGTAGAAAGGGAGAAGATAGTCCAAGTATGTATGAAGTATCCATGAGTTCACCTTTCATTGCACAACATGATAATTCAAGTCAATATTAAGAGTTCTAATAGATAGGGAATGATTCAAATCACAACATGTTTCAACCAAGAAGTGAACAATAATGCATGAGATCCAAGAAGGGTTCTTCCTTAATTTCAAGTTCACAAGATGCATCCAATAACCACATGCTCAAACAATTTTTTTATAAAGAACACAAGCTTTAACTCTCAAACTTTAATGAAAACAATCCTAAATGACTTCTAGACTCAACTATATGCTTTCTTTTTGTGAAAATTTTTCAAAATTTTTCAAATTTTTATGGTTTTCTATGCCTTAGATGCATGAAATGAGATTCAATATGCAAGAAAGAAAGATAAGAACACAAAACACATCATTAGCAACTAGTCTCCTCCCCCAAACTTAAATCACACAGTCCCTTGTGTGAAAGAAGCAAGGGAAAGAGACAAAAGACTAAATCAAAAATGCAAAATCAAAAAGACAAAAGTTGGAGTGTTACTTGGAGAGTGGAATGGAGAGGAGGAATGGGAGGTGGAGGCATCTACGAATGTGGCACAAGACTCCCCCAAACTTAGACCATTGCATAGGCTTCTCATCCTTTGATTTAGCATTGAATTCCCTTTGCACCCAAAACTCTTTCCCTTCTACCTTGCATTGACCTCAAAGCTCCCCAAAAAGGATAGACATGGGAATTCCTCCCAAGTGAGCTTGTTTTGAGTCACTAAGCTTGACTATCCCTTCACTCTTTTTGGTTAGGGTAGTGGCATAAGTTTGTATCACCGGGATCATACTCATCGTAGAACCACCCCCTAAACTCCTTCATCCTTATCTCCTCAAAAGGGATCTTCCTTGGATCATGAAAGCTCAATGGTGTGGTAGAGACTATACCAAGAATCTTGTGAAAGGTTTGAGCCATTGGAGAACCATATTCTTCATCCTCCTTGAAGGATTCTTTATTGGGACCATCTTGTTTCTCCATAAGATTTCCTCCAATTAGCTCTTGCTTGGGATTTGGTTGCTTTGGTTCCTCTTCCATGATTGAGAGCTCATCTTGTGTGCTCTCTTCCATCTCCTTGCACTCAACAACCAATCCATCTTCATAAGGCTCTTCCTCATCTCTCAAAACATCTCTTACTCCTTCATTGTTGCTATTGGTTAAATGACCCATGAATGTCTCTTCATCATCCTCTTCTTCATAACTAATCATAAGGTCTTCACCAACAGTGCAACCAAGAAGCATTTCAAATTCCTTGATAGTATCTTCAGCTTCTTTCAAGAACTCATCTTGGACTTGAGCATTCTCCTCATGTGTTGGCTCAACAATGCTTGCATCTTGAGGCAAATGAGCAAAATCAGTGTTGATCATCCTTAAGCTCTCATTGTACCTCTCTTGTCCATCCAATGCCAACCTTGCCATGTTGAGAAGTTCTTCATCATAAGATATTTGAGAAGAGTGAGTTGATTCATGCTCATGCTCCATGTTCCAAGATTGGTATCCATCATCATATCCATATTGGTACTCATGAGAAGAGTACTCATTTGGAAGATCACCTTGATAGGTGGATGTGCTTTCAAAATCATGATGACTTGTAGGGTCCCAAGCCATCTCTCTTTCTTGAGCTTCTAGCATAGCCATCAACATTGAAGCTATCTCCGAAGCCATGCTCTCTTCCTTGTGATTTGCACCTTGCAAAAAGAACAAACACTTGAAAGAGAGTTAGTAACCACACAAACAAAAACAAAATAAAAGCTTAGTCTAAAGTAGAATCTAAATCCTAATGGCTATTGCTACACCTCCCCGGCAACGGCGCCAAATTGATGATAGACTTTTACTAGATTCTAGATCAATTCCTCAAGTCTACTCCTATCATTGTAGTACTTAAGGTATCAATCCAGGGAGGCAAGAAGAACAACACATTAGGAATGCAAAATACTACTTAAGCTAAGCCAAATAGATAAAAGAAGGTTTAACTAACAATCCTAATAAAACAAGAAAGAAATAAAGCAAATAAAGCACTAAACAAGATAAAAGAAGGGTCCTAGGATGAGGCTATGGAGACTAGATGGTTTAGAGACAATCAATGATGCATCAATCAATCAAACATTGCTAAGCAAGGCTAATGATCATAATTAAGCTAATCACATTCTCATGTTCATAACTCCTATGCTAATCAAGCAATCATTCAATTCTCATTTGCAAATTACAAGTCAAGCATGCAATAATATCCATCAAACACCTTTTAGCAAAGCTAATCCTTAGGCTAAGAACATTAATCATTAGACTAATCCAATCTCTTGGCACTAATCCCTTTGACTAATCCCTAATCAAGATCAAATTATCATTTGTGATTAAGAATCAAGCAAGCATTAATTTCAAGTTCTCATTACCAATAATCACCTTAGACAACTAATCTCTTAGGCTAAGATATGAAAATCCTCTAAAAAGTTCATTCAAGCATTTCATCGAACACCTTTCGGGCATGAAAAAGCCTAGCATCTAGATTCAGCAATTCCTTGCAACCTAGCATAGAGATCAACTAATTAGAGAAGGATCATTCATAAATAAGTCCTAAACATCACTAATCATCACATAAACCATCTAAATCAACCCCATCCACAAAACCCAAAAGCTCTACTCTCTAATCTTCATTGTTCCCACAAAACCCATAAAGATAGTATGAGATAACAAGATTAAAGAGAGATTAAGAGAAGAAATTAAGAAGATATAAAGAAGTACTTAAATTAAACTCAAGATCAAAGATTACAAGATCCAAATCCTAAAACAAAACTATGCTTAGGTAGCTTAGGGTTCGAAAAACCCATAAAAGAGTATTTATACAAAAAGGGTCGAGAATGGCAAAATAGTAATTTTGGTCAAGTTTCCTCTCTTGCTTGCGGTTGGGTTCATGACCGCAACACCAACCGCAAGGCTTTACGGTCCGGAACATGCCCATGCTCGCGGTTTGTTTATGCCCGCTAGCTGAACCGCGAGCTAGTAAATCGGCCACAACTTCTCGAATACAGCTCCAAACGTCTTGAAACCAACTCCATTGGAAAGCTAACTCAATTGCCTACAACTTCTATTAGATGCTCCAGAAGCTAAATATGCACAGAAAGGCTTCATTTTGCTCCATCTTTCAAGCTCACCAGTTTGGTCCTTCATCACCATTTCACTTGCAATCACTCATTTGGACTCCAAACTCTTCCAAACCTCCTTAGCAACTCCAAGAACCTACAAAGCATAAGAAAACACTCCCAAGAACAAAAAATTATGCAAATTCTAACTCTAAATGCACTTATACTCTAAATGCAACAAAGAACAAGAAAAGAATGAAGAATGAAAGGAAAATGAGACTAAAACAAGAATTTAACATATGACTAAATGCATGAAAATGCATGAATATCATCTCCTAGGATCTAGGGTTTGATATATTGAAATTCAACCAACCTCGTTCTTACCTTGAACTGGCAGCGGAATGAAATGGTGAACGAGATCAGTGGAGCAACGCAGGTGCCTTGCCTCTACCAGATACACACGCATACAAGCTGGAAACGGGATGCTAGTTCCGGATCAATGGGAATCCTCTGTTTCTGGTGTTTCTGCTCTTCTCACTGAGAAAAACTCGACGGCCACCGTTTTAGGTCGAGACACTCATGTTTTATTCAACCTAAAACACATTTAACAGGCCAGACTTGATTAAGTCTTAATTTCGAAAAGCCCTTTCGAAACCCGAACTGTGTCGACCGACACACAAGCTGTGTCGATCGATACAACACCATTTTGTCGATAATAATGTGTATCCAATACGCATTAATATGATCATTACCATAATGATCATTCCCATGTCGAAGCTTCCAGTTTGCTTAGGTGTGTGACCCTATAGGATCATATAATACTGGCAGTAAGTCTACAACTTACAGATTGCAAGAGGCTTCTAGCAAAACATTGCAACCGCCCAGTATTATACGAATGTCTGATCTCGACACACAACTATCATCAGGAGTGAGTACAAGTGTGATTTCAGGACACTATCCCAACACATTGGTGTGAGATGGTTGAGGAGAATGCATCACTGACTAAGGAGAAAGTTAAGCTAGAAGCTGAAGTTGCTGAAGTACGAAAGTATGCAACAGAGAAAGAAGAAGAAGCACAGCAAGCCAGAGTTCAACTTGAAGAAACTCAAAAGGGCGTGAGGATTCTGAATAATGGCACAAAGAAGTTGGATCATCTTCTCACTATTGGAAAAAGTGATCGATGTGGTCTTGGATTCAATGGAGAATCTTCAAAAGCTGATAGTGCTTTTGTGTCTGGTGGAAAGATGGATGTTGCATCAACAGCTGATACAAAGACTGTAACTGTTATGAAGTCTGCAACTGGTACGTTGACTGGTACGGCAACTGGTACGAAAGCTGGTACAAGAACTGCTACAGCGACTGCAACAAGGAAAATCCCAGAAGTGAAGAGTGCACCTAAACGAATTTGGCGTCCTGTTTGTCACCATTGTGGAGTTGTTGGGCATATTAGGCCAAGGTGCTTCAAGTTATTGAAGGAGAAGAAACGAATGGAGCAAGCTTGTGAAGTGAGATTTCATGGTCCTTTATGTTGTCATTGTGAAGGTAAAGGACATGCTCAAAGAGCTACTCATGGAGGCACAAGGGCCAGGAAGATTTGGAGGAAGAAAGTTAATCACTTCGGAGATGGTGCAGTAGGATTTCATCCTCAATATGGAGGAGGACGGCTCATGTGTTAGTTTTTGAACATGATGTGACTCAAGTAAGTGGAGATTGGTGTTGCTAGTTTTGATGATGTTGGATGTTGCTAGTGACGAAGCCTTTGATGCTAGGGTTGTTGAGATCACATACATAGTCAAAAAGGGGGAGATTGAAGAGGTATTTGATGTGTCAGTCACGGCGTAGTACAAGTGGTAGTACAAGAAGCGACTCATGACGTGATTATGTTCGATTGATGAGATATGAACGAATCTTTATGATGTGATTCGGTTTATGGGTTGTGTGAGCTGGATGAAGACCTTGGAGTGAAGATTGCAGCTTGAAGTTGTTTACTTATTCTTTGAATAAGTTTCAAGAAAAAAAGGAAAAGTTACAAAAAGGTGGAATAGAAAATATCAAAACAAAAAGGATATTTGCTATATCTTTATTTAGGTAAACTTGAGGAGCAAGTTTAGCCTATATAAAGAGGAGAGGAATGGCCTATGAAGATGCAGAAGTTGAGAGAATAAAAACTCAAGAGGGCTTTTGTATTTTGGGAAAAAAGTCTAGGCTCTAGGGGGAGCTTAGCTCAGGTGTTTGATCCTGAAGAATTCTTGTATTGGATAGAGCGGTAGATCAATAGGGTTTGTTCTGTTCGTTTGTAATTGGTGGGATTACTTTCTATTCAAGTGAATTCGGAATTGGGGGAGTAGAAAAAATTGAAACCCATAAACAAACTTTGTGTGTCTTTCTTTCTGCACTTTTATATTGCCTCACCTGCGTTTTCAGTTTGTTTTGTAAGCTTGTGCTTATTGTGGACACATTAAAGAAAAATCAAGAAGAATATGCAATGTTTCTCCGAAGCGATATTATTAAATTTCCTTTACATGATAAGTACATATATACACAATCAATAAATTATATAATTTGAAAAATTCACAAAATCAGAATTTAATTATTCATACCAACATAAAGCCGATAATAATATTTCACACCAACAAGTTCATTTTACTAAGTTTGCTAGGTTTTGAATTTTTTTTAGAGTGAATTAAATCTTAAAAATGAGGTTTTGAGGTTTCGATGTTCATACCAAAAAGCAAATATATATATATATATAACAAAGAAAAAACACAATGAAAATTAAACATAGCTTTCTGGATAACCTTGATCAAACATAGCATATGTTTCATTAATTTCTTTTATATTCTAGTTTCTATAATTATATTTTTTCATTAGTTTTAACCCTAGCCTTCAAAAAGACATGTGGCGCAACAAAGTTGTGAGAAGATCCGTGGTCGATTAAAACTACCACCTTCAAACGTCCAAACAATAATCCTTTAACTTTTATTTTCGTATGAGTTTCAATTCCCGATAATGTATTAAGAGACATCTTCATGACCAGAGGAACTAACGGTAACTCCTCATCAAGTAGTTCGATAATACTATCTCCAAAGCCTCCAATTCAAACCCATTCAAAAACGTAACATACAAATATCCTTATCAGGAAAAACATGAGTTTTATAGTACCTTCCCCAGAACGTAGCATTATGTGCATATTGTCCAGGTCCGCATCACTATAACATTGGCGAGGACGCAACTCTCCTGACGGCATATTCGGAGACCCTTAAGAGGAGATCACTTTCTAGGCACAACATAAGTTCAAGTGATGCGGCTGATAAACAGAATCCGATGATTTCAGTCCTGTCTAAGCCACAATACCTATAGACAAAGGCCCGTCTCATTCATTTATAGGATCCTGTACTAAAAAAAAATCTAGATCCTTTTTTACAAATTTTGAAGAAAATAAGATCCTAAATTACTATTTAAAAAAATAACACAGGACTCCTGTTGACCAAAAAAAAAAAACAATGGACTCCTGTGCAAATGCACCTCATAACATGCAGAGAGCCGGGCCTGCCTATAGAATGCAGAAAGCAATGTCATGCATGCTCATCACCGCTCTATTGTGGCGAGTTAAACTTTGAAGTTCTTTCCTCATTATAACTTCTTGCATATCCGGCTTCAACCCATTATAAAATATGTATTCCATATTCCGCTCATCAATCCTCCAATGATTAACTTCCAACTCCTCAAACTCGTTGATATAGCCAGCACTGAGCCCGTCTGCTAGAACGAAAAAGGACTTGCCCATGGTTTATCTTTCAATCGCTGATGGAAACGAGAAACAAGACATCATTCTAATTGATTCCAGTAAGTAAATGGAACTGTATATATCCTTTAATTGAACCAGTTAAACACATGACATTCCAAACTCATTTTTACTAGTTGGAGTCACTCCATCGCGTGATAATTCCCAAATAAAAGTAATGTTCCACAAGAGCATTCCAACCATACAACATATTGAAAACCAGCATTTAAACTATCTTTAACAGGCTCTCATGTGTTTGACAAGCGGGGTGATGATTGAGACTACCTAAAGAGAGATCGACATTCTCCGATTTACATGGCGACATACATTGTTGAGTTTGAGCAGCATAAGAATCTGCTATCTCTTTACCCAGCGCCTTCACAAGAATCTGATTTGATTCAACCTGAGAAATGATCTGCATTTGGCTAGGAGATCACTTTCTAGGCACAACATAAGTTCAAGTGATGCGGCTGATAAATAGAACCCGATGATTTCAGTCCTGTCTAAGCCACAATACCTATAGATGCAGGGCCGTCTCATTCATTTATAGGATCATGTACTTAAAAAAAAATCTTGATCCTTTTTTACAGATTTTGAAGAAAATAAGATCCTAAATTACTATTCATCTGGGTTTAAAATTCAAAAAATAACAAAGGACTCCTGTTGACCAAAAAAAAAACAAAGGACTCCTGTGCAAATGCACCTCAACACATGCACAGAGCGGGGCCTGCCTATAGAATGCAGAAAGCAATGTCATGCATGCTCATCACCGCTTTATTGTGGTGAGTTAAACTTTAAAGTCTTTCCTCATTATAACTTCTTGCATCTCCGGCTTCAACCCATTATAAAATATGTATTCCATATTCCGCTCATCAATCCTCCAACGATTAACTTCCAACTCCTCAAACTCGTTGATATAGCCAGCACTGAGTCCGTTTGCTAGAACGAAAAAGGACTTGCCCATGGTTTATCTTTCAATCGCTGACGGAAACGAGAAACAAGACATCATTCTAATTGATTCCAGTAAGTAAATGGAACTGTATCCACTGTTTAATTGAACCAGTTAAACACATGACATTCCAAACTCATTGTTACTAGTTGGAGTCACTCCATCGCGTGATAATTCCCAAATAAAAGTAATGTTCCACAAGAGCATTCCAACCATACAACATATTGAAAACCAGCAATTAAACCTTCTTTAACAGGCTCTCATGTGTTTTACAAGCAGGGCGATGATTGAGACTACCTAAAGAGAGATCGACATTCTCCGATTTACATGGCGACATACATTGTTGAGTTTGAGCAGCAGAAGACTCTGCTATCTCTTTACCCAGCGCCTTCACAAGAGTCTGATTTGATTCAACCTGAGAAAGGATCTGCATTTGGTTACCAAAGCGCCGATAGCCCTTCATGGATGCTGCAACACTCTTCTCAATCGAGGAAAAGGAGATCGTTCGAAAACTCGGTCAAAGTGTACATGTAATGTCCCATTTTCAAGGGCCCAAAAAGAAGTGAGTATGGGCCTAAAACCCAATGCCCAATCCAAAAATTCTAGGACCCTCATTTCTTCCCATTATAAAAAGAGGTACACTTGTCATCATTTTTCACAAAGTCTGAAGAAGCAAAGTCCTGCTCGTAACAAGAGGAAGCAAGTCGTTGACCAGCCACCACCGCAAACGACCAGTCGCTGCTGGCGATCGCCACCGCCCCAAACGACCAGTCACTGCTGATGATCGTCACCGCCGGACCACCGCTGCCGTTCGCCGGAAAACCGGGTTTTGCCAGAATCTTCTACTCGTTCCTGTTTTTGCTCCCGAACCCCTAGCCATCGCTATGAGATCGGAGATTCACACCAAGGATTTGTAATCGTGGATTTGGACTTTTGGATATAAAGATGATATAGATTTCCTATGAATCAAAGACTTTATTGAGATTGATCGTCGAGATAGAACAAACACAATCGAATAGAGAGTACAAAGTATGATAATCGAGTTATCTAGTCGAAGTGTTCTTGATTAGGGTTGGAATAATCTTGAATGAATCACCACTTCTTCCTTAAATAGTCTTGAATTTGATCTTCTTGTTCTGATATTTTGGCCTCGCCGTGATAACGATCTTCGAGATTCGCGGGAATCAGTTGAACCGACGAAGACCAGATCGTTCTATCTCTACATCGTCTCCTATCGAGCTCGAGCTCGATCGCCTCTTACTTCGGCGTTGTCTGGGCCTTGTCCAGATGTTGGTCGTATGGGCCCAAAAAGGATGACGATCGATTTCTCTGTCTTGATTATGGAGCGGGCCTTTGTTTTGTTTGTTAATGGGCCGGATTTCATAGAGGGAAATCCAGCACCAACAATAGCCTCCCAACCCATTAATTTCGACAAGTCGAGGTTTATGGGCGGTGGACGTCCTCGGGAAGAAATGCATGCCTCGGGCGTGAAAGACCTAATGATTACTTTCGCCCTGTCCGTAGATCTTGTTTCGATCCAATGGTCAAGGATGGGCGCGTGGATCGAACTGACCTATTTGCTAGCGCGTCGGCAGTTATGGCGTATATTGGTTAAGAGGGTCTCATCTTCCACCGTGGATCTGGTCGATCACTAACGGCTGAGATTTGAGGATCACGAAGAGTCTTTACGTACTCGATTCTTTACTGACGCGGCTTGACTGTCACGTGTTCGTCGCCGTCGATCTTGAATCAACGGTTGAGATGGGGGGGGAAAGCGAGGAGTCCCAACTGTCTCGATTTTCTTATAATTATTACGAGTTTGGGAATCGTACGGTCGAGACTTTGCACGATTCCCACTACAGATAATTCTTCATATCGTCGAAGGTAACTTTTTATCTTCTCATTTGCGTCTTGTTTCTTTCTTGCTCTAGTTTTTCTTTCGTATTCTCTTTGTCGTTAGAAACTTTTCTTTAGAGGCTTCCTTTTATCTCGGTACATTTTTCCTCATGGCTCTGAGAGATGCAACAGGAGCAGGTACGAGCGCGGCGACAGGATCATTCGGTCCGTATCCGCCGTCCGTCTTAACCGCGAATCACATTAAGCGGTTACGAACGCAGTGCCGGATTCCACCGGAAGTATAAATAGTCATCCCCTCACCGGCGGTTTCACCGGAGACCGTCGTGGAAGGCTACTGCTGTGCTTCCTACGCTTATTTTGAAAATGCGGGCTCTTCTTCCCCATTCTCCGCCTTATTTTTTTAGTGTTGGCTCAACTCCAGTTAGCGTTTCATCAGATGACGCCAAATTTCGTTCGGTATGTCATCGGACTTGGAGTCAAAGCCGTGGAGGAGGGGATTAAGTTCGGGCCCGAAGAGCTCATGCGAGTTTGCTCAGTAAAGCAAAATACTCGCTTCCCGGGGACGTATTACCTTTCTCCTCGTTTCGGGAGGATCCTTGATGGTATTCCAATGAGGGATGTATGGAGGGACCGGTACTTTTTCTTTAGGATAACCCACCATTCGGTCGGGGAGTTCGATTACTCAGTCGTCCCGTCACGGTGGGCTTCCATCATCGGTAAGATTCGCGGTTTAATACTCGATCCTTTTTTTTTTTGTTAGGCTGCTCCTAATTGGTTTCAGTTTGTATTGCAGAGGGTTTAATGACCTAAGAAGGGGCACTGTCAACTGGGACAGTTTTACAGTGGAGGCGTGCAAGCTGCTCTGAGAATCGACCCCGAACGGGCTCTTCGGGATCGACCTCGGGTTCCTCGAGACTTATCACTTTCCCCCATGCCTCCTTGGGCTCCCCTGGCTCGAGCTGTCCAGCCTCCGCTTCGTATTGCCGAGCGGGCAGGAGAAAGTGAGTTGTCTGACCGTTTTGGTCTGCACGACGTCTTGTTTGTAATCATTGAGGAAGGTCTAATCTGTCCTTTATTTTTGCAGGTCATCCTCTTTTGGATGACGGTTCAACCGCTAGCACTCCTCCTCGCGAGAAACTATCTCGAAGAGCGAGGAGTCACTGAAATGGGAAGGACCCTGTGGATTTGGCGAAGAAGGTGAGGGACGGAGGTCTGAGCAACGCCATCCTTTTTTCCATGTGTGATTCTCCTCCTCCTCCTCCTTCAAGTCTTCCTTTGAGTACAGGGGCCATCGATGCCGTCGTGGAGACGGGCGGCGTTCCCCCCTCTTTGATTGCCCGGGAGGCGGATCCGATACCGTCCGGGGAGCCAATTTTACGCGACTCTTACCCGAGCGGTTCGAGGGAATCGGGCGGCCAGAGCGGGAGCAAAGCTCCCGTGCCAAAGCGCCGAATGGTCGAAACTGGGGAGAGCTCGAGGAGATCGAGCGAAGATGTCGAGGCGCCGGGCAGCGTGGCTTGTCTGCTGAGGCACTTTACGCCTGCGGGTGTCCAGCTCCCGGCTGTTGGGGACATGGTCCTTGGTGATTCATACACCGAGATAACGGCGGCCATTGGGAAGGTAATGGTCGTACGGCTTCGTTTTCCTTGTCTTTGCTTTGGGAACTCAGCATTAGTATTTTTATGTAGTTCCTGGAGGCTACGAATGGATTCGTGGCCAAGTCCGAGCGTGAGCTGGGCGAACTTGAGACCGTCAAGAAGACGGTCGCCGACTTGAATGTGCAGCTGCAGGGCTTTTTGGCCCGAGAGGAGGAGCTTAAGAGGAGATTGGCTAGGTACAAAGGGATCGAGGCTCGACTACTGACTCTCGAGAATCGGGAGGAAGATCTTTCTCAGAAGCTTCAAGCGGCTGTGACCCGATTTGTGGCTGCCGAGGAGGCGAGTCGGGTCGCAGCTATGCAGGCTGCTCAGGATCGAGCTGATCTCGAAAGGGTGCTCGTGGGGAGGGACTTTGAAGTGAAAGTTTCAGTTCACGAGGCGAGGAAGAAAATGAGCGGGGAGTACTTTGATATCCTTAAGGAAATCAAGGAGAAAAGCGAGGGTCGGAGGGCTGAGACCAGTGCTGAGATCCGTCTCCAAGAAACCTTGGCCAATATCGAACTCATCGCAGAGTTTGCCTCCGGTGAGCTAGACCTGACTCAGGAAGTGTTGAGGCTGGCCGAGAAGAAGAGGGCGGCCACGGAGGAAATGAACGCTGCAGCGGTCTCTGATTTCAGCATCGGCAAATTAAACTTGCCAGCGATATCAGACGACTCGGTGATTCTGGCGCATGCTCCGCCGCCGACCGTTCCCCGTCTCGATCAATATGGATCGAATCTCCCGACCGGGGTTGGCTCTACTGGCGATCAAGCGGAGGACGGAGACGAGGCTTCTTCGCGGTCGCAACAATTTTAATTGTTTTGTCGTTGCCCGAGGGGGCTTTTAATCTCCTTTTCTTATTCTGGTTGCCCAAGGGGGCTTTTGTGAACTCGAGGATATAAAGTCCTCTTATTTTATGAACCGCTTTTAAATCTTTCATGCCTTAGCATAGATTTAACCGTTTTAATGTCTTAGCATAAATTGTCTGTCGTGACAGCTCGAACCTCTAAAGAGGGGTTGAACAAATAATTTGGCTTGAGTTGCCTTAGGAATTTTTCACAATCTTTTAGGTCGATTGTATTTGAGCTCGAGCTCTTTCTCAAAATTTACTCGAGGTACAACTCTTTTTAAGACGTAAAGGTCGAGCTCGGCTGGTAATTGAAATGTAATACTTTTAAGTAAATGATGAATCGAAGTAGACTTACATAGATTCGTTTTGAATGCATGTGGAAATTGCTTTTCGTGAACAACTGTCTCGTTTTTATCTGTCCTGATGTAGACTCGACCTCATTGTTTTGCTTAAAGGGAGGGGGTAGCCCCCCAATTCTTCTAATCTGTATAAGGTTTGAAGAATTTTGAGTATTTGAAGGACCATTTCTGATCGTTCTGGTTTGACGGGACCGTTTCAGGTCGCTTAGGTTTGAAGAGATAATTTCATACAGCTTGATTTGGAAGAGGCCATTTCAGGTCGCTTAGAAGGGATAATTTCATATCGCCTGACTTTTGAAGGGATAATTTCATATCACTTTGTAAAATGCAAAGGCGAAGTACTTCGCGGCAACTCTAACCTTTACAACGGAAAGAGACATTGATCGAGGGACTTATTTTGATTTCAGATAAGCTAGTATGACTTCTATCGAAGTTGTCGAGCTCGGTAAGGGCTTTGTTTTGGGGGGCGGATGCGCTCGAGATCGAGCTGCCTACGTACCCCTTTAAGGGGATCATGACATTTCATAGTTCGATTATGTTGCGTACTTTCAGTGAAAGTACTTTTTGAGGTTGATGATGTTCCAGGGTCGTAGTTCAGGTTTCTTGGTTTCCACCGACTTGAGTCGGTAGACCCCGTCCTTCAAAACATCAGTGACCTGGTAAGGACCTTCCCACTTTGCTCCTAACTTTCCAGCGTGTTCTTCCTTTTATGGTCAAACACTTTCCGTAAGACGAGCTCCCCTATTTAAAACCTTCGAGTTTTAATTCTGGAATCATAGTAGCGAGCTGCGGCTTGTTGGTAGTTCTGGATTCGAGCTAGTGTGAGATTCCTCCTTTCGTCGACGAGATCGAGCTCGTCCGTTATCATCTTGTTGTTAAGCTCCTCTTGCCATGGGCATTCTTCTTTGCGGATGCTTGACACGAGGATTTCGGCTGGTACTACTGCCTCGATTCCATACGCTAGCGAGAAGAAAGTCTCGCCGGTGGATTTGCGGGGAGTAGTCCGGTAAGCCCAGAGTACGGCTGGGAGCTCGTCGGCCCAGCTTGTTTTGCACTCATTGAGTATTTTCTTAAGGCTGTTCATGATCGCTTTGTTAGCTGCTTCAGCCAGTCCGTTTCCTTGAGGATAACGGGGCGTTGAGTAAGTCAGCTTTATGTTCCAGGTTCTACAGAACTCTTTCAACATGTTTGATATGAATTGAGATCCGTTATCGGTGACGATCTCGTGGGGTAGTCCATGTCGGCAAATGATGTTTCGCCAGACGAACTCCTTAACGTGAACGTCTTTAACCATTTGGTACGATTCTGCTTCAATCCATTTAGTGAAGTAATCTGTCATCACCAATAGGTGTGTAGCTTTCTTTTTGCCGGATGCGATTAAAGGTCCCACGATATCCATTCTCCATCGCATGAATGGGTATGGCGAGGAGATAGAGGAGAGTTTCTCCGATGGTTGGTGGATAATCGGGGCGTGCTTTTGGCATTTGTCGCATTTGCTAGAAAAGGATTCGCATTCGGCGGCCATTGTTGGCCAGAAATAGCCTTGCCTTTTGATTCGTATGGCCAGAGCTCGTCCTCCGGAATGGCTTCCGCAGGATCCGTCATGGGCCTGCGTGATCACGGCTCGGGCTTGCTTCTTATCGAGGCATTTGAGGTAAGGTCCAAAGAGACTTCTTTTAAAAAGCTCTCCTTGCGTGACACAGTACCTTGCGCTCTGTGTCTTGAGTTTTTGCGCTTCCCATTTGTCGTCAGGGACTTCGCCGTTTGTTATGTATCGGATGATCGGAGTTCTCCAATCTTCTTCATCGTTGGGCTCGGGTCCCAGACTAGTGGATGCAGTTTGGATTGGTCCATCAGGAACGTTCACGACGTACACAGCATTTCTTGGGTCGAGATCATCATCTATCTCGATGATGTCGTGACTAGTCTCCTTGTGCAGTTCCTTGTGTTCGACGTCGTCCTTTCTGGTAGGCTCGTCTTCTTTCAAGGATAGAGCTTTTAGGTCTATGTCGATACTTGGTTTTTCGATCCCCTCGACTGGTATGATCCTTTTGAGGTTAGGATCTGATGTCGATGCCAACACGGCTAGGGCGTCGGCTGCGGTGTTTTCCCCTCGCGGGATCCGTGTTAGATCAAAGAATTCGATTTGGTCGGCGAGGGTGTGGACTACCCGCAGTTATGCTTCCATACGTTCATCTTTGGCCTCGTAGTCGCCGTGATATTGGCTCGTGACCAATTGGGAATCACTGAAAGCGTCTACTTCCCGGGCTCCTATCGCTATTGCTAGTCTGAGCCCGGCTATTAACGCTTCATATTCTGCTTCGTTGTTTTATGCGGCGAAGCCCAGTCTAAACGACTGTTCTAATACTTCTCCCGTTGGGGAGACGAGTTTTACCCCGACCCCGGATCCTTGCCTCGAGGAGGCTCCATCGACGTGGAGTTTCCATCTTTTGGCGGAAGCTGGGTCGAGTTCGATGGTTGGAGGGAGTTCGATTATGAAATCAGCCAGTACTTGCGCTTTTAAGCACGTCCGAGCCTTGAACTCGATGTCATACTCGCTAAGTTCGATAGCACATTTGACCAGTCGACCTGACTGGCTTGGACTGTGAAGGATGGTTCTCAGTGGTTGCGAAGTCATCACTATGATTGAGTGCAATTGGAAGTATGGTCGAAGTTTCCGAGCCGATGTCACCAATGCTAAACCGAGTTTTTCCATGACGGGGTACCTGGTTTCAGCATCGATTAAGGTCTTACTGATATAATTCACCGGTCGTTGTCCGTTTTGTTCTTCGCGAACCCGGACTCCACTTACTGCTGCCGTAGAGACAGCTAGGTAGAGGTAGAGGGATTCCCCTTCTATTATTTTCGCTAGTATGGGTGGTTCGCTTAGATAAGACTTGAGCTGGTCGAACGCTTCTTCACACTTTTCGTCCCAAAGGAACTTCTTGTTCGCTTTGAGCAAGTGGTAGAAGGGTAGACATTTATCAGTCGACCTCGAGATGAAGCGGTTCAAAGCAGCTATTTTGCCAGTTAGACTCTGGACTTCTCGCGTTGTTTTGGGGGATTTCATCTCCATAAATGTCGCGATCTGTTTAGGATTCGCTTCGATCCCTCTTTCGGTTACTAAGTAACCAAGGAATTCTCCTGACAGAACCCTGAATGTGCACTTCGCTGGGTTGAGTTTCATCCCGTATTTATTGAGAATGATGAAGCATTCTTTTAGTTGGGGGATATGATCCTCATACCTAGAAGATTTGACCAGCATATCGTCGATGTAGACTTCCATGGTTTTACCCAGGAGTCCTGAAAACATCTTGTTGACGAGGCGTTGATAAGTTGCTCCTGCATTTTTTAGTCCGAAAGGCATGACTTTGTAGAAGTATGTGCCTTGATCAGTTATGAACGAAGTATTTTCTTGGTCCTCGGGGTTCATTAGTATTTGATTGTATCCCGAGAAGGCATCCATGAGGGACAGTAGTTGATGTCCGGCGGTGGCTTCGACCAGCCGGTCGATGTGCGGGAGTGGGAAGCTGTCTTTTGGACATGCTTTGTTGAGGTCTGTAAAGTCTACACAGACTCTCCACTTCCCATTCTTTTTCTTGACCACTACGGGGTTCACAAGCCAATCAGGGTACTTGACCTCTCTGATTGATCCAATTTTCAGTAATCGATCGACCTCGTCGTTGACGGCTTGAGCTCGTTGCGGGCCAAGTTTTCGACGTTTTTGTCGTACCGGTTTATAAGTTGGGTCGACATTCAGCTCGTGGCTAGTTACGTCGATGTTGATCCCTTTCATGTCTGCTGAGGACCAGGCAAAGAAGTCGACGTTCTGTTTGAGAAAAGAGATCAGTTGGTTTTTAACTGGCTCTGATAGGTCGATTCCGATGCCGACAAGTCTTTCAGGATGAGCGTCGTCTATACAAACTTGGGTTGTGAGGTCCTTTGGAGGTCCCTTTTGGCTTGGGTCGTTCGACCTTTTTGTTTGCATGGTGGCGAGCTCTTCTTCTTTATGTAATTGCTACGCGTGGGATTTCTCAATCTGCTTGTACCCGTTCATATAGCAATTGCGGGAAATCTTTTGACTTCTGTAAATGGTTTTTACTCCTTTCGGAGTTGGAAATTTTACGCATTGATGGTAAGTCGATGGTACCGCTTTCATGTCGTATATCCACGGTCGACCTAGGATTGCGTTGTAGGGAGCTGGTCGATCTACTACGACGAACTCTGTCATTCTTCGAACTCCTCCAGCTATTATAGGGGCGAAGACAGAGCCCATTGAATATGTTGTTTCGCCAGCGAACCCTACCAACGGTGTCTTTTCATCGATGATCTCGGAGTCGTTGATTTCCATCTTTTTGAATGCGTCGTAAAAGAGGACATCCACCGAACTTCCTGTGTCGATCATTATCCTCGAGAGTTTGACATCTCCAACTACTAGACAAACGAGGAGAGCATTGTCATGTGGTTTGTCAAGATTGTTTGTTTCGCTCTCGTAGAAAGTGATTTCATGGTCTGGACCTAACATTGGGATTTTTCCCCCT
Source organism: Orychophragmus violaceus (assembly GCA_030180135.1). NCBI lineage: Eukaryota > Viridiplantae > Streptophyta > Magnoliopsida > Brassicales > Brassicaceae > Orychophragmus > Orychophragmus violaceus. The sequence continues at coordinate 18,188,273 of CM058236.1, forward strand.
TTGTCAGTCTCGGCTCTTCTTTAAAGAGCTTTGATTGAGTTGACCGAGTCTCGGCATAGCTTGGAGCCACCAAAGATGAAGTCATCTCATTTAGGGGGTATGGCCCGTACAGCTTTGATTGAGTTGACCGAGTCTCGGCATAGCCCCCCCCCCCCCCCCCCCCCCCCCCCCGCAGAGACGAGGGAGATTAATTCGTGAGCGTAACCTCTTAATAGGAGCTGGAGGCGGGGATAGCGCTAAGCCTCCTGGGGTGCCACACAAGTTGAGTTTGCCGAGAATGACTTCAACTCGCTTTCGCGACCCTCGAGGGAGGGCTTCGGGAGATTCCGACTCCTTGGACCGTTCTCGTTTGTTCTGAGAAGGCTTTTTGGTGTTCGACTCTTTGGTCTGTTTACTTTCCTTTTTGTCAGATGGAGTTTCCTCCTCGACTTCTGATTCTTGTTTGTTTTCGGACTCTCGTTTTTGAGCCTCGACTTTGGCTCGAGTATAGTACTCTTCAGTTGAGTGTCCTCTTTTGTTGTGAAAATCATATAATTTATCCTTGTCGAACTCGAATTTCTTCGAGCTTTTCGGGATCTTGACCGCATTAACGTTTCCGGATTTACGGGAATCCTTTTTGAGTTTGAGTTCTGTGAGCCCGACAAGTTCTTTTCTTTTCGGTGCTTTTCTCTGAGGGCCGTGATTTCATCCTCGAGGCGAGCAAAGGCCGATGCGGGATGAAGGGCGTAATCGAGTGTTTGAGGTTCGCGGACTGTTATTTCCTCGCGGAATCTGGTAGAGTACCACAGTCCACGTCTCAGTGCTTCTATAGCTACTTCGTCTCGTGGGTTCGCGATCTTAGACTTTATTTCCTTAAATTGGTCAATGTACGAGCGAAGTGTCTCGTTGGGTTTTTGAGAGACGCCAAATAAAGATGCTTCAGTTGTATTTTCCTCGATAAAGACGGAGTATTGTTTGAGGAAAGCCGTCATGAACTGGGTGAAATTATCGATGGATCTCTCTTCTAGTCCGGCGAACCATTCTAAGGCGGAGCCCGATAGGTTTTCGGCGAAGAGCCTGCAGAAAGCCGGCTCTCTTTCCTCGTCAGTAAGGTATACCCTTGCCATTGCTAGACGGAATGCCCTGATGTGGGCTTTTGGGTCCGATTTTCCAGAGAATTCTTGAAATTTCGTTTTCTTGATTTAACGGATTCTCGCGAAGGCGATCCGGTCCGTGAATGGCGTTTGTCGCGTTTCTTCGATCACTTGATAGATGTTGGGTTCCGCGCTCATTGCCATGTGAACTTTCAAGCTCAGACTGACGAATTGGGCTTTAGCCTGCTCGATGTATTGTCTTAGCATATCATGTTCATCGCCTGCTGTAGGTGTGAACTGTGCTTGTGCCTGATTCGACGTTCTTTCCGGGAAAACCGGGTCGAGAAGATCGATTGTTGGAATCGGTCTTGTCTGGTCGATCTGTGGCGTTTGGAACTGTATCATATTTGATCTGTTAAGATGTCCCGAGCTCGAGGCGAAAGCAGAGCCTCCTAGTTGCCTCGGCCGGATATTGGAGTTACTCGGGAAAGGTGGTGGTCCGAAAATGGTCGGTTTCCCGATCCGGTCGGATCTGTGACCATAGAATTTGAACCGAATGGAGTCGGTGCCCCAATAGGGGTCATTATAGGGCGGAAGCCGCTATTTGACGTACTAGCGAAATTTCCGGACGTTCCCGGGGGTGTTACCACCTGGGAGAAGTCCTAGCGTGTTCGCGGTGGAGGACTTATGGGGGTTCGCGGATCGCGCATTGATCTACCCCCTGGTTTTGGATAGCGAGCTCTTCAAGATGGGCGTTAATGCGCCGCTCCTGTTCACCGAGTTGCGCGGCCAAAGAACGATTTGCGATCTCTTGGGCATGTGCGTTTGCCTCGTTGCTTCTCGTTCGGTTTACCAACAGGTTCAACATCGAGCGGATTTCAGCGAGGTCGTCCGGGCTTTGTTGCTGTAGAGCAGAAGGCAGTGGCGAGTTAGGCCTGAGCGTTCCAGATCCGCCTCCTGAAGCAGGAGAGGAAGTCGAATCGTTTCTCATCCATACCCAGTTCCTGCTCGGATCGTTAGTTCCTGACAATACATTTGTCGGAGTCTGGCTCGTCGCGATCGTTTGAGCGACTGAGCCGGCTGGTGCCGAAGTCGTGGAGACTGAGGCAGAGCTCGTCAACACGCCATCGGTCTGACCCATGGTTCTTACCCCGGTGGTGTTCTGAGGAACGTTGTCAACCGTTTGAGGGTGGTCGACTGGTGGTGTGGCGTTGGGAGAGCCAGATTGGTCGGGATTCATCTCGATCTATCGGATCTGATTCTTAAGACAGGAAAAACTATAGATAGTCCCCACAGTCGGCGCCAAATGTGAGATCGGAGATTCACACCAAGGATTTGTAATCGTGGATTTGGACTTTTGGATATAAAGATGATATAGATTTCCTATGAATCAAAGACTTTATTGAGATTGATCGTCGAGATAGAACAAACACAATCGAATAGAGAGTAAAAAGTATGATAATCGAGCTATCTAGTCGAAGTGTTCTTGATTAGGGTTGGAATAATCTTGAATGAATCGCCACTTCTTCCTTAAATAGTCTTGACTTTGATCTTCTTGTTCCTATATTTTGGCCTCGCCGTGATAACGATCTCCGAGATTCGCCGGAATCAGTTGAACCGACGAAGACCAGATCGTTTTAGCTCTACATCGTCTCCTATCGAGCTCGAGCTCGATCGCCTCTTACTTCGGAGTTTTCTTGGCCTTGTCCAGATGTTGGTCGTATGGGCCCAAAAAGGATGACGGTTGATTTCTCTGTCTTGATTATGGAGCGGTGATAGGGTCAGGTTTTAATCCTATTTTAACTGCAAGTGCACAGATATGCAATCGTAGTATATAGGGTATCGAAATCCACAGAGACTCTGGTCTCGATAGATCAAGAACTGTCAAGATTTAAACTAGGAGAAAGCAATGCGAATAGAAGCTACAAACTATGCGAGAAAGTAAACAAGTTGCAGGTTCGGTTTGTAAGCAATAAACTAAGGGCGCTAAGTCTAGGGCGTTCTCAGGAAATCAGACAAGCAGATAAATCATTCAGTGAGGATCTAACTAAGCTCAGTTCTAGAACTCAAACACAAATATAGAATTAACCAACTGTCGTTGCGAGAATTCTCTAAGTCTAAGTGCAGCAATCCAAATTCCTTTGTAATTACTAACAGATTAAACCAGCTTTAATTCCAAGTTTAATATGTTCACAATCTAATTAAACCAAATTCCTTTGCGAGTAATTAAATTGCTCAACCTAAATAGTTCAGATTCTAAACCACACTGTCGTGTCAATTTAGCAACCTAAGATCTAGATTCTAAGTGATCAGGTTAGAACTAGCATTAAACACAATTTAGTTCGAAGAACATCTATTGATATGAATCCTTAACTGAATTAATTATATATAACAAGTCATGAAATCCCTATGAGAAACCCTAAACCTAACTATGAATCTACTCAGACATGGACTATGAAGACATAATCAATGAAATAATAGATATCATAAAAGAGATTAGAATAAGAAAAGGGGTTCGAAATCTTCTCCAAGAACAAAGTGTAGTACAGGATCAGATCAGCCCCAAAAGCTCTAAAAACTCTATGCTCTGAGTTATGATAGCGTATCTAAAACAAAACTCAAAAACCTAATTAAATAGCTAAATCACGTCTTGGGGCTTCTGTGTAAATATCTGGAACTTCTGGGCAACTTTGCAATATCATCATTCTTCATTAAACCGCCGAGATCTGGCCCAACTCGCTGTGCATCGATTGATGCTGATGTGCGTCGATCGACACACTCCTCTGTTTCGGACAGTGAGCATAAACTCTCGGGTCAAAACTCCAAAATGCTCCAAATAGCTCCATAATCTCCAAATCCGCTTCAAACGTGTGTGTACCTAATAACACCTGTAATAGACTCTAAAAGAACACCAAAAGACTCTAAAACATACTTATATCATGGCATAAAACCGGTAAAAACCATGATATATCAACTCCCCCACACTTAGCCTTTGCTTGCCCTCAAGCAAAACAGAGAACTAGAATGTAGTGAAGAGGTTTGAAAACTTTCAGAAACTCTTTTTGTCCTAGAAGTAACAACACTCAGATTCCCCTTAGTAAACCACTGAAAGAATCAACCGCACGATATCAAGACCAACATGTACTTCCCCCACACTTAGCAACTGTCCTAAGTAAACTCCACAATCAATCCAAGAAATTCAAATTCACCCTACTGACTTCTTAAGCATATTAAGTGCGGTCTCAACTAAGGATTATCGATCAAAGGGCACATGGATTCTTACTTTGCCAGCTCTAGACCACCATACTATCTTTTTCTGGTTCCTTTTCTTCTCTTTTCCCTTCCTTAGCATTCTGATTTTTCCCCATTGGGTATCATTTTTTTTTAATCAGTGCTCTTCCCGTTAAGGGGTGTACTTTGGACACATTCCATGGATGCACAGGAGATGATAGTTGTAGCTACCACTCCCAGAGACCACTTCGGAGTTACTAACTCATCCTCAGTTTATTACTTTTTTTTATGGAAGGGGAGAAGGGAACCATACTCGGACAGGTTTACAAGCTATGTCAGAACTAACAAAAGAGTCCGACTCAAGGTATACCAAGCCCTTAGGTGAGAAAATTAAAGTCAGGTTAAGGGTGAAGCCAGTAAAAGGATCCTCTGAATACCTGAATTGATATGGGTGTCCTCAGTAGGCTGGTCCGTGTTGGGTTATCTAATAGTCATAGATTGATCTTTCAGCTTCATCCCAATGGTTACTTAAGTTCCTGCAAGATATTGTTAACTTCTCCAAAATTCACTGTTTCTTACTTAAACTGGTTTTGACTCAATAAAACAAATTTTTTTTTTTGAAAACTGGACTGACTCTTAAAAAACAGAAAGATAAAGTCAGTAGCTACCTCCCCCACACTTGAAACACACTGTCCCCAGTAGTGTTAAGCTAAGGGTTGGTAAAAAGAAAGCAAAAATGTTATGGATGTGTTGGTAAAAACACACTGTCCCCAGTTCTGTCATCAAATTTCAAACCTGCAAGCTGAAGATCACTGAAAACAGATAAAATCAAAGCAACTAATAGTCTCAAATCAATCGCAGCATCCAAACATAAAAATCCTAAGAAAATCAAGAAAAATGCAAAAGAAAAGTGAAAAAGAAATACAAAGAACCGCAGTCTAGAGATGCCAATACTCAATCACTCGTCCTCCATCCCATCAATGCGATCAGTACCACTCGAAGAACCGGGAGTCGGAGATCGCCGTCTACGTCGAGAAGGCCCTGGATGGTATATCTACGGATGTCTCCTGCAAGTGCAGGTACGCATGAAGTTCCAGATGCCCCGTAGAATACCATCCTCGCGCTCTCTCCACTCTGCCTCAGACATATCACCAAAAGGCATCGAAGGCTCGGGATAAGGGCCAACATCATCGACAGGGGCAGCAGGTGCAGGCGCAAAGGAAGTAGAAGCTCGTGTAGAAGGCTCTCCCAGCGGATGAGCCATAGAAGGAACTCTGCGCTGATCGCTCGTAGGGGGCTGGAATATCAAGGCATCCAGCATATCAATCTGTGTAAGACCAGCAGCAGGAAGATCCACACCACGCTTCTCAGTGGCAGGATCATAATAGACCCATACACGTCCCTCCTGCAGCCATGTAGCGCTCTGCAGGTGGCTGAAATCAAGGAACTCCTTGCTATCAGTACACTCTGTACCCTCTAAGGGAATCCTGCAATGTCTGAAAATGGGAGTAAGCAGACTCCCTACTCTCTCAGTGCCCACACCATCAAATGGCTTCTTCTGCAGGTCGCATAAATGATGAGCGAAGAGAGCTCCCAAGTTGAGTCCTCTAGTGGGATCTCTCAGAACAGTATCCTCAAACTGGTCCCACAGTCCAATGAACAGCATCTCCATCTCGTTCTTACGCATCTTGTTGGCTTCATATTTTCACAACAGAGTACATCCCAAGATGCGCAAGACGTATCTAAGAACAGGATGCCTAACCTGAATCACCGCCGTGGTCCTCGAGTTGTATCGACCATTGCCAATACACTCCCAGAAATACTGAGCTTCCTCCACATCCCACTCAAGAGTCATGCCAATACGTGTCGGCTCAGTGCTGAATCCATAAATCCTGCAGATATCGAGAAGGGGAATCCGATACCTGCATCATAAGCACATGAAGGTAAAGAAACCTCCTGAAGCCTTCCTGCTCTATGGGTCAGGGTAAATCACTCTGCAAGTGGCCAGCAGCTGTCTCCCCAACTGAGGGTACATCTCATGAGGCTGCATAGGCATTGTCCCCAGACCAATGCCCTTACACAGTGCAAGAACCTGCTCATCGATGCCCAGACTCTTACAAGTCGAATAATCTGCAAACTTGGTCGGCTTAAGCGTCATGCCACACCAACCATTGTAGAGCAATGTGTCATACTCATCCCAATGGTCAAGTAATGGCCTCTCTGTGAACGTGTCAGTCTTGAGCAGCTCATAAATATCCATACCCCAGACCCTATCTGTCGGAATCAGCTGCTTATCTGCTCTAGGCCATGGTGGTTGTATGGCTTCTTGATCTCTCTGATAATCCTCAGGTGGATCCGAGTCTCGAGGGAACCACTCAATTGGCGGAAGATGATGAGATGTAGCAGCTGCTGCGGTGGCTCTACGCTTACGAGCTTGTCGAGGAGGCATCTGCAAGGAAATCAAAACATGTAAGTCTCGGCAGAAACTCCCTGTGAAATCGCAGAGCAACGACCGTTGCACAAGTGCAACGATCGATGCAAGGCGATTTCACAGCCGACAATGAATCTCAAAAATTGTTTCTCAATCCGTTCTTAGATCACACAATCAGCAAGAATCCATCACCAAACAACCTAAATCAAGTCTAATACAGTGCGGAATCATCAATTTCAAGCCTAAAAATCCCTAATTTCTACACCCTAGAATCGATTCTGAAAATGATGAAAATGAGAGTTCTTACCTTGGAATCACTGCAATTGGGTTAGAGAAATAGATAGGGGATGTTAAAACAAGTAGAATCAAGCTTTGAATCAGAGAAAATGATGAAGAAATGAGAGATTTAGGGTTGTGCACTCGCGGTTGTACGGACGGCGAAATGGGGAAGAAGAGAAGAGAAAAGGGTTTAAGGCACTTACCTGAGTCGTGGGAGCAACGATCGATGCAAGGGTGCAACGACCGACGCTGTTGAACCAGATTAATTCCGGTTTAGCACGCGTACCTTAATTTTGCAATTAAACCATTTGCAACGACCGTTGCATAGGACCGCAACGATCGTCACAAGGCGATCCCATCTCTTCGTCAAATCTCCCTGCAACGACCGTTGCACATATAGCAACGATTGTCACACATCTCCAGACAGTGTTTTGTATCTAAAAACTCAGCAAAAACAAATAAAAACGTGAAATCCTAAGAAAAACACCAAAAATAAGAAAGAAAAACACTAAAACCTATCAGTGGGTTGCCTCCCACTCAGCGCTTGTTTAAGGTCATTAGCTTGACCGGACGAACAAGATCAGTTTGCTGGAGATCCTGACAGAGACTGTGATTGCCTCTGTGCAAGTCTCCTCATCCAAGGAGGAGAGTAAGCATCATCAGTGTGGACGCGTCCAAGAAAAGAAGGAGTGAAATGCTCCCCAGGATCCAAAACCGTAGTGTGACTTGGCTGCTCTTCATTTCCATCCATAATGGTGAAGGTCTGCCCATCACTCAATGGCTTGCGCAGCATGTCCATCTCAAAGTGTAGCGGCTCATCTCCCAGATGGAGATCTATCAAGCTGTGCCTCACATCTATCACTGCTCCAGCTGTGGCTAAAAATGGCCTGCCCAGAATCAAAGCATCATCCTGCTAACTGTCGTACTTAAGTACCAAGAAGTCTGTTGGAACCAAGTAGTTTACAACTCTCAATGGGACGTCCTCAAGAACTCCTTCAGGAATCCATATTGACTGATCAGCTAGGACAAGAGAGGTCCTAGTGGGTGAAAAATCCATCATACCCAGCTTCTCTGCCACAGAGTATGGCATGAGACTTCCAGCAGCTCCTAAATCACACAGAGAGCGCTTGAAACCATCCTCGAATATAGAACAACTCAGCACAAAAATCTCAGGATCAGGTAGCTTTTTTGGAATCTTAGTTAGCAATACCTCACTGATATCTCCAGGAACCACTATTACCCAATCCTTCAGCTCTTCATCCAAATGCAACATCTTACCCAAGTATCTCTGCACACAAGGGTGATAAGGTGGATCATCAGATGGTGGAATTTCTTACAACTCTTCACCAATCTCTTCCAAACGCTTAAGCTCATCAATCTCTTGTTTAATCACCTCAGATACTTTAGGATATAATCGAATAGATTGTGCATAAATCTCCTGTTGAGTTATCTCAGACACTCCAGGGAATAAACGGTTAACCTCTTGATCTGTCTCTGCATCAATGTCATAAGAATCATGTGAATCTATTTGTCCACGCCAAGCAACGATCGGCGCTAAGGGTGAATCGATCGATGCAGTCAAGTTTTCACAGATTCCACCCGAGAGATTTTCTTCAAAATCAGAAATTTCAGCCTCTTCTACTAGTTCAGCTGTATTTAGCTCAAATCTTTCACCTAGGTGTGATCCATCATCAATGTACACTGACCAGGCCTTAATATGGGTGTCTACAACACTCTTTCCCTTGACAGAGTTCGAAATTTGGCTCACCTGAGTGTCCAACTGCTTCACATGAGTACTTAGAGACTCAAACTTCCCATTGAGATCCTCATAAACAGCATCCAACTTCTTGTTGCAGTCCACATCAATCTTAGTCTGTCCTTCCAGCAGCTGCTCCATCATTGCCTCCATCTTACTCTCATGAGTACTAGCTACAGGAGGTGCTTGGTAAGAAGAAGATCCATAAGTCCTCTGATTACCTTGTTGATAAGGTTTCTGAAAACCAGCATTCTGTCCAACGCCAGAAGAGTTTTGATTGCTTGTGAAAGCACTCTTCTGGCCACTGAAGAATCTATTACCTTGCTGATTACCAAACCTATTACCTTGGAATCCAGATCCTCTGCAGCTTTGATCACCTCAACATCTTGAGCAAAGTGGACAACTTTCTTCCCAGCTAGAAGATTGCAAACAGTGTCCAACTTAGATCTAATATCAGCTTTCTCCGAATTCTCCATCTTCCCACCGGACTTCTTCCTTCTCTCATCAGTAGTCTTGCAGCTATTACTGCTTACTAAATTATCTATCAATTGCTTAGCTTGAGCAGGAGTCCTAGTGTTAAAGTTGGCATTGTTGGAATTGTCTAATGCAGTCTGATATGGAAGATCTATACCTCTAAAGAAGATACCTAATAGTGTTACCTCAGTGAATCCATGATGCGGGCAGTCACGTTGGTACTTCTTAAACCTCATCCAGGCTGTCTTAAGAGGCTCTGTCGGACCTTGGGTGAAGGTGAGAATTTCCTGTCTGGACTGATCGGAGCGAGCATCATCATAGAAATGTCACAGAAACTCACTCTTCAGAGCGGCCCAAGTATCAAATGTTCCAGGTGGAAGTTGTTTCAGCCAGGCTGCAGCATCTCCAGCGAGAGAGTAGGGGAAAAGCTTGAGGAACAGATAGTCCTGGCACACTCCATCATACTTTATTCCGGTGACTATGTCCTCAAACTCATCTATGTGATCCATCGGCTGCTCACTTGGAGAGCCATGGAAGGCTTTCTACCTCAGGAGAGAGTAGTAAATGGTCTTGATCTCAAAATCATTCCTCTCAAAACAGGAGGTACAAGAGCTGACCGGTTAGCATGAAACTCATCCGGACGGTTATAGTCAGCTAAAGTTCTCTCATGAACAACCATCTGTCTACCTTGGGCCTGTCCTTGGCCTTGGTTCTGCTCCTGTTGCGGTTGCTCAGGAGGATCAGGGATAACATTCCCTTCAGCATCAATCGGTTCTCCAGGAGCATTGTATGGATTGTTGTGTCGGTCCCTCAGGGTACCTTGAGCATCAGGCCTTATGATCACATGTTCAAAATCCATCCTTGCTCTTTGAAATCTTCTGTTAGTCCTCTCTAGTCTAGCAAGCTCTTCAAGTTGGAGGTTTACGAGATTAGTGTTCGGATTACTTCTGGTATCACGCGTCTGCATAAACCGTCTGTAATCGCCAAGCAACGATCGATGCTAACAGTGCAACGATCGATTCAACTCCAATCGCCTAGTAACGATCGACACAGAAGGTGCAACGGTCGATGCTATGCGATTATGAAACCTGCGACAGAGAGAAAACAGAGAAAAATCAGTAACTAAAACAAAAAATAAAAATCCTAGTAAAAACCCTAAGTTCGAATCTATCGAAGACTCTAAAGAGTCCCCGGCAACGGCGCCAAAAACTTGATAGGGTCAGGTTTTAATCATATTTTAACTGCAAGTGCACAGATATGCAATCGTAGTATATAGGGTATCGAAATCCACAGAGACTCTGGTCTCGATAGATCAAGAACTGTCAAGATTTAAACTAGGAGAAAGCAATGTGAATAGAAGCTAAAAACAATGCGAGAAAGTAAACAAGTTGCAGGTTTGGTTTGTAAGCAATAAACTAAGGGCGCTAAGTCTAGGGCGTTCTCAGGAAATCAGACAAGCAGATAAATCATTCAGTCATGATCTAACTAAGCTTAGTTCTAGAACTCAAACACAAATATAGAATTAACCAACTGTCGTTGCGAGAATTCTCTAAGTCTAAGTGCAGCAATCCAAATTCCTTTGTAATGACTAACAGATTAAACCAGCTTTAATTCCAAGTTTGATATGTTCACAATCTAATTAAACCAAATTCCTTTGCGAGTAATTAAATTGCTCAACCTAAATAGTTCAGATTCTAAACCACACTGTCGTGTCAATTTAGCAACTTAAGATCTAGATTCTAAGTGATCAGGTTAGAACTAGCATTAAACACAATTTAGTTCGAAGAACATCTATTGATATGAATCCTTAACTGAATTAATTATATCTAACAAGTCATGAAATCCCTATGAGAAACCCTAAACCTAACTATGAATCTACTCAGACATGGAATATGAAGACATAATCAATGAAATAATAGATATCATAAAAGAGATTAGAATAAGAAAAGGGGTTCAAAATCTTCTCCAAGAACAAAGTGTAGTACAGGATCAGATCAGCCCCAAAAGCTCTAAAAACTCTCTGCTCTAAGTTATGGTAGCGTATCTAAAACAAAACTCAAAAACCTAATTAAATAGCTAAATCACGTCTTGGGGCTTCTGTGTAAATATCTGGAACATCTGGGCAACTTTGCAATATCATCATTCTTCATTAAACCGCCGAGATCTGGCCCAACTCGCTGTGCATCGATCGATGCTGATGTGCATCGATCGACACACTCCTCTGTTTCGGACAGTGAGCATAAACTCTCGGGTCAAAACTCCAAAATGCTCCAAATAGCTCCATAATCTCCAAATCCGCTCCAAACGTGTGTGTACCTAATAACACCTGTAAAAGACTCTAAAAAAACACCAAAAGACTCTAAAAAATACTTATATCATGGCATAAAACCGGTAAAAACCATGATATATCAAGCGGGCTCATGATTATGGGCCTTTGTTTTGTTTGTTAATTGTCCGGATTTCTTAGAGGGAAATCCAGCACCAACAATCGCCTACTAGACTCGTTTGAGTGCCAAATTCTTTGTTCTACGAATTTTTAAGATTTGTTCCTTGCTCCTACTTTCTCTATCTCTCTCTCTCTCTCGTCGATCTACCGTCGAATCTCATATCTAAGCTAAGGTGAGGACCAGTCTTGATCTATACCTTAAGTTATCGCATTATCGAATGTGAGTCCTTTGTTAATACCGTCTTACCTAGGTAGTGTAGATCTAGTTGATTATTTGGTTGATGCGATTGAAAGAACCTAGAAACTAGGTTACCACTTAAATCAAAAACATTGATTGCAGGTGATGCCACTTAAACCAAAAACGCGGTTTTCAAAGCAGTTTTCAATGCTTTTTCTAAATGCGAATATCCAAAAGTTAGATTCCAGAAGCACCACCCAGATCGACCTCTACATATACGCCGTTAAGTGGGTTCAAATTTCAACCACCGTCTGACTCACTCATTCTTCTTTTGAAACATGATAAAATTTGGGTAATCGTAGACCCACTTAGAAAATCTGCTCATTTCCTGGCGATTAAGAAAATGGATTGAACCGAGATTCTCGCCCGAAATTATGTGAATTGCATTGTGAAGTTGCACGGGGCGCCATTCAGTATTGTGTGAGACAGAGTTTTGAAGTTCACCTCTATCGAAAGCTTTTGAGAAAGTCCTGGGTACGAAAGTGCATCTCAGTACGGCATATCATCCGCAAACCGACAGATAGTATGACGGACCATTCAGACATTGGAAGATATGCTAAGAGCTTGCGTGTTGGATTGGGGAGGCAATTGGATCAAATTTTTACTATTGGTCTAGTTTGCCTACAACAACAGTTACCACTCGAGCATAAGGATGTCGCCATACAAATCTCTGTATGGTAGACATTTCAGGACCCCTATATTGGACCGAACATGAGGAGAGGCGCGATTTAAAGGCAGTAATGATTCAGAAGACGAGAGAGCAAGTGGATTTTCTCAACTAAAGGCTCAAGCAAGCCATGACCGTCAAAAGAGTTACGCGGATAAGCGTCGAAAGGATTTGGAGTTCGCCGTGGGCGATTCAGTGTAACTTAAGATGAGACCATTCCATTGCAACGACCTGAATCTCAAGCTAAAAAAGTTGAGGCCAAGGTATATGGGACCGTTTGTGATAATCGAGAGGATTGGAGAGGTGGCGTATATGTTAAAACTGCCGCAAGAGTTGTCGGATTTTCACAATGTGTTTCATGTGTCTGTTTTGTGGAAGCTTGTTCGTGAATCGGAATTGATCTTGTCTGAGCCGCAATCATATGTCAACCTTAACATGACTGTGACCAGTAAGCCGGTCATAATCTTGGGTGATCTGGAGTCTGAGTTCAACGGAAAGAGAACCAAAATGTTACTGGTTAAATGGGAGAGAGACGGAATTTAAAATGAGGTTTGGGAGACTGAGTTGGAGCTAAATTCGAATCACCCAGGTTTTTTTGCGGATCCTAGCGGTGGAATTAATTCAAAGACGAATTATCAATTGGTGGGGGAAAATATTAATGGCCCATTTTAAAGGCCCAAAAAGAAGTGGGTATGGGCCTAAAGCCCAAGGCCCAATCCGAAAAATCCAAATACCCTCACCCCTTACCCTTATCAGAAGAGGTGCACCCTCCTCATTTTTCACAAATTCTGAAGAATTGCAGCGTACTCGTGATGGAGGAAGCCATCCTCCGACCAGCCACCACCGGAGGCAACCAGTCGCCACCGGAGCCAGCCGCCGACCAGCCGCCGCCGGAGCCAACATCCTGACTCGTCTCTCTCTCTCTCTCTCTCTCTCTCTCTCTCTCTCTCTCTCTCTCTCTCTCTCTCTCTCTCTCTCTCTCTCTCTCTCTCTCTCTCTCTCTCTCTCTCTCTCTCTCTCTCTCTCTCTCTCTCCTCTCGTCAAATCTACAGTCGAATCTCAGATCTCATCTAAGGTGAGGACCGGTCGTGATCACTACCTTAAGTTATGACAATATTGGATGTGAGTCCTTTGATAATATTGTCTTCCCTAGGTTGTGTAGATCTAGTTGTTGATTTGTGTTGATGTGATTGAATGCACCTTAGAACATAGGTTACCACTTAAACCAAAAACTTTGATTGTGGATGATGGCATGTGTGAGGTAGTGTGTTAGGTGCCTGAGATGGGCGTTGCTTTCGGAACACGTGACTTGGTGCCTAGAAGGAACTTGCGTGTTCTGGGTGAATGTCATCGGAGGGGGTGTGATGAGCCCCCCGATGTGGATGCCGGTTGGTATCGTGTGGGGCGTACTCGCTGATTCATGGGTGTGTATGGACTATGTCCTGAGTCCGCACTTATGGACAAGTAGCTAGTTGAGTAGGTTGATTGAGTGCCTCCGGGTGTTGATTGCAAAGTGTTATTAGCCTTGGACTTGTGTCTTGCTGTTGTGCTAGTTTAAGATGAGATCGTTGGTTCCTAGAGCCTGCACTCACTAGGTAATTGTGTTGAATCAATTACTCAGGCTTGTTTTTGTTTTTTCATGTAATCCTGGAGAGTTGCAGAGGTACACGCTCGAGTGTGGTGATATGTTTCGGGAAGCGGGATCTTTTCAGAGTTTTCTTTTGCTATTTACGACTTTTGAACTTCTTTCGAATTTATACTAAGATTGGTTCGGTTTTCGGTTCAGTTTTGTAAGTTATGGATTAAAATGTTAGATTGTGTGGTTTATGACTTTGGTTCACGAGTTTGTGGACAATGGCTTGGAAGCTGAGAGGTCGTTTACTAGATCGGACGGAACGGGTGTCACAATACACATATTCCAATGATTATTAACCTGAATCCTCCATCATCATACAACGAGCTCAAACAAGGCCGAGGACACACCAATTTGATAAGTTTGTTACCCTAAGCCACTTTGTAAATAAAAGGAAACCAATAACAAACCTATCCTTCCTAAAATTATCTTCGTTAACGATTTCTATTCGTGAAGCGAAAATGATGCTAAACAAGTTCCAATCTCATAGTTATCATTCTATAGTCGCATGGCGACATCTACATACACAAAGGTTAGCACTAAAAGTAAAACCACCGACAATTTATTATTTACAAAACACATAAAACTTATACATGCAAATGAGGTTGAGGAGTGATCACAAAGAAGGACATACTTGCTCTACCGGAGGAGGTGACTGAGAAGGATATTTCTATGATCCTAACATTAGAAAACAACATGGTAGAGGAACAAATATTGACGACGAGTGGTATTCACCATCAATAATGTGCAATACACCAAACTCAAACAACAAGTTGGGCAATGCTTCGATACTGTCAAAAACAACATTCTCTATTCTGAGTAACACTGATGAAGATGGAGAGACTGAAGATGATGAGGAGCTAGAAGAAGGTAAGATGAATAAAGAGGAAGTTGAAAAGAATTAAGATGTAGAAGGATCTGACAAGATAGAAGTTGGGATGGACCATACCGAAGAAGTCAAAACTGCTCATGAGGAAACAATCAATGAAAATGAACAAGAAAAGGCTCAAAGGGAAAAAAGGATGAGGAAGAGGTTATTACAATACAACATTGACGCTTACCAAAGGAAAAGCAGAAGGAAAAAGAAGAAAAAACAGTTCGGAAACCTATGGGCAACCAAGGGAATTAGAATAAACAATTCACAAGAAGAAAAGCTTACAGTCGGGTTTCTTCTGGAATATTCGTGGTTTCAACAAAGTAAGTAAACATAATGTAGTATGGAAGTGGATGAAAAGTAGAGCTATGCAGTTTGGTTGCTTATTGGAAACAAGAGTTGAAGAATCAAAATCGGCTTACATTGTTTCTTTGGTGTTTAAGGATTGGTCCTTCCTATCCAATTATAAACATAACAAATTGGGTAGGATATGGATAGTTTGGGAACCTCGTTTCAGAGTCACTCCATGCTTTAACAGTAATCAGCTAATTACTTGCTTGGTTCTGATGGAAGGCATGGAAGAAGAAATATTCTCATCCTTTGTTTATGCTTTGAATACTGCTGAGGAGAGGAAGGAGCTACGGACAGACTTAAAGAACCACCAGGACTCACCATTGTTTATAGATAAACCATGGATGGTTTTTGGAGATTTTAACAAAACTTTAGAGATTGAAGATCATTCAGATTTGAATAACAACCTGGTAATCACTAATGGGATGCGTGAGTTTCAAGAAGTTGTGCGACACTGCTCTCTCACAGACATGAATTTCACAGGACCTAGACTTACTTGTTGTAATAGAAGAGAAGAGGGATTAATATGCAAGAAGTTGGATAAGGGATTGATGAATGAAGCAGGTTTTCGGATCTATCCACAATCATATTGTACATTTGAGGCAGGAGGGTGCTCAGATCACTTAAGATGTAGGATAACTATCATGACTGAATCGCAGAAGCCAAGAAGACCATTTAAATATGAGAATGCAGTTCGAAGGACTTCTTGCCTCTGTTCAAACATTCTGGGACGAAACAGAGCCCCCTTTCCCTTCAAACACAGCACATTTTGCTTCTTAAAAAAGCTGAAACTTTTGAAACAAAAAATCAGAGAGTTTAACAAGCAGCAAATCGGAGAAATTTCAAAAAAAAAGGAGAGGGAAGCTTATGAGTATTTATGTCCATGTCAGAACAAAACAATGATCTCTCCAGTACAAAGAATGATAGAGGAAAAGGCAAGAGCTTACACGTGATGGAACCTCCTCTCATCCATTGAAAAAAAAGTTCTAAGCCAAAAAGCAAATGTACATTGGTTTCAAAACTATTGGGATCATTTGTTCTTTCGATGCACCTTCTCTGAAGAGGTATGGAAAAACTTGGCTTCAAAACTATTGTCAGAAAAGTATTCTATACATTGGTCACGTTTGATGAAAATTTTGGTGATGAGGATAAAAGACAAAACCTCACAATTTTTGTGAAGAAATCTTTTCCAAGTAAAAATATCGGCGATTTCGAGGAAGAGAAACGCGAGACAACATGACGAGGTACATCTCCAACCATCAATCTTAATTCAAAACACTGACAAGCAGGTCCAGAAAAAATCACCTCCGTTTGAGTTCTGGGAAATGCAAAATTCGAAAGAGCAATATAAGTATGGTTGTCTACAAGATAGACAAATATAATAAGAGTGAACGGTTTTCAGTCAAAGATGTACTAGTTGTAAAAAAGAAGTTTTTGAATAAATTTAACAATTTTTCAAAAAAAAAAGAAGACTCTGAGATGTCCAATGTCTTTTGTGTTATCTTTTCCTCCTCGCGGTCAACTCTCAGTGTTGACTTCCTCTGTCTATTCTGCACTGTTGCCCTGCATTCCCCCTTTTCCTTGCTCTTCTTGCGATAATATAATTTATAGAACATAAGAAAAGATCCCAAGCATTTCTAGATAAAAAGCATTGAAACAAAGCTCGTTTGGTATGTGAATATTCAACTTTGATTTACAAGTTATCTCTCATACAGAAATTGAAAATGTTATTGAAGCGTCGATGAAAACCTGATCATTGGAGATATACATTATTCCAGAATTTACTCAATCACAAAATGTATTTCATAAATTGTTCTTTATTTTTACTCAACAAAAACAAAGACAAATTAGATTAAGAGCATGTTCGTTTGTTCTTTCATATGATCATCTGGATGAAACTGAGAATTGATGCTCTTTTATTGCCAAAAACGAGCAACATTCAGGTGGATCATCTGCATGAGATTTTAAAATTCAAGTAGAATTTTCAAATTCATATGGATAAACCAAATTAGATTTTTTTAGATAGAGATGGTTCAGACAAAAACAACAAATGGCAATACTCTAATTATTCAAATAAACCATTCGGATACAAATTATAGATGAGCAAACAAATATAATTTGAATAAAAACATTAAATAGGAGACTAGTGAAAAAACAAGTCTCTCAGAGTATAAAAAACCAGAGAAGGAACTTGAACACATGCGTGAGGAGCACTCTTGTATGATGAAAATGAGAGCTTACTTTTAACAAAGTTGTAACATACCAAACTCAGGCCTAAAAAATTTTGTAGAAAAAGAGGAAGTCCAACCCAAAAGCCCAAGCCCAATTGCCATTTTCTGAAAACTCTAGGCCTCTTCCCTGCCTTTTCCTATAAATAGAGCCTTCTCCCTTCTAATCCTCCATTCTAAATTCTTTTCGGCGAAGCTCTGTCGAGATCCCGCGTTTCCCGAAGCCCTAGGAAGTCATCTTCATGTTTTTCACCTTCCGCCCACACTAGGTAATTCCCGGAACCCTAGATCTAGAGGTTTTCAAAGAAAAACGAGTTGTTTTCATCATAGCCTTAACATACCCCAAACCCCGAGAAACCGAGCTTACCATCGTGACCAGCTCGACGATACGAAGCCGGAGCCGCTAGCCGATCGATCACGCGCCGCCGCACGCGCCCCCACTCGCCGGAGAGGAGCCGGGCGGTTGAGATCCACGCGCGACGGAGGAGCCACGCGCCGCTGCCACACGCCGCCGCCTCCGCCGACCAGAGCCACCATCCGCCGCCTGAGCGCCGCTGCCGTCCGTCGTCGTCGCCGGAGAAGCCGCCGGAGCTGTCGCCAGAGAAGCCGCTGGAGCCGCCGGAGCCGGCCGTTGACCGCCGCCGTTGACCGAGCGGTCCGGTTAGGCTGGTCCGGTTCGGTTATTCCCCAATTTCAATTCGATTCCGGTTTAATCAAATTCGATTTTGGTTTAATCCGGTTTAGCTAAATTCGATTTCAGTTCGGTTTTCATTCGGTTTAATCCAATTGGATCCGGTTTACTTCGGTTTGCCCAAATTGATTTCAATTTCCGGTTTAGCCTAAACCAATTTCAACTCGATTTTAATTTCCAATTTCAAACCCGGTTTAGATTGGTTAAGCAATTTGAACTAGTGATCTTCTTTCGCCCTTATCTAGCTCATCCTAGGTCTGACTTGAGTGATTCAAAAGCTTAAACTGTTCTCTTTTCGTCCTCTTTCCAGATCTGTCGTCCATTCGGGCTAATGAAGTCTCTAAATTACGATTTTGCCCTTCTTTGGCCAAGGTGTGGATCGGTTCTGACCCCTTGCTTGCCCTATTCAATTCCGGACGATAGTCCTTCGTTAATACTATCTTTCCTAGGTACCGTAGGATAGTTGAGTACTCGATGTGATTGATTGTGGAACGTAGAATGCTAGGTTATCGCTTAAACTGAAAACGTTGATTGTGTGTGATGGACTTGAAGGGTTTAGAACTGTGGTAGGGCCCCAGAAGGGGTGTTGTTTGGCGGCTCGCGTACCAAGGGATTTGGTTGAAAGGTACGTGACCCTTGTATCGTCGGAAGGGGGTTTTGGAGAACCCCCCAAGTTGAGTTGATATTGGGCACCGGAGCCAATGGCGGGCTTCGGGGCTAGTTGAATTGTTTGTGCTTCGTGCGGAGTAGTAGTCCTTTGGACGTAGGTTGTGTGGTGAAAGCCTTCGGGTGATGATTGCAAGGTGATATTAGCTTAGGACTTTTGCTTCGTAGTTGTGTGGCGTAAGCCGGGACCGCGGGTTCCTTAAATCCGCCCTCACTGGGTATTTGTGTTTGAAACAATTACTCAGTCCTCCTTTCCTTTCCCTGTCCCCGTTTTCTTGCAGGTCCGGACGTGGGATTGGTTCGATCACGTGACGTCATTGGTGTATTTGAATCAAAGGAAGCGTCGGGTCCTGGGACAAGTTGCGAAGGTATCCTGGTTGGACCAAAAAACTGGATTCAACGGGTGCCCTAATGCCGCATCTCCGGTAAACATGGAGACGGGTGTTACAATTTGGTATCAGAGCCTAGGTTAAGGTCTCCCAGTCCCGTCCTGGGAGATCAGCTTCTGTTGTTTACCCCAAAACCATGTTTTCAAATCTTTTTCAAAATGTTTGCGAAATTGTTTTTTCTAAAAATAATTACTTTGCAAAAATCTTTTCAAAGAAGGAATGTTTAGTTGATCCTGATTCAATTCTCTGATTCATATCATCCTAAACATGCTGATCTAGGTTCTTCTCGAATAGAAACAATTGATGATCTCACCTTTTACCTGTTAATTGCAGCGGAAGGAGATAGAACAGGTCAGAGATCAGAGAAACACCGAGAGATGAATCCTCCAAAGGTTCACACACGCGATCACAGAAAACGGCTGCTAGACCACAAGGAACTCGGCGCAGAGAGAGAGAGAGTTTTCGGCTAAGGGGCTAGGGTTAATTGTTCTGAACTCGAGTTTTATCTCATAAAACTTGTCCGGTTCCGTTTGGGCCATTTGGCCCAAACACCAATTAACTCGACGGCATTCGCGCACTGTGTCGACCGACACACCTTGTGTATCGATCGACACACAGTGGCTAAACCGTTTTATTCTCTCTAAGTACAGTAAATGCCTAGCACTTTTACCGTACTTCTGCTAAACCGTTCCTACACATTTTCCTGTTAGCTTAGGCGTGTGACCCATATGGGATCATATAATAAAGGCAATAAGTCCAAGACTTATAGATCATGAGCGGACTCTAGCAAGCCATCATGACCCCCAGTATTATATGACTTATGTCTGATCATTGACATACTCTTACTTTCTAGAGACAGTACCGAGATTACTGGACACAATTCCAACAATCTCCCACTTGTACTGGAATCTCTGTATTCATAATCCTTTTGTCACAATATCTCGATTAGTCATAAGGCAAGATTGGTGTCATCCTTATAAAGCCTAATCTTGTTCATCGGACTCTGATTCGATACTGACAATCCAAACGACTCGGGACAGTCCGTTTGAGCATGGCCATGCATTTTCCAGTATTCAAATCTCCGATTGGCCTAGAGATATTCACTCCATTTATATTGGAGGGACAAATTCCGTCTTGTTCCATCACTGTAAACTACTCATTTCATAATGTACCCAAACAAGGTCCTTATAACTATCGCAGAACGATAGCGTTAGACAATGATCAAAGTGCATCAGTCCATGTGCAGTCACATGCATGCGAACTCAGGTCTAAGGACTATACTCTATAGTCGTAGTAAGAATCTCTTATGACACAGATATAAATATCCTGAAGAGTTCTTATAAGCGGGTCTTGTCCGGTCGTATGTTCCCAAACATACACCTATGTACTGACTTTGATGCCGCGCATCTATGACACACTGAGACTTTGTCATAAGTCACGTACCAATCCAGTCTCACACGGTTGTTGGTGTTCCAATTTCAACAACCTTCGACTAGGGACGGGATGATATAAAACATCTATCAAATATAGGGTCTCATGATCAAGCTAAATGACTTCGATGACTCAAGATCAAATCATTTACTTCGATGACCTATAAAATGGTTCATATCATTTTGGAACGATTATTTCATCACAGTTAAAATAATCTTGAAATAATAATTTCATTAAACATAAGAATGTTTTACAAGAACATATCAAATAACTAAATAAAAGCCCTCAAACTCCCACTCAAATTTAGATTACATTTCAATGTCTCTAATGCCTACAGCTTCAGTCAGAAACTCGAGCTTAGGCCTTGGGAGTGGCTTTGTCAACGGATCAGCGACGTTATCATCAGTCTGAACTCGGCTGATCTTGACTTCCTTTCTATTAATGATGTCACGTATCAAGTGAAATCTTCTTAGAACATGCTTGGATTTCTGGTGTGATCTTGGTTCCTTTGCCTGAGCTATAGCACCATTGTTGTCACAAAACAGTGCCAGAGGCTCAGCCGCATCTGGTATCACACCTAGTTCAATAATGAACTTTCGTATCCAAACAGCTTCCTTCGCAGCTTCTGAGGCGGCGATATATTCAGCTTCTGTAGTGGAATCTGCAACGGTGTCTTGCTTGGAGCTTCTCCAACTGATTGCACCGCCATTCAGACAAAAGATATAACCGGACTGTGACCGGAAATCATCTTGGTCTGTCTGGAAACTTGCGTCCGTGAATCCACTGACTTTAAGCACATCACTTCCACCGTACACTAAGAACTTATCCTTAGTATGTCTTAGATACTTCAAGATATTCTTTACGGCAATCCAATGGTTTTCACCTGGATTTGACTGGTATCTACTCGTCATGCTCAATGCATAAGCAACATCAGGACGAGTACAGATCATGGCATACATGACAGATCCTATTGCAGATGCATAAGGAATATTCTTCATGCGCTCAAGCTCAGCAGCCGTCGTAGGGCTCTGCTTCTTGCTTAGCGTTGTGCCATGTACCATTGGCGTGAAGCCCTTCTTGGAATCCTTCATGCTGAATCTTTGTAGGACTTTGTCAATGTATGAATCTTGACACAAGCCTATCAGCCTTCTAGATCTATCCCGGTAGATCCTGATTCCAAGAACGTATGCGGCTTCACCCATGTCTTTCATGGAAAAACAACTTCCAAGCCAGTCCTTTACGGACTTCAGCATTGGAACGTCGTTTCCGAGAAGCAGTATGTCATCGACATACAGAATAAGAAATACAATCTTGCTCCCACTAGATTTCTTATACACGCATTGTTCTTCTTCGTTTCTGATGAAGTCAAATTGCTTGATCGCTTCATCAAAACGAAGATTCCAGCTCCTCGATGCTTGCTTCAATCCATAAATGGATTTATGAAGCTTGCATACTTTTCCAGCATTCTTTGGATCTATGTAACCGTCAGGTTGTGTCATATACACATCCTCTTCCAGAATACCATTCAGGAAGGCGGTTTTCACGTCCATCTGCCAAATTTCATAATCATGAAAAGCTGCAGTTGCTAGTAGAATCCGAATAGATTTCATCATAGCCACTGGTGAATAGGTTTCATCGTAATCCACACCGTGAACTTGTCTGAAACCTTTTGCCACCAACCTGGCTTTATAAATCTGGACATTTCCATCCACGTCAATCTTCTTCTTGAAGATCCATTTGCACTCGATGGCTTTTACACCAGCGGGTAAGTCAACCAACGAAAACACTTGGTTGACCGACATGGAGTCCATTTCGGAATCAGTGGCCTTGCGCCACTTAGAGGAATCTGGGCCCATCATGGCTTGATTGAAGTTCGATGGTTCATCACCATCAATGATCAGAAGATCATGACAGTCAGTCACGAGGAATCCTTGATATCTCTCGGGTTCGTGACGGATCCTCCCGGATCTTCGAACTTCAGGTACTACAGGTTCAGGCTCTACAATTTCTTGTAGGTCCTCCTGCTGCTCTTCCTCATTAGGTTGAGCAGTATCCTGTTCATCTTGAATTTCTTCAAGCAGTACCTTACTCCCACTGTCTTTCTTAGAGAGAAACTCCCTCTCAAGAAAGTTACAATCCCGGGCAACAAAGATCTTGTTCTCGGAACGTAGATAGAAGTAATAAGCCTTGGTTTCCCGTGGATAACCAATGAAGTAGCATTTGTCAGATTTTGGTGTAAGCTTGTCTGAGATCAATCTCTTGACATAGGCTTCACAACCCCAAATTCTGAGATAAGACAGCACTGGAGCTTCTCCAGTCCATAATTCATATGGTGTCTTTGCTACTGCTTTCGATGGCGCTCTATTTAGAGTGAACACTGCTGTTAGCAGAGCATATCCCCAAAGGGATATTGGAAGGTCTGTGTGACTCATCATAGATCGAACCATATCCAATAAGGTCCGATTTCTCCTTTCAGACACACCATTCCATTGAGGTGTTCCAGGAGGAGTGAGTTGGGATACGATCCCACACTCTCTCAGATGATCACTGAATTCTTGGCTTAAGTATTCTCCTCCTCGGTCGGACCGAAGAGCCTTAATGCTTTTGCCAAGTTGGTTCTGTACTTCATTTTGGAATTCTCTGAACTTCTCAAAAGATTCAGACTTATGTTTCATTAAATAAACATATCCATACCTACTGAAATCATCAGTAAAGGTAATGAAGTACTGATAGTTTCCTCTTGCATTTGTGGACATTGGGCCACACACATCAGTGTGTATCAGGCCCAATACGTCACTGGCCCTCTCGTTAGGTTTATTAAAGGGGGCCCGTGTCATTTTGCCCATCATGCAGGATTCGCATTTCTCACATGACTCAAAGTCAAATGAGCCAAGAAGTCCATTCGAATGGAGCCTCTTGATGCGTTTCTCGCTGATGTGCCCTAAACGACAATGCCATAGAAACGTTCGGTTCTCCTCATTAGGTTTGAACCGTTTGGTATTAATGTTATAAATTGGCGCGGATTGATCGAGTATGTAAAGCCCATTCATAAGAGGGGCAGAACCATAGAACAAATTGTTGCGATTGAAGGAACATAATTTATTCTTAACTGAAAAATCATAACCTTCCAAATCCAACAAAGAAATTGAAATAATATTTCTGCTTATAGCAGGTACAAAATAACAATTATTGAGTTCTAAAATCAATCCCGAAGGTAAAGACAACAAGTAAGTGCCTACAGCTAGTGCTGGAACTTTCGCTCCATTCCCAACTCGTAGCTCCACTTGTCCTTGCTTCAGCCTTCTACTGTTGCTGAGTGCCTGCATATTAGTACAAATATGAGCCCCACAACCAGTATCCATAACCCATGAGGTATTATCAGAAGTAGTTGTATTAACTTCTATAACAAAAATACCTGTTGAAGAAGTCTCAAAAGTCTTCTTCTTCAATTCCTTTAGACCTTCCTGGAATTTCTTACATTCTCTCCTCCAATGCCCTGGTTCTTTACAGAACCTGCATATGTCAGTTGGCCCAGCCTTGGACTTGGGCTTGGGCTTTGGCGTGTCCTTGTCCGCGACTTGGACAGCCTTGGCCTTTCCCTTATCCTTAGCAGAGGATTTCTTAAACCCCTTGCCCTTCTGCACCATAAGCACATTGGGGTCCTTGGCGGTTTTCCTCAAATTGGGCTCCGCAGTCTTGAGCATTCCGTGAAGCTCAGGCAATGTCTTACTCAAGCCATGCATGTTAAAGTTCAGAATGAACTGATCATAGCTTGCAGGTAATGACTGCAGAATGATGTCGCAGGCAAGTTCCTGGCTGATTGGGCAGTCGAGTTTCTGAAGATGATCGAGATAACCCATCATCTTCAAGACATGAGGACTCACTGCCGCATTCGCAGCCAACTTGCAGTCCAAGAGGTTCTTAACTGTTTGAAACCTCTCAGTCCTAGCCTGCTCCTGAAAAAGCGATTTCAGGCTTGCCATTATCTCGATGGGTGACAATACACTCTCGAACTGTTTTTGCAGCTCAGGAGTCATTGTCACCAACATCAGGCAATAGGCATCATTTTCATCTGACGAATGCTTTTCCCAAGCATTATGCAGAGTCCTGGCGGCATTGGCAGGAGGCCTCTCGGGGAGAGGATCACGAAGGACATAATCCTTCTTCTCCTGCTTGAGGACTAGCCTCAAGTTCCTTGACCACGTCAGGAAGTTCGTTCCAGTCAGCTTCTCCTTTTCGAGAACAGACCGGATCGAGAATGTGTTTTGTGTGCTTGTAGTAGTCATAGCTGAAATATATAGATAAAAAGGTTATTAGTTAAAATGTTCAATATGATTAATCTCGTATTAAATTTAATATGATTAATCACGCATTATATTCAATAACATAAGTTACCCTCAATAGAATATAATGATTCCAAGATCCACATATAACTAAGATTAAAGTGGGCCACTGGCCGTCACCAAACCTTAGCTTATATCGGTAAGCCCTATATCGGCTAATTATATCCGTGATATAACTCTTGGTTGTGAATCTGGGCCCGAGGCCCAATCCACTCTGATGTCTCAAGGCCCGGGACTCCCGATGGCCCAGTCAAGAAAACCAGACTATACAGTCATGTAATCATTAATGTCTGGGACTCCCAATGACATTTATGAATCACAAACCGTCTTATCCACGCAAAAGCAGACACCCTCACACTGTAAGGCCATGAATACAATTGAATGGGCTTCGACAGCTGACATAGAATGGACAAGACATCCAACGCTTGATATTATTTGAGGTTCGTAGGTTTATTTAAAAATTCATTCCCAAAATAGAAGATTACTATTTCGGGAAACTTTCCATTTTTGGAAACCTACTATTTTTGGAAACTTTCTAAAATTGGAAACTTTCTAAAAACGGAAACTTTCTAACTTTAGAAATTTCTTAAAATCCGAATCATGCAAATCTAGAAACTTCTATAAATTAAGAAACTTTCTAATTTCAAAATAT
This sequence comes from Orychophragmus violaceus, assembly GCA_030180135.1. Lineage (NCBI taxonomy): Eukaryota > Viridiplantae > Streptophyta > Magnoliopsida > Brassicales > Brassicaceae > Orychophragmus > Orychophragmus violaceus. The sequence continues at coordinate 18,214,126 of CM058236.1, forward strand.
CGGAAACTTTAATTTAAAATCGATTTATATTCTTTATAAAATAAATTTTAAATTAAATCTGAAGAAAGACTCAAATAATTGGCCCAATCGTTTTAACTTCTTGGCCCGAGGCCGAAGAATTGGTCTATGTCCGAGACATAACCCGATCGTCCAATTAGATGACATAACCGGTCTGGTTCATTAAAATTGGTCTAACCAAAATTAATTACTACGACGACCACAATTGTCAACCGGTTATTTACTAAACCGGATTTTCTCAATTTATTTGGTCCAACCAAATCAAATTAGAAAATCCTGGTTTAGGCACTAAATCCAATAATTCTTTCGACATTGGATTTCTTGTCCCGGTTTAACCAGACTTAATAAAATTATTAAATCTGTTTATTAAACCAGGACGAATTAATTTTAATCAAAATATTAAACCGAGCCTTAAACCAACCATGTCGATCGATGAACCAACCGTGTCGATCGATCCATCAACCGCATCGGTCGATGCTCTTAGCATCGATCCTGCATCGATCGTGCATCGATCCTGTATCGATCGATGCTCTCACGCATGCACGGAACCGAGCCAAAACCCTAACCGTGTCGATCGATGCACCAACCGCATCGGTCGATGCACCAACATCGAACCTGCATCGATCCTGCATCGATCGATGCTTTCACGCGTTAACAGGGTTAGCCGATAGACTGTATCGACCGATCCATGCGATCGTATCGATCGATCCATGCGATCGCAGCCGATACTCATTCTCTCGGATCAGATCGCATACCAAATCATATAGCTTGATCATGCGATTTTTCATATGTTTAGGTTTCAATTCTTGTTACTTAAGTGATTTCTCTTATCAGTAGTTGATTCAAAACACTTTTAAACAAGAAAAACAATCCTAAACTTGAATCTAAACAAGAAAAACCAGAACCATTGGCTCTGATACCACTGAAGGAATGTTTAGTTGATCCTGATTCAATTCTCTGATTCATATCATCCTAAACATGCTGATCTAGGTTCTTCTCGAATAGAAACAATTGATGATCTCACCTTTTACCTGTTAATTGCAGCGGAAGGAGATAGAACAGGTCAGAGATCAGAGAAACACCGAGAGATGAATCCTCCAAAGGTTCACACACGCGATCACAGAAAACGGCTGCTAGACCACAAGGAACTCGGCGCAGAGAGAGAGAGAGAGTTTTCGGCTAAGGGGCTAGGGTTAATTGTTCTGAACTCGAGTTTTATCTCATAAAACTTGTCCGGTTCCGTTTGGGCCATTTGGCCCAAACACCAATTAACTCGACGGCATTCGCGCACTGTGTCGACCGACACACCTTGTGTATCGATCGACACACAGTGGCTAAACCGTTTTACCTGTTAGCTTAGGCGTGTGACCCATATGGGATCATATAATAAAGGCAATAAGTCCAAGACTTATAGATCATGAGCGGACTCTAGCAAGCCATCATGACCCCCAGTATTATATGACTTATGTCTGATCATTGACATACTCTTACTTTCTAGAGACAGTACCGAGATTACTGGACAGGGGATGACAGATGGGAGGGAGTTCGAAGATTATGGGCTAGTGATGATGGCAACCCGGTATGCAGAGTCTGTAGAGCGGAACCAGAGGGACTCAGCTTACCGACAGCAGATAAGAGAGCGACACCAGAGGGACGAGGCCATCCGCCAGCAGGTGATGGCAGAGCAGCAGCTAGCTTGGGACAGAGAGCTGCGTTTGAGGCGGGAGCAGGAGGCTACAGACTATGCATGGCTCAGAGAGCAGAAGTCTACCCGAGAGCGGATACAAGAGAGGTTGGATCAGGGCAGAGTGGGAGCAGGAGCAGGCCGCTTGGGAGCAGGAGCAGGAGCAGAGGCAGCAGCAGCAGCAGGCTGCGCAGAGGCAGGATCAGACAGTTGTACCCCCAGTGATCACCCTTTCAGATACAGAGTCAGACCCAGAGGAGTGTGGGAGCGATGAGGACCAGTTGTACCAGGGCGACAGGGACCTTGACTACCGGGCCCCAGGATCACCGAGTGGCTAGAGTCGGGGGATTTAGGGATGTGTTAGGAGTAGGGCATAGTTATTCTTCTAGTTATTGGGGTTTTTGCTTTTGATTCGAGTTTTTCCGCGGTTTTTCGCGTAGTTGATTTTCCTACCTATTATTTAAACTATGTAACCCTACGTTTTTATTATTATATTCATTCTTTTTTATCTCGTGCCTTCCGAACGGAATTTCCATAACCAGTCCCAGCACCCTGAGTAGATGGTATCCTTGAGTTCTGTAGCGACCGGGAAACCGAGTCCTTCAGAATTCGGGACGAATTCTTTTCAAGGGGGGGGAGAATTGTAACATACCCAAACTCAGGCCCAAAAATTTTGTAAAAAAAGAGGAAGCCCAGCACAAAAGCCCAAAAGCCCAAGCCCAATTGTCATTTCCTGAAAACCCTAGGCCCCTTCCCTGCCTTTTCCTATAAATAGAGCCTCCTCCCTTCTAATCCTCCATTCTAAATTCTTTTCGGCCAAGCTCTGTCGAGATCCCGCATTTCTCGAAGCCCTAGGAAGTCATCTTCACGTTTTTAGAACCCACGTGAACTAACCAATCTGACGAATTAGAACCCACGAACACCGTTGCTCAAGGTTTTTTTAATTTTTTTAATTTAAAGTAATCAAACTCAGTCTTAATTTCAAATTAGTTTTTCCTATAATTGTTTTCTTATTAGTCATAATACATTTTATAGTATTGCATTATTATTACATATAAATTATTTCTTTTTTGAAATCTCATTCTCAAATTTTAGATTAAAGAACTTTTTGTGATACATAAGATAAGTTTTTATTGATGTTAATCATCTGATAATTATTTATTTTTTAACAATAATATTGTATTTTTAATAGTTATTTTAAATTTTTACTTTTTTAATTTGAAATATCTTATTTTATATTTTTATCTTGTTTATTTTGATTTCTAGCTTTAACTTTACGTATGATTTTAATAATTTTTAATAAATGATAATAATATAAAATATGTGAATTATTTAACTCATTAATATTAACTTTAATGTTTTTTTTTTGAGGTGGAAACTCTCAAAGGAGAGGGAAAAAAACCCTTTTATATAATAGAGTAATTACAGGAAGAAGTCTTATTGAAAGAAAGTTTTTCTTAAGGATTAACGGAAGTTTGGAAAAGAAAACTATTGAAGATTAGTTAAGTGAAGATATTGGTGGCATTAGTTTATTATGTTAAATATATCCGGAAAATGATTATTATGCCAAACTGTTTTATACAAGCCACTGCTGAAATATTAAAATAGATATTTAATTAAACATTTAGATTAAAAAATTATTTTTTATACACTTCTCAACAATTTTAATTACCAATTTTTTAAAAAAGAGCTCTAAAATTTTGAAATAAGTTTAAAATAGAAACATAAAATTTACACATCTCTAATGGGAAAAATGAAAAGTTTAAGCGCAGAACAAACCATAGTGTAAAAGAATGTTAACTTATCAAATTCCTTGAGCAACCTGAAAGAAGTGTGCAACATCCACATCAGTCCTAGACAGTCTCGCTAGCAAACCTCTAGATCCACTCGCGTAAAGTATCAGAGGTAAGTTAGGGTGAGTTTGTTTCATAGCTTTCACAATCTGTTTACGATTAGGTAAGCTAAAGTCCTCAAAATCCACATGGCTAAGCTCCGTATCCCAAGAATTAAAGATTTGCACATCTTGAGCTCCGCTACCCCCTTGATAGTGTATCTGAGTGTTCATTGAGGTCGTGAACTTCTGGAGTAGAGTCGAACCTGAGAAGAAAGAAAAACTTTCAACATCAGAGTTTTTTTTACCAATTGTCGAGTTTGTAAAAGTGTTTTATGCTTAGTAATAATCCAACTTGGGTTGAAGAAAGCTAATGCTTTGATCTGTGTGAAGTTTGTAGATGAGCCACCTTCAATAACATACCAAGAACAGCAGCTTCGTTGCCCACCTGAAACAAAAACATTTCTTAAGAATAAGAGCTTGAGAGCTTTTGTTGCTTTACTATAACACTATTAGTACCTCATTTCTTAATCTCTTCAGTGCTTCTCCAACATACATGACAAATTCCTCTAGTATGAATTCTATAACTTGATTCACATCAGCAACTGCAGACGGATTCTCCTTGGAGCAATGCCCTGATTTAGCAATGGTTCCGAGGCTGTCTGAGCCCGGATCTTTATCCCCTCCCCTCCGTGAGGTTAGTCTCAGTGCTATGATTGATCATTTGCTTCGGATGAACGAAAGCATTCTAGAATGAATCAGTGGCTGGTACACGGTTACATAGTCCCTTGGTCATTCTGAACCTTCACGATACTGATCAAACATACAATAAAATTGTCATCTTTACACACACATACATACATATATACATCAGAAATAGTGCCAAGACAAATTGTAAAGTTAACTGAAGTAAAGGTTCTAGACACAGATACGTAAACTCAGAGAGAACCATAACATAGAGTTAGTATTCACTATCAAAGAGATTTAGGAGAGGAATATAATCTGGATCAGATAAAACTATAAAATATCACCTTTCACAGCATGGACTTGGGTGAGAATATAATCTCTTTCTTGGTCTTTCGGCAGTTGCTGTTGCGCCTTTGCCAATGCTGTTGAGTAAATCAAAACTCAAATAAACTTGACATGTTCTTCAAAAAAGAAAAACGACTCTTTAGAGGAGGCTTATACATTTTGGTGGTAACTAACATTAAAATTTGGTACCAAATTTTTTTTTACCCAAAGACTCATCCCATAACTGATGTTTAGTACTTTACCCCATGCAGGACCTTTGTTCTTGGGCTTTGGTGGAGGAGCAACAACAGGTTTAGGGTTATCATCAAAAGCACCAATCAAGAACATGGAAAGTCCTCCCTTTCTTTCTTCTTCTTGTTTTCCCTCGTTGCAACTTTCTTGCTTCTTGGTGAATTAAGTAGATTTTCTTTCTTCTTTCACAATGAGACAGAGTCTGATTCTTTGGTGAACCCACTAATCATTTTCACATCCAACATAGAATTCGCGGCCTATTTAGAAGTAGCAAAACACTGATGGACCTTGAGCCATTCTAAGCGCCATTAGAACCCTCACAAGTTCTAGATTGCCTAGGATCTAGGGTTTATTTAATTGAATCATTAGGAATGATCTCGTGTTTACCTGGAGATTTACAGCGGAATGATTGGTATAACGAGATCAGTAGCGATTCAGATGCCTCACCTCTAGAGGAATACACATGCACACAAAGCTGGAAAGCCGGGATGCTAGTGCCGCAGATCTGGGAATCACTGAGTTTCTAGTTGGCTAGGTTTTGTTTCTGCAAAACAACAACAACGGCTATCACTCCAGGTCGTGCATATAAGCCTATATATAGGCCTGGAATGACAAAACCGTTCATTGGATCAAAACCCAAAACGTTTAAGTCATAAACCGAAACATCAGTTTCGTAACCAGCCTTGTGTCGATCGACACACCCAATGGTGTCGATCGACACACCTCTTAAAACTCGATATCGATATGTATCTAATACACATCGTTATGATCATTACCATAATGATCACCCCATATTTATGCTTCCCGTTTGCTTAGGTGTGTGACCCTATAGGATCATATAATACTAGCAGTAATTGTACAACTTACAGATCACAAGAGGCTTCTAGCAAAGCATTGCAACTACCCAGTATTATACAAATGTCTGATCTCGACACACAACTATCATTAAAGTAAGTACAATGTGATTTCAGGACACAATCCCAACAATCTCCCACTTGTAGTGGAATCACTTATTCCTATAATCCTTTTGTCTCTATAGCTCGATATGGCATAAGGCAAGATTAATGTCATCCTTATTTTAGCCAATATCATGTTCATCGAAATCCTGATCTATACTGATAAAACAAACGATTGACAATCACCTCGTTTGAGCACGGCCATGCATTTTCTCATTATCAAATCTTCGATGGGCCCTGAGATATTTATCTCCTGTTATATAGGAGGGACAAATCCCATCTTGTTCAATCCCTGTTCCTGCACACACTTCATGATACACCCAAGCAATGCCTTTATAGCCGCCAGTTACGGATCGACGTTTGACAAGGTCAAAGTGCACCAATTCATATGCTAGGAAGCATGATGAACTCAGGTCTAAGGACTATACTCTATAGTCGTAATGAGAACCTCTCATGACACTGATATAACTATCATGTGGAGTTCTCATTAGCGGGTCACGTCCGATCATATGTTCACCAACATATATCTATGTGATTGACGTTGATACTCATATCAATGACTCCATGAAACTTAGTCATACGTCACCTCACATACTAGTCTTAACGGTTGTTAGTGTCCCACTTTAACAACCTACGACCAGGGACAAACATAATTTTATGTCATCTTTCACTTATAGGGTTTCATGATCAAGTCCTCAACTTGATGACCTATAAAATGAACATAAAATACTTTGGGACCATTATTTAATTATCCAATAATCAAATAATGCTGATGTCAGTTTTTCATAAACATGGTCATAGCATGTCTATGTGAACATCATAACTAACATAACTCTCACTAGAATCAAGACCACGTCTTCAGATATCTAATACCTACAGCAACAATATAAAACTCGTGCTTAGGTTGTGAGAGAGGTTGCGGTGTTCTTGCTTGGAACCATTCCAACAAACCACACCGCCATTCATTAATAAGCACTATTCTACGGTCTCCTGCTTGGAGCCCTTCCAACAGATAGCACCGCTACACAGACAAAGAGACATAACCAGGTAGGAACCGGAATTCGTCTTTGTCCGTCCAACTACTCATAACAGATTCGTCACCTTTTCAGTTGTACAAGAACCCATCCTTAGTGTTCCTCAAACACTTGGGGATATTCCTTACAACTCTCCAGTGACTTTTACCGGAACATATTGGTATCTTCTCGTCATGCTTTTTGCGTAAGCTGCATCTAGATGAGTGTAAAATATGGCATTCATGATGGATTCTATTGCAGAAGCATAAGGAATCACACTCATACATACTAACTCAGCCAGTGTCCAAGACACTTCATCTTGCTAAGATTGTTGCCATAAGACCTTTGGTGTGAAGCCATTCTTGGAATCATGCATATTGGAATTGTCCAATACCTTATCAACATAAGGATTCTGACACGATCCAATTAGCCTACCCAATCTATTTCAATAGATCCTTATTCCAAGAACTCACGCGGCTTCTCCCATATCTATCGTTGAAAATGACTTCCGACCCAAGTCACAAAAGACTTAAGTGACGGAACGTCGTTTATGAGAATAAGTATGTTATATACATAATGTGTGAGAAATGCAACTACGCTCCCACTAGTCTACTTGTAAACGCACTGTTCCTATTCGTTCCTGATCAAGTCAAAACTTTTGACCGTTTTAGCAGAACGTAGATTCCAACTCCAAGATGTTTGCTTCAATCCATAAATAGATCGGTGAAGCTAACATGCACACCTAGCAAATTTTCGGAGTTGGGGCTCACCATCGCTCCTTGAATTTCGCAGGCTCGTCACTTTTCAATGATCAACAGATCACGGCAATCGGTCACAAGAAATCACTCTCGGGTTAGTGACGGATCCTTTCGGATTTGCGAACTTCAGGCTCCACAGGTGTAGATTCTACAGCACTTTGTAGATCCAACCGCTGCTCTCCCTCAACAGGTTGAGCAGCCTCCTGTGTTTCTCGAATTTCTTCGAGCTGTACTTCTACTCCCACTGTTCTTCTTGGAAAGAAACTTTTATCTAGAAAAACAGAGTTCCGAACAACAAAACTTTGTTCTCGGATTGGTTGCAAAAGTAATAAGCCTCGGTTTCCCTAGGACAACCAGCGAAGCAGCACTTATCAGATTTGGGTTCAAGCTTGTCTGTAGACAACTGCTTTACATAAACCTTGCAATCCCAATTAATAAGGAAAACATACTTGAAAAAACTCCCAGTCCACATCCAATGTGGTGTCTTTCAACTGATTCTGATAGAAACCTATTTGGCGTAAATACAGACATTTCTAGAGCGTATTCTTAAAAGGATAATGGAAGATTCGTGTGACTCATCATTAATCGGAGTCCGATTCATTCTCTCGGAAACACCATTCAGGTTTTCCAGGAGAAATGAGCTGTGAGACGACTTCACACTCACTCAGATGATCACTAAATTCTTGACTCAAGTATTCTCCTCCGCGATCTAATCGAGGATCTTTAATACTTCTGTCAAATCGGTTCTATGCTTCATTCTGGAACTCCTTTGATCATTTCAAAAGATTCCGACTCGTGTCTCATCAAATGAACACAGCCATACTTACTGAAGTCATCAATAAAGGTAATAAAGTATAGAAGATTTCCTCTGGCACTAATGCTCATCGGGCCACATACATCAGTATGTGCAAAGCCCAATAAGCCTCTGGCCCCTTTTCTTTAGCTCTGCTAAAGAAGCCTTAGTCATTTGGTCCAGTAAGCAGAATTCATATCTCATATGATTTATAATCAAATGAGCCCAAAAGCTCATAACTATGGAACTTCTGAATCCGCTTCACTCTATGTGGTTGAAACGACTATGCCAAGGAAAAATCGAGTTCGAGTCATCAGACTTAAACCGTTTGGTATTTATGTTATATACGGGCGTACATTAGTTTAAGATATAAAACCCATTTTTTATAAAAAAAAGGGGGTGCTACCATAGAATATTTCATCAAGATCAAAAGAGCAAAACTTGTCTTTTATCAAAATGAAAAACATCCAAATTCTTACAAGAAAATGAAAAACATCTCTGCTTAAAGCAAGTACATAGCAGCAATTACTTAATTCAAAAACAAGCTTGAAAGGCTCCTACAAGTGGAGAATTTCTACGGCTAATGCAGCAATCATTGCTCCATTCCAGACGCGCAGTTCCACTTGTCCTTTCTTCAACGTTCTACTGTTGCTTAGGCCCTGCATATTTCAAAAATATCAGTACCACAACTAGTATCCAATACCTACGTAGAACTTGAAGTGATAACACAATACCTGAAGAAAAAGTCCCGTACATCTACTTCATCTCTTGTGAATCTTCCAAGAATTTAATGCAATTTCTCTTCCAATGCTCAAACTCTTCACAGTAGCAGCACTTACTAACATCAGATGGGCCGGACTTGGGCTTATGAGAAGACATAGGCTTATCCTGATTCCAAATCTGGACGGCCTTGCCTCTACCCTTTTCTATACAATATTTTTCAAACCTTTTACCCTTTATGATGTTTTGCTCAGCTGTCTTGAGCATGCCATGCAGCTCAGTCAACGTCTTCGTCAAGCCATTCCTGATATAGCTCTTTATAAACTTATCATAACTTGACGGCAGTGACTGCAGAATGATCTCAGTAGCCAACTCTAGGCTAACAGGACAATCCAGTTTCCCCAGGTTATCAATGTAACCCATCATTTTAATGACATGAGGACTCATTTGAGCATCCTTTGGTAGCTTGCACCCAATGAGAGATTTAACCATCTGGTATTTCTCAACTCGTGCCTGTTCCTGAAACATCAGTTTCAGGCTGGTGATCATCTCTATTGGCGACTCCACGTTCTCGTATTGACTCTTCAAGTCCGAGTTCATGGTAGCCAACATCAGACCACACATGTCTACCACATCAATATAATGCTTATTCCAAGCATCATATACTGCATGTGAGGCTTTGGCCCCAAGCTTCTCGAGGGAGAGGTTTCTCAAGAACATAGTCCTTACTCTCCTGCTTGAGAACAATTCTCAAATTCCGATACCAATCCAGGAAGTTGGATCCATTTAACTTGTCCTTCTCAAGGACGGATCGCAACGAGAAAGTAGTTTTAGACATAGGTTGAAATCTAAGAAAAGAAAAGATTTAGTTATGAAGTTAAGGAAATGAGAAATCTTATCTAATAAGAAAACTCGCATTATATTCAAACAATGTTTCCTCTATGAATATAATGATCCAAGACCCATACTTCACCAAAATCTGAGTGGACGACTCGCCATCACCCAAAGTTTAGTTATCTAGGTAAGCAAATCATTGCTAATTGTACCCAGTACAACTCTTGGTCGCATATAAGACAATACATGTCTTATCCACTCTGATGTCTCTGGGCCCAGAACTTCTGATAGCCCAGTCAAGTAAACCAATCTTTTTCAGTCTTGTGATCATTGACAGTCGCACTGCAAGTCTATCAATGATCACCTGCCTTACTCATGTAATTGTGGATACCAAGGACTCTAAGACTATCCAACAACGAAACGAGTCTTGACAGTAGACAAGATCGGGCAAGACATCTAGGTCACTTGATATTTAGTTGAGGAAACGGAACTCTAAAAGGTTAGTAAATCAATCTCTTAGGTCATGTAATTGTTGATGTCAAGCACTGCAAGTCCATCAACACGATTACCTGCCTTACTGATGTAGTTGTGGACACCAAGCTCTTGGCAAGACTATCACAACAACGAAATGAGTCTTGACAGTTGACCATATTGAAAACTAAGCTTTGATCTAATACACATCTAGTGTGTATCCAAATAGATTTAGAACATTTTTAACTTCTAATTTTAATTGAGTTTTAAATGTTCTAATAGAATAGGTTTAAGTCGAGTTTGGTTTTTTTGCAAATTTAAGGCTCAATAACCAGAATTGTGAGCACTGTGTCGATCGACACAGACCAAGTCTGCCGATCGACACCACCAAACAAACTGGACTTCAATAACCGGTTAATCCAATTAACCCGGTTCATTGAACCGGTCGTGTCGATCGACACAACACATGTGTGTCGGTCGACATAGACCTAAACCGAAGACAATTTCGATAACCGGTCCAATCCAATTGAACCGACTTATCCAATTGAACTGATCTTAACCAATCAGATCGTGTTTATACTAATTGAGATAACCAGTTCAATCCAATTGAATCAATTCATCTAATTTAAACCGATCTGATCTAACTTAACCGAGCATGATAACCAGTTCAATCCAATTGAACCGATCAACCAATCGCAAGGCCTGTGTCGACCGACACTCAACATGTGTCGATCGACACAGTAGGGCAACAGGAAGTTTTTGATCCTTTGATCGAACCCTAAATTTTAATTAGGTTTTCTTCATGTGTCGATCGACACCAGCTTGGTGTCGGTCGACACTTCACAAAAAAACCTAGCCGCCGATTTCAAATAAACCCTAATTCTTTACGATTTTCTACGCCGTATCGACCGACACACTTTCTGTGTCGATCGACACAGACGAAAAACTCAGAATTCGTTTTCATCAAAATCGATCTAACAAGTTCTTTTCATACAACTTATAAGTGCGAATTTAATTCATCAAATTCAATCAGCATGCTTGATTCAATGGAAAAACCCTAAGGCTCTGATACCACTGATGGAACTTGAGACATTCTAAGCGCCATTAGAACCCTCACGAGTTCCAGATTGCCTAGGATCTAGGTTTATTTAATTGAATCATTAGGAATGATCTCGTGTTTACCTGGAGATTTGCAGCGGAAGGATTGGTATAACGAGATCAGTAGCGATTCAGATGCCTCGCCTCTAGAGGAATACACACGCACACAAAGCTGGAAATCCGGGATGCTAGTGCTGGAGATCTGGGAATCACTGAGTTTCTAGTTGGCTAGGTTTTATTTCTACAAAACAACAACGACGGCTATCACTCCAGGTCGTGCATATAAGCCTATATATAGACCTGGAATGACAAAACCGTTCATTGGATCAAAACCCAAAACGTTTAAGTCATAAACCGAAACATCAGTTTCGGAACCAGACTTGTGTCGATCGACACACCTCTTAAAACTCGATATCGATATGTATCCAATACACATCGTTATGATCATTACCATAATGATCACCCCATATTTATGCTTCCATATTTCTTAGGTGTGTGACCCTATAAGATCATATAATACTAGCAGTAATTGTATAACTTACAGATCACAAGAGGCTTCTAGCAAAGCATTGCAACTACCCAGTATTATACAAATGTCTGATCTCGACACACAACTATCATTAGAGTAAGTACAATGTGATTTCAGGACACAATCCCAACAAACACGATAATTCTACAGATGCAGATGGATCCCCAAATGGTAACTAAAAGTGATAAACGAATTCAATAATGAACATCTCATCATGATTGTTATGATGGGTACTGAAACTACCTTTGGCTTGATAGTTTCAGAGATTTCGCGGTTTCCTTTTCCCATCACCTGAAGCAACAATCCGTATCCCATCAGCCAACCACTGGCGATCATCGATCCGACCAGCCAAAACCTTAAACTCCTTCTTCAGCAAATGATCATTGTGAGTCCCCCAAATTCTTACAGTCCCCGATACATCACCGGATGTGATCCACTCGCCGTTAGGGGAGTATCGCGCCACCGTAGCTGGGAAGCATGCTCGCCATAGATAGAGACCTTCAAGGGATTTTTAAGGTCGAGAATCACGACGGATTGACCATTAGTGTAGAGGATGGTGTCGGAATTGGAGATATGTGGTTTTTGGGAGTGTAAGAGGATCGTTGCTTGTGTATATTGTGCAGCAAGAGGCAAGTGAATAGAGAATGAATCTATGTGTAGGTGGTGGATTTTTGGGTTAGTGGAAGACGATTTATAGGAATCCATCGATACATAGATGAAAACTGGATGATTTGAAAGGTTTGGGAAATTGACTGAGATTAAAACAGATTCAGATGAGAATAAAGAGAGTGAGTTCAAAATATGCCCTTAACTGGAGACATTCATTTTATTACGAAACCAACCACTAATATCCATCCAATTAAGTGATCCGATCCAACTCAATAGGATAACCTGCCCAATTCTAAGATTTTTGAAATTACAATTTTAACCTTAGTGAATACAAAGAGGAAAAAATCACACTAAAGAGATAGTGATGGGATTCAAACTCGGGTGGCTACGTGAAATAAAAAAACCATAGCCACTGCTCTATCGTGCTCTATTGTTAATCTACTCAAGATATGTTACATATAAAGTGAATTGGGGAGAATAGATCTACTTGAATTCAAAACAGATTTTTTTTTGGAAAAAAAATCAGAAACATTAAAAGACATCTCGTTTTTATTTAAATTTTTAAAAATAGCGCCGATATATTAATAAAAAATTATGAATTTAAATACAGTTGTCTGCAAATGTACATTTATCATTTCAGTTTCATAGTTATACTTTTACGATTTTCAAGTAATTGAAGTTGAACCTTGTTATAAATTTTAATGTTTTATTTGTCTCAATAATTTTCCAGTATTATATATCATTTGGAAGGTTTTCATAGAAAAAAGTGTAAAATCATGTATTTTACTTCTTCTCCATCAATTGGAGGGAAAATCTAATTTTTTCCCGCTTAAAATTTTAGGTATATTAAACACAGTTGTCCATTTAGCTTCATAGTTGTACATTTGCGATTTTCGTATAATTAAAGTTGTACCTTGATATAAATTTTAACTTTTTAGTTGTCCCATAATTTTCGAGTATTAAATATTATTTGGAAGTTTCATAGAAAATAGTGTAAATCATGTATTTTACCTCTTCTCAATTAATTAGAGGGAAAATCTGATTTTTAAAAAACAATGGAGGAAAAATCTGAGTTTTTCCCGCTTAAAATTTTAGGCATATTAAACATAGTTGTCTCCAAATGTACAGTTATCCGTTTAGCTTCATAGTTGTACATTTGCGATTTTCGTGTAATTGAAGTTGAACCTAGATATAAATTTTGATATTCTAGTTGTCCACATAATTTTGGAGTATTAAATATCATTTAGAAGGTTTCCATAGGAAAAATAGTGTGAAATCATATATTTTACTTATTTTCCATCACAAGATGTTAAATAGAACTTAAGTGTTACATATTTCATAAGGTGTGTTTTATGTGAATGAAGAATCTTTTATATGAAATTTTTAAAACTCATGTTTTCTAATGTTACAATTATTCTAGCGATTTTAAGATGTGTTTAGAGTTCTTAAGGTGAAACTATAATCTTATATACATTTCTAAATATTATTATTTTTGTTTTAATTAGAAATTAATATTATTTGAATTTTAAGGAACTCAAATTGACTAAATGATCACGAATTACAAGAGGATATATAAATCTTTGTTTGCCATTTGATGTTCTCGTATGGTTATTTAGGATCCTTTGATATATTTTTTGGATCGTTTATTCTCTTTTAGGACCGTTTGATTGTTTTTAGCATGGTTTGATATTTTAGGACTCTTTTGTATTGACTTCTAACATATTTTATATTATTATATAACTTCAGATGTAAAAAAAAAAGAATATATGAGAAAATAAATGTATGAATGCAAAACCAATTGTTCTAGTTGATCACATATAAACCTTAAGAACCCATTTTGTACCAGTTTTGTTATATTATTAGTTTCAGTTGTTGCATTAATACTAGTTGTCTTAAATTTTTCAGTTATATCTTTGTACTAGTTGTCTTATGTCGTCGTCGGAATCTTCAGTCGCAGGATTTGTCGAAATCACAGGATTCATCGAAATCATAAGATTTACCGAAGTTGCATGATTTACCGAATTTATCGCAGTCGTCGGAGGCTCGGAGGCGCCAGAGTCATCGCGCCAGAGTCGCCGTAGGCTCATAGGTGCCGGAATCTTTGTCGGAAGTTCGAAGGCGGGGTCCACTTTGATCCGAACAAAAAAAAAAATCATGAGAAAAAAACAGTTTTTGTAATTTATTTTTTCTTTTTTTCTGTTTTAATATTGTTTTATAAAAACTAATAATTTAATCAAATTCATTAAGGGTAAAATGGGTATAACACATTAAGGAGGGGTATGTAGATCATTGGATCAAAGACTGAAGAAATTATGAATTTGCGTTACATTTACAGAGTCGAGGAAGACACAGTTGATTGGATAAGGTAAAAAGTGGTGTGGGCTTTCCATATTTTTAGTGGGCCACATGGTCCGCTAGAACCAACCATTTCCGACATATTTTTAAAACCAGAAGTACCGCACCAGCAAATAAAAAACATGCTGACGTGGATGGTCTAAGAATGGAGAGAATTTATGTCCTATTATATACTAGTATTATGGTCCGTGTGTTGCATGGACTAATGTTTATGGATTTGACATCGGTTATTACTTGATAACGAAATACATGTTAGAGTTGGTTTAAATAGATATTAGAAAAATATAATTACTATTTTAGTTAGTATTTTTTTTTGTTTAAATACACAGTTACTTAGGAGGAGTCTCCTATTCTTAATATGGTTTTGGTTTAAATCCGTTTTAGAGAGACATACGGACCTACAGACTCGAACCTTCTAATCATCCAAAACATGATTGGAAGAAAGTTTGTGTGGTTCCTTTTCTTCAATTAAACGTTGACATCGGTAGTTTAAATGGTCAATGCCATAGCAGAACATCCTTAATTTATTAAAGTTAACATGTATTAGCATTACATTATTTATATAAAAATGTATTAACACTACTACCATTTCTGAATCTATATTATACTCAAAACTATAGCTAATTGTGAATATATAAAATAATCTAAACTAACATTAGAAAAAGAAATTGACTTGCGTCCATAGACCTCGTTCTATCTTGCACCAAAATTTAACTGATTTAAATAAACCATAATGCCAAAGCAACCCAGTTAAAGAATCTACAATCAACATAAATTTTACTATGTTTGTGGATCTCCAATTAAGAAACTTGACGATTGCTAAAACAACATACATTGTGACCAAAAATCTATAAAACAATCTGATGATACCATTTGCAGATCAATAAGACTATCTTCCACGTTCAAAATGTATATACCAATTTTCATTATTTTAAAAAATAATTGGCTCAAAAACAATATATATTGAATAAAAGATATTGTGACAAAAAGTAAATAAATAAAAAACAAAAAATCTGACATTTGTTAGGTATATCTTAATATATCAATAATTCTGTCTCCTATATATGGTAGTGGCTTTCCGATCGAATATCTCTACTTCTGGACTTATCGGTGATCCATCCTTATGACGGATATAAAATTTCAAATGAGTTTGGTCTGCAGATGTGTTGATCTTAGCATGGAACACAACATACTCTATATCAGTTAAAGTACAAGCCACATCGAATAAGAGCTTAGTCTAGTCCCGGCATGAGTGTAAAAGAATCAAAGTTCTCTCTCTGCTTTTTGGTTTTTCCTAGGCTAATCTGTGACATACTCTTTCTTCCTCGATAGAGAAATCCCAGTAAGTGTTCTCAATGTTTGTAGATTTTTTTTTCTTTCTGCTGAAATCCAATATTTCTCTTACACTGAATAAGAGCTTAGTCAGGTCACATGCATATTCCATATGTTATATATTTCAATTCACGGTTTTTTGTTTCTTGAAGAGCTTAAGAACTTCAAGAAAATAATACATGTGAGAGTTTTCTTCCTTCATGTTTAATAGTTGACAATTTTTCTTTTCCGTAGATATAGCTAAGCATCATGAGTTGAACATGATAACCTTAAAGGCTAGGGAGCTTGTTTAACTTGAACAGGGGGAGATGGAGCCATGGGGATTTACATTGAGAACTGAGGTCAACAGTACTCCATCTATTAGGCTTTTTGAGGATCCAAAATCATGGTGTGTAATTTCTTTACATGTGCTCACTCTGTTTCAGTCATTGATGTGTTCAGGAGCATATGCCTTTTGTTTGGTGTTATAAGGTTCTTGTGTCCTTCATAAGCTTTGTGACCCTGAAAGAATATATTAACACCTTGCCTTAACAACGTGTAGAACATCAACCCTGAAACTGACCTTTTAAACCAATCAAAACGTAAAAGTGTGTACCTGCCCCATGTTTCCTCCATGAGATGACATAAACACATCACTCTCCCTGCACACTATGTAGTCAACCGCTACCATTGTCGATGCTCGTTTTGGGAAAGGTCTGAGTTCAAGGGGGAATGCAGTATCATGTTTGTTGTCAAGATGTGGGAGTTCACTTGTTAAGGGAATTTAAAGCTTCTTTTCCGCCAAATGGTCCCGCCCAATAGATCCTCGCATCTCTCGGTGCTCCAAGAGCTCTGAGCAGCCTGAAACACAAAGGTAGAATTGAAAACAAATATCTCGTGAAAGCATGTCCATTTTAAGGAACAATAAGATTAAAGTCAAAGACAAGTATACATATAGATATAACGGGTAATCATCTTTACGTTGAAACCGAGGTCTAATGCTCTTTATATGGTATCTGCACTATCATGGCTTGGAAGACCAAACAAAGGCAACCGATCAGTGAATTCCCATGGGCCACTGAGCTTTCTTTGTTTTCTCAGGTACAGTCCGTCTTGCAACAGCTAATGACCTGAGTCCACGCTCAGCGTACTTATCGGTTGCTTGATGAGTGGACTCTCTTCCTCATATCAGCTCTTGCGTTGCGTAGATCAAGACTCTAAATATCATCAAAAGAAATTGGTTTTAGAGTTAAATCATCGAAGAGAAGAAACAGAACTAAAGCTTAAGACATAATGAGTATGTAGTTACCTGCTTTAGAGATCCTTTGCTTACTTGGTGCTTGTCTCTGTTACCATCGATGTAAGTTAGTGCAGTTGGCTTATCGACCACATTGAATGGGTAGAAGTGAAACTATCTAATACCATCTCTTGCCTGAATGAAACAAACAAACAATGACAAAAATTTGTTATTCGAGAAATTAAAAAGGAGAGGAAAACAGTTTTGCTATATACATCTACCTCTTGTAGATCAGCAAACAGCCCAACCATAGCAGCATCAATAGCATCTTGATTCTCTCTTCTTGAAGCTCTAGCAGCTAAACGAAAATTGCAATAACTATATATTAAAATATTTTTTAAATATTAATAAAGACACAATTATCAACGTTACCGATGACGATTTGGTAATAAAGATAATAAAATTACTCTTAATCATATATATTTAATCTTTTTGTGAGATCCCATAAGTTTGTCACAAATTTATCCAAACCAATGTTCAAGAAAGCGCTAGGCGCTAGTCGGGCGGTGATCCACCGTCTAGCGCCTAGAACGCCTAGTCGGGGCCTAGTCGGCGCCTAGGCGGTATATGTATTTATAAAAAAACGATATATATTAGATATATTATATAATATATGTCATATAATTCAAATATTCTTAGTCTAAAAAATAGATTAAAACTTAAAGTACATCGAAATAACAAAAAGAATATTAGCTAAATTTATCAGCACACGACATTTATTATCAAATCTGTTAAATTTACAATATTTTTTTATTGATAACCATTAATTTATGAAGTAAGAACTTATAAATTTAGTTATATGTAATAAAATTTTAAAATTTATACCGAAACAAACATGAAAATTAAAAATCAAATGATAATTGGTTAAAGATTGTGTGTAGCCGCCTAGGACCACCTATGACCGTTTACAAAAAGAATTAAAACCTTACGAATATTCACCATTTATATAACTTTTTTCAAACCTTAACTTAAAACCTTAAAGCTGAACTCCAACCCATATGCTATAAATCTAGCTCAAATTTTATTTTTCCAAAATGATTTATTTCTTAACCAAATAAAATTCAGGTGAATCTTAATTTAGAAAACTAATGTAACCACAAAATTTTTGTTACAAAATAATTTTTTGTTACAAATTTCTATTACAAAATAATTTTTTTGTTACAAAACATTTTTACGACTATGAGTTGCACTGATTTACAGTCGCTACAGTTTGCGACTACTTACCGACAAAATTGCCACTGATTTTGGGACTAATAGAAAGTAGTCGCTATTAAGTCGTTAATTTGTGACCAAAACTTATTATTTGTCAATTAGTTGCTAAATTAGCGACCATCTAACGACTAAATTCGGCAGGTTGCTAATTGGTTGTCTTTTAGTAGCAAAAAGCCGGTACAAACACACATTTTATTGTTTTGAGTTTGGTGTATTTAATTTTTGCGACTTTTATTGGTAGTCGCTAAATAAGTCGCAAGTTAGTCGCAAATTAGTCGCAAAAAGTTTTATAAATACCGCTCTTTACTTCTTCTTAGTCTTAGAAACACCAAAGAAAGACAAAAAATGAGAAAAAACCCGAGAGAATAAGTTTTTTAAGTGAAAAAATGTTGGGAGATTATAATTATACTAATGGTCGGGAGTGGATGTATAATTGGTTGAATGAAGCGATTAGAAATTTCTCGGAAGAGTTTGTAGCGGGGATCGATATTCATTTCATGCCGTTTGCAAAAATAGCTAGCCTCTTGCGCAGAGCAACGATGGTAAGTTTCTCTGTCCTTGTAATATATGCAAGAATGATAAATCACTTATGCCAGGGGGAAGAATACAAAAGCATTTGCATATGAATGGATTTATGCCTGATTATTGTGCTTGGTATAAGCATGGAGAAGAAGTTGATATGTGTTTAGGATCGAGTTATGTTGAAACGACGTGGGTTAGTGGGAGTGAAGAAGTGGGTAATGTAGTAGAAGATAGATATGTGGATATGGTGAATGATGCATTTCATGATAACGTTGATTTTGATAACTATCATCAGTATGGTAGTTACCAGAATGTGGAGGAACATTGTAGTTATCCGAATGAAGAAGAACATGTATGTAATCCTTCAAAAAAAATATATGTCTTGTTCGAAGGAGCCAAAAATCCATTATATGATGGTTGTCATGAAGGTCACTCGCTGTTATCCTTAGCCGCTCGGGTCACGCAAAAGAAGGCAGAGCATAGTATGAGTGAAAGGCTAGTGGATTCGATATTCGAAAATTTTACAGAGTATTTACCAGAAGGAAACCAAGCAACCGATTCACATTACGCGACAGAGAAATTGATGTGCAATTTAGGCCTCCCCTATTATACAATTGATTTTTGCGTAAACAATTGTATGATCTTCTGATAAGAAGAAGAAAAGGAAGATAATTGTCGGTTTTGTGATGCACCAAGATGGAAGCCTAACGAGAGACAACGTAGAACCAATGTACCTTACAGTCGTATGTGATATCTACCAATTGCTGACAGACTGAAGAGAATGTAACAAAGTGAGAAGACTGCATCGGCAATGAGATGGCATAGCTAGCACCAAGCAAAGGAGGGAGAAATGTATTATCTCCCATACGAAGCTGAATTAGGAGCCTCGTTCAATACGGGTGGGTGTACCCTTTTGAATGGTTTTTCAAAACGTTGAAAGAGAAAGCAAAGAACAAGAGATATGCGGAAGGATCAATTGTTCAATCATATCTAAATGAAGACATAGCTTATTTCACAGAGCATTATTTCGCCGCGAATATAGATACAAATTCAAGGTAAATTTCAATATATTCTATGGAGACATGTACATGCTATCTACTCTAAAGTTCTTTAATCTCTTGTTGTTAGGTTAACAAGATTCAACGAAGGTGGAGTCCCCGAATATGACCAAGACGGACCCGATATATTTACTCAGGGTTGTCGTCCAAGTGGGGAAATGTATGAAGTATGGCTTTGAGCGGCAGATTTTCAATGCGCACATGCTTATATTTTAAGAAATTGCACTTATTTTCGACCATTTGAGAGGTATAACATAACCTAATTTAATTTTTAACAGAATCATATATATGTGTTGTTCTCATATACATATTGGTCTTAAACAATATGTTCGAAGACTTTTATCTCTGCAAAATATCAAAATCTCTCCGAGAAAGAACTCTCTGGGAAAAGAGTTCAGGAGTATCATACATGGGTGCAAGGTTATGTATGTCTTAATAATATTTATTAGGTATACATGTATTATATATATGGTTTCTATACTTCTATATATTTGATATTGTCTGGTTATCTATATGCATGTTACTTACTGGAACACCACACATCCATTTTCTCCTTGGGTTCAAGACATAAAGCAAGGACCCGTCAACAAGGATACAACTTGGCCTATCTATTATACAAGAGGATATTTGTTTCATACACAAAATCACAGTGAGGGTGGAAAGATATGTAACTATGGTGTATTTGTTAAAGGATATAATTATAGTGATGCATCAGATGCAACTGATTTCAACGGCATCTTAACGGATATAATACAACTTCAGTATGAGGGGATGGTTAATTTGAGAACCACACTCTTTAAGTGTAAATGGTATGACCTGTTATCAGTAGAGGCACTCGAAGGAGCAGTGCTTTCATTGTAGACGTTCATGAATCGAGAAAGTACAATAAATATGAACCATTTATTCTAGATACGTTAATAAATATATATATATATTAGTTACTCTTTGTATATAATACTCTTTGTATATCATATATATTCAAGTATAACTTTCACATATTTATTTTGCACAGCCTCTGAAGTGGATGAATTTTGTTATATTTCGTGTCCATACACGAAGAACTGAATCATTTGTGGCTCAATATTGTAAAAGTCAACCCAAAGGAAAATATTTCAGGGGAATATGTCAGTAATAAACCAACTCTTTTGCAATAATAAAATGATGATCCGGTAATGATGACTACAATTGAAGATCTTGTATTGGTACAACACATAAAACCAATCAATCATGATTACGATATCGGAGATGCATAACAAGAAGACGAATTTCAGTGTAATCTATCGTCTTCTGATGATGATGGTAAAGATGATGAAGAGGAAGATGATGAAGAACCGTACAAATTAGTGTGTTTAAATGACTATGTTAATGATCAAATAATTTGTTTTCATATGATTTTCTCATTAGTTTTCTTAAATTGGCTTAACTATAATTTTAGATTTCTAATTTCATATTGGCATAATTATAATTTCATATTTCTAACAATTTGCTCAATAATTTGGCATAATGAATATGTTATTGTTTAATTTTTTTAATTTATTTAAAAAATAGCAACTCTTTTGTGACTAACTAGTGACTAATGGATCAATTTTAATTCAAGCGCAAAATGTTATACTGAAACACCAAGCTTTTAATTCACCCGCCTAATTAATTTTTTCCCAATTTTAACTAAACCGGGCGTTTGGCCCATATTTATGTTAACTGGCAACATTTCCCCCCATCAATTTTCCCCAAAATCGTCTAAGTGTCCAAACCTAATCTCATTTTTTCTTTCTCGAATATTTCTAACTCTCTCAGTCTTCGCCTCTCTAAACCTAACCCTCTCGATCGATCTCACTAAGTCGATCAATATCCATCGATCTCTCTCGCTCACATCTCTAACCCGATCTCTCTACCTCGCTCAAACTCACTCTCTCAATCGATCTCTCTCAAACCTTAGATCGATCTAACCCTAAATAATTTTATTTCACACACCCTAAATTGATTTGTCTCCGCCACAAGAGGAAGAGGAAGAGGTCGAGGGAGAGGAAAACATGTCACCGTCGAAACTCAGCCTTCCTCTTCCACACAGAGTAAGCTCGCTAATCTACCGCTAATGTACGACTTCACTCCAGCGACAGACCTCTCTCCGCCACGGCGTCCCACTCTGTCCTAAAATCAGTTTCATGTCAGCCAGTATCCATCACCAACTCAGCTCTTCAACAAAAACTCCACGACTCCAAGACAGAACTCTCAAGGTCACGGTCCCTCTACGAACCCTTAACCTCAGAGGGAAGGCCCTTAGAATCCTCAATGTAAGGTCTTGATCTGCGTTGACTCTCTTAAAATCGTTTTAAGTTGTTTATAATCATCAGATTTGTGTGCTCATATTTGTGTGGTTGTTTAACATCGTTTCATTTGAATCGTTTTAGGTTGTATAAAAAGTCAGAGTTGATTTGGTGTGTTAAATATTTTTGTGTGTTTGTTTGTGTGATTTTTGTTTAGAATCGTTTTAGGTCGTTTAAAAGATTTGTCTGTGTTTGTTTGTGTAGTTATATGACTATAAGACTCTCAGAAACCTACTGACCGTTTGTCTCTTTTTTTTAGATCTTTTCAACTTAAACTTGACATAAGACTCATTTTACTATGCTTTATTAACCAAACACAATGATTTTGTTCTTGACATTTGAGAGTTTAGTTATGTGTTGTGTATTTGTTCTATTGCTTTAACCTTTGGCCTTTTTAGAGTTATGCATTGAGAGTGTGTTATAGAGTTTGAATTTCAGTTTGTAAGCGTCTGGTTTTGTAAGAGTCTGCTTGTGTTTGATTTTGAGTTTGTAATGGATGAATTCAGTGTTGCAATTATGACTGACTTGTGTTTTTATCATGCTTTCAGGTCAGATGTCTCCTCCACAAACATCTCAGACTCTTTCAGTTCAAGTGTCTCAACTAGCAAGGCTGTCTCCGGTGAAGATCTCTGAAGCTCAATGTAATGAGGCACTTGAAATTCAACATCCCAACCAATTAGATGACGGTGGGATTGACAACAATGTAGATATTCAACCAAATCTCGAGGAAGGCTGTCTCCTCCATCTTTAGAGGCTGCTAACCATGCCAAACCGTGAACAGTGGACTACTGTTCTCTCTCCACTACTTCCCCAGCCGCCATAAGTTACTTGGTAATAGTCTATTTCTTCCTCTCTAAGTAATAGTTGTTTGTTTTGAGTTATTATGGTACTTAGAAGTCATTATTTGTTCTGCTTCTTTGCTCTTTGTGTAGGTTTGGTCGTGACATGTTTGTTTTGGTCTGGAAGATTACGAGGTCTTCACAAAAAAAAATTTGATGGTGCGTTCTATAGTTGGAGTCATTTGCCTCGGCCGTGAGCAAAGCGATACTTTATTGAATTCGGGGTAAGTATACTACATTAGTCTGCCTTTTAATATACTTTTTAACTCATCTCTTACTAACATTATCTTTGCTACTTCTACTGTAGAAAGAGCAGACCTGGGATCCGTTAATAATAGGGACCATTCAAGCACATTTCGAGGCGATTTGTCAAAGGAGAATGAATGATGTGGTCAGCAAATCTCACACTGCTGGTGTGCGACCAGCATGGATCTCCGACACAATCTAGACAGAAATGTGCCTATTGGGACACTGATGAAGGTAAACAAAGGAGTGAGACCACTTCTACTACTCGGAATTCTGATCGTGGTGGTCTTGGTCCTCACAAGAACTTCACTGGGCAGAAGTCTTTTAAGAAAATTCACCAAGAAATGGTTATTTACATTCCTCTATCTACTATTGTTTCGATAAGATTATATTCTTGTCTTTAATTATTTCTTTTTGTTATATTTTCAGGAAGAGGAGATGGGTAGACCAGTCAGCTTTGGTGAAGCTTTTCTGAAGACCCACACAAAACCATATGGAACTTACATTGATATGAAGGCGCAAAAGATCGTAGAGACGTATGAGAATAACCTCAAAGCAAAGCAGGCCGAGCTTGAGGCAAAAACTTCAGATGGGACTTCGCGACCTCCAAAGCTAACCACCGACGAGTACAACGGACTCTTTCTTCAGGTAACTATGATTCTTATTATTCATTAAGCATATGCGTTTTTCATTGTTTCTGGAGTTTACATTGATATGGAGTTTGTTCTGTTGCATTGGTTATTGTTCTGAACTCTAGTGTATCATTCATAAAATGTTCATCATTTGTTCTGTTGCGTATATGAATTTGTTGCGTTTCTGTTCTGTCATTTTGATATTGTCACGTTTCTGTTCTGTTTATCGGTTGTGTTATTGCATAATCCAAAAGTTCATATTTCTGAAATTATTTGGTGTTGTCATTCTTTACACATTTGCTAACTGTTTCACTTTCTTTTCTGTCTCTTAGTCAACAATCAAGGATGAAAGAGGCCATGCTTATTGTACTGGAAGTCTCGGAGAGTCTCAAGTCACCAGAAAATGCAAGTTCCCCGGATAGCTCCTCAACTTATAACTCGCTCCAACAACAGCTTGAAGAAGCTAAGCGCCCAATTGAATCACAAGCTGCTAAGCTAACTCGACAAGCAAAAGAGCAGAAGGAGTTGGGCTTGGTGGAAAAATATCTTCAGAATACAGACCTGAAGTACCTTGACTTCTGGAAAACCCAGCCTGTTCCAACTCCCTCTTATCCTTCTCCTTAGGTCTCTATCTCTTCAGACTTGTATATATTTTTGGATGTTTTGATGTTTGTTGTTGTTTTGAATTTTAAGATCGTGTATGCACATTAGGTTCTTAAACTTTATTTAACTTTATTATTATGTTGGGTTTTGTAAAAAATCTTTCACGTTCAAAATTTAACAGTACAATCAAAATACAAAAATCAAAATAGTGAAAAACAGAAAACCAAATTGGAATCTAATCCTTATTCCACTTTAAGTTATTAGTCGCTAATAAGTTGCAACAATAGTCGCAAACCAGTCGCTAAGTAGTCGTAAAATGGAAAATTTAAAATCATGATGACTAACTAAGTGGCTAAATTGTTGCTAGAATAGTCGCTAAATAGTCGCAAAATAGGAGCCAAATTAGCGATTACCTAGCGACAACGTATTTGACGACTTTAAAACAACTATAATAGAGTCGATGTTTGGTCCTATAATAATCGCTCATTAGTCACTAAATGTTGCGATAAAATTAGCGACTAATACTCACGAAATATATAGTCGCTACATAGTCGCAATATAGCGACCCAAACAGCGACTAGTAAGATTAGCGATTTAGTCGCTATTCGTTCGTAAAATATAATGCTGCGACTGACTTGAAACTATTTACGTAGTTGCTAAATGTTTGTTTTCTTGTAGTGTCTCTTTTTTTTTTTACTTGATTCTCTATTTTAATTTTGAATCGGTGTTTAATGTTCGAATACTCAGCGGACATGAGTTTGCTTGTGCATGTACATAATCTCGTCGAGAAACTAACAGTGTAATTTCCCATCTACGGAGAATTAAAATATTATTTTTAAAATAATATTTTAAACGACACGTAAAAAGTTATTTCATAAATAATTCAAAATTTTTATTTTTTTTTAGAATATTTCCTGTAGATAAATTCTTGAAGCCGTAAATATGAAGTAAGTTACGGGAGTTGAATAGCATTTACAGAAGTTGGAATTTGACAAAATTTTAATTGAAACACAAGAACATGATGGAGAATCTAATATATAATGAGAAACCATTTCTATCCTCCTTGTGCCACGTGTCCTCTCAAAAAAAAATTGGGCCTTTAATTGAAAATCTTCACCTTCGTTTAAACTCTACTCCTAAGCCCACCACAATCCGTTCCCAACCAAAACCAAAAGAAGCCCACTTGAAAACCTTAACGCTCCATCTACCTTCACCTTCCTGCCGATCTGCAGAGTACGGTTCGCATTCACCTGTTAGAATCTCAACTTTACATTTATACCAAGAATCTCAAACGATTTCCCAAAACCTTCCCTCTCCAACCGTTTTCATTTCTCAGTATATTAGGTCTTATAAATTAGCAACTTCTAGAGACACAAATCTCCTCACCAACTTTGCAAATAAATCCCATACCACTCACAATCCTCTGGCCTCCATCATTCACGAATTCCGAGAGTGAGCAAAGCCCTGAACCGTTTTATTTTGGAGAAGGTTACGGTGTCCTTAAGGATTTTCTCCTGTGAAAATAAGGTACCAGCGACCAAGAGATCGAGGACTAACTTCAGAAAGAGGGGTGGAGCTCACGCAGAGAAAGCGCAGACACCACCCGCCATGGATAAAGCGGAGAAAGTTAAGACAGCAAAAAGGAAGCGCGGCACACAAGGATAAGCTGGGAAAGGTAGGCATGATGGGTGAAGACATATTGGTAGATGATGAAGATGATGAAATATAGCAGGTATTTAAGATAAGACTGTCTTATCCTTTGCAATGTTTCTTCCTGCAGCATCTATTAACTGCTATGTCGAATCTTCAGGATATTCAGTCTGAGTGACTTTTCAATTAAGCTTCTTCATGATTCGATCATCTTCTACTTCCCTTTTATACAATTTTTACATTTTTTGCATTGTTTGTGTGTAGGCTTCTTATTTCGGCCAAACAAAACCCAAAAAAAAGCTTTCTCTTTGTTATGTTGTATCATTGACTTTGTAATTTTTAGAAACGAATCTTCTTATGGTAACTTCTTTTTAGTACCCAATGTTTGTTGGTTTTGTTTTGATATTAGATTTTGAGTTTCTTTTGTTGATGAAATTAGTAGATTTGATGTCTCTGTTATTTGGTTTTTAGAGGTGCTAATGACTTTCTGTTTCAAATAACTCAAAATTTTGGGTCTATTTGAGATTATTGTTGATGTTTCTCAGTTCTTCATAGCTCCTACTGCAAAGATCCGTGGACTGAAGGACGACATGCTCTTAGGAGCCGGTTCTGTATTTCCAGATGCTTGCACTACAAAGATCCCGGATTTCACAGCTGAAAGCAATGCCTTATCAATCGGGTTGAAGAACGTGGCGATACCAGGTAGACGTCTATTCGGTGTGATTGATAAGTTTATTATGTAAATTCCATTTTGAGCAGCCCGAAGAAAACAAAACATTCATTATAACTATGTCAAATATTGAATCGTTTTATCAGAGTTTCAGTTACAAAGATAACACTTTTTTACACCTGATCAATGGCTGCAATGATATCTGCTGCAAAAGCTCCAAACCTCTTATACATGCTTTGTTTTCTCTTACAACAGCCAGTCTGTCTTTCTGCTTATCATGTCCTTCTTTAAGTTCGACTGTTGTTTACTCTTTGACTCATTTCCGAGCAGATAGTATTTGTTGTGGAATATTGCCACCGGAACATGGGTGTCCACAGAGACCTGAAGCCTGAGAATTTTCTACTGGACTCGAGGTGCAATATTAAGATGGATTGCAGACTTTGGGCTGAGCAATGTCATGTGGGATGGTCATTTTCTAAAGACCGGATGTGGAAGCCCCAACTACGCTGCTCCCGAGATATGAGTTGAACAAGGTAATGATGGAGATATTGGAGTCGAATTTTACACCCGTTACAATGTACACCATTGTGTTATAATGAGTATGTTTTATTGAATAGAAAAACGTTTTTGGGGGGTTTGTAGTGAAATCCATTAATTGGGTTCATTTATATTGAAAAGATTGTGGGGGGTGTGATATTGTAGGATGACATAAAGTTAATGAAGGAGTTGAAAACGAATGGGATCAGGTTACAATTTAATGGACCAGAGTCTTACCTGTTGATATTCACTGGTTTGTTCGTTTCCATATTTTAAACTAATATTGCATTGTACGTCACCATGGAATCAACGCCATAGCTGGTTTGTGCTCCTGCAGTTTCTTGACATGGTCTTCTAGGACGTTCTTCCCAACATGTTGTTAGCCGCCTTTCACGTTGTTGTAAGCGAGTTGCTACGAGAAGTTTGAGGAACTGTAGAGAATCATGAAAGGATTGAAGCAACCAACAGAAAAGATGATTGAGGATGAAGGAAAGAGAACATGATTGGAAATATCTTTAGTCTTCTGATGATTTTGATCTCAAGATTCAAGAGAAGCTAAAGATGGCAACTTTCTGGTGAGTAAAAAAAAACGTTTTTAAAATAAATGGAAAAATAACTTTGTTGAATCCTGATGACTTTTTTTTTTGGAGGTTACAAAACTTGGATAAAAATATTGATCCAATCATGGATTACAATTTACAACGCATAGTTAAAACGAAAAGAAAGAGTTAGAATCGCTTTTATAGCATCAAAGAATACAAGTTATCGGAAAAATATATTCCTACCATTTTTGTATTTAATAACAACAATTGAAAAACTAAAAAGAAATGAAAGAGTAAATAGTAGGATGGGTTAAATATTGGAATGGATAAGGTATTATGATGGCATATACACACACATACTACGTCGATCAGCAAAATACAAAAGAACAAACCATAAAAGCCGCGCGGGGGTACTCAATCAACTAGTCACTGGATAAAAAGAAACTAAAGAAAATTTATCACATGATTAATTAGTGATTTTTGAGAAATTCAAGAAATTAGTAGGGTTATAGTAACTTAATTAAGTAACTAAGACAAAACTTTAAATCTCTTTTTTGTAAGTGACTGGCCTTAGCAGCCGAGAAACTTTGACAGCATGTCTTACTTATTTAAGGTAATCAAGCTTAATAAAGTGAAAGGGTGGTGGCCTGCATTTATAAAGAAAGAAGATTGATTTATAGGATTTAAAAACATTCATAAAAGAAGAGGATTTACATGGCCAAGAGGAGCAAAGGAAGAGGTGACACAATGCATATTTTCTTGATTTCTAATTCATCACATGCTGAATAGAATATGCTAGGTATTATCCTCCCATCTTAGCTAGTTAAAATGGCCAATAAAGTGAGATAAGAATACCATACGTCCTCCATAAAAGACACATAATTACTCTATATAAGGAATTTTCTTCTCTTTTATTTTCTTATAAAAACCAACGACAAGAAGAATAGATAAGAAAAGAAGAAGAAAGAAGATAAATGGAAGAAATAAAATAAAAATCTTATATATAACAAAAGATTTGTGTCTCCTATTATTGCGGTACGTTACCGCTTTTTGTGTAAAAAATTTTGGGCCTTCGAATTACATTTTTCTTCAGCAAATTTATATCTTCGGCCCATTTACATAAATTCAGAAAACCAAAAAAACTTACTCAAAACAGCCGGCTTATCATGAGGCCTAAACCTAAACTCGAGTAAATCCCAACAACAACTACATACCCTAAACTTTGCCCTTCCACCTTCGACCTCATACAGCCTCCTTCCTCCACCTCTCCAATGGTGAGTCACCGTTACCAAAGACCTTCGAACTCCCCCATCCCTTTAACTCACCATCAAATCCCACATCAAACTTAATCACCCCCATTGTACTCTCATTCAATTGCATGACCCTTCGTATCCAACCGTTTCACATCTACCTTCATCGACCTTATAAATATGATCCTCGCCGCAACACCAAACCTCAACGCCTCCTTCCCAAAGCAACATACAGAATCAGTCCACGGGTCACCGGTTGCATTACAGAGGCCTGCCGTCTGACATACGCCTCTTCCGTAATCAGACGGCAGGCCTCTGTAACACAATTTGTTTCCCAACATGATTGATACGACAGCTGGCGATTTGTGGCTGAGAAATAATTTTAGACGGAGACTCCAACGTCGTTAGCGACATCAAGCATCTTGAAGCGGCGTCAAACAGAGGTATGATCATGATCAGAAGTGTGGTCATTATCAGAGGAGTGGAGTCTGCGTCAGCGGTGTGAATTAGTGACGGATCAGAATATGCACTACAACGGCGGTGGAAGTTATTGTAAGAGGAGGAGACGAAGTCGCAAGCTCATGCGATGTAGACGTAATCGAAGAGGAGATGGAGAGCATGCATTTTCACCAGCGAAACAAGGATATACTCTGTCTCACTGAAGAAGAGAAAGATACGGCGATATTCGAAACTGGTCGTATAGGTTGTATATTATTTTCTCGGCATGCGGGTTTGGAAAAAAATCCCGGCTGATTCTTTATTTTTATGTCAACCACTATATTTGATTTCAAAGGCCATAAGGCCCAATATTACAGATCGGGGAGGATGATAATTAGAGAATAATTAAACAGCAAACCAACATGACATCAATTGCCAAAAGATAGACATTGACAAAACTATGTGTCAACCATTTTTTGGCTTATTTACTTACATGTTTTTACTTACATGTTTATTATATTTTTAATAATGTTTAAAATACATTTGATCAGTATGGTTATAAATCAAAACATAATCATCAAAAAAAAAAAAAAAAAAATAAAAAAAAAAAAAAAAAAAATATATATATATATAAATAGAAAGAGGTGGTTTAAGGATTGAATTTAAAATGGCAATATCCATTTTAGCTAAATGAATATAAACCTTTTCTTGAACATATACGTATGTTTATTCTTCTCCAAATTTGTAGATGAGTCATGAATGTTTACTTTATTAACAACTTAAAAGGGGGAAATCAATTAGTAGTTGTTTGACCATACTGCTGCTACACACACACACATATAAATAAGAAAACCCTTTAGATAAAATTAATATAAAAAAACATAATTAGGTCATCCCATGTAACAAAATTTTGCAAGAAATAAAATGTCGGGCCAAAACTCACAAGCATGTCTTGATGTAGAGATGTTGCAATTTGAAAGTGTTTTTTATTTTGGAACAACAAGAGAGTTAGTGTTCTGACTTAAGTATTGTATCTATTTTACCGACTTCCGGAATCTCAATGGCTGATTTGTTTTCCTTAACCAATATATATGTATGTATATATCAGTGACCCTTTGTTATTTCTCCATATTCATGAGTTCATGTTTTACTTTCTCACTGTTGGGAATGTCTTGAAATCTACTGTACTTGCTCTAAGTGAAAGTCGTATAGTCGAGATGAGACAATCACATAACACTAGGTAGTCATAACGCTTTGCTAGAAGCCACTTATGATCAATGAGTTGAGAACTCATTGCTAGTGTTATATGATCCTACAGGGTCACACACCTAAGCAAACTGGGCGTTAAAGACGAGGTTGATCATTAATGTAATGATCCAGAGAATGCATATGTGATATGCATTCGACATCAATGTTCTGGGATAGCATCGATCGTTGCAGGTAGTGCATCGATCGATGCACTCGCGGATTAATCAGATTAATTCGGTTTAATCGTTGGTTAATTTCGTTGTGGTTTAAGCCGACATATATAAGATATATGGTCGACCTAACCTCGTCCCTAACCTAATTCACAGCCACCAGAACACAGATAGAAACCTCTCTGGAGATTAGATCTCTGGAAGGCACTAGCATCCCTGCGGTCCAGTTTGTGTGCGTGTGGATACCAGTAGAGGCGCAGCATTTGAGGCGCTTCGTGATCTTGACTACTTGCAATACTTCCGCTGCATATTCAACAGGTAACTTCGAGATCTGATAGATTCAATTACATGAACCTTAGATCCTAGGCTCGGAATTCAGACTAGGGTTGCTAATCCTGATTAGAACTGCTAGAAATTCCTTCAGTGGTATCAGAGCCTTAGGGTTCCATTGAATCAGTAGCATGATGATTAGATTAGTTGAATCTAGATCTTTGTATAATTGATACAAGCATGCTAAAATTCGTTTTCCTGAAAACCTAGTTTAGGGTTCTGATCGAAAACGTTTAAGGGTTTTCTCGCATGGTGTCGATCGATGCCAATCCGGCATCGATCGATGCAGGGCGAAAACCCGAATAAAATTTAGGGTTTTTCGCATGGTGTCGATCGATGCCAATCCGGCATCGATCGATGCAGGGCGAAAACCCGAATAAACCTTAGTTTTCGCCTAGTGTCGATCGACACAAGCGTTGCATCGATCGACACAAACCTCGCGAGATTGATGAATCGGTTCAATTGGATTGGACCGGTTATCGAGCTTGGTTAAAGATGGTCGAACACTATGAATGGTTTAATGGCGATTGATTTGATAAGGTTGGCATCGACCGATGCTAACGTAGCATCGATCGACACTGACCGGTATTCAAAACCGGATCAATTGGATTGATCAGTCATCGCGGATTAATTAATTATAAGAATTAAAACATAGTAAAACTGAACGTTTTAAATGGTTCCGTTCTTCAACCAAATATCAGGTGTACTTGATGTCTTTCCAATCTTG
Organism: Orychophragmus violaceus; assembly: GCA_030180135.1. Classification (NCBI taxonomy): domain Eukaryota; kingdom Viridiplantae; phylum Streptophyta; class Magnoliopsida; order Brassicales; family Brassicaceae; genus Orychophragmus; species Orychophragmus violaceus. The sequence continues at coordinate 18,246,664 of CM058236.1, forward strand.
TCAACTGTCAAGACCCATTTAGTTGTGTGATAGACTTGCAGTGCAAGATGTCCACAATTTCATGAGTAAGGCAGAGGTAATCGTGTTGATGGACTTGCAGTGCAAGACATCGACAATTACGTGACTGAAGAGATTGGTTTACTTGACTGGGCCATCAAAATCGTTTTGGGCCAAGAGACATCAGGTGGATTGGACATAAGATGTCGATCCACAACCAAGAGTTATATTGGATATAACTAGCAAGGTTGTTGCTTACCTAGATAGCTAAAGTTGAGTGATAGCCAGTGGCTCACTTGAATTTAGTGAAGTATGGGTCTTGGATCATTATATTCATCTGAGGAAACATTGTTTGAATATAATTCGAGTTTTCTTAAAAGTTAAGACTTCTCATTTCTTGAACATCATAACTAAACCTTTTCTTTTCTATGATTCTCAGCTATGACTGCTACTCATAACAATTCTTTCTCCCTGCGATCCGTCCTTGAGAAGGACAAGTTAAATGGATCGAATTTTCTCGAATGGTATCGGAACTTGAGAATTGTTCTCAAGCAGGAGAAGCGGGACTATGTCCTTGAAAATGTTCTCCCTGAAAAACCGAGAGCCAATGCTCCACATACAGAAAGGAATGCTTGGGATAAGCATTCTAAAAATGTGGTCGATGTGAATTGTCTCATGTTGGCTACCATGAACTCGGATTTGCAGAAGCAATACGAGAACGTGGAGCCGCCCGTGGAAATGATCACTAGCCTGAAAAGTATGTTTCAGGAGCAAGCACGAACTGAGAGATACCAGACGATTAAATCTCTCATTGAATGCAAGCTACCAAAGGACAGTCCAGTCAGTCCTCATGTCATTAAGATGATGGGTTATATTGATAACCTGGGGAAGCTGGATTGTCCCATTAGCCAAGAGTTGGCTACTGACATCATTCTGCAGTCACTGCCGTCAAGTTATGATCAGTTTGTTATGAACTATAACATGAACAACTTGACGAAGACGTTGACTGAACTGCACGGCATGCTCAAGACAGCTGAGCCTAATATCAAGAAGGGCACTCCTAATGTACTTATGGTACAAGGGGGTAAGAAGTTTAAGAAACTTGGCAAAGGTAAGGGAAAGGGCAAGGCAGTCCCGGTTGAGAACCAGGACACGCCGGCGCCAGCCCCAAAACCCAAGCCGGGCCCATCTGAGACTGATAAGTGCCATTACTGTAAAGAGCTTGGGCATTGGAAGAGAAATTGCAACAAATTCTTGGAAGAGAAGAAGAAGAAGAAGAAGACTTTCGAGACTTCATCTTCAGGTATTTATGTTATAGAAGTAAATGTTACTACTTCTGGTTCTACTTCTTGGGTATTGGATACCGGCTGTGGTGCTCATATTTGTACAAATATGCAGGGCCTAAGCAACAGTAGGAAGTTGGAAAAGGGACAAGTGGACCTGCGCGTGGGGAATGGAGCAAGAGTTGCTGCATTAGCCGTAGGAACATATAACTTGTCTTTACATTCTGGTTTGGTTTTAAAACTTAATAATTGCTACTATGTACCTGCTATAAGCAGAAATATTATTTCCATTCCTGTTTTGGATGTGGAAGGATATCAGTTTTCAATTAAGAATAAATGTTGTTCTTTTGGTTACAATGATGTATTTTATGGTAGCAGCCCATTAGAGAATGGGCTTTATGTTTTAAACCAAACCGCACCAATCTATAACATTAACACCAAGAGATTCGAATCAAATGACACGAATCAGACTTTTCTTTGGCATTGTCGTTTGGGCCACATAAACGAGAAACGAATCCAAAAGCTCCATGGTGATGGGCTTCTGGGCTCATTTGATTATGAATCATGTGAGAAATGTGAGTCTTGTTTACTAGGCAAAATGGCAAAGGCGCCTTTCAACAAACAAAATGAAAGGGCCAGTGACCTATTGGGCCTTATACATATAGATGTATGCGGCCCAATGAGCACAAGTGCTAGAGGAAATTTTCGATACTTCATTACCTTCACTGATGATTTCAGCAGGTATGGCTATGTCTATTTAATGAGACATAAGTCGGAATCTTTTGAAAGGTTCAAAGAATTCCAAAATGAAGTACATAATCAACTTGGCAAAAGTATTAAGGCTCTTCGATCAGATCGTGGAGGAGAATACTTAAGCCAAGAATTCAGTGATCATTTGAGAGATTGTGGAATTGTTTCACAACTCACTCCTCCTGGAACACCACAATGGAATGGCGTGTCTGAGAGGAGAAATCGGACTTTACTAGATATGGTTCGGTCAATGATGAGTCTCTCAACTCTTCCATTATCCTTTTGGGGATATGCTCTAGAAATGTCTGCGTTTACACTTAATAGGGTTCCGTCAAAATCAGTTGCAAAGACACCACATGAGATGTGGACTGGAAATGTTCCGAGTGTGTCTTTCCTGGAGATTTGGGGTTGTGAAGCTTATGTTAAGCGATTAATTACAGATAAGCTTGAACCCAAATCAGACAAGTGCTACTTCGTTGGTTATCCTAAGGAAACCAAGGCATACTACTTTTACAACCAATCCGAGAACAAAGTGTTTGTTGCTCGGAACTGCGTTTTTCTTGAGAGAGAGTTTCTTTCCAAGAGAAACAGTGGGAGTAAAGTACAACTCGAAGAAGTTCGGGAACCGCAGGAAAATGCTCAACCCGTAGAGGAAGAGCAACAGTTGGATCTACAAAGAGTTGTAGAGACGGCGCCTGTGGAGCCTGAAATTCGCCGATCCGAAAGGATCCGTCACGAACCCGAGAGATATGGATTTCTCGTAACCAATTGTCATGATTTGTTGATCATTGACAGTGACGAGCCAGCGAATTTTGAAGAAGCGATGATGAGCCCTGACTCCGAAAAGTGGCTGAAAGCCGCTGAATCCGAAATGGGATCCATGTCACAGAACCAAGTATGGACTTTGGTTGATTTACCCGATGGTGCAAGACCCATTGAGTGTAAATGGATTTTCAAGAAGAAAATTGATGTGGATGGAAATATTCAGATATATAAAGCAAGGCTAGTGGCAAAAGCTTTCAAACAAATTCATGGTATTGACTATGAAGAAACCTATTCACCTGTCGCCATGCTTAAATCCATTCGGATTCTCCTAGAAACAGCTGCTCATTATGATTATGAGATCTGGCAGATGGACGTGAAAACAGCTTTCCTTAATGGAATTCTGGAAGAGGATGTGTACATGACACAACCCGAAGGTTTCATCGATCCAAATGCAGCTAGGAAAGTATGCAAACTTCATTGATCCATTTATGGATTGAAGCAAGCATCTCAGAGTTGGAATCTTCGTTTTGATGAAGCAGTCAAAAAGTTTGATTTCATCAGAAGCGAAGAAGAACCATGTGTTTACAAGAAGACTAGTGGGAGCACAGTTGCATTTCTCGTGTTGTATGTAGATGACATACTTCTTCTCGGAAATGACGTTCCGTTGTTACAGTCTGTTAAGACTTGGCTCGGAAGTTGTTTTTCAATGAAAGACATGGGAGAAGCCGCGTATATTCTTGGAATAAGAATCTATAGAGATAGATTAAACAAGTTGATCGGACTGTGTCAAGACACTTATATCGATAAAGTCTTACACAGGTTCAGAATGCAAGATTCCAAGAAGGGCTTCATACCAATGTCTTATGGCATAAGTCTAAGCAAGAAGCAGTGTCCTGAGATACCTGCTGAGCGAGATCGAATGAGTCGGATTCCCTATGCCTCGGCGTTGGGATCCATCATGTATGCCATGCTCTGTACTCATCCAGATGTTGCTTGTGCTTTAAGCATGACGAGTAAATACCAATCGGATCCAGGTGAAAGTCACTGGACAGCAGTCAAGAATATTCTGAAGTATTTGAGAAATACTAAGGATAAATTTTTGTTGTACGTAGGAAGTGATGAACTGGTAGTAAGTGGTTACACAGACGCAAGTTTCCAGACAGACAAAGATGATTTTCGATCGCAATCTGGTTACATCTTCTGCCTGAATGGCGGTGCAGTCAGCTGGAAGAGTTCCAAGCAGGACACTGTAGCAGACTCCACAACTGAAGCTGAGTACCTCGCTGCTTCTGAAGCGGCAAAGGAGGCTGTTTGGATCAAGAAGTTCATCACTGAACTTGGTGTGATTCTTAGTATTTCTGAGCCAGTGGCTCTGTATTGTGACAACAATGGAGCCATTGCGCAAGCAAAGGAACCTAGATCACACCAGAAATCCAAACACATAGAAAGGCGATATCACCTTATCCGTGATATTGTGAATAGAGGAGATGTGAAGATCAGCAGAGTCCCTACGGATGAGAATGTTGCTGATCCACTGACCAAGCCCCTCCCGAGGCCTAAGCATGAGTTTCATACAACTGCTGTAGGCATTAGATTTCTTAAGATATGATCTTGATTTCAGTGGGAGTTGTATTTGTTTTTAGTTATGACTTGATGTTCGTAAAACATAATTTGATTATGTTATTTTAATGAAATTGTTTCAGCATTATTTAATTGTGTTATTAAATGATTGTCCCAAAGTAATTTATGATATTTTATAGGTTATCAAGTATGTGACTTGATCATGAAACCCTATAAGAAACAAATGACATAAATTATAAATGGTCCCTAGTCGAGGTTGTTAAAATGGGACACTAACAACCACGTGAGACTAGTATGTGAGGTGACTGATGACCATGTTTCATGGAGTCATTAATAAGAGTATTAAAGTCAATCACATAGATATGTGTTAGAGAACACATGATCGGACTTGACCCGTCAATGAGAGCTCTACAAGATGTTATATGAGTGTCATAAGAGTTTCTCATTACGACTAAAGAGTGTAGTCCTTAGACCTGAGTTCATGATGTCCTCTCTTATATGGATTGGTTCGTCTTGACTTTGTCAAACGTCAGCCGTAACTGGTGATCATAAAGACACTGATTAGGCGTATCATGAAATATGAAAGAAACATGGATGGAACAAGATGGGATTTGTACCTCCTATATAACAGGAGTTAAAGTACAACTCGAAGAAGTTCGAGAACCGCAGGAAAATGCTTAACCCGTAGAGGAAGAGCAACAGTTGGATCTACAAAGAGTTGTAGAGACGGCGCCTGTGGAGCCTGAAATTCGCCGATCCGAAAGGAACCGTCACGAACCCGAGAGATATGGATTTCTCGTAACCAATTGTCATGATTTGTTGATCATTGACAGTGACGAGCCAGCGAATTTTGAAGAAGCGATGATGAGCCTTGGCTCCAAAAAGTGGCTGAAAGCCGCTGAATCCGAAATGGGATCCATGTCACAGAACCAAGTATGGACTTTGGTTGATTTACCCGATGGTGCAAGACCCATTGAGTGTAAATGGATTTTCAAGAAGAAAATTGATGTGGATGGAAATATTCAGATATATAAAGCAAGGCTAGTGGCAAAAGGTTTCAAACAAATTCATGGTATTGACTATTAAGAAACCTATTCACCTGTCGCCATGCTTAAATCCATTCGGATTCTCCTAGCAACAGCTGCTCATTATGATTATGAGATATGGCAGATGGACGTGAAAACAGCTTTCCTTAATGGAATTCTGGAAGAGGATGTGTACATGACATAACCCGAAGGTTTCATCGATCCAAATGCAGCTAGAAAAGTATGCAAACTTCATCGATCCATTTATGGATTGAAGCAAGCATCTCAGAGTTGGAATCTTCGTTTTGATGAAGCAGTCAAAAAGTTTGATTTCATCAGAAGCGAAGAAGAACCATGTGTTTACAAGAAGACTAGTGGGAGCACAGTTGTATTTCTCGTGTTGTATGTAGATGACATACTTCTTCTCGGAAATGATGTTCCGTTGTTACAGTCTGTTAAGACTTGGCTCGGAAGTTGTTTTTCAATGAAAGACATGGGATAAGCCGCGTATATTCTTGGAATAAGAATCTATAGAGATAGATTAAACAAGTTGATCGGACTGTGTCAAGACACTTATATCGATAAAGTCTTACACAGGTTCAGAATGCAAGATTCCAAGAAGGGCTTCATACCAATGTCTTATGGCATAAGTCTAAGCAAGAAGCAGTGTCCTGAGACACCTGCTGAGCGAGATCGCATGAGTCGGATTCCCTATGCCTCGGCGTTGGGATCCATCATGTATGCCATGCTCTGTACTCGTCCAGATGTTGCTTGTGCTTTAAGCATGACGAGTAGATACCAATCGGATCCAGGTGAAAGTCACTGGACAGCAGTCAAGAATATTCTGAAGTATTTGAGAAATACTAAGGATAAATTCTTGGTGTACGGAGGAAGTGATGAGCTGGTAGTAAGTGGTTACACAGACGCAAGTTTCCAGACAGACAAAGATGATTTTCGATCGCAATCTGGTTACATCTTCTGCCTGAATGGCGGTGCAGTCAGCTGGAAGAGTTCCAAGCAGGACACTGTAGCAGACTCCACAACTGAAGCTGAGTACCTCGCTGCTTCTGAAGCGGCAAAGGAGGCTGTTCGGATCAAGAAGTTCATCACTGAACTTGGTGTGATTCCTAGTATTTCTGAGCCAGTGGCTCTGTATTGTGACAACAATGGAGCCATTGCGCAAGCAAAGGAACCTAGATCACACCAGAAATCCAAACACATAGAAAGGCGATATCACCTTATCCGTGATATTGTGAATAGAGGAGATGTGAAGATCAGCAGAGTCCCTACGGATGAGAATGTTGCTGATCCACTGACCAAGCCCCTCCCGAGGCCTAAGCATGAGTTTCATACAAATGCTGTAGGCATTAGATTTCGTAAGATATGATCTTGATTTCAGTGGGAGTTGTATTTGTTTTTAGTTATGACTTGATGTTCGTAAAACATAATTTGATTATGTTATTTTAATGAAATTGTTTCAGCATTATTTAATTGTGTTATTAAATGATTGTCCCAAAGTAATTTATGACATTTTATAGGTTATCAAGTATGTGACTTGATCATGAAACCCTATAAGAAACAAATGACATAAATTATAAATGGTCCCTAGTCGAGGTTGTTAAAATGGGACACTAACAACCACGTGAGACTAGTATGTGAGGTGACTGATGACCATGTTTCATGGAGTCATTAATAAGAGTATTAAAGTCAATCACATAGATATGTGTTAGAGAACACATGATCGGACTTGACCCGTCAATGAGAACTCTACAAGATGTTATATTAGTGTCATAAGAGTTTCTCATTACGACTAAAGAGAGTAGTCCTTAGACCTGAGTTCGTCATGTTCTCTCATATATGGATTGGTTCGTCTTGACTTTGTCAAACGTCAGCCGTAACTGGTGATCATAAAGACACTGATTAGGCGTATCATGAAATATAAAAGAGACATGGATGGAACAAGATGGGATTTGTACCTCCTATATAACAGGAGTTAAATATCTATGGGCCTATCGAGGATTTGATACTGGAAATGCGTGGCCGCGCTCAAACGAGGTGATTGTCAGTCGTTTTTTTTATCAGTACAAATCGGGATTCGATAAACGTAATCTGGTTGAATAAGGATGACACAGTGCTTGCCTTATGCCAGCTTGAGATATAGCTACAAAGGGATTAAAGGAATAGATGATTCCAGTACAAGTGGGAGATTGTTGGGAATGTCCTGAAATCTACTGTACTTGCTCTAAGTGAAGGTCGTATAGTCGAGATGAGACAATCACATAACACTAGGTAGTCATAACGCTTTGCTAGAAGCCACTTATGATCAATGAGTTGAGAACTCATTGCTAGTGTTATATGATCCTACAGGGTCACACACCTAAGCAAACTGGGCGTTAAAGACGAGGTTGATCATTAATGTAATGATCCAGAGAATGCATATGTGATATGCATTCGACATCAATGTTCTGGGATAGCATCGATCGTTGCAGGTAGTGCATCGATCGATGCACTCGCGGATTAATCAGATTAATTCGGTTTAATCGTTGGTTAATTCCGTTGTGGTTTAAGCCGACATATATAAGATATATGGTCGACCTAAACTCGTCCCTAACCTAATTCACAGCCACCAGAACACAGATAGAAACCTCTCTGGAGATTAGATCTCTGGAAGGCACTAGCATCCCTGCGGTCCAGTTTGTGTGCGTGTGGATACCAGTAGAGGCGCAGCATTTGAGGCGCTTCGTGATCTTGACTACTTGCAATGCTTCCGCTGAATATTCAACAGGTAACTTTGAGATCTGATAGATTCAATTACATGAACCTTAGATCCTAGGCTTGGAATTCAGACTAGGGTTGCTAATCCTGATTAGAACTGCTAGAAATTCCTTCACTCACTTCCTACCATCCTAGTCAAATGTTTTGGTTCGACCTTTTTCAATTGAGCTTAACAACTTACAAAGAGTTCGAAGAAAGATCTCTTTCTCTTAGTTGGCGGCCTTCCAGGGGGTCTCCTGGTAAGCGGTGGATGCAGGTCCATATTTTTCAGCTCTTCCGGGATGTACTCATAAGCATCAGCGGAATTTGGTACGGGTAGTACGCTACCGGCATAAGCAAGCTTCCATGTCTCTAACGCATACCATTTGTGACATAAGGTCACGAGGTTCAATTTCAGAAATTTCGCGGCGGCAACTGCGTGGCAGCAAGGTAGCTTTAGCTTGTCGTAAACCTTGCCTGTGCATTCACCTGTGTTTAAGAAAACATGGTAGATCCGATTGGTGAGGGATGTAACTTGCACACTCCACTGTGATGCTCGAGTTACCACCAAGTTTGTAGCATCATCCGCCAACGTAAGCAGCAACTTATCCACCTCCGGGGTAACTATAGACTGACTCTTCGCTGCCTTGTCTTGTCTGAGACAGAACCACCACATCAGCATTGTCCTTATGAAATCAACTATCAAAGTAATCGGAAAATATTTTCCTTTCGCGAGCACAACATTCAATGACTCGGCAATGTTGCTGCTCATCAGATTGTACCGTTCTCCCTTTCTATGAACACGTGTCCAGTGTTCAAATCCTATGTCTTCTAACCATTTCATACACTTAGCACTGCGTATGCCTATCTAATTCACAGCACCGAGGAAGTGGCCGTGCCTATATGCCCGAGCAGCATTCAAAACTAAATCCCCTAACCCCTCTACCTTGAACTTTTTACCTGCATTGCGTTCCAAATGAATAGCGCAGGATCCATGGTTGGCCAGGGGGTAAACATGCTTAATCATGGACAATCTCAACCAAGTTGCGCATGAACCACACCCAAGAATCACGGTTCTCACCGTCGACAATGGAAAAGGCAATGGGGAAAATCTGAAAGTTCCCGTCTTGGAAACTCGCAGTTATCATGAACCCCATGTATTTACCATACAGTTGAGTCGCGTCCACAACTACCACATTCCGTAGCCACAGAATGCCTTCGAGGGAAGCACCAAATGCGAAAAAAACTTTGAAACCGCTTCACCATCTTCCCATCTTCTTCTACATCAATGCAATGCATATTGTAAACAGTCCCTGGATTTGCCTGGCGGATCAAATACAAATATGTGGGAAGTAACCTATAGCTACCCTCTACGGATCCGTGGACTGCCTCAATAGCCAACTCACGTTCTCTCCACGCTTTCCAATATGACACAGTAATTGACAACTCCTCCATCAGCAATAAGGGCAAGTCTCTCGGCCTAGGTCCACTTTTTCCATTCCCGTACTTTTTCTTCAACAGCTCTGCTATAACCCGTGCAGTAGCATGCTTGCTGTTCTCGGTTCTAGTATAAATGTCGCAAGAGTGGTGCAATTCTACTTTCCTTATCTCAAAATAAGAAGAATAGGGCAAAAATTTAGCAAAAACCCTCCAATCACACCGAGGGTCAACGCATTCCATAACTATCTTTTGTGGTGAGGACCGCGGAGTACGAAAGTGAAGCAGCCTCTTTATAGCATAAACACACATAAGTACCTGTAAATCCTTCTTGGTTTTGAACAACCTCCCAACATATATTCCATCATCTTCCGCAATTATATCAATATCACCGAGATCTTTCCCGCCTTTTATCTCGTCGTCAAACATAGGTGGAGCATCTTGCGCAAACATTGTAGCTTGATCGCGGATATCCTCGTATATATTCTGCAGGCTCAACAGCATACCACCAGAAGGTGTGGGCTCCATTGTGTTCTGAGTTAGAGAAGACACCATTGCTTCTTGCTCGTTACCCGGTTCTTCAACATCTTCGAACGCCCTGTTAAGCTGCTGGGTCCATTTTAGATCGAAGCAATCATACTCTCCTCCAGGACCTGCATCAGTAGGTGTCTGTTCAGTAGGTGTCTATCCAGTAGGTGTCTGTCCAGTAGGTGTCTGTTCAGAAGATTTCTGTCCAGTAGGTGTCTGTTCAACAGATGTCCCTTCATGATCATCGTCCTCTTCGTCCTCGCTACCTGACCCATCTTCGGTACTGGACGACCTCTCGCTAACCATTGGCATAATGGTATACAAATCCTGGTCCACACCATTCAAAGATATAATGGCTTCGTTTTCTTTGTCATCACCATTTGAATCAAGGTCATCGAAGATTTGCGTTTCTTTCACAAATGTATCAACTGTCGGAATAACAACATCTTCCACCGCTTCAAGAGCTTGAGCAATCGTATTTTCCCCTTTCGCCAGGAAAGCCCCAATGCTGCCTGAAATGGTTCCACCACCGTTTGAACAATCCGCTCCAAACACACTACTTGCGCTTTGGCTAAAAAGCAACTCTTGGAAAGAACGCTCGCCACTACTCTGGCCAACTTTCACCAGTACATCCACAACTCTTTCCTTAGCCTCTGTCATGCTCCTCAACACCACGCTAACTTCCTGTCCACCACTTTGACTAAGTTTTGGAGGTATGTCCATGCCAGATTTTTTTGCTTCTTTTCTCATACTGCTTCTTAACACTGCGCTACCACCCTCTCCAAACTCCGCATATAAACTAATCCCCTCGTTTTTTCTTCTAATCACTTTAAAAGTCTCCAGGCCATCTACGCTCCCAATACATATTGGCAGCATTTTCGAAGATGCTATTGAACTCATCTTTGCCGGTTCCACATACGTCAGCTTGCAGCTTGTTCCAAGTTCAGCCTCGAACTCCTTCAACACCCTGGACTTGTATGATCCGTTGTATCATCGTTACGTAATGTTATGCACCTCCCGTATGCCCGATAATCAATTCTGAATTTCCATTCTCCATTGTCGGAACGATTCCACTTCCCGCCCACCACGTAAACAGGATTGTGGTGAACCTGATCAAAATATATACAACGTGTATTGTTAGCAAAATCAGATGTTTAGTTAGCAAAAATAAATTTCCTAACAGTCGTGAACGTTCATTAAAAATGATAGTTATGAACGTGCAGCAGATGTTCATAAGAACAGAGCATAAGTAAGATTTGTTTTCCTAACAATCTTTAACAGTGTATCAGACGTTCATACGAACAGTAGACAACTAATATACGTTCATATTTCAGATCCGACTAATATTTTAGCCAGAGGTACTAAAAACTAACAAGTTAGAAACAGATTCACCCAGGTTTTTTTTGCGTATCTTAAACATTTACTAGCAACTACATGTCAACTGTGGACACAAAATAGATATATTAGACAAACAAAATCCCAAACGGTAAAAACCAAAAAGGATTAATTCTTACCTCCGCCATTAATGCAGATCTCAAACGGAAATAAACTACTTCCCCTGAATTTAATTTCACAGTTCTGTCTTCAACAACCACCCATCGGTGAAAACATAGATCTGTAATGAAGTGAGATAAGTTCTAAAAATAAACTCAGATTCTGCTAATTAAATAGAGTCATTAAACCTAGCAGGCATTAAATGCTTAAGGATTGGCGGGAATAATATTATACAATAAATCAACATCAAGGTCACTTCCACAAGCATCACGCGCCACGCTTGGAAGTTATTGGTCACGTGATTTTAATAAGACCCAGCGGCACACGCGCTGTCATGGCCGTGCCTCACAAACCAAAGGGCAAAATCGCGTTTCAATTATTAGAATAGTGAAAAAGTGTTAGCCGATTAATAACAAGCTCAAAAGTGTTACTTCTGTAAATGCGATGCAGTAAAGTGTTACTTTTGCCGAAAATCCCGTTTTAGTATCTTATGCATTTAGTTGACCAAATGAGAGAGAGAAAAAGAGTGACGGCTATTATATCCAATGTCACGAAAATGTAATGCAATCACTATTTCGTTTATTGCTTTTTTATCTTCTGAAACACTTAAAAAAAAATATTTTGTTTTCATTTTTATCCTTTGAGACATTTTATAGCCCTTCTTGGTTTTGAATAATGATACACAGTTTGTTACCAAAACCAATTACAAGCGGACACGTTATGCTCTTATTCAATAAAAAAGTATAACCGTTGTCCTTTTGTTTTGGCTAGACTGTAATTATCATTAAGGATGAAGAAGAGATTATAATAAAACACTTTCAACCCTGTTGTGTTGAACTTTCTTACCATGAAACCATGATAAACTCTATTCCAATCATTCTTTGGATGATTAAGAGGTTCGAGTTTGTAGGTTCGTATGTATCTCTAAAATAGATCTAAACCAAAACCATATTAGACTCTTTTAAAGAACGGTGTATTTAATCCAATAAAATATTAACTAAAAATCATAATTATGTTATTCCACTGTCTATTTAAACGGACTCCAACACCTATTTTGTTATCAAATAATAGCCGATGTCAAATACATAAACAATAGTCCTTGCAACGCACGGGCCATAATACTAGTACGATATATTCTACAAATTTGCCTTTTGTTTTTTTTATTATAAACGAATATATTTGGGTCTCAATAAATAAGTTTGTGTCATCATACATGCATCCTCTAATAACTTGTCTCGAGCGCCGCATCAAAACAGAGAGAGAGAGAGAGAGAGAGAGAGAGAGAGAGAGAGAGAGAGAGAGAGAGAGAGAGAGAGAGAGAGAGAGAGAGAGAGAGACGAGTTGTTACACGCCACACATGTCTTTGTAATATAAACAGAGCCTAATAGTACACAAATTGCTGGCACTTATGAAGTGTTTCCCCTCGAGACCCCCATCAAATCAACACTAATCATGGTTATATATCATGCAAATGAGAGTTACGATGCTTGGTTAACTTGCTCTGTCTTTCATTAAAGGTTGCCATCAATTATCGACTTGATTTCCATGCCACCACTACAACCGTTTTGATTAGATTTGATAAACCCATTGTCTCTTTGAAAATATAACTAACTTCATTAAGTACTTGAAAATGATACTGTATACAAGAATTGAAAAGTCGATCGTAACATAATCTACTGCATATAACAAACAATATTTAGGGATCTTCATGAAGATTACATGGCCAAAGTTCAAAATTATCTCTCATAATTGAGAAGAAGAAAAGTGACTCAAGGGTCCAAAAGCATGTATCACACATGTTTGTAGCTTTAAAACCATAGTCCCACAAAGCCAGTCAAGTCTTTATCGGAGTACACACAAATCTATAAAACCCGTTGATATCTACACTTTATCGCTTCTCATAGAACACTACACATCGTCTGAACTTCCATACCTACGTCTCAAAGTTATCTTAACACATATTCAAATTAAAAATTCGCGCTCGATGATGTACCCATGGTTCAAAACTTCTCCATCTCCATAAAAAAGCCCGCAAGAACATGGAATGCGCGTATATCCCCATCTCCCATCGAATATCTGCCGATCACTTGATGATAGCCTCTCCTTTAACCATCTAGTCCCTTGGGGATGATCTGTCGACCAAACAGTCGCAATATACAAATACACACATACCTCTGAGGAAAAGAGCATAAGGGTTTCCGGATTCCAGACATTTGTTGACGAATTTATTTTTAACCATAGGTAGGTGGCACAATATACATACATTAATGTTGGAGAAGTATAGATCGACCAACTTATAGAAATATGAGCTTTCTCCGACGCTTCGCAGCGCCCTACCTTGGTTATCGTCACTGACGTCAAGAAGGATTTTTTTAGGACATCACTAGGAAGGTAATCCATTACGATTTTCATAATAAAAGATGGAAATAGGAAACCGAAAATTTTAACAAATAATATCGTACGTTCAGAATGCAAACGCATGTCGTTTATTTATATAGGGGATTCAACATTTTATTTTTCCATAAATTTAAATAATATTTATGTTACTGTTATTTATTACTTAGTATACGTCTTTTAGCGTGCATCTTCAACTAGAATAAGTATATGTACATGATGAATCTATTTAGTTAGGTAATGATATATAATATCGAGTCATTATTTATTGCGGTTCAGTATTTATAAAAAAGCGCGATGTTACTTTTATTGATTGTTGAAAAATAAGTTAGGTATATGTCCTCTCAGTTTAATCATCTCGCCTCTATGAAAAATGCTAACACTAATTGAAAAGAATTAGTAAGATGTCCAAATTGACCAAACTGACCATAACCGCATTTTAATGTTCATATTAGTTTACAAAAAGTCGTTTATTATGTCATAAAATAGTAGTAAAGTAGTCGCAATATACTCAATGATGATGCATATGCGTACTCCTTCTGTTTAAAATTTGCCAAAGATTAAGAAATTATATAATATTTATAGTAGTTTAACAAAATCTAACCAACGCTAAACAGTATTTAGAATATGAAGGATATTCAAGAACCAAAACAGGGTCAAATTCCGAAATTATTCATGATGAGTCTGAAGTAAAATAGTAACTCTATGGTCCAAAAGAATCTATCACACATGTTTGAACTCTTGAAACCAAAGTCCCACCAACCCTTCCAAGTTGTTATCGAAGCACACATGCAGCTATAAAGGCCTTTGATATCTACACTCGATTCCTTCTCAAAGAACAGAGCAGACGGCGTTTCTTTTCATACACGCCTATCCCTCCTACTTATCATCCTACATATTCGAGTGGAAAGTTCACGGTTGATAACATATCCACAGTTCAAAAATTCTCCATCTCCATTAAAAACACGCAAAAGCATGGAGTATGCATATAACCATGTCTCTCATCGGCAATCTGCAATCTCTTGACCATTGCCTCTCCTTCAACCATCCGGTTGTTGTAGATCAAACAACACATATATCTAAGGACAAGAGCTGATGAGTTTCCGGATTGTAGACACCTCTCGTCGAAATCTTGCTTATGAGGTGGGAAAACAAAGAGATTTAAGTTAATAAACTCGTTGTATAAATTGATCGACTTGTAGAAATCTGACTTTGCCCGACGCTTAGAAGCACCTTGCATGTTGTCTTCTCCCTTATGAAATAGCGTAAACCTTGTTCACCGTTGATGAAGTCAAGAAATTTTTTTGAAACAACATCACTAAGAAGGTAATCCATTAGGAATTTGGTAATGAAGAGATGGAGGGCAAAAAGAATTTTGACAAATAATATATATTTTTCAATATTTGAGAGGTCGAAGCAATTTCAGAGTTTATTTATGGAGACAATGCAACCTTTGGGTTGTCTAGGCTGTAGTAGTTATGTATATGTCTTATCACTAAGTCCTAACTAACAACATTCAACATGATCATAGTGTTAACGGCTAAATCTAAGTAATTTTCCTTTTCCGATTTTGGTTTTTATTTTTATTTTGTGGTATTTGAGATTTATCTATTTTGTTAATGGCTTAAACTATATATATATACAATAATTATATCTGGTCACATATCTATTTTAGAAATAAGGGAAGGGGAAAATGGCAGTTTTAATACCATCACAAAAACAGTCATAATATTTCACACCAACCACGTCATATCATTTTTTTTTCATTTTGTATCGTTTGAATCATGTATACCAAAAAACACACACAAAATCTAAAAAAAAAATTTATCTTTGATGTGGTATGTCGATAATTCGAAAAAGGAGTGAACATGTAGGGTTAAGATTATTGTTATTGTCAATGTATTTAGGTGTACTACGTTTGTCCAAGATTCAGGTAAATCATATAATGTTTTTGCTGTCGACCTGGAAAAAAACATAAAAGTTTATTACCAACATCATTTTAATTTATATGTGTATGTGTTCCTCTATAAAAGGCAATGGATATAATTTCAAACCCTGAATTTATCTTTAATCCTACTTTATATTCGGATCAAAGTTATAGTGAAACAAGTACTTTATGTTCCATATTTATATTAGTTACTATTAATATTATAAATCATGGTTATTTGCGATTTGATGACTAAGTTATGACTAGTGAAATAATTTCAAAACAATTAGCGTAATTCATACGGGAAACTAAACCTATTTTTTTAGCCCACAACATTACAATTACCCGCCTTAACCGAACAAATTTCGACTAAGTGTCGAGAAATCCTCATTTACCACAATTATAAACCCTCATTTTATTTTGTTCTTCCCCTTCTCCAAAATCTCCTTCGAATCTTCTCGCATGTTTTTCTCCAAATCCTTCTCTCTACCGGCCCATCTCTAACTGATATCTCTTATTTGAATCTCATATTTGAGGTTCTCAATTTCATTGCTAATTTTTCAGAAAGCCTATCGACCCTCTCAATTTCTTCTCTGAAACTCCCCGTGATATGATGCCTCAACAAGCTAAGAAAGGAGGACATAAGAGACAAACGATTCCAAATGTCACTCAGAGAGCGACCAACCACACTACTATGAAAAAATACTAAGCCCTCTACAAAAACAATACACCTTCACGTCGACGGCCGTAGTTCCTCTAAATTAGTGCACTCAACTTCAAGAAGAAGATCCAGTTATCCCCCAAACGTCAGCGGTAGCACCCCATGTACGGAACTATCCACCGCCACTACAACTTCTCCAAAACTCGACTACTAATCAACCTGAAGTCGATGCGTCCCCGGTGTCAGAAGAAGTCCAGAACAACCCGAATCCTGTTGAGGACTCCCCACCTTCGCAAGTTGACCAATCTCCGGCTCAGAATCATCCATCTTCTGAAAGTTACCACTTCCTCGACAAATCTCTTCCAGTTTTGCCCGATCTCCTGGAGGACACGCTGCAGGCTCTTAATGATCTGCTTCGGGTGCCAGATATGGAAATGTTTACCACCCTCCTCTCTCCCACACCAACTCCAAACTTGACTTGGTAGGGCTATTTTCATATACTGTTTCTTCAGCTATTGATATTCTCTGTATGGGATTTTTGTTCTCGTCTTATGTGTATCGAATGGTGTGTTTCTAAACCGTCAAATTTTCTTACGAATCATATTGTTGGTTTACTTATGATTTATGATGGTATGATGAGTTCGATTCTCTGATGGCAATGATGTTACTCTTGTAGTTATCAAGCTTAATATTTTAGGTTTACTCATGACAGAGGATCGAAATTGGTTCGGAAGATTTCAAAAATATTTACAAACGAATTCGATAGACCATACTAGAGCTGGTCACGTGTGCCTCATGATGAAGCATAAAGATACTTCCTCGAGTTCGTTGTACAGTTTTCTCTCCTATACCCTTCATATATACCTTACATGTGTTGTTTTCACTAATGATATGCTTATTCTATTTGTATTCTAGAAAACCCGCCACTGTGATCCCTTGATAATAAGGATAGTTCAACAGAATTTTGAGGACATCTGTCAATGATGGTTGAAAGATATGGTTATTAATGTGAGGACTAGTGGAGAGGGACCTAAGTGAAACGGAGAATCTATGGAAAACAATGACCGACTAGTGGGAAACAAAAGAAGCAAAGGATAAGAGTGCGACCTATTCCAGTCGTCGTATGTCTAACCGTGAAGGTCTCGGTCATCACGTCCACTTCTCAGAGCCCAAGTTGTACCTACAAATCCAGCTTGAAATGGCAAGTCACTTTATTATATATTTGTTATTTATGTTTGTTACAACATTGCAACTTGAATTTTTTTGTAATAATCCTTGTTTGTTTTATATCACTGCAGGAAGAGAAAATGGGAAGACCGGTTAATATTGGTGAGGTATTCATCAATACACATACAAAGGTAGATGGTATATATGTTGATCGGAAGGCAGAGAAAATTGCTACAAATTTTAAGAAGATCGTGGACGAGAAGTTGTTAGATCTTGATATAGAGACTTCAGAAGTTTCGAACGGTGCTGCTTCAAGACCTCGGGAACTCTCAATAGATGAATATAACACCATATTTCTTTATGTAAAGTAATAGTTTCATAATTTACATTTATAAAGGCATATTATGTTCTTTATTTAACTGTGTTTCTCGGACTGTCTTTAATTATAACAGACCACTGATACGGATGGACGATAAAATCCTTATGGAGTTGGAAGCCTCAAAGAGTATCTTTTGAGGGGAAAGCGCAAGCAGCTGGGAAGCTCTTCAGGTTTCGTTGCCCTGCAAGATCAAAAGAAGGAAGCTCAACGTAAAATCCAAGAGGAGGCTGCCCGTGAAGCAGAACACGCCCGAGTTGCGAATGTGCAGAAGGAAACATTTCCTTGGTTGAACAGTATCTACGGCTAAATGATCCGCAATATATTGACTTCCTACAGAATAAGACTGCAGCAAACACAGATGATCGTCCCCCAACAAGTACAACTTAACTCCATCTGCTGCGTAGATTACTTATCACTGTCCCTACATAACTAATTTTCTGTGTATGATTTTGAAACTCCTATATATTGGAGTTTGCATATGTAGATAATTGTTTGTGTATATATGTTACACAAAACTATATAAGTTATATATGTTATCTTGAAGCAAATATCTTTCACATTTCTTGTATCATTCAAATTGTATTATCACCATTTACCCGATCATAAATTTGACAAATGAAATAATACAAAATTCTTATTTTCACGCATACATAACATTTGCAAATTTATCGCTCCACGGTCAGAAAGTAGTGGCACATTCAATAACCATAATCGTATATGGATGTCCCGCGTAGTCTCTGCATAGTCTTTAGATTAGTCATTAAAGAGTCGTCAAATATATTATGATTACGTTGTGACTATATAGGACAATCATATAGTAGTCGCCAGGTATTGCCTGGATCTTCCTCTTGGCAGCTAAATATTCGTTAAAGTTGTTACTAAGTAGTTGCTAAATAGTCACCATAGCTCACGACTAATTTATGACTATACTAGTCAGTCATAACAGTCGCCACATAGTGGTGACATCATTACCATAATCGTATATGGATGTTCCGATTAGTCGTTGGATATTAGTTAGAATTATCGTTACCCAGTCGCTAAATAGTGGCTAATATTTATGACTACTTTCTGAATATATTATACTGTCACATATTAGTCGCTTAGTGGTCACCTATTTTAACGACTATTTGATGACAACATTTCTCCGACCGCATCTAGACTCGCGCTTTAGTCGCACAATTATTGCAAGCATAGTTGCGAATTAGTCCCCATATATTGCGATCATGCTATGTCTAGTTTACGACTACCACTGTTAGTCATAAAAGTAGTGGTAACTTGCCGACTATTTTTATGACTATGAAATTTCGTGACTATAGATTTACAACTACCATATTTAGTCGTAAAACCGCGTTTAACGACTATTCTATGACCAAACATGCAGTCGCAAAAACATTGTTTTCTTGTAATGTAATTTCTGTTTTTCATTAAAGATTGTCATAATATCTCGACAAGAAGGAGTAAGAGAGGCTTAGAAGCAAGAGAGATGCAGTCAAGCTTTGGTGAAGCTTTACTTTCAAAAATCACAAGTGTTTCTTTAGTATTACGCCACCACATAAATTTTGTTCCTGGAAATAATGGCTATTAGACCGGAGCCATTGAACCGTGCACTGGTTTTCTGTTGTAGCCTATGAGCCCTTGAACCATATATTGGTTTGTCTTTTGTTCTGTTGAAGGTTTTGTAGAGTTCCACTGTTTTGGCTGGACCTTTATGTTGCAGTGGGCTTCAATTTTTTTTTGCGGTTTGTGAAGAGGTATTTGATGTGTCAGTCACGGCGTAGTACAAGTGGTAGTACAAGACGTGATTATGTTCGATTGATGAGATATGAACGAATCTTTATGATGTGATTCGGTTTATGGGTTGTGTGCTGAGCTGGATGAAGACCTTGGAGTGAAGATTGCAGCTTGGAGTTGTTTACTTATTCTTTGAATAAGTTTCAAGAAAAAAAGGAAAAGTTAAAAAAGGTGGAATAGGAAATATAAAAACAAAGAGGATATTTGCTATATCTTTATTTAGGTAAACTTGAGGAGCAATTTTAGCCTATATAAAGAGGAGAGGCGTGGCCTATGAAGATGCAGAAGTTGAGAGAATAAAAACTTAAGAGGGCTTTTGTATTTTGGGAAAAAAGTCTAGGCTCTAGGGGGAGCTTAGCTCAGGTGTTTGATCCTGAAGAATTCTTGTATTGGATAGAGCGGTAGATCAATAGGGTTTGTTCTATTCGTTTGTAATTGGTGGAGTAGAAAAAATCGAAACCCATAAACAAACTTTATGTGTCTTTCTTTCTGCACTTTTATATTGCCTCATCTGTGTTTTTAATTGGTATCAGAGCGGGTGCTTGATAGGGATTTAGTCTTGTTTCGGGCAGATCTAAGGTGAGGATCAGAAGGTAGCTCAGGAAGTAGCACAGAGTTCAGTTCGATGGAGTCTCACAAAGAAGGAACGTCTATGACCAGACCACCACGGCTTGACTCTTCAAATTATGGATATTGGATGGTTCGTATGCAAGCTTTCATTAGTGGTCTTGATGAGGATTGTTGGAGTTCGATTGAGACTGGTTAGAATCCCCCTATGATGGTTAATGATAAAGGAGTTGAAGTTCTTAAGCCTAGAGATCAATGGAATGTTGAAGAGAAGAAGGCATCAAGTTGCAATTCTAAGACCAAGACTGCAATTTATAATGCAATTGATGCAAGTTACTTCAAGTTGATTTGTCAATGTGTGTCAGCTCAAAAGGCATGGAAAACATTGGAGAACATGTTTGAAGGTACCAAGAGTGTCAAGAGGACTAAGCTGGATATGTTAGCATCTAAATTTGAGAATCTAAGGATGGATGAAGGAGAAACCGTGGCTCAATTTAGTGCTAAGTTGTGTGACATATCTAATGAGTCATTCGCTCTTGGAAAACACTACAAGGACAAGAAGCTTGTGAAGAAGCTGAAGAGATCTCTTCCATCAAAGTTTGAGTCAAAGATCTCTGCTGTTGAAGAAGCTCATAATTGTTGGTACTAGATTTCCCTCTAGGAAATCTGGCCCATTAACAGACAAGACAGAGGCCCATAATTACGGGCCCATTCCAGAATCAAAGACCGACAAAAGAGCCGAATCCTTCGATGGGCCCAAGCGAAACAAACGCCCTGGCAAGGCCCAGACGATGCCGAAGCCGGAGACGAACGAGCTCGAGCTCGGCAGAAGATGACGTAGAGATAGAGCGACTCGGTCTTCGCCAGATCAACTGATCCGCGTAAATCTCGGAGATCGTTACGATGACGAGGCCGAAATATCGGGACGAAGAGATCAGAGTCGAGACTATTTAAGAAGAGAAGTGGCGACTCATTAAAGATATTCCAACATAGGTTAAGAACACTTCGATTAGATAGCTCGATTTTATACTTTGTACTCTCTTCTCGACTGTGTTTGTTCTATCTCGACGATCAATCTCAATAAAGTCTTTGATTCATAGGAAACTATACCATTTCTATATCCTAAAGTCCAAATCCACGAATACAAATTCTTAGTGTGAATCCCGGATCTCACATTTGGTGCCGACAGTGGGGACATTCTTTAGCCTTTCCTATCTTAAGAATCAGATCTTAGATCCGATAGATCGAGATGAATCCCGACCAAACTGGCTCTCCCAGCGCCACACCACCAGTTGACCGCCCTCAAACGGTCGACAACGTTCCTCAGAACACTACCGGGGTAAGAAACATGGGTCAGACCGACCGCGTGTTGACGAGCTCTGCCTCAGTCTCCTCGACCTTGGCACCAGCCGGCTCCGTCGCTCAAACAATTGCGACGAGCCAGACTCCGACAAATGTTTTGTCAGGAACTAATGATCCGAGCAGAAACTGGGTGTGGATGAGAAATGACTCAATACCCACCCCAGGAGGGGGATCTGGAGTAACCAGACCCAATTCGCCACTACCTTCTGCTCCACAGAGACAAGGGCCAAGCGATCTCGCCGAGATCCGTTCGATGTTAAGCCTGTTGGTAAACCGAACGAGAAACAACGAGGCAAGCGCAAGGGCCCAAGAGATCGCGAACCGTTCTCTGGCAGCGCAGCTCGAGGAACAAGAGCGGCGCCTGAACGCCCGTCTTGAAGAGCTCGCCAGTCAAAGCCAAGGGGGCAGACCAATGCGAACTCCCATAAGTCCTCCACCGTGTACCCGCTTGGACTTCTCCCAGGTAATAACTCCTCCGGGAACGTCGGGAAATTTCGGTAATACGTCAAATAGCGGCTTCCGCCCTACAATGACCCCTATCGCGATACCGACCCCATTTGGTTCGAGTTCAATGGTCACAGATCCAACCGGATCAAGAAACCGACCATTACCCGGGCCACCACCTTTCCCGAGTAACTCTAACACCCGACCGAGGCAACTAGGAGGTTCTGCCTTCGCCTCGAGCTCGGGACTCCTTAACGGATCAAACTCACTTCAGTTCCGAATGCCCCAGGTCGATCAGACGAGGTCGATCCCAACGATCGATCTCCTCGACCCTATTTTTCCGGAACAAACGTCAGGTCAGGCACAAGTCCAGTTCGCACCCGCAGAGGGCGATGAACACGATATGCTTAGACAATACATTGAGCAGGCTAAAGCCTAGTTCAACAGTCTGAGCTCGAAAGTTCACATGGCGACGAGCGCGGCTCCTGACATCGATCGAGTGATCGAAGAAACACAACAAACGCCGTTCACAGATCGGATTGCGTTTGCAAGGATCCGAGAGATCAAGAAAACTAAGTTTCCAGAATTCTCTGGGAAATCAGACCCGAAAGCTCACATCAGGGTATTCCGACTAGCGATGGCAAGGGTGTACCTTACCGATGAGGAGAGGGAGCCAGCCTTCTGCATGCTCTTCGCAGAAATTCTATCAGGCTCTGCCCTAGAATGGTTTGCCGGACTGGAAGAAAGGTCCATTGAAAACTTCACCCAGTTCATGACGGCTTTCCTCAAGCAATACTCCGTTTTCATCGAGGAAAAGACTACTGAGGCAGCCCTATTTGGCATCTCTCAAAAACCCGACGAAACACTTCGCTCGTACATCGACCGATTTAAGGAAATAAAATCCAAAATCGCGAACCCACGAGACGAGGTAGCTATAGAAGCATTGAGACGAGGACTATGGTTCTCAACCAGATTCCGCGAGGAAATAACAGTCCGCGAACCTCAAACGCTCGATGACGCCCTCCATCGCGCATCGGCCTTTGCTCGCCTCGAGGACGAAACCACGGCCCTCAGGGAAAAACACCGGAAAGAAAGGAACCCGTCAGGCTCGCAGAATTCGAACTCGAGAAAGGATTCCCGTAAATCAGGGAACGTCAACGCGGTCGAGAGCCCAAAGAGCTCGAAGAAATTCGAGTTCGAGAAGGAAAAATTCTGTGATTTCCACAATAAAAGAGGACACTCGACCGAGGATTGCTATACTCGAGCTAAAGCAGAGGCTCAAAAACAAGAGTCCCAAAGCAAAAAAGACTCCGAAGTCGAGGAGGAAACTCTGTCCGACAAAAAGGAAAACAAACAGACCAAGGAGTCGAACTCCAGAAAGCCTTCTCAGAACAAACGGGAACGGTCAAAAGAGCCGGAATCTCCCGAAACACTCCCTCAAGGGTCGCGGAAGCGAGTCGAGTTTATCCTCGGCGAGCTAAACCTGAGCGGCACTCCGGGAGGTTCGGCGCTATCCCCGCCTCCGGCTCCTGCCAAAAGTTTACGCTCAAGAATCAATCTCCCTCGTCTCTGCGGGGGGGGGGGGGGGGGGGTGTACGGGCTATACCCCCTAAACAAATCGACTTCATCTTCGGTGGCTCCAAGCTTTGCCGCGTTTCGGTCAATTCGATCAAAGCTCTTCAAAGAAGAGTCGAGACCGACAGAGGGGGGAAAACCCCAATGTTGGGTCCAGACCACGAAATCATTTTCTACGAGGGCGAGACAAGTAATCTCGACAAACCACACGACGACGCCCTCCTCGTTTTTCTAGTAGTGGGAGATGTCGAACTCTCAAGGATAATGATTGACACAGGAAGTTCGGTAGATGTCCTCTTTTACGACGCGTTCAAAAAGATGGACTTCAACGACTCCGAGATTGTGGAAGAAAAGACACCACTAGTAGGTTTCGCTGGTGAGACGACATACTCGATGGGTTCTGTCTTCGCCCTAGTAATTGATGGAGGAGTTCGGAGAATGACGGAGTTCATCATAGTAGATCGGCCAGCTCCCTATAACGCAATCCTAGGTCGACCATGGATATACGACATGAAATC
This sequence comes from Orychophragmus violaceus, assembly GCA_030180135.1. NCBI lineage: Eukaryota > Viridiplantae > Streptophyta > Magnoliopsida > Brassicales > Brassicaceae > Orychophragmus > Orychophragmus violaceus. Next base: position 18,271,063 of record CM058236.1, read on the forward strand.
GGTACCATCGATCTACCACCAATGCGTAAAGTTCCCGACTCCCAAAGGGATCAAAACCATTTACGGAAGTCAAAATATTTCCCGTCATTGCTACATGAATGGATACAAGCAGATCGAGAAATCCCCCGCGTAGCAATTACAGAAAGAGGAGGAGCTCGCCACCATGCAGACCAAAAGGTCGAACGACCCCAGTCAAATAGGACCCCCAAAGGACCTCACGACTCAGGTTTGCATAGACGAGGCTCATCCCGAAAGACTCGTTGGCATCAGAATCGATCTATCAGAGCCAGTCAAGAACGAACTGGTCTCTTTTCTCAAAAAGAACGTCGACTCCTTCGCCTGGTCTTCAGCAGACATGAAAGGGATCAATATCGACGTAACCAGCCACGAGCTGAATGTCGACCCAACCTACAAACCGGTAAGACAAAAGCGTCGAAAGCTAGGTCCTGAGTGGGCCAAAGCCATCAATGACGAGGTCGATCGGTTATTAAAAATTGGATCAATCAGAGAGGTCAAGTACCCCGACTGGCTCGCGAACCCCGTGGTGGTTAAGAAAAAGAACGGAAAGTGGAGGTCTGTGTAGACTTCACGGATCTCAACAAAGCATGTCCAAAGGACAGCTTCCCACTCCCGCACATCGACCGACTGGTCGAGGCCACCTCTGGACATCAGCTGCTATCCTTTATGGACGCATTCTCAGGGTACAATCAAATATTGATGAACCCTGAAGACCAAGAAAAGACTTCGTTCATAACTGATCGAGGCACGTACTGCTACAAAGTCATGCCCTTCAGACTAAAAAACGCAAGAGCAACTTACCAGCGCCTCGTCAACAAGATGTTTTCAGGACTCCTAGGCAAAACCATGGAAGTCTACATCGATGATATGCTGGTAAAATCTTCCAGGTACGAGGATCACATCCCCCAACTAAAAGAATGCTTTACCATTCTTAATAAGTATGGGATGAAACTCAACCCAGCTAAATGTACCTTCGGGGTTCCCTCAGGAGAATTCCTCGGTTACTTGGTGACCGAAAGAGGGATCGAAGCGAACCCCAAACAGATCGCAACGTTCATAGAGATGAAATCTCCCAGAACAACGCGAGAAGTCCAGCGCCTAACCGGCAAAATAGCTGCTCTGAATCGCTTCATCTCAAGGTCGACCGATAAATGTCTACCCCTCTATCACTTGCTAAAAGCAAACAAAAAGTTCCTCTGGGACGAAAAGTGCGAAGAGGCATTCACTCAGCTCAAAGCTTACTTAATCGAAACCAGTAGAAGGAGAACCCCTTTACCTCTACCTAGCTGTCTCGACGGCAGCAGTAAGTGGAGTCCTGGTTCGCGAGGAACAAAATGAACAACGGCCGGTGTATTACATCAGTAAGACCTTGATCGACGCTGAAACCAGATACCCCGCCATGGAAAAACTCGCCTTAGCGCTAGTAACATCGGCTCGGAAACTCCGACCGTACTTTCAATCGCACTCGATCATAGTGATGACCTCTCAGCCACTGAGAACCATTCTTCACAGTCCAAGCCAATCAGGTCGATTGGTCAAATGGGCTATCGAACTTAGCGAGTACGACATTGAATACAAAGCTCGAACATGCCTAAAAGCACAAGTACTGGCAGATTTCATAATCGAGCTCCCTCCGACTATAGAACTCGACCCGACTTCAGCCCAAAGATGGAAACTCTACGTCGATGGAGCTTCCTCAAGACAAGTGTCCGGAGTCGGAGTGAAATTAGTCTCCCCAACGGGTGAAGTACTAGAACAATCGTTTAGATTGGGCTTCGCCGCATCGAATAACGAGGCAGAATATGAAGCGTTAATAGACGGGCTCAGACTCGCGATAGCCATAGGAGCCCGGGAAGTAAACGCCTTCAGCGATTCCCAATTAGTCACGAGCCAATATCATGGCGACTACGAGGCCAAAGACGAACGAATGGAAGCATACCTACGGGTAGTCCATACATTGGCCGAACAGATCGAATTCTTCGACCTAACACGAATCCCACGAGGTGAAAACACCGCAGCCGATACGCTAGCCGCATTAGCATCGACATCAGATCCTAACCTCAAAAGGATCATACCAGTCGAAGGGATAGAAAAACCAAGCATCGACATAGCTCTCAAAGCTCTATCCTTGAAAGTGGACGGGCCCGCTGTGGAGGACGATGTCAAACACAAAGAGTGTCCCGGAGACACTAGTAGCGACATCATCGAGATTGATGATGATCTCGATCCTAGAAACACCGTATACGTCGCGAATGTCCCCGACGGACCAATTCAAACCGCATCCACTAGTCAGGGACCTGAGCCTAACAACGACGAAGAATGGAGAACTCCGATCATTCGATACATCACAAACGGCGAAGTTCTCGACGGCAAATGGGAGGCGCGGAAACTTAAAACACAGAGTGCAAGGTACTGTGTCACACAAGGAGAGCTCTTTAAAAGGAGCCTCTCTGGACCCTATCTTAAATGCCTTGACAAAAAGCTAGCCCTAGCCGTGATTACACAAACACATGACGGATCCTGCGGAAGCCATTCCGGAGGACGAGCATTGGCCGTTCGAATCAAAAGGCAAGGCTACTATTGGCCGACAATGGCCACCGAATGCGAATCTTTCTCCAACAAGTGCGATAAATGCCAAAAGCATGCCCCAATTATCCACCAAGCGTCAGAGAAACTCTCCTCTATCTCATCACCATACCCATTCATGCGATGGGGAATGGACATCGTGGGACCGCTGGTCGCATCTGGCAAAAAGAAAGCCACACACCTGCTGGTGATGACGGACTACTTCACCAAGTGGATTGAAAGAGTCATACCAGAAAATTAAGGACGTTCACGTTAAGGAGTTCGTCTGGCGAAACATCGTTTGCCGACATGGACTACCCCACGAGATCGTCACCGATAACGGATCTCAGTTCATATCAAACACGTTCAAGGAGTTCTGCAGAACTTGGAACATAAAGCTGACTTACTCAACGCCACGCTACCCCCAAGGGAACGGGCTAGCAGAAGCAGCTAACAAAGCGATTATGAACGGTCTCAAGAAAAGGCTCAACGAGTGCAAAACAACCTGGAGTGACGAACTCCCAGCCGTACTCTGGGCCTACCGGACTACCCCCCGCAAATCCACTGGCGAGACTCCCTTCTCGCTAGCTTACGGAATCGAGGCGGTAGTACCAGCTGAAATTCTCGTGTCAAGCATTCGCAAAGAAGAATGCCCACGACAAGAGGAACTTAATAACAAGATGATAACTGACGAGCTCGACCTCGTCGACGAAAGAAGGAACCTCGCATTAGCTCGACTCCAGAATTACCAACAAGCCGCAGCTCGCTACTATGATTCCCGAATCAAAACTCGAAGGTTTCAAGTAGGAGAGCTCGTCTTGCGGAAAGTGTTCGACCATAAAAAGGAAGAACACGCTGGAAAATTAGGAGCGAAGTGGGAAGGTCCTTACCAGGTCACCGACGTCGTGAAGGACGGGGTCTACCGACTCAAGTCGGTAGAAACCCAGAAGCCCGAACTACGACCTTGGAACATCATCAACCTCAAAAAGTATTTCCACTAGGAGTACATCAACATAATCGAACTACGAAATGGCTTGATCCCCTTAAAAAGGGTACGTAGGCAGCTCGATTTTGAGCGCAGCCGCCCCCCAAAAACAAAGCTCACGCCGAGCTCAACAGCTTCTGACGAAGTTACACCGACTTATCTTTGTGAAATCAAAATAAGTCCCTTAATCCAATGTTTCTTTCTGTCGCAAAAGTTAGAGTCATTTCGAAGTACCTTGTCATAACATTCCCAAAACAAAAGATATGAAATTATCTCTTCCGAAACGAAAGATATGAAATTATTTCTTCTAAATCAAGGCGATATGAAAGTATCCCTTCCGAGCAACCTGAAATGGCCTCTCTAAAAGCTAAAGTGATATGAAATTATCTCTCCCAAAATCAAGCGATATGAAAGTATCCCTTCGGAGCGACCTGAAATGGCTTCTCTAAAAGCTAAAGTGATATGAAATTATCCCTCCTAATATCAAGCGATATGAAATTATCCTTTCCAAGAGACCTCAGACGGTCTCCCCCAAAATCAAAGTGATATGAAATTATCCCTTCAAACAAAGCGGCCTAAAACGGTCCCTCCAAACCGAACGAACTGAAATGATCGTCCCAAAAACAAGCGACCTAGAACGGTCCTCCCGCTTCGAACGAACCGAAATGATCGTCCCAAAGAAAGAGATCCAGAATGATCTCTCCAAAAAAAAAAAAAATACAATTCTTCTAAAACCTCATACGGATTAAAAGAATCGGGGGGCTACCCCACCCCTCAAGCGAAATAACGAGGTCAAGACAGCTATTCAAGCATGCAACCTCTACACACTCCAAGTCGGATCTTTGTAAGTTTACTTCGATTCGTTTCCATACTTAATACTTCTCTTTTCGATTCAGCGATTAAGCCTGAATCTTACATTACGAAGTAGTCGCGCCCCAAACCATTCTTGGCAAAGAGCTCGAGCTCAAATGCAACTGACTTAAAAGTTCGCAACGAACCTTCTAAGGCAACACGACAAGTTATCTGCTCGGTTCCTCTAGAGAGGTTCGAACCGCCACAATGGCTCAAATTTTATGTTAAGGCATAAAAACAATGAAATCTATGCTAAGGCATGAAAGATTTAAAAAGCCGTTCATAAAAAAAAAAAACAGTAAAGGACATGATGTCCTCGAGTTCGAACAAAAAAAAGCCCCCTTGGGCAACCAAAGTCTGAAAAAGAAATTAAAAGCCCCCTCGGGCAACGAAAAGTCTGAATTAAAAAGCCCTCTCGGGCGGAAACAGATGAAAAGGACTAGAACTGCTTGGAAGGAGAGGAAGCCTCGTCTTGATCCCCTGTCTGACCATCGGTCACCCTGTCCTCCTCGAGTTGACCCTCGACCTCATCGCTAACTCGCGAATTAACTCCGGTCGGGAGGTTCGACCCATACTGATCAAGACGAGTAGCCGCCTGGCTTAGAGGGCGCGCAAGGATCACGGAGTCGTCCGACATCACCGGCAAATTAAGCTTGCTAATACTGAAGTCCGACACCGCCGCAGCGTTCATCTCCTCCGTGGCCAATCTCTTCTTCTCGGCCAAGTCCATCACCTCCTTGGTCAGGTCCAGTTCGCCAGAGGCGAACTCGGCGATAAGCGCGATATTAGCCAAGGCCTCCTGGAGCCTCATCTCAGCGCTCACGGTGACCTTCCTCCGGCTCTCTTTCGCTGCGATCCCCTCGAGAATCTTGAGATATTCACCGTTTAGCCCTTTCTTCGCCTCATGGGCTGCCACCTTAACATCAAACTCTCGGTCGGCGAGAACCTTATCCAGATCAGCCTGGCATTGCGCAGCCCGCACGTCCGCAACACGACCTATCTCAATGGCTGTTCGGCTCGCCTCCTCCGCAACCGAAACCCGAGCCAGAGCACCCTGTAACTGCCCATCCAGGTCGCCCGCCTTCTTCCTTAGCTCCTCTTCCCGAGCCAAGGCCCCCTGCAGCTGCGCTTTCAGGTCGCTGACCGTTTTCTTAACGGTGTCGAGCTCGCTCACCTGCAGTATCTCTCGCAGCTCGCGCTCGGCCCTAGCCGCAAACCTGTTCGCAGCCTCCAAGGCCTACAAAGAAAGAGGGGGTGTGTGAAGAAAGTTAAGCACGAAACAAAACGAAGGGAAGAAATCATTACCTTCCCATAAGCCGCCATCATCTCGGTATAAGTATCACCAAGAGCCATATCCCCAACAGCCGGGAGCTGAACACCTGTCGGCTTAAAATGCCGTAGCAGATAGGCGACACCCGTCGGGTCGTCCGCAATCGGGCATTCCTTCTGGTGCCTAAAGCGCCAGTTGAAAGACCCCGAGGACCCAGAAGAAGCAGGCCTCGCCTCGACACTCTGGCCCGATCTTCTCGAGCTCACCTCTGCGTCAGTCCTTCGACGCTTCGCCGCCGGAGGAGGACCGCCTCGGCTCCGGCCGTTCGACCCTCTCGAACCATTCGACCGAGAGTTGCGCAAGGCATGCTCTTCAGATGGGGCCCGAACCGGTTCCTCGCTGGCCGGAATAGGAGGTAAATCCTCCGCCCCCACGTTTGCCTCTCCGGACCCTGCGACCACGGGAGAAACCCGAACAGAGTTAGGAGGAGGGATCGAAGGAGGAGGAGGAGGCCCCTCGTCCATGGCAAAAAGGAGGGCGTTGCTCAAGTCACCAGCCTTCATTTTCTTTGCCAAATCAACGGGATCTTTCCCGTTCCGACGGCTGCTAGATCTTCGCGACATCTTTTCAAGAGAAGGGGTGCTTGCAGTAGAACTATCGTCCTAAACAGGTCGATCTGCAAACGAAACAGATTCGGATCAGCCCGGCAAACGAAGGGCATATTGCGCGATGACCCCCAGAAAGACTAACCGGAACACTTACTCTCTCCGGTCCGCTCGATAATCCGAAGCGGAGCCTGAACGATTCGAGTCGGAGCGGGCTGGTGAAGGAGGCGTGATTCGTCTCGCAAAAGACGAGGTTGGTATAGAGGAGGTTGTCGAGCAGCAGGACCTAAAGCAGCTCGGATTCGCTGATCCGTGAAGTTACACCAACGAATATCCCCTCTCCGTAGGCGAGCTATCAAACTCGATGTAGTCGGGTCCAAAGGTAATGACTCTGGAGCCTCTGCAATGAAACCAAAAAGGTCATTAGCAAACAGCTCGATATCAATAAAGGACACCGCGGCAACTAGAGAAACTAGTAAACCCTATAAGCTAACCAACGTTAGCCGCCCATCTTGTCGGGATAACCGAGTAATCAAAATCCTCGACCGAGTGATGGTTGATCCTGAAGTAGAAGTATTTAGTCTTCCACACATCCCTCGTCGGGATCTCATCAAGGATCTTCCCATGGCGAGGAGAGAGGTAGTAGGTTCCGGGAAAACGAGTGTTATGTTTTACCGAACAAACCCTCATCAACTCCTCGACTCCAAAATCGATGCCTTCCTCGACGGCTCTGACCCCGAGCCCGACGACATACCGAACCAAATTCGGAGTCATCTGGTGAAAGGCCAGTTGGAGCTGAGCTAAAACCCATGAGATAATGCGAGGGATTGGAAAAAACAATCCGCATTTATCGAAATAGGTATAAGAAGCGCAACAATGGCCTTCAACGACAGTTTCCGGGGACATGTCCGACGATGGGATAAGTATCTCCACCTCCGACGGAATCTGGCACTTCGCCCGCAACTTCCGTATTTGGTCAACAGTCAAACTGGACGGTGGATAAGGACCAACCGGACCAGCCGCCACAGTAGGACCAGCCCTGGCTGTACTCTTTCGAACCATGATAGTTCGGAATATCGATAGTTTCTTTCAAGGAAAGAGGGAAAACGAAATCTCCAGAGAGAGAAAATCTCGAAACAACGAAAAAGAGAATATGAGCGAGAGGCAAGAAGAGGATATAATGGAGGAGAAGAAGTTACCTTGACGATTCGCAGTGTGAGCAGTAATGGGAATCGTGCTAGGTAACTTCCCCTTTTAAACTACCTCGTGCTCGAGATCCGTGGGATTTTTGGTATCCCACAATCCCAACCGCTCGATTCGAAATTTGTAAATAATCACGAAAAAGATCGAGGCAGTTGTGATCCTTCGGTCCCGTGCGATCTCAACCGTCGATATAAGATCTATGGATGGGAAGAAAATAATCATTAGATTTGTCACATTCGAGGCACGCACCTCTTCCCGAGAATGTCCACCGCCCATTAACCTCGACTTCTCGAATTCAATGTGCTGGGGGGCTATTGTTGGTACTGGATTTCCCTCTAGGAAATCCGGCCCATTAACAGACAAGACAAAGGCCCATAATTACGGGCCCATTCCAGAATCAAAGACAGACAAAAGAGCCGACTCCTTCGATGGGCCCAAGCGAAACAAACACCCTGGCAAGGCCCAGACGATGCCGAAGCCGGAGACAATCGAGCTCGAGCTCGGCAGAAGATGACATAGAGATAGAGCAACTCGGTCTTCGCCAGATCAACTGATCCGCATAATTCTCGGAGATCGTTACGATGACGAGGCCGAAATATCGGGACGAAGAGATCAGAGTCGAGACTATTTAAGAAGAGAAGTGGCGACTCATTAAAGATATTCCAACCTAGGCTAAGAACACTTCGATTAGATAGCTCGATTTTATACTTTGTACTCTCTTCTCGACTGTGTTTGTTCTATCTCGACGATCAATCTCAATAAAGTCTTTGATTCATAGGAAACTATACCATTTCTATATCCTAAAGTCAAAATCCGTGAATACAAATTCTTAGTGTGAATCTCGGATCTCACAATAATCTGGATGAGATGGCATTTGATGAGTTTGTTAGGATCCTTCAAGCTTTTGAGTTGAATAAAGCGTATGAAGAACTAGCTCAAAAGAAGGATGTTGATGTTGGAGTTGCTCTACAGGTTTCATCTTCTGAAGATCCTATGGCAATGCTTTCAAGACAATTTTCTAAGTATCTGAAGACGAAGGATGATAAGAATATAAAAGGGAGAAGTTAGACAATCCATCATCAAAGATACAATATTATGAATGTCATGGATTTGGTCACTTTAGTCGTGATTGTGCAAATTTACAGCATAACAAGAAGAAGAAGAGCGTCAAGGATGTTTCTGGAAGTGATTCAGATGATAATGAAGGAATAAAGAACTTTGTGGCATTCACAACCTTTGAGTCTAGTTTTGCTACGAAGTCTGCAACAGGATCTGCATCAGCATCTGCGACGGAACCTGGGTCAGCGTCTGCAACAGGGTGTGCAATTGGAAGTGACAAGGATGAAAGTGATGATGATCCTGTACGTGACGATGATGATTTTGCTGAGATTTACAAAGCCTTGTATGAGCATTGTGTTGGATCTCCTAGGATCTAGGGTTTGATATATTGAAATTCAACCAACCTCGTTCTTACCTTGAACTGGCAGCGGAATGAAATGGTGAACGAGATCAGTGGAGCAACGCAGGTGCCTTGCCTCTACCAGATACACACGCACACAAGCTGGAAACGGGATGCTAGTACCGGATCAATGGGAATCCTCTGTTTCTGGTGTTTCTGCTCTTCTCACTGAGAAAAACTCGACGGCCACCGTTTTAGGTCGAGACACTCATGTTTTATTCGACCTAAAACACATTTAACGGGCCAGACTTGATTTACCCTATAGGATCATATAATACTGGCAGTAAGTCTACAATTTACAGATTGCAAGAGGCTTCTAGCAAAACATTGCAACCGCCCAGTATTATACGAATATCTGATCTCGACAAACAACTATCATCAGGAGTGAGTACAAGTGTGATTTCAGGACACTATCCCAACAATCTCCCACTTGTACTGGAATCATCAATTCCTATAATCATTTTGTCTCTATATCTCGATTTGGCATAAGGCAAGATTGGTGTCATCCTTATTAAGCCAACATCATGTTTATCGAACTCCTGATCTCATACTGAACATTACAAACAACTGAACTACAGTTCGTTTGAGTGCGGCCACACATTTTTCTCAGTATTAAATCTTCGATAGGCCCTTAGATATTTATCTCCCGTTATTCAGGAGGGACAAATCCCATCTTGTTCCATCCCTATTTCAACGCATACTTCATGATATACTTGAACAATGCCGTTATAGTCGCCAATTACGGGTCGACGTTTGACAAAGTCAAAGTGTACCAATTCATATGCAAGAAAGCATGATGAACTCAGGTCTAAGTACTATACTCTATAGTCGTAATGAGAACCTCTTATGACAAAGATATAACTATCTTGTAGACTTCTCATTAGCGGGTCATGTCCGATCATATGTTCACCAACATATATCTATGTGACTGACTGCGATAATCATATAATTGGCTCCACGAAACTTAGCCAACAGTCACCTCACAATCTAGTCTCTCGCGGTTGCCATTGTCCCACTTTGACAACCTTGACTAGGGACAAAACATAATTTATATCATATATGACTTATAGGGTTTCATGATCAAGTCCTCAACTTGATGACCTATAATATGACATAAACTTATTTTGGGACCATTATTTAGATCACAATAAATAATGCTGAAATCAGATTTCATTAAACATATCCAAAAGAATGTTTTACAAGAGCATCTTATTATAACTAAAACAAAACTAAAAACTCCGACTAGAATCAAGATTACATCTTAAGATCTCTAATGCCTACAACAGTCGTATGACTTTCATGCTTAGGCCTTGGGAGTGACTTAGTCAGAGGATCAGCGACATTCTCGTCCGTCGGAACTCGGCTGATCTTCACGTCACCTCTATTGACGATATCACGAATCAGGTGATATCTCCTCTCTACGTGTTTGGACTTCTGGTGTGACCTTGGTTCTTTCGCCTGAGCAATGGCTCCATTGTTGTCACAAAACAAAGCCATTGGCTCCAAGATACTAGGAACCACACCAAGTTCAGTCATGAACTTCTTGATCCAAACAGCTTCCTTTGCCGCTTCTGAAGCAACAACATATTCAGCTTCCGTCGTGGAATCAGCTACGGTATTTTGCTTAGAGCTCTTCCAGCTCACTGCACCGCCATTTAGACAGAAGGCATATCCAGATTGTGATCAGAAATCGTCTCTGTCCGTCTGAAAACTCGCATCGGTGAATCCATTCACCACAAGTTCTTCACTTCCTCCATACACAAGGAATTTATCCTTAGTATGTCTCAAATACTTGAGAATATTCTTGACAGCTGTCCAGTGAACTTCACCTGGATCAGATTGGTATCTACTCGTCATGCTTAACGCGTAAGCTACATCTGGACGAGTGCAGAGCATGGCATACATAATAGATCCTATTGCAGAAGCATAAGGAATCATATTCATGCGCTCCCGCTCAGCATGTGTCACCGGACACTGCTTCTTGCTGAGACTAATGCCATGAGACATCGGTATGAAGCCCTTCTTGGAGTCATGCATCCTGAATCTGTGCAACACCTTATCAATATAAGTGTCATGGCACAATCCAATCAGCCTATTCATTCTATCTCTGTAGATTCTGATTCCAAGAATGTACGCGGCTTCTCCCATGTCTTTCATGGAAAAACAACTTCCGAGCCAAGTCTTAACAGACTGAAGCAACAGAACGTCATTATCGAGGACGAGTATGTCATCGACATACAGTACAAGAAACGCAATTCTGCTCCCACTAGTCTTCTTGTATACACATGGTTCCTCTTCGTTCTTGATAAAACCAAATTGTTTTACTGCTTCATAAAAACAAAGATTCCAACTCCGTGATGCTTGCTTCAATCCATAAATGGATTTATGAAGCTTGCATACCTTCCCAGCGTTCTTAGGATCAACAAAACCTTCAGGCTGTGCCATATACACATCCTCTTCCAGAATACCATTCAGGAAAGCGGTTTTGACATCCATCTGCCAAATCTCATAGTCATAATGAGCTGCAATCGCTAGAAGAATCCGAATGGATTTAAGCATAGCGACTGGGGAATAGGTTTCATCATAGTCAATACCATGAATTTGCTTGAAACCTTTAGCCACCAACCTCGCTTTGTAAATTTGCACATTGCCATCCACGTCAATCTTCTTCTTGAAGATCCATTTACACTCAATGGCTTTTGCACCATTAGGTAAATCGACCAAGGACCATACTTGGTTTTCTGACATGGATCCCATTTCGGATTTAGAGGCTCCAAGCCACTTTTCGGAGTCCGGGCCCATCATTGCTTCCGTGAAGGTCGCTGGTTCGTCACTATCAATGATCATCAGATCATTAGAATTGGTCACGAGAAATCCATAGTATCTCTCGGGTTCGTGACGGATCCTTCCGGATCTGCGAACTTCAGGTTCCACAGGCGCCGGTTCCACATAACTCTGTGGATCCAACTGCTGCTCTTCCTCAGCAGGTTGAGCAGTCTCCTGTGCATCTCGAATTTCTTCAAGATGTACTTTACTCCCACTATTTTCTTAGAGAGAAACTCTCTCTCAAGAAAAGAACAGTCCCGAGCAACAAATACTTTGTTCTCAGATTGGTTGTAAAAGTAGTATGTCTTGGTTTCCCTAGGATAACCAACGAAGTAGCATTTATCTGATTTGGGCGCGAGCTTGTCAGAGATTAAACGTTTGACATAAGCCTCACATCCCCAAATCCTCAGGAAAGACAGACTAGGAATATTCCCAGTCCACAATTCATGTGGTGTCTTTTCCACTGATTTAGATGGCACCCTATTTAGTGTAAACGCAGACGTTTCTAGAGCGTATCCCCAAAAGGATAATAGAAGATTTGAATGACTCATCATAGACCGAACCATATCCAATAAGGTTCGATTCCTCCTCTCTGACACTCCATTCCATTGGGGTGTTCCAGGAGGAGTGAGTTGTGAAATAATTCCACACTCACTCAGATAGTCGCTGAACTCTTGACTCAAGTATTCTCCTCCGCGATCCGATCGCAGAACTTTAATACTTTTGCCAAGTTGGTTCTGTACTTCATTCTTGAACTCCTTGAATCTATCAAAGGATTCTGACTTGTGTCTCATCAAATAGACATAGCCATATCTACTGAAATCATCAGTGAAGGTAATGAAGTACTTGTAATTTCCTCTGGCAACAGTACTCATCGGCCCACATACATCAGTATGAACAAGGCCCAATAAGTCACCGGCCCTTTCATTCGGTTTGTTGAAAGGGGCTCTAGCCATTTTGCCCATCAAACAAGATTCGCATTTCTCACATGATTCAAAATCAAATGAGCCGAGAAGCCCATTTCGATGGAGCCTTTGGATGCGTTTCTCATTGATATGGCCCAAACGACAATGCCATAAGAAAGTCGGGTTTTCGTCATTTGACTTAAACCGCTTTGTATTTATGTTAAAGTTAGGCCATTCTTGGTTTAAAACATATAACCCATTATCTAATGGGGCACTACCATAAAACGTACCATCACGATTAAAAGAACAAACTTTATTCTTAACAGCAAAATCAAAACCTTCCAAATCCATTACGGAAACTGAAATTATGTTTCTGCTAATCGCAGGTACAAAGTAGCAATTATTCAAAGTTAAAACCATGCCCGAAGGTAAAGACAACTCGTAGGTGCCTACGGCCAGTGCAACAACCTTAGCTCCATTCCCGACCCGTAGCTCCACTTGTCCTTTCTTCAGCGTTCTACTGTTTCTTAGTGCCTGCATATTAGTACAAATATGAGCACCGCAGCCGGTATCCAATACCCACGAAGTAGAACTAGAAGATATAACATTAAGTTCGATAACATAAATACCTGAGTCAGACGCATCATACGTCTTCTTCAGCTTCTTGTAATCTTCCATGAACTTCTTGCAGTCTCTCTTCCAATGCCCTAACTGCTTTCAGTAGTTGCACTTATCCTCAGGAGAAGGCCCGGATTTGGGCTTCGGCTTGGGCTTGTCCTGACTCTCAGTCTGGACAACTTGGGCCTTTCCCTTATCCTTCTTAGGTTTCTTAAACCTTTTACCCCCTTGTACCATCAGTACACTGGGAGTTGCCTTCTTGAGATTCGGCTCTGCTGTTTTCAGCATGCCGTGCAACTCAGTCAATGTCTTAGTCATGTTTTGCATGTTGTAGTTCATGATGAACTGATCAAAACACGACGGCAAAGACTGCAGAATCATGTCAGTGGCTAGCTCCTGGCTAATGGCACAGTCCAGTTTCCCCAGGTTATCAATGTAACCCATCATTTTAAGGACATGAGGACTTACTGGACTGTCCTTAGCCAGCTTGCAATCCATGAGAGATTTAACCGTCTGGTATCTCTCTGTGCGAGCTTGCTCCTGAAACATAGCTTTCAGGCTGTTAATCATCTCAATGGGTGACATCACGTTCTCATATTGCTTCTGCAGCTCAGAGTTCATAGTCACCAGCATTAGACAATTAACATCTTTGACATCAGCTGAATGCTTATCCCAAGCATTCTTTTCTGTCTGTGGGGCATTGGAACGTGGCCTCTCGGTGAGAACTCTTTCAAGGACATATTCCTTGTTCTCCTGCCTGAGAACTATTCTCAGGTTCCGATACCATTCCAAGAAATTATATCCATTTAACTTGTCCTTCTCAAGGACGGATCTTAGTGAGAAAGTGTTGATGTGAGTTGAAACAGACATAGCTGTAATTAAAAGAGGTAGAGGTTTTAGTTATAATGCTCATGGAAATGAGAATTCTTATCTAATAAGAAAGACTCGCATTGAATTCAAAACTATGTTTCCTCAGATGAATACAATGAGCCAAGATCCATACTTCACCAAAATCTGAGTGGGCAACTTGCCATCACCCAAACTTTAGTTAGTTATGTAAGCAAATCATTGCTAATTGTACCCAGTACAACTCTTGGTCGTAGATGAGACAAACTATGTCTAATCTACTCTGATGTCTCTGGGCCCAGAACTTCTGACAGCCCAGTCAAGTAAAACCAATCTCTTCTGTCTTGTGATCACTAATAGTTGCACTGCAAGTCTATCAATGATCACCTGCATTACTCATGTTGTTGTGGATACCAAGGACTCCAAGGATATCCAACAACAACACGAGTCTTGACAGCAGACAAGATCGGGCAAGACATCAAGATCACTTGATATTTGGTTGAGGAAAATAATTATTTAATCTTGATGTATATCCAATATACATTCAAGAAGTTATTAATTTAATTAAAACATTCAGTTTTATTAATTTTAGGTTCAACTAGAACTTTAAGATTAAATTTGGTCTGGTATATGCAAATTTATGGTCCAACCAGTAATTCTGCGAATGGTGTGTCGATCGACGCCAACCATTGGCATCGGTCGACACAGCCCAATTTAAACCGGTCTTCGATAACCGGTCAAACCGGATCGAATTTCATTAACCGATTCAATCTAATTGAACCGGTTCGGTTTAACGGTCCATGTCGATCGTCACACAACTCTATGTCGATCGACATTACCAAACCAGAACCAAATTGGTTAATTAAAATTAACCGAGCGAGATAACCGGTTCAATCCAATTGAACCGATCTATCTAATCGCATTGCCTGTGTCGACCGACACACCCAGTGTATCGATCGACACAGCAGGAATACGGGTACTCGATCTCGGATCGAAACCCTAAAATTATTTACGAGTTTTCGCTCTGTGTCGACCAACACACGCTTTGTGTCGATCGACACTATGCGACAAACCCTAAAATTTTACGTGTTAATTCGCGGCGTGTCGACCGACACACGCTTTGTGTCGATCGACACAGTGCGATTTCAACAGTTTCATCGTTTTCAACAGGCACATAATCCGAGATTAACACTTTGAAAACATGATTTAGCATGCAATATTCAGTTCAACAACATCAGTTTTCAAATTAATTGCATCTGATTCAATAGCTAAACCCTAACAACGCTCTGATACCACTGTTGGATCTCCTGATGATAGACTTTTACTAGATTCTAGATCAATTCCTCAAGTCTACTCCTATCATTGTAGTACTTAAGGTATCAATCCAGGGAGGCAAGAAGAACAACACATTAGGAATGCAAAATACTACTTAAGCTAAGCCAAATAGATAAAAGAAGGTTTAACTAACAATCCTAATCAAACAAGAAAGAAATAAAGCAAATAAAGCACTAAACAATATAAAAGAAGGGTCCTAGGATGAGGCTATGGAGAC
The DNA here is from genome assembly GCA_030180135.1 of Orychophragmus violaceus. Taxonomy (NCBI): domain Eukaryota; kingdom Viridiplantae; phylum Streptophyta; class Magnoliopsida; order Brassicales; family Brassicaceae; genus Orychophragmus; species Orychophragmus violaceus. The sequence goes on from CM058236.1 coordinate 18,286,767, forward strand.
TAGATGGTTTAGAGACAATCAATGATGCATCAATCAATCAAACATTGCTAAGCAAGGCTAATGATCATAATTAAGCTAATCACATTCTCATGTTCATAACTCCTATGCTAATCAAGCAATCATTCAATTCTCATTTGCAAATTACAAGTCAAGCATGCAATAATATCCATCAAACACCTTTTAGCAAAGCTAATCCTTAGGCTAAGAACATTAATCATTAGACTAATCCAATCTCTTGGCACTAATCCCTTTGACTAATCCCTAATCAAGATCAAATTATCATTTGTGATTAAGAATCAAGCAAGCATTAATTTCAAGTTCTCATTACCAATAATCACCTTAGACAACTAATCTCTTAGGCTAAGATATGAAAATCCTCTAAAAAGTTCATTCAAGCATTTCATCGAACACCTTTCGGGCATGAAAAAGCCTAGCATATAGATTCAGCAATTCCTTGCAACCTAGCATAGAGATCAACTAATTAGAGAAGGATCATTCATAAATAAGTCCTAAATATCACTAATCATCACATAAACCATCTAAATCAACCTCATCCACAAAACCCAAAAGCTCTACTCTCTAATCTTCATTGTTCCCACAAAACCCATAAAGATAGTATGAGATAACAAGATTAAAGAGAGATTAAGAGAAGAAATTAAGAAGATATAAAGAAGTACTTAAATTAAACTCAAGATCAAAGATTACAAGATCCAAATCCTAAAACAAAACTATGCTTAGGTAGCTTAGGGTTCGAAAAACCCATAAAAGAGTATTTATACAAAAAGGGTCGAGAATGGCAAAATGGTAATTTTGGTCAAGTTTCCTCTCTTGCTTGCGGTTGGGTTCATGACCGCAACACCAACCGCAAGGCTTTACGGTCCGGAACATGCCCATGCTCGCGGTTTGTTTATGCCCGCTAGCTGAACCGCGAGCTAGTAAATCGGCCACAACTTCTCGAATACAGCTCCAAACGTCTTGAAACCAACTCCATTGGAAAGCTAACTCAATTGTCTACAACTTCTATGAGATGCTCCAGAAGCTAAATATGCACGGAATGGCTTCATTTTGCTCCATCTTTAAAGCTCACCAGTTTGGTCCTTCATCACCATTTCACTTGCAATCACTCATTTGGACTCCAAACTCTTCCAAACCTCCTTAGCAACTCCAAGAACCTACAAAGCATAAGAAAACACTCCCAAGAACAAAAAATTATGCAAATCCTAACTCTAAATGCACTTAGACTCTAAATGCAATAAAGAACAAGAAAAGAATGAAGAATGAAAGGAAAATGAGACTAAAACAAGAATTTAACATATGACTAAATGCATGAATATCAATTCCCCCAAACTTAAACCTTGCTTGTCCACAAGCAAGCATAAGACCATCAAAGCAAATTGGGAGAAATGTTTGAAAGAGAGAGTTCAAAGCTTTCAAAATCAATTGTTAAGCATAAGTGGAAACAAAGTCAATACAAGCAATTAAGAGCTACAATCAAGTTTACTCTACTTCAAAAGAGTTAGCCATTCCCATCAACACATGCATCAAGTTCAAGCCCCAACCTACACATGAATTCCTATCCTCATTCCCTTTAACATTCATTAAGCAATGGTGGATCATGATTGTGCAAATCAAATGAACACATTTGGCTAAGGGTTTAAGGTCTTGAGATAAAAGTGATCTCAAATGAAGTGTGGGTTTCAAAAACAAAGAATCTCTCAAGAAAGGAATGAACTATAGCAAAATGCTAAGAGTAAAAAACAACTTATGCATACAAGGATAGATTCTCATTCTACCCAAATCCCTATGATGATCTTAACTCTTCTTCTAAACCCAAGATTTCCTTCCTAAGCTACCCTTTTCTTAAGGCATTTTTGCCTTCTTATCCCAACTTTGATCACTTCTTTCTTCTTTAAACACTTAGAGGATTTTTTTTTTCTTTTCACTAGCTCTTTCTTTTCTTTTCACTAGTCTCTTTTCTTTTTTTTCTTTTGATGCTTGAGCCAACTTTGGCTTCTTTTCTCTCTTTAAAACTTGAGACTTATCTTTCATAAACACTTAGAGCTATCAACTTTTCTGTTTCTTTTCCAATCCCCTCTTTCTTTTCTCAATATTTTCCTCATTCCCTTTTTTCCTTTTCTTCCCAATTCCCCCAAACTTCTTTCCTATCCTATGCATAGCCCAATGATGTAAGGCTAGCTCTACAATGAAAACCTATCCTTGTCGTTCCAAACTCAACACTTTTTGCCTAGTTGATTCAAGAAAAAGGCCTCTCATCTCTCACTAAAGTGTTTAGGCTTGAAGGAAAGCTTGGTTCAAGGTGGGGAAATCTACTTGGACTAACAAGAGAGTGGTAGAAAGGGAGAAGATAGTCCAAGTATGTATGAAGTATCCATGAGTTCACCTTTCATTGCACAACATGATAATTCAAGTCAATATTAAGAGTTCTAATAGATAGGGAATGATTCAAATCACAACATGTTTCAACCAAGAAGTGAACAATAATGCATGAGATCCAAGAAGGGTTCTTCCTTAATTTCAAGTTCACAAGATGCATCCAATAACCACATGCTCAAACAATTTTTTTATAAAGAACACAAGCTTTAACTCTCAAACTTTAATGAAAACAATCCTAAATGACTTCTAGACTCAACTATATGCTTTCTTTTTGTGAAACTTTTTCAAAATTTTTCAAATTTTTATGGTTTTCTATGCCTTAGATGCATGAAATGAGATTCAATATGCAAGAAAGAAAGATAAGAACACAAAACACATCATTAGCAACTAGTCTCCTCCCCCAAACTTAAATCACACAGTCCCTTGTGTGAAAGAAGCAAGGGAAAGAGACAAAAGATTAAATCAAAAATGCAAAATCAAAAAGACAAAAGTTGGAGTGTTACTTGGAGAGTGGAATGGAGAGGAGGAATGGGAGGTGGAGGCATCTACGAATGTGGCACAAGACTCCCCCAAACTTAGACCATTGCATAGGCTTCTCATCCTTTGATTTAGCATTGAATTCCCTTTGCACCCAAAACACTTTCCCTTCTACCTTGCATTGACCTCAAAGCTCCCCAAAAAGGATAGACATGGGAATTCCTCCCAAGTGAGCTTGTTTTGAGTCACTAAGCTTGACTATCCCTTCACTCTTTTTGGTTAGGGAAGTGGCATAAGTTTGTATCACCGGGATCATACTCATCGTAGAACCACCCCCTAAACTCCTTCATCCTTATCTCCTCAAAAGGGATCTTCCTTGGATCATGAAAGCTCAATGGTGTGGTAGAGACTATACCAAGAATCTTGTGAAAGGTTTGAGCCATTGGAGATCCATATTCTTCATCCTCCTTGAAGGATTCTTTATTGGGACCATCTTGTTTCTCCATAAGATTTCCTCCAATTAGCTCTTGCTTGGGATTTGGTTGCTTTGGTTCCTCTTCCATGATTGAGAGCTCATCTTGTGTGCTCTCTTCCATCTCCTTGCACTCAACAACCAATCCATCTTCATAAGGCTCTTCCTCATCTCTCAAAACATCTCTTACTCCTTCATTGTTGCTATTGGTTAAATGACCCATGAATGTCTCTTCATCATCCTCTTCTTCATAACTAATCATAAGGTCTTCACCAACAGTGCAACCAAGAAGCATTTCAAATTCCTTGATAGTCTCTTCAGCTTCTTTCAAGAACTCATCTTGCACTTGAGCATTCTCCTCATGTGTTGGCTCAACAATGCTTGCATCTTGAGGCAAATGAGCAAAATCAGTGTTGATCATCCTTAAGCTCTCATTGTACCTCTCTTGTCCATCCAATGCCAACCTTGCCATGTTGAGAAGTTCTTCATCATAAGATATTTGAGAAGAGTGAGTTGATTCATGCTCATGCTCCATGTTCCAAGATTGGTATCCATCATCATATCCATATTGGTACTCATGAGAAGAGTACTCATTTGGAAGATCACCTTGATAGGTGGATGTGCTTTCAAAATCATGATGACTTGTAGGGTCCCAAGCCATCTCTCTTTCTTGAGCTTCTAGCATAGCCATCAACATTGAAGCTATCTCCGAAGCCATGCTCTCTTCCTTGTGATTTGCACCTTGCAAAAAGAACAAACACTTGAAAGAGAGTTAGTAACCACACAAACAAAAACAAAATAAAAGCTTAGTCTAAAGTAGAATCTAAATCCTAATGGCTATTGCTACACCTCCCCGGCAACGGCGCCAAATTGATGATAGACTTTTACTAGATTCTAGATCAATTCCTCAAGTCTACTCCTATCATTGTAGTACTTAAGGTATCAATCCAGGGAGGCAAGAAGAACAACACATTAGGAATGCAAAATACTACTTAAGCTAAGCCAAATAGATAAAAGAAGGTTTAACTAACAATCCTAATAAAACAAGAAAGAAATAAAGCAAATAAAGCACTAAACAAGATAAAAGAAGGGTCCTAGGATGAGGCTATGGAGACTAGATGGTTTAGAGACAATCAATGATGCATCAATCAATCAAACATTGCTAAGCAAGGCTAATGATCATAATTAAGCTAATCACATTCTCATGTTCATAACTCCTATGCTAATCAAGCAATCATTCAATTCTCATTTGCAAATTACAAGTCAAGCATGCAATAATATCCATCAAACACCTTTTAGCAAAGCTAATCCTTAGGCTAAGAACATTAATCATTAGACTAATCCAATCTCTTGGCACTAATCCCTTTGACTAATCCCTAATCAAGATCAAATTATCATTTGTGATTAAGAATCAAGCAAGCATTAATTTCAAGTTCTCATTACCAATAATCACCTTAGACAACTAATCTCTTAGGCTAAGATATGAAAATCCTCTAAAAAGTTCATTCAAGCATTTCATCGAACACCTTTCGGGCATGAAAAAGCCTAGCATCTAGATTCAGCAATTCCTTGCAACCTAGCATAGAGATCAACTAATTAGAGAAGGATCATTCATAAATAAGTCCTAAACATCACTAATCATCACATAAACCATCTAAATCAACCCCATCCACAAAACCCAAAAGCTCTACTCTCTAATCTTCATTGTTCCCACAAAACCCATAAAGATAGTATGAGATAACAAGATTAAAGAGAGATTAAGAGAAGAAATTAAGAAGATATAAAGAAGTACTTAAATTAAACTCAAGATCAAAGATTACAAGATCCAAATCCTAAAACAAAACTATGCTTAGGTAGCTTAGGGTTCGAAAAACCCATAAAAGAGTATTTATACAAAAAGGGTCGAGAATGGCAAAATAGTAATTTTGGTCAAGTTTCCTCTCTTGCTTGCGGTTGGGTTCATGACCGCAACACCAACCGCAAGGCTTTACGGTCCGGAACATGCCCATGCTCGCGGTTTGTTTATGCCCGCTAGCTGAACCGCGAGCTAGTAAATCGGCCACAACTTCTCGAATACAGCTCCAAACGTCTTGAAACCAACTCCATTGGAAAGCTAACTCAATTGCCTACAACTTCTATTAGATGCTCCAGAAGCTAAATATGCACAGAAAGGCTTCATTTTGCTCCATCTTTCAAGCTCACCAGTTTGGTCCTTCATCACCATTTCACTTGCAATCACTCATTTGGACTCCAAACTCTTCCAAACCTCCTTAGCAACTCCAAGAACCTATAAAGCATAAGAAAACACTCCCAAGAACAAAAAATTATGCAAATTCTAACTCTAAATGAACTTAGACTCTAAATGCAACAAAGAACAAGAAAAGAATGAAGAATGAAAGGAAAATGAGACAAAAACAAGAATTTAACATATGACTAAATGCATGAAAATGCATGAATATCATCTCCTAGGATCTAGGGTTTGATATATTGAAATTCAACCAACCTCGTTCTTACCTTGAACTGGCAGCGGAATGAAATGGTGAACGAGATCAGTGGAGCAACGCAGGTGCCTTGCCTCTACCAGATACACACGCATACAAGCTGGAAACGGGATGCTAGTTCCGGATCAATGGGAATCCTCTGTTTCTGGTGTTTCTGCTCTTTTCACTGAGAAAAACTCGACGGCCACCGTTTTAGGTCGAGACACTCATGTTTTATTCAACCTAAAACACATTTAACAGGCCAGACTTGATTAAGTCTTAATTTCGAAAAGCCCTTTCGAAACCCGAACTGTGTCGACCGACACACAAGCTGTGTCGATCGATACAACACCATTTTGTCGATAATAATGTGTATCCACTACGCATTAATATGATCATTACCATAATGATCATTCCCATGTCGAAGCTTCCAGTTTGCTTAGGTGTGTGACCCTATAGGATCATATAATACTGGCAGTAAGTCTACAACTTACAGATTGCAAGAGGCTTCTAGCAAAACATTGCAACCGCCCAGTATTATACGAATGTCTGATCTCGACACACAACTATCATCAGGAGTGAGTACAAGTGTGATTTCAGGACACTATCCCAACACATTGGTGTGAGATGGTTGAGGAGAATGCATCACTGACTAAGGAGAAAGTTAAGCTAGAAGCTGAAGTTGCTGAAGTACGAAAGTATGCAACAGAGAAAGAAGAAGAAGCACAGCAAGCCAGAGTTCAACTTGAAGAAACTCAAAAGGGCGTGAGGATTCTGAATAATGGCACAAAGAAGTTGGATCATCTTCTCACTATTGGAAAAAGTGATCGATGTGGTCTTGGATTCAATGGAGAATCTTCAAAAGCTGATAGTGCTTTTGTGTCTGGTGGAAAGATGGATGTTGCATCAACAGCTGATACAAAGACTGTAACTGTTATGAAGTCTGCAACTGGTACGTTGACTGGTACGGCAACTGGTACGAAAGCTGGTACAAGAACTGCTACAGCGACTGCAACAAGGAAAATCCCAGAAGTGAAGAGTGCACCTAAACGAATTTGGCATCCTGTTTGTCACCATTGTGGAGTTGTTGGGCATATTAGGCCAAGGTGCTTCAAGTTATTGAAGGAGAAGAAACGAATGGAGCAAGCTTGTGAAGTGAGATTTCATGGTCCTTTATGTTGTCATTGTGAAGGTAAAGGACATGCTCAAAGAGCTACTCATGGAGGCACAAGGGCCAGGAAGATTTGGAGGAAGAAAGTTAATCACTTCGGAGATGGTGCAGTAGGATTTCATCCTCAATATGGAGGAGGACGGCTCATGTGTTAGTTTTTGAACATGATGTGACTCAAGTAAGTGGAGATTGGTGTTGCTAGTTTTGATGATGTTGGATGTTGCTAGTGACGAAGCCTTTGATGCTAGGGTTGTTGAGATCACATACATAGTCAAAAAGGGGGAGATTGAAGAGGTATTTAATGTGTCAGTCACGGCGTAGTACAAGTGGTAGTACAAGAAGCGACTCATGACGTGATTATGTTCGATTGATGAGATATGAACGAATCTTTATGATGTGATTCGGTTTATGGGTTGTGTGAGCTGGATGAAGACCTTGGAGTGAAGATTGCAGCTTGAAGTTGTTTACTTATTCTTTGAATAAGTTTCAAGAAAAAAAGGAAAAGTTACAAAAAGGTGGAATAGAAAATATCAAAACAAAAAGGATATTTGCTATATCTTTATTTAGGTAAACTTGAGGAGCAAGTTTAGCCTATATAAAGAGGAGAGGAATGGCCTATGAAGATGCAGAAGTTGAGAGAATAAAAACTCAAGAGGGCTTTTGTATTTTGGGAAAAAAGTCTAGGCTCTAGGGGGAGCTTAGCTCAGGTGTTTGATCCTGAAGAATTCTTGTATTGGATAGAGCGGTAGATCAATAGGGTTTGTTCTGTTCGTTTGTAATTGGTGGGATTACTTTCTATTCAAGTGAATTCGGAATTGGGGGAGCAGAAAAAATTGAAACCCATAAACAAACTTTGTGTGTCTTTCTTTCTGCACTTTTATATTGCCTCACCTGCGTTTTCAGTTTGTTTTGTAGGCTTGTGCTTATTGTGGACACATTAAAGAAAAATCAAGAAGAATATGCAATGTTTCTCCGAAGCGATATTATTAAATTTCCTTTACATGATAAGTACATATATACACAATCAATAAATTATATAATTTGAAAAATTCACAAAATCAGAATTTAATTATTCATACCAACATAAAGCCGATAATAATATTTCACACCAACAAGTTCATTTTACTAAGTTTGCTAGGTTTTGAATTTTTTTTAGAGTGAATTAAATCTTAAAAATGAGGTTTTGAGGTTTCGATGTTCATACCAAAAAGCAATTATATAGATATATATAACAAAGAAAAAACACAATGAAAATTAAACATAGCTTTCTGGATAACCTTGATCAAACATAGCATATGTTTCATTAATTTCTTTTATATTCTAGTTTCTATAATTATATTTTTTCATTAGTTTTAACCCTAGCCTTCAAAAAGACATGTGGCGCAACAAAGTTGTGAGAAGATCCGTGGTCGATTAAAACTACCACCTTCAAACGTCCAAACAATAATCCTTTAACTTTTATTTTCGTATGAGTTTCAATTCCCGATAATGTATTAAGAGACATCTTCATGACCAGAGGAACTAACGGTAACTCCTCATCAAGTAGTTCGATGATACTATCTCCAAAGCCTCCAATTCAAACCCATTCAAAAACGTAACATACAAATATCCTTATCAGGAAAAACATGAGTTTTATAGTACCTTCCCCAGAACGTAGCATTATGTGCATATTGTCCAGGTCCGCATCACTATAACATTGGCGAGGACGCAACTCTCCTGACGGCATATTCGGAGACCCTTAAGAGGAGATCACTTTCTAGGCACAACATAAGTTCAAGTGATGCGGCTGATAAACAGAATCCGATGATTTCAGTCCTGTCTAAGCCACAATACCTATAGACAAAGGCCCGTCTCATTCATTTATAGGATCCTGTACTAAAAAAAAATCTAGATCCTTTTTTACAAATTTTGAAGAAAATAAGATTCTAAATTACTATTTAAAAAAATAACACAGGACTCCTGTTGACCAAAAAAAAAACAATGGACTCCTGTGCAAATGCACCTCATAACATGCAGAGAGCCGGGCCTGCCTATAGAATGCAGAAAGCAATGCCATGCATGCTCATCACCGCTCTATTGTGGCGAGTTAAACTTTGAAGTTCTTTCCTCATTATAACTTCTTGCATCTCCGGCTTCAACCCATTATAAAATATGTATTCCATATTCCGCTCATCAATCCTCCAATGATTAACTTCCAACTCCTCAAACTCGTTGATATAGCCAGCACTGAGCCCGTCTGCTAGAACGAAAAAGGACTTGCCCATGGTTTATCTTTCAATCGCTGATGGAAACGAGAAACAAGACATCATTCTAATTGATTCCAGTAAGTAAATGGAACTGTATATATCCTTTAATTGAACCATTTAAACAAATGACATTCCAAACTCATTTTTACTAGTTGGACTCACTCCATCGCGTGATAATTCCCAAATAAAAGTAATGTTCCACAAGAGCATTCCAACCATACAACATATTGAAAACCAGCATTTAAACTATCTTTAACAGGCTCTCATGTGTTTGACAAGCGGGGTGATGATTGAGACTACCTAAAGAGAGATCGACATTCTCCGATTTACATGGCGACATACATTGTTGAGTTTGAGCAGCATAAGAATCTGCTATCTCTTTACCCAGCGCCTTCACAAGAATCTGATTTGATTCAACCTGAGAAATGATCTGCATTTGGCTAGGAGATCACTTTCTAGGCACAACATAAGTTCAAGTGATGCGGCTGATAAATAGAACCCGATGATTTCAGTCCTGTCTAAGCCACAATACCTATAGATGCAGGGCCGTCTCATTCATTTATAGGATCATGTACTTAAAAAAAAATCTTGATCCTTTTTTACAGATTTTGAAGAAAATAAGATCCTAAATTACTATTCATCTGGGTTTAAAATTCAAAAAATAACAAAGGACTCCTGTTGACCAAAAAAAAAACAAAGGACTCCTGTGCAAATGCACCTCAACACATGCACAGAGCGGGGCCTGCCTATAGAATGCAGAAAGCAATGTCATGCATGCTCATCACCGCTTTATTGTGGTGAGTTAAACTTTAAAGTCTTTCCTCATTATAACTTCTTGCATCTCCGGCTTCAACCCATTATAAAATATGTATTCCATATTCCGCTCATCAATCCTCCAACAATTAACTTCCAACTCCTCAAACTCGTTGATATAGCCAGCACTAAGTCCGTTTGCTAGAACGAAAAAGGACTTGCCCATGGTTTATCTTTCAATCGCTGACGGAAACGAGAAACAAGACATCATTCTAATTGATTCCAGTAAGTAAATGGAACTGTATCCACTGTTTAATTGAACCAGTTAAACACATGACATTCCAAACTCATTGTTACTAGTTGGAGTCACTCCATCGCGTGATAATTCCCAAATAAAAGTAATGTTCCACAAGAGCATTCCAACCATACAACATATTGAAAACCAGCAATTAAACCTTCTTTAACAGGCTCTCATGTGTTTTACAAGCAGGGCGATGATTGAGACTACCTAAAGAGAGATCGACATTCTCCGATTTACATGGCGACATACATTGTTGAGTTTGAGCAGCAGAAGACTCTGCTATCTCTTTACCCAGCGCCTTCACAAGAGTCTGATTTGATTCAACCTTAGAAAGGATCTGCATTTGGTTACCAAAGCGCCGATAGCCCTTCATGGATGCTGCAACACTCTTCTCAATCGAGGAAAAGGAGATCGTTCGAAAACTCGGTCAAAGTGTACATGCAATGTCCCATTTTCAAGGGCCCAAAAAGAAGTGAGTATGGGCCTAAAACCCAATGCCCAATCCAAAAATTCTAGGACCCTCATTTCTTCCCATTATAAAAAGAGGTACACTTGTCATCATTTTTCACAAAGTCTGAAGAAGCAAAGTCCTGCTCGTAACAAGAGGAAGCAAGTCGTTGACCAGCCACCACCGCAAACGACCAGTCGCTGCTGGCGATCGCCACCGCCCCAAACGACCAGTCACTGCTGATGATCGTCACCGCCGGACCACCGCTGCCGTTCGCCGGAAAACCGGGTTTTGCCAGAATCTTCTACTCGTTCCTGTTTTTGCTCCCGAACCCCTAGCCATCGCTATGAGATCGGAGATTCACACCAAGGATTTGTAATCGTGGATTTGGACTTTTGGATATAAAGATGATATAGATTTCCTATGAATCAAAGACTTTATTGAGATTGATCGTCGAGATAGAACAAACACAATCGAATAGAGAGTACAAAGTATGATAATCGAGTTATCTAGTCGAAGTATTCTTGATTAGGGTTGGAATAATCTTGAATGAATCACCACTTCTTCCTTAAATAGTCTTGAATTTGATCTTCTTGTTCTGATATTTTGGCCTCGCCGTGATAACGATCTTCGAGATTCGCGGGAATCAGTTGAACCGACGAAGACCAGATCGTTCTATCTCTACATCGTCTCCTATCGAGCTCGAGCTCGATCGCCTCTTACTTCGGCGTTGTCTGGGCCTTGTCCAGATGTTGGTCGTATGGGCCCAAAAAGGATGACGATCGATTTCTCTGTCTTGATTATGGAGCGGGCTCATGATTATGGGCCTTTGTTTTGTTTGTTAATGGGCCAGATTTCATAGAGGGAAATCCAGCACCAACAATAGCCTCCCAACCCATTAATTTCGACAAGTCGAGGTTTATGGGCGGTGGACGTCCTCGGGAAGAAATGCATGCCTCGGGCGTGAAAGACCTAATGATTACTTTCGCCCTGTCCGTAGATCTTGTTTCGATCCAATGGTCAAGGATGGGCGCGTGGATCGAACTGACCTATTTGCTAGCGCGTCGGCAGTTATGGCGTATATTGGTTAAGAGGGTCTCATCTTCCACCGTGGATCTGGTCGATCACTAACGGCTGAGATTTGAGGATCACGAAGAGTCTTTTCGTACTCGATTCTTTACTGACGCGGCTTGACTGTCACGTGTTCGTCGCCGTCGATCTCGAATCAACGGTTGAGATGGGGGGGAAAGCGAGGAGTCCCAACTGTCTCGATTTTCTTATAATTATTACGAGTTTGGGAATCGTACGGTCGAGACTTTGCACGATTCCCACTACAGATAATTATTCATATCGTCGAAGGTAACTTTTTATCTTCTCATTTGCGTCTTGTTTCTTTCTTGCTCTAGTTTTTCTTTCGTATTCTCTTTGTCGTTAGAAACTTTTCTTTAGAGGCTTCCTTTTATCTCGGTACATTTTTCCTCATGGCTCTGAGAGATGCAACAGAAGCAGGTACGAGCGCGGCGACAGGATCATTCGGTCCGCATCCGCCGTCCGTCTTAACCGCGAATCACATTAAGCGGTTACGAACGCAGTGCCGGATTCCACCGGAAGTATAAATAGTCATCCCCTCACCGGCGGTTTCACCGGAGACCGTCGTGGAAGGCTACTGTTGTGCTTCCTACGCTTATTTTGAAAATGCGGGCTCTTCTTCCCCATTCTCCGCCTTATTTTTTTAGTGTTGGCTCAACTCCAGTTAGCGTTTCATCAGATGACGCCAAATTTCGTTCGGTATGTCATCGGACTTGGAGTCAAAGCCGTGGAGGAGGGGATTAAGTTCGGGCCCGAAGAGCTCATGCGAGTTTGCTCAGTAAAGCAAAATACTCGCTTCCCGGGGACGTATTACCTTTCTCCTCGTTTCGGGAGGATCCTTGATGGTATTCCAATGAGGGATGTATGGAGGGACCGGTACTTTTTCTTTAGGATAACCCACCATTCGGTCGGGGAGTTCGATTACTCAGTCGTCCCGTCACGGTGGGCTTCCATCATCGGTAAGATTCGCGGTTTAATACTCGATCCTTTTTTTTTTTGTTAGGCTGCTCCTAATTGGTTTCAGTTTGTATTGCAGAGGGTTTAATGACCTAAGAAGGGGCACTGTCAACTGGGACAGTTTTACAGTGGAGGCGTGCAAGCTGCTCTGAGAATCGACCCCGAACGGGCTCTTCGGGATCGACCTCGGGTTCCTCGAGACTTATCACTTTCCCCCATGCCTCCTTGGGCTCCCCTGGCTCGAGCTGTCCAGCCTCCGCTTCGTATTTCCGAGCGGGCAGGAGAAAGTGAGTTGTCTGACCGTTTTGGTCTGCACGACGTCTTGTTTGTAATCATTGAGGAAGGTCTAATCTGTCCTTTATTTTTGCAGGTCATCCTCTTTTGGATGACGGTTCAACCGCTAGCACTCCTCCTCGCGAGAAACTATCTCAAAGAGCGAGGAGTCACTGAAATGGGAAGGACCCTGTGGATTTGGCGAAGAAGGTGAGGGACGGAGGTCTGAGCAACGCCATCCTTTTTTCCATGTGTGATTCTCCTCCTCCTCCTCCTTCAAGTCTTCCTTTGAGTACAGGGGCCATCGATGCCGTCGTGGAGACGGGCGGCGTTCCCCCCTCTTTGATTGCCCGGGAGGCGGATCCGATACCGTCCGGGGAGCCAATTTTACGCGACTCTTACCCGAGCGGTTCGAGGGAATCGGGCGGCCAGAGCGGGAGCAAAGCTCTCGTGCCAAAGCGCCGAATGGTCGAAACTGGGGAGAGCTCGAGGAGATCGAGCGAAGATGTCGAGGCGCCGGGCAGCGTGGCTTGTCTGCTGAGGCACTTTACGCCTGCGGGTGTCCAGCTCCCGGCTGTTGGGGACATGGTCCTTGGTGATTCATACACCGAGATAACGGCGGCCATTGGGAAGGTAATGGTCGTACGGCTTCGTTTTCCTTGTCTTTGCTTTGGGAACTCAGCATTAGTATTTTTATGTAGTTCCTGGAGGCTACGAATGGATTCGTGGCCAAGTCCGAGCGTGAGCTACGCGAGGGGTCGCGGGTGGGCGAACTTGAGACCGTCAAGAAGACGGTCGCCGACTTGAATGTGCAGCTGCAGGGCTTTTTGGCCCGAGAGGAGGAGCTTAAGAGGAGATTGGCTAGGTACAAAGGGATCGAGGCTCGACTACTGACTCTCGAGAATCGGGAGGAAGATCTTTCTCAGAAGCTTCAAGCGGCTGTGACCCGATTTGTGGCTGCCGAGGAGGCGAGTCGGGTCGCAGCTATGCAGGCTGCTCATGATCGAGCTGATCTCGAAAGGGTGCTCGTGGGGAGGGACTTTGAAGTGAAAGTTTCAGTTCACGAGGCGAGGAAGAAAATGAGCGGGGAGTACTTTGATATCCTTAAGGAAATCAAGGAGAAAAGCGAGGGTCGGAGGGCTGAGACCAGTGCTGAGATCCGTCTCCAAGAAACCTTGGCCAATATCGAACTCATCGCAGAGTTTGCCTCCGGTGAGCTAGACCTGACTCAGGAAGTGTTGAGGCTGGCCGAGAAGAAGTGGGCGGCCACGGAGGAAATGAACGCTGCAGCGGTCTCTGATTTCAGCATCGGCAAATTAAACTTGCCAGCGATATCAGACGACTCGGTGATTCTGGCGCATGCTCCGCCGCCGACCGTTCCCCGTCTCGATCAATATGGATCGAATCTCCCGACCGGGGTTGGCTCTACTGACGATCAAGCGGAGGACGGAGACGAGGCTTCTTCGCGGTCGCAACAATTTTAATTGTTTTGTAGTTGCCCGAGGGGGCTTTTAATCTCCTTTTCTTATTCTGGTTGCCCAAGGGGGCTTTTGTGAACTCGAGGATATAAAGTCCTCTTATTTTATGAACCGCTTTTAAATCTTTCATGCCTTAGCATAGATTTAACCGTTTTAATGTCTTAGCATAAATTGTCTGTCGTGACAGCTCGAACCTCTAAAGAGGGGTTGAACAAATAATTTGGCTTGAGTTGCCTTAGGAATTTTTCACAATCTTTTAGGTCGATTGTATTTGAGCTCGAGCTCTTTCTCAAAATTTACTCGAGGTACAACTCTTTTTAAGACGTAAAGGTCGAGCTCGGCTGGTAATTGAAATGTAATACTTTTAAGTAAATGATGAATCGAAGTAGACTTACATAGATTCGTTTTGAATGCATGTGGAAATTGCTTTTCGTGAACAACTGTCTCGTTTTTATCTGTCCTGATGTAGACTCGACCTCATTGTTTTGCTTAAAGGGAGGGGGTAGCCCCCCAATTCTTCTAATCTGTATAAGGTTTGAAGAATTTTGAGTATTTGAAGGACCATTTCAGATCGTTCTGGTTTGACGGGACCGTTTCAGGTCGCTTAGGTTTGAAGAGATAATTTCATACAGCTTGATTTGGAAGAGGCCATTTCAGGTCGCTTAGAAGGGATAATTTCATATCGCCTTACTTTTGAAGGGATAATTTCATATCACTTTGTAAAATGCAAAGGCGAAGTACTTCGCAGCAACTCTAACCTTTACAACGGAAAGAGACATTGATCGAGGGACTTATTTTGATTTCAGATAAGCTAGTATGACTTCTATCGAAGTTGTCGAGCTCGGTAAGGGCTTTGTTTTGGGGGGCGGATGCGCTCGAGATCGAGCTGCCTACGTACCCCTTTAAGGGGATCATGCCATTTCGTAGTTCGATTATGTTGCGTACTTTCAGTGAAAGTACTTTTTGAGGTTGATGATGTTCCAGGGTCGTAGTTCAGGTTGTTGGGAATGTCCTGAAATCTACCGTACTATCTCTAGAAAGTATGATAGTGTCGAGATCAGACATAAGTCATAAATACTGGGTGATCATGATGGCTTGCTAGAGTCCGCTCATGATCTATAAGTTTAGCACTTATTACCAGTATTGTATGATCCCGAAGGGTCACACACCATAGCTAACGGGAAAGTTAAATGGAATTAATACGGTAAGATGCAATGGCATTTACTGTATTAGATCAGAGAATTGGGCCAGACAAAATACAGGCTTTTGTCTGATTTGTGTCTTGGGCCCAAAAGATTAATGAGCCATTAGTCTAATGACTTGGGCCCATTAATGAGAGATAAAAGAATCAGAAACCCTAAGGAAGAGCCTGCTTCTGCGATTTCTTCTTGGTGGTCATGCCCCTCTCTCTCTCTCTAACTCCTGATCTGATCCATCTCTTTGGTCTAGCAGCCATCCCTTGCTTGTAAGAGTGTGGATACTCAAGGAGGAATAGGTGATTCATCTGTTCGTTGATCTCGACATTACAATCATTCCGCTGCAAAAGGTAATGTCCAGGTTTGTTTTATGATTCAGTTACAAGAACCTAGATCCTTGATTAAATATGTGTTAGGTTGCTATCTGGGAATTCAACCATGGAAAAACACATAATCCTTCAGTGGTATCAGAGCCAGGTCATTAGTTTCTTGTAATTTGGATCTTTGTATGAAATCACATAATGAATCGCTTGGCTTAAAAGTTTTGTTTGATTAAAGTCAATCGATTGTTGTTGTATAATTGAATCGATTTTGACTTCGATTTGTTTGGTTTGGTTAATAATCATGTTTGACTTTGTTTAATAATTGAGTTATATCAATGAAAACGAATTGATCCGATCGTAATTCATGTTGACTTTGTTAACATGGTTTTGTCCTTTAGTGACATGTGATGATCGAAAGTAATTAAACAATCGCTTTATTAATTGAGCCTTATTGATTATCGCCATGGCCGAGTGATCGTGTGAGTATCGATCGCGTATGTTGCCTTGTGATGATTGATCATCGATCGTGCGATGGTCGATTGTGTTATTGGGCCGATCATGTATGCATCAAGTCTCGGATCACGCTTGTGCCGAGTGATGCATGGACTGGGCTGGCCGTGTGATCGTTTGGGCCGAGATCGATCAATCGATCGTGAGGCCGTGGGACGGATCATGCGTAATGGGCCTAAGGTTGGATCATGGATCTGATCGTTTGGCCCGTTAAAATTTTACGTCCCGCGAATAGTCAATCGGTTAAACCGAGCTTCGCGGTTCGTTGCCCAAAACCACACCAATTAAACCGGTCCATTTAATTGGCGGTTAATTGTGTGTTTAAAGCCTTAAACCGCAAGTTAAATCAAATTGGCTAAAACACTAGGTGTTTCTTCCCGGTTTTGGATTTAACTGAACCGATCCAATTTAATTGGTGGTTCAAGCGGTTAACCCGAATCGCGGTTTGCTGGAAATTATTTAGTACATGGTATTATTTAATTTCTGGTTAAACCGGATTGAAATTCAAAAATTGAATTTTAACCTAAACCGAAGGCTGGTCTAAGTTTGATTTGGTTGGACCAAATAATTTAGAGCTGGTCTGGTTTAGTAAATAACCGATGGTTTTGATAGTTAATTTGGTCTTGGAACAGAATTAATAAACCGGATCGGTTATGTCAAATTATTGGGCCAGCTGGAATTCTATGGTCTTGGGCCAAGAATTGGGCCTATAATTTGTGACCCAACCCAAAATATTTAATGAAATATTTAAATTAGAAATTTCTATTTTTAGTAAGTTACTAAATTTAGAAAGTTTCTAAAATAAGAAAGTTTCCCAAAATAGTAATCTTCTATTTTTGGAAATAAAACTTAAAAATCCTCAAAAACAATATCAAGCTTGGATGTCTTTCCAATCTTGTCAGCTACTTAACGCTTATTTGATTACAGATATGGCTTACAGTGTGAGGTGTCTGTTTTCGCATAAGTAAAGTAGTATATAGTCACTAATTTCATTGGGAGTCCCAGACTTTAGTGATTATTTGGCTGTAAGAGATTGGTTTCCTTGACTGGGCCATCGGGAGTCCCGGGCCTTGAGACATCTGGTGTATTGGGCCTTGGGCCCAATTCACAACCGAGAGTTATTGGTTATAACTAGCTGTGTGTATGCTTACCAAGTAAAGCTAATTCCGGGTGACGGCCAGTGGCCCATTTTGGATTTAGCTGAACATGGGTCTCGGAATCATTGCATTCTTATGAGGTTAAACAAAGAAATTTTGAATGCAATGCGAGTTTTCTTATAAGTTATTAAGATTACTCTTTTATGAACTAAATAACTAAAACTCTATTTATCTCTAAATTTCAGCTATGACGAGCACAAACAATCAAAACACTTTCTCGATCCGGTATGTCCTTGAGATGGACAAACTGAACGGATCAAATTTCTTGACTTGGTCGCGGAACCTGAGACTAGTTCTCAGGCAGGAGAGAAAGGACTATGTCCTTGAAAGAGCTCTCCCCGTGAGGATCGGGTCCAATGCCTCTCATGCAGTATATAATGCTTGGAATAAGCATTATAATGATGCGGTAGATGTGTGTGGTCTGATATTGGCTACCATGGACTCAGATTTGCGGAAGCAATATGAGAACATTTAGTCGCCAATAGAGATGATCAGCAGCCTGAAATTGAAATTTCAGGAGCAGGTAAGAGTGGAGAGATACCAGTTGGTTAAATCTCTCACTAGCTGCAAGCTACCAAATGATCATCCAGTAAGTCCTCATGTCAGTAAAATGATGGGTTACATTGATAACCTGAGGAAACTGGATTATCCATTTAGCCAGGAATTGGCAACTGAGATCATTCTGCAGTCACTGCCGTCAAGCTATGATAAGTTCGTTAGGAACTATATCAAGAAAGGCTTAACGAAGACGTTGACTGAACTGCATGATATGCTCAAGATAGTTGAGCCAAACGTGAAGAGTACCCTGTACAATCTCATGAAGGAGAAGGGTAGGTTTACTAAACCTAAAGCTGACAAGGGTGAAGACAAAGTTGTCCATATTTTGAATCATGGCAAGCGTGTGTCTTCTGAGCCCGAGTCAGATACCTCTTACATTGGTAAGTGCTGCTACTGTAAAGAGACTGGGCATTGGAAGAGAGATTGCATTAAATTCATGGAAGATTATGAGGAGTTGAAGTTGATGTATGAAACTACTTCCTCAGGTATTCATGTTATTACTTCAAGTTATACCTTATAGGTATTGGATACTGGTTGTGGCACTGATATTTTTTATAATATGCAGAGCCTGAGCAACAGTAGAACGTTGAAGGAAGGGCAAGTGGAACTGCGTGTCTGGAAGGAGCTTGGGATGCTGCCTCAGCCGTAGGGTTTTCACTTGTAGATGCCTTTGAGGCTTGGTTTTGAATTAAGTAATTGCTACAATGTACCTGCTTTAAGCAGAGTTGTTTTTCATTTTCTTGTGAAGAATTTGAATGTTTTCATTTTGATAAAGACAAGTTTTGTTCTTTTGATCTTAATGAAATGTTAATTGTAGCACCCTATTCAAGGAATGGGTTTTATATCTTAAACCAAAGAGTGCCTAAAATGTAACATAAATACTGCAATTGGTTTAAATCTGATGAATTAAACCTGATTTTTCTTGGCATAAATGTTTTGGTCACATAGAGTAAGTCAGATTCAGAAACCCCATAGTTATGGACTTTTGGGCTCATTTGATCGGATATCTTATGAGACTTGAATTCTGCTTACTGGACCAAAAGACAAAGGGCCCATCTTAGCCGAGCTAGAGAAAGGCCCAAAGGCTTATTGGATATTGAACATACTCATGTATGTGGTCCGATGAGCAGTAATGCCAGAGAAAATTTCCTGTACTTCATTGTCTCTACTGATTACTTCAGTGAGTGTGACTGTGTTCATTTGATGAGACACAAGTCGGAATTCTTTGACATGGTCGAAAGAGTTCCAGAATGAAGTATAGAATCTGAATGACAGAAGTATTAAGACTCTGGATTAAATCACGAGTGAGAATACTTAAGTCATTGATTGTGTGATCATCTGAATGAGTGTGAAATCATTTCACAGCTCATTTCTCCTGAAAACCTGGAGGTGTTTCTGTGAGAAAGAATCATATCTTATTAGAAATGATTAAAGATGAGTCACACGAATCTTCCATGATATTCTTTAAGAATAACGCTCTAAAAATATCTAAGTTTACGCTGAAATAGTTCCACCAATATCAGTTGAAAGACACCACGTAAATGTGGACTGGAATCGATCCAAATTCGTCTTTACTGAGTATTTGTAGTTGTGCTACTTCGCTGGTTGTCCTAGGGAAACCAAGGCTTGTTACTTTTACGTCCATTCTGTTTTCTAAGAGGGGAAGTTACTTTCCAAGAAGAACAGTGGGAGTAAAAGGGTAACTCGAAAAAATTCGAGAAATACAGGAGGCTGCTCAATCTATTAAGGGAGAGCAGCGGATGGATTTACAGAATTTCTGTAGAATCTACACCTGTAGAGCCTGAAGTTCGCAGATCTGAATGAATCAGTCACTAATCCGAGAGTGATTTCTCGTCATTAGTTGAACCTGATGATCATTGAAAGTTGCCATGATCTGATGATCATTGAAAGTGACGAACCTGCGAAATTCAAAGAAACGAAAGTAAGCCCGGACTCCGAAAAATTACATTTCGTGTAAGTTGGCTTTATCGATCCATTCATGGATGGAAGCAAACATATCGGAGTTGGAATCTTCGTTCTGTTAAAGTAGTCAATGTTTTGACTTGAACAGGAACGAAGTGGAACTGTGCGTTTACTAAAAGATAAGTGGGAGCAATATTGCATTTCTCATAGTGTATGTCGATGACATACTGATTCTCGAAAATAACGTTCCAATGCTGCAGTCGGTAAAGAACTGGCTTGGGAGTTGGTTTTATGATTGACATGGGTAAAGCCACGTAGTTCTTGGATTTTGGATCTAAAGATAAAGATCCAAAAGAGCTGGTAGGACAAAGTCAGGATTCTTAAATTGACAAAGTCCTACACGTAATCAGCAATCCAAGAAGGGCTTTATGCCAATGTCACATGGCAATTCATTAAGCAAGATACAGTGTCCTGCGATATCTGCTGAGCTTGAATGCATGGATAGGATTCCATATGCGACGGCAATTGGATCTATCATGTATGCCATGACACATACTTGTTTTGATGTTGCTTTAATGCTAAGCAAGACAAGTAAAGACCAGTCAAATCCAGCAAAGAATCACTGGATTGGCGTAAAGAATATTCTGAAGTATTTGAGGAATACTTAGGATAAGTTCTTGATTTACGGAGAAAGTGAGGTGCTACAAGTCGATAGAGTCTGAAAGGCAAGTTTCCAATAGACAAAGATAATTCCTGGTCACAGTCCGGCTATATCTTGTGTCTAACTGGCGGTGCAAGGCACTGTTGCTGACTCCATGACTTAAGCTGAACATTTCGCAGCTTGAGAAGCGGCGAAAGAGGTTGTTTTGAAAGAAGAGTTCATCACTGAACTTGATGTGATTCCCAGCATAGATGAGACTAGCTGCACATCATAGGTCTAAACACCTTGAGGATAGGTATAACCTATTCCGTGAGATAAATGACAGAGGTGTTAAGTAGATAAGCAAGTTTCATCGAATGAGAACGTTGCTAATCTATTAACGAAGCCACTCCTTATGCCTAAGCACGAGTCGCGGACTGTAGCTGTAGGATGAGTGAAATTAAGATGTAGTCTTAATTTCAGTGGGAGTTTGTAAAGGGCTTTACTTAGTTGTTTTGAAAGGTTCATGTAAACATTTTAAAATGTTAATGAAATTTTATTTCTGGATTATTTTAACCGTGATATAAAATAATCGTTCCAAAATGATTCATGTCACTATATATGGGCCATCGAAGTACATGAGTAGACTTGATCCTGAAACCCCATATTTAACGAAGTGACATAAATCATAGTGTCCATAGTCGAAGGTTGTTGAAATTGGAACACCAACAACCTGTTGAGACTAGATTGTGTTGAGACTTATGACCAAGTTTCGAGGGGTCATAGATGCGCGGCATCAAAGTCGACACATAGGTATATGTAGGGGAGCATATGACCGGACATGGCCCGCTGATGAGAACTCTGCAAGATATTAATATATGTGTCATAAGAAGTTCTCATATACGACTATAGAGTATAGTCCTTAGACCTGAGTTCGCATGCATGTGGCTGCATATGGAGTAATGCGCTTTGATCATTGTCTAACGCTGTTTCGTAACTGGGAGCTATAAGGACCTTGGTTGGGTGTATTATAAAGTGTGTAGTTCATAGCGATGGAACAAGATGGGATTTGTCCCTGCCGTTTAACGGAGGTAATATCTCTAGGCCAATCGGAGATTTGATAGCTGGTAAGAGAATGGCCATTCCCAAACGGACTTGCCCAAGTCGTTTGCATTGTCAGTATCAAATCTGGTCCGATAAACATGGTCTGGCTATATAAGGATGACACGCATCTTGCCTTATGCCAGATCGAGATATTAAGACAAAAGGACTAGGGAATGTAGGATTCCAGTACAATCGGAAGGTTGTTGGGAATGTCCTGTGTAGAATTCCAGTACAAGTGGGAGATTGTTGGGAATGTCCTGAAATCTACCGTACTATCTCTAGAAAGTATGATAAGTGTCGAGATCAGACATAAGTCATAAATACTGGGTGATCATGATGGCTTGCTAGAGTCCGCTCATGATCTATAAGTTTAGGACTTATTACCAGTATTGTATGATCCCGAAGGGTCACACACCATAGCTAACGGGAAAGTTAAATGGAATTAATACGGTAAGATGCAATGGCATTTACTTTATTAGATCAGAGAATTGGGCCAGACAAAATACAGGCTTTTGTCTGATTTGTGTCTTGGGCCCAAAAGATTAATGAGCCATTAGTCTAATGACTTGGGCCCATTAATGAGAGATAAAAGAATCAGAAACCCTAAGGAAGAGCCTGCTTCTGCGATTTCTTCTTGGTGGCCGTGCCCCTCTCTCTCTCTCTAACTCCTGATCTGATCCATCTCTTTGGTCTAGCAGCCATCCCTTGCTTGTAAGAGTGTGGATACTCAAGGAGGAATAGGTGATTCATCTGTTCGTTGATCTCGACATTACAATCATTCCGCTGCAAAAGGTAATGTCCAGGTTTGTTTTATGATTCAGTTACAAGAACCTAGATCCTTGATTAAATATGTGTTAGGTTGCTATCTGGGAATTGAACCATGGAAAAACACATAATCCTTCACAGGTTTCTTGGTTTCCACCGACTTGAGTCGGTAGACCCCGTCCTTCAAAACATCAGTGACCTGGTAAGGACCTTCCCACTTTGCTCCTAACTTTCCAGCGTGTTCTTCCTTTTATGGTCAAACACTTTCCGTAAGACGAGCTCCCCTATTTAAAACCTTCGAGTTTTAATTCTGGAATCATAGTAGCGAGCTGCGGCTTGTTGGTAGTTCTGGATTCGAGCTAGTGTGAGATTCCTCCTTTCGTCGACGAGATCGGGCTCATCCGTTATCATCTTGTTGTTAAGCTCCTCTTGCCATGGGCATTCTTCTTTGCGGATGCTTGACACGAGGATTTCGGCTGGTACTACTGCCTCGATTCCATACGCTAGCGAGAAGAAAGTCTCGCCGGTGGATTTGCGGGGAGTAGTCCGGTAAGCCCAGAGTACGGCTGTGAGCTCGTCGGCCCAGCTTGTTTTGCACTCATTGAGTATTTTCTTAAGGCTGTTCATGATCGCTTTGTTAGCTGCTTCAGCCAGTCCGTTTCCTTGAGGATAACGGGGCGTTGAGTAAGTCAGCTTTATGTTCCAGGTTCTACAGAACTCTTTCAACATGTTTGATATGAATTGAGATCCGTTATCGGTGACGATCTCGTGGGGTAGTCCATGTCGGCAAACGATGTTTCGCCAGACGAACTCCTTAACGTGAACGTCTTTAACCATTTGGTACGATTCTGCTTCAATCCATTTAGTGAAGTAATCTGTCATCACCAATAGGTGTGTAGCTTTCTTTTTGCCGGATGCGATTAAAGGTCCCACGATATCCATTCTCCATCGCATGAATGGGTATGGCGAGGAGATAGAGGAGAGTTTCTCCGATGGTTGGTGGATAATCGGGGCGTGCTTTTGGCATTTGTCGCATTTCCTAGAAAAGGATTCGCATTCGGCGGCCATTGTTGGCCAGAAATAGCCTTACCTTTTGATTCGTATGGTCAGAGCTCGTCCTCCGGAATGGCTTCCGCAGGATCCGTCATGGGCCTGCGTGATCACGGCTCGGGCTTGCTTCTTATCGAGGCATTTGAGGTAAGGTCCAGAGAGACTTCTTTTAAAAAGCTCTCCTTGCGTGACACAGTACCTTGCGCTCTGTGTCTTGAGTTTTCGCGCTTCCCATTTGTCGTCAGGGACTTCGCCGTTTGTTATGTATCAGATGATCGGAGTTCTCCAATCTTCTTCATCGTTGGGCTCGGGTCCCTGACTAGTGGATGCAGTTTGGATTGGTCCATTAGGAACGTTCACGACGTACACAGCATTTCTTGGGTCGAGATCATCATCTATCTCGATGATGTCGCGACTAGTCTCCTTGTGCAGTTCCTTGTGTTCGACGTCGTCCTTTCTGGTAGGCTCGTCCTCTTTCAAGGATAGAGCTTTTAGGGCTATGTCGATACTTGGTTTTTCGATCCCCTCGACTGGTATGATCCTTTTGAGGTTAGGATCTGATGTCGATGCCAACACGGCTAGGGCGTCGGCTGCGGTGTTTTCCCCTCGCGGGATCCGTGTTAGATCAAAGAATTCGATTTGGTCGGCGAGGGTGTGGACTACCCGCAGTTATGCTTCCATACGTTCATCTTTGGCCTCGTAGTCGCCGTGATATTGGCTCGTGACCAATTGGGAATCACTGAAAGCGTCTACTTCCCGGGCTCCTATCGCTATTGCTAGTCTGAGCCCGGCTATTAACGCTTCATATTCTGCTTCGTTGTTTGATGCGGCGAAGCCCAGTCTAAACGACTGTTCTAATACTTCTCCCGTTGGGGAGACGAGTTTTACCCCGACCCCAGATCCTTGCCTCGAGGAGGCTCCATCGACGTGGAGTTTCCATCTTTTGGCGGAAGCTGGGTCGAGTTCGATGGTTGGAGGGAGTTCGATTATGAAATCAGCCAGTACTTGCGCTTTTAAGCACGTCCGAGCCTTGAACTCGATGTCATACTCGCTAAGTTCGATAGCACATTTGACCAGTCGACCTGACTGGCTTGGACTGTGAAGGATGGTTCTCAGTGGTTGCGAAGTCATCACTATGATTGAGTGCAATTGGAAGTATGGTCGAAGTTTCCGAGCCGATGTCACCAATGCTAAACCGAGTTTTTCCATGACGGGGTACCTGGTTTCAGCATCGATTAAGGTCTTACTGATATAATTCACCGGTCGTTGTCCGTTTTGTTCTTCGCGAACCCGGACTCCACTTACTGCTGCCGTAGAGACAGCTAGGTAGAGGTAGAGGGATTCCCCTTCTATTATTTTCGCTAGTATGGGTGGTTCGCTTAGATAAGACTTGAGCTGGTCGAACGCTTCTTCACACTTTTCGTCCCAGAGGAACTTCTTGTTCGCTTTGAGCAAGTGGTAGAAGGGTAGACATTTATCAGTCGACCTCGAGATGAAGCGGTTCAAAGCAGCTATTTTGCCAGTTAGACTCTGGACTTCTCGCGTTGTTTTGGGAGATTTCATCTCCCTAAATGTCGCGATCTGTTTAGGATTCGCTTCGATCCCTCTTTCGGTTACTAACTAACCAAGGAATTCTCCTGACAGAACCCTGAATGTGCACTTCGCTGGGTTGAGTTTCATCCCGTATTTATTGAGAATGATGAAGCATTCTTTTAGTTGGGGGATATGATCCTCATACCTAGAAGATTTGACCAGCATATCGTCGATGTAGACTTCCATGGTTTTACCCAGGAGTCCTGAAAACATCTTGTTGACGAGGCGTTGATAAGTTGCTCCTGCATTTTTTAGTCCGAAAGGCATGACTTTATAGAAGTATGTGCCTTGATCAGTTATGAACGAAGTCTTTTCTTGGTCCTCGGGGTTCATTAGTATTTGATTGTATCCCGAGAAGGAATCCATGAGGGACAGTAGTTGATGTCCGGCGGTGGCTTCGACCAGCCGGTCGATGTGCGGGAGTGGGAAGCTGTCTTTTGGACATGCTTTGTTGAGGTCTGTAAAGTCAACACAGACTCTCCACTTCCCATTCTTTTTCTTGACCACTACGGGGTTCACAAGCCAATCAGGGTACTTGACCTCTCTGATCGATCCAATTTTCAGTAATCGATCGACCTTGTCGTTGACGGCTTGAGCTCGTTGCGGGCCAAGTTTTCGACGTTTTTGTCGTACCGGTTTATAAGTTGGGTCGACATTCAGCTCGTGGCTAGTTACGTCGATGTTGATCCCTTTCATGTCTGCTGAGGACCAGGCAAAGAAGTCGACGTTCTGTTTGAGAAAAGAGATCAGTTCGTTTTTAACTGGCTCTGATAGGTCGATTCCGATGCCGACAAGTCTTTCAGGATGAGCGTCGTCTATACAAACTTGGGTTGTGAGGTCCTTTGGAGGTCCCTTTTGGCTTGGGTCGTTCGACCTTTTGGTTTGAATGGTGGCGAGCTCTTCTTCTTTATGTAATTGCTACTGGGATTTCTCAATCTGCTTGTACCCGTTCATATAGCAATTGCGGGGAATCTTTTGACTTTTGTAAATGGTTTTTACTCCTTTCGGAGTTGGAAATTTTACGCATTGATGGTAGGTAGATGGTACCGCTTTCATGTCGTATATCCACGGTCGACCTAGGATTGCGTTGTAGGGAGCTGGTCGATCTACTACGACGAACTCTGTCATTCTTCGAACTCCTCCAGCTATTATTGGGGCGAAGACAGAGCCCATTGAATATGTTGTTTCGCCAGCGAACCCTACCAACGGTGTCTTTTCATCGATGATCTCGGAGTCGTTGATTTCCATCTTTTTGAATGCGTCGTAAAAGAGGACATCCACCAAACTTCCTGTGTCGATCATTATCCTCGAGAGTTTGACATCTCCAACTACTAGACAAACGAGGAGAGCATTGTCATGTGGTTTGTCAAGATTGTTTGTTTCGCTCTCGTGGAAAGTGATTTCATGGTCTGGATCTAACATTGGGATTTTTCCCCCTTTGTCAGTCTCGACTCTTCTTTGAAGAGCTTTGATTGAGTTGACCGAGTCTCGGCATAGCTTGGAGCCACCAAAGATGAAGTCATCTCATTTAGGGGGTATGGCCCGTACACCCCCCCCCCCCCCCCCCCCCCCCCGCAGAGACGAGGGAGATTAATTCGTGAGCGTAACCTCTTAATAGGAGCTGGAGGCGGGGATAGCGCTAAGCCTCCTGGGGTGCCACACAAGTTGAGTTTGCCAAGAATGACTTCAACTCGCTTTCGCGACCCTCGAGGGAGGGCTTCGGGAGATTCCGACTCCTTGGACCGTTCTCGTTTGTTCTGAAAAGGCTTTTTGGTGTTCGACTCTTTGGTCTGTTTACTTTCCTTTTTGTCAGATGGAGTTTCCTTCTCGACTTCTGATTCTTGTTTGTTTTCGGACTCTCGTTTTTGAGCCTCGACTTTGGCTCGAGTATAGTACTCTTCAGTTGAGTGTCCTCTTTTGTTGTGAAAATCATATAATTTATCCTTGTCGAACTCGAATTTCTTCGAGCTTTTCGGGCTCTTGACCGCATTAACGTTTCCGGATTTACGGGAATCCTTTTTGAGTTTGAGTTCTGTGAGCCCGACAAGTTCTTTTCTTTTCGGTGCTTTTCTCTGAGGGCCGTGATTTCATCCTCGAGGCGAGCAAAGGCCGATGCGGGATGAAGGGCGTAATCGAGTGTTTGAGGTTCGCGGACTGTTATTTCCTCGCGGAATCTGGTAGAGTACCACAGTCCACGTCTCAGTGCTTCTATAGCTACTTCGTCTCGTGGGTTCGCGATCTTAGACTTTATTTCCTTAAATTGGTCAATGTACGAGCGAAGTGTCTCGTTGGGTTTTTGAGAGACGCCAAATAAAGATGCTTCAGTTGTCTTTTCCTCGATAAAGACGGAGTATTGTTTGAGGAAAGCCGTCATGAACTGGGTGAAATTATCGATGGATCTCTCTTCTAGTCCGGCGAACCATTCTAAGGCGGAGCCCGATAGGTTTTCGGCGAAGAGCCTGCAGAAAGCCGGCTCTCTTTCCTCGTCAGTAAGGTATACCCTTGCCATTGCTAGCCGGAATGCCCTGATGTGGGCTTTTGGGTCCGATTTTCCAGAGAATTCTTGAAATTTCGTTTTCTTGATTTAACGGATTCTCGCGAAGGCGATCCGGTCCGTGAATGGCGTTTGTCGCGTTTCTTCGATCACTTGATAGATGTTGGGTTCCGCGCTCGTTGCCATGTGAACTTTCAAGCTCAGACTGACGAATTGGGCTTTAGCCTGCTCGATGTATTGTCTTACCATATCATGTTCATCGCCTGCTGTAGGTGTGAACTGTGCTTGTGCCTGATTCGACGTTCTTTCCGGGAAAACCGGGTCGAGAAGATCGATTGTTGGAATCGGTCTTGTCTGGTCGATCTGTGGCGTTTGGAACTGTATCATATTTGATCTGTTAAGATGTCCCGAGCTCGAGGCGAAAGCAGAGCCTCCTAGTTGCCTCGGCCGGATATTGGAGTTACTCGGGAAAGGTGGTGGTCCGAAAATGGTCGGTTTCCCGATCCGGTCGGATCTGTGACCATAGAATTTGAACCGAATGGAGTCGGTGCCCCAATTGGGGTCATTATAGGGCGGAAGCCGCTATTTGACGTACTAGCGAAATTTCTGGACGTTCCCGGGGGTGTTACCACCTGGGAGAAGTCCTAGCGTGTTCGCGGTGGAGGACTTATGGGGGTTTGCGGATCCCGCATTGATCTACCCCCTGGTTTTGGATAGCGAGCTCTTCAAGATGGGCATTAATGCGCCGCTCCTGTTCATCGAGTTGCGCGGCCAAAGAACGATTTGCGATCTCTTCGGCCTGTGCGTTTGCCTCGTTGCTTCTCGTTCGGTTTACCAACAGGTTCAACATCGAGCGGATTTCAGCGAGGTCATCCGGGCTTTGTTGCTGTGGAGCAGAAGGCAGTGGCGAGTTAGGCCTGAGCGTTCCAGATCCGCCTCCTGAAGCAGGAGAGGAAGTCGAATCGTTTCTCATCCATACCCAGTTCCTGCTCGGATCGTTAGTTCCTGACAATACATTTGTCGGAGTCTGGCTCGTCACGATCGTTTGAGCGACTGAGCCGGCTGGTGCCGAAGTCGTGGAGACTGAGGCAGAGCTCGTCAACACGCCATCGGTCTGACCCATGGTTCTTACCCCGGTGGTGTTCTGAGGAACGTTGTCAACCGTTTGAGGGTGGTCGACTGGTGGTGTGGCGTTGGGAGAGCCAGATTGGTCGGGATTCATCTCGATCTATCGGATCTAGGATCTGATTCTTAAGACAGGAAAAACTATAGATAGTCCCCACAGTCGGCGCCAAATGTGAGATCGGAGATTCACACCAAGGATTTGTAATCGTGGATTTGGACTTTTGGATATAAATATGATATAGATTTCCTATGAATCAAAGACTTTATTGAGATTGATCGTCGAGATAGAACAAACACAATCGAATAGAGAGTACAAAGTATGATAATCGAGCTATCTAGTCGAAGTGTTCTTGATTAGGGTTGGAATAATCTTGAATGAATCGCCACTTCTTCCTTAAATAGTCTTGACTTTGATCTTCTTGTTCCTATATTTTGGCCTCGCCGTGATAACGATCTCCGAGATTCGCGGGAATCAGTTGAACCGACGAATACCAGATCGTTTTAGCTCTACATCGTCTCCTATCGAGCTCGAGCTCGATCGCCTCTTACTTCGGAGTTTTCTGGGCCTTGTCCAGATGTTGGTCGTATGGGCCCAAAAAGGATGACGGTTGATTTCTCTGTCTTGATTATGGAGCGTTGATAGGGTCAGGTTTTAATCCTATTTTAACTGCAAGTGCACAGATATGCAATCGTAGTATATAGGGTATCGAAATCCACAGAGACTCTGGTCTCGATAGATCAGGAACTGTCAAGATTTAAACTAGGAGAAAGCAATGTGAATATAAGCTAAAAACTATGCGAGAAAGTAAACAAGTTGCAGGTTCGGTTTGTAAGCAATAAACTAAGGGCGCTAAGTCTAGGGCGTTCTCAGGAAATCAGACAAGCAGATAAATCATTCAGTGAGGATCTAACTAAGCTCAGTTCTAGAACTCAAACACAAATATAGAATTAACCAACTGTCGTTGCGAGAATTCTCTAAGTCTAAGTGCAGCAATCCAAATTCCTTTGTAATTACTAACTGATTAAACCAGCTTTAATTCCAAGTTTGATATGTTCACAATCTAATTAAACCAAATTCCTTTGCGAGTAATTAAATTGCTCAACCTAAATAGTTCAGATTCTAAACCACACTGTCGTGTCAATTTAGCAACCTAAGATCTAGATTCTAAGTGATCAGGTTAGAACTAGCATTAAACACAATTTAGTTCGAAGAACATCTATTGATATGAATCCTTAACTGAATTAATTATATATAACAAGTCATGAAATCCCTATGAGAAACCCTAAACCTAACTATGAATCTACTCAGACATGGACTATGAAGACATAATCAATGAAATAATAGATATCATAAAAGAGATTAGAATAAGAAAAGGGGTTCGAAATCTTCTCCAAGAACAAAGTGTAGTACAGGATCAGATCAGCCCCAAAAGCTCTAAAAACTCTCTGCTCTAAGTTATGATAGCGTATCTAAAACAAAACTCAAAAACCTAATTAAATAGCTAAATCACGTCTTGGGGCTTCTGTGTAAATATCTGGAACTTCTGGGCAACTTTGCAATATCATCATTCTTCATTAAACCGCCGAGATCTGGCCCAACTCGCTGTGCATCGATTGATGCTGATGTGCGTCGATCGACACACTCCTCTGTTTCGGACAGTGAGCATAAACTCTCGGGTCAAAACTCCAAAATGCTCCAAATAGCTCCATAATCTCCAAATCCGCTTCAAACGTGTGTGTACCTAATAACACCTGTAAAAGACTCTAAAAGAACACCAAAAGACTCTAAAACATACTTATATCATGGCATAAAACCGGTAAAAACCATGATATATCAACTCCCCCACACTTAGCCTTTGCTTGCCCTCAAGCAAAACAGAGAACTAGAATGTAGTGAAGAGGTTTGAAAACTTTCAGAAACTCTTTTTGTCCTAGAAGTAACAACACTCAGATTCCCCTTAGTAAACCACTGAAAGAATCAACCGCACGATATCAAGACCAACATGTACTTCCCCCACACTTAGCAACTGTCCTAAGTAAACTCCACAATCAATCCAAGAAATTCAAATTCACCCTACTGACTTCTTAAGCATATTAAGTGCGGTCTCAACTAAGGATTATCGATCAAAGGGCACATGGATTCTTACTTTGCCAGCTCTAGACCACCATACTATCTTTTTCTGGTTCCTTTTCTTCTCTTTTCCCTTCCTTAGCATTCTGATTTTTCCCCATTGGGTATCATTTTTTTTTAATCAGTGCTTTTCCCGTTAAGGGGTGTACTTTGGACACATTCCATGGATGCACAGGAGATGATAGTTGTAGCTACCACTCCCAGAGACCACTTCGGAGTTACTAACTCATCCTCAGTTTATTACTTTTTTTTTATGGAAGGGGAGAAGGGAACCATACTCGGACAGGTTAACAAGCTATGTCAGAACTAACAAAAGAGTCCGACTCAAGGTCTACCAAGCCCTTAGGTGAGAAAATTAAAGTCAGGTTAAGAGTGAAGCCAGTAAAAGGATCCTCTGAATACCTGAATTGATATGGGTGTCCTCAGTAGGCTGGTCCGTGTTGGGTTATCTAATAGTCATAGATTGATCTTTCAGCTTCATCCCAATGGTTACTTAAGTTCCTGCAAGATATTGTTAACTTCTCCAAAATTCACTGTTTCTTACTTAAACTGGTTTTGACTCAATAAAACAAATTTTTTTTTTGAAAACTGGACTGACTCTTAAAAAACAGAAAGATAAAGTCAGTAGCTACCTCCCCCACACTTGAAACACACTGTCCCCAGTAGTGTTAAGCTAAGGGTTGGTAAAAAGAAAACAAAAATGTTATGGATGTGTTGGTAAAAACACACTGTCCCCAGTTCTGTCATCAAATTTCAAACCTGCAAGCTGAAGATCACTGAAAACAGATAAAATCAAAGCAACTAATAGTCTCAAATCAATCGCAGCATCCAAACATAAAAATCCTAAGAAAATCAAGAAAAATGCAAAAGAAAAGTGAAAAAGAAATACAAAGAACCACAGTCTAGAGATGCCAATACTCAATCACTCGTCCTCCATCCCATCAATGCGATCAGTACCACTCGAAGAACCGGGAGTCGGAGATCGCCGTCTACGTCGAGAAGGCCCTGGATGGTATATCTACGGATGTCTCCTGCAAGTGCAGGTACGCATGAAGTTCCAGATGCCCCGTAGAATACCATCCTCGCGCTCTCTCCACTCTGCCTCAGACATATCACCAAAAGGCATCGAAGGCTCGGGATAAGGGCCAACATCATCGACAGGGGCAGCAGGTGCAGGCGCAAAGGAAGTAGAAGCTCGTGTAGAAGGCTCTCCCAGCGGATGAGCCATAGAAGGAACTCTGCGCTGATCGCTCGTAGGGGGATGGAATATCAAGGCATCCAGCATATCAATCTGTGTAAGACCAGCAGCAGGAAGATCCACACCACGCTTCTCAGTGGCAGGATCATAATAGACCCATACACGTCCCTCCTGCAGCCATGTAGCGCTCTGCAGGTGGCTGAAATCAAGGAACTCCTTGCTATCAGTACACTCTGTACCCTCTAAGGGAATCCTGCAATGTCTGAAAATGGGAGTAAGCAGACTCCCTACTCTCTCAGTGCCCACACCATCAAATGGCTTCTTTTGCAGGTCGCATAAATGATGAGCGAAGAGAGCTCCCAAGTTGAGTCCTCTAGTGGGATCTCTCAGAACAGTATCCTCAAACTGGTCCCACAGTCCAATAAACAGCATCTCCATCTCGTTCTTACGCATCTTGTTGGCTTCATATTTTCACAACAGAGTACATCCCAAGATGCGCAAGACGTATCTAAGAACAGGATGCCTAACCTGAATCACCGCCGTTGTCCTCGAGTTGTATCGACCATTGCCAATTCACTCCCAGAAATACTGAGCTTCCTCCATATCCCACTCAAGAGTCATGCCAATACGTGTCGGCTCAGTGCTGAATCCATAAATCCTGCAGATATCGAGAAAGGGAATCCGATACCTGCATCATAAGCACATGAAGGTAAAGAAACCTCCTGAAGCCTTCCTGCTCTATGGGTCAGGGTAAATCACTCTGCAAGTGGCCAGCAGCTGTCTCCCCAACTGAGGGTACATCTCATCAGGCTGCATAGGCATTGTCCCCAGACCAATGCCCTTACACAGTGCAAGAACCTGCTCATCGATGCCCAGACTCTTACAAGTCGAATAATCTGCAAACTTGGTCGGCTTAAGCGTCATGCCACACCAACCATTGTAGAGCAATGTGTCATACTCATCCCAATGGTCAAGTAATGGCCTCTCTGTGAACGTGTCAGTCTTGAGCAGCTCATAAATATCCATACCCCAGACCCTATCTGTCGGAATCAGCTGCTTATCTGCTCTAGGCCATGGTGGTTGTATGGCTTCTAGATCTCTCTGATAATCCTCAGGTGGATCCGAGTCTCGAGGGAACCACTCAATTGGCGGAAGATGATGAGATGTAGCAGCTGCTGCGGTGGCTCTACGCTTACGAGCTTGTCGAGGAGGCATCTGCAAGGAAATCAAAACATGTAAGTCTCGGCAGAAACTCCCTGTGAAATCGCAGAGCAACGACCGTTGCACTTGTGCAACGATCGATGCAAGGCGATTTCACAGCCGACAATGAATCTCAAAAATTGTTTCTCAATCCGTTCTTAGATCACACAATCAGCAAGAATCCATCACCAAACAACCTAAATCAAGTCTAATACAGTGCGGAATCATCAATTTCAAGCCTAAAAATCCCTAATTTCTACACCCTAGAATCGATTCTGAAAATGATGAAAATGAGAGTTCTTACCTTGGAATCACTGCAATTGGGTTAGAGAAATAGATAGGGGATGTTAAAACAAGTAGAATCAAGCTTTGAATCAGAGAAAATGATGAAGAAATGAGAGATTTAGGGTTGTGCACTCGCGGTTGTACGGACGGCGAAATGGGGAAGAAGAGAAGAGAAAAGGGTTTAAGGCACTTACCTGAGTCGTGGGAGCAACGATCGATGCAAGGGTGCAACGACCGACGCTGTTGAACCAGATTAATTCCGGTTTAGCACGCGTACCTTAATTTTGCAATTAAACCATTTGCAACGACCGTTGCATAGGACCGCAACGATCGTCACAAGGCGATCCCATCTCTTCGTCAAATCTCCCTGCAACGACCGTTGCACATATAGCAACGATTGTCACACATCTCCAGACAGTGTTCTGTATCTAAAAACTCAGCAAAAACAAATAAAATCGTGAAATCCTAAGAAAAACACCAAAAATAAGAAAGAAAAACACTAAAACCTATCAGTGGGTTGCCTCCCACTCAGCGCTTGTTTAAGGTCATTAGCTTGACCGGACGAACAAGATCAGTTTGCTGGAGATCCTGACAGAGACTGTGATTGCCTCTGTGCAAGTCTCCTCATCCAAGGCGGAGAGTAAGCATCATCAGTGTGGACGCGTCCAAGAAAAGAAGGAGTGAAATGCTCCCCAGGATCCAAAACCGTAGTGTGACTTGGCTGCTCTTCATTTCCATCCATAATGGTGAAGGTCTGCCCATCACTCAATGGCTTGCGCAGCATGTCCATCTCAAAGTGTAGCGGCTCATCTCCCAGATGGAGATCTATCAAGCTGTGCCTCACATCTATCACTGCTCCAGCTGTGGCTAAAAATGGCCTACCCAGAATCAAAGCATCATCCTGCTAACTGTCGTACTTAAGTACCAAGAAGTCTGTTGGAACCAAGTAGTTTACAACTCTCAATGGGACGTCCTCAAGAACTCCTTCAGGAATCCATATTGACTGATCAGCTAGGACAAGAGAGGTCCTAGTGGGTGAAAAATCCATCATACCAAGCTTCTCTGCCACAGAGTATGGCATGAGACTTCCAGCAGCTCCTAAATCACACAGAGAGCGCTTGAAAACATCCTCGAATATAGAACAACTCAGCACAAAAATCTCAGGATCAGGTAGCTTTTTTGGAATCTTAGTTAGCAATACCTCACTGATATCTCCAGGAACCACTATTACCCAATCCTTCAGCTCTTCATCCAAATACAACATCTTACCCAAGTATCTCTGCACACAAGGGTGATAAGGTGGATCATCAGTTGGTGGAATTTCTTACAACTCTTCACCAATCTCTTCCAAACGCTTAAGCTCATCAATCTCTTGTTTAATCACCTCAGATACTTTAGGATATAATCGAATAGATTGTGCATAAATCTCCTGTTGAGTTATCTCAGACACTCCAGGGAATAAACGGTTAACCTCTTGATCTGTCTCTGCATCAATGTCATAAGAATCATGTGAATCTATTTGTCCACGCCAAGCAACGATCGGCGCTAAGGGTGCATCGATCGATGCAGTCAAGTTTTCACAGATTCCACCCGAGAGATTTTCTTCAAAATCAGAAATTTCAGCCTCTTCTACTAGTTCAGCTGTATTTAGCTCAAATCTTTCACCTAGGTATGATCCATCATCAATGTACACTGACCAGGCCTTAATATGGGTGTCTACAACACTCTTTCCCTTGACAGAGTTCGAAATTTGGCTCACCTGAGTGTCCAACTGCTTCACATGAGTACTTAGAGACTCAAACTTCCCATTGAGATCCTCATAAACAGCATCCAACTTCTTGTTGCAGTCCACATCAATCTTAGTCTGTCCTTCCAGCAGCTGCTCCATCATTGCCTCCATCTTACTCTCATGAGTACTAGCTACAGGAGGTGCTTGGTAAGAAGAAGATCCATAAGTCCTCTGATTACCTTGTTGATAAGGTTTCTGAAAACCAGCATTCTGTCCAACGCCAGAAGAGTTTTGATTGCTTGTGAAAGCACTCTTCTGGCCACTGAAGAATCTATTACCTTGCTGATTACCAAACCTATTACCTTGGAATCCAGATCCTCTGCAGCTTTGATCACCTCAACATCTTGAGCAAAGTGGACAACTTTCTTCCCAGCTAGAAGATTGCAAACAGTGTCCAACTTAGATCTAATATCAGCTTTCTCCGAATTCTCCATCTTCCCACCGGACTTCTTCCTTCTCTCATCAGTAGTCTTGCAGCTATTACTGCTTACTAAATTATCTATCAATTGCTTAGCTTGAGCAGGAGTCCTAGTGTTAAAGTTGGCATTGTTGGAATTGTCTAATGCAGTCTGATATGGAAGATCTATACCTCTAAAGAAGATACCTAATAGTGTTACCTCAGTGAATCCATGATGCGGGCAGTCACGTTGGTACTTCTTAAACCTCATCCAGGCTGTCTTAAGAGGCTCTGTCGGACCTTGGGTGAAGGTGAGAATTTCCTGTCTGGACTGATCGGAGCGAGCATCATCATAGAAATGTCACAGAAACTCACTCTTCAGAGCGGCCCAAGTATCAAATGTTCCAGGTGGAAGTTGTTTCAGCCAGGCTGCAGCATCTCCAGCGAGAGAGTAGGGGAAAAGCTTGAGGAACAGATAGTCCTGGCACACTCCATCATACTTTATTCCGGTGACTATGTCCTCAAACTCATCTATGTGATCCATCGGCTGCTCACTTGGAGAGCCATGGAAGGCTTTCTGCCTCAGGAGAGAGTAGTAAATGGTCTTGATCTCAAAATCATTCCTCTCAAAACAGGAGGTACAAGAGCTGACCGGTTAGCATGAAACTCATCCGGACGGTTATAGTCAGCTAAAGTTCTCTCATGAACAACCATCTGTCTACCTTGGGCCTGTCCTTGGCCTTGGTTCTGCTCCTGTTGCGGTTGCTCAGGAGGATCAGGGATAACATTCCCTTCAGCATCAATCGGTTCTCCAGGAGCATTGTACGGATTGTTGTGTCGGTCCCTCAGGGTACCTTGAGCATCAGGCCTTATGATCACATGTTCAAAATCCATCCTTGCTCTTTGAACTCTTCTGTTAGTCCTCTCTAGTCTAGCAAGCTCTTCAAGTTGGAGGTTTACGAGATTAGTGTTCGGATTACTTCTGGTATCACGCGTCTGCATAAACCGTCTGTAATCGCCAAGCAACGATCGATGCTAACAGTGCAACGATCGATTCAACTCCAATCGCCTAGTAACGATCGACACAGAAGGTGCAACGGTCGATGCTATGCGATTATGAAACCTGCGACAGAGAGAAAACAGAGAAAAATCAGTAACTAAAACAAAAAATAAAAATCCTAGTAAAAACCCTAAGTTCGAATCTATCGAAGACTCTAAAGAGTCCCCGGCAACGGCGCCAAAAACTTGATAGGGTCAGGTTTTAATCATATTTTAACTGCAAGTGCACAGATATGCAATCGTAGTATATAGGGTATCGAAATCCACAGAGACTCTGGTCTCGATAGATCAAGAACTGTCAAGATTTAAACTAGGAGAAAGCAATGTGAATAGAAGCTAAAAACAATGCGAGAAAGTAAACAAGTTGCAGGTTTGGTTTGTAAGCAATAAACTAAGGGCGCTAAGTCTAGGGCGTTCTCAGGAAATCAGACAAGCAGATAAATCATTCAGTCATGATCTAACTAAGCTTAGTTCTAGAACTCAAACACAAATATAGAATTAACCAACTGTCGTTGCGAGAATTCTCTAAGTCTAAGTGCAGCAATCCAAATTCCTTTGTAATGACTAACAGATTAAACCAGCTTTAATTCCAAGTTTGATATGTTCACAATCTAATTAAACCAAATTCCTTTGCGAGTAATTAAATTGCTCAACCTAAATAGTTCAGATTCTAAACCACACTGTCGTGTCAATTTAGCAACTTAAGATCTAGATTCTAAGTGATCAGGTTAGAACTAGCATTAAACACAATTTAGTTCGAAGAACATCTATTGATATGAATCCTTAACTGAATTAATTATATCTAACAAGTCATGAAATCCCTATGAGAAACCCTAAACCTAACTATGAATCTACTCAGACATGGAATATGAAGACATAATCAATGAAATAATAGATATCATAAAAGAGATTAGAATAAGAAAAGGGGTTCAAAATCTTCTCCAAGAACAAAGTGTAGTACATGATCAGATCAGCCCCAAAAGCTCTAAAAACTCTCTGCTCTAAGTTATGGTAGCGTATCTAAAACAAAACTCAAAAACCTAATTAAATAGCTAAATCACGTCTTGGGGCTTCTGTGTAAATATCTGGAACATCTGGGCAACTTTGCAATATCATCATTCTTCATTAAACCGCCAAGATCTGGCCCAACTCGCTGTGCATCGATCGATGCAGATCTGGCCCAACTCGCTGTGCATCGATTGATGCTGATGTGCGTCGATCGACACACTCCTCTGTTTCGGACAGTGAGCATAAACTATCGGGTCAAAACTCCAAAATGCTCCAAATAGCTCCATAATCTCCAAATCCGCTCCAAACGTGTGTGTACCTAATAACACCTGTAAAAGACTCTAAAAAAACACCAAAAGACTCTAAAACATACTTATATCATGGCATAAAACCGGTAAAAACCATGATATATCAAGCGGGCTCATGATTATGGGCCTTTGTTTTGTTTGTTAATTGGTCGGATTTCTTAGAGGGAAATCCAGCACCAACAATCGCCTACTAGACTCGTTTGAGTGCCAAATTCTTTGTTCTACGAATTTTTAAGATTTGTTCCTTGCTCCTACTTTCTCTATCTCTCTCTCTCTCTCGTCGATCTACCGTCGAATCTCATATCTAAGCTAAGGTGAGGACCAGTCTTGATCTATACCTTAAGTTATCGCATTATCGAATGTGAGTCCTTTGTTAATACCGTCTTACCTAGG
This sequence comes from Orychophragmus violaceus, assembly GCA_030180135.1. Lineage (NCBI taxonomy): Eukaryota > Viridiplantae > Streptophyta > Magnoliopsida > Brassicales > Brassicaceae > Orychophragmus > Orychophragmus violaceus. The sequence goes on from CM058236.1 coordinate 18,325,512, forward strand.
TAGTGTAGATCTAGTTGATTATTTGGTTGATGCGATTGAAAGAACCTAGAAACTAGGTTACCACTTAAATCAAAAACATTGATTGCAGGTGATGCCACTTAAACCAAAAACGCGGTTTTCAAAGCAGTTTTCAATGCTTTTTCTAAATGAGAATATCCAAAAGTTAGATTCCAGAAGCACCACCCAGATCGACCTCTACATATACGCCGTTAAGTGGGTTCAAATTTCAACCACCGTCTGACTCACTCATTCTTCTTTTGAAACATGATAAAATTTGGGTAATCGTAGACCCACTTAGAAAATCTGCTCATTTCCTGGCGATTAAGAAAATGGATTGAACCGAGATTCTCGCCCGAAATTATGTGAATTGCATTGTGAAGTTGCACGGGGCGCCATTCAGTATTGTGTGAGACAGAGTTTTGAAGTTCACCTCTATCGAAAGCTTTTGAGAAAGTCTTGGGTACGAAAGTGCATCTCAGTACGGCATATCATCCGCAAACCGACAGATAGTATGACGGACCATTCAGACATTGGAAGATATGCTAAGAGCTTGCGTGTTGGATTGGGGAGGCAATTGGATCAAATTTCTACCGTTGGTCTAGTTTGCCTACAACAACAGTTACCACTCGAGCATAAGGATGTCGCCATACAAATCTCTGTATGGTAGACATTTCAGGACCCCTATATTGGACCGAACATGGGGAGAGGCGCGATTTAAAGGCAGTAATGATTCAGAAGACGAGAGAGCAAGTGGATTTTCTCAACTAAAGGCTCAAGCAAGCCATGACCGTCAAAAGAGTTACGCGGATAAGCGTCGAAAGGATTTGGAGTTCGCCGTGGGCGATTCAGTGTAACTTAAGATGAGATCATTCCATTGCAACGACCTGAATCTCAAGCTAAAAAAGTTGAGGCCAAGGTATATGGGACCGTTTGTGATAATCGAGAGGATTGGAGAGGTGGCGTATATGTTAAAACTGCCGCAAGAGTTGTCGGATTTTCACAATGTGTTTCATGTGTCTGTTTTGTGGAAGCTTGTTCGTGAATCGGAATTGATCTTGTCTGAGCCGCAATCATATGTCAACCTTAACATGACTGTGACCAGTAAGCCGGTCATAATCTTGGGTCATCTGGAGTCTGAGTTCAACGGAAAGAGAACCAAAATGTTACTGGTTAAATGGGAGAGAGACGGAATTTAAAATGAGGTTTGGGAGACTGAGTTGGAGCTAAATTCGAATCACCCAGGTTTTTTTGCGGATCCTAGCGGTGGAATTAATTCAAAGACGAATTATCAATTGGTGGGGGAAAATATTAATGGCCCATTTTAAAGGCCCAAAAAGAAGTGGGTATGGGCCTAAAGCCCAAGGCCCAATCCGAAAAATCCAAATACCCTCACCCCTTACCCTTATCAGAAGAGGTGCACCCTCCTCATTTTTCACAAATTCTGAAGAATTGCAGCGTACTCGTGATGGAGGAAGCCATCCTCCGACCAGCCACCACCGGAGGCAACCAGTCGCCACCGGAGCCAGCCGCCGACCAGCCGCCGCCGGAGCCAACATCCTGACTCGTCTCTCTCTCTCTCTCTCTCTCTCTCTCTCTCTCTCTCTCTCTCTCTCTCTCTCTCTCTCTCTCTCTCTCTCTCTCTCTCTCTCTCTCTCTCTCTCTCTCTCTCTCTCTCTCTCTCTCTCCTCTCGTCAAATCTACAGTCGAATCTCAGATCTCATCTAAGGTGAGGACCGGTCGTGATCACTACCTTAAGTTATGACAATATTGGATGTGAGTCCTTTGATAATATTGTCTTCCCTAGGTTGTGTAGATCTAGTTGTTGATTTGTGTTGATGTGATTGAATGCACCTTAGAACATAGGTTACCACTTAAACCAAAAACTTTGATTGTGGATGATGGCATGTGTGAGGTAGTGTGTTAGGTGCCTGAGATGGGCGTTGCTTTCGGAACACGTGACTTGGTGCCTAGAAGGAACTTGCGTGTTCTGGGTGAATGTCATCGGAGGGGGTGTGATGAGCCCCCCGATGTGGATGCCGGTTGGTATCGTGTGGGGCGTACTCGCTGATTCATGGGTGTGTATGGACTATGTCCTGAGTCCGCACTTATGGACAAGTAGCTAGTTGAGTAGGTTGATTGAGTGCCTCCGGGTGTTGATTGCAAAGTGTTATTAGCCTTGGACTTGTGTCTTGCTGTTGTGCTAGTTTAAGATGAGATCGTTGGTTCCTAGAGCCTGCACTCACTAGGTAATTGTGTTGAATCAATTACTCAGGCTTGTTTTTGTTTTTTCATGTAATCCTGGAGAGTTGCAGAGGTACACGCTCGAGTGTGGTGATATGTTTCGGGAAGCGGGATCTTTTCAGAGTTTTCTTTTGCTATTTACGACTTTTGAACTTCTTTCGAATTTATACTAAGATTGGTTCGGTTTTCGGTTCAGTTTTGTAAGTTATGGATTAAAATGTTAGATTGTGTGGTTTATGACTTTGGTTCACGAGTTTGTGGACAATGGCTTGGAAGCTGAGAGGTCGTTTACTAGATCGGACGGAACGGGTGTCACAATACACATATTCCAATGATTATTAACCTGAATCCTCCATCATCATACAACGAGCTCAAACAAGGCCGAGGACACACCAATTTGATAAGTTTGTTACCCTAAGCCACTTTGTAAATAAAAGGAAACCAATAACAAACCTATCCTTCCTAAAATTATCTTCGTTAACGATTTCTATTCGTGAAGCGAAAATGATGCTAAACAAGTTCCAATCTCATAGTTATCATTCTATAGTCGCATGGCGACATCTACATACACAAAGGTTAGCACTAAAAGTAAAACCACCGACAATTTATTATTTACAAAACACATAAAACTTATACATGCAAATGAGGTTGAGGAGTGATCACAAAGAAGGACATACTTGCTCTACCGGAGGAGGTGACTGAGAAGGATATTTCTATGATCCTAACATTAGAAAACAACATGGTAGAGGAACAAATATTGACGACGAGTGGTATTCACCATCAATAATGTGCAATACACCAAACTCAAACAACAAGTTGGGCAATGCTTCGATACTGTCAAAAACAACATTCTCTATTCTGAGTAACACTGATGAAGATGGAGAGACTGAAGATGATGAGGAGCTAGAAGAAGGCAAGATGAATAAAGAGGAAGTTGAAAAGAATTAAGATGTAGAAGGATCTGACAAGATAGAAGTTGGGATGGACCATACCGAAGAAGTCAAAACTGCTCATGAGGAAACAATCAATGAAAATGAACAAGAAAAGGCTCAAAGGGAAAAAAGGATGAGGAAGAGGTTATTACAAGACAACATTGACGCTTACCAAAGGAAAAGCATAAGGAAAAAGAAGCAAAAACAGTTCGGAAACCTATGGGCAACCAAGGGAATTAGAATAAACAATTCACAAGAAGAAAAGCTTACAGTCGGGTTTCTTCTGGAATATTCGTGGTTTCAACAAAGTAAGTAAACATAATGTAGTATGGAAGTGGATGAAAAGTAGAGCTATGCAGTTTGGTTGCTTATTGGAAACAAGAGTTGAAGAATCAAAATCGGCTTACATTGTTTCTTTGGTGTTTAAGGATTGGTCCTTCCTATCCAATTATAAACATAACAAATTGGGTAGGATATGGATAGTTTGGGAACCTCGTTTCAGAGTCACTCCATGCTTTAACAGTAATCAGCTAATTACTTGCTTGGTTCTGATGGAAGGCATGGAAGAAGAAATATTCTCATCCTTTGTTTATGCTTTGAATACTGCTGAGGAGAGGAAGGAGCTACGGACAGACTTAAAGAACCACCAGGACTCACCATTGTTTATAGATAAACCATGGATGGTTTTTGGAGATTTTAACAAAACTTTAGAGATTGAAGATCATTCAGATTTGAATAACAACCTGGTAATCACTAATGGGATGCGTGAGTTTCAAGAAGTTGTGCGACACTGCTCTCTCACAGACATGAATTTCACAGGACCTAGACTTACTTGTTGTAATAGAAGAGAAGAGGGATTAATATGCAAGAAGTTGGATAAGGGATTGATGAATGAAGCAGGTTTTCGGATCTATCCACAATCATATTGTACATTTGAGGCAGGAGGGTGCTCAGATCACTTAAGATGTAGGATAACTATCATGACTGAATCGCAGAAGCCAAGAAGACCATTTAAATATGAGAATGCAGTTCGAAGGACTTCTTGCCTCTGTTCAAACATTCTGGGACGAAACAGAGCCCCCTTTCCCTTCAAACAAAGCACATTTTGCTTCTTAAAAAAGCTGAAACTTTTGAAACAAAAAATCAGAGAGTTTAACAAGCAGCAAATCGGAGAAATTTCAAAAAAAAAAGGAGAGGGAAGCTTATGAGTATTTATGTCCATGTCAGAACAAAACAATGATCTCTTCAGTACAAAGAATGATAGAGGAAAAGGCAAGAGCTTACACGTGATGGAACCTCCTCTCATCCATTGAAAAAAAATTTCTAAGCCAAAAAGCAAATGTACATTGGTTTCAAAACTATTGGGATCATTTGTTCTTTCGATGCACCTTCTCTGAAGAGGTATGGAAAAACTTGGCTTCAAAACTATTGTCAGAAAAGTATTCTATACATTGGTCACGTTTGATGAAAATTTTGGTGATGAGGATAAAAGACAAAACCTCACAATTTTTGTGAAGAAATCTTTTCCAAGTAAAAATATCGGCGATTTCGAGGAAGAGAAACGCGAGACAACATGACGAGGTACATCTCCAACCATCAATCTTAATTCAAAACACTGACAAGCAGGTCCAGAAAAAATCACCTCCGTTTGAGTTCTGGGAAATGCAAAATTCGAAAGAGCAATATAAGTATGGTTGTCTACAAGATAGACAAATATAATAAGAGTGAACGGTTTTCAGTCAAAGATGTACTAGTTGTAAAAAAGAAGTTTTTGAATAAATTTAACAATTTTTCAAAAAAAAAAGAAGACTCTGAGATGTCCAATGTCTTTTGTGTTATCTTTTCCTCCTCGCGGTCAACTCTCAGTGTTGACTTCCTCTGTCTATTCTGCATTGTTGCCCTGCATTCCCCCTTTTCCTTGCTCTTCTTGCGATAATATAATTTATAGAACATAAGAAAAGATCCCAAGCATTTCTAGATAAAAAGCATTGAAACAAAGCTCGTTTGGTATGTGAATATTCAACTTTGATTTACAAGTTATCTCTCATACAGAAATTGAAAATGTTATTGAAGCGTCGATGAAAACCTGATCATTGGAGATATACATTATTCCAGAATTTACTCAATCACAAAATGTATTTCATAAATTGTTCTTTATTTTTACTCAACAAAAACAAAGACAAATTAGATTAAGGGCATGTTCGTTTGTTCTTTCATATGATCATCTGGATGAAACTGAGAATTGATGCTCTTTTATTGCCAAAAACGAGCAACATCCAGGTGGATCATCTGCATGAGATTTTAAAATTCAAGTAGAATTTTCAAATTCATATGGATAAACCAAATTAGATTTTTTTAGAGAGAGATGGTTCAGACAAAAACAACAAATGGCAATACTCTAATTATCCAAATAAACCATTCGGATACAAATTATAGATGAGCAAACGAATATAATTTGAATAAAAACATTAAATAGGAGACTAGTGAAAAAACAAGTCTCTCAGAGTATAAAAAACCAGAGAAGGAACTTGAACACATGCGTGAGGAGCACTCTTGTATGATGAAAATGAGAGCTTACTTTTAACAAAGTTGTAACATACCCAAACTCAGGCCTAAAAAATTTTGTAGAAAAAGAGGAAGTCCAACCCAAAAGCCCAAGCCCAATTGCCATTTTCTGAAAACTCTAGGCCTCTTCCCTGCCTTTTCCTATAAATAGAGCCTTCTCCCTTCTAATCCTCCATTCTAAATTCTTTTTGGCGAAGCTCTGTCGAGATCCCGCGTTTCCCGAAGCCCTAGGAAGTCATCTTCATGTTTTTCACCTTCCGCCCACACTAGGTAATTCCCGGAACCCTAGATCTAGAGGTTTTCAAAGAAAAACGAGTTGTTTTCATCATAGCCTTAACATACCCCAAACCCCGAGAAACCGAGCTTACCATCGTGACCAACTCGACGATACGAAGCCGGAGCCGCTAGCCGATCGATCACGCGCCGCCGCACGCGCCCCCACTCGCCGGAGAGGAGCCGGGCGGTTGAGATCCACGCGCGACGGAGGAGCCACGCGCCGCTGCCACACGCCGCCGCCTCCGCCGACCAGAGCCACCATCCGCCGCCTGAGCGCCGCTGCCGTCCGTCGTCGTCGCCGGAGAAGCCGCCGGAGCTGTCGCCAGAGAAGCCGCTGGAGCCGCCGGAGCCGGCCGTTGACCGCCGCCGTTGACCGAGCGGTTTAGGCTGGTCAGGTTCGGTTATTCCCCAATTTCAATTCGATTCCGGTTTAATCAAATTCGATTTTGGTTTAATCCGGTTTAGCTAAATTCGATTTCAGTTCGGTTTTCATTCGATTTAATCCAATTGGATCCGGTTTACTTCGGTTTGCCCAAATTGATTTCAATTTCCGGTTTAGCCTAAACCAATTTCAACTCGATTTTAAATTCCAATTTCCAATTTCAAACCCGGTTTAGATTGGTTAAGCAATTTGAACTAGTGATCTTCTTTCGCCCTTATCTAGCTCATCCTAGGTTTGACTTGAGTGATTCAAAAGCTTAAACCGTTCTCTTTTCGTCCTCTTTCCAGATATGTCATCCATTCGGGCTAATGAAGTCTCTAAATTACGATTTTGCCCTTCTTTGGCCAAGGTGTGGATCGGTTCTGACCCCTTGCTTGCCCTATTCAATTTCGGACGATAGTCCTTCGTTAATACTATCTTTCCTAGGTACCGTAGGATAGTTGAGTACTCGATGTGATTGATTGTGGAACGTAGAATGCTAGGTTATCGCTTAAACTGAAAACGTTGATTGTGTGTGATGGACTTGAAGGGTTTAGAACTGTGGTAGGGCCCCAGAAGGGGTGTTGTTTGGCGGCTCGCGTACCAAGGGATTTGGTTGAAAGGTATGTGACCCTTGTATCGTCGGAAGGGGGTTTTGGAGAGCCCCCCAAGTTGAGTTGATATTGGGCACCGGAGCCAATGGCGGGCTTCGGGGCTAGTTGAATTTTTTGTGCTTCGTGCGGAGTAGTAGTCCTTTGGACGTAGGTTGTGTGGTGAAAGCCTTCGGGTGATGATTGCAAGGTGATATTAGCTTAGGACTTTTGCTTCGTAGTTGTGTGGCGTAAGCCGGGACCGCGGGTTCCTTAAATCCGCCCTCACTGGGTATTTGTGTTTGAAACAATTACTCAGTCCTCCTTTCCTTTCCCTGTCCCCGTTTTCTTGTAGGTCCGGACGTGGGATTGGTTCGATCACGTGACGTCATTGGTGTATTTGAATCAAAGGAAGCGCCGGGTCCTGGGACAAGTTGCGAAGGTATCCTGGTTGGACCAAAAAACTGGATTCAACGGGTGCCCTAATGCCGCATCTCCGGTAAACATGGAGACGGGTGTTACAATTTGGTATCAGAGCCTAGGTTAAGGTCTCCCAGTCCCGTCCTGGGAGATCAGCTTCTCTTGTTTACCCCAAAACCATGTTTTCAAATCTTTTTCAAAATGTTTGCGAAATTGTTTTTTCTAAAAATAATTACTTTGCAAAAATCTTTTCAAACACCAATATATATCACAGATTATCTCCTATTGTGACCTCTCTTAGTACTAATTTATGCAGGATATCCACCAATTCGAGCTCTGATTCTAGGTCCGAGTATGCACTGAGTCCCTTCAGTGTTCTACGTACCCGTGCTTCGACCGGAAGGAGTGCACCACCACGCCAGAGGAGACGTCTCAAGATCGGGACGCCAGCCGTGACCCGAAGATCAGTTCCGCCACCCACCCCGTACCCCAGAGGTAGACTTGTGCTTCCATCAGTTGGGACCTTTACGAGGCCAGTGAGAGGGAGAGGCCGACCTCGGAATACGCCCGTCGTTGATCCGTCGACATCTGCGGATCCGATGGATGCACCCAGTGTTAGGAGACCTGGGAAGGAGCCAGCAGTGGAGGAGAGTCCCTTCGACCAGACAGCTCGTGTGTGTTTCATGACCGTGAGACCCTTAGCTCCGCATGAAGCACCGTACCCGGAGACCGGACCAGAGGCGATCCCGCAGGAGGACAACACCTCGAGAGTGTCGACCGCGAGGCCTCATGCGTAGATGCCTCCCAGGGATGTCCCCCGACCATTTTAGATGGCTGGGATGAGTGTGGAGGACTACTTGAGTGTGTTCGTTTGGAGAGCCGGCTGTACCCATCCCCGATCCCCGACACATATGATGACCATGTTTATGGATGGGCTGCTACCCGAGATCCGTCAGGGGATGACAGATGGGAGGGAGTTCGAAGATTATGGGCTAGTGATGATGGCAACCCGGTATGCAGAGTCTGTAGAGCGGAACCAGAGGGACTCAGCTTACCGACAGCAGATAAGAGAGCGACACCAGAGGGACGAGGCCATCCGCCAGCAGGTGATGGCAGAGCAGCAGCTAGCTTGGGACAGAGAGCTGCGTTTGAGGCGGGAGCAGGAGGCTACAGACTATGCATGGCTCAGAGAGCAGAAGTCTACCCGAGAGCGGATACAAGAGAGGTTGGATCAGGGCAGAGTGGGAGCAGGAGCAGGCCGCTTGGGAGCAGGAGCAGGAGCAGAGGCAGCAGCAGCAGGCTGCGCAGAGGCAGGATCAGACAGTTGTACCCCCAGTGATCACCCTTTCAGATACAGAGTCAGACCCAGAGGAGTGTGGGAACGATGAGGACCAGCTGTACCAGGGCGACAGGGACCTTGACTACCGGGCCCCAGGATCACCGAGTGGCTAGAGTCGGGGGATTTAGGGATGTGTTAGGAGTAGGGCATAGTTATTCTTCTAGTTATTGGGGTTTTTGCTTTTGATTCGAGTTTTTCCGCGGTTTTTCGCGTAGTTGATTTTCCTACCTATTATTTAAACTATGTAACCCTACGTTTTTATTATTATATTCATTCTTTTTCATCTCGTGCCTTCCGAACGGACTTTCCATAACCAGTCCCAGCACCCTGAGTAGATGGTCTCCTTGAGTTCTGTAGCGACCGGGAAACCGAGTCCTTCAGAATTCTGGACGAATTCTTTTCAAGGGGGGGGGAGAATTGTAACATACCCAAACTCAGGCCCAAAAATTTTTGTAGAAAAAGAGGAAGCCCAGCACAAAAGCCCAAAAGCCCAAGCCCAATTGCCATTTCCTGAAAACCCTAGGCCCCTTCCCTGCCTTTTCCTATAAATAGAGCCTCCTCCCTTCTAATCCTCCATTCTAAATTCTTTTCGGCCAAGCTCTGTCGAGATCCCGCATTTCTCGAAGCCCTAGGAAGTCATCTTCACATTTTTAGAACCCACGTGAACTAACCAATCTCACGAATTAGAACCCACGAACACCGTTGCTCAAGGTTTTTTTAATTTTTGTAATTTAAAGTAATCAAACTCAGTCTTAATTTCAAATTAGTTTTTCCTATAATTGTTTTCTTATTAGTCATAATACATTTTATAGTATTGCATTATTATTACATATAAATTATTTCTTTTTTGAAATCTCATTCTCAAATTTTAGATTAAAGAACTTTTTGTGATACATAAGATAAGTTTTTATTGATGTTAATCATCTGATAATTATTAATTTTTTAACAATAATATTGTATTTTTAATAGTTATTTTAAATTTTTACTTTTTTAATTTGAAATATCTTATTTTATATTTTTATCTTGTTTATTTTGATTTCTAGCATTAACTTTACGTATGATTTTAATAATTTTTAATAAATGATAATAATATAAAATATGTGAATTATTTAACTCATTAATATTAACTTTAATGTTTTTTTGTTGAGGTGGAAACTCTCAAAGGAGAGGAAAAAAAAACCTTTTATATAATAGAGTAATTACAGGAAGAAGTCTTATTGAAAGAAAGTTTTTTTTAAGGATTAACGGAAGTTTGGAAAAGAAACTATTGAAGATTAGTTAAGTGAAGATATTGGTGGCATTAGTTTATTATGTTAAATATATCCGGAAAATGATTATTATGCCAAACTGTTTTATACAAGCCACTGCTGAAATATTAAAATAGATATTTAATTAAACATTTAGATTAAAAAATTATTTTTATACACTTCTCAACAATTTTAATTACCAATTTTTTTAAAAAAGAGCTCTAAAATTTTGAAATAAGTTTAAAATAGAAACATAAAATTTACACATCTCTAATGGGAAAAATGAAAAGTTTAAGCGCAGAACAAACCATAGTGTAAAAGAATGTTAACTTATCAAATTCCTTGAGCAACCTGAAAGAAGTGTGCAACATCCACATCAGTCCTAGCCAGTCTCGCTAGAAAACCTCTTGATCCACTCGCGTAAAGTATCAGAGGTAAGTTTGGGTGAGTTTGTTTCATAGCTTTCACAATCTGTTTAAGATTAGGTAAGCTAAAGTCCTCAAAATCCACATGGCTAAGCTCCGTATCCCAAGAATTAAAGATTTGCACATCTTGAGCTCCGCTACCCCCTTGATAGCGTATCTGAGTGTTCATTGAGGTCGTGAACTTCTGGAGTAGAGTCGAACCTGAGAAGAAAGAAAAACTTTCAACATCAGAGTTTTTTTTACCAATTGTCGAGTTTGTAAAAGTGTTTTATGCTTAGTAATAATCCAACTTGGGTTGAAGAAAGCTAATACTTTGATCTGTGTGAAGTTTGTAGATGAGCCACCTTCAATAACATACCAAGAACAGCAGCTTCGTTGCCCACCTGAAACAAAAACATTTCTTAAGAATAAGAGCTTGAGAGCTTTTGTTGCTTTACTATAACACTATTAGTACCTCATTTCTTAATCTCTTCAGTGCTTCTCCAACATACAGGACATATTCCTCTAGTATGAATTCTATAACTTGATTCACATCAGCAACTGCAGACGGATTCTCCTTGGAGCAATGCCCTGATTTAGCAATGGTTCCGAGGCTGTCTGAGCCCGGATCTTTATCCCCTCCCCTCCGTGAGGTTAGTCTCAGTGCTATGATTGATCATTTGCTTCGGATGAACGAAAGCATTCTAGAATGAATCAGTGGCTGGTACACGGTTACATAGTCCCTTGGTCATCCTGAACCTTCACGATACTGATCAAACATACAATAAAATTGTCATCTTTACACACACATACATACATATATACATCAGAAATAGTGCCAAGACAAATTGTAAAGTTAACTGAAGTAAAGGTTCTAGACACAGATACGTAAACTCAGAGAGAACCATAACATAGAGTTAGTATTCACTATCAAAGAGATTTAGGAGAGGAATATAATCTGGATCAGATAAAACTATAAAATATCACCTTTCACAGCATGGACTTGGGTGAGAATATAATCTCTTTCTTGGTCTTTCGGCAGTTGCTGTTGCGCCTTTGCCAATGCTGTTGAGTAAATCAAAACTCAAATAAACTTGACATGTTCTTCAAAAAAGAAAAACGACTCTTTAGAGGAGGCTTATACATTTTGGTGGTAACTAACATTAAAATTTGGTACCAAATTTGTTTTTACCCAAAGACTCATCCCATAACTGATGTTTAGTACTTTACCCCATGCAGGACCTTTGTTCTTGGGCTTTGGTGGAGGAGCAACAACAGGTTTAGGGTTATCATCAAGAGCACCAATCAAGAACATGGAAAGTCCTCCTTTTCTTTCTTCTTCTTGTTTTCCCTCGTTGCAACTTTCTTGCTTCTTGGTGAATTGAGTAGATTTTCTTTCTTCTTTGACAATGAGACAGAGTCTGATTCTTTGGTGAACCCACTAATCATTTTCACATCCAACATAGAATTCGCGGCCTATTTAGAAGTAGCAAAACACTGATGGAACTTGAGCCATTCTAAGCGCCATTAGAACCCTCACGAGTTCTAGATTGCCTAGGATCTAGGGTTTATTTAATTGAATCATTAGGAATGATCTCGTGTTTACCTGGAGATTTACAGCGGAATGACTGGTATAACGAGATCAGTAGCGATTCAGATGCCTCACCTCTAGAGGAATACACACGCACACAAAGCAGGAAAGCCGGGATGCTAGTGCCGCAGATCTGGGAATCACTGAGTTTCTAGTTGGCTAGGTTTTGTTTCTGCAAAACAACAACGACGGCTATCACTCCAGGTCGTGCATATAAGCCTATATATAGACCTGGAATGACAAAACCGTTCATTGGATCAAAACCCAAAACGTTTAAGTCATAAACCGAAACATCAGTTTCGGAACCAGCCTTGTGTCGATCGACACACCCAATGGTGTCGATCGACACACCTCTTAAAACTCGATATCGATATGTATCTAATACACATCGTTATGATCATTACCATAATGATCACCCCATATTTATGCTTCCAGTTTGCTTAGGTGTGTGACCCTATAGGATCATATAATACTAGCAGTAATTGTACAACTTACAGATCACAAGAGGCTTCTAGCAAAGCATTGCAACTACCCAGTATTATACAAATGTCTGATCTCGACACACAACTATCATTAAAGTAAGTACAATGTGATTTCAGGACACAATCCCAACAATCTCCCACTTGTACTGGAATCACTTATTCCTATAATCCTTTTGTCTCTATAGCTCGATATGGCATAAGGCAAGATTAATGTCATCCTTATTTTAGCCAATATCATGTTCATCGAAATCCTGATATATACTGATAAAACAAACGATTGACAATCACCTCGTTTGAGCACGGCCATGCATTTTCTCATTATCAAATCTTCGATGGGCCCTGAGATATTTATCTCCTGTTATATAGGAGGGACAAATCCCATCTTGTTCAATCCCTGTTCCTTCACACACTTCATGATACACCCAAGCAATGCCTTTATAGCCGCCAGTTACGGATCGACGTTTGACAAGGTCAAAGTGCACCAATTCATATGCTAGGAAGCATGATGAACTCAGGTCTAAGGACTATACTCTATAGTCGTAATGAGAACCTCTCATGACACTGATATAACTATCATGTGGAGTTCTCATTAGCGGGTCACGTCCGATCATATGTTCACCAACATATATCTATGTGATTGACGTTGATACTCATATCAATGACTCCATGAAACTTAGTCATACGTCACCTCACATACTAGTCTTAACGGTTGTTAGTGTCCCACTTTAACAACCTACGACCAGGGACAAACATAATTTTATGTCATCTTTCACTTATAGGGTTTCATGATCAAGTCCTCAACTTGATGACCTATAAAATGAACATAAAATACTTTGGGACCATTATTTAATTATCCAATAATCAAATAATGCTGATGTCAGTTTTTCATAAACATGGTCATAGCATGTCTATGTGAACATCATAACTAACATAACTCCCACTAGAATCAAGACCACGTCTTCAGATATCTAATACCTACAGCAACAATATAAAACTCGTGCTTAGGTTGTGAGAGAGGTTGCGGTGTTCTTGCTTGGAACCATTCCAACAAACCACACCGCCATTCATTAATAAGCACTATTCTACGGTCTCCTGCTTGGAGCCCTTCCAACAGATAGCACCGCTACACAGACAAAGAGACATAACCAGGTGGGAACCGGAATTCGTCTTTGTCCGTCTAACTACTCATAACAGATTCGTCACCTTTTCAGTTGTACAAGAACCCATCCTTAGTGTTCCTCAAACACTTGGGGATATTCCTTACAACTCTCCAGTGACTTTTACCGGAACATATTGGTATCTTCTCGTCATGCTTTATGCGTAAGCTGCATCTAGATGAGTGCAAAATATGGCATTCATGATGGATTCTATTGCAGAAGCATAAGGAATCACACTCATACATACTAACTCAGCCATTGTCCAAGACACTTCATCTTGCTAAGATTGTTGCCATAAGACCTTTGGTGTGAAGCCATTCTTGGAATCATGCATGTTGGAACTGTCCAATACCTTATCAACATAAGGATTCTGACACGATCCAATTAGCCTACCCAATCTATTTCAATAGATCCTTATTCCAATAACTCACGCGGCTTCTCCCATATCTATCGTTGAAAATGACTTCCGACCCAAGTCACAAAAGACTTAAGTGACGGAACGTCGTTTATGAGAATAATTATGTTATATACATACTGTGTGAGAAATGCAACTACGCTCCCACTAGTCTACTTGTAAAGGCACTGTTCCTATTCGTTCCTGATCAAGTCAAAACTTTTGACCGTTTTAGCAGAACGTAGATTCCAACTCCAAGATGTTTGCTTTAATCCAGAAATAGATCGGTGAAGCTAACATGCACACCTAGCAAATTTTCGTAGTTGGGGCTCACCATCGCTCCTTGAATTTCGCAGGCTCGTCACTTTTCAATGATCAACAGATCACGGCAATCGGTCATAAGAAATCACTCTCGGGTTAGTGACGGATCCTTTCGGATCTGCGAACTTCAGGCTCCACAGGTGTAGATTCTACAGCACTATGTAGATCCAACCGCTGCTCTCCCTCAACAGGTTGAGCAGCCTCCTGTGTTTCTCGAATTTCTTCGAGCTGTACTTCTACTCCCACTGTTCTTCTTGGAAAGAAACTTTTATCTAGAAAAACAGAGTTCCGAACAACAAAACTTTGTTCTCGGATTGGTTGCAAAAGTAATAAGCCTCGGTTTCCCTAGGACAACCAGCGAAGCAGCACTTATCAGATTTGGGTTCAAGCTTGTCTGTAGACAACTGCTTTACATAAACCTTGCAATCCCAATTAATAAGGAAAACATACTTGGAAAAACTCCCAGTCCACATCCAATGTGGTGTCTTTCAACTGATTCTGATAGAAACCTATTTGGCGTAAATACAGACATTTCTAGAGCGTATTCTTAAAAGGATAATGGAAGATTCGTGTGACTCATCATTAATCGGAGTCCGATTCATTCTCTCGGAAACACCATTCAGGTTTTCCAGGAGAAATGAGCTGTGAGACTACTTCACACTCACTCAGATGATCACTAAATTCTTGACTCAAGTATTCTCCTCCGCGATCTAATCGAGGATCTTTAATACTTCTGTCAAATCGGTTCTATGCTTCATTCTGGAACTCCTTTGATCATTTCAAAAGATTCCGACTCGTGTCTCATCAAATGAACACAGCCATACTTACTGAAGTCATCAATAAAGGTAATAAAGTATAGAAGATTTCCTCTGGCACTAATGCTCATCGGGCCACATACATCAGTATGTGCAAAGCCCAATAAGCCTCTGGCCCCTTTTCTTTAGCTCTGCTAAAGAAGCCTTAGTCATTTGGTCCAGTAAGCAGAATTCATATCTCATATGATTTATAATCAAATGAGCCCAAAAGCTCATAACTATGGAACTTCTGAATCCGCTTCACTCTATGTGGTTGAAATGACTATGCCAAGGAAAAATCGAGTTCGAGTCATCAGACTTAAACCGTTTGGTATTTATGTTATATACGGGCGTACATTGGTTTAAGATATAAAACCCATTTTTTATAAAAAAAAGGGGGTGCTACCATAGAATATTTCATCAAGATCAAAAGAGCAAAACTTGTCTTTTATCAAAATGAAAAACATCCAAATTCTTACAAGAAAATGAAAAACATCTCTGCTTAAAGCAGGTACATAGCAGCAATTACTTAATTCAAAAACAAGCTTGAAAGGCTCCTACAAGTGGAGAATTTCTACGGCTAATGCAGCAATCATTGCTCCATTCCAGACGCGCAGTTCCACTTGTCCTTTCTTCAACGTTCTACTGTTGCTTAGGCCCTGCATATTTCAAAAATATCAGTACCACAACTAGTATCCAATACCTACGTAGAACTTGAAGTGATAACACAATACCTGAAGAAAAAGTCCCGTACATCTACTTCATCTCTTGTGAATCTTCCAAGAATTTAATGCAATTTCTCTTCCAATGCTCAAACTCTTCACAGTAGCAGCACTTACTAACATCAGATGGGCCGGACTTGGGCTTATGAGAAGACATAGGCTTATCCTGATTCCAAATCTGGACGGCCTTGCCTCTACCCTTTTCTATACAATATTTAGTTGAGGAAACGGAACTCTAAAAGGTTAGTAAATCAATCTCTTAGGTCATGTAATTGTTGATGTCAAGCACTGCAAGTCCATCAACACGATTACCTGCCTTACTGATGTAGTTGTGGACACCAAGCTCTTGGCAAGACTATCACAACAACGAAATGAGTCTTGACAGTTGACCATATTGAAAACTAAGCTTTGATCTAATACACATCCAGTGTGTATCCAAATAGATTTAGAACATTTTTAACTTCTAATTTTAATTGAGTTTTAAATGTTCTAATAGAATAGGTTTAAGTCGAGTTTGGTTTTTTTGCAAATTTAAGGCTCAATAACCAGAATTGTGAGCACTGTGTCGATCGACACAGACCAAGTCTGCCGATCGACACCACCAAACAAACTGGACTTCAATAACCGGTTAATCCAATTAACCCGGTTCATTGAACCGGTCGTGTCGATCGACACAACACATGTGTGTCGGTCGACATAGACCTAAACCGAAGACAATTTCGATAACCGGTCCAATCCAATTGAACCGACTTATCCAATTGAACTGATCTTAACCAATCAGATCGTGTTTATACTAATTGAGATAACCAGTTCAATCCAATTGAATCAATTCATCTAATTTAAACCGATCTGATCTAACTTAACCGAGCATGATAACCAGTTCAATCCAATTGAACCGATCAACCAATCGCAAGGCCTGTGTCGACCGACACTCAACATGTGTCGATCGACACAGTAGGGCAACAGGAAGTTTTTGATCCTTTGACCGAACCCTAAATTTTAATTAGGTTTTCTTCATGTGTCGATCGACACCAGCTTGGTGTCGGTCGACACTTCACGAAAAACCCTAGCCGCCGATTTCAAATAAACCCTAATTCTTTACGATTTTCTACGCCGTATCGACCGACACACTTTCTGTGTCGATCGACACAGACGAAAAACTCAGAATTCGTTTTCATCAAAATCGATCTAACAAGTTCTTTTCATACAACTTATAAGTGCGAATTTAATTCATCAAATTCAATCAGCATGCTTGATTCAATGGAAAAACCCTAAGGCTCTGATACCACTGATGGAACTTGAGACATTCTAAGCGCCATTAGAACCCTCACGAGTTCCAGATTGCCTAGGATCTAGGTTTATTTAATTGAATCATTAGGAATGATCTCGTGTTTACCTGGAGATTTGCAGCGGAAGGATTGGTATAACGAGATCAGTAGCGATTCAGATGCCTCGCCTCTAGAGGAATACACACGCACACAAAGCTGGAAATCCGGGATGCTAGTGCTGGAGATCTGGGAATACTTGAGTTTCTAGTTGGCTAGGTTTTGTTTCTACAAAACAACAACGACGGCTATCACTCCAGGTCGTGCATATAAGCCTATATATAGACCTGGAATGACAAAACCGTTCATTGGATCAAAACCCAAAACATTTAAGTCATAAACCGAAACATCAGTTTCGGAACCAGACTTGTGTCGATCGACACACCTCTTAAAACTCGATATCGATATGTATCCAATACACATCGTTATGATCATTACCATAATGATCACCCCATATTTATGCTTCCATATTGCTTAGGTGTGTGACCCTATAAGATCATATAATACTAGCAGTAATTGTATAACTTACAGATCACAAGAGGCTTCTAGCAAAGCATTGCAACTACCCAGTATTATACAAATGTCTGATCTCGACACACAACTATCATTAGAGTAAGTACAATGTGATTTCAGGACACAATCCCAACAAACACGATAATTCTACAGATGCAGATGGATCCCCAAATGGTAACTAAAAGTGATAAACGAATTCAATAATGAACATCTCATCATGATTGTTATGATGGGTACTGAAACTACCTTTGGCTTGATAGTTTCAGAGATTTCGCGGTTTCCTTTTCCCATCACCTGAAGCAACAATCCGTATCCCATCAGCCGACCACTGGCGTGTAGGAACTCGTTTGGTTGATCCTGATGTAATTCACAGATTCATATCAACCTAAACATACAGATCTAGGTTCTCTTGAATAGAAACATTAGATGATCTCACCTTTTACCTGTTTGTTGCAGCGGAAGGAATAGAACAGGTCAGAGATCAGATAGATGCACCGAGGGATGAATCCTCCAGAGGTTCACACACGCGATCACAGGAATGGCTGCTAGACCACGAGGAAGAGAGGCGCAGAGGGAGAGAGAGGCCGCGGCTGGGTGGCTAGGGTTCGGGAGAAAAGACTTGGCTTTTAGTCATTAAAAGCCTTCTCTTTTCCCTAATGGGCTTTTGGGCCCAATCTGATTAAATCCCATTTAATCAGACCCATTAATCTTTCTCTCTTAGTACGACAAATGCCTGGCACTTTTGTCGTACTTCTGCTAAGCCGTTCCAACACATTTTCCTGTTAGCTTAGGCGTGTGACCCATATGGGATCATATAATAAAGGCAATAAGTCCAAGACTTATAGATCATGAGCGGACTCTAGCAAGCCATCATGATCCCCAGCATTATATGACTTATTTCTGATCTTTAACATACTCTTACTTTCTAGAGACAGTACCGAGATTACTGGACACAATTCCAACAATCTCCCACTTGTACTGGAATCTCTGTATTCATAATCCTTTTGTCTCAATATCTCGATTAGTCATAAGGCAAGATTGGTGTCATCCTTATAAAGCCTAATCTTGTTCATCGGACTCTGATTTGATACTGACAATCCAAACGACTCGGGAAAGTCCGTTTGAGCATGGCCATGCGTTTTCCAGTATTCAAATCTCCGATTGGCCTAGAGATATTCGCTCCATTTATATTGGAGGGACAAATCCCATCTTGTTCCATCACTGTAAACTACTCATTTCATGATGTACCCAAACAAGGTCCTTATAGCTATCACAGAACGATAGCGTTAGACAATGATCAAAGTACATCAGTCCATGTGCAGTCACATGCATGTGAACTCAGGTCTAAGGACTATACTCTATAGTCGTAGTAAGAATCTCTTATGACACATATATAAATATCCTGAAGAGTTCTTATAGGCGGGTCTTGTCCGGTCGTATGTTCCCAACATACACCTATGTACTGACTTTGATGCCGCGCATCTATGACACACTGAGACTTTGTCATAAGTCACGTACCAATCCAGTCTCACACGGTTGTTGATGTTCCAGTTTCAACAACCTTCGACTAGGGACAGGATGATATAAAACATTTATCAAATATAGGGTCTCATGATCAAGCTAAATGACTTTGATGACTCAAGATCAAGTCACTTACTTCGATGACCTATAAAATGCTTCATATCATTTTGGAACGATTATTTCATCACAGTTAAAATAATCTTGAAATAATAATTTCATTAAAACATAAAAATGTTTTACAAGAACATATCAATAACTAAATAAAGCCCTTTAACAACTCCCACTGAAATTAAGACTACATCTTAATTTCACTTATCCTACAGCAACAGTCCGCGACTCGTGCTTAGGCCTAAGGAGTGGCTTCGTTAATAGATTAGCAACGTTCTCATTCGTTGAAACTTGCTGATCTACTTAACATTTCTGTCATTTATCTCACGGAATAGGTTATACCTATCCTCAAGGTGTTTGGACCTCTGATGTGCAGCTAGTCTCATCTATGCTGGGAATCACATCAAGTTCAGTGACGAACTCTTCTTTCCAAACAACCTCTTTCGCCACTTCCCAAGCTGCGAAATGTTCAGCTTAAGTCATTGAGTCAGCAACAGTGCCTTGCACCGCCAGATAGACACAAGGTATAACCGGACTGTGATCGGAAATCATCTTTGTCTATTGGAAACTTGCCTTTCAGACTCTATCGACTTATAGCACCTTACTTTCTCCGTAAATCAAGAACTTATCCTTAGTATTCCTCAAATACTTTAGGACATACTTTAAGAAAATTGATTCTTTGCTGGATTTGACTGGTCTTTCATTTGTCTTGCTTAACATTAAAGCAACATCAAACAAGTATGTTTCATGGCATACATGATAGATCCAATTGCCGACGCATATGGAATCTCATCCATGCATTTAAGCTCAGCAGTTATCGTAGGATAGTGTATCTTGCTTAACTTAATGCCATGTGACATTGGCATAAAACCCTTCTTGGATTGCTCAAAATGTGTAGGACTTTGTCAATTTAAGAATCCTGACTTTGTCCTACCAGCTCTTTTGGATCTCTATCTTTAGATCCAAAATCCAAGAACTACGTGGCTTTACCCATGTCAATCATTAAACCAACTCCCAAGCTAGTCCTTTACCGACTACAGCGTTGGGACGTTATATCCGAGAATCAGTATGTCATCGACATACACTTTGAGAAATGCAATATCGCTCCCACTTATCTATTAGTAAAGACACAGTTCCGCTTCGTTCCTGTTCAAGTCAAAAACTTGACTACTTCAACAGAACGAAGATTCCAACTCCGATATGTTTGCTTCCATCCATGAATGGATCGATGAAGCTAACTTACATAAAATATAATTTTTCGGAGTCCGGGCTTACTTTCGCTTCTTTGAATTTCGCAGATTCGTCGCTTTCAATGATCATCAGATCATGCGAGCTTTTAATGATTATCAGGTTCAACTAATGACGAGAAATCACTCTCTGATTAGTAACTGATTCATTCATATCTGCGAACTTCAGGCTCCACAGGTGTAGATTCTACAGAAATCTGTAAATCCTTCCGCTGCTCTCCCTCAATAGGTAAAGCAGCCTCCTGTATTTCTCGAATTTCTTCGAGTTGTACTTTTACTCCCACTGTTCTTCTTGGAAAGTAACTTCCCTTCTTAGAAAACAGAATGGTCGTAAAAATACTTTTTACTCCCACTGTTCTTCTTGGAAAGTAATTTCCCTTCTTAGAAAACAGAATGGTCGTAAAAGTACCGAGCCTTGGTTTCCCTTTGAAAACTTCGAGTTATGCTTTTACTCCCACTGTTCTTCTTGGAAAATAACTTCCCTTCTTAGAAAACAGATTGGACGTAAAAGTAACAAGCCTTAGTTTCTCTAGGACAACCAGCGAAGTAGCACAACTACAAATACTCAGTAAAGACAAATTTGGATCGATTCCAATCCACATTAACGTGGTGTCTTTCAACCGATATTTGTGGAACTATTTCAGCGTAAACTTAGATATTTTAGAGCGTTATTTTTAAATAATATCATGGAAGATTCGTGTGACTCATCTTTAATCATTTCTAATAAGATCTGATTCTTTCTCACAGAAACACCTTCAGGTTTTCAGGAGAAATGAGCTGTGAAACGATTTCACACTCATTAAGATGATCACACAATCAATGACTTAAGTATTCTCACTCGTGATTTAATCCAGAGTCTTAATACTTTTGTCATTCAGATCCTATACTTCATTCTGGAACTCTTTTGACCATGTCAAAGAATTCCGACTTGTGTCTCATCAAATGAACACAGTCACACTCACTGAAGTAATCAGTAGAGACAATGAAGTACATGAGATTTTTCTCTGGCATTACTGCTCATTGGGCCACATACATGAGCATGTTCCAGGTTCAATAAGCCTTTGGGCTTTTCTCTAGCTCGGCTAAGATAGGCCCTTTATCTTTTGGTCTAGTAAACAGAATTCAAGTCTCATAAGATATTTTATCAAATGAGCCCAACAGTCCATGACTATGGGATTTCTGAATCCGACTTACTCTATGTGACCAAGACTTTTGCCAAGAAAAATCAGGTTTAATTCATCAGATTTAAACCAATTCGGTATTTATGTTACATTTAGGCACTCTTTGGTTTAAGATATAAAACCCATTCCATGAATAGGGTGCTACAATTAATATTTCATTAAGATCAAAAGAACAAAACTTGTCTTTTATCAAAATGAAAAACATTCAAATTCTTACAAGAAAATGAAAGACAACTCTGCTTAAAGCAGGTACATTGTAGCAATTACTTAATACAAAACCAAGCCTCAAAGGGATCTATAAGTGAAAAACCCTACGGCTGAGGCAGCATCCCAAGCTCCTTCCAGACATGTAGTTTCACTTGCCCTTCTTTCAACGTTCTACTGCTGCTTAGGCTCTGCATATTACTACAAATATCAGTGCCACAACCAGTATCCAATACCTTTAAGGTAGAACTTGAAGTAATAACATGAATACCTGAGGAAGTAGTCGCATACATCGACTTTAACTCCTCATCATCTTCCATGAATTTAATGCAATCTCTCTTCCAATGCCCTGTCTCCTTACAGTAGCAGCACTTACCAACGTAAGAGGTATCTGACTCAGAAGACACACGCTTGCCATGATTCAAAATCTGGACAACTTTGTCTTCACCCTTGTCAGCATTAGGTTTAGTAAACCTACCCTTCTCATTCATGAGATTGTACAGGGTACTCTTCACGTTTGGCTCAACTGTCTTGAGCATATCATGCAGTTCAGTCAGCGTTTTCGTTAAGCCTTTCTTGATATAGTTCTTTCTGAACTTATCATAGCTTGACGGCAGTGACTGCAGAATGATTTCAGTTGCCATCTCTTGGCTAACTGGATAATCCAGTTTCCTCAGGTTATCAATGTAACCCATCATTTTACTGACATGAGGACTTACTGGATGATCATTTGGTAGCTTGCAGCTAGTGAGAGATTTAACCAACTGGTATCTCTCCACTCTTATCTGCTCCTGAAATTTTAATTTCAGGCTGCTGAT
This sequence comes from Orychophragmus violaceus, assembly GCA_030180135.1. Classification (NCBI taxonomy): domain Eukaryota; kingdom Viridiplantae; phylum Streptophyta; class Magnoliopsida; order Brassicales; family Brassicaceae; genus Orychophragmus; species Orychophragmus violaceus. Next base: position 18,348,325 of record CM058236.1, read on the forward strand.
CATCTCTATTGGCGACTCCATGTTCTCATATTGCTTCCGCAAGTCTGAGTCCATGGTAGCCAATATCAGACCACGCACATCTACCGCATCATTATAATGCTTATTCCAAGCATCATATACTGCATGAGAAGCATTGGACCCGATTCTCACGGGGAGAGCTCTCTCAAGAACATAGTCCTTTCTCTCCTGTCTGAGGACTAGCCTCAGGTTCCGCGACCAAGTCAAGAAATTTGATCCGTTCAGCTTGTCCATCTTAAGGACAGACCGGATCGAGAAAGTGTTTTGATTGTATGTGCTAGTCATAACTGAAAATTAAGATAAAAGGATTTTAGTTAATATGTTCAATATGATTAATCCCGCATTATATTCAATAACCTAAGTTACCCTCAATAGAATATAATGATTCCAAGATCCACATATAACTAAGATTAAAGTGGGCCACTGGCCGTCACCCAACCTTAGCTTATATCGGTAAGCCCTAAGTCGGCTAATTATATCCGTGATATAACTCTTGGTTGTGAATCTGGGCCCGAGGCCCAATCCACTCTGATGTCTCAAGGCCCGGGACTCCCGATGGCCTAGTCAAGAAAACCGGACTATACAGTCATGTAATCATTAATGTCTGGGACTCCCAATGACATTTATGAATCACAAACCGTCTTACCCACGCAAAAGCAGACACCCTCACACTGTAAGGCCATGAATGCAATTGAATGGGCTTCGACAGCTGACATAGTCTGGACAAGACATCCAACGCTTGATATTATTTGAGGTTCGTAGGTTTATTTAAAAAAATCATTCCCAAAATAGAAGATTACTATTTCGGGAAACTTTCCATTTTTTGGAAACCTACTATTTTTGGAAACTTTCTAAAATTGGAAACTTTCTAAAAACGGAAACTTTCTAACTTTAGAAATTTCTTAAAATCCAAAACCCGCAAATTCAGAAACTTCTATTTTAAGAAACTTTCTAATTTCAAAATTTCGGAAACTTTAATTTAAAAACGACTTTAAAATTTTATAAAATAGATTTTAAATTAATCTGAAGAAAGACTCAAATAACTGGCCCAATTGTTTTAACTTCTTGGCCCGAGGCCCAAGAATTGGTCAATGTCCAAGACATGACCCAATTGTCCAATTAATTGACATAACCGGTCTGGTTCATTAAAACTGGTCTAACCAAGTTTTAATTACTACGATGACCACAATTGTCAACCGGTTATTTACTAAACCGGAATTTCTCAATTTATTTGGTCCAACCAAATCAAATTAGAAATTCCTGGTTTAGGCACTAAATCCAATATTTCTTTCGACATTGGATTTCTTATCCCGGTTTAACCAGATTTAATAAAATTATTAAAATCTGTTTATTAAACCAGAACGATGATTTTAATTAAGTTTTTGAACCGAGCCTTGAACCGAACCGATTTGGTCACGAACCAAACCGAGTTGGTCGTGACCTAGCTTCCTTCCCAAGAAACCATCGTCCAGCCGCTCAGCCGCGAGCCAACCGATCCGAGATCGAGGCGATGTTCAGCTACGGTCGGGACGCAACAGCCGGGACAGCTCGGGTTATGCGGGAGAGCAGCGATCGTTCCACGCCAAGCAGGAGACGATCGGGACGCCGGGTCGAACGGGAAGCGATCGCGATCGCATGATCCGATCCGCTCGATCATTCCGTCCGGCTGCCGCTCTCACGCTGGCTCTCGGTCGATCATGCGATCGATCATGGATCGATCCATGCATCAAACTCGTCAGCCGATCACAACAACAAGTCATATAGCTTGTTTGTGATCCGATTAATGTGTTTAGATTTCAATTCTGATTCTTAAGTGTTTTTCTTATCAGTAATGGATTCAAAACACTTCTAAACAGATTAAACATCCTAAACATGAATCTAAAACAAGAAATCCTAAGAACCAATGGCTCTGATACCACTGTAGGAACTCGTTTGGTTGATCCTGATGTAATTCACAGATTCATATCAACCTAAACATACAGATCTAGGTTCTCTTGAATAGAAACATTAGATGATCTCACCTTTTACCTGTTTGTTGCAGCGGAAGGAATAGAACAGGTCAGAGATCAGATAGATGCACCGAGGGATGAATCCTCCAGAGGTTCACACACGCGATCACAGGAATGGCTGCTAGACCACGAGGAAGAGAGGCGCAGAGGGAGAGAGAGGCCGCGGCTGGGTGGCTAGGGTTCGGGAGAAAAGACTTGGCTTTTAGTCATTAAAAGCCTTCTCTTTTCCCTAATGGGCTTTTGGGCCCAATCTGATTAAATCCCATTTAATCAGACCCATTAATCTTTCTCTCTTAGTACGACAAATGCCTGGCACTTTTGTCGTACTTCTGCTAAGCCGTTCCAACACATTTTCCTGTTAGCTTAGGCGTGTGACCCATATGGGATCATATAATAAAGGCAATAAGTCCAAGACTTATAGATCATGAGCGGACTCTAGCAAGCCATCATGATCCCCAGCATTATATGACTTATGTCTGATCTTTAACATACTCTTACTTTCTAGAGACAGTACCGAGATTACTGGACACAATTCCAACATGGCGATCATCGATCCGACCAGCCAAAACCTTAAACTCCTTCTTCAGCACATGATCATTGTGAGTCCCCCAAATTCTTACAGTCCCCGATACATCACCGGATGTGATCCACTCGCCGTTAGGGGAGTATCGCGCCACCGTAGCTGGGAAGCATGCTCGCCATAGATAGAGACCTTCAAGGGATTTTTAAGGTCGAGAATCACGACGGATTGACCATTAGTGTAGAGGATGGTGTCGGAATTGGAGATATGTGGTTTTTGGGAGTGTAAGAGGATCGTTGCTTGTGTATATTGTGCAGCAAGAGGCAAGTGAATAGAGAATGAATCTATGTGTAGGTGGTGGATTTTTGGGTTAGTGGAAGACGATTTATAGGAATCCATCGATACATAGATGAAAACTGGATGATTTGAAAGGTTTGGGAAATTGACTGAGATTAAAACAGATTCAGATGAGAATAAAGAGAGTGAGTTCAAAATATGCCCTTAACTGGAGACATTCATTTTATTACGAAACCAACCACTAATATCCATCCAATTAAGTGATCCGATCCAACTCAATAGGATAACCCGCCCAATTCTAAGATTTTTGAAATTACAATTTTAACCTTAGTGAATACAAAGAGGAAAAATTCACACTAAAAAGATAGTGATGGGATTCAAACTCGGGTGGCTACGTGAAATAAAAACACCATAGCCACTGCTCTATCGTGCTCTATTGTTAATCTACTCAAGATATGTTACATATAAAGTGAATTGGGGAGAATAGATCTACTTGAATTCAAAACAGATTTTTTTTTGGAAAAAAATCAGAAACATTAAAAGACATCTCGTTTTTATTTAAATTTTTAAAAATAGCGCCGATATATTAATAAAAAATTATGAATTTAAATACAGTTGTCTGCAAATGTACATTTATCATTTCAGTTTCATAGTTATACTTTTACGATTTTCAAGTAATTGAAGTTGAACCTTGTTATAAATTTTAATGTTTTATTTGTCTCAATAATTTTCCAGTATTATATATCATTTGGAAGGTTTTCATAGAAAAAAGTGTAAAATCATGTATTTTACTTCTTCTCCATCAATTGGAGGGAAAATCTAATTTTTTCCCGCTTAAAATTTTAGGTATATTAAACACAGTTGTCCATTTAGCTTCATAGTTGTACATTTGCGATTTTCGTATAATTAAAGTTGTACCTTGATATAAATTTTAATTTTTTAGTTGTCCCATAATTTTCGAGTATTAAATATTATTTGGAAGTTTCATAGAAAATAGTGTAAATCATGTATTTTACCTCTTCTCAATTAATTAGAGGGAAAATCTGATTTTTAAAAAACAATGGAGGAAAAATCTGAATTTTTCCCGCTTAAAATTTTAGGCATATTAAACATAGTTGTCTCCAAATGTACAGTTATCCGTTTAGCTTCATAGTTGTACATTTGCGATTTTCGTGTAATTGAAGTTGAACCTAGATATAAATTTTGATATTCTAGTTGTCCACATAATTTTGGAGTATTAAATATCATTTAGAAGTTTTCCATAGGAAAAATAGTGTGAAATCATATATTTTACTTATTTTCCATCACAAGATGTTAAATAGAACTTAAGTGTTACATATTTCATAAGGTGTGTTTTATGTGAATGAAGAATCTTTTATATGAAATTTTTAAAACTCATGTTTTCTAATGTTACAATTATTCTAGCGATTTTAAGATGTGTTTAGAGTTCTTAAGGTGAAACTATAATCTTATATACATTTCTAAATATTATTATTTTTGTTTTAATTAGAAATTAATATTATTTGAATTTTAAGGAACTCAAATTGACTAAATGATCACGAATTACAAGAGGATATATAAATCTTTGTTTGCCATTTGATGTTCTCGTAAGGTTATTTAGGATCCTTTGATATATTTTTTGGATCGTTTATTCTCTTTTAGGACCGTTTGATTGTTTTTAGCATGGTTTGATATTTTAGGACTCTTTTGTATTGACTTCTAACATATTTTATATTATTATATAACTTCAGATGTAAAAAAAAAGAATATATGAGAAAATAAATGTATGAATGCAAAACCAATTGTTTTAGTTGATCACATATAAACCTTAAGAACCCATTTTGTACCAGTTTTGTTATATTATTAGTTTCAGTTGTTGCATTAATACTAGTTGTCTTAAATTTTTCAGTTATATCTTTGTACTAGTTGTCTTATGTCGTCGTCGGAATCTTCAGTCGCAGGATTTGTCGAAATCACAGGATTCATCGAAATCATAAGATTTACCGAAGTTGCATGATTTACCGAATTTATCGCAGTCGTCGGAGGCTCGGAGGCGCCAGAGTCATCGCGCCAGAGTCGCCGTAGGCTCATAGGTGCCAGAATCTTTGTCGGAAGTTCGAAGGCGGGGTCCACTTTGATCCGAACAAAAAAAAAATCATGAGAAAAAAACAGTTTTTGTAATTTATTTTTTCTTTTTTTCTGTTTTAATATTGTTTTATAAAAACTAATAATTTAATCAAATTCATTAAGGGTAAAATGGGTATAACACATTAAGGAGGGGTATGTAGATCATTGGATCAAAGACTGAAGAAATTATGAATGTGCGTTACATTTACAGAGTCGAGGAAGACACAGTTGATTGGATAAGGTAAAAAGTGGTGTGGGCTTTCCATATTTTTAGTGGGCCACATGGTCCGCTAGAACCAACCATTTCCGACATATTGTTAAAACCAGAAGTACCGCACCAGCAAATAAAAAACATGCTGACGTGGATGGTCTAAGAATGGAGAGAATTTATGTCCTATTATATACTAGTATTATGGTCCGTGTGTTGCATGGACTAATGTTTATGGATTTGACATCGGTTATTACTTGATAACGAAATACATGTTAGAGTTGGTTTAAATAGATATTAGAAAAATATAATTACTATTTTAGTTAGTATATTTTTTTGTTTAAATACACAGTTACTTAGGAGGAGTCTCCTATTCTTAATATGGTTTTGGTTTAAATCCGTTTTAGAGAGACATACGGACCTACAGACTCGAACCTTCTAATCATCCAAAACATGATTGGAAGAAAGTTTGTGTGGTTCCTTTTCTTCAATTAAACGTTGACATCGGTAGTTTAAATGGTCAATGCCATAGCAGAATATCCTTAATTTATTAAAGTTAACATGTATTAGCATTACATTATTTATATAAAAATGTATTAACACTACTACCATTTCTGAATCTATATTATACTCAAAACTATAGCTAATTGTGAATATATAAAATAAGCTAAACTAACATTAGAAAAAGAAATTGACTTGCGTCCATAAACCTCGTTCTATCTTGCACCAAAATTTAACTGATTTAAATAAACCATAATGCCAAAGCAACCCAGTTAAAGAATCTACAATCAACATAAATTTTACTATGTTTGTGGGTCTCCAATTAAGAAACTTGACGATTGCTAAAACAACATACATTGTGACCAAAAATCTATAAAACAATCTGATGATACCATTTGCAGATCAATAAGACTATCTTCCACGTTCAAAATGTATATACCAATTTTCATTATTTTAAAAAATAATTGGCTCAAAAACAATATATATTGAATAAAAGATATTGTGACAAAAAGTAAATAAATAAAAAACAAAAAATCTGACATTTGTTAGGTATATCTTAATATATCAATAATTATGTCTCCTATATATGGTAGTGGCTTTCCGATCGAATATCTCTACTTCTGGACTTATCGGTGATCCATCCTTATGACGGATATAAAATTTCAAATGAGTTTGGTCTGCAGATGTGTTGATCTTAGCATGGAACACAACATACTCTATATCAGTTAAAGTACAAGCCACATCGAATAAGAGCTTAGTCTAGTCCCGGCATGAGTGTAAAAGAATCAAAGTTCTCTCTCTGCTTTTAGGTTTTTCCTAGGCTAATCTGTGACATACTCTTTCTTCCTCGATAGAGAAATCCCAGTAAGTGTTCTCAATGTTTGTAGATTTTTTTTTCTTTCTGCTGAAATCCAATATTTCTCTTACACTGAATAAGAGCTTAGTCAGGTCACATGCATATTCCATATGTTATATATTTCAATTCACTGTTTTTTGTTTCTTGAAGAGCTTAAGAACTTCAAGAAAATAATACATGTGAGAGTTTTCTTCCTTCATGTTTAATAGTTGACAATTTTTCTTTTCCGTAGATATAGCTAAGCATCATGAGTTGAACATGATAACCTTAAAGGCTAGGGAGCTTGTTTAACTTGAACAGGGGGAGATGGAGCCATGGGGATTTACATTGAGAACTGAGGTCAACAGTACTCCATCTATTAGGCTTTTTGAGGATCCAAAATCATGGTGTGTAATTTCTTTACATGTGCTCACTCTGTTTCAGTCATTGATGTGTTCAGGAGCATATGCCTTTTGTTTGGTGTTATAAGGTTCTTGTGTCCTTCATAAGCTTTGTGACCCTGAAAGAATATATTAACACCTTGCCTTAACAACGTGTAGAACATCAACCCTGAAACTGACCTTTTAAACCAATCAAAACGTAAAAGTGTGTACCTGCCCCATGTTTCCTCCATGAGATGCCATAAACACATCACTCTCCCTGCACACTATGTAGTCAACCGCTACCATTGTCGACGCTCGTTTTGGGAAAGGTCTGAGTTCAAGGGGGAATGCAGTATCATGTTTGTTGTCAAGATGTGGGAGTTCACTTGTTAAGGGAATTTAAAGCTTCTTTTCCGCCAAATGGTCCCGCCCAATAGATCCTCGCATCTCTCGGTGCTCCAAGAGCTCTGAGCAGCCTGAAACACAAAGGTAGAATTGAAAACAAATATCTCGTGAAAGCATGTCCATTTTAAGGAACAATAAGATTAAAGTCAAAGACAAGTATACATATAGATATAACGGGTAATCATCTTTACGTTGAAACCGAGGTCTAATGCTCTTTATATGGTATCTGCACTATCATGGCTTGGAAGACCAAACAAAGGCAACCGATCAGTGAATTCCCATGGGCCACTGAGCTTTCTTTGTTTTCTCAGGTACAGTCCGTCTTGCAACAGCTAATGACCTGAGTCCACGCTCAGCGTACTTATCGGTTGCTTGATGAGTGGACTCTCTTCCTCATATCAGCTCTTGCGTTGCGTAGATCAAGACTCTAAATATCATCAAAAGAAATTGGTTTTAGAGTTAAATCATCGAAGAGAAGAAACAGAACTAAAACTTAAGACATAATGAGTATGTAGTTACCTGCTTTAGAGATCCTTTGCTTACTTGGTGCTTGTCTCTGTTACCATCGATGTAAGTTAGTGCAGTTGGCTTATCGACCACATTGAATGGGTAGAAGTGAAACTATCTAATACCATCTCTTGCCTGAATGAAACAAACAAACAATGACAAAAATTTGTTATTCGAGAAATTAAAAAGGAGAGGAAAACAGTTTTGCTATATACATCTACCTCTTGTAGATCAGCAAACAGCCCAACCATAGCAGCATCAATAGCATTTTGATTCTCTCTTCTTGAAGCTCTAGCAGCTAAACGAAAATTGCAATAACTATATATTAAAATATTTTTTAAATATTAATAAAGACACAATTATCAACGTTACCGATGACGATTTGGTAATAAAGATAATAAAATTACTCTTAATCATATATATTTAATCTTTTTGTGAGATCCCATAAGTTTGTCACAAATTTATCCAAACCAATGTTCAAGAAAGCGCTAGGCGCTAGTCGGGCGGTGATCCACCGTCTAGCGCCTAGAACGCCTAGTCGGGGCCTAGTCGGCGCCTAGGCGGTATATGTATTTATAAAAAAAAAAACGATATATATTAGATATATTATATAATATATGTCATATAATTCAAATATTCTTAGTCTAAAAAATAGATTAAAACTCAAAGTACATCGAAATAACAAAAAGAATATTAGCTAAATTTATCAGCACACGACATTTATTATCAAATCTGTTAAATTTACAATATTTTTTTATTGATAACCATTAATTTATGAAGTAAGAACTTATAAATTTAGTTATATGTAATAAAATTTTAAAATTTATACCGAAACAAACATGAAAATTAAAAATCAAATGATAATTGGTTAAAGATTGTGTGTAGCCGCCTAGGACCACCTATGACCGTTTACAAAAAGAATTAAAACCTTACGAATATTCACCATTTATATAACTTTTTTCAAACCTTAACTTAAAACCTTAAAGCTGAACTCCAACCCATATGCTATAAATCTAGCTCAAATTTTATTTTTCCAAAATGATTTATTTCTTAACCAAATAAAATTTAGGTGAATCTTAATTTAGAAAACTAATGTAACCACAAAATTTTTGTTACAAAATAATTTTTTGTTACAAATTTCTATTACAAAATAATTTTTTTGTTACAAAACATTTTTACGACTATGAGTTGCACTGATTTACAGTCGCTACAGTTTGCGACTACTTACCGACAAAATTGCCACTGATTTTGGGACTAATAGAAAGTAGTCGCTATTAAGTCGTTAATTTGTGACCAAAACTTATTATTTGTCAATTAGTTGCTAAATTAGCGACCATCTAACGACTAAATTCGGCAGGTTGCTAATTGGTTGTCTTTTAGTAGCAAAAAGCCGGTACAAACACACATTTTATTGTTTTGAGTTTGGTGTATTTAATTTTTGCGACTTTTATTGGTAGTCGCTAAATAAGTCGCAAGTTAGTCGCAAAAAGTTTTATAAATACCGCTCTTTACTTCTCCTTAGTCTTAGAAACACCAAAGAAAGACAAAAAATGAGAAAAAACCCGAGAGAATAAGTTTTTTAAGTGAAAAAATGTTGGGAGATTATAATTATACTAATGGTCGGGAGTGGATGTATAATTGGTTGAATGAAGCGATTAGAAATTTCTCGGAAGTGTTTGTAGCGGGGATCGATATTCATTTCATGCCGTTTGCAAAAATAGCTAGCCTCTTGCGCAGAGCAACGATGGTAAGTTTCTCTGTCCTTGTAATATATGCAAGAATGATAAATCACTTATGCCAGGGGGAAGAATACAAAAGCATTTGCATATGAATGGATTTATTCCTGATTATTGTGCTTGGTATAAGCATGGAGAAGAAGTTGATATGTGTTTAGGATCGAGTTATGTTGAAACGACGTGGGTTAGTGGGAGTGAAGAAGTGGGTAATGTAGTAGAAGATAGATATGTGGATATGGTGAATGATGCATTTCATGATAACGTTGATTTTGATAACTATCATCAGTATGGTAGTTACCAGAATGTGGAGGAACATTGTAGTTATCCGAATGAAGAAGAACATGTATGTAATCCTTCAAAAAAAAATCTATGTCTTGTTAGAAGGAGCCAAAAATCCATTATATGATGGTTGTCATGAAGGTCACTCGCTGTTATCCTTAGCCGCTCGGGTCACGCAAAAGAAGGCAGAGCATAGTATGAGTGAAAGGCTAGTGGATTCGATATTCGAAAATTTTACAGAGTATTTACCAGAAGGAAACCAAGCAACCGATTCACATTACGCGACAGAGAAATTGATGTGCAATTTAGGCCTCCCCTATTATACAATTGATTTTTGCGTAAACAATTGTATGATCTTCTGATAAGAAGAAGAAAAGGAAGATAATTGTCGGTTTTGTGATGCACCAAGATGGAAGCCTAACGAGAGACAACGTAGAACCAATGTACCTTACAGTCGTATGTGATATCTACCAATTGCTGACAGACTGAAGAGAATGTAACAAAGTGAGAAGACTGCATCGGCAATGAGATGGCATAGCTAGCACCAAGCAAAGGAGGGAGAAATGTATTATCTCCCATACGAAGCTGAATTAGGAGCCTCGTTCAATACGGGTGGGTGTACCCTTTTGAATGGTTTTTCAAAACGTTGAAAGAGAAAGCAAAGAACAAGAGATATGCGGAAGGATCAATTGTTCAATCATATCTAAATGAAGACATAGCTTATTTCACAGAGCATTATTTCGCCGCGAATATAGATACAAATTCAAGGTAAATTTCAATATATTCTATGGAGACATGTACATGCTATCTACTCTAAAGTTCTTTAATCTCTTGTTGTTAGGTTAACAAGATTCAACGAAGGTGGAGTCCCCGAATATGACCAAGACGGACCCGATATATTTACTCAGGGTTGTCGTCCAAGTGGGGAAATGTATGAAGTATGGCTTTGAGCGGCAGATTTTCAATGCGCACATGCTTATATTTTAAGAAATTGCACTTATTTTCGACCATTTGAGAGGTATAACATAACCTAATTTAATTTTTAACAGAATCATATATATGTGTTGTTCTCATATACATATTGGTCTTAAACAATATGTTCGAAGACTTTTATCTCTGCAAAATATCAAAATCTCTCCGAGAAAGAACTCTCTGGGAAAAGAGTTCAGGAGTATCATACATGGGTGCAAGGTTATGTATGTCTTAATAATATTTATTAGGTATACATGTATTATATATATGGTTTCTATACTTCTATATATTTGATATTGTCTGGTTATCTATATGCATGTTACTTACTGGAACACCACACATCCATTTTCTCCTTGGGTTCAAGACATAAAGCAAGGACCCGTCAACAAGGATACAACTTGGCCTATCTATTATACAAGAGGATATTTGTTTCATACACAAAATCACAGTGAGGGTGGAAAGATATGTAACTATGGTGTATTTGTTAAAGGATAGAATTATAGTGATGCATCAGATGCAACTGATTTCAACGGCATCTTAACGGATATAATACAACTTCAGTATGAGGGGATGGTTAATTTGAGAACCACACTCTTTAAGTGTAAATGGTATGACCCTGTTATCAGTAGAGGCACTCGAAGGAGCAGTGCTTTCATTGTAGACGTTCATGAATCGAGAAAGTACAATAAATATGAACCATTTATTCTAGATACGTTAATAAATATATATATATTAGTTACTCTTTGTATATAATACTCTTTGTATATCATATATATTCAAGTATAACTTTCACATATTTATTTTGCACAGCCTCTGAAGTGGATGAATTTTGTTATATTTCGTGTCCATACACGAAGAACTGAATCATTTGTGGCTCAATATTGTAAAAGTCAACCCAAAGGAAAATATTTCAGGGGAATATGTCAGTAATAAACCAACTCTTTTGCAATAATAAAATGATGATCCGGTAATGATGACTACAATTGAAGATCTTGTATTGGTACAACACATAAAACCAATCAATCATGATTACGATATCGGAGATGCATAACAAGAAGACGAATTTCAGTGTAATCTATCGTCTTCTGATGATGATGGTAAAGATGATGAAGAGGAAGATGATGAAGAACCGTACAAATTAGTGTGTTTAAATGACTATGTTAATGATCAAATAATTTGTCTTCATATGATTTTCTCATTAGTTTTCTTAAATTGACTTAACTATAATTTTAGATTTCTAATTTCAAATTGGCATAATTATAATTTCATATTTCTAACAATTTGCTCAATAATTTGGCATAATGAATAGGTTATTGTTTAATTTTTTTAATTTATTTAAAAAATAGCAACTCTTTTGTGACTAACTAGTGACTAATGGATCAATTTTAATTCAAGCGCAAAATGTTATACTGAAACACCAAGCTTTTAATTCACCCGCCTAATTATTTTTTTCCCAATTTTAACTAAACCGGGCGTTTGGCCCATATTTATGTTAACCGGCAACATTTCCCCCCATCAATTTTCCCCAAAATCGTCTAAGTGTCCAAACCTAATCTCATTTTTTCTTTCTCGAATATTTCTAACTCTCTCAGTCTTCGCCTCTCTAAACCTAACCCTCTCAATCGATCTCACTAAGTCGATCAATATCCATCGATCTCTCTCGCTCACATCTCTAACCCGATCTCTCTACCTCGCTCAAACTCACTCTCTCAATCGATCTCTCTCAAACCTTAGATCGATCTAACCCTAAATAATTTTCTTTCACAAACCCTAAATTGATTTGTCTCCGCCACAAGAGGAAGAGGAAGAGGTCGAGGGAGAGGAAAACATGTCACCGTCGAAACTCAGCCTTCCTCTTCCACACAGAGTAAGCTCGCTAATCTACCGCTAATGTACGACTTCACTCCAGCGACAGACCTCTCTCCGCCACGGCGTCCCACTCTGTCCTAAAATCAGTTTCATGTCAGCCAGTATCCATCACCAACTCAGCTCTTCAACAAAAACTCCACGACTCCAAGACAGAACTCTCAAGGTCACGGTCCCTCTACGAACCCTTAACCTCAGAGGGAAGGCCCTTAGAATCCTCAATGTAAGGTCTTGATCTGCGTTGAATCTCTTAAAATCGTTTTAAGTTGTTTATAATCATCAGATTTGTGTGCTCATATTTGTGTGGTTGTTTAACATCGTTTCATTTGAATCGTTTTAGGTTGTATAAAAAGTCAGAGTTGATTTGGTGTGTTAAATATTTTTGTGTGTTTGTTTGTGTGATTTTTGTTTAGAATCGTTTTAGGTCGTTTAAAAGATTTGTCTGTGTTTGTTTGTGTAGTTATATGACTATAAGACTCTCAGAAACCTACTGACCGTTTGTCTCTTTTTTTTAGATCTTTTCAACTTAAACTTGACATAAGACTCATTTTACTATGCTTTATTAACCAAACACAATGATTTTGTTCTTGACATTTGAGAGTTTAGTTATGTGTTGTGTATTTGTTCTATTGCTTTAACCTTTGGCCTTTTTAGAGTTATGCATTGAGAGTGTGTTATAGAGTTTGAATTTCAGTTTGTAAGCGTCTGGTTTTGTAAGAGTCTGCTTGTGTTTGATTTTGAGTTTGTAATGGATGAATTCAGTGTTGCAATTATGACTGACTTGTGTTTTTATCATGCTTTCAGGTCAGATGTCTCCTCCACAAACATCTCAGACTCTTTCAGTTCAAGTGTCTCAACTAGCAAGGCTGTCTCCGGTGAAGATCTCTGAAGCTCAATGTAATGAGGCACTTGAAATTCAACATCCCAACCAATTAGATGACGGTGGGATTGACAACAATGTAGATATTCAACCAAATCTCGAGGAAGGCTGTCTCCTCCATCTTTAGAGGCTGCTAACCATGCCAAACCGTGAACAGTGGACTACTGTTCTCTCTCCACTACTTCCCCAGCCGCCATAAGTTACTTGGTAATAGTCTATTTCTTCCTCTCTAAGTAATAGTTGTTTGTTTTGAGTTATTATGGTACTTAGAAGTCATTATTTGTTCTGCTTCTTTGCTCTTTGTGTTGGTTTGGTCGTGACATGTTTGTTTTGGTCTGGAAGATTACGAGGTCTTCACAAAAAAAAATTTGATGGTGCATTCTATAGTTGGAGTCATTTGCCTCGGCCGTGAGCAAAGCGATACTTTATTGAATTCGGGGTAAGTATACTACATTAGTCTGCCTTTTAATATACTTTTTAACTCATCTCTTACTAACATTATCTTTGCTACTTCTACTGTAGAAAGAGCAGACCTGGGATCCGTTAATAATAGGGACCATTCAAGCACATTTCGAGGCGATTTGTCAAAGGAGAATGAATGATGTGGTCAGCAAATCTCACACTGCTGGTGTGCGACCAGCATGGATCTCCGACACAATCTAGACAGAAATGTGCCTATTGGGACACTGATGAAGGTAAACAAAGGAGTGAGACCACTTCTACTACTCGGAATTCTGATCGTGGTGGTCTTGGTCCTCACAAGAACTTCACTGGGCAGAAGTCTTTTAAGAAAATTCACCAAGAAATGGTTATTTACATTCCTCTATCTACTATTGTTTCGATAAGTTTATATTCTTGTCTTTAATTATTTCTTTTTGTTATATTTTCAGGAAGAGGAGATGGGTAGACCAGTCAGCTTTGGTGAAGCTTTTCTGAAGACCCACACAAAACCATATGGAACTTACATTGATATGAAGGCGCAAAAGATCGTAGAGACGTATGAGAATAACCTCAAAGCAAAGCAGGCCGAGCTTGAGGCAAAAACTTCAGATGGGACTTCGCGACCTCCAAAGCTAACCACCGACGAGTACAACGGACTCTTTCTTCAGGTAACTATGATTCTTATTATTCATTAAGCATATGCGTTTTTCATTGTTTCTGGAGTTTACATTGATATGGAGTTTGTTCTGTTGCATTGGTTATTGTTCTGAACTCTAGTGTATCATTCATAAAATGTTCATCATTTGTTCTGTTGCGTATATGAATTTGTTGCGTTTCTGTTCTGTCATTTTGATATTGTCACGTTTCTGTTCTGTTTATCAGTTGTGTTATTGCATAATCCAAAAGTTCATATTTCTGAAATTATTTGGTGTTGTCATTCTTTACACATTTGCTAACTGTTTCACTTTCTTTTCTGTCTCTTAGTCAACAATCAAGGATGAAAGAGGCCATGCTTATTGTACTGGAAGTCTCGGAGAGTCTCAAGTCACCAGAAAATGCAAGTTCCCCGGATAGCTCCTCAACTTATAACTCGCTCCAACAACAGCTTGAAGAAGCTAAGCGCCCAATTGAATCACAAGCTGCTAAGCTAACTCGACAAGCAAAAGAGCAGAAGGAGTTGGGCTTGGTGGAAAAATATCTTCAGAATACAGACCTGAAGTACCTTGACTTCTGGAAAACCCAGCCTGTTCCAACTCCCTCTTATCCTTCTCCTTAGGTCTCTATCTCTTCAGACTTGTATATATTTTTGGATGTTTTGATGTTTGTTGTTGTTTTGAATTTTAAGATCGTGTATGCACATTAGGTTCTTAAACTTTATTTAACTTTATTATTATGTTGGGTTTTGTAAAAAATCTTTCACGTTCAAAATTTAACAGTACAATCAAAATACAAAAATCAAAATAGTGAAAAACAGAAAACCAAATTGGAATCTAATCCTTATTCCACTTTAAGTTATTAGTCGCTAATAAGTTGCAACAATAGTCGCAAACCAGTCGCTAAGTAGTCGTAAAATGGAAAAATTTAAAATCATGATGACTAACTAAGTGGCTAAATTGTTGCTAGAATAGTCGCTAAATAGTCGCAAAATAGGAGCCAAATTAGCGATTACCTAGCGACAACGTATTTGACGACTTTAAAACAACTATAATAGAGTCGATGTTTGGTCCTATAATAATCGCTCATTAGTCACTAAATGTTGCGATAAAATTAGCGACTAATACTCACGAAATATATAGTCGCTACATAGTCGCAATATAGCGACCCAAACAGCGACTAGTAAGATTAGCGATTTAGTCGCTATTCGTTCGTAAAATATAATGCTGCGACTGACTTGAAACTATTTACGTAGTTGCTAAATGTTTGTTTTCTTGTAGTGTCTCTTTTTTTTTTTACTTGATTCTCTATTTTAATTTTGAATCGGTGTTTAATGTTCGAATACTCAGCGGACATGAGTTTGCTTGTGCATGTACATAATCTCGTCGAGAAACTAACAGTGTAATTTCCCATCTACGGAAAATTAAAATATTATTTTTAAAATAATATTTTAAACGACACGTAAAAAGTTATTTCATAAATAATTCAAAATTTTTATTTTTTTTTAGAATATTTCCTGTAGATAAATTCTTGAAGCCGTAAATATGAAGTAAGTTACGGGAGTTGAATAGCATTTACAGAAGTTGGAATTTGACAAAATTTTAATTGAAACACAAGAACATGATGGAGAATCTAATATATAATGAGAAACCATTTCTATCCTCCTTGTGCCACGTGTCCTCTCAAAAAAAAATTGGGCCTTTAATTGAAAATCTTCACCTTCGTTTAAACTCTACTCCTAAGCCCACCACAATCCGTTTCCAACCAAAACCAAAAGAAGCCCACTTGAAAACCTTAACGCTCCATCTACCTTCACCTTCCTGCCGATCTGCAGAGTACCGTTCGCATTCACCTGTTAGAATCTCAACTTTACATTTATACCAAGAATCTCAAACGATTTCCCAAAACCTTCCCTCTCCAACCGTTTTCATTTCTCAGTATATTAGGTCTTATAAATTAGCAACTTCTAGAGACACAAATCTCCTCACCAACTTTGCAAATAAATCCCATACCACTCACAATCCTCTGGCCTCCATCATTCACGAATTCCGAGAGTGAGCAAAGCCCTGAACCGTTTTATTTTGGAGAAGGTTACGGTGTCCTTAAGGATTTTCTCCTGTGAAAATAAGGTACCAGCGACCAAGAGATCGAGGACTAACATCAGAAAGAGGGGTGGAGCTCACGCAGAGAAAGCGCATACACCACCCGCCATGGATAAAGCGGAGAAAGTTAAGACAGCAAAAAGGAAGCGCGGCACACAAGGATAAGCTGGGAAAGGTAGGCATGATGGGTGAAGACATATTGGTAGATGATGAAATATAGCAGGTATTTAAGATAAGATTGTCTTATCCTTTGCAATGTTTCTTCCTGCAGCATCTATTAACTGCTATGTCGAATCTTCAGGATATTCAGTCTGAGTGACTTTTCAATTAAGCTTCTTCATGATTCGATCATCTTCTACTTCCCTTTTATACAATTTTTACATTTTTTGCATTGTTTGTGTGTAGGCTTCTTATTTCGGCCAAACAAAACCCAAAAAAAAGCTTTCTCTTTGTTATGTTGTATCATTGACTTTGTAATTTTTAGAAACGAATCTTCTTATGGTAACTTCTTTTTAGTACCCAATGTTTGTTGGTTTTGTTTTGATATTAGATTTTGAGTTTCTTTTGTTGATGAAATTAGTAGATTTGATGTCTCTGTTATTTGGTTTTTAGAGGTGCTAATGACTTTCTGTTTCAAATAACTCAAAATTTTGGGTCTATTTGAGATTATTGTTGATGTTTCTCAGTTCTTCGTAGCTCCTACTGCAAAGATCCGTGGACTGAAGGACGACATGCTCTTAGGAGCCGGTTCTGTATTTCCAGATGCTTGCACTACAAAGATCCCGGATTTCACAGCTGAAAGCAATGCCTTATCAATCGGGTTGAAGAACGTGGCGATACCAGGTAGACGTCTATTCGGTGTGATTGATAAGTTTATTATGTAAATTCCATTTTGAGCAGCCCGAAGAAAACAAAACATTCATTATAACTATGTCAAATATTGAATCGTTTTATCAGAGTTTCAGTTACAAAGATAACACTTTTTTACACCTGATCAATGGCTGCAATGATATCTGCTGCAAAAGCTCCAAACCTCTTATACATGCTTTGTTTTCTCTTACAACAGCCAGTCTGTCTTTCTGCTTATCATGTCCTTCTTTAAGTTCGACTGTTGTTTACTCTTTGACTCATTTCCGAGCAGATAGTATTTGTTGTGGAATATTGCCACCGGAACATGGGTGTCCACAGAGACCTGAAGCCTGAGAATTTTCTATTGGACTCGAGGTGCAATATTAAGATGGATTGCAGACTTTGGGCTGAGCAATGTCATGTGGGATGGTCATTTTCTAAAGACCGGATGTGGAAGCCCCAACTACGCTGCTCCCGAGATATGAGTTGAACAAGGTAATGATGGAGATATTGGAGTCGACTTTTACACCCGTTACAATGTACACCATTGTGTTATAATGAGTATGTTTTATTGAATAGAAAAACGTTTTTGGGGGGTTTGTAGTGAAATCCATTAATTGGGTTCATTTATATTGAAAAGATTGTGGGGGGTGTGATATTGTAGGATGACATAAAGTTAATGAAGGAGTTGAAAACGAATGGGATCAGGTTACAATTTAATGGACCAGAGTCTTACCTGTTGATATTCACTGGTTTGTTCGTTTCCATATTTTAAACTAATATTGCATTGTACGTCACCATGGAATCAACGCCATAGCTGGTTTGTGCTCCTGCAGTTTCTTGACATGGTCTTCTAGGACGTTCTTCCCAACATGTTGTTAGCCGCCTTTCACGTTGTTGTAAGCGAGTTGCTACGAGAAGTTTGAGGAACTGTAGAGAATCATGAAAGGATTGAAGCAACCAACAGAAAAGATGATTGAGGATGAAGGAAAGAGAACATGATTGGAAATATCTTTAGTCTTCTGATGATTTTGATCTCAAGATTCAAGAGAAGCTAAAGATGGCAACTTTCTGGTGAGTAAAAAAAAACGTTTTTAAAATAAATGGAAAAATAACTTTGTTGAATCCTGATGACTTTTTTTTTTGGAGGTTACAAAACTTGGATAAAAATATTGATCCAATCATGGATTACAATTTACAACGCATAGTTAAAACGAAAAGAAAGAGTTAGAATCGCTTTTATAGCATCAAAGAATACAAGTTATCGGAAAAATATATTCCTACCATTTTTGTATTTAATAACAACAATTGAAAAACTAAAAAGAAATGAAAGAGTAAATAGTAGGATGGGTTAAATATTGGAATGGATAAGGTATTATGATGGCATATACACACACATACTACGTCGATCAGCAAAATACAAAAGAACAAACCATAAAAGCCGTGCGGGGTACTCAATCAACTAGTCACTGGATAAAAAGAAACTAAAGAAAATTTATCACATGATTAATTAGTGATTTTTGAGAAATTCAAGAAATTAGTAGGGTTATAGTAGCTTAATTAAGTAACTAAGACAAAACTTTAAATCTCTTTTTTGTAAGTGACTGGCCTTAGCAGCCGAGAAACTTTGACAGCATGTCTTACTTATTTAAGGTAATCAAGCTTAATAAAGTGAAAGGGTGGTGGCCTGCATTTATAAAGAAAGAAGATTGATTTATAGGATTTAAAAACATTCATAAAAGAAGAGGATTTACATGGCCAAGAGGAGCAAAGGAAGAGGTGACACAATGCATATTTTCTTGATTTCTAATTCATCACATGCTGAATAGAATATGCTAGGTACTATCCTCCCATCTTAGCTAGTTAAAATGGCCAATAAAGTGAGATAAGAATACCATACGTCCTCCATAAAAGACACATAATTACTCTATATAAGGAATTTTCTTCTCTTTTATTTTCTTATAAAAACCAACGACAAGAAGAATAGATAAGAAAAGAAGAAGAAAGAAGATAAATGGAAGAAATAAAATAAAAATCTTATATATAACAAAAGATTTGTGTCTCCTATTATTGCGGTACGTTACCGCTTTTTGTGTAAAAAATTTTGGGCCTTCGAATTACATTTTTCTTCAGCAAATTTATATCTTCGGCCCATTTACATAAATTCAGAAAACCAAAAAAACTTACTCAAAACAGCCGGCTTATCATGAGGCCTAAACCTAAACTCGAGTAAATCCCAACAACAACTACATACCCTAAACTTTACCCTTCCACCTTCGACCTCATACAGCCTCCTTCCTCCACCTCTCCAATGGTGAGTCACCGTTACCAAAGTGTTGGATTGTTTAGTCTCTGGGTTCAATTCTCAGATTAGTTGAACCTACTAAACATGCATTAGATCTAGATGTTCTTATTTAGAAACATATGATCTCACCTTTTACCTGTTTGTTTGCAGCGGAATTGATGAACAGGTCAATGATCAGGGAGATACACCGAGAGATGGATCCTCCAAAGGCTCACACACGCAATCACAGGAAACTGGTTGCTAGACCGAGCTGAGATGGGGCGCAGAGAGAGAGGAGTAGCCGCGGCTGGGATTCGGGTTGGGAGAGAAGAGAGTTGGCTTTTAGTCATTAAAAGCCTTCTCTTTCCCTTTTGGGCTTATGGGCCCAATCTGATTAAATCCCATTTAATCAGACCCATTAATCTTTCTCTCTTAGTACGACAAATGCCTAGCACTTTTGTCGTACTTCTGCTAAGCCGTTTCAACATTATTTCCTGCTAGCTTAAGCGTGTGACCCATATGGGATCATACAATAAAGGCAATAAGTCCAAGACTTATAGATCATGAGCGGACTCTAGCAAGCCATCATGACCCCCAGTATTGTATGACTTATGTCTGATCACTGACATACTCTTACGTTATAGAGACAGTACAGAGATTGCTGGACACAATTCCAACAATCTCCCACTTGAACTGGAATCTCTGTATTCATAATCCCTTTCGTCTCAATATCTCGATTAGTCATAAGGCAAGATTAGTGTCATCCTTATAAAGCCTAATCTTGTTCATCGGACTCTGATTTGACACTGACAATCCAAACGACTCGGGAAAGTCCGTTTGAGCATGGCCATGCGTTTTCCAGTATTCAAATCTCCGATTGGCCTAGAGATATTCACTCCATTTATATTGGAGGGACAAATCCCATCTTGTTCCATCACTGTAAACTACTCATTTCATAATGTACCCAAACAAGGTCCTTATAGCTATCGCGGAACGATAGCGTTAGACAATGATCAAAGTGCATCAGTCCATATGCAGTCACATGCATGCGAACTCAGGTCTAAGGACTATACTCTATAGTCGTAGTAAGAATCTCTTATGACACAGATATAAATATCCTGAAGAGTTCTTATTAGCGGGTCTTGTCCGGTCGTATGTTCCCAACATACACCTATGCACTGACTTTGATGCCGAGCATCTATGACACACTGAGACTTTGTCATAAGTCACGTACCAATCTAGTCTTACACGGTTGTTGGTGTTCCAATTTCAACAACCTTCGACTAGGGACAGGATGATATAGAACATCTATCAAATATAGGGTCTCATGATCAAGCTAAATGACTTTGATGACTCAAGATCAAGTCATTTACTTCGATGACCTATAAAATGGTTCATATCATTTTGGAACGATTATTTCATCACAGTTAAAATAATCTTGAAATAATAATTTCATTAAACATAAAATAATGTTTTTACAAGAACATATCAAATAACTAAAATAAAGCTCACAAAACTCCCACTCAAATTTAGATTACATTTCAATGTTTCTAATGCCTACAGCTTCAGTCAGGAACTCGAGCTTAGGCCTTGGGAGTGGCTTTGTCAACGGATCAGCGACATTATCATCTGTCGGAACTCGGCTGATCTTGACTTCCTTTCTATTAATGATGTCACGTATCAAGTGATATCTTCTTTGAACATGCTTGGATTTCTGGTGTGATCTTGGTTCCTTTGCCTGAGCTATAGCACCATTGTTGTCACAAAACAGTGCCAGAGGCTCAGCCGCATCTGGTATCACACCTAGTTCCATAATGAACTTTCGTATCCAAACAGCTTCCTTCGCTGCTTCTGAGGCGGCGATATATTCAGCTTCTGTGGTGGAATCAGCAACGGTGTCCTGCTTGGAGCTTCTCCAACTTACTGCACCGCCATTCAGACAAAAGACATAACCGGACTGTGACCGGAAATCATCAGTGTCTGTCTGGAAACTTGCGTCCGTGAATCCACTGACTTTAAGCACATCACTTCCACCGTACACTAAGAACTTATCCTTAGTATGTCTTAGATACTTCAAGATGTTCTTTACGGCAATCCAATGGTTTTCACCTGGATTTGACTGGTATCTACTCGTCATGCTCAATGCATAAGCAACATCAGGACGAGTACAGATCATGGCATACATAACAGATCCTATTGCAGATGCATAGGGAATGTTCTTCATACGCTCGAGCTCAGCAGCCGACGTAGGGCTCTGCTTCTTGCTTAGCGTTGTGCCATGTACCATCGGCGTGAAGCCCTTCTTGGAATCTTTCATGCTGAATCTTTGTAGGACTTTGTCAATGTATGAGTCTTGACACAAGCCTATCAGCCTCTTAGGTCTATCCCGATAGATCCTAATTCCAAGAACGTATGCGGCTTCACCCATGTCTTTCATGGAAAAACAACTTCCAAGCCAGTCCTTTACAGACTTCAGCATTGGAACGTCGTTTCCGAGAAGCAGTATGTCATCAACATACAGAATAAGAAAAACGATTTTGCTCCCACTAGTTTTCTTATACACGCATTGTTCTTCTTCGTTTCTAATGAAGTCAAATTGCTTGATCGCTTCATCAAAACGAAGATTCCAGCTCCTCGATGCTTGCTTCAATCCATAAATGGATTTATGAAGCTTGCATACTTTCCCAGCATTCTTTGGATCTATGTAACCGTCAGGTTGCGTCATATACACATCCTCTTCCAGAATACCATTCAGGAAGGCGGTTTTCACGTCCATCTGCCAAATTTCATAATCATGAAAAGCTGCAGTTGCTAGTAGAATCCGAATAGATTTCATCATAGCCACCGGTGAATAGGTTTCATCGTAGTCCACACCGTGAACTTGTCTGAAACCTTTTGCCACCAACCTGGCTTTATAAATCTGGACATTTCCATCCACGTCAATCTTCTTCTTGAAGATCCATTTGCACTCGATGGCTTTTACACCAGCGGGTAAGTCAACCAACGAAAAGACTTGGTTGACCGACATGGAGTCCATTTCGGAATCAGTGGCCTTGCGCCACTTAGAGGAATCTGGGCCCATCATGGCTTGATTGAAGTTCGATGGTTCATCACCATCAATGATCAAAAGATCATGACAGTCAGTCACAAGGAATCCCTGATATCTCTCGGGTTCGTGACGGATCCTCCCGGATCTTCGAACTTCAGGTACCACAGGTTCAGGCTCCACAATTTCTTGTAGATCCTCCTGCTGCTCTTCCTCATTAGGTTGAGCAGTATCCTGTTCATCTTGAATTTCTTCAAGCAGTACCTTACTCCCACTGTCTTTCTTGGAGAGAAACTCTCTCTCAAGAAAGTTACAATCCCGGGCAACAAAGATCTTGTTCTCGGAACGTAGATAGAAGTAATAAGCCTTGGTTTCCCGTGGATAACCAATGAAGTAGCATTTATCAGATTTTGGTGTAAGCTTATCTGAGATTAATCTCTTAACATAGGCTTCACAACCCCAAATTCTTAGATAAGACAACACTGGAGCTTCTCCAGTCCATAATTCATATGGTGTCTTTGCTACTGCTTTTGATGGCGCTCTATTTAGAGTGAACACTGCTGTTAGCAGAGCATATCCCCAAAGGGATATTGGAAGGTCTGTGTGACTCATCATAGATCGAACCATATCCAATAAGGTCCGATTTCTCCTCTCAGATACACCATTCCATTGAGGTGTTCCAGGAGGAGTGAGTTGGGATACGATCCCACACTCTCTCAGATGATCACTGAATTCCTGGCTTAAGTATTCTCCTCCTCGGTCGGACCGAAGAGCCTTAATGCTTTTGCCAAGTTGGTTCTGTACTTCATTTTGGAATTCTCTGAACTTCTCAAAAGATTCAGACTTATGTTTCATCAAATAAACATATCCATACCTACTGAAATCATCAGTGAAGGTAATGAAGTACTGATAGTTTCCTCTTGCATTAGTGGACATTGGGCCACACACATCAGTGTGTATCAGGCCCAATAAGTCACTGGCCCTCTCGTTAGGTTTATTAAAGGGGGCCCGTGTCATTTTGCCCATCATGCAGGATTCGCATTTCTCACATGACTCAAAGTCAAATGAGCCAAGAA
Organism: Orychophragmus violaceus; assembly: GCA_030180135.1. Lineage (NCBI taxonomy): Eukaryota > Viridiplantae > Streptophyta > Magnoliopsida > Brassicales > Brassicaceae > Orychophragmus > Orychophragmus violaceus. Next base: position 18,372,320 of record CM058236.1, read on the forward strand.
GTCCATTCGAATGGAGCCTCTTGATGCGTTTCTCGCTGATGTGCCCTAAACGACAATGCCATAGAAACGTTCGGTTTTCCTCATTAGGTTTAAACCGTTTTGTATTAATGTTATAAATTGGCGCGGATTGATCGAGTATGTAAAGCCCATTCGTAAGAGGGGCAGAACCATAGAACAAATTGTTGCGATTGAAGGAACATAATTTATTCTTAACTGAAAAATCATAACCTTCCAAATCCAACAAAGAAATTGAAATAATATTTCTGCTTATAGCAGGTACAAAATAACAATTATTAAGTTCTAAAATCAATCCCGAAGGTAAAGACAACAAGTAAGTTCCTACAGCTAGTGCTGAAACTTTCGCTCCATTCCCAACTCGTAGCTCTACTTGTCCTTGCTTCAGCCTTCTACTGTTGCTGAGTGCCTGCATATTAGTACAAATATGAGCCCCACAACCAGTATCCATGACCCATGAGGTATTATCAGAAGTAGTTGTATTAACTTCTATAACAAAAATACCTGATGAAGAAGTCTCGAAAGTCTTCTTCTTTAATTCCTTTAGACCTTCCTGGAATTTCTTACAATCTCTTCTCCAATGCCCCAGTTCTTTGCAGAACCTGCACATGTCAGTAGGCCCAGCCTTGGATTTGGGCTTGGGCTTTGGCGTGTCTGAGTCCACGACTTGGACACCCTTGGCCTTTCCCTTATCCTTAGCAGAAGACTTCTTAAACCCCTTGCCCTTTTGTACCATAAGCACATTTGGGTCCTTGGCGGTTTTCTTCAAGTTGGGCTCTGCAGTCTTGAGCATTCCGTGAAGCTCAGGCAGTGTCTTACTCAAGCCATGCATGTTAAAGTTCAGAATGAACTGATCATAGCTTGCAGGTAAAGACTGCAGAATGATGTCGCAGGCAAGTTCCTGGCTGATTGGGCAGTCGAGTTTGTGAAGATGATCGAGATAACCCATCATCTTCAACACATGAGGACTCACTGCCGCATTCGCAGCCAACTTACAGTCCAAGAGGTTCTTAACTGTCTGGAACCTCTCGGTCCTAGCCTGCTCCTGAAAAAGCGATTTCAGGCTTGCCATGATCTCGATTGGAGACAATACACTCTCGAACTGTTTTTGCAGCTCAGGAGTCATTGTCACCAACATCAGGCAATAAACATCATTTTCATCTGACGAATGCTTTTCCCAAGCATTGTGCAGAGTCCTGGCAGCATTGGCAAGAGGTCTCTCGGGGAGGGGATCTCGAAGGACGTAATCCTTCTTCTCCTGCTTGAGGACCAGCCTCAAGTTCCTTGACCATGTCAGGAAGTTCGTTCCAGTCAGCTTCTCCTTCTCGAGAACAGACCGGATCGAGAATGTGTTTTGAGTGCTTGTAGTAGTCATATCTGAAATATATAAATAAAAAGGTTATTAGTTATATGTTCAAAATGATTAATCTCGTATTAAAGTATAATATGATTAATCATGCATTATATTCAATAACATAAGTTACCCTCAATAGAATATAATGATTCCAAGATCCACATATAACTAAGATTAAAGTGGGCCACTGGCCGTCACCAAACCTTAGCTTATATCGGTAAGCCCTTTATCGGCTAATTATATCCGTGATATAACTCTTGGTTGTGAATCTGGGCCCGAGGCCCAATTCACTCTGATGTCTCAAGGCCCGGGACTCCCGATGGCCCAGTCAAGAAAACCAAACTATAAAGTCATGTAATCATTAATGTCTGGGACTCCCAATGACATTTATGAATCACAAACAGTCTTACCCACGCAAAAGCAGACACCCTCACACTGTAAGGCCATGAATACAATTGAATGGGCTTTGACAGTTGACATAGAATGGACAAGACATCCAACGCTTGATATTGTTTGAGGTCCGTAGGTTTATTAAATTTCATTCCCAAAATAGAAGATTACTATTTCGGGAAACTTTCTATTTATGGAAACCTACTATTTTGGAAACTTTCTAAAATTGGAAACTTTCTAAAACCGGAAACTTTCTAATTTTAGAAACTTCTTTAAAATCCAAAACCCGCAAATCCAGAAAATTCTATTTTAGGAAACTTTCTAAAAATGGAAACTTTCTAATTATTAAATTTCGGAAACTTTAATTTAAAATCGACTTTATAATTTTATAAAATAGTTTTTAAATTAATCTGAAGAAAGACTCAATTAACTGGCCCAATTGTTTTAACTTCTTGGCCCGAGGCCCAAGAATTGATCCATGTCCAAGACATGACCCAATTGTCCAATTAATTGACATAACCGGTCTGGTTCATTAAAATTGGTCTAACCAAATTTTAATTACTACGATGACCACAATTGCCAACCGGTTATTTACTAAACCGGAATTTCTCAATTTATTTGGTCCAACCAAATCAAATTAGAAATTCCTGGTTTAGGCACAAAATCCAATTTTCGACTTTGGATTTCTTATTCCGGTTTAACCAGACTTTAATAAAATTATTAAAATCTGTTTATTAAACCAGAACGTTGATTTTTAATTAAAATCTTAAACCGAGCCTTGAACCGAACCAAATTAGTCACGAACCAAACCGAGTTGGTTGTGACCTAATTTCCAGCCGCCAACCCTAGCCAACTCGATCCGAGATCGTGATGGCCGCGAACGGGACGGGACAGGGACGGTTCACGGACGATCGGGACGGATGCTCGGCTTGGACGGACGCGATCGGGACGCACGGACGGTACGCGGGATGCACGGTCGTGACGCGATGATCGATCGCGATCGTGTGAAACGATCCGATCCGATCCGTCCGACCGGCCAACCCACCCGACCGTCCGACTCTCTCTCCCGACCGTCCGACCATACCATTTAGCCGATCCAAACCTGAGTCATATAGCTCAGTTTGCGATCTGTTTTAGTGTGTTTAGGGTTCTAATTCAGTTTCTTATGTGTTTTTCTTATCAGTAATGGATTCAAAACACATCTAAACAGATTAAACAACCTAAACAATGAATCTAAAACAAGAAACCTAAGAACCAATGGCTCTGATACCACTGTTTGGATTGTTTAGTCTCTGGGTTCAATTCTCAGATTAGTTGAACCTACTAAACATGCATTAGATCTAGGTGTTCTTATTTAGAAACATATGATCTCACCTTTTACCTGTTTGTTTGCAGCGGAATTGATGAACAGGTCAATGATCAGGGAGATACACCGAGAGATGGATCCTCCAAAGGCTCACACACGCAATCACAGGAAACTGGTTGCTAGACCGAGCTGAGATGGGGCGCAGAGAGAGAGGAGTAGCCGCGGCTGGGATTCGGGTTGGGAGAGAAGAGAGTTGGCTTTTAGTCATTAAAAGCCTTCTCTTTCCCTTTTGGGCTTATGGGCCCAATCTGATTAAATCCCATTTAATCAGACCCATTAATCTTTCTCTCTTAGTACGACAAATGCCTAGCACTTTTGTCGTACTTCTGCTAAGCCGTTTCAACATTATTTCCTGCTAGCTTAAGCGTGTGACCCATATGGGATCATACAATAAAGGCAATAAGTCCAAGACTTATAGATCATGAGCGGACTCTAGCAAGCCATCATGACCCCCAGTATTGTATGACTTATGTCTGATCACTGACATACTCTTACGTTATAGAGACAGTACAGAGATTGCTGGACACAATTCCAACACAAAGACCTTCGAACTCCCCCATCCCTTTAACTCACCATCAAATCCCACATCAAACTTAATCACCCCCATTGTACTCTCATTCAATTGCATGACCCTTCGTATCCAACCGTTTCACATCTACCTTCATCGACCTTATAAATATGATCCTCGCCGCAACACCAAACCTCAACGCCTCCTTCCCAAAGCAACATACAGAATCAGTCCACGGGTCACCGGTTGCATTACAGAGGCCTGCCGTCTGACATACGCCTCTTCCGTAATCAGACGGCAGGCCTCTGTAACACAATTTGTTTCCCAACATGATTGATACGACAGCTGGCGATTTGTGGCTGAGAAATAATTTTAGACGGAGACTCCAACGTCGTTAGCGACATCAAGCATCTTGAAGCGGCGTCAAACAGAGGTATGATCATGATCAGAAGTGTGGTCATTATCAGAGGAGTGGAGTCTGCGTCAGCGGTGTGAATTAGTGACGGATCAGAATATGCACTACAACGGCGGTGGAAGTTATTGTAAGAGGAGGAGACGAAGTCGCAAGCTCATGCGATGTAGACGTAATCGAAGAGGAGATGGAGAGCATGCATTTTCACCAGCGAAACAAGGATATACTCTGTCTCACTGAAGAAGAGAAAGATACGGCGACATTCGAAACTGGTCGTATAGGTTGTATATTATTTTCTCGGCATGCGGGTTTGGAAAAAAATCTCGGCTGATTCTTTATTTTTATGTCAACCACTATATTTGATTTCAAAGGCCATAAGGCCCAATGTTACAGATCGGGGAGGATGATAATTAGAGAATAATTAAACAGCAAACCAACATGACATCAATTGCCAAAAGATAGACATTGACAAAACTATGTGTCAACCATTTTTTGGCTTATTTACTTACATGTTTATTATATTTTTAATAATGTTTAAAATACATTTGATCAGTATGGTTATAAATCAAAACATAATCATCAAAAAAAAAAATATATATATATATATATATATATATAAAAATAGAAAGAGGTGGTTTAAGGAATGAATTTAAAATGGCAATATCCATTTTAGCTAAATGAATATAAACCTTTTCTTGAACATATACGTATGTTTATTCTTCTCCAAATTTGTAGATGAGTCATGAATGTTTACTTTATTAACAACTTAAAAGGGGGAAATCAATTAGTAGTTGTTTGACCATACTGCTGCTACACACACACACATATAAATAAGAAAACCCTTTAGATAAAATTAATATAAAAAAACATAATTAGGTCATCCCATGTAACCAAATTTTGCAAGAAATAAAATGTCGGGCCAAAACTCACAAGCATGTCTTGATGTAGAGATGTTGCAATTTGAAAGTGTTTTTTATTTTGGAACAACAAGAGAGTTAGTGTTCTGACTTAACTATTGTATCTATTTTACCGACTTCCGGAATCTCAATGGCTGATTTGTTTTCCTTAACCAATATATATGTATGTATATATCAGTGACCCTTTGTTATTTCTCCATATTCATGAGTTCATGTTTTACTTTCTCATTGTTGGGAATGTCCTGAAATCTACTGTACTTGCTCTAAGTGAAAGTCGTATAGTCGAGATGAGACAATCACATAACACTAGGTAGTCATAACGCTTTGCTAGAAGCCACTTATGATCAATGAGTTGAGAACTCATTGCTAGTGTTATATGATCCTACAGGGTCACACACCTAAGCAAACTGGGCGTTAAAGACGAGGTTGATCATTAATGTAATGATCCAGAGAATGCATATGTGATATGCATTCGACATCAATGTTCTGGGATAGCATCGATCGTTGCAGGTAGTGCATCGATCGATGCACTCGCGGATTAATCAGATTAATTCGGTTTAATCGTTGGTTAATTCCGTTGTGGTTTAAGCCGACATATATAAGATATATGGTCGACCTAAACTCGTCCCTAACCTAATTCACAGCCACCAGAACACAGATAGAAACCTCTCTGGAGATTAGATCTCTGGAAGGCACTAGCATCCCTGCGGTCCATTTTGTGTGCGTGTGGATACCAGTAGAGGCGCAGCATTTGAGGCGCTTCGTGATCTTGACTACTTGCAATACTTCCGCTGCATATTCAACAGGTAACTTCGAGATCTGATAGATTCAATTACATGAACATTAGATCCTAGGCTCGGAATTCAGACTAGGGTTGCTAATCCTGATTAGAACTGCTAGAAATTCCTTCAGTGGTATCAGAGCCTTAGGGTTCCATTGAATCAGTAGCATGATGATTAGATTAGTTGAATCTAGATCTTTGTATAATTGATACAAGCATGCTAAAATTCGTTTTCCTGAAAACCTAGTTTAGGGTTCTGATCGAAAACGTTTAAGGGTTTTCTCGCATGGTGTCGATCGATGCCAATCCGGCATCGATCGATGCAGGGCGAAAACCCGTATAAAATTTAGGGTTTTTCGCATGGTGTCGATCGATGCCAATCCGGCATCGATCGATGCAGGGCAAAAACCCGAATAAACCTTAGTTTTCGCCTAGTGTCGATCGACACAAGCGTTGCATCGATCGACACAAACCTCGCGAGATTGATGAATCGGTTCAATTGGATTGGACCGGTTATCGAGCTTGGTTAAAGATGGTCGAACACTGTGAATGGTTTAATGGCGATTGATTTGATAAGGTTGGCATCGACCGATGCTAACGTAGCATCGATCGACACTGACCGGTATTCAAAACCGGATCAATTGGATTGATCAGTCATCGCGGATTAATTAATTATAAGAATTAAAACATAGTAAAACTGAACGTTTTAAATGGTTCCGTTCCTCAACCAAATATCAGGTGTACTTGATGTCTTTCCAATCTTGTCAACTGTCAAGACCCATTTAGTTGTGTGATAGACTTGCAGTGCAAGATGTCCACAATTTCATGAGTAAGGCAGAGGTAATCGTGTTGATGGACTTGCAGTGCAAGACATCGACAATTACGTGACTGAAGAGATTGGTTTACTTGACTGGGCCATCAAAATCGTTTTGGGCCCAGAGACATCAGGTGGATTGGACATAAGATGTCGATCCACAACCAAGAGTTATATTGGATATAACTAGCAAGGTTGTTGCTTACCTAGATAGCTAAAGTTGAGTGATAGCCAGTGGCTCACTTGAATTTAGTGAAGTATGGGTCTTGGATCATTATATTCATCTGAGGAAACATTGTTTGAATATAATTCGAGTTTTCTTAAAAGTTAAGACTTCTCATTTCTTGAACATCATAACTAAACCTTTTCTTTTCTATGATTCTCAGCTATGACTGCTACTCATAACAATTCTTTCTCCCTGCGATCCGTCCTTGAGAAGGACAAGTTAAATGGATCGAATTTTCTCGAATGGTATCGGAACTTGAGAATTGTTCTCAAGCAGGAGAAGCGGGACTATGTCCTTGAAAATGTTCTCCCTGAAAAACCGAGAGCCAATGCTCCACATACATAAAGGAATGCTTGGGATAAGCATTCTAAAAATGTGGTCGATGTGAATTGTCTCATGTTGGCTACCATGAACTCGGATTTGCAGAAGCAATACGAGAACGTGGAGCCGCCCGTGGAAATGATCACTAGCCTGAAAAGTATGTTTCAGGAGCAAGCACGAACTGAGAGATACCAGACGGTTAAATCTCTCATTGAATGCAAGCTACCAAAGGACAGTCCAGTCAGTCCTCATGTCATTAAGATGATGGGTTATATTGATAACCTGGGGAAGCTGGATTGTCCCATTAGCCAAGAGTTGGCTACTGACATCATTCTGCAGTCACTGCCGTCAAGTTATGATCAGTTTGTTATGAACTATAACATGAACAACTTGACGAAGACGTTGACTGGACTGCACGGCATGCTCAAGACAGCTGAGCCTAATATCAAGAAGGGCACTCCTAATGTACTTATGGTACAAGGGGGTAAGAAGTTTAAGAAACTTGGCAAAGGTAAGGGAAAGGGCAAGGCAGTCCCGGTTGAGAACCAGGACACGCCGGCGCCAGCCCCAAAACCCAAGCCGGGCCCATCTGAGACTGATAAGTGCCATTACGTAAAGAGCTTGGGCATTGGAAGAGAAATTGCAACAAATTCTTGGAAGAGAAGAAGAAGAAGAAGAAGACTTTCGAGACTTCATCTTCAGGTATTTATGTTATAGAAGTAAATGTTACTATTCTGGTTCTACTTCTTGGGTATTGGATACCGGCTGTGGTGCTCATATTTGTAAAAATATGCAGCCTAAGCAACAGTAGGAAGTTGGAAAAGGGACAAGTGGACCTGCGCGTGGGGAATGGAGCAAGAGTTGCTGCATTAGCCGTAGGAACATATAACTTGTCTTTACCTTCTGGTTTGGTTTTAAAACTTAATAATTGCTACTATGTACCTGCTATAAGCAGAAATATTATTTCCATTCCTGTTTTGGATGTGGAAGGATATCAGTTTTCAATTAAGAATAAATGTTGTTCTTTTGGTTACAATGATGTATTTTATGGTAGCAGCCCATTAGAGAATGGGCTTTATGTTTTAAACCAAACCGCACCAATCTATAACATTAACACCAAGAGATTCGAATCAAATGACACGAATCAGACTTTTCTTTGGCATTGTCGTTTGGGCCACATAAACGAGAAACGAATCCAAAAGCTCCATGGTGATGGGCTTCTGGGCTCATTTGATTATGAATCATGTGAGAAATGTGAGTCTTGTTTACTAGGCAAAATGGCAAAGGCGCCTTTCAACAAACAAAATGAAAGGGCCAGTGACCTATTGGGCCTTATACATACAGATGTATGCGGCCCAATGAGCACAAGTGCTAGAGGAAATTTTCGATACTTCATTACCTTCACTGATGATTTCAGCAGGTATGGCTATGTCTATTTAATGAGACATAAGTCGGAATCTTTTGAAAGGTTCAAAGAATTCCAAAATGAAGTACATAATCAACTTGGCAAAAGTATAAAGGCTCTTCGATCAGATCATGGAGGAGAATACTTAAGCCAAGAATTCAGTGATCATTTGAGAGATTGTGGAATTGTTTCACAACTCACTCCTCCTGGAACACCACAATGGAATGGCGTGTCTGAGAGGAGAAATCGGACTTTACTAGATATGGTTCGGTCAATGATGAGTCTCTCAACTCTTCCATTATCCTTTTGGGGATATGCTCTAGAAATGTCTGCGTTTACACTTAATAGGGTTCCGTCAAAATCAGTTGCAAAGACACCACATGAGATGTGGACTGGAAATGTTCCGAGTGTGTCTTTCCTGGAGATTTGGGGTTGTGAAGCTTATGTTAAGCGATTAATTACAGATAAGCTTGAACCCAAATCAGACAAGTGCTACTTCGTTGGTTATCCTAAGGAAACCAAGGCATACTACTTTTACAACCAATCCGAGAACAAAGTGTTTGTTGCTCGGAACTGCGTTTTTCTTGAGAGAGAGTTTCTTTCCAAGAGAAACAGTGGGAGTAAAGTAGAACTCGAAGAAGTTCGAGAACCGCAGGAAAATGCTCAACCCGTAGAGGAAGAGCAACAGTTGGATCTACAAAGAGTTGTAGAGACGGCGCCTGTGGAGCCTGAAATTCGCCGATCCGAAAGGATCCGTCACGAACCCGAGAGATATGGATTTCTCGTAACCAATTGTCATGATTTGTTGATCATTGACAGTGACGAGCCAGCGAATTTTGAAGAAGCGATGATGAGCCCTGACTCCGAAAAGTGGCTGAAAGCCACTGAATCCGAAATGGGATCCATGTCACAGAACCAAGTATGGACTTTGGTTGATTTACCCGATGGTGCAAGACCCATTGAGTGTAAATGGATTTTCAAGAAGAAAATTGATGTGGATGGAAATATTCAGATATATAAAGCAAGGATAGTGGCAAAAGCTTTCAAACAAATTCATGGTATTGACTATGAAGAAACCTATTCACCTGTCGCCATGCTTAAATCCATTCGGATTCTCCTAGCAACAGCTGCTCATTATGATTATGAGATCTGGCAGATGGACGTGAAAACAGCTTTCCTTAATGGAATTCTGGAAGAGGATGTGTACATGACACAACCCGAAGGTTTCATCGATCCAAATGCAGCTAGGAAAGTATGCAAACTTCATCGATCCATTTATGGATTGAAGCAAGCATCTCGGAGTTGGAATCTTCGTTTTGATGAAGCAGTCAAAAAGTTTGATTTCATCAGAAGCGAAAAAGAACCATGTGTTTACAAGAAGACTAGTGGGAGCACAGTTGCATTTCTCGTGTTGTATGTAGATGACATACTTCTTCTCGGAAATGACGTTCCGTTGTTACAGTCTGTTAAGACTTGGCTCGGAAGTTGTTTTTCAATGAAAGACATGGGAGAAGCCGCGTATATTCTTGGAATAAGAATCTATAGAGATAGATTAAACAAGTTGATCGGACTGTGTCAAGACACTTATATCGATAAAGTCTTACACAGGTTCAGAATGCAAGATTCCAAGAAGGGCTTCATACCAATGTCTTATGGCATAAGTCTAAGCAAGAAGCAGTGTCCTGAGACACCTGCTGAGCGAGATCGAATGAGTCGGATTCCCTATGCCTCGGCGTTGGGATCCATCATGTATGCCATGCTCTGTACTCGTCCAGATGTTGCTTGTGCTTTAAGCATGACGAGTAAATACCAATCGGATCCAGGTGAAAGTCACTGGACAGCAGTCAAGAATATTCTGAAGTATTTGAGAAATACTAAGGATAAATTTTTGTTGTACGTAGGAAGTGATGAACTGGTAGTAAGTGGTTACACAGACGCAAGTTTCCAGACAGACAAAGATGATTTTCGATCGCAATCTGGTTACATCTTCTGCCTGAATGGCGGTGCAGTCAGCTGGATGAGTTCCAAGCAGGACACTGTAGCAGACTCCACAACTGAAGCTGAGTACCTCGCTGCTTCTGAAGCGGCAAAGGAGGCTGTTTGGATCAAGAAGTTCATCACTGAACTTGGTGTGATTCCTAGTATTTCTGAGCCAGTGGCTCTGTATTGTGACAACAATGGAGCCATTGCGCAAGCAAAGGAACCTAGATCACACCAGAAATCCAAACACATAGAAAGGCGATATCACCTTATCCGTGATATTGTGAATATAGGAGATGTGAAGATCAGCAGAGTCCCTACGGATGAGAATGTTGCTGATCCACTGACCAAGCCCCTCCCGAGGCCTAAGCATGAGTTTCATACAACTGCTGTAGGCATTAGATTTCTTAAGATATGATCTTGATTTCAGTGGGAGTTGTATTTGTTTTTAGTTATGACTTGATGTTCGTAAAACATAATTTGATTATGTTATTTTAATGAAATTGTTTCAGCATTATTTAATTGTGTTATTAAATGATTGTCCCAAAGTAATTTATGACATTTTATAGGTTATCAAGTATGTGACTTGATCATGAAACCCTATAAGAAACAAATGACATAAATTATAAATGGTCCCTAGTCGAGGTTGTTAAAATGGGACACTAACAACCACGTGAGACTAGTATGTGAGGTGACTGATGACCATGTTTCATGGAGTCATTAATAAGAGTATTAAAGTCAATCACATAGATATGTGTTAGAGAACACATGATCGGACTTGACCCGTCAATGAGAGCTCTACAAGATGTTATATGAGTGTCATAAGAGTTTCTCATTACGACTAAAGAGTGTAGTCCTTAGACCTGAGTTCATGATGTCCTCTCTTATATGGATTGGTTCGTCTTGACTTTGTCAAACGTCAGCCGTAACTGGTGATCATAAAGACACTGATTAGGCGTATCATGAAATATGAAAGAAACATGGATGGAACAAGATGGGATTTGTACCTCCTATATAACAGGAGTTAAAGTACAACTCGAAGAAGTTCGAGAACCGCAGGAAAATGCTTAACCCGTAGAGGAAGAGCAACAGTTGGATCTACAAAGAGTTGTAGAGACGGCGCCTGTGGAGCCTGAAATTCGCCGATCCGAAAGGATCCGTCACGAACCCGAGAGATATGGATTTCTCGTAACCAATTGTCATGATTTGTTGATCATTGACAGTGACGAGCCAGCGAATTTTGAAGAAGCGATGATGAGCCCTGGCTCCGAAAAGTGGTTGAAAGCCGCTGAATCCGAAATGGGATCCATGTCACAGAACCAAGTATGGACTTTGGTTGATTTACCCGATGGTGCAAGACCCATTGAGTGTAAATGGATTTTCAAGAAGAAAATTGATGTGGATGGAAATATTCAGATATATAAAGCAAGGCTAGTGGCAAAAGGTTTCAAACAAATTCATGGTATTGACTATGAAGAAACCTATTCACCTGTCGCCATACTTAAATCCATTCGGATTCTCCTAGCAACAGCTGCTCATTATGATTATGAGATCTGGCAGATGGACGTGAAAACAGCTTTCCTTAATGGAATTCTGGAAGAGGATGTGTACATGACATAACCCGAAGGTTTCATCGATCCAAATGCAGCTAGGAAAGTATGCAAACTTCATCGATCCATTTATGGATTGAAGCAAGCATCTCAGAGTTGGAATCTTCGTTTTGATGAAGCAGTCAAAAAGTTTGATTTCATCAGAAGCGAAGAAGAACCATGTGTTTACAAGAAGACTAGTGGGAGCACAGTTGTATTTCTCGTTTTGTATGTAGATGACATACTTCTTCTCGGAAATGACGTTCCGTTGTTACAGTCTGTTAAGACTTGGCTCGGAAGTTGTTTTTCAATGAAAGACATGGGAGAAGCCGCGTATATTCTTGGAATAAGAATCTATAGAGATAGATTAAACAAGTTGATCGGACTGTGTCAAGACACTTATATCGATAAAGTCTTACACAGGTTCAGAATGCAAGATTCCAAGAAGGGCTTCATACCAATGTCTTATGGCATAAGTCTAAGCAAGAAGCAGTGTCCTGAGACACCTGCTGAGCGAGATCGCATGAGTCGGATTCCCTATGCCTCGGCGTTGGGATCCATCATGTATGCCATGCTCTGTACTCGTCCAGATGTTGCTTGTGCTTTAAGCATGACGAGTAAATACCAATCGGATCCAGGTGAAAGTCACTGGACAGCAGTCAAGAATATTCTGAAGTATTTGAGAAATACTAAGGATAAATTTTTGTTGTACGTAGGAAGTGATGAACTGGTAGTAAGTGGTTACACAGACGCAAGTTTCCAGACAGACAAAGATGATTTTCGATCGCAATCTGGTTACATCTTCTGCCTGAATGGCGGTGCAGTCAGCTGGATGAGTTCCAAGCAGGACACTGTAGCAGACTCCACAACTGAAGCTGAGTACCTCGCTGCTTCTGAAGCGGCAAAGGAGGCTGTTTGGATCAAGAAGTTCATCACTGAACTTGGTGTGATTCCTAGTATTTCTGAGCCAGTGGCTCTGTATTGTGACAACAATGGAGCCATTGCGCAAGCAAAGGAACCTAGATCACACCAGAAATCCAAACACATAGAAAGGCGATATCACCTTATCCGTGATATTGTGAATAGAGGAGATGTGAAGATCAGCAGAGTCCCTACGGATGAGAATGTTGCTGATCCACTGACCAAGCCCCTCCCGAGGCCTAAGCATGAGTTTCATACAACTGCTGTAGGCATTAGATTTCTTAAGATATGATCTTGATTTCAGTGGGAGTTGTATTTGTTTTTAGTTATGACTTGATGTTCGTAAAACATAATTTGATTATGTTATTTTAATGAAATTGTTTCAGCATTATTTAATTGTGTTATTAAATGATTGTCCCAAAGTAATTTATGACATTTTATAGGTTATCAAGTATGTGACTTGATCATGAAACCCTATAAGAAACAAATGACATAAATTATAAATGGTCCCTAGTCGAGGTTGTTAAAATGGGACACTAACAACCACGTGAGACTAGTATGTGAGGTGACTGATGACCATGTTTCATGGAGTCATTAATAAGAGTATTAAAGTCAATCACATAGATATGTGTTAGAGAACACATGATCGGACTTGACCCATCAATGAGAACTCTACAAGATGTTATATTAGTGTCATAAGAGTTTCTCATTACGACTAAAGAGAGTAGTCCTTAGACCTGAGTTCGTCATGTTCTCTCATATATGGATTGGTTCGTCTTGACTTTGTCAAACGTCAGCCGTAACTGGTGATCATAAAGACACTGATTAGGCGTATCATGAAATATAAAAGAGACATGGATGGAACAAGATGGGATTTGTACCTCCTATATAACAGGAGTTAAATATCTCTGGGCCTATCGAGGATTTGATACTGGAAATGCGTGGCCGCGCTCAAACGAGGTGATTGTCAGTCGTTTGTTTTATCAGTACAAATCGGGATTCAATAAACGTAATCTGGTTGAATAAGGATGACACAGTGCTTGCCTTATGCCATCTTGAGATATAGCTACAAAGGGATTAAAAGAATAGATGATTCCAGTACAAGTGGAAGATTGTTGGGAATGTCCTGAAATCTACTGTACTTGCTCTAAGTGAAAGTCGTATAGTCGAGATGAGACAATCACATAACACTAAGTAGTCATAACGCTTTGCTAGAAGCCACTTATGATCAATGAGTTGAGAACTCATTGCTAGTGTTATATGATCCTACAGGGTCACACACCTAAGCAAACTAGGCGTTAAAGACGAGGTTGATCATTAATGTAATGATCCAGAGAATGCATATGTGATATGCATTCGACATCAATGTTCTGGGATAGCATCGATCGTTGCAGGTAGTGCATCGATCGATGCACTCGCGGATTAATCAGATTAATTCGGTTTAATCGTTGGTTAATTCCGTTGTGGTTTAAGCCGACATATATAAGATATATGGTTGACCTAAACTCGTCCCTAACCTAATTCACAGCCACCAGAACACAGATAGAAACCTCTCTGGAGATTAGATCTCTGGAAGGCACTAGCATCCCTGCGGTCCAGTTTGTGTGCGTGTGGATACCAGTAGAGGCGCAGCATTTGAGGCGCTTCGTGATCTTGACTACTTGCAATACTTCCGCTGCATATTCAACAGGTAACTTCGAGATCTGATAGATTCAATTACATGAACCTTAGATCCTAGGCTCGGAATTCAGACTAGGGTTGCTAATCCTGATTAGAACTGCTAGAAATTCCTTCACTCACTTCCTACCATTTTCTCATGTTTTTCCACTCAGATATGAGGATTATTAATTATCGAATCCAATTCAACTTCTGAGCTCATATCCACGTCAACGAAGAATGTCCTATAGATTCAGAGAAGATACGCGATCGGAAAACAAAGAACCTAAATGTGGCATGCAAAGCAGTATTACATAGTTAGAATAAAGTTGGGACATCATTGAAGATTTATTTGACGTGTCAGTCACGGCGTAGTACAAGGGGTAGTACAAGACGTGAATCAAGACGTAATTATATTTGATTGTTGAGATATGAACGAATCTTTATGATGTGATTCGGTTTATGAGTTGTGTGCTGAGCTGGATGAAGATCTTGGAGAGAAGATTGCAGCTTGGAGTGGTTTAAATATTCTTTGAATAAGTTACAAGGAAAAAAGAAAAGTTACAAAAGATGGAATAGGAAATATCGTAACAAAAAGGATATTAGCTATATATTTATTTAGGTAAACTTTAGGAGCAAGTTTAGCCTAATATAAAGAGGAGAGGCGAGGCTTATAAAGATACAAGAGCTGAGAGAATAAAAACTCAAGAGAGCTTTTGTGTTTGTCTAGGTTGCGTGTGTGAAAAAGTCTAGGCTCTAGGGGGAGTTCAGCTCATGTGTGTGATCCTGAAGAGTTCTTGTATTGAATAGAGCGTTAGTTCAATAGGGTTTGATCTATGCGTCTGTAATTGGTGGAATTACATTCTATTCAAGGGAATTCGAATTTGAGAAAGAAACTTTGTGTGTCTTACTTTCTGCACTATATTATATTGCCTCACCCGTACTTTCAGTTGGTATCAGCGTGGGTGCTTGATAGAGCTTTAGTCTTGTTTCGAGCAGATCTAAGGTGAGGAGGATCAGAAGGTAGCTCAGAAAGTAGCACAGAGTTCTAATCAGATTTGATGGAGTCTCATCAAGAAGGAACGTCTATCACAAGACCACCACGGCTTGACTCTTCAAATTATGGATATTGGAAGGTACGGATGCAAGCTTTCATTAGTGGTCTTGATGAGGAGTGTTGAAATTCGATTGAGATTGGTTGGAATACCCATGTGACGAATGATAAGGGAGTTGAAGTTCTTTAGCCTAGAGATCAATGGAATGCTGAAGAGAAGAGGGCATCAAGCTGCAATTCGAAGGCCAAGACTGCAATTTATAATGCAGTTGATGCAAGTTGATTTCTCAATGTGTGTCAGCTCAAAAGGCATAGAAAACATTGGAGAACATGTTTGAAGGTACCACAAGTGTCAAGAAAACTAAGCTGGATATGTTAGCATCTAAATTTGAGAATCTAAGGATGGATGAAGGAGAAACCGTGGCTCAATTCAGTGCTAAGCTGTGTGACATATCTAATGAGTCATTCGCTCTTGGAAAACACTACAAGGACAATAAGCTTGTGAAGAAGTTGAAGAGATCTCTTCCATAAAAGTTTGAGTCAAAAGTTTCTGCTGTGGAGGAAGCTCATAATCTGGATGAGATGACGTTTGATGAGTTTGTAGGGATACTTCAAGCTTTTGAGTTAAATAAAGCGTATGAGGAACTAGCTCAGGATAAGGATGCTGATGTTGGAGTTGCTCTACAAGTTTCATCTTCTGAAGATCCTATGGCAATGCTGTCAAGACAATTTTCTAAGTATCTGAAGATGATGGAAGACAAGAAATATAAAAGGGATAAGTTGAAAAATTCATCATCAAAGATACAATGTTATGAATGTCATGAATTTGGTCACTTTAGCCGTGATTGTGCAATTTTACCGCATAATAAGAAGAAGAACGTCAAGGATGATTCTGGAAGTGATTCAGATGATGGTGAAGGAATAAAGAACTTTGTGGCATTCAAAACCTTTGAGCCTAGTTCTGCTACGAAATCTGCAACAGGGTCTGCATCAGCGTCTGCGACGGAACATGCGTCAGCGTCCGCAACAGGTTGTGCAATTGATAGTAACGAGGATAAAAGTGATGATGATCCTGTAAGTGATGATGATCCTATAAGTGATGATGAGGATTTCGCTGAGAACTACAAAGCCTTGT
The DNA here is from genome assembly GCA_030180135.1 of Orychophragmus violaceus. Classification (NCBI taxonomy): domain Eukaryota; kingdom Viridiplantae; phylum Streptophyta; class Magnoliopsida; order Brassicales; family Brassicaceae; genus Orychophragmus; species Orychophragmus violaceus. The sequence continues at coordinate 18,389,164 of CM058236.1, forward strand.
ATGAGCATTGGTGTAAGATGGTTGAGAAAAATGCATCATTGACTAAGGAGAAAGTTAAGCTAGAAGCTGAAGTTGCTGAAGTACAAAAGTATGCAACGGAGAAAGAAGAAGAAGCACAACAAGCCAAAGTTCAACTAAAAGAAACTCAAAAGGGCGTGAGGATGCTGAATAATGGCACAAAGCAGTTGGATCATCTTCTCACTATTGGCAAAAGTGATCGATGTGGTCTTGGATTCAATGGAGAATCTTCAAAAGCTGACTGTGTTTTTGTGTATGGTGGAAAAATGGATGTTGCATCGACAACTTCTACAAAGACTGTAACTGTTATGAAGTCTGCAACTGGTACGACGGCTAGTACGGCAACTGGTACGAGAGCTGGTACAAGAGGTGCTACAGCGACTGCAACAATGAAAATCCCAGAAGTGAAAAGTGCACCTAAACGAATTTGATGACTTGTTTGTCATCATTGTGGAGTTATTGGGTATATTAGGCCAAGATGCTTCAAGTTACTGAAGGAGATGAAACGAATGGAGCAAGTTCATGGAGTGATATTTTATGATCCTATATGTTGTTATTGTGAAGGTAAAAGACATGTTCAAAGAGCTAATCATGGTGGGACAAGGGTCATGAAGATTTGGAGAAAGAAATTTAATCACTTTGACGATGGTGCAGTGGGATTTCATCCTCAATATAGAGGAGGACGGTTCATGTGTTAGTTTTTGACCATGATTTGACTCAAGTAAGGGGAGATTGGTGTTGCTAGTTTTGTATGGTGTTTGATGTTGCTAGTTACGAAGCCTTTGATGTTAGGGTTGTTGAGATCACATACATAGTCAGAAAGAGGAATATTGAAGATGTATTTGATGTGTCAGTCACGGCGTAGTACAAGACGTGACTCAGGACGTGATTATATTTGATTGTTGAGATATGAACGAATCTTTATGATGTTATTCGGTTTATGAGTTGTGTGCTGAGCTGGATGAAGATCTTGGAGAGAAGATTGCAGCTTGGAATTGTTTACTTATTCTTTGAATAAGTTACAAGGAAAAAGGAAAAGTTACAAAAAAGTGGAATAAGAAATATCTTAACAAAAATGATATTTGCTATATCTTTATTTAGGTAAACTTGAGGAGCAAATTTAGCCTAATATAAAGAGGAGAGGCGTGGCTTATGAAGATGCAAGAGCTGAGAGAACAAAAACTCAAGAGAGCTTTTCTGTTTATCTAGGTTGCGTGTGTGAAAAATTCTAGGCTCTAGGGGGAGTTTAGCTCAGATGTGTGATTCTGAAGAGTTCTTGTATTGAATAGAGCGTTAGTTCAATAGGGTTTGATCTATGCGTCTATAATTAGTGGCATTACTATCTATTCAAGAGAATTCAAATTTGAAAAAGAAACTTTGTGTTGTCTTACTTTCTGCACTATATTATATTGTCTCACCTGCACTTCCAATCATGAATGGAAAACCACTACAAACAAAAGAAAAAAAAAATTTGCACATAAAAACGGAAGATACCATAAAGAAATGAAGAAAGACAAATATCACTGACGAGTCAACGTTTATTATTGATAGAAAAACTAACAAGTTTAAAATTGCCAATGAGCTGCAAATGTACAAAAAGGACTCCACAGATTTTTTTGGTCAGAAAGACTCCACAGATACGTCGAGAGATTATACTCTCTAAAAGAGCAATAACCCACCGTCAAGGTAAGAGTTCATAATCATTCCACTTAAATGGCTCATTTATATTGCTTAAATACACATCACCAAATATACTAGAAAACACACATTAAAGACAATGGACTTGATTAAGAATAACACCTTCCACTGTTAAGTAACAACAAACTAGTAATGACGTGAAGTCCCCAACGGAACGTAAAATGAGTACATATTATGAACAAGGAGAATGCAGTTTCGTGGACAAAAAGTATTATATAAAACATTTCAAATCATATCATATGTAATGGTAATAGAGAGGAGATGATATGTGCTACTGTTGAGAGCACCCCAAATGGAAAAGGACCAAAAAAGAGAAGGGACAAAACAATTTTTAACATATAATAAATATTTTATTATTTCTAAAGTCCAAAACGGATATAAAACTAACATATCAGATAATACAAGGTCCAAATGAAAATAAGTCCAACACAATAGTTCAACACGGGAACCCCAAGCGTGCGCAGAAGATGATGACCCCTAGTAAAGAAAAAGAAGAGGGTAAGGAAGGGGAAAAAAATGAATTGATAAGAGGTTTTAACTACTTAAATTGCAGTTTTGACCAGGTTTTCTATGAGTTCGCCCTAGAAGCCTTCTCTCTGGCACGATCTCCAAGGCGCCGCTCATCCTCAAATCGCCAATCAAGCATGGACACGCCGGGCCGGAGTTTCGCTGTCTGCTCCTCCTGAGAAGCTATGCTTCTCCCCACTCTCGGGACCCCACCTGGGTTTCCCCGAAGAAAAATCTCACCGTCTGGTGATGAAAGCTTCCATTCTCGAAGGCGAACTTCTTGCTCTCTCCCTCCGCCGACCAGTTCGCCTCCGCCGACCAGTTCGCCTCCGCCGACCAGTTCGCCTCCACCGTTGCTCTCTCACGCCTCCAGAGACTTTTCATCCGGCCAAAAACTGGTGATTGAGAGACCTGATGCGATCTTCCCTCTTCCGAAACCTTCAGACCCTAATCCGGCTAAATTAACAGAACCTTCGTAACCACCAGTGAAGCCAGATCCGCCTGACCCTCCTCCCGATCCACCTGACTCGATTCCACAAACTGCGTCGATCTCGTATGTCAAGGTTATTCATTACTCACTCCCACCTCATCTCTACCCAGCCTGGTCTTTCTCGGGTTCTCCCAGGTGCTCCCGAAGAATCCTTAAATGCTATCCGCTGGATTCTGATATTGCCGGTGAGATCTTTTCTACGCTGTTATCCATATTTGATGAGCTCCCATCGATGGCAGACCTGACTTCATTCTTGACAAGGATATTTTCACCTTGGCCGCAAAAGTCCACTTCTTACCACCATGTAATGGTTCTATCGATGTATCTCTTCAGCCCGTCGGAGCCGCCATTCCCACCGGATCCACCAGACATCTGTTCCGGTGACCCATGCTCTCTGTCGGAAATCAGTTTCCAGAACTCGAGCAGACTTTGCAAGGTACCTATCAAAAGCGTTCAAGATCCGAGGATCATATTACTCGTGTCTGCTTACTCCTACTCTCCCTGCAAGAGACACTTATCATGGTCCCCAACTCTGAAATCTCTGTATGCGGTTGCTGATAATCTCAGCTTTTTGAAGATGGATTTTATCTCACATCCAACGAAGTTACAGGACAGGGAATTTAGAGGCGTCCTGGACAGCGTCTCTCAAGTCTCATTCGCTGCTACCTTCATTGGTTTGAAGATGTTTCACTTCTCCACAGTGAAGACATTGTTTGGGATGCTAAAATCAAGCTCCTTTAGTCCTTTAGATTTTTCCTCTCATGGAAAATCTAGTCAAATTTCCTCCTGCCAGGGTCAGGAGAGATCAATTTCCACATCCTCTTTTTTTAAAAGAGAGAACTATTCCATCAAACTTCCTCTCCATGAGAGTTGTCCTTCTTCCTGAATTGATTCGGATGAAGATGATTATGGTTACTTCCGCTGTGTACTCTTTTATGAAAGCCTTTATGAGGCTGAAAGATGCAACAGTCCTCATCACAATGAGAGCTGAGGTCAATAACCTTTTTTCAAAATCACAAGTCAAGGTGATCCCCTCAAAGTCAGTTACTAGTTTCAGAGTGAGCTTCATCTCCTCTAAACTTTCATTTGGACTTCGTATTCTCGATGTTTCTTCTGATGACTTCCCAGTCTTTGATCAGATTGGTTATCTAGTTTTATCTTCATGTATCTGCTTCTTCTACTGCTTTGGTTTCGCACATCGGGTTTGTCCGAATGTGTTGTTTGAGAATGTAATACCTTAAGTTTGAAATGAAATTTGTGACAAAAAAAAAAAAAAAGAAGGAAGGGAAAAAATAGAGAAACGGAAAAATGACAAACGGAGAACCGCTGAAATATTTATGGAAAAAAAAATCATCTTCTCATATTACTGAAACTAGTTTCTATTTTACTTTAAAATTAAGAAATTGTCTATTGAATTAGGATTTGTTCAATACATTAAAGTTCGATTTTGGTTTAAGTTAAAATGAGTTATTAGGTGTTGGGTTCGAGATTCGAGTTGAGTTTGGTCCATAGATGCTCCTATCACATATGCCTTTTAGCCGAAAACATTTTGAGTTGGTGATATTTGTTGATTTTTCATTAAGAATTAGATATAGTCAGCATAGATATAAAATTAATTGAGTTAAACCTAGAGTCTGTAAGAATGTACACATTTAAATTAAATGGACATAGCGAAATAGGAAATTATGAAATTAAGGGGTTAATAACCAGTTTAGGTAGATAAATTGCATGCCATGTTAAATTACCGTTACTACATTGCTGATTACTTGATTGCTTGATTATTAACAATTATATTATTTTCATGTTAATATTATAATTATTGTTGTTGTTAAGCTAAGATGGTTATTATTGTCGTTAGTGTGGTTATGATTATTGTTGTTTGATTACCTAGTTTTGGCATTGGTGCCATATACGTTGGGATAGTTGTGGTATAAGTACTGAGTTCAGTAGTGATAGTGTTATAAGCTTTTGGGATACATGAATAATTTAGGCTTACGGAATTGGGGAATTTTCGAAGAAATTAAGTCGAGTCTTACTTGTTAATGTTGTTGGAGTCAAGTTTAGCACTTTCCTAAAAATGCCTATTCATGATTATAGGTCGGCCCAAAATGGAAAGTCGTTGAAAGGGCCCAAGACGGTAAAACTTAGGTTAAACCGGACTTAGGGCAACTGGCTTACATTAGGGTTTTGGAAGGTGTAAAATCAAGAAGATTAAGGCGGCGCTTGACCACATCGATGATATGGAAATATTTCATATCTCGATAAAGTCGGGATATTAGGAAATCTTAATATTTATTTTCTATTTTCCTTATTTGTAAACCGACTTGTACCCTTATAAAAGGGACCTCATTGATCAATAATATGATAGGCTTTTCTGACTACTTTGTGCTTGAGAGATCTTAGAGTACCGACTTTAACCTAACTTCTCTCCGGCGACTTTAACATTCCTTTTACCGGCTTCCATCTCGGAAACGCCGGCTTAAAACCCTAATTTCCTAAATCTCACCGCGTTCCTAAATCCTTCTTTTAGAATCCCTAATTTACAAACCCTAAAACTCTTTCTATCTTTGGATAGACCGAGTTGAGATCTTACAATTGGCGCCGACTGTAGGGATTTCTAAGAGAAATTTCTGAAACGAGATGTCAGGGAATCATAAGGAGATCGATCAAGAAAACCCTAGGGTTGAATTAAGCATTCAAGATGAAAGTGATTACAACCAAAGTGATCACGAAGACGACGCGGCGAAGGGCGGCAAGCAGCCGCGAGACGCCGCCAAGACAAACAAAGCTCGAGATGGCGGCAAACATGTCCCGTCACTCAGCGAAACAGAGGCTCAAATCGAGCAAGACAAGGTCTTAGCCACTCTAATGGCCAAGATCGAGTCACAGAACGACCTGATCAAAACGTTCTCAGAGAAAATCGACTTGCTGCAGACAGAGCAAGCAAAGATCCTTTCAGGACAACAGTCCAGAAAACCCAGGAGAGAGGTGCCGCCGAAGGTGAAAGACAAAGTCGCCAGACGACTGGTCTATAGTACATCTGAGGAAAGCCACCATGAACAGAGCCGTAGCAGCGAGTCCAGAAGCAACCCGCGTAAGGAAATCAACAAGAAGGATACTCGCGAGCGGAGCTCACATCGGAAGGAGGGGTCTGAAAAACCAAAACGGAGCGAAAGTCGGAGACAGGACGACCGGAGTGATGAGAGGTATTCACCCGATAGGGATGAACATACCAGTCACCAGACACGGGACGTGCACCACAGACGAAATTCGCGACATGAGAATGGCTCGCACCGAGACAACTATCGCCGTGAGCGAGGTAGGTCGTACGAAAAAACTCATGGAGCGTCTATTCGCGGAGCAAGTCGCAACCATGTCGAGAAACAACTGATTGAGCTCAAAGACACCCTAAAAGAATTAAAAGGGGAGGTCCTTGGCGTGAAGGGGTCCGCACCCGAGATCGACCGGATCATCGAAGAAACTCGTAGGACACCCTTCACCTCGCGCATCACAAACACGTATATCAGGCAAAGAGAGAAGCTCAGGCTACCGATGTACGACGGCACAAAAGACCCAGCGACCCATCTCACAACGTTCAAAATCATGGCGGCAAAGGCGCGGTTCTCATCAAGTGAGGAGCGTGACATCGGCTTCTGCTAACTGTTCACCGAAACCCTGGAAGGGACGCGCTAAACTGGTTCTCCCGACTCCCATCCAAATCAATCGATAGTTTCTCCGACCTCACATGGGCATTCGTAAGGCATCACTTTGCCTACATTCGTAAGGACACTTCGCTGAGTGCGTTGATGTCGATGACGCAGGAGAAAAAGGAAACGTTGAAAGATTTCGTAGAAAGGTTCAGGGCGGTAATGACACGAGCTGAAGCACCAGATAAGTTCACTATCGCAGCCCTGACAAACGCCGTCTGGCATGAGTCGCCATTTTACCAAGATTTAGTTATCAACCCGCCGCTAACCATCGAAGACGCACTCCATCGGGCAAACAAGTTCGTGGAATTGGAGGAGAAGAAGGTCGCATTGGCAAAGAGATTCGGTTCTGGCAAACAAACAGATAAGAAGGAAGAAAGAGAACCCAGACAGCACTACGACAGTAAAAGCGCCAAAGCAATGGTTGTAGACGGCACCGACAAGTCCCGGTCATCAAAACCGTGGAATAAAAGGGGTAAAGAGGCAAAGAAGGCGCAGCAGACAGCTTCCACTACGGGGGATAAGTACTGCGAATACCATCAAGCTACGTCGCACGACACGGCTGAATGTCGGAATCTCAGAAACGCACTCTACTCCCGACTTTCCAATGAAGAGATCAAGGCGGCCATTGAAAGGTTGAAGAAGGAAGAATCGGGACAAAAGAAGGAAGACAAAGCCGACGATCAGGCTCCCAAGCAAGATAAACCGCCACGGCGTATCAAAAGCATAGCTTTGAAACGTAACCGTGAAGAAGAAGAGGAGGAGGACGAAGAAGAAACCCCCAAGACCATCCGAAGAATCAACATGATCATGGGAGGTCTAATCTCCGTAAATGATTCGGTCCGGTCAATCAAGGTCTATGAACGCCTAGCATTGGCCGCGCAAAAGGCGCCTCAACCAATCCTATCAGATGATCCGCCCGTCATCTTTACCGACCAGGATCTCTATGGAACTCACTACCCTCATAACGACCCGCTTGTGGTTGAGCTTCTGATCGGAAGTTGCCAAGTATCTCGAATACTGGTGGACACCGGGAGCTCGATAGATTTAATTTTCCTAGATACGCTCAAGAAGATGGACATTAAGGAGGAAGATATCAAGCAGAAGGCCAAGCCGATCACCGGGTTCACAAGTGAGACGACATACACAATTGGAACGATCAAGTTGCCTGTCTTCGCAGGAGGAGTTAACAGATTGGTGAGGTTTCACGTCATTGACAAGCCAACCATCTATAACGTAATCCTTGGAACTCCATGGCTATATAGCATGAAGGCGGTATCCTCGACATACCATCAATGTCTGAAATTCTCGACACCTAAAGGAATCCAGACAGTCAAAGGATGCCAGAGCGCAAGCCGGTCGTGTTTCGCGAGAGAACATAAGATCAGGGTGCCTTCCTGCATGATCAACACAAAACACGGAAGAAAAGGACCGGAGAAAGAACTGATCCAGCAAGTCATCATTGACGAATCAGATGCAAGCAAGTGTGTAGGCATCGGCGCAGAATTGCCAGACGACATCAAAGGGGAACTGATCGCCTTCCTACAGCAAAACGTTACAACGTTTGCGTGGACAATGAAGGACATGAAGGGTATCAATCCAACCATTACAACTCACGAGCTGAATGTCGATCCGACTTACAAGCCAGTCAAGCAAAAAAGGCGAAAACTCGGCCCTGAAAGAGCTAAAGCAGTCAACGATGAAGTAGAGAAGCTACTTGAAGCCGGTTCAATCCAAGAAGTCAAATATCCCGACTGGTTGGCCAATCCAGTGGTCGTGAAGAAGAAAAACGGGAAGTGGAGAGTATGTGTCGATTTCACGGACCTCAACAAAGCTTGCCCCAAGGATAGTTTCCCGCTGCCGAATATCGACCGACTTGTTGAGGCAACGGCCGGGAACGAATTGCTGTCATTCATGGATGCGTTCTCAGGGTATAATCAAATCCTCATGAACCAAGACGACAGAGAAAAGACGGCCTTCATCACAGAACGCGGCACATATTGCTATAAAGTCATGCCTTTCGGTCTCAAAAACGCCGGCGCCACCTACCAGCGGTTGGTAAACCGGATGTTTGCAGGACAACTCGGCGCGACAATGGAGGTTTACATCGACGATATGCTAGTCAAATATCTGATTGCCTCTCAGCATGTCGGTCATCTGAAGGAATGTTTCAACATCCTTAACCGATACGGCATGAAGCTCAATCCAACTAAGTGCACATTCGGAGTAACATCAGGAGAATTCCTTGGATATGTGGTAACCCAGAGAGGGATAGAAGCCAATCCAAAACAGATCACAGCCATAATCGACTTGCCATCCCCCAAGAACACTCGAGAGGTACAACGCCTTACTGGCCGCATAGCCGCCTTGAACAGGTTTATATCCCGGTCAATGGATAAATGTCTGCCTTTTTACGAGCTCCTACGAGGGAACAAAAGATTCGTGTGGGACGATAAATGTCAGGAAGCATTCATCCAGCTCAAAGACTACTTGTCGAACCCGCCGATACTGTCTAAACCCGAGAATGGTGAGACATTGTTGCTTTACATCGCCGTCTCAACGACAGCAGTCAGTGGCGTACTAGTACGGGAAGACCGAGGGGAACAGAAGCCGATCTTCTACGTTAGCAAAACGATGAACGGAGCCGAAACCAGGTATCCTGCAATGGAAAAACTGGCTTTCGCAGTCGTCATCTCGGCACGGAAGCTGCGACCATATTTTCAGTCACATCCGATTGCCGTATTAAGCAGTCAACCTCTTCGAACGATACTTCATAGCCCATGGCAGTCTGGCCGTCTAGCCAAGTGGGCAATAGAGTTAAGTGAGTACGACATCGAGTACAGAAACAGGACAACCGCCAAGTCACAGGTGATAGCTGATTTCCTTGTCGAACTATCACCTGAATTGGATGTCGGTACCGAGTTAGAAGACAAAAATTGGAAATTGTTCGTTGACGGGGCTTCATCCAAAAAAGGAGCCGGGATAGGGATACATCTCATATCACCAACCGGCGAGATACTAGAGCAGTCATTCAAACTAGGTTTCACGGCTTCTAACAACACAGCCGAGTACGAAGCTTTGTTAGCTGGTCTCAGACTAGCCAGGGAAATCGGAGTACGACATCTCTTGGCCCATTGTGATTCCATGCTGGTAGCCAACCAGATCAACGGCGACTACGAAGCTAAAAATGAACGAATGGAGGCTTACCGAAAGACGGTGTTGGAACTCACCAGTTCCTTCGAATTCTTTGACATTGTCCAGATACCAAGAAAGGAGAATGCCCCGGCAGATGCACTTGCGTCGCTGGCATCTAATCCCAATCTCTGTCGACGGATCCCGGTAGAAACGATCCATGAACCAAGCATCCCGCCCCCTGAGAGCAGTCAAGAAGAACCTGAAGAAATAATCCCGAGTGGTGAGGACGACATGTGCTACAATATTCAAGCAAAGGGCACAGACCTCATCGCTGTCCTAACCAGCGACAATAAAGACTGGCGACTTCCGATAAGAGCATACCTGACAGAAGGAAAGCTCCCAGAAGATAAATGGGAAGCACGACGACTTAAAGTCAAGAGCGCTCGATACACTATACATGAAGGTATCCTCTACAAGTATTCTGCTAACAAGATCCTCCTCAGATGCATAAACGGAGATGAAGTAAGTCGGGTTCTCGAAGAAACGCATTCTGGAGCATGCGGAAACCACTCCGGAGGCAGGTCTCTCGCCCTCAAAATCAAGTTGAACGGTCACTACTGGCCGACTATGATAACCGACTGCGAGGCCTATTCTAATAAGTGTGAAAAGTGTCAGCGACATGCGCCATTCATACATCGACCTACAGAGTTGCTCACGACATCAACCGCGGCTTACCCGTTCATGAGATGGGCAATGGACATCGTTGGACCGTTACCATTATCCAATCAAAGACGTTTCCTGCTCATCATGACCGACTACTTCACAAAGTGGGTAGAGGCCAAGGCTTACGTCGCAATCCACGATGTCCAGGTTCAAAATTTCGTCTGGAAATACATAATATGTCGTTTCGGGCTACCTTATGAGATCGTCACAAATAACGGGTCACAATTCATCTAGAAAGTATTCGAAGGATTCTGCAAGAAGTGGGATATACGCCTTAGCAAGTCGACACCGAGATATCCTCAGGGGAATGGCCAAGCCGAGGCCACAAACAAAACTATCATTGCCGGCATAAAAAAAACGCCTTGAAAGCAAAAAAGGAGTTTGGGCAGATGAGTTAGACGGAGTCCTCTGGTCACATAGAACGACACCTCGCACCGCAACAGGGGCCACGCCATTCTCGTTAGCCTTTGGCGTAGAAGCAATGGTACCAGCAGAAGCTAACATTCACACTCTCCGCCGGTCTCTCATGCCGCACCATACCGAGATCAATGAAAAGATGCTAATCCAAGCTCTTGACACCATAGAGGAAGAACGGGATCGAGCCCTACTCAGGATTCAAAACTACCAACAGCTTGCAGCTCGGTACTACAACCAGAAATTCAAGGAATGCCATTTTCAAGTCGGCGACTTCGTCCTCCGCAAAATTTACGAAAATACCAAGGAGTGGAGAGCAGGCAAACTCGGGGCGAAATGGGAAGGACCCTACAAAGTCACAAAAGTCGTCAAACCGGGAGTCTACGAGCTTGAGTCAATGAAAGGCAAGGCTTTACCTCGATCCTGGAACTCGGCAAGCCTGAAGGAGTACCACTAAGACGGCAAGGCTGTTTCCTTTCTCAAAAAAAAAAAAAAAAAAAAAAAAAAAAAAGAATGAAATGTATTGAACTACGAGTGACTTGATTCTCCCTCGGGAGATACGTAGGCAGCCTTTACCGGCGCAGTCACAAATCTAATAAAATCCTCATTTTCTCAGATAAGTTACCGTCTCGAAAGCTATGCAAAGCCAAAACAGGTAAGTTCCTTCATTAATATTTAAATATATTTAATGATACTAACAAAGCCGAGTTCTAACTCGCAAAAGCCGAGTTCTAACTCGCAAAAGCCGAGTTCTAACTCGCAAAAACCGAGTTCTAACTCGCAAAAAAGCCGAGTTCTAACTCACAGAGACGAGCAATTACTCGCAGACGAGCAACGACTCGCACCGATTAGCATCATGCCTCCTGGCTAGGGGCAAGATCTTCCTTACACGCGAGGTGCACATCGCGGTAAGGGAAAGCCGGGATCCGTCCCGCAAATTTTTCGTGGTAGGAGATAACGAATAAGTCGAGCAAAAAGGACTCGCACATTCTCCTACCCTTAAAATAAAGCCGAGAATCTATAAGCCTCGCAAACCGCCTTATGGCAAGTCACTAAATTGATTGAGCTTTGACAACGAGTTTGGACACGAAAAAGTTTCGACATGATTACGAACACGTATTCCAAGTCACGAAACCGGCTAGACTCGCCAAAAAACAGTTTAAATACAAGATTAGTACGACTCAACACAAACTGAAGCCGCTATCCGATTAAACTGTCAAAAGATGAGTTTAAAACAGGAATAGTCCGACTCCATTGAACTCATAAGTCACTACGCATGGTGACGCGATTTCGTGATAAAAGCCGCTATAAGCTTAAATGCAATAGCAAGACTTGATCATACGCCGAAAATCTACGTTTGGTTTGACAATAATTTGAGTAGGTTTAAGCTTTAAAAGACAGATTGATTCAAATCACTATCAGGGGCTTAAAGCAAACTTAAGATAAATTATTGTTTAAACGAAAGATTAAGGTCTACAAAACCAAACATGAGTTGGAATAAAGAGATTACAAAATAAGATATTACAGAAAAAGGAGAGAAGCGCGCGATTAGTCCGCCCTAGTCAGCGACTTCTCAGGTTCGTCAACCTTCCCGGCAACCTCTTCCTGTGATTTATGAACATCATCTAAGGCCGCGACCTCTGAGCGGACAGACTCGACGAGATCAGCCGGAACTCCCTCGGGAATCACTCCAAGGTTGGTACCGAACTCATTCATGCCTCTCGGTGTACGAGGAGGGGAGTCTCGAAAAAGGTTCAAAAGAGGATGTCGGAGCGGTGAGAGAGCAAAAGTCAATTCATCCTTGGTCACAACATTCAGGTTGTCAAACTTGGCATCAGCAGCGGCTTCGTCATTTATGACTTGGTCCAGAACCGATTGAGGTATCGAGACACCTTCATCGTTGAGTTTCAGCAAACACTTCTTAAGACCGGAAATCTGGCCGAATTCGATCTGGAGAGAAGTCGCAATCTCCTGATCCTTTATGTATTGTTGGAAAAGGTCGAAGTGGATCTGCGCCTTAGCTCTCGCCGCCGCATCAACACGATCCCTCTCCTTCCTGATAAAGTCGGTGAACGATTCCCGTTGCTTCTTCCTCTCTGACTGAAACGCGAGAAGGTCGGCCTTTGATTTCTCATCGGCTGCACGAAGTTTTTCTTCGACATCACGGAGTTTGTTTGCAAGGACTATATTCCTCGCCTCCAGCGCTTCCTTCTCCTCCTTCGCCTTCTTCAAAAGACCATCTCTCTTTGTGACGGCATCAGCAAATTTCTTGGCCGCATGAGTACTTTCAAGGGCCACACGGTTGGAAGCCGCTATCATCTATAAAGACAAGGAAGTCAATTAGATCAAAAAGAGTAAAATAAAATCTTCAAAAGAATATAAAAATTACCGCCGCCTCGGCTTGCTTCAAGCTGACAATGGCATCAGAATGAGGAAGCTCCTGGATCTTTGGCCAGTCCAAGTCGTTCCCCAGCACACAAGTCAGCATGTTAAAACACGCCCGCGGATTGTCGATAAGGGGAACTTTGCTTTCATACTGAAAAGCGAAATTATGAATCGAAGGCTGGATAGCCCCAGTCTTCGACGGTCCTCGAGGACGAGCAAGCACCAACTCCTTACGGGTTACAAACGGCTTCAGCACGCCGGAAGCATTGGCAACCTCCCCGACATCTTCATAAAAACGCTGCCAAGGATTCTTAGGCTTCTCGGCATCCTTGTCCTTGTTAAGATGATCAGAAGCCTCTTTCACGACTTGGTTTCCAGCGGCAATTTTCTTTGTCGGATTCTCCTGATCCGACCTTCCTTCAGCCACTCTCTTCTTGGATAAAGGTTTGGCCGACGCCTTGATTGGTGGAGCCGCCATAATCGGCTCGGTGGAAACAGGATGAGCGGCTGACTTCTCTGCAACATCAGTCGCCACTTTACCGCCATCCTGAGAAGGTAAAGCCTTTTCCCTCGACGGTTCGCTCGAGGAAGGATTGGACGATATCTTTTGGGAATAGTCAACCGACACGATCTTCTTCACCTTTCCCATCTTCCTTGGCTTCACTAACTGTTCAGGAGCAACCTTCGTCTTGGTGTCCCACTTAGCTGGATAAACAAAAGTCAGAACCAATAAAAATAAAACCACTATAAAGCGGTAGACAAACCTGCAGAGATCCGCGGTAAGAACTTGTTGATACGATCACGAGTAAGGTCTTTCCACTTGCGCAAACCCAAAGCCTGAATCTGCTGAAGGATAGGGAAGTATTTGTCGGGATACGGCTTCAGAAAAGGGTGATCCACTGCAAAGACAAAAAGGAATTAAGTAAATTGACCATGTTCGAAAGATAAGAAAAACTGGAACGATATCTACCGTAATCAGTATTCCAAGACGTCCTGATAAGCTCCCTATGTTCGTCAGGAACGACTAAGGAAGACAATTCAACAAAAAAATAAGACCGTTGCCAATTGTTGATTTTTTTGGGCGCATCTGTCAGAATGCGGTTGCCACTTTTGAACTTAACCGCAAAACACCCTGGGCTAGTAGCCTTCATGCGGTTAATTGACGTCATCTCCTCAAAGATTTGCGCGGTTACGGTACTACCGGCCTCAGCTCCCAATACTAAAAGTCCGACCATATGGCGAACTGCAACTGCTGAGAGTTGGGAAATGGAAATTTCACGACGATGGCAATATGAAATCAACAAATCAGGCAGTGGGAACCAGCAACGGCAACCTCCAGTGTCGGTATTGATAAAATACGACTCATAGAGGGTCATATACCCCGGTGGAGGACTCCAAGGACAGTCGAGCGGAAAAGGAATGACGACTCCGATTTTTGGGTCCGCTCCACAGTCTCGAAGCATAGATCTAACCGATGTCGCATTAGACCTGGTCTGGAAGACGTTATCAAACACATTGCTAGGTTATACCGGCAATACAACAGGGACATTCTCATCAGGACCGTCTTGACAAATATCGATGTCGTCTTCATCATTATCGGAATCCCGCAACCGAGGGGTCGTCAAATCTTCCCGGCCTGAGGTCTCGGCTGCATTGGTTCGACGGGATGCTTCACGCCGACGACGAAGTTCTTCGATCTCAAAATGAACAGGATGACTCTTCAAGTCGGATGAAACACTTGAAGACGTCGGAGCAGAGGCAGACTGACGACTTGATGAATCATCCGCAGATGAAACAGTAACAACCTCTTTGTCTTTATTTCCCGAACAACGGATCAAAGACATAATTTACTGAAGAACGGACGAAGAACGCAAAAAAACAAACGAAGATTGATCTAAAAACCTATAAAATCTACGGCGGAGCAGCGGCTGAGCACGTACCGGAAAATAAATATCAAAGAGAGAGATTTACCTTTCAGAATTTCTTCACTCGAGAGAAATGAGGAAGCACGAGGTAGAGAGGGACTACTTATAATGAAAATGGCGGCGCAGAGATCGAGGCACATCATTACCTAGACGACGCCTCGCATTCCGCATCTATACCCGGCAATTGGACCGAGAATCGATTCCGGTCTCGTTCGATCATCATCGGTTTGAAGTTTGTCGTTCGATTTACCGCTGGTTAAAGTTAAGCCGAAATCGACCCAATAAGGATATGGGCCTGAACAAAAATAAGAGCTCGCCAGATGAAAAATATGGGCCCACAAAATCATTTCTCAAACCATAGGTTAACCCCTCGTAATGACGACTTGAATTCAAGTCGCCACACTGGGGGGGGGGGGCTTATTGTTGGAGTCAAGTTTAGCACTTTCCTAAAAAGGCCTATTCATGATTATAGGTCGGCCCAAAATGGAAAGTCGGTGAAAGGGCCCAAGACGGTAAAACTTAGGTTAAACCGGACTTAGGGCAACCGGCTTACATTAGGGTTTTGGAAGGTGTAAAATCAAGAAGATTAAGGCGGCGCTTGACCACATCGATGATATGGAAATATTCCATATCTCGATAAAGTCGGGATATTAGGAAATCTTAATATTTATTTTCTATTTTCCTTATTTGTAAACCGACTTGTACCCTTATAAAAGGGACCTCATTGATCAATAATATGATAGGCTTTTCTGACTACTTTGTGCTTGAGAGATCTTAGAGTACCGACTTTAACCTAACTTCTCTCCGGCGACTTTAACATTCCTTTTACCGGCTTCCATCTCGGAAACGCCGGCTTAAAACCCTAATTTCCTAAATCTCACCGCGTTCCTAAATCCTTCTTTTAGAATCCCTAATTTACAAACCCTAAAACTCTTTCTATCTTTGGATAGACCGAGTTGAGATCTTACAAATGTCTCGGTAGAGTTTATTTGTCTGTGTGTCTTAATTTATGTATCCATGTCGAACTCAAATATTGTTAGGGAATATTATGGTGCATATGATCCCAAAAGTCTAGTGTGAGATGTGTAAGAATTTGTGGAATATATCAAGAACTCATGAGAGTTTATCAAAAACAAAAGAGAGCATGGAAAACAATGAGATTCCGAGGGTGAGAGAGATGAAGAGAGTTTTGAACTTAGAGAAAGTTTTGGAGGAGAGAACAAATTCCCTTAATCTTATTTGTTATATATGATGGTCTTTATATTGATAAAACCAAAAGAATAAAGAATGGAACAAATAAAGAGAAATGAAAGAGACACATCAGTAACGACTCCTTTGGTTTGAATTCCAACGGCTCTTTTGTGACTTCTCAAGATGTCTTCACAAGATCTTCATCAGAAGACTTCACAAGATCTTCAGCTGAAGACTTCACAAGACGTCATTGTTGTTACGGAAATTCGACATAGTCAATATTATGAGCTACGATATGAGATGTCCGAACAACGAGGTGAAATACAAATATAAAGTGAGGTCGAAATGATTCTTTATTGATCTTAAGGCCGGAGCCGAGCTATGAACAGGATGTTATGAGGTGTGAGTCCATCGAATGACGTGCTCACTAAGCAATGCTTGAGGTCGGAGCTTTATAGAAGTAGCTCGGCCTCTCGCAAGTTACCATGTCTCTAAAATGAAAAGCGAAGGGTCCTATTTATAGCGCTAGGATGTTGAATTCTCTTTGGGTCATTGACCTCTTCGCGTGATTATCTTCTTGGGCCGATATTGGATATAAATGATTTAAACAAGATTTCCAATGGGCTTTGGATGGGTGCTAAACCCATATCCAACAATTAGTCCCCCCCCCCAGTTCGTCGGGCCGTGATGCTGAGGTCGACGGATTTCTCCGAGAATTTAAGTCAAGAGGAAATCTTGTTGCAGTCGTTTCTTATTGGTCTCATAAGCTCTTTTCTCTTCGTTTCCTCTGTGGTCTTTAAGGAAACGAAAGGGCGCGAACCGCTCTTGTCGCGATTTTGTGTTCCGTAAGGAAAATTGCGCCTTTCTTCTTACGAGACTTCGTCTTTTCGGATTCCGCCCCTTCTTCCAGGTAGTTATCATTCTTTCGCAGTCTTTGCTCAGGGCTTATTCTTGCTCTTTTCTCGGTGATTGTACCTTGATTGTCTTTAGTTCTGAAATTATGTGGGTAGATTCTAGCGAGCATTCTTCTACTGGTGGCGATGATTCTAGGTTTTCCGAGTCATTCGGAGATAGTCCTGTTGAATCTAGGCCAATTGAGGTTGATGAAGAGTTTTTGATGTCTCGATCCGGGCGAAAACCTCGCCGGTTTTGTGGTGGCCGCGTTGCGATGGATTCGCCTGAGGGTCGCATCCTTGCTGATGAAAGGGGGCAACTTTCTGGTGATGGTGGCGGGACGAGCCACCGAGAAGATGATGGTAGGGTTGGTGGTTCGTAAGATCGTTCAGGAATCATCGCGGCCGTCCCTGGTTATCGTTCTGGGTCGATTTCTTCTAAGCAGGCGAGAGAGGTGAAGGCTGTTATTCCGAGGGTGATTCGTTCGTCTGTTTGCGAGCAGGCAGACCTGGATGGTGTTCATGGACGATGTTCTTGCGTTTCCGGTCTCGAGCTTCGATTGCCGTCTTTACACGAGCGTCCCTAGGATGCTCCTCCTGGTTGGGTTTGTTTGTACGAGTGCAGGTTTACTGAGTGTTACTTACTTTTCCCTCTTCCTAGAGTCTTGGTTGAGTATTGCGATGCCAGGGAGATGGCACTTTCTCAGCTTTGTCCGTCCGCTATTCGTAATATATTGGGTGTTCCGGTCATGGCGGCTGATAGCGAGGTTGAGATGTCTACTCGGTTTTTTGAAGAGCTGACGTCGATCTCGGTTAACCAGGGGACCTCTGGTACTTTCTATGTGAGATTCAGGCCTGGTCGTCGCTTGAGGATAGTGTCCGATCCTCCGGATAAGACTTCTGACTGGCAAGATGGCTATTTCTTTGCGCGTGTTAACGACGCGCTGACTTTTGATTCGAGCAGGCTTTTCCGATCAGCTTGGAACTATAATCCTGGTAGCTTTCCTTATTTTGTGTTTGTTTGCTGACATCATTGGCTTTATGGTCGTGTTTTCTTTTTTTTGTTTTGCAGTTCGCTCTACTTCGGGTCGCTGGTCCGCGACGTTTTCGAGGGACTTGGATAAGTTAAGAGCTCACAGTGGTGTGAACTGGCCTTCATCAAAAGACAAAAGGGCCAGGAGACTTTTTGATCAAAGGGTACGTGATTGTCTAGGGAAGGTTGATTCGGGTATGTGTACCCTTCTCCTCCCCCCCTTTTTTGAGAAAAGGGGAAAATCTGTGATGCTGATATGTTCTCTCCGTTGTGTCGGTAGTTTGCGAGATGGATCCTGTTTTGGAGAGCGATCCGCCATCTCCCCGGCTGTCCAGGAAGAGGCCAAGGATGTCTGAAGTACCTGCGGCGGTAATAAATTCCCGGTGGTTACGATTGACGATGTCTCTGACGTTCGCGAAGATAGGACTGGTCAATTGCATGAGATGCCAGAGGATGGCGCGAATCAGGGTGTTTCGCCTGCCGGGGTCCTTAACGCGGAGAGACGGGAATCGGGTCCTGATGGTGGTGTCTAGCCTTCTGGGGCGGTTCGACCTTCTTGGTCGTATGTGCACAAGGGGAAGAAACCTTTAATAAATGATATGATGTCGTGTGCTAATCTTGTTCGGAGGCTCACGGCCGGTCCGGTCAAGGATCTGATGCCCATTTCGGATATGCACAAACCGCGTCTGCAGGAAGAGTTGAGTCATCATCTTGTTAAGGTATGCACTACATTTAATCAACTTCGGGACTCTTATGAATTCGAGAGGCGTCAGGCTAAGTCGACGGATGGTATCCTTAAGGAACAGATTGATGCGCTGCGGCGTTCTGCTCGTGAGTTGAAGCGGGTTCGTAAGGAGCTTGACGAGGCGAAGGGGGCCTCTGCTGCTTTGTTTTTGGATAAGGAAAAGGCTGCGGGCTTGAGGATGAAAACATAGTCTTATGTCTGAGCCTGGCCTCTTAGGTCGAAAGTTGATTCCCTTGCTGCTGAGTGTGACGGACTTCGAGAGTCCTTTGATGAGCGCCTTCGGTCTGAGCGAGAGTCCACGTATAAGAAAGATTCCGAGCGTCTGGAAAAGCTGAAGGCGGAGAGGGAACAGGGGGATCGTTACATTCCCAAGCTCTTGGAGTTTAACCAAGTTACGGGCGTTCTTAGCGCATATTCTCTGCTCGCGGATGGTGGTGTCCCGATTCCTCCTGCGTTGATCAATAAACTTGAAGAGGATAAGCTTTGCTTGGAACGGGAAGTCAAAGAGTTGCGACATGACCCCTTGGATTCTGGTGTCTTTTCCATGTCGCCGCAGCGAGGTGATGTTGAGGGCGGGGTTACTTCTGGCATACCCGACCTTTCATCTTGACTCCCTTGTTGTGAGAGTAAGATCGCTTGCTTTCCTCCCTCTCCCCTTTTTTTTTTTTTTACTTTTGTGATCGTTTGTATGAACAGAGCCTTCATTTGTAATTATATGTGTATGTTGCTCGCTTTCTTCTTCTGTTTTATTTTCGTTGTTCTTGTTTGTTAGCGCGAGCTGACTCTACCTCGTTTTGTGCCCGTTAGAATTTGCTCGGACGTTTTTGGTTGACGTGTCGTTTTGAGTTTCGAGGCTTGGTCCACGCGTTATTATTGCTTTCTGAAGGAGTTACTTCTGCATGTTTATGGAAAAGTGGACCGCCGTTTTTGCATTGAAGGCATGCATTGGTAACTGATGCACTGTATTAAATGCGTTATTGCTGCACTTGTTGCCCTTGGTGGTTATAAATACTCCCTCTTTCCTTCCGATTTTTCATATCTTGTTATTCGTCGCTTTTCTCTTTTTCTTTCTTACTGAGTGTGGTTCAGTCCTTTTCTTTTGTCTTGATTGTAGAGTTTGGTCCCAGTGTGTTGTGGCAGCAAGGCCGCTCTACCAATGGGTTTCTTGTTTTTGCTTATCGTTGGCCGACTCCGTGATATATCATGGTTTTTACTAGTTTTAGACCATGATATAAGTGTGTTTTAGTGTCTTTTTGTGTTCTTTTAGAGTCTTTTACAGGTATAATCAGGTTTGGAGCATACCTGGTGATTATGGCACTTTTTGGAGATTTTTGGAGTGTTTGGCCGAGAGATAGAGTTCACTGTCCGAAACAGAGGAATGCGTCGATCGTTGCACTCTAGCATCGATCGTTGCACCAGCGAGATGGGCCAAAACTCGGCGGTTTATGAAGAGTCAAGATATAGCACTCTGATCCAGAAGTTCCTGATATTTACAAAGAAGCCCCTGACCGAGATTAGACCTATATAATTAAGTTTTTGGTGTTTTATTTACTTACGCTTTCATAATTAAGAGCAGAGGATTTTTAGAGCTTTTGGGGCTGATCTGAACCTTTACTTCATCTGTATTTGGAGAAGATTTTGAACCCCTATTATTCTTTATCTTCTATGCAATTTATTCATCATATGATTATGTTTTCATTATCTATGTATGAGTAGATTCCTTGTTAGGTTTAGGGTTTCTCACATAGGATTTCATGACTTGCTAGACTTGTTAAATTCAGTTAAGGATTCATAACTATATCTGTTCTTCAATCTAATTGTGCTTAAAGCTAGTTCTAACCTGATCAATTAGAATCTAGATCTTAGGTTGCTAAATACGTCACGGAAGTGGGGTTTAGGAATCTGAACTAATTAGGTTGAGCAATTAAACTTCTCGCAAACGAAAGTTTGGTCTAGGATAATTGTGAACATATCAAACTTGGGATTAATGCTAGTTTAATCTGTTAGTTCTCGCAAACGGAAGTTTGGTTTGCTGCACTTAGACTTAGAGAATTATCGCCAAGGAATTTGGTTAATTCTATATCTGTGTTTTGAGTTCTAGAACTGTGCTTAATTAGATCCTTGCTTAATGAACTGTCTGCTTGTCTGATTTCCTGAGAACGCCCTAGACTTAGCGCTCTTAATAACTTGCTTTCACAACCAACAATCTCTGCTTTCTGTTTACTTTCTTGCATTGCTTTTAATTCAATCACATTGCTTTCTTCCTAGTTTAATTTCCTGTTCTTGAGCTATTGAATACGGAGTCCCTGTGGATTTGATACCTATATACTACGACTACTGAAATGTGCACTTGCAGTTAGATATAGGATAAAACCTGACACCTATCAAGTTTTTGGCGCCGTTGCCGGGGACTCTTTGAGTCTTCGATAGCTTAGAACTTAGGGTTTTACTAGTATTTTTCGTTTTCTTTTCGTTTTATTTTTATTTTTTTTAGTTACTGATTTTCTCTGTTTTTCTCTCTGTCGCAGGTACTAATATCGCACTGCGTCGATCGTTGCACTCTAGCATCGATCGTCACTAGGCGATTCAGAGATTGAAACGATCGTTGCACTGATAGCATCGATCGTTGCCGGACGATTACAAACAGTTTATGCAGACGCAGAAAACTAGAAGTAATCCGAACTTGGACTTAGTTAATCTCGATCTTGAAGAACTTGGACGTTTAGAGAGAACCAACAGAAGAGAGAGAAGAGAAAGGATGGTGCTAGAACGTCTGATCTTGATACCAGATGCTGAAGGTACCCTGAGGGACCGAGATAACAACCCGTACAATGCTGCTGGGCATCGGGTTGATGCTGAAGGGAATGTCATCCCTGATCCTCCTGAGCAACATCAACAAGAGCAGAACCAGGGTCAAGGACAGGCCCAAGGTAGAGAGATGGTTGTACGTGAGAGGACTTTAGCTGACTACAACAGACCGGATGAGTTTCATAGAAACCGGTCAGCTTTAGTGCTTCCTGCTTTTGAGAGGAATGATTTTGAGATCAAAACCATCTACTACTCGCTGATGAAACAGAATGCGTTTCATGGTTACCCAACGGAGCAGCCTATGGACCACATTGATTCGTTTGAGGACGTAGTCACTGGCATGAAGTATGATGGAGTGTGCCCGGACTATCTGTTCCTTAAGCTCTTTCCGCACAGTCTTGCTGGAGACGCTAGTGCATGGCTGAAGCAGTTAGCGCCTGCTCAGTATACTACTTGGGCAGCTTTAAAGAGTGAGTTCCTGCGTCACTTCTATGATGATGCGCGCTCAGACCAGTCCAAACAGGACATACTCACCTTTTCACAAGGAGCTGTGGAGCCTTTAAAGACTGCCTGGATGAGATTTAAGCAGTATCAGCGTGACTGCCCACACCATGGATTCACTGAGGTTCAGTTGATTGGCATCTTCTTCAGAGGCATAAATCTTCCATATCAGACTGCACTGGACAATTCCAGTAATGCTAACTTCAACACCCGGACTCCTAAACAAGCTAAGCAGTTGATTGAAAATCTAATAGGCAGCAACAGCTGCAAGACTATGGATGAGAGGAGGAAGAAATCTGGTGGAAGTGTAGAGAATTCTGACATAGCTGATATTAGATCTAGGCTGGACACAGTTTGCAATCTCCTAGCAGGTAAGAAAGCTGTCCATTTTGCCCAAGATGTAGAGGTAATTCAAACTGAGGAGGACACTCAGCAGGAAGATGTGAATTACATAGGAGGTTCTGGATTCCAAGGTAATAGATTTGGTAATCAACAGGGAAACAGATTCTTCAATGGAGGACAGAAAAGTGCTTTCAACAGCAACTCATCTAATTCTGGACAGACTAGTGGTTTTCAGAAGACCTTTGGACAAGGTACTCAGAGAACCTATGGGTCTTTATCTTATCAGACTCCTCCTGCACCTACAGCTCATGAGAGCAGAATGGAAGCTATGATGGAACAACTAATGGAGAGTCAGACCAAGATTTCTGTGGACTGCAACAAGAAGTTAGATGCTGTCTATGAAGACCTCAATGGGAAGTTTGAGTCCCTGAACACTCACATGAAGCAGTTGGATACTCAGGTAAACCAGATTTCCAGCTCAATAAAGGGAAAAGGGCTAGCAGACACTCATATTAAGGCCTGGTCTGTGTACGTTAATGATGGATCTCACCTAGGTGAAAAATTTGAGCTAAGTACAGCTGAATTGGTGAAGGAAGGAGAAATCCCGGATTTTGGTGAAAAACTATCGGGTGGAAATTGCAGAGCTGCAACGATCGACACACACCTAGTGTCGATCGATGCACGTCGGGAACAGACATATTTGCTGAGTGATGATGGTATTGATGCAGACTTAGAGCTTGATAGCTTATTCCCTGGAGTCTCTGAGATCTCTCAACAGGAGATTTATGCGCAGATTGTTAGATAACACTCCTCAGTGTCTGAAGTGATTAAGCAGGAAATTGAAGAGCTTAAGAAGCTAGAGGAGATTGGTGAAGAATTGGAATAAATTCCAACTTCTGATGATCCACCTTATCATCCATGTGTGCAGAGGTATTTGAACAAGATGCTGCCTCTAGATGAAGAGCTGAGAGACTGGGTGGTTATAGTTCCTCAGCATATTGGTGATGTTCTGTTAAACAAGATCCCGAAGAAGCTGCCTGACCCTGGAGTCTTTGTGCTTAACTGCTCCATCTTTGAGGACAATTTTAGACACTCTCTTTGTGATCTAGGAGCTGCTGGAAGTATGATGCCTTATTCTGTGGCAGAGAAGTTGGGGATGCTGGATTTTTCTCCCACTAGGACCTCTCTTGTCCTAGCTGATCAGTCTATACGAGTTCCGGAAGGACTCTTAAAGGACATTCCAGTGAGAGTTGGAAACTACTTAGTTCCGACAGACTTCCTTGTGCTGAAGTATGACTGCGATCCTGATGAAGCATTGCTGCTTGGAAGACCATTCTTGGCCACAGCAGGAGCTGTGATTGATGTTAGACAGAGTCTAATAGACCTCCACCTGGGAGATGAGCCGCTGCGATATGAGATGGAGAAGCTGCGAAAGCCACTGATAGATGGGCAGACATTCACAATCATGGATGCAGATGATGAGCAGCCGGGTGACACTGTGATTCTAGATCCTGGAGCACATTTTACTCCATCTTTTCTTGGACATGAGCATTCTGCAACAGCCTACTCGCCACCTTGGATGAGGAGACTTGGACAGAGACAGAAAAAGTCTTTGTTGGGATCTCCTGGTGCCTGAAAAATATTGTCCATCCGGTCAAGCTATTGACCTTAAACAAGCGCTGGGTGGGAGGCAACCCACCATTAGGTACTGGTGTTTTTCTACTTAATTTTTGGTGTTTTTGTTAGGATTTTACGTTTGTTTTTGTTTCTGGTGAGTTTCTGGTTGCAGGTCTCGGACAGATTCGCAGTGCGTCGATCGACACACTTCTGTGTCGATCGTCACAACACGATCATAATCGCATTGCAGCGATCGTTGCAGTTATGAGCAACGATCGACCATACACGAAAATCGCCAAGTAACGGTCGATGCACTTAGTGTAACGATCGATGCCTGAGCGACAGAGGTAAACCCGACAGAACTCAACAGAACTTTAACAATTTTTCTTTCTTTTTACCGATCCTTCGCTTGACACTACTGGGGACAGTGTGTCTTAAGTGTGGGGGAGGTGCTACTGACGTTTATCTTTCTGTTTTCTTAAGAGTCAGTCCATTTTTCAAAAAAATTTGTTTTATTGAGTCAAAATTGTTTAAGTAAGAAACTATGATTTTCTGAGAAAATTTACAAGACTTGCAGGAACTTAAATAACCATTGGGATGAAGTTGCAGGATCTATCTATGACTATTAGAAAACCCCATCACAGATCAACCTACTGGGAACACCCACATCACTTCAGGTATCAGAGGATCCTTTTACTGACTTCAACTTAATACTGACTTAGATTTCTCACCTAAGGGCTTCGTATACTTTGTGTCGGATTCCCTATTAGTTCTGACACAGCCTGTCAACCTATCCTATTTAGTTCCCTTCTCTCCTTCTATAAAGTAAAAAAAAAGAAAAAAAAGATAATAAACTGAGGATGAGTTAGTAACTCCGAAGTGGTCACAGGAGTGGTAGAGACCCCTATTATCTCCTGTGCTATCCATGGAATGTGTCCAAAGTACACCCCATAACGGGAAGAACACTGATAAAAAAAATAAAATGATACCCAAAGTGGGAAAAATCAGTTGTTAAAGAAGGGAAAGAGAAGAAAGGGACTAGAGAAAGATAGTATGGTGGTCTAGAGCTGATAAGGTAAGAATCCATGTGCCCTTTGATCGATACTCCTTAGGTGAGACCGCACTTAAATACTCGCAGAAGTCAGTAGGGAGAATTTGAATGCTTGAATGTGATTGTGGAGTTTACTTAGGACAGTTGCTAAGTGTGGGGGAAGTACATTGTGGTCTTGATATCCTGTGATTGATTCTTTCAGTGGTTTACTAAGGGGAATCTGAGTATTGTAACTTCTAGGATGAAATGAGTTTTTGAAGAGTTTTCAAACCTCTTCACCAAGCTTTAGTTCTCTGTTTTGCTTGAGGGCAAGCAAAGGCTAAGTGTGGGGGAGTTGATATATCATGGTTTTTACTAGTTTTAGACCATGATATAAGTGTGTGTTTAGTGTCTTTTTGTGTTCTTTTAGAGTCTTTTACAGGTATAATCAGGTTTGGAGCATACTTGGTGATTATGGCACTTTTTGGAGATTTTTGGAGTGTTTGGCCGAGAGATAGATTTCACTGTCCGAAACAGAGGAATGCGTCGATCGTTGCACTCTAGCATCGATCGTTGCACCAGCGAGATGGGCCAAAACTCGGCGGTTTATGAAGAGTCAAGATATAGCACTCTGGTCCAGAAGTTCTTGATATTTACAAAGAAGCCCCTGGCCGAGATTAGACCTATATAATTAAGTTTTTGGTGTTTTATTTACTTACGCTTTCATAATTAAGAGCAGAGGATTTTTAGAGCTTTTGGGGCTGATCTGAACCTTTACTTCATCTGTATTTGGAGAAGATTTCGAACCCCTATTATTCTTTATCTTCTATGCAATTTATTCATCATATGATTATGTTTTCATTATCTATGTCTGAGTAGATTCCTTGTTAGGTTTAGGGTTTCTCACATAGGATATCATGACTTGCTAGACTTGTTAAATTCAGTTAAGGATTCATAACTATATCTGTTCTTCAATCTAATTGTGCTTAAAGCTAGTTCTAACCTGATCAATTAGAATCTAGATCTTAGGTTGCTAAATACGTCACGGAAGTGGGGTTTAGGAATCTGAACTAATTAGGTTGAGCAATTAAACTTCTCGCAAACGAAAGTTTGGTCTAGGATAATTGTGAACATATCAAACTTGGGATTAATGCTAGTTTAATCTTTTAGTTCTCGCAAACGGAAGTTTGGTTTGCTGCACTTAGACTTAGAGAATTATCGCAAAGGAATTTGGTTAATTCTATATCTGTGTTTTGAGTTCTAGAACTGTGCTTAATTAGATCCTTGCTGAATGAACTGTCTGCTTGTCTGATTTCCTGAGAACGCCCTAGACTTAGCACTCTTAATAACTTGCTTTCACAACCAACAATCTCTGCTTTCTGTTTACTTTCTTGCATTGCTTTTAATTCAATCACATTGCTTTCTTCCTAGTTTAATTTCCTGTTCTTGAGCTATTGAATACGGAGTCCCTGTGGATTCGATACCTATATACTACGACTACTGAACTGTGCACTTGCAGTTAGATATAGGATAAAACCTGACACCTATCACTCCGGCCACCAGAATTTACATTTTTCTGGTTGCCGAGCGGGCTCGTGTTTTTCCTGCGAAACGGGGGCTTGTCGACATATGAAAATGTACTGATAGCCACCCTTGCTTGTTGCTTTTTCAAACGTAAGGGTGACGAACGGTCCTTCCTGTTGGGTGGATCCGATGCGTTGCTGATTTTAGTAACGTGCCGAGGGCTGTCCTGTCTTGAACTTGTCTCTTTTTACGTAAGTGTGTTGCATGCCCGTTACGATGTGTTGTTCACTTTTCTTTTCTTTACATTGATCCGTTCTTCCCTACTTTGTTTTGCAGGGCAGCGGGCTCGATATCAAGATTGCTCATTCTCCGCTGGATAAGGGGAGGATTCCTTTGGGAAGAGTGGCTAATGTCAGAATGGCCAAGGGAACCGTGGGGTCGGGCTTCGGGGTCGGGCTAACCTTTTTGGTGTGCTGAGGTTGGCTTGCCCGGGCTTTCTTGCCCCACAATGATCCTCCTCGGTTTGGTTTCGTCGTTGTACACTGATGGGCCTCTGCCTTTGAGGTCGTACCGGGTGCAGATGACAAAATCGTCTTTCAAGAAAGGAGTTCGGATCCTTATTGGACGAGGTCGGGCTTATCGCACGAGCTCCAGTTCAGAAGAAATCGTCTTTCAAGAAATTAGAATTGTTTTGTGATAATTTTGTTGTATGTTTCTTTTGTAATTTTGAAGAGAATGGAAAAAAAGAAAGAAGAGCTTTATCTTTGTCTCCTTCATTGTCGTTTATCGTTTTATTTGTTGTTTGCGAGTCGTTTCTCGGCTTTAGGGCGAGATCAAATTTTAGGTGCGAGTACGTGCTCGGCTTATTCTGTTTTCGATTTTCTCGGATCGAAACAAAGCTCGCCCCTTTATATACATAAGTTTGTGAGTGCGAGCTTGGGCTCGGCATACCTCGTCATCTGCTAGGTTATCTTGGCGCGAGTACGTGCTCGGCTTCTCCTGTGGAGCCCTTGAACATAGTTATGCGGAGGAGGTCCGGCTTACACAAATTTTTCTAAGGACTCGTGCGGGTTTGGCCCCGACTTACATGTCGTTAAAAAGATGATGTGACGCAATGTCACTGAGCATGGGACACGTGTTTATTGGATCTATCATTTGGCCAGAATGTCGATTGTTAGTTGTTAAGCGGCTTAGTTATATGAAAGTGCACGAAGATACTCTTAAATTTTTTGAAAAACATAGGGGTGGCTGCACCTTACATAGGTTGCCTACGTACTCCTCGAAGGGAGATCAAGCCAAGCGTAGTTCCTCTTTTTTTTACATACTTTGAGCCGTAGCTCTGTTACTAGCATATATATCTAGATATGGGCTGAGTAGAATTAGGACTTTTTACTTGTGGGTGTGGTGCTCGTCATACCTTTGTCGAGGTGCAGATTTTGTCTTTCTTCGTTTGGGTGCGAGGTGGCGATCGCTTGTTCGGATATAAAGCATGATGCTTGTCGCACTCTGCGCTCCACCGTGAAGCAATACCTTGAGATCCTCTGGCTGCCGCGTAGTGTGAAGATTCCTTCCCGGTGTTGGGAATCTTATGCATTGGTGGAATGTCGAAGGTACTACTTTCATAGCATGGATCCAAGGGGTTCCCAAGATCACGTTGTAGATTGCGGGTCGGTCTATGACGACGAATTTGACGAACTTGGTCAGGCGCCCGACGTGCACTAGTAGCTTGATGGTCCCAATCGTCATGGTCGTGTCTCCGGCGAATCCAGTGAGGGGTTTCTTCGAACGCTTTATCCTGTAATCGCAGAGTTCCATCCTTTGTAGAGTCTCTTCGAATATGAGGTCGACAGAGCTTCATGTGTCGATTAGAACCTTGGTGACTTCACAGTCGCCAATTTGGAGTTCAACGACGAGCGGGTCGTTGTGCGGCTTGTCGAGGCCCTCTTCGTCCTCCGTGCTGAAGGTGATCTCAGTTCCTGGTTTCAGCTCTTCGGGGACATTCCTACTCCATTGTTGGCGTGCATCGGCTTTTTGGCTATAGGCCGTTATCGACCTTACCGAGTCATTGCAGGTGGGAAGTCCCCCCATGATCATGTTGATCCGCTTTCTGGGAGTCGGTGTGTCCTCTTCCTTGTCTTCGCGGGCTCGCTTTGGCAGTTCTGTGTCAACGTCGCTCTGCTCCGTTTTCTGCTGGCTTATCTGCCTTGCATTTTCCTCCTCGATTAGCATGAACCATTCTCCTTCGTTCTTGGGTTTTCGCGGTGTTTCTCGATTTCCGGGGGTGTCGACGGGGGGTTGCGGTTGGTTATGTTTGTTACCCCTTTTTGATATTCGCCGAATAGGAGGTTTTGGAGATGCCGACATTCCGCAGTGCTGTGTCCGGAGCGCTGGTGGAAGTTACAGAAAGTTTTTTCCTGGTCGTCGGACCGTACGTATTTGTACCATGGTCGACCTTGCTGGTGGCTCGCTTGATTGTGTTCTAGTTGTTGGAATGTTTGTTTACTTGTCTGCTGCTGCAGCTCGCCAACATAGCACGTCGTGGCTTTCTTCCCCTTGTCGTCGGGATTATCAGGGGCTGTATCTTTGCCTTTCTTGCCTGAGGCAAATTTCTTGGCGAGTAGATCCTTCTCTTCTTCTATCTCAACGAATATGGCCGCTCGGTGGAGGGCGTCCTCGAGGGACTGTGGCTTGTTTATGGCCAGCTCGTCACGAAAAGGCGATTCGTACCAAAGCCCATTTTGCAACGCTGGGAGCCCTTCGTTATCCGTTACCGTGATCTTTGAGACGATAACTTTGAACCTGTCGATGTAGGAGCCTTGGTGAAAATGTCAGCCACTTGATCTGAGCTTATTGTATAACAAGGTTGGATCACTACTTGTTCCACCATCTGCTTCACCTTATGACAATTCACTTCAATGTTCTTTGTCCTCTCATGAAAAGCAGATTTAGAAGCTACATTGATAAATTTTTAATTGTCATAATGCATGGTGGTTAGATCTGGAGATTCAATGCCTAAGTACTTGAGAAGATATTTGATACAAATAAGCTCATTAGTGAGCTTCCTCATGGCTTTATATTCTACTTCAAAACTTAACATGAGACCACCTTTTGCTTCTTGCTTTTCCAAGTGACTAGATTGCCTCCAATGAATTTTAAATAGCATGTTGTTGATCTTCTATCCATACGATCTCCATCCCAATCAGCATCATAATATCCTACAATTTATGTTCTTTGATTGCATCCCATCCAAATGTCTTGACGAGGAGCATTCTTGCGATATCTAAGATGCGATCCACCATGTTCAAGTAATTTCTCTTTGTCTTGCACATGTTGGCTCACCGGATTAACAGAAAAGCACAAGTCAGGCGTAGTGAGAATGAGATAGATAAGTTTACCAACCATTCTTATATATTGACTGACATCTTCAAATGGTTGATCTTCAATTTCCCCCTCTCATGTGACTTTGTAACCTTCTTCAAGAGTTTTCTTAGCTGGTGTTGCTCCTGGATTTCCTGTTTCACTCAAAAGATCAAGAGTTTACTTCCTTCGAGATATGAAGAGTCCTTGTTTAGAGTGGCACACTTATATTCCTAGGAAGTACTTTAGCTTACCCAAGTCTTTATTATCAAAAAATACTTTAGAAATGTTTTAGTAGATTGAATGCCTACCTTGTCATTCCTTGAGATGATAATATCACCTACATAAATGAGAATGACTACAATACATTATTGGCTTGGTAAGGAGAAGAGAGTATGGTCAGCTTATGACTTTTTGAAACCTCTATGATATGCTAAAAATTTACCCTATAGCTATACTGCAAGTTCACATAATGCAATCATAGAATATAGGGTCGAATCCACAGAGTCTCTAGTTTCACACGACAGACTTATTAGTTTGAATTAAGCTAAAAGGGATTAAGTGAATTCAAACTAATAGGGAAAAATTTTGGGCAAAAGTGCAGATTTCAGTTCTTATAAAAAGCACACGCTGAATTCTGAAACATGAATCGAATCGACTGATGCACACCTTGCGTTGATCGTCGCGACCTATGAACACATCAGTGAACTCTGTGAATCCATATGTGTTGCAGAATTACTCTAAAAGCTTCCAGAATTTCCAATTAAGCTCCAATCATGCCAAAACCTATAAAAGACTCAAAGGACTTCAAAAACTTTGAAAATACTTGATAACAAAGACTTATATAATTGTTAAAAAAAACCATAAAACCATGTAATATACCTCTTTAGAGGAGGCTTATACATTTTGGCGGTAACTAACATTAAAATTTGGTACCAAATTTGTTTTTACCAAAATATTCATCCCATAACTGATGTTTAGTACCTTACCCCATGCAGGACCTTCGTTCTTGGGGTATGGTGGAGGAGCAACAACAGGTTTAGGGTTATCATCAAGAGCACCAGTCAAGAACATGGAAAGTCCTCCCTTTCTTTCTTCTTCTTGTTTGCTCTCGTTGCAACTTTCTTGCTTCTTGGTGATTCAAGTGGATTTTCTTTCTTTTTTGAGAATAAGACAAAGTCTCATTCTTTGGTGAACCAACTAACCATTGTCACATCCAACATAGAATTCCCGACCTATTTAGAAGTAGCGAAACACGATAATTCTATGGATGCAGATGGATCCCCAAATGGTAACTAAAAGTGATAAAAGAATTCAACAATGAACATTTCATCATGATCGTTATGATGGGTACTGAAACTAACCTTTGTCTTTATAGTTTCAGAGATTTCGGGGTTTCCTTTTCCCAACACCTGAAGCAACAATCCGTATCCCATCAGCCGACCATTGGCGATCATCGATCCGACCAGCCAAAACCTTAAACTCTTTCTTCAGCACATGATCATTGTGAGTCCCCCAAATTCTTACAGTCCCTAATACATCAACGGACGCGATCCACTCCCCGTTAGGGGAGTATCGCGCCAGCGTAGCTGGGAAGCATGCTCGCCATAGATAGAGACCTTCAAGGGGTTTTTAAGGTCGAGAATCACGATGGATCGACCATTAGTATAGAGGATGGTGTCGGAATTGGGGATCCGTGGTTTCCGGGAGTGTAATCGGATCGTTGCTTGTGTATATTGTGCAACAAGAGGCAAATGAATAGAGAATGAATCTATGTGTAGGTGGTGGATTTTTGGATTAGTGGAAGACGATTTATAGAAATCCATCGATACATGATGAAAACGGGAGGATTTGTAAGGTTTGAGAAATTGACTGAGATTACAAAAAAATCGGATAAGAATAAAGAGAGTGAGTTCGAAGAGAGCCGACATCTCATATTCCCTTAACTGAAAAAATGATTTCATATGTCCCGTTATAAAAATTAATTTATTTATGAATTATTTTTAATGTTAAAAAGTGGACAATTACAAGTTAGCTCTGAAGACATTGATTTTATTACGAAACCAACCACTAATATCCACCCAATTAAGTGATCCGATCCAAGTAAATCGGATAACCCGCCCAACTCTAAGATTTTTAAAATTACGATTTTAACCTTACTGGATACAAAGGGAAAAAAATAACATTAAAGAGACAGTGATGGGATTCAAACTCGGGTTAAAAATAGCGTTAAAAATATGTATCTGCTATCTAATAAAAAGCATCAAACCAAAAAATAAGTGTGTTAAAAACTATAGCGTTTAAAATTAACCAACCGCTATCTAAAATCCAACATTTTGTTAACAATAGCAAAAACACTAAAAACGCTATCTCCAATTGCTATTAACATTCAATTTTCTTGTAGTGTTCCTAGGCTAATCTGTGACATACTCTTTGTGCTGAAATCCAATATTTCTCTTACATTGAATAAGAGCTTAGTCAGGTTACATGCATATTCGATATGTTATATATTTCAATTCACGGTTTCTTGTTTTCTTGAAGAGCTTAAGAACTTCAAGAAAATAATACATGTAAGAGTTTTCTTCCTTCATGTTTAATAGTTGACAATTTTTCTTTTCCGCTGACATAACTAAGCATCATGTTCAGTTATGAAAATTTTTTTCTTAGAGAATATTGAATGTTCAGAATGCTATCCCATAATATGTTCACATATCTGCTAAATGTCGTCATTTGATCTCCATGATATTTGTTGCTGATGAGGCAAAGGTATAAATACTTAAAAGCATAAACTTTAAAAACTACATTTTGTATGTTTATTTTATGTGTTTTTGGCCCCGTGCTATACATGACAATTAAAATAATAAAATTATCCATATAATTGGTAAAATATTTATTTTTAAAATGGAGGAAACTGACTTTATAAAATAGAAATTCCAAATAAAAGAAATGTTTATTAAGAAATAAGAAATTTTATTATAAATTGATATTTCCTGAGAACAAAGATGAATATAAAATGAAATAACAATATGTGTAATAATTAATCGAATATATATGAGAAGGCATACAAAATACAGCATACATGAGTGGACGTGAGTAGCCGAGAAATAGTTTTGCGAGAGTCCAATGTAATAGTTTTGCGAGAGTCCAGTGAATGTCGTAGAGATGAAATCTTTTGCAATCCTATTATATATACAATAATAATATTAAATTAAAACTATAAATATTATAAAATATGAAAAAGAAATTGTAAACTATAAAAGATGTCGTAGAGATGACATCTTTTGCAATCCTCATGCAAGATTCCCCATATTTAATGGATGAAGCCCATCAACGTCTTTCTCCAACCTCACCATGTTCAAGATCTTTGCTTCATCAAGATGTTTTACACAATATATTTCATTACATGATAGTAAAAAATGTTAAAATAAAAGAAAGGACTCCTGGAAAAAGATATCCACAGGTGCAATGATTTAGATTCTCAATTGCATAACATATGAATTATATGCTCCACTTAGCAACGACAAAGACACATCAAAGAGAAAATCGTCATGCAGAGGGTCCATGTTTTATGAGGCTGGTTGAAATAGAGGAGCGTGCACAAAAGAATTGGAATTGGATAACAAAAAACTCAATGGTCATGTTTTTTTGATGAACGCTGCATTCAGCGGCAACAGCAATAAAAACACACCGAAAAGTGTAACCGTAAAAAGGAAATCTCGTCGTAATTGACCGCCGGCGACATTTTTAGGGTTGTCATGTAAACGCTGTAATTTTCAGCGGTTGAATTACGCATATTGCGTCAAACAAGTACTACTTCCTAATGGCACATCTCCATTCATTTCTCACACTTCTCCATAGACTCACGTCCAAGTTATTTGAAATTTTCATCTTTTTTGTTTTTGCCGTAACGTTCAGCAAACGAACAGAGCTAATGAAAAAATGAATCGAGCACTTCTGAAGAAAAGGTATGAAAACAATGTAAACATAGAACCTAGACCTCCTAACATAGAAGTAATCTTTAACATCGAGAAATACTACATATTATATTGAAATGGAGATCACAATCTGAAGTCTGAAGTTAAGTCTGAAGTCTAGTGTAAAGTCTGGAATTAAGTCTGAAGTCTAGTGTGAAGTTTGAAGTCTGAAGTTGATGTCTGAAGTCTGAAGTTGATGTCTGAAGTCTGGTGTTATGACTGAAGTCTGGAGTGAATACTGTGATAGGCTGTCACAAGGTGTCACTCCTTCATGAATGTTGCCTACCTATCCTAAGTTATTTTTGTACTCCTCTAAGATATTATTTGTTTATTCTAGTAGCCCTAATTAGTACTCTATTTATATGTTGTATTGTGAGAAGAATCAAATAGACTTTTGGGACTTATTCTTCCCTAAGCCACCAATCTCTTTCAACTCTCTCTTTCTCAGCAATCAAGAACCCTAATTGGTTTCTCAGTTGTCTTCTTCAATAATCTCTTCCTAATCTTCATATTCTAACATGGTATCAGAGTAATAAGCTCCTGTACCTATTCTCTTCCGCAAATTCTCTTTTCAAAACTCTTATTTTCTTGTTCTTGAAACTGCTCTTAAGCTCAATCTTTTTGGTTTCTAAGCTTTTGTGTGCTCTTTTCTTCTTGAATACTCCCTCCACAACAATGGAGAACTCAATAGTGATAATCCATGTTGTCCTTAAAGGCGCCAACTATCTTGCTTGGGCTAGGATGGTTAAATCTGCCCTTGGAGGCAGAGGTTTGTGGAAGCATGTTCTGAGTAACACTGCTCCACTTAAGATGATGAAGTCTGAAGCTAAGGACAAGGCTAAGGCTGGAACTGAAGCAGAGACTCAAGCTGATGAAGAAGCTGCTCAAGAAGCGGCTCTTGAAGATGAAGAGCTATGGGTTCAAGGAGACCAGAATGTACTCTCCATTCTGCAAAGTTCCTTTGATCCATCTCTCTTGGAAGCTTATTCTTATTGTGAAACTTCCAAGGATTTGTGGGACACTCTCAAGAAAGTTTATGGGAATATGTTCAATCTGAGCAGGGTGTTTGAAGTAAAGCTTGCTATCAACAATCTCCATCAAGAAGACATGGAGTTCAAACAACATTTTAGGAAGTTTAGAGCTTTGTGGGCAGAGTTGGAGATGTTAAGGCCAGCTACTGTTGATCCCATTGTTCTTCAGGAAAGAAGAGAGCAAGATAAGGTGTTTGCCCTCTTGTTGACTCTGAACTCATCTTACGTCAGCCTCATCCAACACATGCTAAGGGCAGAGACACTTCCTTCCTTGGATGATGTTTGTGCTCAAATTCAGAAGGAGCAGGGATCCTTTGGTATCTTTGGGGGTAAGCGTGAGCTTGTGACTGCACATAAGAGTGCATTCAGACCTGAAGAGAGGCAAGGGAATGGGGGTGACAAGAGGCCAGTCTGGTTTTGTGAACATTGCAAGAAGAGTGGCCATCTCAAGGAGAAATGCTGGCGCCTACATCCTCACCTCAGGCCATCATCCTTCAACCGGTTCAAAGACCAAAGATCTAACTACTCCAATGGTGCTTCTGAATCTGGTCCGTCTTCAAAGCAGGCTGGTGAGGAAGGAAGGGAAATGGTGGTTCATCAAGCTCCTACCATGGTGGTTCAAAATGATGTGGTAAGAAGGTCAGACCTTGAAGCTCTTATCAAAACTCTCAAGGAGAACTCTGGTATGACTCTTGGTAACTCTCTTTTTGCTTCAAATAGAACCAAACCATTGATAGTTGATTCAGGAGCATCCCACCATATGATTAGTGACTCTAAGTTAATAGAAAACATTAAACCTGCTCTTGGTAATGTTGTGATTGCAAATGGTGATAGGATTCTAATTCAAGGCATAGGAAACCTTAAGTTGTTTAACAAAGAATCCAAAGCTTTCTATATGCCTAGTTTCACATCCAACTTGCTATCTGTGAAAAGAGTAGCTACTGATCTCAATTGCAATGTTATTTTTAGTCCTAATGATGTTGTGTTTCAGGATATTGAGACAAGTAAGTTGCTTGGGAAAGGTGTGACAAAGGATGAGCTTTATATGATTGAAGACACCAACCCATCTTCTTAATTATCTACTGCTTTTTCTACTTATATTGGTGTTGATGATTCTGTTTGGCATGCTAGACTTGGACATCCACACTCTCGTGCTTTAGGACTTCTGTTACAATCTGTTTCTTTCAAAAATGATGATTGTGAGGCTTGTATTCTTGGAAAACATTGCAAGTCTGTCTTTCCTACTTCTAAAACTATCTATGATAAATGCTTTGATCTTGTTCATTCTGATGTTTGGACTGCTCCTTGTGTATCTAGAGAGAACCAAAAATATTTTGTGACATTCATTGATGAGAAATCCAAATACACCTGGATAACCCTGGTTCAAACTAAGGATAGAGTTTTAGAAGCATTCATAAACTTTCAGAACCATGTTGCTAACCATTTCAATGCTAAGATAAAAAATTTTAGATCAGACAATGGTGGAGAGTACACTAGCCATGCATTCAAACAACAACTATCCAAGCATGGGATCATTCATCAATCCAGCTGTCCTTACACTCCACAACAGAATGGAGTGGCTGAAAGAAAGAACATGCACTTAATGGAGGTTGCAAGGTCCATGATGTTCTATAAGAATGTGCCAAAACGTTTTTGGGGAGATGCAGTCATGACAGCCTGCTACTTGATCAACAGAACACCCACCAAAGTTCTTCATGATCAATCACCATATCAGGTATTAAACAAAACCAACCCCTTAGTTGATCACTTACGTGTGTTTGGATGCATTTGTTTTGTGTTACTCCCAGGAGAACAAAGAGATAAGCTGGATGCTAAGAGCGTCAAAGCTATGTTCATTGGATACTCCACAACACAGAAATGATACAAATGCTATGTGCCTGACACTAGAAAGGTCTTGATCTCAAGGGATGTCAATTTTATGGATTCTAAGAGCTATTATGATGAGAAGAACTGGGAGAACCTGAAGGATCTTCCCAATACTCCATCTGACCGTGCTACAAACCTAAGGCTTATTATGGAGAGTCTTGGAATTAGTCAACCAAAGGAGAATGCAAAGAAGGACACTACACATCCAATGGTAGATGCATCTCCAGAAGCTGCTAATGATCTCCATCTTGATCATGAGGGGGACACACAAGAATCAGAATTACAAGAATTAGAGTCACAACCGCAGCAATCTGATCCTCTCATCCATGATCAAGATGGTGTAGAAGAAGGTCAAAGAGAAGTTATGGGGATTGTTGGGACTGATCAGCATGATAGAGAGTCTGAACAGCAAGTTCAAGTGCTAAGAAGAAGCACAAGGGTTAAGAAGGACCCATCTGAATGGAAGAAGGATTTCATCTATTAGAACAGTCAGGCTGTCGCACATCCAATCCAAGCAACATGTACTCTTGCTCACTTTCCAACAGAACATCAAGTCTTCATAGGAGCTCTTGATGCTGAATGGGTTCCAAAGACTTATGAAAAAGCCAAGGGAGACAAAGGATGGATGGAAGCTGTGAATGAAGAAACCAAAGCCATTGAACACAATGAGACTTGGTATGAAGCAGAACTTCCCAAGGGAAAGAAAGCTGTGAGTTCTAAATGGGTATTCACCATCATGTACAGAAGTAATGGGGAGATTGAAAGATACAAAGCAAGGCTGGTTGCAAGAGGTCTTACTCAAACCTATGGGAAGGATTACTTGGATACGTTTGTACCAGTAGCAAAGCTTCACACAGTTAGGATCATCATGTCCTTGGCAACAAACCTTGATTGGGAGCTTTGGCAAATGGATGTGAAGAATGCTTTCCTTCAAGGTGAGCTTGAAGATGAGGTGTATATGACACCACCTCCTGGTCTTGAAGACATTGTTACACCAAGGAAGGTTTTCAGACTTAAGAAGGCTATCTATGGATTAAAAAAATCACCTAGAGCTTGGTATCACAAGCTGAGCTCAACTCTCAAGGATAGAGGATTCAAGAAGCCTGAGGCAGATCATACCTTATTCACTCTTCAAAGCCAGGAAGGTATCATTGTCATCCTTGTGTATGTTGATGATATTATCATATCAGGAAACAACAAGGCAGGTATACAAGACACTAAGGCTTACCTTAAATCTGTCTTTGATATAAAAGACCTTGGTGCTCTAAAGTACTTTCTTGGGATTGAGGTTTGTCGGTCTAAGGATGGACTCTTCTTATCTCAAAGAAAGTACACACTGGATTTTTTGTCTGAAGCAGGAAAGCTAGGATCAAAACCGGCTAGGACACCTCTTGAAGAAGGTTACAAAGTCATAAGAAAGAGGGAGATTGAGGATAGGCCATTTGAGGACATCACACAATACAGAAGAATGGTGGGTAAGCTTATCTATCTAACCATAACCAGACCGGATATTTGTTTTGCAGTAAACCAAGTTAGTCAGCATATGCAATCTCCCAAGATGCATCACTGGAACATGGTTGAAAGGATACTGAAGTATCTGAATGGAGCTCCTGGTCAAGGTATTTGGATGGGATGCAATGGAAGCTCAGAAGTTGTTGGATACTGTGATGCTGATTGGGCAGGAGATAGAGTGGACAGGAGGTCTACCACAGGGTACTGCACCTTTATTGGAGGAAATCTGGTTACTTGGAAAATCAAGAAGCAGAAGGTAGTCTCATGTGTTGGTAATGTCCTGAAATCTATTGTACTTACTCTAAGTGGAAGTCGTATTGTCGAGATGAGACAATCATATGACACTGGGCAGTCATAATGCTTTGCTAGAAGCCACTTATGATCAATGAGTTTAGAACTCATTGCTAGTGTTATATGATCCTACAGGGTCACACACCTAAGCAAACTGGACATAGTATATGAGGTTGATCATTAATGTAATGATCTGGTGAATGCATATTTGATATGCATTCAATACCGAGTTTCTGGGGGCAGTGTCGATCGACAAAGTAAGTGTGTCGGTCGACACAAATCGCGAATGACCAGATTAAATTCAGTTTAATCGTTGGTTAATTCGGTCGTGGTATAAGTCGACATATATAAGATATATGGTCGACCTTTACACACTTCTAACCTAATTCACAGCCACCAGAAAAGAAACAGAGACCTCTTGAGAGACACTACAAAAATTATGCTTATTAATAGCATTATATAATAGCACGGTTTTCCAAACTGCTATTAAAGATAAATTTCAGATTTTTTTTACTTTTAATAGCATTGTTATAACGCTAAGATGGTGAATTAATAAGCGGGAAACAAAAATAATATAATCCGCCAATACTTGCGAAAATTTTGTTAGAGCGCCGAAGTTTCCCTCTTCTATTCCCCAATTTTTTTTAGATCTGACTTAATATCTTTCAAACTCTACATATGTTAAACAAAAAAAAATCTTCTCAGATCTCTTTTTCTCTTTTGATATTGTTTTTCCTCTCTCTCTCTCTCTCTCGGCATAGCCATCACCACGACCACGACGGTGTTGATTCCTCCTCCTTCCTCCTCCTTCCTCCGCCTCTCCCCATCCTTCCTCCGGATCTCCTGTTCTCAGGCGAGAATGGCTTCATTTGATGAAGCACCACCAGGAAACTCCAAGGCCGGTGAGAAGATCTTCAGGCTAAGTGTGCTCAGTGTCACACCGTGGACAAAGGCGCCGATCACAAACAAGGTTACACACAACCCATCTCTCATCTCTGGACCTGTTGGATCCGACTTTATATGGCTTTCGATCTAGGACCGAATTGTTCGTGTGTTAAAATCAATATTAAATCATCCCTGATGTTGAATCCGTTTTCCGAGTCCGTCTATTAGCACGCTAATCTTTGATATCGTCTTATGTCTTCCTTAATCCTGCAAATAGCTCAAGCCAGTTCTGTGACCCAATCGATTTTGCCTCTCGATTTTGTTTTCATTGAAATTGTTTTGTTGCTTATTACAAGGGAACCATATGGATTCGGTGCTGAGAAGAGACCCAGAATCCTAAAGGCGCTTCTGTAGAGGTGATTGGTTTTATTCTTCAAAATAGTACGATGATTCTTGGATGCAAGATTCAAAATTTGATTCTTGAAATAAAGGATAAGATGTTCATCTTTCAGATTGTTCAACGATTGATTTTAATCTAAGATTCTCAATACTTGGTCGGATTGTGTTTAGTGTTCCAAAAGTTCGTTTTTAAAGAAAATCTATCTACTTTTGTTTCAAGGATCAGAGAGTTATAAATCGTGTTACTGTTCTGTTTTCTTAAAAGCCAATATTTTTTTGTGAAACAGAATTCTCAAGGCACAAAACCTGCAAGGATCTCTTCCTAAAGAGTTGGTGGGTCTTCCTTTTCTGCAAGAGATGTAAGAAGCTGAATAGCAGCAAAATATTAGCCCATTATTACAATATCTGCCACTGCTGGTATCTTTTTCATTAACGAACTTAACTGTCACATTCTTCTTTCTCTTGCAGTGATCTGACTAGAAACTATCTCAACGGTTCCATTCCTCCCGAATGGGGATCCTTACCACTTGTAAACGTGTATGTATATACCTCTCTGTTCATATACATCTTTATATGTATAGATTGATGGAGTAAATTTGTTGGATAATGAAAATGCAGCTCACTACTTGGAAACCGGATAACTGGCATTATCCCAAAAGAGATTGGTAACATTACAACCCTTACGAGCCTGCGAGTACACATCTTTCTTCAACAATTTTTTAGATGATTCTTACTTCAGTGATAATATCTGATAACATTTGTTTTTTTTTAGTGTCTTGGAATACAACCAGATCACAGGGAAGTTACCTCCAGATCTCGGCAATCTAAAGAACATTCAAAGACTGTATGAATCTTTGTCCAACTTCTCTTAAAAATGTATTTTTTGACAGTTATTGGTCTTTACTAGTGTTGAGACTCTGTTTTCTCTTTGCAGGTTTGTTAGCTCGAACTACTTGAGTGGGGAGATCCCAAGTACATTTTCCAAACTTACTGCGTTGACTGATTTGTAAGTATCCCTGTGCTTTTCTTTTGATCACGGAACATATGTTTTACTGGAGATACTAACCTTCTTTTTTTGTGGTAACTTATATTGTTCTCTTGATTTATAGCCGTATAAGTGACAACCAGTTCACCGGTACTATACCAGAGTTCATCCAGAACTGGACAGAACTTGAAAAATTGTAAGCAATACTTTCAGCATAATGAGATTTTATTCGCGTTTTCAATATCAGTTTGTTACTTATAAACGAGTGCAATGTTGTTTTTCTGCATGAATCAGGATTAGTCAAGCTAGTGGTTTAGTCGGACCGATTCCTAGTGCCATTGGTCCTCTTAGCAAGTTAACAGACTTGTAAGTATACCAACTTCGCGTGTAGAACTCGATGTTGTGTGTTGTCGCCTTTCGAAAAAGTAACCCTTTTGTTTCAAGGATCAGAGAGTTAAAAATCTAATAGCTTCAGAGATGAGAGA
The DNA here is from genome assembly GCA_030180135.1 of Orychophragmus violaceus. NCBI lineage: Eukaryota > Viridiplantae > Streptophyta > Magnoliopsida > Brassicales > Brassicaceae > Orychophragmus > Orychophragmus violaceus. The sequence goes on from CM058236.1 coordinate 18,430,656, forward strand.
TGGATTGTGTGTAACCTTGTTTCTCTGATGTAATCGTTACATGAAAAACTGCTTCTGCTATGCGGTCTCTGCATTTTTTTCCTTCTTAAAGGACTGTAATTTGTATCATTAGGTAGTTATTGTAGTATTTTGATTGGCTTATGAGCAATGGCTTTATCTGTTTCCATTTCTTGTATGGTTTTGCTTTTCTTTCTTTCTGGCCCTTACTTCTTGAATCAACCATATGTTAAATATTATGTGTTTTTGTCTTCACAGTACCACGAGCTCAAATCGCAGATAAAGGACGCATTGAAGCTGAGAAAGGTATGTGTTTGCTTTCCGTAAGCAAGGGTTACTTTGCTTCTCTCCTTTCAGGCCAACCCAAGAGACACCTTCTTTCTATGGGGTGGAGGGTATTTGTGAGTGCTAAAAGGCTTGTCGCTGGTGACTCTATGCTTTTCATCTGGTTAGAATCACTTCTTCAGATATTGGTTTTCTTTAATGATATTTTTGAATCTCGGAATTGGCTCATCATTTATTGTTAACACCAGGAACGATAAGAATCATTGACTTCTTGGTATAAGACGAGCCAATCGGCCACAAAACAAAAGTTGAAAGAACTCCTAATCTGAGAGGTACGTCATTTTTTGTGGGCTTTTCCTTAAATCCGATTAGATACATACATTTTTCTCGTTCTTACAGTTTTCTTGCATATGAATTTGTTGTTGGAATTATGTCCAGTTATCTCTGTACTGTCTCTAGAAAGTAAGAGTATGTCAATGATCAGACATAAGTCATATAATACTGGGGGTCATGATGGCTTGCTAGAGTCCGCTCATGATCTATAAGTCTTGGACTTATTGCCTTTATTATATGATCCCATATGGGTCACACGCCTAAGCAAACAGGAAACTATGAGGGAACGGTTCAACAGAAGTACGGTAAAAGTGCTAGGCATTTACTGTACTCAGAGAGATTAAAGGGCCTGATTAAATCTAAGGGATTTAATCAGACTGGGAATTGGGCCCAAAAGCCCAAAAGGAACTAGGCATAAGTTTTATGATTAAAACTTAACCTAGCCACTTTTTTTCCTAAGCCTTCTGCGCCTCTCTCTCTCTTTCTGCGCCTCCCACCTCCTTGGTCTAGCAGCCAATTTCCTGAAGTGTGCGTGTGTGAACCTTTGGAGGAGCTGTCTCTTGGCGGTTCTGCTGATCTCTGACCCATACCTCTCCATTCCGCTGCATAACAAGGTATTAGGTGAGATCTTTTATGATTCAGCAAGAGAACCTAGATCCAAGCATGTTTAGTAGGATCAATCAATGAGTAATTGAATCAGGATAAACTAAACAATCCTTCAGTGGTATCAGAGCCATTGGTTCTATTAGGATTTCTTGTTTAGAATCATGTTTAGGTTGTTTAGAAGTGTTTGAATCAATTTGTGCTTGAATTTGATAAGAAAACACTTAAGAAACCTAAGAACTAAAACCCTAATCGAAACCGCATGAACCGATCTCGGATTGGTATGCGTCGGACCGGATCGGCGAAGACGCACGAACCGATCACTTGAGGATCGTGTTGCATGGTCGTTCGCACGATCACGAGAGCTCGACGGCGATCGCGTCCCATGTCCCGCCTCACATCCCGATCGATCGCGTGAAGCTTGCTGTCCGGATCGATGGTGAGTGCATGGGCCGGTTCGTTTCGGTTTGGTTTATGGTTCGGTTTAAGATAATTAAAATCTTAATCGTCACGGTTTAATAATTACAGATTTAATAAAATTTATTAGAACTGGTTAAACCGTGATAAGAAATCCAAAGTCGTAAAATTGGATTTAGTGCCTAAACCAGTGGTTTTCTAATTTGATTTGGTTGGACCAAATAAATTGAGAAAATCCGGTTTAGTAAATAACCGGTTGACAATTGTGGTCATCGTAGTAATTAATTTTGGTTAGACCAATTTTAATGAACCAGACCGGTTATGTCATTTAATTGGACAATTGGGTTATGTCTTAGACATAGACCAATTCTTGGGCCATGGGCCAAGAAGTTAAAACAATTGGGCCAATTATTTGAGTCTTTTCTTCAGATTTATTTTAAAATTCATTTAATAATTAAAATTTGATTTTAAAATTTATCAGTTTCCAAAATCTGAAATTAGAAAGTTTCTTAGAATAGAAGTTTCTAGATTTGCATGTTTTGGATTATAGGAAATTTCTATAGTTAGAAAGTTTCCAATTTTAGGAAGTTTCCAATTTTAGAAAGTTTCCAAAACAGTAGGTTTCCAAAAATGGAAAGTTTCCAAAATAGTAATCTTCTATTTTGGGAATGAAATTTTAAGAAAACCTATAAACCTCAAATAATATCAAGCGTTGGATGTCTTGTCCAGATTATGTCAGCTGTTGAAGCCCATTCAATCGTACACACGGCCTTACAGTGTGAGGGTGTCTATCTTTTGCGTGGGTAAGACAGTTTGTGATTCATTGATGTCATTGGGAGTCCCAGACATTAGTGATTACATGACTGTATAGTCTGGTTTTCTTGACTAGGCCATCGGGAGTCCCGGGCCTTGAGACATCAGAGTGGATTGGGCCTCGGGCCCAGATTCACAACCAAGAGTTATATCGCGGATATAATTGGCCGAAATAGGGCTTACCGATATAAGCTAAGGTTGGGTGACGGCCAGTGGCCCACTTTGATCTTAGTTATATGTGGATCTTGGAATCATTATATTCTATTGAGGGTAACTGATGTTATTGAATATAATGCGAGATTAATCATATTAAATATAATGCGAGATTAATCATATTGAACATATTAACTAAAATCCTTTTATCTTATATTTCAGCTATGACTACAACAAGCACTCAAAACACATTCTCAATCCGGTCTGTTCTCGACAAGGAGAAGCTGACTGGAACGAACTTCCTGACGTGGTCAAGGAACTTGAGGCTGGTCCTCAAGCAGGAGAAGAAGGAATATGTCCTTCGTGATCCCCTCCCCGAGAGGCCTCCTAACAATGCCGCCAGGAATCTGCATAATGCTTTGGAAAGCATTCGTCAGATGAAAATGATGTCTATTGCCTGATGTTGGCGACCATGACTTCTGAGCTGCAAATGCAGTTCGAGAGTGTGCTGTCGCCCATCGAGATAATGGCAAGCCTGAAATCGCTTTTTCAGGAGCAGGCAAGGACTGAGAGGTTCCAGACAGTTAAGAACCTCTTAGACTGTAAGAAGGCTGCAAATGCGGCAGTGAGTCCTCATGTCTTGAAGATGATGGGTTATCTCGATCATCTTCAGAAACTCGACTGCCCTATCAGCCAGGAACTTGCCTGCGACATCGTTCTGCAGTCTTTACCTGCAAGCTATGATCAGTTCATCCTGAACTACAATATGCATGGCTTGAGTAAGACATTGCCTGAGCTTCACGGAATGCTCAAAACTGCAGAGCCCAACTTGAGGAAAGCCAAGGACCCCAATGTGCTTATGGTGCAAAAGGGCAAGGGCTTTAAGAAATCCTCTGCCAAGGACAAGGGAAAGGCTAAGGCTGTTCAAGTCTCGGACAAGGACACGCCAAAGCCCAAGCCCAAGTCCAAGGCTGGGCCTACTGACATCTGCAGGTTCTGTAAAGAACCAGGGCATTGGAGGAGAGAATGTAAGAAATTCCTGGAAGGTCTAAAGGAATTGAAGAAGAAGACTCTGGAGACTTCTTCATCAGGTATTTTTGTTATAGAAGTTAATACAACTACTTCTGATAATACCTCATGGGTTATGGATACTGGTTGTGGGGCTCATATTTGTACTAATATGCAGGCACTCAGCAACAGTAGGAGGCTGAAGCAAGGACAAGTGGAGCTACGAGTTGGGAATGGAGCGAAAGTTCCTGCACTAGCTGTAGGCACATACTTGTTGTCTTTACCTTCGGGATTGGTTTTAGAACTCAATAATTGTTATTTTGTACCTGCGATAAGCAGAAATATTATTTCAATTTCATTGTTGGATTTGGAAGGTTATGATTTTTCAGTTAAGAATAAATTATGTTCCTTCAATCGCAACAATTTGTTCTATGGTTGTGCCCCTCTTACGAATGGGCTTTACATACTTGATCAATCCGCGCCAATTTATAACATTAATACCAAACGGTTCAAACCTAATGAGGAGAACCGAACGTTTCTATGGCATTGTCGTTAAGGGCACATCAGTGAGAAACGCATTAAGAGGCTCCATTCGAATGGACTTCTTGGCTCATTTGACTTTGAGTCATGTGAGAAATGCGAATCCTGTCTGATGGGCAAAATGACGCGGGCCCCCTTTAATAAACCTAACGAGAGGGCCAGTGACTTATTGGGCCTGATACACACAGATGTGTGTGGCCCAATGTCCACAAATGCAAGAGGAAACTATCAGTACTTCATTACCTTCACTGATGATTTCAGTAGGTATGGATATGTTTATTTAATGAAACATAAGTCTGAATCGTTTGAGAGATTCAGAGAATTCCAAAATGAAGTACAGAACCAACTTGGCAAAAGCATTAAAGCTCTTCGGTCCGACCGAGGAGGAGAATACTTGAGCCAAGAGTTCAGTGATCATCTAAGAGAGTGTGGGATAGTTTCCCAACTCACTCCTCTTGGAACACCTCAATGGAATGGTGTGTCTGAGAAGAGGAATCGGACCTTATTGGATATGGTTCGGTCTATGATGAGTCACACAGACCTTCCAATATCCCTTTGGGGATATGCTCTGCTAACAGCAGTGTTCACTCTAAATAGAGCGCCATCAAAAGCAGCAGCTAAGACACCATATGAATTATGGACTGGGGAAGCTCCAGTGCTGTCTTATCTTAGAATTTGGGGTTGTGAAGTCTATGTCAAGAGATTGATCTCTGACAAGCTTACACCAAAGTATGATAAATGCTACTTCATTGGTTATCCGAAGGAGACCAAGGCTTATTACTTCTACTTACGATCCGAGAACAAGATCTTTGTTGCCCGGGATTGTAATTTTCTTGAGAGGGAGTTTCTCTCTAAGAAAAACAGTGGGAGTAAGGTACTGCTTGAAGAAATTCAAGATGAACAGGATACTGCTCAACCTAATGAGGAAGAGCAGCAGGAGGACCTACAAGAAATTGTAGAGCCTGAACCTGTAGTACCTGAAGTTCGAAGATCCGGGAGGATCCGTCACGAACCCGAGAGATATCAAGGATTCCTCGTGACTAACTGTCATGATCTTCTGATCATTGATGGTGATGAACCATCGAACTTCAATCAAGCCATGATGGGCCCAGATTCCTCCAAGTGGCGTAAGGCCACTGATTCCGAAATGGACTCCATGTCGGTCAACCAAGTGTTTTCGTTTGTTGACTTACCCGCTGGTGTAAAAGCCATCGAGTGCAAATGGATCTTCAAGAAGAAGATTGACGTGGATGGAAATGTCCAGATTTATAAAGCCAGGTTGGTGGCAAAAGGTTTCAGACAAGTTCACGGTGTGGATTATGATGAAACCTATTCCCCAGTGGCTATGATGAAATCTATTCGGATTCTACTAGCAACTGCAGCTTTTCATGATTATGAAATTTGGCAGATGGACGTGAAAACCGCCTTCCTGAATGGCATTCTGGAAGAGGATGTGTATATGACACAACCTGACGGTTACATAGATCCAAAGAATGCTGGGAAAGTATGCAAGCTTCATAAATCCATTTATGGATTGAAGCAAGCATCGAGGAGCTGGAATCTTCGTTTTGATGAAGCGATCAAGCAATTTGACTTCATCAGAAACGAAGAAGAACAATGCGTGTATAAGAAAACTAGTGGGAGCAAGATAGTATTTCTTATTCTGTATGTCGATGACATACTACTTCTCGGAAACGACGTACCAATGCTGAGGTCCGTAAAGGACTGGCTTGGAAGTTGTTTTTCCATGAAAGACATGGGTGAAGCCGCATACGTTCTTGGAATCCGGATCAACCGGGATAGATCTAAAAGGCTGATAGGCTTGTGTCAAGATTCATACATTGACAAAGTCCTGCATAGATTCAGCATGGCAGATTCCAAGAAGGGCTTCACGCCAGTGGTAAATGGCACAACGCTAAGCAAGAAGCAGAGCCCAACGACGGCTGCTGAGCTTGAGCGCATGAAGAATATTCCTTATGCATCTGCAATAGGATCTGTCATGTATGCCATGATCTGTACTCGTCCTGATGTTGCTTATGCATTTAGCATGACGAGTAGATACCAGTCAAATCCAGGTGAAAACCATTGGATTGCCGTCAAGAATATCCTGAAGTATCTAAGACATACTAAGGATAAGTTCTTGGTGTACGGTGGAAGTGATATGCTTGAAGTCAGTGGATTCACGGACGCAAGTTTCCAGACAGACCAAGATGATTTCTGGTCACAGTCCGGTTATATCTTTTGTCTGAATGGCGGTGCAATCAGTTGGAGAAGCTCCAAGCAAGACACCGTTGCTGATTCCACTACAGAAGCTGAATATATCGCCGCTTCGGAAGCAGCGAAGGAAGCTGTTTGGATACGAAAGTTCATTATTGAACTAGGTGTGACACCAAATGCGGCTGAGCCTCTGGCACTGTTTTGTGATAACAATGGTGCTATTGCTCAGGCAAAGGAACCAAGATCACACCAGAAATCCAAGCATGTACTAAGAAGATTTCACTTGATACGTGACATCATTAATAGAAAGGAAGTCAAGATCAGCCGAGTTCAGACAGATGATAACGTCGCTGATCCATTGACAAAGCCACTCCCAAGACCTAAGCTTGAGTTCCTGACTGAAGCTGTAGGCATTAGAGACATTGAGAAAGATAGTATTTCTTATTCTGTATGTCGATGACATACTACTTCTCGTAAACGACGTACCAATGCTGAGGTCCGTAAAGGACTGGCTTGGAAGTTGTTTTTCCATGAAAGACATGGGTGAAGCCGCATACGTTCTTGGAATCCAGATCTACCGGGATAGATCTAAAAGGCTGATAGGCTTGTGTCAAGATTCATACATTGACAAAGTCCTGCATAGATTCAGCATGGCAGATTCCAAGAAGGGCTTCACGCCAATGGTTCATGGCACAACGCTAAGCAAGAAGCAGAGCCCAACGACGGCTGCTGAGCTTGAGCGCATGAAGAATATTCCTTATGCATCTGCAATAGGATCTGTCATGTATGCCATGATCTGTACTCGTCCTGATGTTGCTTATGCATTGAGCATGACGAGTAGATACCAGTCAAATCCAGGTGAAAACCATTGGATTGCCGTCAAGAATATCCTGAAGTATCTAAGACATACTAAGGATAAGTTCTTGGTGTACGGTGGAAGTGATGTGCTTGAAGTCAGTGGATTCACGGACGCAAGTTTCCAGACAGACCAAGATGATTTCCGGTCACAGTCCGGTTATATCTTTTGTCTGAATGGCGGTGCAATCAGTTGGAGAAGCTCCAAGCAAGACACCGTTGCTGATTCCACTACAGAAGCTGTATATATCGCCGCTTCGGAAGCAGCGAAGGAAGCTGTTTGGATACGAAAGTTCATTATTGAACTAGGTGTGACACCAAATGCGGCTGAGCCTCTGGCACTATTTTGTGATAACAATGGTGCTATTGCTCAGGCAAAGGAACCAAGATCACACCAGAAATCCAAGCATGTAGTAAGAAGATTTCACTTGATACGTGACATCATTAATAGAAAGGAAGTCAAGATCAGCCGAGTTCAGACAGATGATAACGTCGCTGATCCATTGACAAAGCCACTCCCAAGACCTAAGCTCGAGTTCCTGACTGAAGCTGTAGGCATTAGAGACATTGAAATGTAATCTAAATTTGAGTGGGAGTTTGAGGGCTTTATTTAGTTATTAATATGTTCTTGTAAAACATTTTGAAGATGTTTAAATAAAATTATTATTTCAAGATTATTTTAACTGTGATAAAATAATCGTTCCAAAATGATATGAACCATTTTATAGGTCATCGAAGTAAGTGACTTGATCTTGAGTCATCAAAGTCATTTAGCTTGATCATGAGATCCTATATTTGATAGATGGCTTATATCATCCTGTCCCTAGTCGAAGGTTGTTGAAATTGGAACACCAACAACCGCGTGAGACTAGATTGGTATGTGACTTATGACAAAGTCTCAGGATGTCATAGATGCACGGCATCAAAGTCAGTACATAGGTGTATGTTGGGGTACATACGACCGGACAAGACCCGCTTATAAGAACTCTTCAGGATATTTATATCTGTGTCATATGAGATTCTTACTACGACTATAGAGTATAGTCCTTAGACCTGAGTTCGCATGCATGTGACTGCACATGAACTGATGCACTTTGATCATTGTCTAACGCTGTCGTTAAGCGATAGTTATAAGGACCTTGTTTGGGTATATTATGAAATGAGTAGTTTACAGTGATGGAACAAGACGGGATTTGTTCCTCCAATATAAATGGAGTGAATATCTCTAGGCCAATCGGAGATTTGAATACTGGAAAATGCATGGCCATGCTCAAACGGACTGTCCCGAGTCGTTTGGATTGTCAGTATCAAATCAGAGTCCGATGAACATGATTAGGCTTTATAAGGATGACACTCATCTTGCCTTATGACTAATCGAGATATTGAGACAAAAGGATTATGAATACAGAGATTCCAGTACAAGTGGGAGATTGTTGGAATTATGTCCAGTTATCTCTGTACTGTCTCTAGAAAGTAAGAGTATGTCAATGATCAGACATAAGTCATATAATACTGGGGGTCATGATGGCTTGCTAGAGTCCGCTCATGATCTATAAGTCTTGGACTTATTGCCTTTATTATATGATCCCATATGGGTCACACGCCTAAGCAAACAGGAAACTATGAGGGAACGGTTCAACAGAAGTACGGTAAAAGTGCTAGGCATTTACTGTACTCAGAGAGATTAAAGGGCCTGATTAAATCTAAGGGATTTAATCAGACTGGGAATTGGGCCCAAAAGCCCAAAAGGAACTAGGCATAAGTTTTATGATTAAAACTTAACCTAGCCACTTTTTTTCCTAAGCCTTATGCGCCTCTCTCTCTCTCTTTCTGCGCCTCCCACCTCCTTGGTCTAGCAGCCAATTTCCTGAAGTGTGCGTGTGTGAACCTTTGGAGGAGCTGTCTCTTGGCGGTTCTGCTGATCTCTGACCCATACCTCTCCATTCCGCTGCATAACAAGGTATTAGGTGAGATCTTTTATGATTCAGCAAGAGAACCTAGATCCAAGCATGTTTAGTAGGATCAATCAATGAGTAATTGAATCAGGATAAACTAAACAATCCTTCATTTGTAAGGAATCCGAGAGAGAAGCAATGAATGATGTAGAAAGAGCTGAGAGGAACGTACATCTGAGGGAGAAGGTCAGTTTCTGTTTCTGTTTTGGTCCTTGTCATCTAAAAAGTCTCTAGACTTAATAATCTGGTTTGTTTATAGTATTTTCAGAATAAACGTGAAGAGATAGAGAGGCTTGAGAATGTCTTTTTCAGCATGTGTATGGATCTTATGTCGTTCTAAATGGCGTTGTTGATGTTTAACTGCAGGTAATGTCGAACCAAGATGCGGTTGATGCGATCAAGTGTATCAAAAGATCAACAAGCAGAAGCAAAGCACTTGATAGAGAAAGCTGTATCTAAGAAGTGCAAAGACGACATCTAGCTTGTTTTGATCTCAGGTCAATGTGGACTTCATGGAGCTCACATGAAGGAAAGAGTGAGTGAGATTAAATTGAAGGATCTTCTGTGTAAACATTTTGGTAACAAGTGCAGATTATATATAAAATACTGTGTAAACATTTTTGGTTCATTAATAAAATATTTCAATATTTTTTATATATAAATCCAATATATACAAAAATATATAATAATAATAATATTAATAATAATATAATACGGCTCGGCTCGGCTCGAATTTAACTATAGCAAGGGAAACTATCGCTATTATATATGCGAGATATTATAGCACAGACGAAATTGCTATCATATATGGCCGACCTATTGTAGCTGGGGCAGACATAGCGATTTCAAAAACGCTATTATAGTAAACAATATTATAGCACAGACAAAAAACGCTATCATATATGGCCGACCTATTATAGCTGGGGCAGAAATAGCATTTTCAAAAACGCTATCATATACATACGATGGCGTTTTTCGTGTGCTAAGAATAGAGATTTTTCTTGTAGTGAGATCTGATCTCTAAAGGCACTAGCATCCCTCCTGTTCAGTTTGTGTGCGTGTGGATACCAGTAGAGGCACAACGTTTGAGGTGCTTTGATATCTCGATTACTTTCAAACCTTCCGCTGCTAATCAATATGTAATCTCGAGATCCCATTGATTCGATTATATGAACCCTAGATCCTAGGCTTGGAATTCAGACTAGGGCTGCCTAATTGGATTAGGAACTGCTAGAAATTCCTTTAGTGGTATCAGAGCCTTTGGGTTCTATTGAATCAGTACCATGTTGATTAGATTAGTTGAATCTGAATCTCTGTATAGATGATACAAGCATGCTAAAACTCGTTTTCATGAAAGTAATCTAGTTTTAGGTTTTTTGCTTGAAAACGATTAGGGCTTATCGCACCGTGTCGATCGACACCAATCCGGTGTCGGTCGACACATAAGGATAACCCGAATAAGATACAAGTTTAACCTAACTGTGACGATCGACACAAGAGTTGTGTCGGTCGACACAGACCTCGCGATCAGGATAGTCGGTTCAATTGGATTGGACCGATCATCGAGCTTGGTTTAAATTGGTTAAACTGCTAAACGGTTTAAAGCGATTAATTTGATAAGGTTAGCATCGACCGACACTGACCGGTTATCATAAAACCGGATCAATTGGATTGATCGGTTATCGCAAATTGGTTTTGGTTAACCTGCATTGATCGACACTAAAGTAGTGTCGGTTGACACAAGGTCCGATGGTTTAGGTTATTGAACCTGAAATCACAGAACCAAACCAAAATGAACCACTTTAATTAGAAGAATTAAAACATAATAAAACTGAACGTTTTAAATGGTTCCGTTCCTCAACCAAATATCAAGTGATCCTTGATGTCTTTCCAATCTTATCAACTATCAAGACTCATTTCATTGTGCGATAGACTTGCAGTGCGAGATGTCCACGATTACATGAGTAAGACAGGAGGTAATCGTGTTGATGGTTTTGCAGTGCAAGGCATCAACAATTACATGACTTAAGAGATTGGTTTACTTGACTGGGCCATCAAAATCGTTTTGGGCTCAGAGACATCAGGTGGATTAGACATGAGATGTCAATCCGCAACCAAGAGTTATATTGGATATAACTAGCAAAGTTGTTGCTTACCTAGATAGCTAAAATTGGGTGATAGCCAGTGGCTCACTCAAGTTTAGTGAAGTAAGGATCTTGGATCATTCATTTGAGGAAACATTGTTTGAATATAATGCGAGTTTTCTTAATAGTTAAGAATTCTCATTTCTTGAACATCATAACTAAACCTTTTTCCTTTCTTTGATCTCAGCTATGACTAACACTCATAATAACACTTTCTCCCTGCGATCCGTCCTTGAGAAGGACAAGTTAAATGGATCGAATTTTCTCGAATGGTATCGGAACTTGCGAATTGTTCTCAAGCAGGAGAAAAGGGACTATGTCCTGGAAAATGTTCTCCCTGAAAAACCGAGAGCCAATGCTCCACATGCAGAAAGGAGTGCTTGGGATAAGCATTCTAATGATGTGGTCGATGTGAATTGCCTCATGTTGGCTACCATGAACTCGGATTTGCAGAAGCAATACGAGAACGTGGAGTCGCCAGTGGAGATGATCACTAGCTTGAAAAGTATGTTTCAAGAGCAGGCACGAACTGAGAGATACCAGACGGTTAAGTCTCTCATTGAATGCAAGCTACCAAAGGACGGTCCAGTTAGTCCTCATGTCATTAAGATGATGGATTATATTGATAACCTGGGGAAGCTGGATTGTCCCATTAGCCAAGAGTTGGCTACTGACATCATTTTGCAGTCACTGCTGTCAAGTTATGATCAGTTTGTTATGAACTATAACATGAACAACTTGACAAAGACGTTGACTGAACTGCATGGCATGCTCAAGACAGCTGAGCCTAATATCAAGAAGGGCACTCCAAATGTACTTATGGTACAAAGGGGTAAGAAGTTTAAGGACTTGGCAAGGCCTCTAAACCCAAGCCTGGCCCATCTGAGACTGATAAGTGCCATTACTGTAAAGAGCTTGGGCATTGGAAGAGAAATTGCAACAAATTCTTGGAAGAGAAGAAGAAGAAGAAGAAGACTTTCGAGACTTCATCTTCAGGTATTTATGTTATAGAAGTAAATGTTACTACTTCTGGTTCTACTTCTTGGGTATTGGATACCGGCTGTGGTGCTCATATTTGTACAAATATGCAGGGCCTAAGCAACAGTAGGACGTTGGAAAAGGGACAAGTGGACCTGCGCGTGGGGAATGGAGCAAGAGTTGCTGCATTAGCCGTAGGAACATTTAACTTGTCTTTACCTTCTGGTTTGGTTTTAGAACTTAATAATTGCTACTATGTACCTGCTATAAGCAGAAATATTATTTCTATTCCTGTTTTGGATATGAAAGGATATCAGTTTTCAATTAAGAATAAATGTTGTTCTTTTGATTACAATGATATATTTTATGGTAGCAGCCCATTAGAGAATGAGCTTTATGTTCTAAACCAAAGCACACCAATCTATAACATAACACCAAGAGATTCAAATCAAATGACACGAATAAGACTTTTCTATGGCATTGTCGTTTGGGCCACATAAACGAGAAACGGATTCAAAAGCTCCATAGTGATGGGCTTCTGGGCTCATTTGATTATGAATCATGTGAGAAATGTGAATCTTGTTTACTGGGCAAAATGACCAAGGCCCCTTTCAACAAACAAAATGAAAGGGCCAGTGACCTATTGGGCCTTATACATACTGATGTGTGCGGCCCAATGAGCACAAGTGCCAGAGGAAATTTTCGATACTTCATTACCTTTACTGATGATTTCAGCAGGTGTGGCTATGTCTATTTAATGATACACAAGTCAGAATCTTTTGAAAGGTTCAAAGAGTTCCAAATTGAAGTACAGAATCAACTTGGCAAAAGTATTAAGGCTCTTCGATCAGATCGTGGAGGAGAATACTTAAGCCAAGAATTCAGTGATCATTTGAGAGATTGTGGAATTGTTTCGCAACTCACTCCTCCTGGAACACCACAATGGAATAGAGTGTCTGAGAGGAGGAATCAGACTTTATTAGATATGGTCCGATCAATGATGAGTCTCTCATCTCTTCCATTATCCTTTTGGGGATATGCTCTAGAAACGTTTGCGTTTACACTTAATAGGGTTCCGTCAAAATCAGTTGCAAAGACACCACATGAGATGTGGACTGGAAATGTTTCGAGTTTGTCTTTCCTGAAGATTTGGGGTTGTGAAGCTTATGTTAAGCGGTTAATTACAGATAAGCTCGAACCCAAATCTGATAAATGCTACTTCGTTGGTTATCCTAAGGAAACCAAGGCATACTACTTTTACAACCAATCCGAGAACAAAGTATTTGTCGCTCGGAACTGCGTCTTTCTTGAGAGAGAGTTTCTTTCCAAGAGAAACAGTGGGAGTAAAGTACAACTCGAAGAAGTTCGAGAACCACAGGAAAATGCTCAACTCGTTGAGGAAGAGCAACAGTTGGATCTACAAAGAGTTGTAGAAACTACGCCTGTGGAGCCTGAAATTCGCAGATCCGAAAGGATCCGTCACGAACCCGAGAGATATGGATTTCTCGTAACTAATTGTCATGATTTGTTGATCATTGACAGTGACGAGCCCGCGAATTTTGAAGAAGCGATGATGAGCCCTGACTCCGAAAAGTGGCTGAAAGCCGCTGAATCCGAAATGGGATCCATGTCACAGAACCAAGTATGGACTTTGGTTGATTTACCCGATGGTGCAAGACCCATTGAGTGTAAATGGATTTTCAAGAAGAAAACTGATGTGGATGGAAATATTCAGATATATAAAGCAAGGCTGGTGGCAAAAGGTTTCAAACAAATTCATGGTATTGACTATGAAGAAACCTATTCCCCTATCGCTATGCTTAAATCCATTCGGATTCTCCTAGTAACAGCCGCTCATTATGATTATGAGATCTGGCAGATGGACGTGAAAACAGCTTTCCTTAATGGAATTCTGGAAGAGGATGTGTACATGACACAGCCCGAAGGTTTCATCGATCCTAATGCTACTAGGAAGGTATGCAAGCTTCATCGATCCATTTATGGATTGAAGCAAGCATCTCGGAGTTGGAATCTTCGTTTTGATGAAGCAGTCAAAAAGTTTGACTTCATCAGGAACGAAGAGGAACCGTGTGTTTACAAGAAGACTAGTGGGAGCGCAGTTGCATTTCTCGTATTGTATGTAGATGACATACTTCTTCTCAGAAATGACCTTCCGTTGTTACAGTCTTTTAAGACTTGGCTCGAAAGTTGTTTTTCAAAGAAAGATATGGGAGAAGCCGCATACATTCTTGGAATAAGAATCTATAGAGATAGATTAAACAAGTTAATTGGACTGTGTCAAGATAATTATATCGATAAAGTTTTACACAGATTCAGAATGCATGATTCCAAGAAGGGCTTCATACCAATGTCTTATGGCATTAGTCTCAGCAAGAAGCTGTGTCCTGCAACACCTGCTGAGCGAGAACGCATGAGTCGGATTCCTTATGCTTCGGCATTAGGATCCATCATGTATGCCATGCTCTGTACTCGTCCAGATGTTGCTTGTGCCTTAAGCATGACGAGTAGATACCAATCTGATCCAGGTGAAAGTCACTGGACAGCTGTCAAGAATATTATGAAGTATTTGAGAAATACTAATGATAAATTCTTGGTGTACGGAGGAAGTGATGAGCTGGTAGTAAGTGGTTACACAGACGCAAGTTTTCAGACGGACAAAGACGATTTCCGATCGCAATCTGGTTACGTCTTTTGTCTAAATGGCGGTGCAGTCAGTTGGAAGAGTTCCAAGCAGGACACTGTAGCAGATTCCACGACTGAAGCTGAGTACCTCGCTGCTTCTGAAGCGGCAAAGGAGGCTGTTTGGATCAAGAAGTTCATCACTGAACTTGGTGTGGTTCCTAGTATTTCTGAGACAGTGGCTTTGTATTGTGACAACAATGGATCCATTGCGCAAGCAAAGGAACCTAGATCACACCAGAAGTCCAAACACATAGAAAGGAGATATCACCTTATCCGTGATATTATTAATAGAGGAGATGGGAAGATCAGCAGAGTCCCGACGGATGAGAATGTTGCTTATCCACTGACCAAGCCTCTCCCAAGGCCTAAGCATGAGATTCATACTGCTGCTGTAGGCATTAGATTTCTTAAGATATGATCTTGATTTCAGTGGGAGTTATATTTGGTTTTTAGTTATGTCATGATGTTCATAAAACATAATGGTTATGTTATTTTAATGAAACTTGTTTCATCGTTATTTAATTGTGTTATTATATAATAGTCCCAAAGTAATTCATGACAATATTATAGGTCATCAAGTACGTGACTTGATCATGAAACCCTATAAGCAATAAATGTCATAAATTATGTTGGTCCCTGGTCGAGGTTGTTGAAATTGGGACATCAACAACCGCATGAGACTAGTATGTGAGGTGACTGATGACTAAGTTTCATGGAGTCATTAATAAGAGTATTAAAGTCAATCACATAGATATGTGTTGGAGAACACATGATCGGACTTGACCCATTAATGAGAACTCTACAAGATGTTATATGAGGGTCATAAGAGTTTCTCATTGCGACTATAGAGTATAGTCCTTAAACCTGAGTTCATCATGATTTCTTGCATATGGATTGGTCCGTCTTGACTTTGTCAAACGTCAGCTGTAACTGGTGATTATAAAGACACTGATTAGGCGTATCATGAGATATGAAAGGGACATGGATGGAACAAGATGGAATTTGTACCTCCTATATAACAGGAGTTAAATATCTCTGGGCCTATCGAAGATTTCATACTGGAAATGCGTGGCCGCGCTCAAATGAGGTGATTGTCAGTCGTTTGTTTTATCAGTATAAATCAGAGTTCGATAAACATGATCTAGCTTAATAAGGATGACACAGTTCTTGCCTTATGCCAGATCGAGATATAGCTACAAAGGGATTAAAGGAATATATGATTCCAGTACAAGTGGGAGATTGTTGGGAATGTCCTGAAATCTATTGTACTTACTCTAAGTGAAAGTCGTATTGTCGAGATGAGACAATCATATGACACTGGGCAGTCATAATGCTTTGTTAGAAGCCACTTATGATCAATGAGTTTAGAACTCATTGCTAGTGTTATATGATCCTACAGGGTCACACACCTAAGCAAACTGGACGTAGTATATGAGGTTGATCATTAATGTAATGATCTGGTGAATGCATATTTGATATGCATTCAATACCGAGTTTCTGGGGAAGTGTCGATCGACACAGTAAGTGTGTCGGTCGACACAGATCGCGAATGGCCAGATTAAATTCGGTTTAATCGTTGGTTAATTCGGTCGTGGTATAAGTCGACATATATAAGATATATGGTCGACCTTTACACACTTCTAACCTAATTCACAGCCACCAGAAAAGAAACAGAGACCTCTTGAGAGATCTGATCTCTAAAGGCACTAGCATCCCTCCTGTTCAGTTTGTGTGCGTGTGGATACCAGTAGAGGCACAGTGTTTGAGGTGCTTCGATATCTCGAGTACTTGCAAACCTTCCGCTGCTAATCAACAGGTAATCTCGAGATCCCATTGATTCGATTATATGAACCCTAGATCCTAGGCTTGGAATTCAGACTAGGGCTGCCTAATTGGATTAGGAACTGCTAGAAATTCCTTCATCATGCTCGAGTGCTGAAGCTGAATATAGAGCAATGAGGAAGTTGACAACAGAGTTAGTGTGGATCAAGGCTCTTCTTAAAGATTTGGGTATTGAAACAACAAAGCCAATCACTATGCACTGTGACAATCAAGCAGCCATCCACATTGCATCAAACTCAGTCTTCCATGAGAGAACAAAGCACATAGAGGTGGACTGCCACAAAGTTAGGCAGATGGTGGAGGAAGGAGTGATTCTACCTTGTTATACAAGAAGTGAAGATCAACTAGCTGATGTTTTCACCAAAGCAGCAAGTCTGAAGGTGTGTGAGTTCATTCACACTAAGCTGGGACTCATAGACCTTCTTGAATCTCCTAAAACTGTGGAGTCTACACTCTTTTTCCCTTCATGAAGTTTGTCCCATGTGGTTTTTTTCTTGAAGGTTTTTAATGAGGTAGATCTCCATAGTTCCAAGCTTGATCCCAAACCTCTTGAAATCAAGCTTGAGGGGGAGTATTGAAATGGAGATCACAATCTGAAGTCTGAAGTTAAGTCTGAAGTCTAGTGTAAAGTTTGGAATTAAGTCTGAAGTCTAGTGTGAAGTTTGAAGTCTGAAGTTGAAGTCTGAAGTCTCGTGTTATGACTGAAGTCTGGAGTGAATACTGTGACAGGCTGTCACAAGGTGTCACTCCTTCATGAACGTTGCCTACCTATCCTAAGCTATTTTTGTACTCCTCTAAGATATTATTTGTTTATTCTAGTAGCCCTAATTAGTACTCTATTTATATGTTGTATTGTGAGAAGAATCAAATAGACTTTTGGGACTTATTCTTCCCTAAGCCACCAATCTCTTTCAACTCTCTCTTTCTCAGCAACCAAGAACCCTAATTGGTTTCTCAGTTGTCTTCTTCAATAATCTCTTCCTAATCTTCATATTCTAACATATTATGGTAAATAAGTTTAAAAACTCAAGTTGTAGTTGCAGGTTCTTGAAGTGCAAGAGAAAACTCTGGTCTCCAAGTTGTTCCCTCAGGACTATCCATCAAAGTGATCCCAACATTTGCCAACTCTTTCCTACATTTATCAGATCTTTTGTATTCTTTATTCTTCCTTGTGTATGTCCTCTCTTTAAGTAACTGCAAAACATCTTCCTTTACTGCCTTTCTTTTAGCTGCTCAAGAACCTGAGGACAGGAAGAATCAGAAATTTCATTACAAAACATAAAGGAAGTAGAAAAGCGGGTTTCGATCACGAAACAAAACAAAATCGATGGGCCATGTGTGCCATTGGGAATGCTGTGACAGGCTAAAATGGCTCGCCATATATTGATCTCAACCCTGCCTTTAGGGTTGTAAGCATGACATTGTGTTGACCCGCAGTTAGAAACAGAGAAAATAAAAGCTAGGGTTTTTGCAACTTGGGCCAATGGCCCCCTATATGCCTGCCGCAAGATCCCTAGTTCAACAGTGATGGAAGCTGTACTGCTGAGTAACTTGTGGGCATAAGCCCTAATATGGTAAGAATGTCTCTAATTGTTGTCTCTAGAGCCTTAAGCGACTCTTCTCATCTTGGTTGTTTTTCCCCTGAAAATTAAAATCATAACTTTTTAACTAAATCATTAACTTGTTTCCGAAAGATGTAGAGGTTTATTATACTTGTAAAAGAAGACTCGCATGCAGTTATATCTATCTTTCGAGTGTGAATGAGATCATTGATGGTTTTCAATGGTTCTTATATTGCAGCCAGAGTTATGGGCATGTGAAGATCATCAGACATCAAGGCAATAAATTCACTACAAAATGTTTTGATGCTTGTCAAAGTGTATGAAGGAAATGAACCATCGTCAAATGTCAAATCTTTCTCGCCTAAAATGCTTTCACAGCCGTGTAAGCATCGAAGAATCACCAAGGTCTTATATATATATCTAAACCAAAAAGTAACGGCAAAAACAAAACCCCAAATTAATTTGGGAACAATTCAATTTTTATACCAAAAATGGATAAAAAAAGAACAGAGACACACCGATAGGACTATGTTTGGATCCACGATTCTTCGAAAGAGATTCAATTGCTCGATGCAAAGATGCTAGAAATCTGGACTTGGCAAAATGATCTTCCTCTTGAGACGATTTTTTCAATTATTTGCGTGAACTCCACAGGAGTCGTTGAGGCTCCACGAATCGCGGAACATTAGCGGAGGAAGACGCCACCATGGTCTCTCCTCCGACGGAGCCTCCAGGTTCTGAACACTCAATTTAAGTTGTTTGGCTAACTGCTTCGAAAAAGATTGGTGAGGAAGATCAATCTAAATTTAGAAATTTAAGTGTGAGATTTTCAGAAAAACTTGGGTATGAAGGAGAAGATTTTTTTTAAATAGTTTATTTTTTACATGTGGATAAAAAAATAGAATATGAAGTTCTCTAAACCTGAGAAAGTAAAAGAAATTTGGAGTTTTCTTGCTCTGATTTTTCTCTGATGTATTGTAAATTTGAGTAGATTTAATCATGATTTGGAGTGTGTTTTAGCTTTAAGAAAAGCATTTAGGCATCATTAGGAATGCATGTGCTTTGTTTTTCTCTTTTGTAGGTGGTGGATAACATGATGAAGCCCCATGAGACAATGGAGGAAGTAGGGACCAAAAGAACACTCAAACAAGGTGGAAAAACAGCTAAGGATCGCGACAGGACATCACAGCAAGGTGCCACAGCGAGGTCTCCAGGCCGTTGTGAAGTATTTGCGGATGGCCTAATTTCACAGCGGCCTGTGCAGCGGCTATCCTAGGCCGCTGTCACCCCACAGCGGCTTCCCACATCAAGGACCCCAGGCCGCTATGGGATATTTGTGGAACATCAATTTCACTAGCGCCATTCACAGCGGCCACCCTAAGCCGCTGCGGATCAAGATACCTCACAGCGTCATCTGGCAGCGAGGTCCCCAGGCCGCTGTGAGACCCACATTTTTCCACATGATCCTTTTTCTTTTCTTTCGGCTTGTAGACCCTCCCATGTGGTTTTGGTCGACCATTTCACTCCTTTATCTTCTATTTAAGGGCTCTTGATGTGTTAGAAGAGCCATATCACTTCTTGTGATAATCTACTCCAAACAATTTAGTTTTCTTAATACTTTTATGCAATCAAGAGTTTGTTTTTGAGTTCATCTTCTAGTTCTTCTTGTTTATCATTCTTGCTTACTTTAAATATGTTTTGCTTTATCATTGCTATGGCTAGAGAGTAGTTCTCTATAAGTTTCTGGGTTTGAGTCAAGGTGAGGGTGATCTAGATGGTTTAGGTTGTTTAAAACTTGGAAGTATTGATTTCTTACTTGTTAGAAACTCCTAATGCTAGGATTGAAGTAGCTAATCAATTCCTTGATCTTGAATGTTGCTAGCACTGAGAAGTGTAGTTAATGTTTGAATCTCTAATCAAGTGCTTTACATACTTAACCATTGAGAATTGATGTTTAAGGTGTTTAGTGGTAATAAGAACTTGTTCTTAAAGCATGTCTATCTTGAAATTGCCAGTGAGAATTGATGTTAATGCTTGATAAATATAGGGTTATTATCATGAGAGTTGAGTAACTTGAATTGTTGTTTTTAGTCTAAGAATCCATTCCATGTTTGTTAAATGTTTCTGAACTGATAGTTGATCACCCAAACCGAAAACTCAACCCAAGGAACTTAGTTCTTAATCAATTGTCTTGAATCATCTTCTTGCTCTGCTTTTACTCTGTTTTAATCACTCCTGAATACTTTGTGAATTATACTTTTTAATCATGTTTGAAATCTAGTTACATTGTTAGTTATTAATCATAAAACCCACAAACAAATTTGGTTGCACTTAGATTAAGGAAACATTTGCATTCTTAGTGTGTTTAATTACCCAAGTGGATTGACACCTCAAACTACAAAGACTAGGTTGTATACTTCCACCTGAAGTGGTTGAAAGGAAATTTTTATTCATATCAAGTTTGGCGCCATTGTCATCTTGGGTGTAAAATTAAGCCATTAGGATTTGGTGTTTGCTTGAGACTAAGTCTTTCGGTTACAGTGATACTAATTTCTTTACTTTGTTTCCCTTTGATTTGCAGGCGAATGAACTTGAGGAGCAGGGGACCAACAAACCTTGTACCTAGAGTTGACGACATAAAGGCTTCGAAAGAGGAATTTCAAGGAAGAGAAGACAGCAACAAAGGTTAACAAGAGTACAAAGCAACATGGCTGACCAGCAGCAACAACCACACGACGGTGATGTGTTTGAAAACAACAAGGGGAATGAAGGAAACAGACAAAACCATCCACCAAGGGTACACAGAGCCATTGGAGCATATGACACCAAGCATCAACGACTACCATTCTGGAATCATTGCACCAGCAGTAAACAACAACAACTATGAAATCAAGGCAAACATCATCAACATGGTGCAAGGATGCAAGTTCCATGTGCTGCCAATGGAGGATCTAGTAGACCATCTTGACAACTTTGACAAACTATGTCGAACAGTCCGAATCAATGGGATTTCTGAAGATGCAATGAAGCTGATACTATTTCCATTCTCTCTTGGAGATAGAGCCCACCTATGGGAGAAGAACCTTCCACCAAACTCAATCACCTCTTGGGATGAATGCAAAAGAGCTTTCTTATCAAAGTTCTTCTCCAAATCAAGAACTGCGAAGTTGAGGAATGAAATTTCAAGCTTCAAACAAAAGGCAATAGAAAAGATGAAAGAGAGTTCATTCAACTAGTGGAGAACTTAGCTATCAGTGACACAAACTATGGGGAAGACTATGACCGCACATACCGAGAAGGAGGAAGACCAAAGGAGAGAAATCAAAGCACTCAATGAAAAGCTGGACAGGTTGCTCAAAGCAAACCAGAGGAATGTTAACTTTGTAGGAGAATTTGATCAATACCAAGGATATATGGATGATGATGCTGAGATAGGTATTGATGGACATGCAGAAATAAACTACATTGGAGGCCAAGGATTCAACAAAGGATTCAGTCAGAACTATAGGAATCACCCCAACTTTTCCTATATGAACAACAATGTGGAGAATCCTCAAGACCATACATATCCACCATTCAAACCTCAAGGACAGACCACACTACAGGGAAACTTCCCAACAAAACCAGCATTCAACAACAGTGGAGGCTTTCTACTAAGGCAACCTTACAACAACAACCAAAGAAATTTCCAGCCACGACAACAATACAGCAACACCCAAGGACTCTATCAAGGGAACCAACAGTACCAAGGACAAGGAAGCTCATCCAACCAACAAAGATAAGAAGACACCACCCAAAAAATGATGAAACAAGTTTTGGAGAGCAACAAAAAATTGACAAGTGAATGGAATACAAGATTCGACAATCTAGCAGCTGAATTTGCAAGCCTCAAGCAACATTTTCCTCAACATGGATCATCATCAAACCGACCACCAGGTTTTCTACCTGGAAAACCAGAGCCAAATCCAAAGGAGTACATCAATGCAATTACACTAAGAAGTGGAAGAGAACTACCATCAAGAGAGCTCATTGAGGACAATGAGAAACAAGGTGGGGGGATGGACTTTGAACTTGAGAAGGAGAGGCATGATGAAGAAGTTAAAGAGGAAGCAAGAGATATCAAAGGAAAAGGCAAGATGTATGAAGAAACAAAGGAGAAGGCAAAAAACCGGTTCAGCCTCTACATCTAAGGAGAAAATCTTTGTACCACCAGCCTATGAGCTAAAACTCCCCTTTCCTGGAAGATTCAAGAAGCAGCTCTTAGAGAAGTATAGAGAACTCGTTGACAAGCAAATGGAGAAGATTCAGCTCACCTGCCATTGATGGATGCATTCATGCTAGTACCCCAATATAGCAAATTTCTCAAGGATGCAATCAAAGACAGAACAAAGGAGATGGAAGGCATGGTTATCTTAACCCACGAGTGCAGTGCTATCATCCAAAGAAAAACCCTACCATGCGCTTTGGGACCACTCTCCTTTGAAAGATGTCTATGTGACCTTGGAGCAAGTGTAAGCTTGATGCCACTCTCAGTAGCAAAGATGCTAGGATTCACACACACTACAAATAGTGTAGAATCTCACTTGTGTTGGCTGATAGGTTAGTGAGACTTCCTGTGGGCATGCTTGAAGATATTCCGGTCATGGTCAGAAATTTTGAAATACCGACAGATTTTGTGGTTCTAGAGATGGATGAAGAACCAAAGGACCCCCTGATCTTTGGAAGACCTTTCTTGGCCACTGCTGGAGCCATCATTGATGTTAAGAAGGGGAAGATTGACCTACACTTGGGAAAGAACCATATCCTCAATTTTGACATCAATGAAGTGATGAAGAAACCGACGATTTAAGGGCAGGCCTTTTGGATTGAAACACTGGATGATTTGGCTGATGAATACTTGGAAGAGCAGGCTATGGAGGACTCCCTGGAGATATTCATGACCACCAAGAAAGACGTGAGTGAGCTAGTGGACATAGAAGGACAGTAGTATGCAAAACTCCTTGAGTCTCGCAAGGCGTTAGAAGGAAACGATCAATTCTTGAAACTTCCTCAAGAAGTCCACAACATCAAGTCCGTGGAGGAACAAGAAGCAACCAAACCAGCTGGCAATGGTGAGTCTAGCCTAGATGATGATTGGTGTGAGCTGAAATCACCAAAGGTAGAGCTCAAACCACTACCCGTTGGGCTAAGGTACGCTTTCTTGGGACCAAATTCATCCTACCATGTCATAGTAAGTGAATACCTTAGTGGAAATGAACTGAACTTACTCCTTAATGAACTGAGAAAATATAAGAGAGTAATAGGTTATTCACTTGATGATATTAAAGGACTCTCACCAACTCTTTGCACCGATAGAATCCATTTGGAAGATGAAACAATGACTTCAATAGAGCATCAAAGGAGACTAAAGCCAAATTTGAAAGAAGTTGTTAAAAAGGAGATTCTGAAACTTTTGAATGCAAGAATAATCTTTCCTATTTCAGATAGCACATGGGTCTCACCTGTTCATGTAGTTACTAAAAAGGGAGGTATAACAGTAGTTAAAAATGAGAAAAATGAACTAATCCCTAAAAGAACTATAACAGGACATAGAATGTGCATTGATTATAGGAAATTGAACTCAGCCGCCAGAAAAGATCACTTCCCTCTCCCATTCATTGACCAAATGCTTGAACGATTGGCAAATAATCCATTCTATTGTTTTCTTGATGGGTACAGTGGGTTCTTCCGAATACCCATTCACCCTAATGACCAAGAAAAGACGACATTCACATGTCCTTATGGCACCTTTGCATATCGAAGGATGCCATTTGGGTTATGTAATGCTCTAGCCACCTTTCAAAGGTGCATGATGTCGATCTTTTTTTACTTAATTGAAGAAATGGTTGACGTTTTCATGGATGATTTTTCTGTGTATGGTTCTTCGTTTGCTGCTTAATTGTCTAATTTGTGCAGGGTGCTTCAGCGATGCGAAGAGACAAACTTGGTACAAAATTGGGAGAAATGCCACTTCATGGTGAAAGAAGGGATAGTACTTGGGCACAAGATTTCAGAAAAAGGAATTGAAATGGACAAAGCAAAGATAGATGTGATTTTATGGATTGCAACCACCAAACTCAGTCAAAGGGATAAGGAGCTTTTTGGGTCATGCTGGTTTTTACCGACGGTTCATCAAGGATTTTTCAAGGATTGCAAGGCCTTTGACAAGACTCCTGTGCAAAGAGACAAAATTTGTGTTCGATGAAGAATGCCTCAAGGCGTTCCATGAGATCAAAAATGCCCTTGTGAGTGCACCTATAGTCCAAGCGCCATACTGGAATCTCCCTTTTGAGATCATGTGCGATGCAAGCCACTATGCAGTTGGGGCAGTCTTGGGCCAGAGGAAAGACAAAAAGCTTCATGTAATCTACTATGCGAGCAGGACCTTAGATGATGCTCAAGTACGATATGCAACCACAGAGAAGGAACTCTTGGCAGTAGTGTTTGCTTTTGACAAGTTCAGATCATATCTGGTGGGATCAAAGGTGGTGGTGTACACGGATCATGCGGCATTGAAACACTTGTTGGCTAAGAAGGAAGCTAAGCCAAGGTTGTTACGATGGATACTTCTACTCCAGGAGTTTTAATTTGAGATTCAAGACAAGAAGGGGATTGAGAATGGGGTAGCCGATCACCTATCAAGATTGAGGATTGATGAAGAGTTACCAATTGATGACTCTCTGCCAGAAGAACAACTCTTGCTCATCAATGCTTAAAAGAAGGATATAAGATGAGCCTGAAGATGGCGGAAATAAAGAGTCTAAAAGAGGAGAATCTGCCTTGGTATGCAGATTTTGTCAACTACTTGGCATGCGAAAAGGAGCCACCTAACCTCAACAGCTACCAAAGGAAGAAGTTCTACTGGGATGTCACTCGATTTTATTGGGATGAACCTTACTTGTTCAAGAGGTGGTCTAGCCCTTTCTCAATCAAAGAAGTATGACCCTATGAAGCCGTCATTCTACTCAACAAGCATGGAAGTGAATTCACAGTGAATGGACAGCGGCTCAAAGTCTACTCTTCGTCCGACCCCGTGGAAGAAGAAATATCGATTCTTCTCACGGATCCAACCCCAATCTAAGCAGTAAGAGAGTCAAGCTCGTGACTTAAAACAAGCGCACTTGGGAGAAAATCCCATGTTATCCTTTGTATATATAT
This sequence comes from Orychophragmus violaceus, assembly GCA_030180135.1. Lineage (NCBI taxonomy): Eukaryota > Viridiplantae > Streptophyta > Magnoliopsida > Brassicales > Brassicaceae > Orychophragmus > Orychophragmus violaceus. The sequence continues at coordinate 18,456,258 of CM058236.1, forward strand.
TGTGTGAATTTCCTATCTTTGGTTTGATTTATGTGTGTTTGTGTGAATTTATGTTTGTTTTAGTTTCGTGTGTGTGTTTTTAGCATGTGGGGATATTCAGAAGCAAGAATGGCATCATGGAGAAGCCGCTGCAAGGAAGAGAACTCACAGCGGCATCTCACAGCAGGGTACCGCAGCCGCTGTGAGGGATTTGCGGAAGGAGGATTTCCGCAGCGGCACCCACAACGAGTTCGGGCAGCCGCTGCACATAAAAAATGCCACAGCGGCTACGCACATCGGCATACCCAGGCCGCTGTGAGGAAATTTGCGGAAGGTTTTTTTTCCCAGCAGCACGCACAGCGGGGTCATTCAGCCGCTGCAGGTCAGAAGAACTCACAGCGGCCTCTGGGGCGCGGTCTGCACGCCGTTGTGAGTCAGTTTAACCAGATTTGACCACGTTTAAAAAAAAAAATTTACCCACTTACCTCTATCTCTCTCACGACTCTCTCTCTCTTTCTTCTTTCCAAAACGCCCAGAAACTCCATTTTCTCCTCCAAGGTTCAAAGCTTCATAACTCATTCAAATCCAAACCGTTTTCATTGATTTTTGGACCTATAACTCGCAATTTCTCATCATTAACTCGTCTAGAATCATAATCTGTCACTGAATCACACCAAGGTATAAGTTTACAAAACCCTTGTTCTTCATGGTATATTTTCGATCTCGAATTTTATAGGATTTGTGGCTCAAAACTTGTTCCTTTGATGATTTTAGACGCACCCATACTGTCAATTTGAAGAACTATCGGTTAAATTTTGTTGAAATTGAATTTCAGATTCTGAGGTTCTTGATAAGACATTCTGGGGAAAACGTGATTTGATTGTTTCTGTGGCTATATTAGAGTGTTTAGAGCATACTTTGCAAATGGAACAATATCAAATTCGTGATGGATTGAGATTTTTGTGAAAAAAGGAGATAGTTCATGAAGAAAATGATGAAACATTGAAAAATCTGGATTTTAAGAAGAAATTGAGTTGTTGATACATGCTTGGACATTGTATTTGCCTAAATGTGGAATGATTGAGGTTGCATTGATTGGAAATTATAATGATCAGACTTTAGGCATTACTTTTGAGCTGTTGCTTGAGATATAGTTTGATTGCTTTAAAATTGTGTCTGTGCAGATGGTAAGGAGAAAAGCGCAAACTCAAGAGCAGCAGCAGAGCACACAGACTCATCGCCCGGGTAAGGAACCCGCTGTTGAGCATGATGAGGAGAAGAGACACTTGATTTCTCGAGCAGCTGCGAAGAAGAGATAGTGCAGCAGAAAAAGAAGAAGGCAAAGGGAAAGAAACCTGCACAGAAGGAGCAGAAGAAGAAAAAGGGAAAGAGCTACACTCTAGGACAGGTGAGAACTACGCTGGGATATTACGATTGGACTGAGACAAAGTTCGGGGATCCTGAAATCTGCAAAAAACTGGGAATTTACGATGATGTGATGGCTATGCTGATAGCCATGAGTCTAGAAAGCTTGATAGGAGAGGTTTACCCGGTATTTGAGACGCCATATCACCAGTTATGTGTACATTCCGTGTAGAGGATACATGGACGGACCTACTGAGGAGGACGGATATGGACACATAACCTTCGTCTGCAACGGGCAGAAGCACATAATGGTTTTAAGCTGTTATCTCAGGTGCTTGGGTTTAGAGATGAGTGGAACAACAGGCTGCCAGAGATTGATCTCCTTCCCACAGTAATGTGGAGCATTATATCCATGACTCATTACCAGACAGGAGAGATGAAGAACTCTGATATCGCACACCCAGCCATCCGCTATATTGAGAAGCTGCTAGCATACACATTGTTTGCAAGAAGAGAAAACAACAAGGTGTTGGAAGAAGGGCTGAGGTTTATGGCAATAGGTCTCCAACCAGTAATGAGAGAGTTTTATGTCCCGGAATTTAACGACGGGAACTATGACGAGTTGGGAGCGGTTGGATATTTCATGAGACAGTTGGGCGAGACAAGGAAGAAAGCAATTACATCAGTGGAAGGGACACCGAAGTTAAGATTTGGGGGACTGCTGACACCGATCTTCAAAGCACTGCAAATCCCACTCATCAACGGGAGATCGTCATCCAGGCTAGACGAGAGCCATCTCAACAGGAAATATTTCCTCGTTGGGAGGATTGAGAACAGAATTGGCTACACCTTCAGGTCTGATCGCCAGCAAACGGCGAATGTACTTCTCCCAAACCCAGCCATTACTTCATTGCAAAACAGAGACAACATAAGGTTCTCACCTGACCCACGGTACTACCACAGCACAGCCACAGAGCCGCTTGAGTCGCTAAACAAGAGGAAGAAAAGGAGAGCCCCTGAGATCTCTTCACAGGGTACCGGGGCAGAAACTAGCACCGGAGCAGACCCGAGTACCGAGCCGACCAGACCACCTGATATACTTGTATTTTCATGCATTTAGGCTAATGTTAGGATCATGTTTTACTTCTTTTTAGTTTCCTTTAACTTCATTTCTTTGGTCATTGGTGTGTTTAGAGTATAGGATCATCTAAAGCTAGGTTTAGGCATTCTAGGCTTGCATTTGGAGTGTTTCTTATGTTTTGTAGGTTCTTGGAGTGGCTAAGGATGTTTGGAAGAGTTTGGACATAGAATGTGCATTGATTATAGGAAATTGAACTCAGCCGCCAGAAAAGATCACTTCCCTCTCCCATTCATTGACCAAATGCTTGAACGATTGGCAAATAATCCATTCTATTGTTTTCTTGATGGGTACAGTGGGTTCTTCCGAATACCCATTCACCCTAATGACCAAGAAAAGACGACATTCACATGTCCTTATGGCACCTTTGCATATCGAAGGATGCCATTTGGGTTATGTAATGCTCTAGCCACCTTTCAAAGGTGCATGATGTCGATCTTTTTTTACTTAATTGAAGAAATGGTTGACGTTTTCATGGATGATTTTTCTGTGTATGGTTCTTCGTTTGCTGCTTAATTGTCTAATTTGTGCAGGGTGCTTCAGCGATGCGAAGAGACAAACTTGGTACAAAATTGGGAGAAATGCCACTTCATGGTGAAAGAAGGGATAGTACTTGGGCACAAGATTTCAGAAAAAGGAATTGAAATGGACAAAGCAAAGATAGATGTGATTTTATGGATTGCAACCACCAAACTCAGTCAAAGGGATAAGGAGCTTTTTGGGTCATGCTGGTTTTTACCGACGGTTCATCAAGGATTTTTCAAGGATTGCAAGGCCTTTGACAAGACTCCTGTGCAAAGAGACAAAATTTGTGTTCGATGAAGAATGCCTCAAGGCGTTCCATGAGATCAAAAATGCCCTTGTGAGTGCACCTATAGTCCAAGCGCCATACTGGAATCTCCCTTTTGAGATCATGTGCGATGCAAGCCACTATGCAGTTGGGGCAGTCTTGGGCCAGAGGAAAGACAAAAAGCTTCATGTAATCTACTATGCGAGCAGGACCTTAGATGATGCTCAAGTACGATATGCAACCACAGAGAAGGAACTCTTGGCAGTAGTGTTTGCTTTTGACAAGTTCAGATCATATCTGGTGGGATCAAAGGTGGTGGTGTACACGGATCATGCGGCATTGAAACACTTGTTGGCTAAGAAGGAAGCTAAGCCAAGGTTGTTACGATGGATACTTCTACTCCAGGAGTTTTAATTTGAGATTCAAGACAAGAAGGGGATTGAGAATGGGGTAGCCGATCACCTATCAAGATTGAGGATTGATGAAGAGTTACCAATTGATGACTCTCTGCCAGAAGAACAACTCTTGCTCATCAATGCTTAAAAGAAGGATATAAGATGAGCCTGAAGATGGCGGAAATAAAGAGTCTAAAAGAGGAGAATCTGCCTTGGTATGCAGATTTTGTCAACTACTTGGCATGCGAAAAGGAGCCACCTAACCTCAACAGCTACCAAAGGAAGAAGTTCTACTGGGATGTCACTCGATTTTATTGGGATGAACCTTACTTGTTCAAGAGGTGGTCTAGCCCTTTCTCAATCAAAGAAGTATGACCCTATGAAGCCGTCATTCTACTCAACAAGCATGGAAGTGAATTCACAGTGAATGGACAGCGGCTCAAAGTCTACTCTTCGTCCGACCCCGTGGAAGAAGAAATATCGATTCTTCTCACGGATCCAACCCCAATCTAAGCAGTAAGAGAGTCAAGCTCGTGACTTAAAACAAGCGCACTTGGGAGAAAATCCCATGTTATCCTTTGTATATATATTGTGTGAATTTCCTATCTTTGGTTTGATTTATGTGTGTTTGTGTGAATTTATGTTTGTTTTAGTTTCGTGTGTGTGTTTTTAGCATGTGGGGATATTCAGAAGCAAGAATGGCATCATGGAGAAGCCGCTGCAAGGAAGAGAACTCACAGCGGCATCTCACAGCAGGGTACCGCAGCCGCTGTGAGGGATTTGCGGAAGGAGGATTTCCGCAGCGGCACCCACAACGAGTTCGGGCAGCCGCTGCACATAAAAAATGCCACAGCGGCTACGCACATCGGCATACCCAGGCCGCTGTGAGGAAATTTGCGGAAGGTTTTTTTTCCCAGCAGCACGCACAGCGGGGTCATTCAGCCGCTGCAGGTCAGAAGAACTCACAGCGGCCTCTGGGGCGCGGTCTGCACGCCGTTGTGAGTCAGTTTAACCAGATTTGACCACGTTTAAAAAAAAAAATTTACCCACTTACCTCTATCTCTCTCACGACTCTCTCTCTCTTTCTTCTTTCCAAAACGCCCAGAAACTCCATTTTCTCCTCCAAGGTTCAAAGCTTCATAACTCATTCAAATCCAAACCGTTTTCATTGATTTTTGGACCTATAACTCGCAATTTCTCATCATTAACTCGTCTAGAATCATAATCTGTCACTGAATCACACCAAGGTATAAGTTTACAAAACCCTTGTTCTTCATGGTATATTTTCGATCTCGAATTTTATAGGATTTGTGGCTCAAAACTTGTTCCTTTGATGATTTTAGACGCACCCATACTGTCAATTTGAAGAACTATCGGTTAAATTTTGTTGAAATTGAATTTCAGATTCTGAGGTTCTTGATAAGACATTCTGGGGAAAACGTGATTTGATTGTTTCTGTGGCTATATTAGAGTGTTTAGAGCATACTTTGCAAATGGAACAATATCAAATTCGTGATGGATTGAGATTTTTGTGAAAAAAGGAGATAGTTCATGAAGAAAATGATGAAACATTGAAAAATCTGGATTTTAAGAAGAAATTGAGTTGTTGATACATGCTTGGACATTGTATTTGCCTAAATGTGGAATGATTGAGGTTGCATTGATTGGAAATTATAATGATCAGACTTTAGGCATTACTTTTGAGCTGTTGCTTGAGATATAGTTTGATTGCTTTAAAATTGTGTCTGTGCAGATGGTAAGGAGAAAAGCGCAAACTCAAGAGCAGCAGCAGAGCACACAGACTCATCGCCCGGGTAAGGAACCCGCTGTTGAGCATGATGAGGAGAAGAGACACTTGATTTCTCGAGCAGCTGCGAAGAAGAGATAGTGCAGCAGAAAAAGAAGAAGGCAAAGGGAAAGAAACCTGCACAGAAGGAGCAGAAGAAGAAAAAGGGAAAGAGCTACACTCTAGGACAGGTGAGAACTACGCTGGGATATTACGATTGGACTGAGACAAAGTTCGGGGATCCCGAAATCTGCAAAAAACTGGGAATTTACGATGATGTGATGGCTATGCTGATAGCCATGAGTCTAGAAAGCTTGATAGGAGAGGTTTACCCGGTATTTGAGACGCCATATCACCAGTTATGTGTACATTCCGTGTAGAGGATACATGGACGGACCTACTGAGGAGGACGGATATGGACACATAACCTTCGTCTGCAACGGGCAGAAGCACATAATGGTTTTAAGCTGTTATCTCAGGTGCTTGGGTTTAGAGATGAGTGGAACAACAGGCTGCCAGAGATTGATCTCCTTCCCACAGTAATGTGGAGCATTATATCCATGACTCATTACCAGACAGGAGAGATGAAGAACTCTGATATCGCACACCCAGCCATCCGCTATATTGAGAAGCTGCTAGCATACACATTGTTTGCAAGAAGAGAAAACAACAAGGTGTTGGAAGAAGGGCTGAGGTTTATGGCAATAGGTCTCCAACCAGTAATGAGAGAGTTTTATGTCCCGGAATTTAACGACGGGAACTATGACGAGTTGGGAGCGGTTGGATATTTCATGAGACAGTTGGGCGAGACAAGGAAGAAAGCAATTACATCAGTGGAAGGGACACCGAAGTTAAGATTTGGGGGACTGCTGACACCGATCTTCAAAGCACTGCAAATCCCACTCATCAACGGGAGATCGTCATCCAGGCTAGACGAGAGCCATCTCAACAGGAAATATTTCCTCGTTGGGAGGATTGAGAACAGAATTGGCTACACCTTCAGGTCTGATCGCCAGCAAACGGCGAATGTACTTCTCCCAAACCCAGCCATTACTTCATTGCAAAACAGAGACAACATAAGGTTCTCACCTGACCCACGGTACTACCACAGCACAGCCACAGAGCCGCTTGAGTCGCTAAACAAGAGGAAGAAAAGGAGAGCCCCTGAGATCTCTTCACAGGGTACCGGGGCAGAAACTAGCACCGGAGCAGACCCGAGTACCGAGCCGACCAGACCACCTGATATACTTGTATTTTCATGCATTTAGGCTAATGTTAGGATCATGTTTTACTTCTTTTTAGTTTCCTTTAACTTCATTTCTTTGGTCATTGGTGTGTTTAGAGTATAGGATCATCTAAAGCTAGGTTTAGGCATTCTAGGCTTGCATTTGGAGTGTTTCTTATGTTTTGTAGGTTCTTGGAGTGGCTAAGGATGTTTGGAAGAGTTTGGAGGCCAAAGGAGTGATTGCAAGTGAAATGGTGATGAAGGACCAAACCGATGAGCTTGAAAGATTGAGTCATATGAAGATGTTACGTTAACCTTTAGCTCTGGGATTCTAAATACAAATCATGGGAAATTGAGCTGGCTTTCTAATGGAGGTGGTGTGAAGTCAGTCGGTGCTATATGGAAAGAGTTATGCCTGATTTACTGGATGCATCTCAATACAGTCTGCAAAAAAGCAGACAGACTCATATCGACCAGCGTATCAACCGAGCAGACCGATACGATCCCTCGGATTAAAAACAGAAGTTCATATCGACCAGCATATCGACCAGCCTGGCCGATACGACCCCTCGACAGAAAAATCCGAAGACTCATATCGACCAGCGTATCGACCGAGCAGACCAATACAGACCCCAAAAACTGCCTTGGATCCGGGTCAACACCCGGTTTGTTCCGGGTTGACCTGGCTCGCACCCTATTGACTATTTAAGCCAAAAACCTATTTCTTATTGTTTCTTAAGCTATTTTTGATGTTCTAAACTCTTTTGTAAGAACAAGTTGGATTCCTTTGATTTATCTAGTACTTCTTTTGTGATTCCTTCAACAAATCTCTCAATCCATCACTAATCTCCCATGATCAACTCTATCTCTATGAGTTTTGTTGATCTAATGATGATTAGTGAGTAGTTCTTCATAGGCTTATGGGTTAGGTAGGATTAGGTTGATTAGGGGTGATCAAAGGATTTCTAGTGATTGATTGTTTAAAATCTCATCTATCAAAGTGTTTATTAGGATGTTTAGGATTTCTTGCCCACCATGTGTTCGATGAAATTCCAGTTTCTAGCTTTGATAGAACTTTCACATTCTAGCACATGAAAATGTATGTTTAGAGTGATTGTTGGCTGTTTGGAACTTGTTTGATTGCTTGCTTGATTTTAATTCACAAATGAGAATTTGTTCTTGGATTAGGATTAAGTAAAGAGATTAGTATTAAGAGATTAAACTAATCAACTTGTTGTGTTCCTTGCTAGGGGGTTAGCTTCATTGAAGTTTGAATAAGGATCCTTGATCATCCCGAGTCACCTGTCCGTTGACCTTAACCTTATGCCCTATCTTTATCATTGATTGAATTCGCATTCGTTTACTTGCCTTTTACTTACTTCTGTTTGAATTGTTCTCGTTAGGATTGTTAGAAACCAAAAACTTAATTGAGTGATTTGACTCTAGAGCTTTAGTACTTGCTTATTGGTCTTATCCGTCCCAAAAAGGTTCGATACCTCAAAGCTACACGATAAGCTTGAGGAATTGGTACCTCAAAGGATTGCAAAATCCCTGTTATCAATTTGGCGCCGTTGCCATTTTGGGATATTGGATAGATCAATTCGATTTCTAATCCTATTTAGTTCAAGTCTTTGTTACTAAATTTGCTCCTTCTTCTAGCTTTGATGTCAGGTGCAAGTATTGTTGAGCCAACACATGAGGAGAATACTCAAGTTCAAGATGACTTCTTGAAAGAAGCTGAAGAGACTATTAAGGAATTTTAATTGCTTCTTGGTTGTACAGTTGGTGAAAACCTTGTAGTGCGGTATGAAGATGATGATGATGATGAAGGGACAATCATGGGTCACTCAACCAATATCAACAATGAGGAAGTAGGAGAAGTTGTGAGAGATGAGGAGGAGCCTTATGAAGATGAGTTGGTTGTTGAGTGCAAGAACATAAAGGAAGAGAGCATACAAGATGAGCCCTCAATCATGAAAGAAGAGCCAAAGCAACCAATTCACAAGAAAGAGCCAATTGTAGTAAATCTTATAGAGAAGCAAGATGAACTCAAGGAGGATGAAGAAGATGGATCTCCAATGGCTCAACCCCCTCACAAGCTTCTTGGTATATTCTCTACCACACCATTGAGCTCTCATGACCCAAGGAAGATCCCTTTTGAGGAGATAAGGCTGAAGGAGTTTAGGGGGTGGTTCTACGATGAGTATGATCCCGGTGATACAAACTCATGCCACATCCCTAACCAAAAAGAGTGAAGGGATAGTCAAGCTAAGCGACTCAAAACAAGCTCACTTGGGAGGAATTCCCATGTCTATCCTTTTGGGGAGCTTTGAGGTAAATGCAAAGAAGAAGAGAATGAGTTTTGAGATTGAGCCCTGCTCTTCATCAAACCCATCATACTCCATGGGGGAATCATCACCTCCATCATTCCACAACTAGCCAATCTCATGCATTTCATTTAAGGCATAGAAAAACAAAAAAAAATCGAAAATTTCAAAAAAATTTCAAAAAGAAAGCATGTATTTGCACTTGCATCATAGGATCAAGTCTAGTTGCATCATATAGGACGCATGCATAGGGAGAAATGATTGAAATTCCTTGTAAGATTGATTGAGTGTTGACGTGTTCTTTATGCTAGTTGTTTGAGCTAGTTGATTGTCCTAAGATTGCAATTCAAGAAAGGCTAGAAAGTTAAGACGAACCATGCTAGGATTGCTTGCTTTGAAACTTGATTTGAAACTGAAATAGGCTTTGAATTGACACTAGCTCTACCTAAGTGATAACTTGAATGATGACATCTAATTATCTTGGTCATGCTTTGTGTGTTAAACTCATGGATACTCTGAAAATATTCAAGCATTCTTATCCCTTTTACCACTCTCGCTTGCTTGAATAGACTCCACACCTTTCACCACCCTTCTTTCAAACCATAAACACTCTTGTTGAGAGGTAGGCCTATTTTTTTAATGAGCTAGGTAAAAAGTGTTGAGTATGAGGCGACTAGGGAAAATTTCCATATAGTGCAAGCTCATTACCTTTAGCTTTGCAAAAGGCTAGAATCCAAGTTTGGGGGGGAAATTGGGATTGGAAGAAGAGAGTAAAGAAAGGGAAGAATGAAAGGGGTTTTGGTTAGGATCTTATGTTTGTTGGCAAAGTGTTTTAAATGAAGAAAAGTGTTGAGTGTTTCCATATCTTTTCTTTTTAACTTAGCTCAAATCTTTCTTTAGCAATGGTCTCTTTTCTTTCTTCAAGGTGAGACTTTGGATTCTTTTCATTTCAAAATATGAGACACTTTTCTTTATTTATCCTTGGGGAGTTTGATTGGAAAGTGTCTGATTGAGAAAAGAGGATGAGGCAAAAATAACCTTGATCAAGGGTAGTATCCATTTAGGTGGGCTAGATTAGGAGAAGAAGTAATTGGGGCATGGGTAGATGGAAATCAACCTAGTATGCACCAATTGTCTCTAACTCTTATAATTTTACTATAGCTCATTCACTTCTTTATGAGAGAACCTTCATGCTTTTGGAATAAACCCCTCTTTTGATTGAGATCACTTTAATCTCAACACCTTGTCCTTTTGCTAAATGAGTTTGATCACCTTGCATTGAGTAAGATCCACTTGAAAACCTAATGAATGTTAAAGAGCTAGTTGATAGGAATGCTTGTCTAGGTTGAGAATTGAGCTAAGAGTTTTGTCTTGATGAGCATGGCTAAATTTTTGGAGTAAGCCTAACTTGGTTGCATCTTGGTGACGTTGACTCGAATTGGAACTTGTTGATCTCAGTTTTGTCTTTGGATATGAGCTCCCGCCTTCAAACCTTTCTCCCAAATTGCTTTGATAGTCTTATGCTTGCTTGTGGACAAGCAAGGTTTAAGTTTGGGGGAATTGATATACTTGTATTTTCATGCATTTAGGCTAATGTTAGGATCATGTTTTACTTCTTTTTAGTTTCCTTTAACTTCATTTCTTTGGTCATTGGTGTGTTTAGAGTATAGGATCATCTAGAGCTAGGTTTAGGCATTCTAGGCTTGCATTTGGAGTGTTTCTTATGTTTTGTAGGTTCTTGGAGTGGCTAAGGATGTTTGGAAGAGTTTGGAGGCCAAAGGAGTGATTGCAAGTGAAATGGTGATGAAGGACCAAACCGATGAGCTTGAAAGATTGAGTCATATGAAGATGTCACGTTAACTTTTAGCTCTGGGATTCTAAATAAAAATCATGGGAAATTGAGCTGGCTTTCTAATGGAGGTGGTGTGAAGTCATTCGGTGCTATATGGAAAGAGTTATGCCTGATTTACTGGATGCATCTCAATACAGTCTGCAAAAAAGCAGACAGACTCATATCGACCAGCGTATCGACCGAGCAGACCGATACGACCCCTCGGATTAAAAACAGACAGTTCATATCGACCAGCATATCGACCAGCCTGGCCGATACGACCCCTCGACAGAAAAATCCGAAGACTCATATCGACCAGCGTATCGACCGAGCAGACCGATACAGACCCCAGAAACTGCCTTGGATCCGGGTCAACACCCGGTTTGTTCCGGGTTGACCCGGCTCGCACCCTATTGACTATTTAAGCCAAAAACCTATTTATTATTGTTTCTTAAGCTATTTTTGATGTTCTAAACTCTTTTGTAAGAACAAGTTGGATTCCTTTGATTTATCTAGTACTTCTTTTGTGATTCCTTCAACAAATCTCTCAATCCATCACTAATCTCCCATGATCAACTCTATCTCTATGAGTTTTGTTGATCTAATGATGATTAGTGAGTAGTTCTTCATAGGCTTATGAGTTAGGTAGGATTAGGTTGATTAGGGGTGATCAAAGGATTTCTAGTGATTGATTGTTTAAAATCTCATCTATCAAAGTGTGCTTAGTGCCTAATTAATCTTGATCACGTTGATTAGGATGTTTAGGATTTCTTGCCCACCATGTGTTCGATGAAATTCCAGTTTCTAGCTTTGATAGAACTTTCACATTCTAGCACATGAAAATGTATGTTTAGAGTGATTGTTGGCTGTTTGGAACTTGTTTGATTGCTTGCTTGATTTTAATTCACAAATGAGAATTTGTTCTTGGATTAGGATTAAGTAAAGAGATTAGTATTAAGAGATTAAACTAATCAACTTGTTGTGTTCCTTGCTAGGGGGTTCGCTTCATTGAAGTTTGAATAAGGATCCTTGATCATCCCGAGTCACCTGTCTGTTGACCTTAACCTTATGCCCTATCTTTATCATTGATTGAATTCGCATTCGTTTACTTGCCTTTTACTTACTTCTGTTTGAATTGTTCTCGTTAGGATTGTTAGAAACCAAAAACTTAATTGAGTGATTTGACTCTAGAGGTTTAGTACTTGCTTATTGGTCTTATCCGTCCCAAAAAGGTTCGATACCTCAAAGCTACACGATAAGCTTGAGGAATTGGTACCTCAAAGGATTGCGAAAAGTATTGTTACCACCACCGAGCCCAGTCTACGGGAGCGCTCGTTATTACCTACATGCTCCCAACGAGGTAACTCAGGGAGCACAGTTGCGATGAGAACATAGCTATATCCGGAAGTTGAAGCATTGGAACAAACTTCAAGACCGCACAATTGGGAAATTGGTGGCAGCTGGACAAAAGACAAAGGAGGTCTTGAAGAAGAAGGACAAGGAGAAGACAAAGGCGCACGGTCGGCAAGTTAATTACTTGACCTATCTAGTGACAGGGAAGAAGGGGTCCGGTAGAAGTGCCTCTTGGCTACTCGGAGAGCGTGGAAGAGGCAGATTCAGAGGATTTCCCGAGGCGACACTCCTATCATGGAGGAGAAGGCACCAGCTCATCCAGCAGAGCACCAGGACGCGCCTCCCTTGACGAGCGACGTCGCAGAGCTCGACGACACATCCCACCACAATCCTCCGGTTCCAGAAATGAGTCTTTGTTCTTGGGTGAGGACGAGGACGACACCGCACCTCCTTCCTACTGAGGTAACATCACCACCTTGTACATAGTTTTTGCTTTTTCTTATTTTTGATTTACCATCTTTTGCCTCCCTTTAATTGCTTTCACACCGAGACGGTGTGAAGTAAGTTGGGGGGGGGGTCAATTAATTATCTTTTCTGTTTTATCCTTGTGATTGAGTCTTTGCATTTGTGTGTTGCATTGTTAATAGGTTTGATTTCGAAAAAACCAAAAAAATTGAAAAATTTGAAACATAAAAAAAAAGCATGTAGTTTGATATTTGTTTCTCTTTTAGGATTGAGTCTAGTAGCATTTTAGATTGCATTCTCATTTGCATAGGAGACAATGATATAATTGTCTTGTAAGAAATCTAGATTTTAGAACTCAACATGATGCCCTTGATAATCATAGTATGTTGCTTAAACAACTATTGAAACACTTGCACATTTCGAGCTTTGATCACATCACACAAATCCATTTGTCTTGTTTGATACTCTCAACTTTGAAACCAACTCATATTTATGGACTTAAATGAACTTAATCTTCTCACTTTTGGGTTCTTGATGCTTGATCATGGTCACTATATACACACTTGGATTATCTTTTACCACATTTTTACCACCCTTTGTTAATCCAAGTGGTCATTCACACTCTTAAGATGGTTTCCACACCATAGAACCCTTCCCTTTTCTTTTAAACCTTCATTTGATTGATTTAGTGAGGCCTCTTTTTGATAATGCTAACATGTGTAAAAGGTTAAAAGTATAAGAACGACAATGATTAGCTCTCATAGGCTAGTCTAGGAGTTCATTTTTTTATTGGCATTTGGGGTATAAGCACTTGAAATGAGATTGGGAGTGAAAGAAAAGAAAGCGTGAAATAGGGAGTAAAAGAAAAAGAAAGAACCAAAAGGCTTGTGAAGGGAAACATTTGGGGAAGTTGAGATAAAATTGGAAAAACTCTAAGTTTGAAATGAAAAGAGATCAAAAGAAAAAGAGTCTTAGTAAATGAAAAGAATAACTTCTCAAGACCCAAAAATGAAAAAAGTCAAATGGTTGAGTTTGGGAAAGAAGGGAGATTGGTTAACTAGTGATAGGATTTGGAAACACAATTGGGTAAAACAATGGGAGTTAAGAATTTTATGCATAAATTGTTCTAATCTTGCCATATTTTTCATAATGTCTAGCATTCCTTCTCTTCAGAGTTAGCCACCAAATATGAAATCATGACCCTCCTCTAAACACCATTTGAAGCCTTTTTATGCCAAGCCAATTGATCAAAATCAAATCCTCATTTGTGAGACTGCACTATGATGAATGAATGAATTTAAGAGTTGGTGAAATGTTGAGTTGGTAGATTCTTGACAATGTGCTTAAGAGAATAAGATTTGGTGTGTTGATAAGCCTAGAGAAATTAGAGTGGAATAGAGTGTTTGTTTATGAAACATATTATCATTTTCTAAGGACATCATGTTGAGGGCTTGCTAAATTTCTTTGGTTATGAGTCTCCAACTTAAAACCTCTTCCCCTTTGTTCTCTTTGTTGTTTGCTTGAGGACAAGCATATTGTTTTAGCATGATTTAGAGTGTGTTTTAGCATTAGGAAAAGCATTTAGGCATCATTCGGAGTGCATATGCTTTGTTTTTCTCTTTTGTAGGTGGTGGATGACATGATGAAGCACCAAGAGACAATGGAGGAAGTAAGGACCAAAAGAACACTCAAACAAGGTGGAAAAACAGTTAAGGATCGCGACAGGACATCACAGCGAGGTCTCCAGGCCGCTGTGAAGTATTTGCGGATGGCCTAATTTCACAGCGGCCTGTGCAGCGGCCATCCTAGGCCGCTGTCACCCCATAGCAGCTTCCCACATCGAGGACCCCAGGCCGCTGTGGGATATTTGCAGAACACCAATTTGTCCAGCGCCATGCACAGCGGCAACCCTAAGCCGTTGTGGATCAAGACACCTCACAGCGGCATCTGACAGCGAGGTCCCCAGGCCGCTGTGCGACCCACTTTTTCCCACATGCTCTTTTTTCTTTACTTTCGGCTTGTAGACCCTCCCATGTGGTTGTGGTCGACCATTGCACTCTTTTATGTTCTATTTAAGGGCTCTTGATGTGTTAGAAGAGCCATATCACTTCTTGTAATAATCTACTCCAAACAATTTAGTTTTCTTGAATCTTTTATGCAATTAAGAGTTTGTTTTTGAGTTCATCTTCTAGTTCTTCTTGTTTATCATTCTTTCTTACTTTAAATATGTTTTGCTTTGTCATTGCTATGGCTAGTGAGTAGTTCTCTATAAGTTTCTGGGTTTGAGTCAAGGTGAGGGTGATCTAGATATGGTTTAGGTTGTTTAAAACTTGGAAGTATTGATTTCTTACTTGTTAGAAACTCCTAATGCTATGATTGAAGTAGCTAATCAATTCCTTGATCTTGAATGTTGCTAGCACTGAGAAGTGTAGTTAATGTTTGAATCTCTAGTCAAGTGCTTTACATACTTAACCAATGAGAATTGATGTTTAAGGTGTTTAGTGGTAATAAGAACTTGTTCTTAAAGCATGTCTATCTTGAAATTGCCAATGAAAATTGATGTTAATGCTTGATAGATATAGGGTTATTATCATGAGAGTGGAGTAACTTGAATTATTGTTTTTAGCCTAAGAAATCATTCCATGTTTGTTAAATATTTCTGAACTGATAGTTGATCACCCAAACCGAAAACTCAACCCAAGTAACTTAGTTTTTAATCAATTGTCTTGAATCATCTTCTTGCTCTGCTTTTACTCTGTTTTAATCACTCTTGAATACTTTGTGAATTATACTTTTTAATTATGTTTGAAATCTGGTTACATTGTTAGTTATTAATCATAAAACCCACAAACAAATTTGGTTGCACTTAGATTAAGGAAACACTTGTATTCTTAGTATGTTTAATTACCCAAGTGGATTGACACCTCAAAACTACAAAGACTAGGCTGTATACTTGCAGCTGAAGTGGTTGAAAATAACTTTTTATTCATATCATTCTCCCTTTTCTTTGAAGAATTAAGCTCTGAACCAGGAGTATATTCATGCCATCTTCAACCTGAAACATGCAAAAAAAGTTAGAGGTTATTAAATTGAGAAGAAAAGAAAATGATTTTGAATAAATGCAAGACATAAATTTGTAGGGACTATTGTTACACTCAAAACACAAAAGAAGAAGAAGAAACGATGGAAAAGGAGAAAGAGAATAAAGAAGATTAAAATTAGTTGCTTGAAAATTGTAGGAGATGAAACGGATTGAAATCGTCAGATATTGGAAACTGTAAATGAGTATAATTAAGGATTTTAATTTTTGGCGTTAAGAAAAAAATTGATTTTCATAAAAATAAAAATATGTCAAAATTTATAGTGTTGACACATCAGCAAAAAAATAACGTGTTACATAGGGAAGCCTCTACTTTTTCTGTCACATGACTTCTCTTTTATATATATTAGGGGTTATCTCGTGCTATGCACATATTTTATATTCAAATTTGTTTTACTTATATTGTCTTGAAAGTATTTTAGGTTAGATTTCTTATTTAACAAT
Organism: Orychophragmus violaceus; assembly: GCA_030180135.1. NCBI lineage: Eukaryota > Viridiplantae > Streptophyta > Magnoliopsida > Brassicales > Brassicaceae > Orychophragmus > Orychophragmus violaceus. The sequence goes on from CM058236.1 coordinate 18,472,456, forward strand.
ATATATTGTATGGTTGTTGTTTTGATTTTTAAGCTATGATATTTGGTGGTAATGGTTCGTTTGAGAATTTATATGATTGTCTAAAATATATATGTTTCATACTTTTATGAAAGTTTTTTTTGGTGAGGGCTAAGCTTTAAATTATAGTTTGGTTTTTTGTTTGGATGTCATTTTTCTCTTAAGTTTCTTGTTAACATATGTGTAATGCACAGGTTTATATTGCCATACTTACAAATTCTTGGAAGTTTTGATATGTGATTTATCCTAAATAGCACATTCTTGGTTGGATGAACATTGTTTATTGTTATATATATAAATTTGTTGAAGTACTATAAGTAGAACACGTTTTTCCTTACTTCAAATAAGCAAAAATAAAAGCTAATTGCAGTGGAAATGGTACTATATAGGCGAAGTAGCATATGTTTTTAGTTTTCAAGTTTGATTTAACTTTTTTTACGGAAAACATGTGTTTATTATTCTAATAGAATTCTACGATGGGAATATATAATTTAACTTTGCTTGTTCGGACCAGTGAAATCAATTGTAATGTTGGATGTGGTCTTTTGAGGCACTCTTGGTACATTTTGTCGGCCTTTTTCTTTTGTTTTCCCCTTTTTTGGGCAAAAATACATTAATGTGTCTATCGAGCAGTTAAATTTTGTTGATGGGATGGTTTTAAGCATAAGATTTTTGAATAATTTAAAGTGAATTGGTTAAATTTTTGTTTGCAAAAAAAAAATTGGGTGTTGTTAGTATTGGCAGAATTTACTATTATATATTTTTAGGGTTGATGCTTGTGATCATCATGTTTGAGTGTTTCATGTCTTTGTGGTGTAATTTTTGTCTAAAACCAGCGGCATGTTCACCCCATGTAGAAAATCGGACAATTTTGTTCCTGCATTTTAAATTTTTTTTATTAATCTTTTTCTTTTAACGAATGTATTTCCTAATTTGTGTATATTACATGTGTAGCAAAAATATTAAAAAACTTTACTTTTTGACACTAGGTTTTAAGGCTTATACCTTGTATGATTCTGACTATTAAATATTGATTTTTTTGCACATTTATTTTTTGTAGAACCGGTACTGAAAATAAAGTTAAATTTGTTGAACATAGTAGTTTGTCGGACTCTTTATTGGTAGCTCTGTTTTTTATCCCTGGTCAGAGTTTTTTTTTTTTTTTTTTTTAAAGGGTATTCATATGGAAATTTTTTTTTTTTTTTTTAGTACAGACAACTTGAAAAAAGAAATAGAAAAAAAACATAAACAAAAGAAACTCAGACTCACAAACCCTAATGGGCCTAGAGACCACTAACACAAATAGCCCAAGACAAACCAAAACCCTAATAGCAGAGACAGAGCCGCCACCACGGGAAAGCCGGTTGACTGGAAATGACACCACCGCTGTCGAAAGCCGCCACCTAGAAGAGGAGAACCCAGAGCCACCACGAACGCCGAGACACAAGGAGCCACCGGAAGAGGGAGAAGAAGAAACGAAACGGGATCGGGAGCAGAAGAGGGCATGCCTAGGAAAAGGCTAATCGGAAAAGTCTACCGGTTTACGCTATTTTCGGTTCACCGCTTACCGGACGGAGCCTAAACGGAAACCGACAGTCTCCTCCGACGCCTAGACCATAGTCGGTCCACGCCCACCGCCGCGACATCTCCAAACCTCTGAGCCGCCGTCCTCTAGCGGGCAAGAGAGGGAAGAGATAACCCAGCGCACATGCAGAAAGATCGCCGCCAGAAGAGAGAGAGAGAAGAGCCAAACGCACTCCGGGCAAAAAGGGCATGCCTAAGAAGGAGCAGATCGGAGATGACCACCGGATCGCGCTATTTTCGGTTCACCGCTTACCGGACGGAGCCTAAACGAAACCCGACAGCCACCACCGTTGCCCCGACCATAATCGGTCCACGCCCTCCGCCGCGAGACCTCCACACCTCAGAGCCACCGTCCTCTAGCGGGCAGAAAGGAGGGGAGAGAAACCCAGCGAGCGAGCAAAGAGAGCGCCGGCACCAAACAGAACACAAAGAAGACCAGCAACCACCAAGAACCGGAGCCAAACCAAACTCTAGCCACCAACCAACCAGGGAACCAGAGCGAGAAAACCACCGGAGAACACCGCAAGGGGGACGCCGCCTAAAGATCCGGTCCCCACAGAACCAAGGCAGCGAAGCGGAGTTACCTAGAAACCACCGAAGGTTGAAACACGGTGAAGACGTGTCGGAGGCGCACCACCAGGACCAAAACGAGCAAGGGCCTCCATGGATGAAGCACAGAGCCTGAGCGGAAACGAGAAAAGAAAAAAAGAAGGAAAAAGCCCTCTCACAGCACCGACGAGGAGCGTCAGTGGCCGGAGAGGCAAGCGGTGCACGGAAACACTGTCTGCAAGAGAGAAAAGGAGAGAGGATGGTAACTATTTCTTCTAAACTTCCCTGGTCAGAGTTGTTGTGGTTGAAGTTTCATTTTTGTCTCATGTATAGAATTTTGTAATGTGTTACAATATTTTATATATATTATATATAGTGTATGTGAGTTTGGAGATGCATGATAAAATCGTTTTGTTTAACATTGTAAGGTAAGAATAGTCGTTTACTAATTACCTTTTTTGGTAGTAGTTTCTTCTTCCATCTGTATCGTAGTGTCACCAACCGGTGTGAATTGCATATTGTTTTAGTAATTATGAAAATTAAAATGTCTAAAATTATTTTAACAAATTTTATCTATATCCTTGTTATAAATTTTTTTTTCTATTTATAATTTTGTTCATTGAAAGTATATTAGCCGTGTACATGCCTTTGTTGCTTTTGAAAGACTATATATTATGCTGTCAAAAAAAGGACTATACTACATTCTCACATTTTGAAAGGAGATACATATGGGTTACTGAGTAGTCACTTCCCATTTTACTCACGATTATACTTTCAAAATCAAAAAGTGGAGTTGTTCTCTTACACTAAATCTCTGATGGGGCAGAAACCATGCGAATATTATTAAACTAAATATAACCAAATACATATTAAATGATCTGAAATACTCCAATATCAGCAAAATGAATGTTTCAAAATCCAGACACTGTATATGAAGCATACTTTGCTTTTTCCATTTGAGAGAACATAGTTTTCACAAAGAATCTTACTTCAATCTTATATACATATACACATTAATTATATTCATATATTCAGCCAGAAAAAAACTCCTACTCAGATTTAAGGGTCTTTTGTGTGATATTTGAAAACTTGAAAGGCTGTTAGACCATCTCCAATGTATTTCTCTATTTTTACCTCTAAAATAGAGGAACTCTATAATAGAGTTGGGTTTTGCTCCAATGTATTTCTCTATATTTTTCCCTAAAAAGGAATATTTTCTCTAATATTCTTTTTTATTTTACTAATTATACTTATTATTTATAAAAGTTGCAATTTAACCCATTTATTTTATTTTTATAAAATTATAATATTATTTAAATTAAATATGTACTATATAAAAAATTATATTACATCTTATAAAAATATAAAACATATTAAAATTTTGTTTAACCATTAATATTAATGTATTTTTCTAAGTTTGAACATTCGCTTCGGATTTTGGGTATTTCAGATATGAATAAAATGATATTGATCGTGTAATATTATATTTCAAATAGGATTCAGATTGGTACCAAATCAGATCAGGTGCGGATTCTATATTTTTATCTAAAAGTAATCATATAAGATATATTCGGATATTCGTCGCATCTCAGATACTCTCTGATCCGGTACCAAAATAAGAGTTTTTCGGATCGATATCGATTCAGATGTTCGGATCCGGATAAAATGTCTAGCCTTAATTTTTTCACAAATGATCGAAGGATGTTTTCCTCAAAAAAGTATATTTTGATTTTCAATATTTATTTTAAATATATAATAGTATTATTTATAATTTGTTAATTATTATATTATTAGTTATTAGAAATATTAATATTTATTTGTTTTAGTCATTAACAAAAGTATTTAAAACTTAAATCACTAATTTGTAAATTAAAAAGTTCACCTCTATTATAGAGGAAAAAATAGAGTTCCTCTATATATAGAGGAAAAAATAGAGATCTATATTTTATAGAGGTGGGTTGGAGTGAATTTGGAGGAAGAAATAGAGGTGGGTTGGAGTGAATTTGCCTCTAAAATAGGATTTAGAGTCAAATATAGAGGTGGGTTGGAGATGCCCTTAATGGCAGTGAACGTTAACGAAGGGTGCCAACAGAGATGGAGAAAACTCGTCGAGACCTTCAAGCTCTACTCTTCCACAAACTTTGTTCCCAATTATGTCCATGCTGCGTAAGACATTCTCCATTTTTCTTTCATATGTTCATGTTTCCAAATCAATTCTCTTCCACATTCATCACGTTTTCTTCTGCATTTGTCTCCTCACTCTCCTCCTCTTTACAGGATTGTTCCCCTTTGAAAAAGGAACAAAAGTAAGTATTTTAAAATTATATAACTAACAATCATGATGGATTATGTGAATCATCTGCAATCGGACAGAAGAATCAAGAGGATTTAAGTTCAAAAGACCACTACACCTGACAAATACGGATGGTTTTAATATGTGAAAAAGCAGAATCTAAATCAATGGGTGGCATGCTCAGTACCAATGTGAAGTTATGTCTCTGTTTTGATTTTAGTAAAAGAAAAACTTCTTTAGTTTATCCTTCGGGAATTTGTGTATCTAATTGTAGAAACCAAAAGTGTATTAAATAAATTCTTCTACAACTGCATAGTTCACTATGCAGTAGAGTAGATCGGTGTATTTCAGTAGGTCGGCACTCTCGATCTGGTCTAAAGCGATTATGGGCTAATGGCCCAAAACCACGACTCTTGGGGATTATAGATGAGAAAACTAATCAAGAAATGTGTAAAGTTACCGTGATATCTGTGAATATATTTGGTTTAATGAAATATCCTTTTGCCTCCAACGGCGTTTCCTCCAGTTAATAACGTAGCTCCTTTTTTTTTGCCATGCTCAATGTAAGAGAGGATTTTCTTATATTGCTTTTATCCACCTGAAGACACCCAAATAATCGACCGAGTAATCTTACTTAAATGTATACTCAAAATAAAAATCAATCAACGTAAAATCTTTTTTTTTTTTACTTGAGGTCCTTATCAAGAATTGGAATCAAAAGGAGCAGCAACTGTCCAGTCTTGAGCCTTCTCCACCATCTTCACTACAACTATATCGTACATACCTTATTGGGTAAACACACGAGAGCTCGCCACGAATATTTCACCCTTCAGAATCCACAGAATGTGTTTACATAACAATTTGAAGTTATTATTAAACATTCATCGGCATTTGATATATGATGAGGACATCAACCCATCATTGACCCGGCAGACTAGAGGATGGCTCACCAAGCCGGTACATCCCTTCGGAGAGAAGCAGATTTATCATACCAGGGATATAGTTACACATTTTGGAGCGTATATACCTAACCATGAGGAGTTAAGCTACAAATCGATATGTTATAGAAACCTGTCTCACCAAGGAATCTGCACGAACTGGAATAACATCAATACCATTTGCTATGAAGAAGTTATGCCCGTTTCAAGACAGGTGATTTTCAGGGTGCCCAATAAAGACCGACTTGCACATTTTGGAGTGCTCAGAAAGAACCAAAATGAATCAAGGAGTAAAGGAACTTGTTCTGGATTCTTGATTCCCCAGGGAATACATGAGACTTGGAATCACACCAATACCAGCTCGGACAAAGAAGATAAGCAAGATCAAACCCGAAGGTTACTGGAATTGTCTTATTTGGAAGCTCACGGATTTACTGAACTCCAAAACTATGTTTGGCGACCAGGAGCACGTGCAACATCTCATTGGGCTGACGTTTATACTCTTTTTCCCTTAAGTGTGGTTTTTATCCCAATTGGGTTTTCCCACTAAGGTTTTTAATGAGGTAAACCAAATCCCGATACAAGAGAAGGAGAATATGGCCCGACAACCTTCCTTCTTATCTTTTTTTTATGATTTCGACCAGGCCTTTTTGGCCCACTTGTAACATAGACTATTGGCTATTTAAGCCATTCTTTTCTATATTAATAAGATCAAGTAAGTTTTAGCAAAAAGGAACCCTAGTTGGTTGCGCCAATCTTCACCTCCTTGCGTGGTTGCCCCTTGGCCGTGAGATCCCTTGTTGTTAGAGCTTGCTTGTTCGTGTTTTCCTAAGTGTTCTTGCTCGTGTTTAAGTTCTCATCACCATCGAACCAGCCACTGACCAGGAAGAGAGTGTCTTCGGCCAGCTCCTTTGTCCCATCGTCCACCCGGTATCGATCGATTCCCCATCGCGTCGATCGATCCCTCTCGACCACTCAACCACCCACCTCCCGATCTTACACTTTTTTTGTTTTTGCTTTTGTTTATTTGTTCTTCCATAAAAAAAAAGTGTCTTGCATCATTTTCTCGTATTCTTACCGTGTTCGTATGCTCCATTAGTCTCTCTTGCACTTAAACTTACAAAAAAAAAATTGAATAGATCAGCTAGCTAGATTGCCTTGCTCTTGATAGTTGCTTCTTACTTCTGTGTTGCATTTGTTCTGTTTTTTTTTTCATCGTGCATTGATATTAAAAAAAAAAAAATCTCGTTTGCACAAGCTCTTAGTGCGGCCGCATATAGGATAATCTATTAGGGTTACTTGTGTTTGTTGCGCTTGGTTTGCGTTAGTGGGAATTCGGTTATAGCATTCGGTTAAACATTTAGCCTAGTTTGTTTAATTGCTGAACCAGCTTGCTTATTTTGTTTCCAATTATATACATTAGTCAAAAAAAAAGAGAGCAAGGAATCGCATATTGCATATTTTCTTTATTATCATCGTTAATATATATATATATATATATATAATTGTGTGCTAAGTGTGCAGGATTGAACTATGAAGACGAAACAAGTAAACCAACCAGGCACACAGTCCGACTTCAACCAACTGATAGCCGCCGTTCAAGCCATAGGACCTAAGCTAGATCGTCTGGAGCGGCCACCCGACCACTCTCGACCTGGTCGAGTGAAATAATGACGACAAGACCATGTTCACAACCCATACAACATTGGAGAAAACCATGCTGCAGACGAGATGGAACCCGAGCCACCAGATCACTACCGGCCCCATTATCCACATATACTAAGACATTCAAAACCCAATAGATTTCAAAATAATTCTTATTTCTTAGACTCACAGCCAATGTCTTTTTCAGGTACTGAAGACTATTTTCAATGGGAAGAAGACCTAGAAGACTATTTTTGGGATTACAACATCCCGAGAAAAGAACATGCCTCGTATGCTATCCGAACCCTGACCGGAGATGCCTATACATGGTGGAAGAACAAGGAGCAATGGCGAGTTCACTACAATGAGCAAGCTTGGACGTGGAAGGACCTTAAACGGCTCGTGTACGAGCAATATGTCACGCCAAGACCAAAGACCCAGGGTCGTCCACGCCTTTTGACCGCCTCGACCAAAGTCCCAATGCCCGAAACGCCTCGATCAAAGGTTAAAGTGTCCCGATCCAACTCTTTTCCATCTGATTGTAATGAATCAAAAACTGTTTTAAGGCACTTGGGATTGCCCAAAAGTGTTGAGAAGGACACAGGAATGATAGAGTCCAATGGACCGCACATACCAAAGGACCGTAGGCGAGACCGAGAAACAAGTGGAACCGCCCGACCCAAACACAGCTGAGAGTGTTAATCAGGTAAGTCTTTCTCTAGTAAAGTTCATATCTACTGATTCCACAGAAGTACTAAAAGTTTTGACAAACTTGAAAGAACATGAGGAATCAAAAGATGATTTGGACCCACGAGTAGATCTTAATTATAATTTAAGCTCAGCTCGGTTATCATTTCCTAACGAACACCTAATGCACTTGTTTCTTGCCAAAGGCGTCAATATTATTGCAGGAACCAAAGGGCCGGACCGAAAAGAAGTACCACCCGACCTTGGATGCTACTTGAACGAGGCCAAAGAAGATGATGGTACAAAAACTTGTCATTGGCAAGAAAACCAGAGGAGAGGCTTGCTGTTGGATCGCTTACTCAAAGAAGAACCGCTTGATGCTCCCTACGTCAACGAGCCCCGGATTCATCAAGGTAAGGCCATGGACTCACAAAACCGCATGAAAGCTAACTTGCTTTCTCTTGGTGCAGGTTATACAATTTCGAGGTCGAAATCTTTTCAAGAGGGAGAGTATGATGAGGACATCAACCCATCATTGACCCGGCAGACTAGAGGATGGCTCACCAAGCCGGTACATCCCTTCGGAGAGAAGCAGTTTATCGTACCAGGGATATAGGTACACATTTTGGAGCGTATCTACCTAACCATGAAGATTTAAGCTACAAATCGACATGTTTTAGAAACCTGACTCCCCAAGGAATCTTCACGAACTGGAAGCACATCAATACCATTTGCTATGAATAAGTTATGCCCGTTTCAAGACAGGTGATTTTCAGGGAGCCCAAAAAGACCGACTTGCACATTTTGGAGGGCTCAGAACGAACCATGATGAATCAAGGAGTAAAGGAACTTGTTCTGGATTCTTGATTCACCAGGGAAAACATGAGAGTTGGAATCACACCAACACCAGCTCGGACAAATAAGATATGCAAGATCAAATCCGAAGGTTGCTGGACCTGCCTTATTTGGAAGCTCACAGATTTAGTGAACTCCAAAACTATGTTTGGCGACCAGGAGCACGTGCAACATCTCCTTGGGCTGAGGTTTATACTCTTTTTCCCTTAAGTGTGGTTTTTATCCCAATTGGGTTTTCCCACTAAGGTTTTTAATGACGTAAACCAAATCCCGATACAAGAGAAGGAGAATATGGCCCGACAACCTTCCTTCTTATCTTTTCTTTTATGATTTCGACCAGGCCTTTTTGGCCCACTTGTAACCTAGACTTTTGGCTATTTAAGTCATTCTTTTCGATCTTAATAAGATCAAGTAAGTTTTAGCAAAAAGGAACCCTAGTTGGTTGCGCCGATCTTCACCTCCTTGCATGGTTGCCCCTTGGTTGTGAGATCCCTTGTTGTTAGAGCTTGCTTGTTAGTGTTTTCCTAAGGTTTCTTGCTCGTGTTTAAGTCCTCATCACCATCGAACCATCCACTGACCAGGAAGAGAGTGCCTTCGGCCAGCTCCTTTGTCCCATCGTCCACCCGGTATCGATCGATTCCCCATCGCGTCGATCGATCCCTCTCGACCACTCAACCACCCACCTTCCGATCTTACATCAATATATACCTTGTTTTATAAGTAACCGAATGGATCAGAATGGATGATCTTGGAAAGGATGTCAAGAATTTGAAGGAAGAAAAAGCTGGAGTTGAACATAAGGAAAAAGAGAAGAAGACAGATTCTTCTCGACAGAAGGGAAATGAGAAGAAGAAAGCTGGTACTGGAGGGAAGGGAAGTGAGAAGAAGAAAGATGCAACTATTTCGGTTGGTGAGTTGAAGAGGGCCGTAGTTGATGAGGATGAAGAAGATCAATATGTAGATCTTCAGAATCAAGGTGAAGTAGCTGCTGCTGCGGTTGATGAAGAGGGAGGAAGAAAGAAGAAAGAGAGGTCTCCAAGCAACCCGAATAAATTGGTACTGACGGTAAACAATCTTGTTTCTGATACAGAACCTGCACCTGCAGGAAAATCGAAGGCAAAGAAAGCAGTGGTTGTAGTCAAACCTGCCATGCCGATGCCGGCTGAGGCCACCAAACAAACTGCGGCTATTGATGGGGTTAGTCTCCAAAACCCTCAAACTCTGAATTCCATTAAGGAAAAGAAAGATGAGTCGAAGAGAAGTAACAGACTAATGAAGAAAGCCTTAAGGGGAATTTGCCTTGTAAGCAGTAAGAATGTTATTGATTGTAAAAACATTAACATAACTGTATTTGTTTTTTCCCCTGGTTCTTGTGTTAGCTCTGAACATGGTTTCCTGGTATTAGACTTATATTGCATTGGTTTGGTGTGATTTTAATCAGAATTCAGAACATCTCAGACTTCTATAGATGTCTGATTTCAGACTTCTGTGGAAGTCTTATATAGAACTTTCAAAGAAGTCTGATGGTGATTTATTTTAGTTATCGGACTTCTATTGCAGTCTGATTCTTGTGTGAATTTTAAATCGAACTTTAGGTTTAACATGGGTTGTCAAATTGTATATGTAGAGTATACTCGGGAGTGGAGATCCGAGTATCTTGATCGTTGCATAGTCGGCTACGGCATAAATTTCGATGCTGCCATGATGTTTAAACAGGACACTAAGCAAGCAGCAACTGAAGCGTATATTCAAGCGAAGGCAAAACAGGTTAAACAGAAGGAGAAGGTGAAAACTCCAGTTAAACCTGTTGTCCAAACACAGGTTACACCGGGATATGACCCTTGTTCTGCTCTCACCAGGATGCAAGTGAAGGCACTTAATGATTACAACAAAAAACAGCTCTATGTCTTAACACTCTACCTAGACGAGTAAGTTGTATACCTAATCTCTTAACTCGATGTCTAACAAGCGTATTTTTCTTTGTAGGGGTTATCCGACTAGGACAGTGAACACATCACTCCAATGGTATTATGATCTTCACACCACAAAGGAATGGCTGCATGACACGGCCAGTATCACTCCAATGGTTGTGAATTCAGACTTTTATTCCAGTCTGGATGTATATTCAGACTTTCTAGAAGTCTTGTTGCATATTCGGACTTTTGAAGAAGTCTGGTTGTATATTCAGACTTTCGAAGAAGCCTGGTTGTATATTCAGACTTCCTCAGCTGTCTGGTTGTGTTTAATTTTTTATATTAACACATTCTTTGCTTGATGAAGCAAATTGATGTCGGGATTGATCTGCTGAAGCTTCGCCAACACAACCATCCGGAATGGTTCATGAGTGAGAGGTTGTGCTTCATTGACACACTCCTTCAAGCATTGCGGCGTCAACTCTATCCAGATTTTATTAAGAGCGGTGCGGAAGAGAATAGTTCAACCAAAACTAGAAGGCTGCCTCCTGGTGTTTGGGATTACTATACTGGTGATCTACCCATCTTCTGCAAATCAGCGAAGCCTTGGGGGCTGGAAATTGATCATATCTACACTGCACTGCACATCGGCGGATGTCATTGGGTAGAAATTATGATTTCTATCCCGGATAGGCACATAACATGCTGGGACAGCATCCATGGACCGAGAACTGATGAGTTGGTTGGAGCGGAACTGGCACCAATCTGTGAGATGTTTCCTTATGTGATGCACGTCTTTGCCCCAGCAGATGGTGGGTGGCCTGATCCCTTTGAGCGTTACATCTACACGAATGTTAGGAGCAAAGATCCTCCCCAAAACAACCAAACATGTGACTGTGGAGTGTTATGCTTGAAGTTCATTGAGTTACATTCACTTGAAATGGCGTTTCCGAAGTATCTTTCTCATAAGAACATCAAGCAAATCAGGGACAGGCTGGCTTTTGACATATTGACTAAACTCGGGTGAACAGGTAACGAGAGACGTACCGAGTATGAATTGCTAGACACCTACGGTGGGAAATAGACTTCCCGATATCTTTTGGATTCCCAAATAATGGATTTCTTGCATATATTTATCTTTTGTATGTGTAAGAAAAACACATCCATCTTTTGGCTTACTTTTGCGCTTGTTCTAAGTTATGTAACAAACTCCTGACTTGTTCTTAGTTATATTTATGTGCTACTACGCTTGATGAAATGGAACCCAAACAATTTAGACAAGTTTCAATATCAAATTTCTGAAATACATCCATTACTACGTCAGACTTCAGTAAACCCTAAAACATATCAGACTTCAACCATTTCTTCATTAAGACATATCAGACTTCAGAAAACCCTAAAACTTATCAGACTTCACTGAACACTAAAACATATCAGACTTCACTGAACACTAAAACATATTAGACTTCAGTAAACCCTAAATCACATCAGACTTCAACCATTTCTAATCAGCCTCAGGTTGTGGACAATTAGGTTGTTTGTGGACTGGTTGTCTGCAATTTGAACAACAATATTACTTGTGTAGTTTCCACGGTTTACTGCCCTTCTTCTTGGCGATTTCTAGCATAGATTGCCACCTCGACTTCTCTTGTTTTCCAGGTTTCCGCCTCTCTTCCGGCGGAAGGACACGTACGGTGTCATGATCAATTGTGCCAGTAAAATTGTTTGGTAGGATGTTGCGCGAGTATGCAGCGTACAAGTAGTCCGTTCTGTATGATGGACATGCAAGGGTAGAAATGTGTAGCTCAAGTTCTGGTGCAGCGCAAATGGCATGTGATCAAGGTATCTTTTCGTAATCCCAAACACCACATTCACACTTCTGATGTTCCAAATCGACAACACAATCGCTATGTCCTCCCTTAACAACGAACCGATACGTATCTACGCGTTCAACAGTCATCATATCTGCATAATATTCACGAATAGCCATCAAATATTCAACTCCTCGGGTAAATGTTGTTGTGAGACTCATTGCGTCTAGCCGCCTTTTACAAAACCACGTCCCTAGTTTTTCTTGTATGAACTCTTAAAGGAAAGATATGTGATATCCTTTTGCCTTCTTAACTGCAAAGTTTATAGATTCAGCAATGTTGCTTGTCTTTATGTTGTACCTATCTCCAACAATTTGAAAGAGGTTAACACAAGTAAGAACTAGAAAGTATTAAGAAAAACATTACGCTTTCAGACTTCTCCTGCATTCTGGTAAATAATCAGACATCAGGAGAAGTCTGATTATAATATCAGACATCACTAGAAGTCTGCGTAGAAAATATTAAGTCTGACACTTACGCTATCAGACTTCTCCTATTGTCTGAAAAATAATGAGACAGCATGAGAAGTCTGACAATAATATCAAACATCATTTGATAAGAAAATTTTAAGTCAGACACTTATTGTCAGACCGCACAAGTACCTGTCTCCGCCGAAATGTACGCGTGACCATAGACTCACATCCGCCTCCTCCAAGTAATCAGCAAGTTCAGGATTTACCGCTCGTAAGGAGGCTATGTTTCGGTCAAAATCGTAAATCGTATATGCGTAAGACGCGTTTTTCACCAAGTACAGAAGATGTTTTCCCCTGAACTTGGTAACTATGTTATTTTGTAGATGGTAATTGCATATCCCTCGTTGTGCCCAAAGGAAAACTACTTCACACGCATTCTTAATCGACTCGCATCTATCCGAGACTATGACCAAAGGATATTGGTCTGAAATGCATTCTTTCAGCTTGGTGAAAAACCACTCCCACGAGTCATCATTCTCAGAGTCTACAATTTCGCAAGCCAATAGAAATATTTGAAAATTTTCGTCTTGTGCGGTCGCCACTAGCATAACACTGCCATACTTTCCATTAAGATGAGTACCATCTACCACAATGACTCTTCTAAGAAACGTAAACCCATGTATGGAAGCTCCAAATTCTATAAATAGATATTTAAATATATTCTTCTCATCTAGTTCAAGAGCAGTTACTGATCTCGGGATTGGTTTGCCTGATTCCATGCAAGAAAGAAGGCAGTCTCTCGTACCCATCTTCCGTTGTTCCTCTCACAATCTTTTGAGAATGTAACAATGCTCTGTATGCGGTTGTGTAGCTCATCCTAATCCCAAACTGTTTCTTCATTGATACTTTGACATGCTTTGGTGTTATATGTTGAATTATACCAAAACATTCAGTAAACAACCAACCAATATAAACTGGAGTATAATGTTTACGCGTAGACATCCGGTCTACCACCGAACATGTATGGGTTTTTGAATACATCATTACCCAGTACTTGTTTGGTTCGCTCTTCACAGACGCTCGAAGCATCCACTTGCATCCTTCCACACAACATTTAGCCACAAAAAATGTTTCTTGTTAGACTTTTATATCCTGTATGCGAATTTCTTCATTATCGCCGTCAAACATAGCTCTGATATTAGGTTTTTCTTTCTATCCAAACACTTGTTGAGAAAGATACCCTCGGACAAGTCCCTTTTACCAACACACCGATTAGTCGTACCCTTCAACTGATATTTCTTATAATCTTTATCTTCTTCCACATCTACATCTTCATGTTTCACTTTCCCATATAGGGTATAATCATCATCGTCACAGTAAGCCTCAGCGTGTTTCTTGAAAACATTCTCAGGCACATCCAAGTTACCAACACCATCATCACCACCACCACCACAAACAGAATCATCCAAGACTGAGTCCACATCTTCCTCATTCCAGTCTTCTTCTTTGTCATCTTCGTCTACATCTTCAACTCATATTTTTCATCATGATTCACCGCATGTTCATCTTCCATACCGGATCGGCTCGAGACACAAAGACGGATTAAATGCGTATTATCTAACTCAACCATGCTCCTTACTTGCCTATCATTTGTGGCATAAAACGGAGGGCTCACTACAAGAAAACAACATTTTTGCGACTGGACCTTGCGATTATACTTGTAGTCGTAACATTTGGCCACAATTAGGGGACAATAATGCTACTATTTTGCGTCAACGGATAGATGGATGTGTATTAGTCGCTTATATACGACTAAAAATGATTGTCACCGATTTAGTCGTCGATTTACGACAGATTAACGACTATTGTCGAGCCCGGAACCAATATTCGCAGGCTAGTCGGTGATATGGCGACTATTTTGTGTTTGATGCTCAGAGTCCTAGAATAATCGTGAATTGGTCAGTACATGGGCGACTAATTCGCTACTTCGGGTATTGTAGTAACCAAGTCGTTTATTTGTCGCTATTGATACGACTAATATTCACTTCATTATTTGTGACGCAAAGTAGTTGGTATGGGTCGTATCATATAGTTGTTATATACTTTGATATTTGAATTTAACAATAACCAAATTGATCAGGGTTAGATTTGATATGTTATTTAAATAATGTCATAAAAAAAAGATTATGATAAGTTGTAAACATTAACCACAAATGTCTTTTTAAAAGAAACATAAAGACGATCAACAGATCAATCTAACCCCAAATATAACAAAGTTTAATAAGGTCTTCTAAACAGGCACATAATTTAAAAGATATTGAACCGGGGCATAATTTCTTCAGGATATTGGCCAGGTACCGGATTTGGAAAGATACAAAATAGAAAACGATGTATGAATTCTGGAAAACATATAAAGCATATTACATAATGAGTTACAAAACCTGTTGAGAAATCCATTAAAGCCCGGACTGTTGGTTTGATCGTACATAATCGTTGACATCCCTTCTTCTCCTTTGAGCCAAGTTACACCTAATTAAATAAATTTTATACGTACACCATTAACATTTTTAACAATATAGAAATCAAAAATTAAACTGAATTTCAAACCATACCCATTTCGTGCTTTCTGTAGAAGCACCGGAGAATCACAAAGAGATGTATGTCAGCATCCTTCCAAAACATTTTTATTAGTTCCCTAGCATCTTCCCAGATAAAAAAACACCGAAGACTCCGGAGGCTAGAAAAAGGTATTTTCAATATCTATTATCAGAGACAAACAAAAAACATATGTGAGGAAGATTATAGGCATTTGCTTAACTATCCTTATGTCACGAATTGTAAACTGCAGCTTTGGTCCTGTCCAATAAGGTTGAAGGTTTCCAACATGTGTAACAACACCAAGGACATTTATAATAGAAAATATGGATCATTTCGGAAACTATACCTTAATTTATTTAGTTAAAAAAATAATGTCTACCACACATGCAAATAATATGATTAATATAATCCGATAAGGAAAACAAATGTATAGACTAATAGTTACCTATAAAGTATTCATCATAGACTCTCCCATCTAATATATCTGGAAACGATTCGAATTGCATAAAATGACCTTCCGGAATATTATCATAAGTGAGGCAGAAAGATGTGTTTAACCCAAATATGAGCTTGAAATCATGAGGGGTCAACGACACATATTCCGGTGCTTGTACAGCTCGAGCATTCACAAGTTTAATCCAACGACCTTCACACCATGTATAGAAACGGAATGTCACAAAAAGAGAGGCACGAACAGTTGCCTCTATTTTCATACCCTAAATCAATAAACGAATACTTTAATATAACATGCAATAACCCAATAAATAAAACAGATTATAGAGTAAAAGAAAGGTTACCTCTTCATCGACCAAAATCATTTGGATGTTCGGTTCTCCAATGGATGTAACACACATCCAAACACGCAAAAGAAGAATTTTTAGGTCCCAAAAGCAAGGAATGAAGTTGTTGATTTGAGAAATTTTTCTGAAAGTCTGTGGAGCCATGGTTGATAAACGGAGAAATTTTCGAAGAAATTAGCTTGAAAAGAAGTATTTTTTCTCTCAGTCGGTAAGAAAATGAAGCGCATATGGTTTTAATATCAAATAGTTTCTCAAATTGGTGAGTACAAGGTGTGAAGCACTAAAAGAAAATCTTTGAATTAGTAATAGTAAAAGGTATAAAAATTAGAACTCACAACCCTTGGTTTAGACAAAACTATTTAGGCCACAACCGCTAATGATATTTTTTTAATAATGATGATTTGGTTTTGATAAATTTGGTTTCAAATCACATTTATCCATGTCAATAACGACGATTCAAAAATCCCTATTCTCGATAAACTTCCTAATATGCTGCAGCCACCCTCTTATCTTGTTTTGAACGTTTCATTTAGTAGGTTTGTGCTTATTGCTTACACATTAAATGAAAGACAAGAAGAATATTCAATGTTCCTGTCAACCGATATTGTTTAATTTCCTTAACATGATAAGTTCGTATATACTCAAAAAAAAATATCAGATATCTAGAAAGATTGCAAAATAATAATTTAATTCCTCAAACCATCTTAAAACCATTAAGAACATTTCACACCAACCTGGAAACTGGCACTTATGGGTGTTTCTATACGAGACCCCCCATCAAATCAACACTAATCATGGTTAAATATATATCATGCAAAGGAGAGTTACGATGTTTGGTTAACTTTTTTTTTTTTTTCTTAAATTGTGGCCATCAGTTATCGATTTTATCATGCCACAACTTCATTCGTTTAGATTATATTAATATTTCCACTGTTGCCTAGTAAATATAAATAAATTCGAAAGGTTTATAACTTACTTATTTTTCATTATTTGAAAGGTCGATAGCTACATAATCTACTATATTTAACAAACATTATATTAATAAGGATCATCAAAAAGATAATGGGGCAAAATTTCGAAATTATCTATCATGATTGTGAAGAAGAATAGTGACTCAAGGGTCCATAAGCATGTTTCGCAGATGTTTGTACCTTTGAAACCATTGTCTCACCAACTCAACCCAGTCTTTATCGGAGCACACAAACATCTATAAAGCCCTTTGATGTATAATCCTCTTCGCTTCTTATAGAACAGTTTAAACCGTCTATCTGACCGTCCATACCTTTGTCTTATAGTTATCTTAACGCGTACTCGAGTTGCAAATTTGCGCTCGATGATGTACCCACGGTTCAAAACTTTTCCATCTCCATAAAACACCCGAAAGAACATGGAGTACGTGTATATGCCTGTCTCCCATCCACTAGCTGCCGATCTTTTGATCAATAGCCTCTCCTTTAACCATCCGGTCGATGGAGGTCAACGATTGGTCGACCCAATTGTCGCAATATACAAAAAGACACATACCTCTGAGGAGAAGAGTAGAAGGTTTTCGTATTCCAGACATTTGTTGGCCAAATTAGTTATAACCCTTAGATGGGCACCAGATATCTTCAGTAATGTTTGAGAAGTACAAATCGACCGACTTATAAAAGTCTAAGCTTTCTCCGACGTTTTGCATCGCAGTGCATGTTGCTTTCATCCGAGCCTAATAGTGTATCCCTTGGTTATCGTCATCGACGGCAAGAAGGATTTTTTTTAGGATATCACTAGGAAGGAAATCCATGGCCGATTTTGGTTAGAAAATATGGAAACAGACAAAGAAAAATTTAAAAAATAATATTGCAGATTATTAGAGATAGGTATTGTTTCTAAGGCATCCACATATGTTTATTTATAGATCGGATCCAACCTTTGGCTTTCCATAAATTTAAATAGTATTTATTTTATTGTTATTTATTAAGTAATAAGAATATGTCGCACATGGTTGAACCCTTGAAACCAAAGTCTCACCAACCCTTCCAGGTTGTTATCGGAGCACACGTGCAACTATAAAGGCCGTTGATATCTACACTCGCTTCCTTCCCAAAGAACAGAGTCAGAGGCGTTTCTGGCCATACACGCCTATTCCTTCTAGTTATCTTTATACGTATCCGAGTGGCAAGTTCACGGTCGATGACATATCCACTGTTCAACGCTACACCATCTACATAAAAAAACACGCAAGAGCATGGAGTACGCGTATATCCATGTTTCCCATCGGCTATTTGCTGATCTTTTGATCATTTCCTCTCCTTCAACCATCTGGTCGTTGTAGATAAAGTAACACATACCTCGGAGGAGACGGGCTGCATGGTTTCCTGATTGAAGACACCTCTCGATGAAATCTTGTTTATAAAGAGGTGGGGAAACAAAGAGATTTAAGTTAATAAAACATAGTATAAATCGATTGATTTGTAGAAATTTTGACTTTGTCCGAAGCTATGAAGCGCCTTGCATGTTGTATTCGCCCTTATAAAATAGCATAAACCTTGTTCACCGTCAATGACGTCAAGAAGGATTTTTGAAAGAACATCACTTGGAAGGTAATCCATTACGAATTTGGTAATGAAGAGATGGAAGGCAAAAGGAATTTTGGCAAATAAAAAAGGCTTTCAATATTTGAGAGTTCGAAGTAACCACCAGAGTTTATTTATGGAGACAATGCAACATTTGGGTTGTCTAGTCTGTATTAATCATGTTTATATTCTTATCACTAAGTCCCAACTAACAACATTCATGATCATGATCATGGTGTTAATGAGTCACATATCTATCTTTGAGACAGGGGAAGAATGGGGGTGTCAAAGATTGTGATGAACATTCAATATTCTTCGTGTATGCGTATCTTTCGTCTAAGGTTTATAGTAGTTATTAAGTAATTCATCTTAGTCATCTATTTATATACAATAATTATAACGAGTCACATATCTATCTTTGAAAGGGGAAGAATGGTGGTGTCAAAGGTTTATGGTTTAGGGTTTATTATTTAGGGTTTAAGGTTTAATGGGCTTATCAAAGGTTTTGGGGTGGGGTTCAGTATTTAGGGTTAAAGGTTTAACATTTGAATAGAACAGGGTATAGGGTCAAAAATTATTAATTAATTAATTAATGCTATTACACTATTACACTATTACTTAATAAAATATTATAAAAATTATATATATAATAATAAAGCACAAAAGACCAATTTAATTAAACATCACAACCGCCTGTTCAGCGTGAGTAATTTTTCAAAATATTTCGCGTAATTAATCTAGAAAACCGAACCAAAGTTTTTAGCCCAAAACTTTTCAATTACGCACCTTAACCCAACAAATTTCGACTAAGTATCGAGAAACCATCATTTACCGCAAACATAAACCCAGATTTTTTTTTGTTCTTCCCCGTCTCCAAAATCGCCTTCGAATCATCTCAGAAATTTTTTTTTTGCAGATCCTCCTCCTTACCGACTAATCTCTAACTGGCATCTCTTATTTGACTCTCTTATTCGAGGTTCTCAGTTTCATTGTTATTGGCCCTCTCAATTTCTTCTCTGAAACTCTCCGTGATATGATGCCTCAAAAGGCAAAGAAAGTAGGAACTCGTAAGATACTAACAATTCTAAACGTCACTCATAGAGCTGTTGGGTCCAATCCCAGTGGTTTGAAAAAAACACAGAGCCCTCTGCCATCCCGATACACCTTCACCCCGAATCCCTTTGATGCTCTTACTCATACCACTCAACAACTAAAGAAAAAA
Organism: Orychophragmus violaceus; assembly: GCA_030180135.1. Taxonomy (NCBI): domain Eukaryota; kingdom Viridiplantae; phylum Streptophyta; class Magnoliopsida; order Brassicales; family Brassicaceae; genus Orychophragmus; species Orychophragmus violaceus. Next base: position 18,492,396 of record CM058236.1, read on the forward strand.
CCAGCTATCCCCAAAATGTAAGTGTCAGCACCCCATGTACATGACTATCCACCGCCAATACAACTATTCCGGATCTCGACTACTAATCAGCCTGAAGTCAAAGCTTCGCCTGTGTCAGAAGAAGTCCAGAACAACCAGGACCCTGTTGAGGACGCACCCCATCTCAGGCTCAGAGTCATCCATCTTTTGCAGGTCACAACTTCCTCGACGAATCGTTTAATGTTTTGTCGGACCTCGAGGAGGACACACTGCGGGCTCTGAATGCGCTGCTTTGGGTGCCAGACAGGGAAACATTTACCACCGTACTCTCTCCCGCACTGATGCGAGGCACGACTTGGTATGGTTATTTTCATGTACTGTTTCTTCTGCTGTTGATATTCTCTGTATGGTTTTTTTTCCTTGTCTTATACCTTTCGCAAGGGTGTGTTTTTAAACCGTCTAGTTTGTTTATGAATCTGTTTGTTGGTTTGCTTATGACTTATGCTGATCTAAAGAGTTCGACTCTCTGATGGTTAGGATGTCAATCTTGTACATATTTCATGTTTACTCGTGACAGAGGATCGAAATTGGTATGAAAGATTACAAAAAATTTTACAAACAAATTTGATAAAGCATACTATAGCTGGTCACGTGTGCCTCGTGATAAACCAGAAAGATATTTCCTCGAGTTTGCTGTACAGTTTTCTCTCCGATACCTTTCATATATTCCATGCATGTGTTGCTTTTACTAATGTTATGCTTATTCTATTTGTATTCTAGAAAACCCACCATTGGGATCCCTTGATAACAGGGACAGTTTAACAGTATTTCGAGGAGATCTGTCAACGAGGATTAAAAGACATGATTAGCATTGCGCGGACTAAACAAGAGCGACCCAAGTGGATAGGCGAGACTCTATGGAAAATGATGACCAAATTTTGGGAAACTAAAGAAGCGAAGGCTAAAAGTAAGACCTATGCCAATTGTCGTATGTCTGACCGTGGAGGTCTCGGTCATCACATCCGTTTCTCAGGGCCCAAGTCATACCTAGAAATCAGGCTTGAAATAGCAAGTAACAATTATTATATATATGTTGATTGGAAACATTGCAACTAGAAATTTCTGTAATAATCCTTGTTTGAGGTATAACACTGCATGAAGAGGAATATGGAAGACCGGTTAAATTGGTGAGGTATTTGTCAGGACACATACAAAGGAAGACGGTACTTTTTTTGATTGGAAGGCAGAGGATATCGCTGCAACTTTCCAAAAGATCGTAGACGATAAGTTGTTAGATCTCAATTCAGAAGTTTCGAACGGTGCTGCTTCGAGACATCGGGAAATCTCACTAGATGAATATGAGCACATCTTCCTTGAGGTAAAGTAATATTTTTCACAAATTTATAAAGTCAGGTCATGTTCTTTAATTAATTGTGTTTCGCGGATGTCTTTAATTATAAAAGGCCACTGTGACAGATAGACGAGGAAAACCTTATGGAGTTGGAAGCCTGAAAGAGTCTCTATCGAGGGGCAAGCGCAAGCAGCCAGGAGACTCTTCAGGGTTTTTGGCATACAAGAGCAACTGAAGGAAGCTCAACGTAAAATCAAAGAGAACGATGCCCGTGAAGCAGATCACGCCCGAGTTGCGAATGAGCAGAAGGAAAAGATCGAGTGCCTTTCCTTTGTAGAAAAGTATCTGCAGGAAACTGATCCGCATTTTCTTGACTTCCTTCAGACTCATAGGCCAGCAGCCAACACAGACGGTCGTCCCCCATTAGGTACAACTTAACCTCATCTGCTGCATAGGTTACTTGTCGCTCTACCCACCGAAATTCATTTTTTGTGTATGATTTCGAAACTCCTTAATATTGGAGATTGCACATGCAGATAATCGTTTGTGTATGTATGCAACGCAAAACTAACATGGTTATCAATATTTTATTGAAGAAATTATCTTATACATTGCTTATATCATTCAAATTGAAGTATCACCAATTACCAAAACGTAAATTTGACAAATGGAACAACACCAAATTCTTATTTTCACGCAAACTTAACAGTCGTCAATTAATAGTATCTGGATGTCTCGCGTAGTCGCTACATAATCATTAGTATAGTCTTAAAAAGTCGTAAAAGTGTCACTGATGAGTCGCCAAAATGTCACCATAGTCTACGACTAAATCTTGACTTTACTAGTCAGTCACATAACAGTCGCCACATAGTGGCGAGATCACTACCATAATTGTATATGGATGTTCAGATTAGTCGCGGGATAGTAGTTAAAATTGTTGTTACCCAGTCGCTCCATAGTGGCTAATATTTACGACTACTTTATGACTATACAATACAGACGCATATTAATCACCCCGTGGTCACCTCATTTAACGACCATTTGATGACAACATTTCTCCGACCGTATTTGTACACCCTCTATAGTTGCACAGTTGTTGCTACCGTAGTCGCATATTAGTCTTTATCGACGACGCTACGTCTATTTTCCGATTACCTATGTTGGTCGTATAAATAGTCGTAGATCACCGACTAATAATACAACTATGAGATTGCTCAACTATGGATTTACGACTACCACATTTAGTCGTATGTTTGTCGTAAAATCCCGATTAACGACTATTTTGCGATTAAAGGTGCAGTCCTAAAAACGTTGTTTTCCTGTAGTGGCTACTCGGATCCATTTGTTTCAAGAGTGCTTCTGAAAATGGATATGATAACTCCACTAGCTCGGTTTTCTTGTCCAGCATATAATCATCTTGTGCCATCTCAACAAGTTCTTGATGTGTAGAACCATCGCGCAAAGTGATAAACCGCCCTCCTTGGAGCTTATCAACTACAAAATGCCAAATCTGGTCTCTCACAACCCATTCACCAAAATTAACAGGTAACTAAACCACTATATGTATAAACAAACACGTATAAACCACATTAGAGATCTTTTGGGAAAAGCCAGACTTCTTTGCGAAGTCTTGATGCTATTAGCTACATTGCCAATAATATTCAAAAATTGGTTTAAAAATAATTAACATACATAAGAATGTATAAAATATAATGCATATAAAACTAACAGACATTTATAAAAATTAAAATCAACGAAATTAATCAAAAATATACAATATAATGCATTTTGAAGTTTTTAACATTTCACGTCTATAGAAGTCTGATTGTAGTAAAACCAGACCTCTATGGCAGTCTGAAAAAGAGGGTATTTTGCAATGGAAATCAAAGTGTCAGACAACGGATGCAGTATGAAAACCATCAAACAGCGTACGCAGTCTACTTTGAAATTTTTTGACATTTTTGTCAGACAGCTTATGAATTCTGAGAACAAAAGGGGTAGTTTGTCAATTGACTTTTAAATTTGACTTTTTGTAAGACTTCTCCAAAAAGTCTGACAATTTTCAGACTTCTTTTGCTGTCTGACAATAAATAAGCGGTAGTTTTTCAATTGACCAAAAAAAATTGGGATTGACTTTTTTGTAAGAGACTTCTATTGCTGTCTGACAAGATTTTCAGACAGCGAGGGAAGTCTGATGAAAATCTTTGTATTTTTGGTGTTTATCCATCATTGATTAAAATTCGAATTTTCAGATGTCTATAGTCATCTGGCAAAAGTTTTGAATTTCAGACGTCTAGTGTTGTCTGATACTTTTTCAGACAGATTTAGAAGTCTGACCATCTGAAAATTTGGGTCGATTGCATTTTCTACTCCCTTTTATTTTCAAACAGCGGATTCCGCGCGATAAAAAGTCAAAAATCGGTCATTTTCTTGCTAGACTACATAAGAAGTCTGACTAAAAAAATAAATTTGAATCAATTGCAAAAAAACCCTTTTCTTATTTAGACTTCTTGGTGAAGTCTGATTTTTTTTTTTCCAAAGGAATTTCTCAGACTTCTATGGTGGTCTGTCATTTGAAAGTCAATTGCAAAACTACCCTCTCGTTGGCCATATTGAATTTTACGAAAAGTATTAGACTTAAACGGAAGTCTGAGATTACAATTCATATCTGAAAATCGACGATATGAAAATATTCTTACCAATGTTCGTTTTCAGTTTGTTTTTAGCCTCGTTTATTGCCCAGAACGTCTAATATCACCGAAAACCCAAAATCCGAGTCGTGTTTTGCTGTTTTTATAAGATAATAAACGATTTCGCTACTTTTGAATCGAAAAATCGAAGGGAAAAGGAGAAATCGAAGAGGAGAACGTCCGAGCTCTATTCTTGAGCTTTAATGGTGGGAAAACGAGCTGGATTACATATTTAACTAGTCGGCAATGGTGGTTGTCGTGGTTGTTGAGCATTCCCGATGGTATTTTCGTGAATATCCAAAATACTTTTGGGGGCTTTTTTCTGGCGATGTCATTACCGTGAATACCCAGATTTGTAGGGGGATATATTAGCGAAGGAAAGGAAGGAGAAGGCGGAAGGTTATTACAGGGTTGACTTCAATTTCGAGAGTAGTTTTACAATTGCCCCAAATAAATTTGAATTCTAAACTAAAACTTTTAAAATGTGGTCAATTCCACCAAAATCTGCTGACAAGGCTAACACGTGGAATACTAGTTTATATAACTTTTTTTTAAATATTCTCACTAAAACGACGTCATTTTGACGATTTGATTAAAAATTATTTTTAGTAGACTTAAACCTTGGTTACTTAAGATTAGAGAGAACATGTTTGCCACTAGACCACGAGATAACTTTTGAGAAAATGGTTATTACAATAATATTTATAAAATGTTTTTTGGATGTTATAAATCCTATCTCTAACTCAATCTCAGATCGATTTTCTGCGGATTTTTATTCTTCTTCGCCGCATAACTATTACAGATTCCCGGGCTAGGTGATTACTTGTTTCCAAAACCGAGCCTTCATTTTTTTTCTCTAGGCGAAATTTCCCTTGTCTTGTTAGGCTTTCGAATACCTGAAATCCTATCTCTAAGCACTATCCTTTTGGCGTGAGTCTCGTCTACAGGAGGATGAAGCTCAAGGTCTTGAAGTTAAAAATCTTATCCCACTTTCTCTTGCTTTTTGGTCAATTTTTATTTGTTTTTATATATTATGTTATAAATATTATTGTAATAACCGTACTTGTCAAAAGTATCTCATTGTCCAGTGGCAAACATGTTCTCTCTAATCTCAAGTAATCATGGTTCATGTCCCACTAAATACAATTTTTAATCTGATCATCAAAACGACGTCGTTTTAGTGAGAATAATTTACAAAAAATTATATAAACCAGTATTCCACGTGTCAGCCTTGTTAGCATTTTTTAACGGAAAATTAGTTCCGTTTACGGTTTTGGTGGAATTGACCACATTTTAAAAATTCTTGTTTAGAATTCAAAACATGTTTAAGAGATAAATTGATGGGGGAATTAGCCGTTTTCCCTGACAGAATTCATACCACCATGTACTTTCCCAAGACTTAGCAATTGACTAAAAAAACTCCATAATCCAAGTGAGAAATTCAAATTCACCATACTAACCTCTTTAAGATTACATGCAGTCTCATTAAGAGAGTATCGATCAAAGAATATATGGAATCTTACTAAATCGGTACCTGGTCACACAAATTGTCTTAACTTATAGTTCCTTTCATCTCCTTTTTTTCACTTCAGTAACTAATTTTTCACCACTCGGTATCATTTTATTTTTTTTATTGGTTGCTCTTCCATTATTATCGAGTTTCTTTGGAAATGTTTCCATGAAGCACAAGAGATAACATGGTTACTACCACTTGCATGTTCACTTCGAAGCTACTAACTTATCCTCATACTATTCTCATTTTTTAAATTTTGTAGGGAAGAGAGAGGGAAATCGTACTCACACAAAAAATATTTCAGGACTAGGGGAAAAGTCAGTAATGGATCCTTGAGATACCCAAGAGAATATGAATAAAATTGTAAAGCTGGTTTGTCATGGGGTTTTCCATTAGTCTTAGATGCATGTCAAGCTTGTTTCGATGATCACTTAGATTCCTGCAGATCTCGTTATTCCTCGAAAAATCATTTTTTCCTCCACAAATGTTTGATTCAAAACGGACTGACACAACTGATACTAAGAATAACGAAAACAACAATGTCCCCAATGTTATCAATCCTGAAGAAGGAAAAACAAAACATGAAAGAACCAAATACAAAACAAAGAAAAAAAGGAAATTTTCCTTGATTGGGGTGTCGACCGACACAAAATGGTATCGATCGACACTAAGAATTTTTGTTGACCACATGTGTCGATAGCGTTCGATTATGGTTCATCTTTGCGTTCTGGTGTCGACCGACATCAACTGGTGTCGACCGACATCAACTGGTGTCGATCGATACTGATTGCCATTTATACCTTTGCTTTGGTGGAAGTACGATGCATGGAGCTTTCTGTTTATGATCAGTTACAGGATCTGAAGATGTTAGAGTATATTCATGATGAACCACCATCTTCTCTTCTCCTATATTAAGCACTTTGTTCTCACCAATCTGAATCTCTGGCTCTACCTTAACATTGAAGGTCTGTCCATCTATTTGTGACCTCTACAGCTTGTCGATAATGAACCAAATAGGCTCATCTCCCATCTGGAGAATAATTAGACCACACCTCATGTCAATCGTTGTTCCTTTTGTAGCCAAGAAAGATCTACCAAGTATCAGAGGATCATCCGAATCAGCATCATACTTAAGCACCACGAAGTCCATTGGAATCAAGTATTTTTCAAATCTGATGGAATGTACTCAAAAATTTATTCGGGAATCCTCTTCGAGCGATCAGCTAGAATCAAGGAGATCCTACTCGCCTTAAAATCCATTAGCCCCGACCTTACAGTCACAAAGTATTTCATAAGTGTCTCTCAAGATCCAAAGTCAAACAAACAATGCTTGAAGTTGTCCTTGAAGATGGAACAATTTAGCACAAAGACTCATGGGTCTAGTAGCTTCTATGAAATATGATTCTATAACAGAGCATTAATATTTGGATACCATCACCACCTCTTATTTTAAATCTCCATCCATGGAGATCATCTTCTTTGCATACCTCCTCAGACAAGGGTGAATTCTAAAAAAATCAACAAGTGGAATCTCAATCAACTCTTTTTCCATCTTTGCTTTGAATCTTGCTGCATCCAGCTCCTGTTAGGCCTTCTTAGAAACATTAGGGAATGGTGTCGGAGACTTGTCGACTCTCTCTGTTGATGGTGCATGCTTGTTGGATTGTCAGGGACTGGTGTCGACCAACACCAAATGTGTGTTGATCGATGTTGGTTCCAAATAAAACGATTCTGGATTTGGCATTGCTGACTGTCAACCAACACTAGTGGTGTATCGATCGGCACCGATGGTTGAAAACAGTAGTTTAATGTCGATACTTTCGATTCAGGTCCGCAAAAACTCCAAAATTCAGGAAAAGCAAGTGGTGTCGATTAATGCTGCTTCTGCAACACGTTCCTCATCAAAATATTCCTTGAATGTCTCATAGTTTTCCCTAACGCCTTTCTCCTAGTCCAGCTCATAGTCAATCAAAATTGAGATGGCACTGATATGTGCTTTATGAACCATCTTCCCTTTGACAGTTGTTTCAGTTCTAGTCAACCTGGCATCCATACTGTCAACTCTAGCTGTGAGAGCCTATAATTTTCTGGAGATTTCAATTGAGATCATGATACATTGCATCCATCTTCCCAATTAGATCCACATGAATCTTTTGCTGACATTGAATAATTTGTTGCATCATTGATTCACGCTTGTTCTCTTTTGCTGGAGGAGGATGTATATGAAGAGGATCCATAGTTCCTGAAACCACTACATTGGAATGGCTTATGATAAGCTGGATTAGAAGTGAAACTAGAAGAGTTTTGATCGTACCTCTGTTGTTCTGAAATCTAGCTCCATTAATGTAGTTCACATTCTCATCAATACCTTCAACTTCTAGAGAAAAATGGACTGATTTCTTCCATAGAAATGACTGTTGATAAAGTTCAATTTAGCACAAACTGAAGCAATCTCACATCCATCCTGATGGATTATAGTGTTTGTTCAAGGTTTAATTCTCGCATTACAACCTAACATATAATCTTAACAGATCTAGGTTCTTGCAAAACGAATCATCAAACCAAACTTGTAACATTACCTATTGATTGCACAGCGGATTGATGGTAATGACAAGATCAGTCTAGAACAGATGAATCACCTATTCCTCCTTTGGTATCCACACTCTTACAAGCAAGGGATGGCTGCTAGACCAAAGAGATGGATGATCAGAAAGAGAGAGTTCTAGAGAGAGAGAGGTTTCGCGGCCACAGAAAGAAATCGTGTGGGATGCGCAATCCCTTAGGTTTTTTCGAAAACCTTAAGCTCTCATTAATGGGCCCAAGTCATTAGACTAATGGTTCATTAATCTTTTGGGCCCAAGACACAAATCAGAATAAAGCCTGTATTTTGTCTGGCCCAATTCTCTGATCTAATACAGTAAATGCCATTGCATCTTACCGTATTAATTCCATTTAACTTTCCCGTTAGCTATGGTGTGTGACCCTTCGGGATCATACAATACTGGTAATAAGTCCTAAACTTATAGATCAAGAGCGGACTCTAGCAAGCCATCATGATCACCCAGTATTTATGACTTATGTCTGATCTCGACACTTATCATACTTTCTAGAGATAGTACGGTAGATTTCAGGACATTCCCAACAATCTCCCACTTGTACTGGAATCCTACACAGGACATTCCCAACAGTCTCCCGATTGTACTAGAATCCTACATTCCCTAGTCCTTTTGTCTTAATATCTCGATCTGGCATAAGGCAAGATGCGTGTCATCCTTATATAGCCAGACCATGTTTATCGGACCAGATTTGATACTGACAATGCAAACGACTTGGGCAAGTCCGTTTGGGAATGGCCATTCTCTTACCAGCTATCAAATCTCCGATTGGCCTAGAGATATTACCTCCGTTAAACGGCAGGGACAAATCCCATCTTGTTCCATCACTATGAACTACACAATTCATAATACACCCAACCAAGGTCCGTATAGCTCCCAGTTACGAAACAGCGTTAGACAATGATCAAAGCGTATTACTCCATCTGCAGCCACATGCATGCGAACTCAGGTCTAAGGACTATACTCTATAGTCATATATGAGAACCTTTCATGACACATATATTAATATCTTGTAGAGTTCTCATCAGCGGGCCATGTACGATCATATGTTCCCCTACATATACCTATGTGTCGACTTTGATGCCGCGCATCTATGACCCCTCGAAACTTGGTCATAAGTCTCAACACAATCTAGTCTCAACAGGTTGTTGGTGTTCCAATTTCAACAACCTTCGACTATGGACACTATGATTTATGTCATTTCGTTAAATATGGGGTTTCAGGATCAAGTCTACTCATGTACTTCGATGACCCATATATAATGACATGAATCATTTTTGGAACGATTATTTTATATCACAGTTAAAATAATCCAGAAATAAAATTTCATTAACATTTAAAATGTTTATATGAACCAATCAAAATAACTAAAACAAAAGCCCTCACAACTCCCACTCAAAAAGAGATTACATTTGAATATCTCTAATTCCTACAGCAGCAGTATGCAACTCGTGCTTAGGTCTCGGGAGTGGCTTTGTCAACGGGTCAGCCACGTTCTCATCAGTGGGAACTCTGCTGACCATCACTTCACCTCTATTCACTATATCACGAATCAAGTGATACCTTCTCATAATGTGTTTGGATTTCTGATGATGTCTCGGTTCCTTGGCTTGAGCAATTGCACCATTGTTGTCACAATACAGTGCTAGAGGCTCAGTGGCATTTGGGAATACACCGAGTTCAATCAAGAAGTTCCTTATCCAAACTCCTTCCTTCGCAGCTTCCGAAGCAGCGATGTATTCAGCTTCAGTTGTGGAATCTGCCACGGTGCTCTGCTTGGAACTCTTCCAACTTACTGCACCGCCATTCAGACAGAAGATGTAACCAGACTGTGACCGGAAATCATCTTTATCTGTCTGAAAACTTGCATCCGTGAATCCACTGATTTCAAGCACTTCACTTCCTCCGTAAACCAAGAACTTATCCTTAGTATTTCTCAAATACTTCAGGATATTCTTTACGGCAAACCAGTGACTCTCACCTGGATTAGACTGGTACCTACTCGTCATGCTTAGTGCATAAGCAACATCAGGACGAGTACAGATCATGGCATACATGATAGATCCTATAGCCGAAGCATAAGGAATCCTACTCATGCGCTTAAGCTCATCAGGTGTTTTAGGACACTGATCCTTGCTTAGTGTAGCACCATGTATCATTGGCGTGAACCCCTTCTTGGATTTATCCATTCCGAATCGATGCAGGACTTTATCTATATAAGCATCTTGACAAAGTCCAATCAGCTTTTTAGATCTGTCTCTAAAGATTCGGATTCCAAGAACATACGCGGCTTCACCCATGTCCTTCATGGAAAAACAACTTCCCAGCCAGTCTTTAACAGACTTCAGCATTGGAATATCATTTCCAAGAAGCAATATGTCATCGACATATAGGATAAGAAACGCCACTTTGCTCCCACTAGTTTTCTTATACACACATTGTTCCTCTTGGTTTCTGATGAAGTCAAAGTTCTTTATTGCTTCATCAAAACGAAGATTCCAACTCCTCGATGCTTGCTTCAATCCATAAATGGATTTGTGAAGCTTGCATACTTTCCCAGCATTCTTAGGATCAATGTAACCGTTAGGTTGTGTCATATACACATCCTCCTCCAAGATTCCATTCAGGAAGGCGGTTTTCACATCCATCTGCCAAATCTCATAGTCATAATAAGCGGCAGTTGCTAGGAGAATCCGAATTGATTTCATCATTGCCACTGGTGAATAGGTTTCATCATAGTCTATACCATGAATTTGCTTGAAACCTTTTGCCACCAACATGGCCTTGTAAATCTGGACATTTCCATCCATGTCAATCTTCTTCTTGAAGATCCATTTACACTCGATGGCTTTTGCACCAGCAGGTAAATCAACCAGTGAAAACACTCGGTTAGTAGACATGGAGTCCATCTCGGATTCAGTGGCTTCACGCCACTTTAAGGAGTCAGGGCCCATCATGGCTTCTGCAAAGTTCGAGGGTTCATCACCGTCAATGATCAAAAGATCATGGCAATTAGTCACGAGGAATCCCTGATATCTATCAGGTTCGTGACGGATCCTTCCGGATCTTCGAACTTCAGGTACTGCAGGTTCAGGTTCTATTACAACTTCATGTAATTCATCCTGCTGTTCTTCCTCATTAGGTTGAACAGGTTCCTGTCCTTCTTGAATTTCATCAAGTTGTACCTTACTCCCACTATCTTTTCTAGAGAGAAACTCCCTTTCAAGAAAAGTACAATCCCGAGCAACAAAGATTTTGTTCTCGGATCGCAGATAGAAGTAATAAGCCTTGGTATCCCTAGGATAACCAATGAAGTAGCATTTGTCAGATTTTGGTGTAAGCTTGTCTGAGATTAATCTTTTGACATAGGCTTCACAGCCCCAAATTCTGAGAAAAGACATTGCTGGAGCTTTTCCAGTCCATATCTCATATGGTGTCTTTGCTACTGCCTTTGATGGCACTCTGTTCAGTGTGAACGTTGCGGTTAGCAAAGCATATCCCCAAAGGGATATAGGAAGGTCTGTGTGACTCATCATGGATCGGACCATATCCAACAATGTTCGATTCCTTCTCTCAGACACACCATTCCACTGAGGTGTTCCAGGAGGTGTGAGTTGGGAGATAATCCCACACTCACTCAGATGATCACGAAATTCCTGGCTCAAGTATTCTCCTCCTCGGTCCGACCGAAGAGCCTTAATACTTTTACCAAGCTGGTTCTGTACTTCATTCTGGAATTCTTTGAACTTTTCAAAGGTTTCCGACTTATGTTTCATCAAGTAGACATATCCATATCTACTGAAATCATCAGTGAATGTAATGAAGTACTGAAAGTTTCCTCTAGCACTTGTGGACATTGGGCCACACACGTCAGTATGTATCAGGCCCAATAGTTCACTGGCCCTTTTTGTGGGTTTATTGAAAGGGGCCCGTGTCATTTTGCCCATTAGGCAAGATTCGCATTGCTCACAAGACTCAAAGTCAAATGAGCCCAAGAGTCCATTTGAATGGAGCCTCTTGACGCGTTTCTCACTAATGTGCCCCAAACGACAATGCCAGAGAAACGTTTCATTTTCTTCGTTAGATTTGAACCGTTTTGTATTTATGTTATATACTGGAGCAGATTGATCCAGCATGTACAGCCCATTTATAAGAGGGGCACAGCCATATAACATATCATTGAGATTAAAGGAACACAATTTATTCTTAATAGAAAAATCAAATCCTTGCAAATCCAACAATGAAACTGAAATGATATTTCTGCTTATAGCAGGTACAAAATAACAATTCTCAAGTTCTAAAATCAATCCAGAAGGTAAAGACAACAAGTAAGTGCCAACGGCCAGTGCTGGAACCTTCGCTCCATTGCCAACCCGCAACTCTACTTGCCCTTGCTTCAACCTTCTACTGTTTCTGAGCGCCTGCATATTAGTACAAATATGAGCCCCACATCCAGTATCTAATACCCAAGTGGTATTATCAGAAGTAGTAGTATTTACTTCAATAACAAAAATACCTGAAGATTTAGTCTCCAAGGACTTCTTCTTCTTCAGACTTTCCTGGTATTTCTTACAGTCCCTGCGGTAATGCCCTGCCTCTTTACAAAAGTGGCAGATATCAGAAGGCCCAGCTTTAGACACGGGCTTGGGCTTGGCCTTTTCATTGCTGACTACCTTGCCCTTTCCCTTGTCTGCAGCGGATTTCTTAAAACCCTTGCCCTTCTGCACCATGAGTACAGACGACTCCTTGGCTTTCTTCAGATTAGGTTCTGCAGTCTTGAGCATACCATGTAGCTCAGGCAAAGTCTTTATCAACCCATGCATATTATAGTTCAAGATGAACTGGTCATATGCAGGAGTAAGAGACTGCAGAACGATATCACAAGCAAGCTCTTGGCTTATAAGACAGTCGAGCCTAGTCAAATGATCGAGATAACCCATCATTTTCAGAACATGTGGACTCACTGCTGCATCCTTAGCCATTTTACAGTCCAAGAGATTCTTAACAGTTTGGAATCTCTCTGTACGAGCCTGCTCCTGAAACAACGCTTTCAGATTTGCCATCAGCTTCATGGGACAAGTCAGGCCTTCCCACTGCATCTGCAGTTCGGGAGCCATTGTCGCCAACATCAGGCAAATCACGTCATTAGCATCTGAAGAATGCGTATCCCAAGCATTCTTCACAGCTTGTGCGGCATTATTCGCAGGTCTAGGAGAGAGAGCTCTTTCAAGGACATAAGCCTTCTTCTCCTGCCTGAGCACAAGTCTCAGGTTCCTGGACCAGTTCAGGAAGTTTGATCCGTTCAGTTTGTCCTTCTCAAGGGCAGACCGGATCGAGAAAGTGTTTTGAGTTGTTGTGCTTGACATAGCTGAAAATATGAGACAATAGAGATTTAGTTATTATGTTCATAAAAGAGTAATCTTAAAAACTTATAAGAAAACTCGCATTGTATTCAAAATTTCTTTGTTTAACCTCATAAGAATACAATGATTCCGAGACCCATGTTCAGCTAAATCCAAAGTGGGCCACTGGCCGTCACCCGGAATTAGCTTTACTTGGTAAGCATACACACAGCTAGTTATATCTCACATAACTCTCGGTTGTGAATTGGACCCGAGGCCCAAATTCACCAGATGTCTCAAGGCCCGGGACTCCCGATGGCCCAGTCAAGGAAACCAATCTCTTACAGCCAAATAATCACTAAAGTCTGGGACTCCCAATGAAATTAGTGACTATATACTACTTTACTTATGCGAAAACAGACACCTCACACTGTAAGCCATATCTGTAATCGAATAAGCGTTAAGTAGCTGACAAGATTGGAAAGACATCCAAGCTTGATATTGTTTTTGAGGATTTTTAAGTTTTATTTCCTAAAATAGAAGATTACTAGTTTGGGAAACTTTCTTATTTTAGAAACTTTCTAAATTTAGTAACTTACTAAAAATAGAAATTTCTAATTTAATATTTTATTAAATATTTTGGGTAGGGTCACAAATTATAGGCCCAATTCTTGGCCCAAGACCATAGAATTCCAGTTGGCCCAATAATTTGACATAACCGATTCGGTTTATTAATTCTGGTCCAAGACCAAATTAACTATCAAAACCATCGGTTATTTACTAAACCAGACCAGCTCTAAATTATTTGGTCCAACCAAATCAAACTTAGACCAGCCTTCGGTTTAGGTTAAAATTCAATTTTTTGAATTTCAATCCGGTTTAACCAGAAATTAAATAATACCATGTATTAAATAATTTCCAGCAAACCGCGATTCGGGTTAACCGCTTGAACCACCAATTAAATTGGATCGGTCCAGTTAAATCCAAAACCGGGAAGAAACACCTAGTGTTTTAGCCAATTTGATTTAACTTGCGGTTTAAGGCTTTAAACACACAATTAACCGCCAATTAAATGGACCGGTTAAATCGGTGTTGTTTTGGGCAACGAACCGCGAAGCTCGGTTTAACCGATTGACTATTCGCGAGACGTAAAAATTTAACGGGCCAAACAATCGGATCCAAGATCCAACTCGGCCCATTAACGCAATTTGTGGCCCATGATTCATCCGAGGCCCATGATCCAACAGCGGTCGCTCACGATCGCAAACGATCGATCATCGCAACACACGATCACGGACGACTCTCGGCATCATGGCACACACGCATCGCTCAATCACGGCTCACGCACGCTCGATCCTTTGCCAGCCTCACGATCGGATTGATCGATCTCGGCCAACTGATCACGCGTCCATGCTATCGTCGATCCACCCATTCGATCGGCCCTTGCATCACGATCACAAAGGATCGGTCTTTGCGGCATGATCTCTCGGTCAATCTCTCGGCATCACAACACAAGCGATCATGCATGATCGACTCGGCTAACTCACGGCCGAGACAAGGTTGATAACACAACCAAGCCGAGACATGATCGATTGCTTTTGGATCACAAAAACGATACTCAACCTTGCGGCCCAAGTATCACACGGTCGAGTGATCATCATCTAAGCGATTAGGGTTAATAAGGTTTTAATCAATTTTAATTCCTTAATTGATTCAAAAACCATTAAAATCATATGATCCAATTTCACAAGAAACCTAAAACCTGGGCTCTGATACCACTGATGGATTATAGTGTTTGTTCAAGGTTTAATTCTCGCATTACAACCTAACATATAATCTTAACAGATCTAGGTTCTTGCAAAACGAATCATCAAACCAAACCTGTAACATTACCTATTGATTGCACAGCGGATTGATGGTAATGACAAGATCAGTCTAGAACAGATGAATCACCTATTCCTCCTTTGGTATCCACACTCTTACAAGCAAGGGATGACTGCTAGACCAAAGAGATGGATGATCAGAAAGAGAGAGTTCTAGAGAGAGAGAGGTTTCGCGGCCACAGAAAGAAATCGTGTGGGATGCGCAATCCCTTAGGTTTTTTCGAAAACCTTAAGCTCTCATTAATGGGCCCAAGTCATTAGACTAATGGTTCATTAATCTTTTGGGCCCAAGACACAAATTAGACTAAAGCCTGTATTTTGTCTGGCCCAATTCTCTGATCTAATACAGTAAATGCCATTGCATCTTACCGTATTAATTCCATTTAACTTTCCCGTTAGCTATGGTGTGTGACCCTTCGGGATCATACAATACTGGTAATAAGTCCTAAACTTATAGATCAAGAGCGGACTCTAGCAAGCCATCATGATCACCCAGTATTTATGACTTATGTCTGATCTCGACACTTATCATACTTTCTAGAGATAGTACGGTAGATTTCAGGACATTCCCAACACATCCATGCTTGCAGCTTGTCTCTGTCTTTACAAGTATGCATTCTTGGTGCTATTGCTAGAAGCTAAGTTATCAATGAGCTCATAAGCTTGTTCGGGATACCTCATGTTGATGTTCCCATTACTCGTAACATCTAGAGCAATTTGGTAACACCAATCAACACCTCTGAAGAAGTTTCCTAGAAGCTGAACCTTACTGGATCCATGATGCGGACAATCTCTCTAGTAAGCCGTGAATCTAATCCAATCCCTTTTAAAGGCTTCAGTTGGACCTTGCTAGAATGTAAAGATCATTTTCCTCGAATTCTCATACCTAGCATCATCATAGAAACTGCAGAGAAATGGACTATTCGTATGTTCCTAGGTTCTCGGAGATCCTAGTGGTAGTTGTTTCAACCAGTAAGCTGCTTCTCCAGCAAGAGAGTGTGAAAGAGCTTGCATAAGATATAGTCGTTGGAGACTCCATCATACTTCATGCTGGTAACCAGATCCTCAAACCTCTCAATGTTATCCATGGGATGCTCTTGAGGCAGTCCGTGAAACTTATCCTGACTAACCAGAGTGTAGTAGTTGGTTTTCCTAACATAATCTTGCCTCTCAAATGCTGGCAGTAAAATCTCAGACTTGTTCACGTAAAACTGATTCAGACTTGTTGTAATCAGTAAGGGTGCATCCGCGACCATTCGCTTTGTTTCTTGAAGCCAGTTGCTGTTGTTGTTGTGTCAGTTCCGCGCTCACGACAATATTTAGAAATATGGTATTTCTTTCCCATCCAATCAATGACCTCTCGCATTGTGTACATCACCCTCTTGGTCTCCTAAAACACCATCTTCACTGCGAGTCAGAATCATATGATTTATCGTATCTTGCTAGTCGTTCAAACCTCTGGTATATGTGGTAGCAAGTGGTGTCGATCGATGTTGTTGTTGTGTCAGTTAACAAAACGTGTTTCTGAACAATTCCTGAATAACCAAATAAAGAGAGACGAAAAATGTGAGTAACTAAGAAAATAAAAAAAACTTAGTTGAAGTTCTACTACTAAAATCCATCGGCGAACTCAAAGAGTCTCCGGCAACGGCGCCAAAAACTTGATATTCTCAAAGTTTACTGTCCCTAGAACTACACTGCAATTGCACAAAATGCAATCGTAGTATATAGGGGTCGAATCCACAAAGACTCTAGTTTCACACGATAGACATATTGGTTTGAATTTAGTTAATTCCTTTGCAGATCCTAAAGTCTAAACACGTATTAATTCCAAATTCGTTCGTTCACAATTTTACTAAACCAAATCTCTTTGCGAGAAGCTAAATTGCTCACATAGTTTCTTTCTAGCTAAAAAACCAATTGTCGTTACAAGAATCAATCTAACATCAATAATCTAAATGTCTAGTTCATATTATGCATTAAGAACAACCTATACAAAGAAATAGAAGTTATGAGTCCTAACTAATCAATTAACTTAAAATTCAAATGATAATCCCTAAAACTAACTAGCAAACTATTGAGACATGATCAATGAAACATATAACATATTAAGAATATAAAGCATAAAAGTAATCAATAGAAGAATTTAATGTGTTTGAATTCTCTTGAGAACAGCCCCAATATCCATGCTACAAATCTCTATGGAATAAAAGTAAAGCGTCGCCTAAAATGGCTTAAAAACCTATATAGTCTTAATTCTCGATTGGGCCTTTTTGTAAATTAAGAAAACTCTTTGGCAAAAGTGCATATTCAAATTCTCCTAAAAAGCACACACATTAATTTGGAACATGACTCGCATCGACCGATGCATACCTTGCGTCGATTAACGTAACCTATGAATGCAACCAGTGAACTCTATGAAATCCATATGTGTTGCAGAATTACTCCAAAAGCTTTCAGAATCTCCAATTGAGCTTTACTCATGCCAATACCCGTAAAAGACTCAAATGACTCGAAAAAACTGATAAGACTCAGTAACAAAGGCCTATATCATGTTTAAAACCCATAAAAACCATGATATATCACTCTATCCATGAGAGTTGTGCTCAGCTTATGGTACCAATTTGAAAGAGTAAGAAAGATATGAGGAAGCTTTGTGTCTTCAAGCATATACAAGCCATCCTTTGATACTCCTTTCCCAAGTAACTTATTGGTCTTAATATTCTAAAAGTACACATCATTATAACCAAATATAGCAAAGAAATTAAGATCAGAAGTAACTCTCTTACTGGACAACATATTAGAGGTGAAAGTTGGAATATAAAGAGCTTTAGACTCTCTATCAAACAACCTTAGATTACCAACACCTCTAACTTGTACTTTCTCTCCATTAACTATAATAGCATTCTCTAAGGTCGTTTATATGTTGCTTATCAGGTTAGAATCACAAATCATGTGATAAGATGCTCTAGAGTCTACAGGCAGTGGCTTAGTAATGTTTAAAGCATGAAGAGAAATACCAAATGCATTACCAGAGTTACTAGTCTCTTTCAAGGATTTGATGAGTGCATCCAAGTCTGATTTCCTCACAAACTAATGCTGAGAAGATACTAGGTCCTTCATCTTTCCATTTTTGAACCATGAGATAGTGCTTGCATGTTCTTCAGCTGCTTCTTGAGAGAGATTTTCCCTTGGTTTTCTAAACGTGTTGAGCTTGAGGTGAGATCTAACACGTGTATTTGGTGTGGCTTTCCCACCAAATAGTCGATAATATCCTTGTTCCTTTTTAATTTGTGCACAAACTTCTTCAAGAAATGGAACCTTGTCTGCCTTTAGGAGATGTTTAATCGGACCATTGTAGGTTGGGTTTATAGTCAAGAGAAGCCCAAATACCTTCTCCTTCTTGCGATTTTCGTTAAGTACCATTAGATATACTGAACTTGGTATAAGCATTTCTAGCTTAACCCATAAGGATCTGAACTTGCCAAAATGCTTAGTGAATTCTTCTTCTTCTTGGCTGAGCTCATTGATAACTTTTTAACCTCAAAGACTCTTCTCAGATTAGAGATGCTTCCATACACCTTTTGGAGAGTCTCTCAAACCTACTTGGCATTTTTATAGTAAGAATAAGCTTCAAGGAATAATGATTTTAAGGATACAAGGTACAAATTGGTCTTCTTGTAACGACCACTCTTCATCCACAAGAGAGATCATTTTCATCTTCTTGAACTGCCCTCTTTGGAGCTTCATTTCCATGACATGACACCAAATCTCACGACCAACCAATGTTGTCTTCGTGGTTATAGCCCACAGCAGATAGTTCGCCCTTTTTAGAGTAAGTGGAAGCACCAACGGTCTTTTGTTTTCCTTGGTCCGAATGTTATTTACCTTTGGATAAACCTTTGAACCGGTGGATAATTAGAATTTAATTGTGAAACTTTAACAGAGAATGGAAGAAATAGAATGGAGAATAGAGAATAGAGAATGTGTAGAATAGGAGCCTCTGATAACATGCAAGAATTTGTGGAATATATCAAGAACTGATGATAGTTTATCAAGAACAGAAGAAAGAGCATGAAGAACAATGAGAATATGAGGGTAAGAGAGAGGAAGAGAGTTTTAAACTTAAAGAGGATTTTGGAAGAGAGAAAACACATTCCCTTAATCATATTTGTTACATAAGATGGTCTTTATATAGAGAACACTAAAAGAATAAATAATGGAGTAAGTAAATAGGAATGAAAGAGACACATTAGTAGCGGCTCCTTTGGTTTCAATTCCAACAGATCTTTTTGAGACTTCTCAGGATGACTTCACATTATTTTAAGCAAAAGACTTCACAAGATGTATTCTCCTTCTCAACCTTCATAATATTAGAATTCATAAGAGTTTTAGAGAAGTCTTCTAATGGTAACGTCTTAACAAAATTGTTCACACTTACAATGCTTTCTTCATCTCAATACTCGGTAAGGTGCTCCAGTACTTCCTCTCTTAATGGATCCTTGGGAAAGTTAGATTTATGATTTCCTTGCTGCGTCCATGTCTAGTTTGGTTCACATTCATTCATTGTCAAATTCTAGTGGATGTACATCCGCAGGTGACGCCTGTAGGTGTCAGAGCTCGGAGAGATAGGATCATGGCCTAAGGTCGAACATGATGGACGCTTCGGCTATCCGTGGGGATAGTTTGAGTCACCACGTATCGAATGATATGGAACAGTATCTTACGTGTAAGACTTGTGTTTACAAGTAGTAGTAGTTGATGTTGTAGTCGTACGTCTTTAGGGCTACAACTAGGTACTACTGAACGATATGGGCCTACAGTGTAAGAGCGCTATATATAGAGAGTCAAGATCGATTCTAGGTGCAATCAATTTCATATTCTGCAGTCTCATCGGTTCAATATTTTTATTGGTAACCTGATATATGTTATTTCTCCAAGAATTAATATGGGTTTGCGTTTAAATTAATATTTCAATGCTTGTTATTTTTGGTGTGTCTAAGATTGGGTTTAGCGTTTTGAGAAGACCCCATCTCACTAGACAAGATTAGCTTACTCATCCAACTCATATGTTTTGCAAAAAACCTTATTAGGAGTCCGGGTAGTGGAAGTTGGATGATATGATTTAGCTACCCATGAGGACATGGAGGTAGAAGAGCATAAACCAAAACAAGCTAATCTTGTAGTTGAGGATGCACTTGGAGAGGAGGATATTCTAGTTTCAGTAAGAGGACCAATGACTGGAGTAAGAGGCAAGCTATTCAACCAAGTTGTTAAAGGAATGCTTGGACAAGTAAGCATGGAGAAAAAAAAAGATATCCAATCTATTCTGGTTTTGATACATGCATCAACAACTTGGTTTTTTAGGAAATGTTTTTAACAAGGCTTAAGTATCAATCCCCATTGCCAATTTGTTTATCCAACCTATAAAGAACATTCGGCCAGCCCTTTTGCATTTGAAGATTTCAGCCCAGTCCATTTGCATGAAGATTTCGGCCAACTTGCATGTTTTCCATTTTCATTTTAAAACCTTTCAAACTTGTGTTTATTTACTTCTATTTTCGAGATGTAATATGTGGTTTTTTATGAAGACCTTTGTCTTTTCTTCTCAAAGACTCTTGTACTCCCATTTTTGAAAGTTTTCCATTCTTTTATTAAAAACCTTTTTTGAGTTTGGATCAAAAGTTTGGTTTGTCATATCCAGAAATTCCAGTCTTCTTCTAGTGTGTAATATTCTTAAAAGAACTAGGTTGGTGTTTAGAAGTTATTCCGCAAGCTTCTAAGCAAACCATTTGACCATTCATCACGGCTGCATCAGCCAAATCTATCCAAGTCTTAACCTCTCAAGCTTCGGTCTAGCGAAGATCTCTTCATGTGGTATCAGAGTTGCCTTGAGAAGTTAAGTGTTCTATTATTTTCGTTTTTTTTTTCACCTTATGACCATGTGTATGCATCACGGTTTAGTGTTTGATAGTTTTAGTTTTGTTATTCCCTTGATGTCATCATTTCATGTGAGTGGGTAAGAGGATTAAATGGTGTATATTCTTTTGTTAATAGCTTGGAGGATTAAAAATGTTTCAACATCACTATCAAGTCATATGATCATCTGCATTTGTTCTCTCACCAATTCGAATCTGACTATTTATATCCTTATCTTACTTGTTCATCACGGCTATGTTATTTGGATTATGTCAATTTTTCCTGTCTATTTCATTTACCATTTTGAATCATCATCTTCTGTTTAGGACTGAATCATCATGCCATATCATCACTTGTTTGATCACCGTTGTCACTGATTTGGATTTTGGTCATTCATCTTCCATAAAGTTTTCATCATCATCAATTGATTCATGTTTATGTTTTGTAATCTCTTTGGTGGGTTTGTTTTGATTTCTTTAGTTCTAAGAGTGTTTTAGTTTATAATCTGCAAGAACTAGTTACTAGTGAAGTGTTGTTGATTGTTTCAGGATGTCTTAAGATGAAGAAACAGTAACAATAGAAACAACAAGCTTTTGATTTAAGCAATCACATCATTAATGGCAGAAGAAATGGAAAAACTAATGGATGATAAGTCTGAAGCTAAGCAGCAGAACCTGAATCATAACCAATCAAACAGGAAAAACCAATCTTCTGGTAGAGAAGTGTACAAGATATTAGAGCACCAAGGAGACATCCTAGATATGAAGCTGCACACGATTACTATAGCACCCATTCATCTCATATAAGCCTGAGGAGAACCATACGTGCAAGAGAAGGTATGGACCTTATACAAGAATCTCAATAGTCTTAAAATCAAGATACCATCCTCATATGGAACCAAAAATCCAGATGCTTATTTGGATTGAGAGAATAAGATTGAGCAGGTTGCAACTGCCAACACTATGCAGACATCAATAGAGTTAAGGTGGCTGCTACTGAGTTCTATGACTACACCTTGAGCTGGTAGGATCATATAATCACTTTCAGAAGGCGCAATGGAGAGTATCTTATTGAAACTTAGGCAGAAATGTAGCTCCTCCTGATAAGATGGTTTGTGCCAAGCCACTACCATCATGAGCTTCAATCTAAGCTAAGGAAATATACCTAAGGAAACCTGTCAATGGAGGAGTACAATAAAGATTTAGAAACATTAAAGCTAAGAGCTCACATTTAGAGGATAGAGAAGTCACAATGTCTACATAGAGAAATGTAGGGAAATAAAAAACCGTGTTGGAAACGCAACAATATAAGGATCTAAAGTAGATGATGCATAAGCCAATTCTATAGAGCAGCAAATCAAGAGGAAGGAAACCTCACGGCCAAGTTATGATTCAACCAAGCTGAGTTATCAAAGAGAAGACAAGCAAGTCGTAACTCCTAAGCCATAACCTAAGCCAATTACGCCCAGCCAAGAGAAGGACAAAGGAAATGCTGAAGCAGTTTCATTTAGGGCTTGTGATCTTAAGTGTTTTAAGTGCCAAGGCAGAGAACACTATACCAGTGAGATCACTAACATGGGTTGTGATCATTAAAGAAAATCATGAGATTGACTCCGAGGATGAGCTTTATTAAGAGGAGAGCCTTTCACCTCCTTGAAAGAGCACATAAAGAACACTCTCTTGTTGCTAGAAGGTATTTGAGCATTCAAATCCAAACTGAAAAGCAATGGCAGAGGGAGAATCTTTGTCACATTAGATGACATGTCAAAGAGAAGTTTTTAGCTTAATCATTAATGGAGGTAGCTTCACCAATGTGTCAAGTGAACCATGGTTAAGAAGCTCTTTTTGGTAGAGAACTTAGCCATATAAGCTTTAATGGCTTAGTGAAGAAGGAGAAATTAAGGTCAAGAACCAAGTGTTTGTGCCATTCACCATTTTAAAGTACGAGGATGAAGTATTTTTTAATGTGCTACCTATGGGAGATAGACATATCTTCCTTGGCCGATCATGGAAATCAAATAGAAGAGTGATCCAGGATGGCTTCATCAACCAACAGACTCTTGTATACAAGGGCAGAAAGACTACTCTCATCCTGTGTTACCTCAAGAGGTCTATGACGATCAACTCTACTTCCAACGCAAGGAAACCATGTCAATTAAACAAACAAGTCTATGTATAAAGGTTAATGAAGTTAAGAAATATATGTGTTCCACTCATCCTATCTTGTTGTTTGTGTTTAAAGAAGATCTTGTGAGCTTGATTAACCTTGCACCGGCTTTACCAAGTGAACTATCGGATCCTTTATTGGCTTATAAGGATGTGTGTCCAGAGAAAAATCCAAGTGGTTTACCACCAAGTCGTGGCATTGGACACCATATATACTTCATTTCAAGATCTACATTTCAAAATTAACCAGCATACCGCACCAAACTAGTGGAAACAAAGGAGATCAAAGACAGTTTTATGAGCTCATAGCGAAAGGACATACCAGAGAAAGCATGAGTCTATGTGATGTACCTTAAACTTCCAAGTGAGGTAAATATTTCACCAAGCTTTAACGTTACTGATTTATCTCCTTTTTGTGCAGATGATGCTGTTCTGAGGTCAGAACCTTCTCAAGATGGTGGGAATGACGAGGAAATAAATGTCACCGAGCCGTATCAGCTGATCGTTACTGATCCAAGCCATACGAGAAACGCAATTGATGCCAATTCAATACCAAGGCAAGCCTATGTAGAACAGCCAGAGCCAGTCCGTATCGGCGCTAGCGATCAACACGAGCCGTTCCAGGCTATGAAGAATGCACCAAGGACAAAATCAGGCCACAAGGAGCTCCGAGAATAATTAAACCGTGCCATGGAGACCTTGATAACACAGACTAGCATGGGAGAAATTACAAAGTATCTAGGTAAACTAGCCCATGACCAGCCCTTACTGAATCAGTTGGCTAAATAAATGGCCGAAACGGGCCGTTAAGACACCACCAAGCCATATCACCCAGCCAAAGGAGCAGAAGACACTCAATACCACACACCCATACCGGGCTAATCCATCTGGTTCAGCCCAACAGACGAATACCCAAGATAAAGACCGACAACCCATATGTGATTTTCACCATACGATCCGTCGAGCTTTAGACCTTGCAATCGCTTTCGGACATAGTCTATATTCTTTTTAACTTGGTTGGTTTTATCCCAATAGGTTTTCCCACAAAGTTTTCCCATTCTCTTTCCCCGTCGTTATTTCTTTTATTTCGACATGCATATTAGCTTTTGAAACCCTAAGCTTATTAAAGGTCATTGTATGCTTTGTAAATTATTAAGAAATTTTATAACAAAATATCTTTATACAAAATTCTATTGCCCTTTCAACAAGCTTGTGGGGCTGCTCCTTTCTTCTTCAGATCACTTTCCATTGCATCCTTTTCACAAGCCATCCATTGACACCATTAGAGAGAGCCCTTCGGCCAATTGTTAGTGTTCCATCCTCGACGGTCACTTTTGGATGAGAAGAGAGCGCCCTTCGGCCAACTTTCTATTCCTCGGCCAGCTTAGTGTGAGATCCTCCTTAGATCTTACATCCTGATATGCTTTTTCGTCGCTGGCGATCAGATATTATTGTAGTGGCGTTCCTTTTTGGTGGATTTTGCGACAGCTCTATATGATATACCAAATAATAACTATGTATAAAATTCTCTGACGTACATATTTTTGTTTACTATTGTAGGTTGGCCAATTTTATTTACATGGTGAAAATTTGGTTATCTACGAGCATGTTGAACGTTATACATATTTATGAGCGGTGTGATCATGGAATACGGTTACAACGTAAAAACAAATGGTAGTTCGAATGACTGGTTAAACAAATCCCATAAGAATTATTTTTATTTTTCATTGCATCATATTATTATTAGAGCCCATTCGCATTTAATTAGATAGATTAATTGATTTAATTAGTGCGATAATCGTGTTAAACTAGTTAGGCATTAATTGGTTTAGTTATTGTTTTAGTAGTGTTGCATTAGAAGATAGAAGAACCGTAGAATTATTTAATCAGCTTAAGTATCTAAGATCGGTTTTGAAAATTGATTGGGAAGGAAATTCAAGTTAAAATAAAATTTAGGTAAAGAATTTGATTAGGATAATTAGTTAGTATACATATATCACTGGTATGGAACTATATGTTATTGTTAATTAGCCACATATGTTCTTGTCTGATAGTTGTGTGACTAATTACCAATAATTTTATATATATACAGAGGTGGACCGAGGAAGAGCAATAGGGTTTCATCTGACACCCCTAAAATTTATATAAAATGAAGTTTGTGGCTGAAAATAAGATAAGATTTAGTGGATAAAGTGGTAAAGACATGTGTTTGACCCTCCCTTAACCAGAGTTCGAGCCTTGAACCCATACAATATTTTTTTCCCTTTTTCATTGTTTTATGACACCTCTAAAAAGAATTCCTCGGTCCGCCAATGTATATATATATATATATATATGTAAAGTAACATCAGTACATAAATCAAGTTTATAATTCATGACTTCTAGTTTCAATAAGATTTCGCTTGTGCACGACGTGATTGTGACAGTAGAAGTAGAACTCGAGACCAAAGTCGAACATTAAAAGACAGATATTTGTGAGTTTTCATCATAAAAGGAACCAGTACAAAGTTTGCAGATGGGTAAAGTGAAGCTTTTTCATAGATTTAGATAAAGATAATAATTTGGAAGACATATATTAGATGGTTGTCAGAAAATGGGTCAGAGTTGTCAGTTCGAGCAAAAAAAATATATCGAGAAGACAAGATATATTTATTCATTCATAGATCGAAGATTGACATAGGATGGTTACCAAGGTTTTTTCGGATACATTAGAACAAAACAGAAGATTCAGGGTTAAGCCGCCTTTAGAATTCAGGGACAAATTCTAGTAAGAAAGGAATAATAAAATAACCTGTCTCAAAAAATTTAGTCGATGGGAAATTACTTGTTTGAAAAAATTGGGGAAAATTCAGAGAATGATTAAATTTCGACAAAATGAAAAAACAAATTATATAAAAATTGGAGAAGCAACCAGAGGGCAAAATAATTTTTAAAAGTATCCGAAAATTATTTAAAAGATAAATAGCTTGAAGACAATATATATTTAAATATATATATATATATATATATATTTAAAAGACAATATATATTTAAAAGATATATGTGTATATATATATATATATATATATATATATATATAATGATAAGGATTTATCGAGGAGATAATTCATAAACCGTAACAATAAATACGAGAATGGTATTTATTGCCTTTTAGTTGACGGGAAGTCATCACATAAGCTAAAATTTATGGAGAAAAATGTCTACGTATGAAAAAAGATTTTAAATGGCATCTATGAACTTTTGCATGAATTGACGGAACTATTGGAAACATGGAACGAGAATTATCGGGATGTGGGAATGAGGTGGCAAAATCTTTGAGTTGTAGAGGAAATTTGTAATCTCTCAATTTTTTTTTTTTTTGGTCAACCGTAATCTCTCATTGGTCCATTTTTCTCACCGTAACAAATAAGAACACTTGTTGTCAAATGGCATGTGAAATTAAGCTTTCAAAGTGACACTTAGCCGTCCAAGTTTCATCATATGAGCTTGCATGGGAATGGAAATTCAGCTATAAAAGCGGCAAATAATCTCAGCAAAAACACACTATGTCTCTTCTTCACCTCCCCCATCGTCACCACCACCATAATTTCGCCCTCTACAAGAAACCGTCATCATTCCTCCATCACCATTCAACCGTAACCATCCCCTCATATATAATCACTCCATCATCATCATATAATTATCTCGCCTTATATTCATCATCCCGCCACCACATCCATCGTCGAGGCTGTTGCCGGAACCGCCACCAAAAATCGCCGGAAAGCTTTCGAAAAGTTGCCAAAATCATTGTGAAACCAACACCACTCTATCGTCATCCGCTTTACCTCTCATAAAAAACAACCTGTGACATTGTTGGAGAAAATGACTGGTCAACTTCAGTCAGCTAAATTCAACACCGAAGAGTCAGGTCAACGACGGAATCAGTAGTCAATGTCAGGTCAAAGTCAACACCGGGCCAGTGTCATTTTAAAGTAACTGCCGGTTCGACGTCGGGTTAAATTTAATGTAAGGTCAATGGCTATATTGGGTTATTGACAAGTTCACGGGTTTCCTAGGTTTGGTCATCAGTTCTTCGGGTCACATTCGTCCGCTTATCGACAAAACACTGTGAGTTTGTAGTGTTTGATTGTTTGTGCATTACGGTATATCAAGTCGGCATATAAATCCCAAAATTTTTAACCATAAAATTTCAGAATATGTTACCCAGATTTGATAATTTATTTAAAAGAAATTAAGTTTCGATCCATCATTTCCATCCTTCCCACGGTTCTTTTGGTTTGAACAATTCAATATCTGAATCATTCCACCATATCAGAACAAAAGTTATAGAATCATTCCACACAAGTTATAGAAAGGAATAAGGTCTCTGCTTCAAAAAAATTAGAGACCTTATTCCTTTCTATAACTTGTGTGGAATGATTCTATAACTTTTGTTCTGAATCATTCCACACAAAAGTTATATCTGAATCATTCCACACAAGTTATAGAATGACTTATGATACAACGCAAATTCTCAAACCAAGAGGATTTGTTCTCTATTAGCTTTAGAAAGGAATAAGGTCTCTGCTTCAAAAAAATTAGAAAATTTGATGTTTATTGATATAAGTAAATGATACAAGGTTGTAGTGGGACTTTATAAATAGTCCACCAGCTCTGCCTTTCTAGGGGACTTGAAGCAAATAACAAAATAAGGAAATCAGACTTGAAATTGGGACCTAATGAATCATAATGCAACGGCTACTTCCTATTGATACAAACTAAAGAAAACTAAAATAAAATAAGCTGCAAACAAAGAACAACTGTCAGAAGATGTAAATAAATTTTATTCAAACCATACCCTAGCTTTTGTGGGCGTTTCGTCTCTATATAGCAAGTACTTGGCCTTAATTTGAGATGTTGCATTTGGAAGTGTTGGATAAGTCTTGTAGAAGTGCTCCATTTAATTTAACTGGTGTTGCAAAAAATATAGAAACCTCCTTTTTCTCTTCGAGGAGTGGTATTTCTGGGGTCGGTCCAAATTTTATAACATATGGTTTCATGTCCTCATCATACTGATTAGCTTCAAAACCGAGTTCTTCATGGTCTTTGGTGAAGATGATATGGTTATCTGCTTGCCTATGCTCCTCTTTCTCCAGCACTCTTCTAATTCTCTTATTAAACTTGTGTTGAAGTATTTTAGCTCCTGATCTGGTCATTGCTTTCTTAAATACTTTTGTTATCTTTGGTTCTTGGTTTTGATCTGATTGTTGTGTTATAACCTCATCACCTATGGCATCATCATTCCCTCCCTTTTCAAGAGGTTTTGTCATCAAAATGGAATCATCTGCATAATAAGGACATAAGTCAAATACCTTGATATTTGAGGACACATTTAACTCACATGGTAAATCTAGGGGGTGGGCATTGTTGTTGATCTTCTCCAAAAACCTGAATGGTATATCTCCTCTGGATGCTAGCTTAGAGCTTCTATGGTTTGGGTATCGTTCATGCCTCATGTGAAGTCAGACACACTCTCCTGGTTCAAACGCAACTTCCTACTACTTCTCTGAAGAATAGCTCTGCAGTTTGGGTTGCATCATGAACTTTGGCGCAAGGAATGAAATGTGCCAGTTTGCTGAATCTATCCACTACCAGAAAGATGGAGTCCTTTTGATGAATCTTGGGCAATCCTAGGACAAAGTCCATGGGTATATCCACCCATGGGGATGTGGGAGTTTGCTGTGACATATATAGCCCATGTGGATGCACCTTCGACTCGGTTTTCATGCATATGATACACCCTGGACACCGAGATTCTACTGCTTTCTTGAGATGAGGTCAATAGAAATGCTCCTTGATCACAACCAAAGTATTCTCTACTCCAAAGTGTCCCATAAGAATTCCTCCATGTTCATCTCTCACGAAGGAACATTGAAGTATGCAAAGTCTTTTTCTCCTAAAGATGAAGCCCTCATGTTGATAGAACTTCCCATAAGCTCCCTTAATGCTCTCCTTGAAAACCTCCTTGAAGTTTGGATCCTCTTGGTACTTGGTAGTGCTCCTTACTGTATTCAAATCTCATCACCTTGGATTCCATTGTGGTGATCAATGTATGGTGCGTGGATAAAACATCAACAACTATGTTTTTCTTTCCCTTCTTATACTTGATAATGTATGGAAAAATCTCTATGAACTTCATCCAATGAGCATGTATCTTCTTCAAGTTTGCCTACCCTGTCAAGTGCTTAAGAGTTTCATGGTCAGTGTGTACCACAAACTCTTTTGACAACAGGTATATCATGGTTTTTACCTGTTTTAAGCCATGATATAAGTATATATTAGAGTCTTTGTAGTCTTTTTTAGTCTTTACAGGTGTTTATTAGGATTACACACGTCTGGAGGACTTTGGAAGATTTTGGAGCTTTTTGGGCAAGGATTGGAGCTAAAGCCTTGATGAGAAGATCCGTGTGTCTAAACAACCTGAGCGTTGACCGATGCAGCCATGCATCGATCGACACACCTCCCGAATCCTCAATTCGCAGGCGTTTAATGAAGATTTGAAGAATTGCTAAATTGGTCCAGAAGTTCCACTATTTACAAAAGAGACCCAAGACGTGTTATAGACTTTATATTAGGGTTTTGGTGTTTTATTCTAGATACACTTTTCATACTTTTAGCAAGAGAGAGTTTTGAAGCTTTGGGACTGATATGTTCCTTGTATTGCTTTTTGGAGAAGATTTCGAACCCTTTTCATTCTCTACTCTTTCTTTATTGCAATCTATTCATATTATGTTGTTTGCTTCATTCAATATGTCTGAGTAGATTCATTGTTAGGTTTAGGGATTCTCATATGGTTTTCATGACTTGTTAGATTAAATTAATCAGTTAAGGATTCATAACTTGTTAGTTCTTCAACCTGAATTGTGCTTAAAGCTAGTTTCTAACCTGATCAATTGGAATCTAGATCTAGGGCTTATAAATTGACACGAAAGTGTGATTTACAATCGGATCCATTTAGGTTGAGAAAATTAGTTATCTGCAAAGAAATTTGGTTTAACTCATTTGTGAACCAATCGAACTTGCACTTAATGCTAGTCTAATCTATTAGGAATTGCAAAGAAATTTGGATTTCTAGGGTTTAGGCTTAGTAAATTATTGCAACGAAATTTGGTTAGTTTTACATCTGTGTTTGAGTTCTAGAATGGTTCTTAATTCGATCATGATTGATATTTGATCTGCATGACATGATTTTTTGAGAACGCCCTTGACCTAGCGCTTTTAGTATTTGAAAACAAACCGATTTGCTAATCTATTTACTGCTTTTTATTCCTGCTTATTGATTGATTTCGCTTAGCTATTCTTGACACTCTATAGTCTATCGTAAGATTTCTTGAATCTTTGTGGTTCGACCCCTATATACTACATTTTCATGTGCACTTGCAGTGTAACTTAGGGAACTAAACTCTGAGCATATCAAGTTTTTGGCGCCGTTGTCGGGGACTCTTTTGAGTCTTCGATAGATTTGAGTTTAGAGTTTAGACTATGCTTTTTGTTTTTTGTTTTTTTTTTTGGTTAATAATTTTTCTATTTTCGTTTCGTCTTTGCGTGTTTCATGTTTGCGAGTAGACGACGTGCATCGACCGACAATTTACTGAATCAATCGACGCACCCACGAACTGAGTCGATCATTGCGGACCTGTGCATCGATCGATGCTTGAGCCGTGAAAAGTTAGTGCATGCCTAATCATGCAACTAAAAGTAATCTGGACAAGGAACTCGTGAATCTCAAACTTGAGGAACTTGCAAGGTTAGAAAGAATGAACAGGAAAGCTCAGAGGCCAGTGAAGATGATGAATCCAAATGCTGTGATTTTGGTTCGAGATGCAGGTGTTCAGAGGGATTTGCAGAACAATTCATACAATGATCAGGGACAAAGGGTTGATGCTGATGGTAATGTTATTGTCATCCCTGTAGCTGAACAAGGGATTGTTGACCCTGATGCAGAAGCACAAGGTGGAGGCGCAGGTGGACAAGGAAATCCACGAGTTGAAGTGCCAACTCCACCACCCAATGATCCTAGTCCACCTAATGGTCCTAATGGGAGGACTCTTGCTGATTACAACATGCATGATGAGTTCTATGCTAACAGGTCTGCGATTGTACCTCCTCCAATTGCACGAAATGATTTTGAGCTGAAGACTTCTTACTATACACTTGTGGTACAACACCTCTTTCATGGACTCCCACATGAGCACCCTATGGATCATATAGAGACGTTTCAGTCTTTGGTTACTGGAATGAAGCATAATGGAGTGAGCTATGACTTCATGTACTATAAGCTTTTCCCGCACTCTCTTGGAGGAGAAGCCGGGCTGAAGCATATTCCACCTGGGACTCTGACTCCTTGGGATGCAGTTAAGAGGAAGTTTCTTAGGCACTTTTATGATGATGCTAGATCTGATCAGTTGAGAGAGTATCTTCTACAGTTCAAGCAGGGACCTACAGCGTGGGTAAGGTTTAAGATCTACCAAAGAGATTGCCCTCATCATGGTTTCTCTGAAGTACAGATGCTGGGCATTTTCTACAGAGGATTTGATTTTTGGTATCAGATGGCTTTGGATGCTACTAGCAATGGGAACTTCAACACTAAATCTCCAGAGCAAGCTAAGGAGCTGATTGAGAACTTGGTGTGTAGTAATAGCGCTAAGAATGCTGATCTGGAGAGGAATAAATCTGGTGAAAAGGTTGATAGTTCGCAGATGGCAGAGATGAAGAACAAGATTGATTATGTTCATAGTCTTCTGCTTGGTTTGAAGAATGTCCATTTTGCTCAAGATGTTGAGGTATTTGATGCTGATGAAGGCTGCGAGGAAGAGGAGATGAATTATGTTGGTGGAACTGGTTTTCAGGAGAACAAATTTGGGAATCAGCAAGGCAGAGGTGGCTACAATGGAAAGGGTCAGAGAAGTACCTTCACAGGTAATCAAAAATTCTCTGGTTTCATATCCTAAGCCTAAGTACCTGAAGCCTTATCAGAGTAACAACAACCCTGGAAACAACACTAGTAGCTTCACGAGGAACTATGGATCTTATCATATCAACCTGCTCCTCCTCAAAATGAGCAGTCTGATAAGATGATGGGTTTATTGGTGCAGCTTCTGGAAGGACAAAAGAAGTGTACAGTGGATTTCAATAGAAAGATAGATGCTCTGACTTTGGATATGAATGGAACGGTTGATGCCTTAAGCACTCATGTGAAAAAATTGGATGTCAAGTTGCACAAATTGTTGGGTTTGTTAAGAGACATGATGGATCTCTCCCTGGACGAACTGATGTTAATCCGAAGTACAAATGTAGTGCAATTACGTTGAGAAGTGGTAAAGAGGTCGTTCCTACTCAGAAAAAGGGTATAAGTTTAAAAGAAATCGTTGAGATAGAGGAGATGGAAGATGACATTTACGAGTTGCAGAGTGCGCCGACTGATGCACCCCAGCATCGATCGACGCAAGACGTGAATCGAGAGTCTGAGCCCAAGCTCGACACATAGGTCGTTTCACCCGCGCCAGGCGTCGACCGACGCACTCCTGGCTTCGATGGACGCACGAGCCCTGCACAGAAATCAGACAAAGAGAAGCTGAAGAAGGCTGATGAAAGGATCTACAAGCCTAAGGTTCCCTTCCCTAAGAACCCAAAGAAGTCCAAGTACGAGCTGTACTTGGCTAAATGCAAGGAGATAATGAACACGGTGTTGATTGAAGTGCCTTTGATTGATGCTCTAAACACTACTCATGTGATGAAGAGATGTCTCAAGGACATGCTTGCTGGTAACATGAATGATGAGGAGAGTGTACTGATGATCTCAGATGTATGTACTGCTATGATTCAAGGTAGGATTCCTGAGAAACTAAAAGATCTAGGAAGCTTTGTGTTGGATTTTTCTATCTACAGAGATATGATTTGAGAGGCCATTGTGTGATCTTGGTTCAGGTGTGAACCTTATGCCCTTCTCTGTTGCTAAGAAGCTTGGGATGACATATTTCATGCCTACTAGAATCTCATTATTTCTAGCTGACAAGACTGTCCAGATCCCTGAAGAAGTATTGGAGGATGTGCCAATCAGAATTGGTAATTGTGTGATTCCTACAGACTTTGTGGTTCTGCAGTATGGAGAGGGGCCAATGGATCCACTTATCTTGGGAAGACCTTTCTTAGCTACTGCTGGTGCGATGATTGACTGCAAGAAATGGACTATTATTCTGAATGTGGGTGATCTGAAGATGAGTTTTGATATGGATAAGTTAGTGAAGAGACAAACCATCGACGAACAGACCTTTTATGTAGACACTCTCAGTGATTTGGCTAAGGAATTCTTCCATAGGACACAAGCTGAGGATCCGTTGGAAAGGGAACTGCTAAGCTCAGTATAGGAATTGAAGCATTTGGAAGACGAGCCTGATATCTGTTATGCTAGATTGATGGATTCAAAAGAGCAAGTCATACAATCGAAAGTGCAGAACGAGCCATCGATCAACACACCGTGTGCATCGATCAACGCAGATCGCGTCCGTCTGGGTAGAAGAAAAGGCTCCGAAAATTGAACTGAAACAATTTCCATATGGGCTAAGGTACGCATTTCTCGGACCTAATTCGACATATCCAGTGATTATTAATGCTTCTTTGAACAACGCAGAGACTTCCTTACTGCTGAGAAAGCTGCGCAAGTATCGCAAAGCTCTTGGCTATTCTCTTGATGACATTTCAGGTATCTGTCTGGAGCTGTGCTTGCATAGGATACATCTTGAGGATGAGACAAAGTCATCTGTTGTGCATCAAAGGAGGCTGCATCCGAATCAGAAAGAAATGGTGAAGAAGGAGATTATGAAATTGTTGGATGCTGGAATCATCTATCCTATCTCTGACAGTGATTAGGTCAGTCCAATACATGTTGTGCCAATGAAAGGAGGTGTCACTGTGGTGAAGAATGAGAAGAACGAGCTGATTCCGACAAGGACTGTGACTGGACACAAGATGTGCATTGATTACAGAAAGGTGAATGCTGCGACTAGGAAAGATCACTTCCCCTTTCCTTTTATTGATCAGATGCTGGAGAGGTTAGCTAATCATTCTTACTATTACTTCCTCGATGGTTACTATGGCTTCTTTCAGATTCCCATCCATCCAGAGGATCAGGGGAATAATAATTTTACTTGTCCCTATGGTACTTTTTCATACCGCAGAATGCCTTTTGGACTTTGTAATGCACCAGCCACCTTACAGAGATGTATGATGTCTATCTTTACTGACATGATTGAGGATTTTATGGAGGTATTTATGGATTACTTTTCTATATATGGGTCATCTTATCATTAGTTCTTGGATAATCTGTGCAAAGTGTTAGCTAGATGTGAGGAGAAGCACTTGATTCTGAATTGGGAGAAGGGCCATTTTATGGTCACATATGGTATTTTTCTAAGGCACAGAGTATCAGAAGCTGGGATTGTGGTGGATCGCGCCAAGATTAATGTTATGACCAGCCTTCAGGCGCTGGATTCTGTGAAGTCTGTGAGGAGCTTTCTTGGACATTCTGAGTTCTACAGGAGGTTCATCAAAGATTTCAATAAGATTGCTAGACCACTAACTGCTTTGCTGTGTAAGGATGTGAAATTTGAGTTCACTGCAGATTGTCAGACTGCATTTGAACAGATCAAGCAAGCATTAGTGAGTGCTCCTATAGTGCAGCCACCAGATTGGGAGTTACCTTTTGAGGTTATGTGTGATGCAAGTGATTTTGCTTTAGGAGCTGTTATGGGGCAGAAGAAGGACAAGAAACTTCATGCTATCTATTATGCCAACATAACACTAGATGATGCGCAGAGAAATTATGTCATTACAGAGAAGGAGTTGTTGGTAGTTGTCTTCGCCTTTGAGAAATTTCGCCCCTATCTGGTTGGATCTAAGGTGATAGTACATACAGATCACTCAGCTCTGAAGAACTTGATGCAGAAGAAGGATGCAAACCCAAGACTTCTAAGATGGATTCTCCTTCTTCAAGAGTTCGAAATTGAGGTTAAATACAACAAGGGAGTTGAGAATGGAGTTGCTGATCATCTTTCAAGGATCTGGGTTGAAGAAGAAGTCCCTATTGATGATTTTCTACCAGAGGAGAACGTCAATTTGACTGAGACAGTGTTTACAACGGATTTGGATAGAAGGTTACATAACTGTCGGATTGCAGAACATGCGTCGATTGATGCCACCTTGGCAACGATCGATGCACGTCACGGGGATGAGTCGATCGATGCACCTCTATGCGTCGATCATCACAAGGCGATTACGAACCAAGAACCTCTGAAGGTTCAGATTGGTCACTACAACATGGATCTTTACGTTGTTTCGACGCTCGATCGACCATGGTTTGCTGATATTGCGAATTACCTGGTGCAGAGACTGAACCAGATGATCTCAAGGGGTATGCAAAGAAGAAGTTCTTCAGAGAACTAAGAAGTTTCTATTGGGATGAGCCTTATCTGTATAAGCACTGTTCATATGGCATTTACTGGAGATGGATTGCAGAATCAGAGGTTCCAGACGTTCTATTTCATTGCCATTGATCATATTATGATGGACACTTTGCTACTTTCAAGACTTTGTCTAAGGTTATGCAAGCAGGTTTCTGGTGAGAATCATGAGATGCCTCAAAATTTCATTCTTGAAGTTGAGGTTTTCGATTGCTGGGGCATTGATTTCATGGGTCATTTTCCCCCATTTCATGGGAAAAAGTTCATATTGGTTGATGTGGATTATGTGTCTAAGTAGGTGGAAGCAATAGCTAGTCTAACCAATGATTCTTTGGTGGTTCTGAATATGTTTAAGACCATCATTTTCCGTAGATTTGGAGTGCCTCAGATTGTGATAAGTGATGGAGGATCCCAATTTATCAACAAGGTCTTTGAGAAACTGCTACAAAAGCAAGCTATTCATCATTGTGTGGGTACTCTTTATCATCCTAAGACTAGTGGGCAAGTAGAGGTCTCTAACAGACAGATTAAGGAAATCTTGGAGAAGACAGTTGGGAAGACAAGGAAGGATTGGTCTGCAAAGCTGGATGATGCGTTATGGGCCTACAAAACTGTGTTTAAGGCGCCACTTGGGACTACACCGTTTCATCTTCTATATGGGAAAACCTGCCACCTTCTAGGTGAGCTTGAGCATAAGGCATCATGGACTGTGAAGCAGATGAACTTTGATCTGAAGCCTGCAGCAGAGAGGAGATTGGTGCAGCTTAATGAGTTGCATAAATTTAGGCATCATGCCTATGAGAATTCGAAGCTATACAAAGAGAGGACTAAGGCATATCATGACAAGAATATTGTCTCCAGACAGTTTGAACCAAATGATCAAGTACTTTTGTATAACTCTCGTTTGCAATTGTTTCTAGGTAAGCTGCGTTCTAGATGGTCAGGTCCTTTCACGATCAAGGAAGTGTGTCCTGTATGGTCTTGTTATTCTGATTAGCTCAGAAGGAAAGGAGTTCACTGTCAATGGACAGAGGGTGAAGCATTATTGGGCTAAAGCCAAGATTCCAAGAGGTCAGATTCTGCCTCTGGATGATGCACCCTCTGCCTAATCTCCTTCCGGTCAAGCTAATGACATTAAAGAAGCGCTGAGTGGGAGGCAACCCATTGGTAAGTCTGTACATATTCTTTTTGGTGTTTTTGATTCGATTTTACTTGGTGTTTTTCGTTTTTGGTGTTTTTGTCGTACAGAGCTAAGTCATGATTCTAGAAATCGCTTTGCATCGATCGACACAAACCTGTGTGTCGGTCGATGCAGGTCTGTTGCGGTTGGGTCAGCTGAAGAGAGTAAACGCGAGTTTATAATGCAATTATGCTGTTTAGTTTGCGGTTTAACCAGCGGATGCAATCAAACCGCGAGGAAGAAGTCAACACGAAGTGTGTCGATCGTTGCAGGCCTGTGCAACGATCGACGCACGCGCTCATCCAGCCAAAACCGAGAAGGAATCAAAAGGTAAGTGGTAAACCGGAAATCTGATTGAATCGACCTGGTTCGATCAATCGCGGTATGCAACGATCGACGTACCCTTTGCGTCGATCGACGCATCCAAACACGCGAGGTAAGCCTTTAAGTTTCTTTCTTCTTCTTCCTCATTTCTTCTCCTTCGCGACCCGAGAGCAAAATCGCCCCAAACCCGAAAATCTTCATTTCTCACTCGTTTTTTGTGATTCAAAGCTCCTTCCACTCGATTTTTACCTCTCTATCCATATCTATCACTCATTTAATCCGATTTGAAGGTATGTGTTCCGAATCTCCACGTTTTTCATTTTGGCCCTAAGGTGAAAATTTTAAAATTCATCACGTTTTTTATTGTTTGATAGTATACTGATCCTTGATTCAGGCTTGTGATGATGATTTCGTGTTACCCTAGGGATTGCATGGACAAATTTTGCAAGTTTTCCGAAAATCTTCGGTTTGATGACGAACATTTGCGATTCTCTGATTTAGGGCGAATTTAGGACGAATTAAGAGGAATTAATACTATTTTTTCTGCTGCTTATGGTTGCATGTGATGATTGATACTGATTTTGATGCATTTGTTGATCTTAGAGCTTTGGCTTAATTTGCAAGATTGTTTCTTTGTGTCTTTGATCGCAGTTGGCTCCACGAAAGCGCAGCAGGACTGTGAGGCTCATATGCACCTGCTGAATGGCTCTCAAGTGCTTCATCACCTCCTACGCCTATTAAGCATGCTTAGGAAATGATACATGCCCCTTGGCCTAAAGGAGAGAAGGATCAGATTCCTATGCAGAGGCAATGGGTAAATGATCCTAAGATAGAGACAAAGAGTGTTGACTGCACTAATAGGGACATATCGGAGCAGTGGGATGAGTATGATATGTTGTTCTACAAAGCTTGGCTTGGCATGGACATTGAGCCTACACGCTTCGCTGATTACAGGACTTGTCAGATGTTGGGTATCACAGAGGAGGTGCAGAGGCTGGTACAGAGCATAGGTTTGGGAACGATGCCTATGAGGAGCTATGACCTTTACCCGACTTGGTAAGACAGCTCTTGTCTACCTGCAGAGTGTACTACACAGATCCGTATCGCTAGAGAGCAGCTGAAGGGGCTTTCACCTTCACGTGTATGGGAGTCAGATACTGCATTTCGATCTTAGATCTCTGCCGCATCTACGGGTCTGGGGTAGGCCGTGCAGTCGCACTACTTCTCGGAATAATAGGTCGGCCGTCTGAGTCTCGTCGTTCGTCTTGGCGCATGGTATAAAATTGGCCATCATCGAGAATCGGTGAACCACCACGGATATAGAATCCTTGTGCCTGATCTTAGGTAAACCTAACACGAAATCCATAGATATATCTACCCACGGCATATTAGGAATCAGTAAGGGCATATAAAGAATGTAAGGATGTGACATGGACTTTGTTTTTAGGCATGTGATGCACTTAGAAAAGAAACGCTCTACGTATCTTTTTAAGTGCGGCCAAAAGAAATGGTCGGACAAAATGCTCATCGTCTTGTCCACGCCAAAGTGTCCCATCAAACAAAATCCGTGGGATTCCAGGATCAGAAGGTCTCGCATCGAGCCTTGCGGAATGCATAGTCGTTGGTGTCGTAACAGGAAGCCGTCGTGCAAGTAGAATGGTCCCTTAGCTCCTTTGTTGCATTCCTGAAAAATCGCACCAAAATCAGGGTCAGCGTCATAATGCTCCTTAAGTTGCTCAAAACCCAAAACTTTGGCCTCCATGGTGCTGATCAACGTGTATCTATGGGATAGATCGTCGGCCACGATGTTCTCCTTGTCCTTCTTGTACTTTTTGATGTACGGAAACTTCTCCACAAACTCGAGCAATTTCGCGTGCCTCCTCTTAAGGGTCGTCTGTCCACGTAGGTGCTTTAACGTCTCGTGATCGGTGTGGATCACGAACTCCTTTTCCAGAAGGTAATGCTACCACGTCTCCAATGACCTCACCAATACGTACAGCTCCTTATCGTAGGTCGGATAGTTGAGTGTGGCTCCGTTGAGTTTCTCGCTGAAGTAGGCAACGGGTCGTCCTCCCTGCGTGAGTACATCTACGATTCCCAAACCTGAAACATCACATTCAATCTCGAAATTTTTGTCAAAATTAGGCAAAACAAGTGTGGGACGTTAGTCAAAAGATCCTTGAGCTTCTGGAATGCGTCCTCCTGCGCCGGTCCCCATTTGAACGCGATGTCCTTCTTGATCACAGCTGTGAGCGGTGCGGCGACGGTGCTGAAATCCTTGACGAACCTCCTGTAGAAGCTAGCCAATCCGTGAAAGCTTCGGACATGGCCTATGCTGGTCGGTTTTGGCCATTCCTGGATAGCCTTAACCTTCTCTTTATCAACCTGTAATCCCTGCGAGCTCACAATAAAGCCTAGGAAAATAAGCTGGTCAGTGCAGAACGTGCACTTCTTGAGGTTCGCATAAAGGCCTTCTTGACGAAGAGTCTCTATTACATTCTAAAGGTGCACGAGGTGATCGGAGAAATACTTACTGTAAATGAGAATATCATCAAAGTAAACGACCACAAACTTACTGATGTAGGCTCGTAAGACTTGGTTCATGAGCCTCATGAAAGTGTTGGGAGCGTTGGTAAGACCAAACGGCATTACGAGCCATTCATATAGTCCTTGCTTGGATTTAAACGCCGTCTTCCATTCATCTCCTTCTTTCATCCTTACCTGATGGTAGCCACTCCGTAGATCGATCTTAGAGAAGACAGATGCTCCATGCAGCTTGTTCAACATGTCGTCAAGACGCGGTATCGGATGCCAATACTTGATGGTGATGTTGTTGATCGCTCGGCAGTCGACACACATCCTCCATGATCCATCTTTCTTGGGTACTAACAAGACTGGAACGGCACATGGGCTGAGACTCTCGCGGATATACCCCTTGGACATTACGTCTTGAATATGCTTTTCCAGCTCCTTGGACTCCGTTGGGTTCATACGGTATGCTGGTTGGTTCGGTAGAGCGGCTCCTAGTACAAGGTCGATCTGGTGCTCAATGCTCGGATAGGTGGTAAGCCGCCTGGAATATCCTCTGGGAAGACGTCCTTAAACCTGTCCAACAAAAAAACCACTTCTCGGGGCAGCTCTATGTCGTTTGAACACGAGTGTAAGGCCTCCTTAAAGATCATCAGTAGCACCTGCGTGTTCTGGCTAATAGCCTTGGATACGGAACATGAAGTAATAAGTAGGTTGGTCTTACTGATCTTGCTGTCCTTGGCGAGTTTTAACTGCATCTCGTGGACCTCCAGTGGTGTAAGCGGGGCAAGCTGGTACTTGCCTTATTGTGGCTGAATTAGTGGTTGGTGCGTCGGTTGTGCAGCGCCTCTTTATCAAACTGCCATGGTCGCCTAGATGTAAATGTCCCACTTGCGTGGGCACGACGACGCACACCACTTGGTCTTTGTACTTGCCAATGCTGAACGGAACGGTGACTTGATCGGCGATCCGTATCTCAGTATCACCGTTGAGCCATCTAAGACGATACGGTCGTGGGTGCTTTGAGACTTGAAGACCAAGCTTTTCGACCATATATATGCTTGCTACGTTGGCACACGATCCTCCGTCAATGATAAGGCTGCAGACATTGTTGTTCACCGTGCACCTAGTATGAAAGATGTTCTCCCGTTGGACCGCCTCGGGATAGAGCTCTCCGTATCACCAACATCTCTCTGGTATTTTGATATTCAATGGGCGTTCCCGGATCGACCATCTCCTCGTCCTCCTACTGCATGTCTTGCGAATCGTACTCGCCAGCCTCCGTAAGGATCATGACCCGTCGGTTCGAACATTCTCGGGGCATATGTCCTTTTCCTTAACATTTAAAACATGTAATATCCCTAGCTCGAGAGGTACTAGGAAACTTACCTGCTTCTGGGCGGTTGAACCTAGGGGCCTCAGTGTTCGGCTATTTGAACCGTGACTTGACCTCGACGGCTTTGCCTTTGTCAACGGTTCTATGTGCGGGTGGCGTCCATGTGGAGTTTCTCCGGGTTACTCATGTGCAGTAGCTCGGACATATCGTGGTACAGCTGGAGCTCGCCTTGCGGTCATGTAGTCCGTCGATGAATTGGGCCATGAGGGTCTCCTCCGAGTCGTCTAACTCGAGCCGGTTCCGGAGTTGATTGAACTCCTCAAAGTACTCTTCTACGAACCTGCTTCCCTGCACCAACTTACGAAATCTCTTATGTAAGTCTCTATGAAAATGTGGAGGAACGTACCTTCTCCTCAGATTGTATTTCATGTCAGCCCACGTGGTGATCTGCTCATGGTGATGTCGTATACGTTCGAAAACATCTCAATCCCACCAGGACAAGGCGTGGTCCGTGAATTGGGCCGCTGCTAACGCTACCTTCCTCTGATCGTTGTAGGCGTAGTAGTCGAAGATATGCTCCATCCTCCTTTCCCACTCGAGGTATGCCTCCGGGTTAACCTTGCCTACAAAAGTAGGAGGTTTCAGTTTAACATCGTTTAAATTTGTTCAATGTACCTCGTCGTCTCGTATTCGTCCGCGATGGAATGATCGCGTTGTTGCTGGTATGGTCGGCTTTTTCGGTCGGGTGGTTTGTCGTCAAGACCTAGCATGTCCTCGTCCGTGTCGTCGAACTGGTTTATCTGGACATTAGGGCCTCTCCGTGCTCGTGCATTCAAGGGCGCGGGCTGGGGCGCGACTGGTTGTTTGAGTCGGGCTAGTCGTTCTCCGATAGCTTGGATGCTCCAAGTAGCTGAGCAAAGTCAGCTGGTGCATTTTGTTGATCACCCATACCTGTTTTCCCGCACACTCAACGAAGAATCAAACGCAAAAGGAAATAATAGAAGAACAAATAATAAATAAGAAGAAAAGGCCAATACGGAAAAAGAATGGAAATATGCAGAAATTGGAAAACATGTAAATAAGATACGACTTGTTTTTTTTGTTTTTTTTTTAACTCAAGAATGCAAATGAAACAATCCAACAATTGGTTATACTAAACCAGAGACACAGACATGCACAGAAAATAATGATAATCACAACAATCACGTAAGCTTTTAATACCAGCAAAAAAGAACTACACGCGATAGTGCAACAAGGTTTTAGTAATGAGCTTCTTCATTTTCATGCAAGTATATAACTGAAATAATTAAACTAAAACAGACCTAAACCAGACAGTAACTAAACCAAACAAGTACTAAAACCTAACCGCAAGTAACGTTATGCACAAATCAGGTTGAGTGGAAAGCGAGTTTCAAGCGATGATGATCAGGATTAGTGTCGCCGATTCTTTCTTTTTTGTAGATATGACTAACAGGGTTTTTTGGTTTTCTTGCAGGTAAGAGACTATGCTGATTAATTAAGCAAACCAGAGACTAAACCAAACCGTCCAACTCAAATACAAGGCAACACAAGCGATAGTAATGTAATTAGAAGCACTCGCTTCAGCAATTAACCTAATCAAAGCTTCTTTTTTGTCTTATGATGCAGGCAGATTATAAATGAAACACACGGTGCAAGAGGATCTCAGAAACAATCAACTATCAATCGCAGGCCAGGCAATATGATTTCAACAATCGCAACAAACCTTGACAGAGAATGATATATGTATGTTGCCGGTTATTGCAACTAACAAAAACAACACCGCAGAACCAAATAACAACAGCTGGATAAAAGATAAACGGGGTGAGAACAAGATACACAATCATATGATGCAAACAAACCCTAATATTCTATGCCGCCGTTTTCAAAGCTAATTCAACAACTATAATTTTTTTTTTCTTAGAGAACAAGCAATAACTATCAACTAATAATGAGAAACAAGAATCAAACACAATTTTTTTTTTAGATTTTCAAATGAGAAACAAAAGAGAAGTAAATTGCAAAAACAACAAAGATGATAGGGTTTAGAATCGACTGGATGGTTTCGAAAGCCTAAGCTCTGATAACAGATGATGTAAGCTTCGCGGGAAGTTCACAATGAACCGATCTGACCGAGACTCCAAGGCTGGATTGAGGTCGCTCTCCTTGGTACCACAAACGGATAGAGAGATGGAGCATGAGCAGCTGGACTGAAGTCACTCTCTGCTGATGCTAGAAGATGGATTCGATAAGGAGCTTTAACAAGAACAAGATGGTCTTAGTTTCAAAGGGAACCACACTAGCAAACTCACGCGAGACACACAATTAGATTTAGGTTGTTTATCTTTCAAAATAACGTGGAAACAAAAGAATACAATGTTAGGCTAAATAAGCCTTTAGTTTCTGAAACCCTAGGAGAGAATTAAAAAGAATTGGGCCTTAAGGCCTTATAATAATTAAAACAGAAAATAAAGATTAAAAGGAAGCCCCTTAGGCGTGGTGAGAGCTTAGCTTTATGGGCCGTGCATTCTGTCTGATGAAACGAGCCTCGGGTTACCTCATTAAAAACCTTACATGAAAAACCCAGTGGGATAAAACCTTGCAAGGGAAAAAGAGTATAACCTTTGGTCCACATAGACGACACAACTAATGATCAACGGCTCCTATGGTGAAGATCACTGATGCGTCGTCGATCCTAAGTAATGGCCAGACGGAGGATCCTGGTGTGAACGTATGGTCGTGGTCGGTTTCGGTCGTCTCTGACATCCTCCGGGCTAGTTGGTTCAGAACGGGCTGATCATGATCCAAATGGTCCAAGTGCTCCGTGATGTCGTCTATGCTGCTCCTGGTGATCAGATGCTCCATGGCTCGGTTGAACTTCTCTGTGAGTCTCTTCTGGCCGGCTCTGGTCCGAGGCACGCTCACCTTGGTCGGGAATAGTTTGTCTTGGTCGGCCTGGTCTGGTTCGGTAGAACCGATGTCCTCATCATCTGCGCAGAGTATCTACAGTTGCTAACCCTCTCGGTGCTTCTACTTCTGGAGCTTCTACTTCTG
This sequence comes from Orychophragmus violaceus, assembly GCA_030180135.1. Lineage (NCBI taxonomy): Eukaryota > Viridiplantae > Streptophyta > Magnoliopsida > Brassicales > Brassicaceae > Orychophragmus > Orychophragmus violaceus. Next base: position 18,536,791 of record CM058236.1, read on the forward strand.
CTACCCCTCCTCCTGCGCATGTTCCTGCTGCTGGAGATGATGACTTTGTGCCTATTATGTATCCTCCTCCACCTATGGATCCTGCTGAGATGTCACAGGGAGCTTTCCAGTCCATGTTAAATGATAGAGTGAAATGTCTTTGTGAGATGCTTGCTAGTTGTTCTTGCAGACGCAGCTGAGAGTCCCTGTACATGTACCTGCTCCTCGATGCAGACATTCGCCTACACCTAAGACCTCTAGTAGCTCTGATCATTGATATGCTGGTATTGATGATGAGACTGAGAATGATGAGATTTGAATCTGGTCCTTGACTTTGGTTCTGTACTTTTCCCTTTTTCTTATTTTCTCTTGAGTCATTTTTCTCTTTTCTTGAGTCTATTCAGTACTTCTACTCTGGAACTGATGTACATTGCTATTTAGGACTATTTGGTTGCTTTGATCTTGTGTTGTCTTTGATTTTTATAGATAACAGGTTGGGATTTTGTGATTATTCACGGATTAAAGCTGTCTGCAAAAATGTTCAGAAATAGACGCACATTACGTCGATCATTGCGCTCCTGTGCAACGATCGTTGCAACCAATCTGTAACCATGCGTCGATCATTTCACCCCTGTGTCGATCGACGCAGGTACGCGATAGGTAAGAAACGCAGCACATAAGTACATTCAGTCCCTTTTCATATTTTACCGATCCTAAGCTTCGACTCCACTGGGAAAAGTGTGTTTCAAGTGTGGGGAGGTGGTACTGACATAATCTTTTTCTTTTCTTAGAGTCAGTTGAGTTTGTTTTATTGAGTCAAAACGGTTTAGTAGGAAACTATGAATTTTTTAGAAGATCACTACACTCGTAGGAACATAAGTGACCATTGGATGAGCTTACAGATGATCTCCGACTATTAGAAAACCCAACGCAGAATAACCTACTGAGGACACCCATATCACTTCAGGTATTCAGAGAATCCACTACTGACTTCACCTTAACTTGACTTAACTTTTCTCATCTAGGGGTTTGGTATACTTTGAGTCGGATTCCTCTGCTAGTTCTGACACAGCTTGTAAACCTGTCTAAGTATGGTTCCCTTCTCCCCTTTCTTAAAAAAACAAAAAAAAAGAGATAAACTGCGGATAAGCTAGTAGCTTCAAAGTGATCACGGGAGTGGTAGAGACCCATGTTACCTCATGTGGATTCATGTAATGTGTCCAAAGTACATCCCAATGCGAGAAGAGCACTAATAGAACAAATAAAATGATACCCAATGGGAAAAATCAGTTGCTAAGGAAGGAAAATGAGAAGAAAGGAACCAGAAAATGATAGTTTGGTGGTTAGATGCAAACAAAGTAAGAGTCCATGTGTTCTTTGATCGATACTCCCTAGGTGAGACCACACTTATTTGATATTAGAAGTCAGTATGGTGAATTTTAATGCTCTTAATGTGATTGTGGAGTTTACTTAGGACAGTTGCTAAGTGTGGGGGAAGTATATGTTGGTCTTGATGTCTGCAGGTTCATTTTTCAAGTGGTTTACTAAGGGGAATATGAGTGTGGTACTTCAACGATAAAACGAGTTTCTGAAGTTTTCAAACTTCTTCACCTCATCTTGGTTTTCGATTTTGCTTGAGGGAAAGCAAAGGCTAAGTATGTGGGAGTTGATATATCATAGTTCTTACATGTTTTAAGCCATGATATAAGTATATATTAGAGTCTTTTGTAGTGTCTTTCGAGTCTTTTCAGGTATTTATTCGGATTACACATGTTTGGAGGACTTTGGAAGATTTTGGAGATTTTTGGGCAAGGATTGGAGCTAAAGCCGTGATGAGAAGATCAGTGTGTCTGAATGACCTGAGCGTCGACCGATGCAGCCATGCATCGATTGACACCAGCTCCCGAATCCTCAATTCGCAGGCGTTTAATGAAGATTTGAAGAATTGCAGAATTGGCCCAGAAGTTCCAATATTTACAAAAGAGACCCAAGACGTATTATACACTTTCTATTAGGGTTTTGGTGTTTTATTCTAGATACACTTTTCATACTTTTAGCTAGAGCGAGTTTTTGAGCTTTGGGGCTGATCCATTCCTTGTACTGCTTTTTGGAGAAGATTTTGAACCCCTTTTCATTCTCTACTCTTTCTTGAATGCAATCTAATCATATTATGTTGTTTACTTCATTCAATATGTCTGAGTAGATTCATTGTTAGGTTTAGGGATTCTCATAGGGTTTTCATTATTTGTTATATTGAATTAATCAGTTAAGGATTCATAACTTGTTAGTTCTTCAACCTGAATTGTGCTTAAAGCTAGTTTCTAACCTGATCAATTGGAATCTAGATCTAGGGTTTCTAAATTGACACGAAAGTGTGATTTTGAATCTGATCTATTTAGGTTGAGAAAATTATTTATCTGCCAAGAAATTTGGTTTAACTGATTTGTGAACTAATCGAACCTGCACTTAATGCTAGTCTAATCTGTTAGGAATTGCAAAGAAATTTGGATTTCTAGGGTTTAGGCTTAGTAAATTCTCGCAACGAAAATTGGTTAGTTTTACATCTGTGTTTGAGTTCTAGAACAGTTCTTAATTCGATCCTGACTAAAATTTGATCTGTATGACATGATTTTCTGAGAACGCCCTTGACCTAGCGCTTTTAGTACTTGAAAACAAACAGATGTTTTTTTCCTGCTTATTGATTGATTTCGCTTAGCTATTCTTAACAATCTATAGTCTATCGTAAGATTTCTTGAGTCTCTGTGGTTCTACCGCTATATACTACATTTGCCTGTGCACTTGCAGTGTAACTTAGGAAATTATACTCTGAGCATATCATGTTCCCAAGTCTCCAATGCCCTCGCTAGAGCATAAAGCTCTTTGTCACATGTGGGGCAGTTGAGGCTGCCTCTACCTAGTTTCCTACTGAAGTAGCCAACTGATTTTCCTCCTTGGATCAATAATGCTCTTATTCCAATCCCAGATTCATCACACTTCACCTCAAAGGTCTTGTTGAAAATGGCAGAACTAGAACTAGGCATGTGTGAGTCTATCTTTAAGAGTGTGAAAGGAAGACTGTTGATCTTATCCCCAAGTGAATCTCACACTCTTCTTGACCACAACTGTGAGTGGTGAAAAAATTCTACTGAATCTTTCACAATCTTCTGTAGAAGCATGCTAACCCATGGAAACTTTTAACTTGACTGATATTGCTTGGTGTAGGCTTTGTGAACTCACAAAAAATCTAAAAAGACCAACTTATCAGTGCAAATTCGCACTTCTTGAGGTTTGCATAAAGTCCTTCATTTCAAAGTGTCTTTAATACTTGCTCATGATGTAACACATGATCAGATAAACACTTGATGTAGATCTAAATATCATCAAAATGTACAACAACAAACTTACTGATGTATTCTCTAAGAACATGGTTCATTAGACGTATAAAGGTACTTGGGGCATTGGTGAGACCAAAGGGCGTCACCATCCATTCATAAAGACCTTGCTTGGTCTTGAAAGTAGTCTTCCACTCATCTCCCTCTTTCATCTTCACTTGATGGTATCCACTCTTGAGATTTACATTGGAATAAATGGTGGCTCCATTCAGCTCATCCAACATGTCATCAAGCCAAGGAATTGGGTGTTTATACTTGATGGTGAATTTTGGATCGACAGTCTACACACATCCTCCATGAGCCATCTTTCTTTGGAACGAACATAACTGGTACTACACATGAGCTGAGACTCTCCCTTACATATCCCTTGTCAAAAAGCTCCTTAACTTGTCTCTCCAGCTCCTTGGTCTCTTCGGGGTTCACATTGTATGATGGTTTGTTGGGAAGTGCTGCTCTTGGTATTAAGTCAATTTGGCGCTCAATTCCTCTCAAGGGTGGCAGACCTCTTAGCATCTCCTCGGGAAAAACATCTTTAAACTTGTCAAGAAGCTTAGTGATCTCTGATCAAAGGATTAGGTCATTATAACATGCACTTAAAAGCTCCTTAAAGACTCTTAAAAGGAGCCTCCTTTCTGATTTGGCTAGGCTGAATGAGGAAATTAGACTTAAAGATAATATCCTTCTCTTTATACATTTGAAATTGTAATTGATGCACTTGAGATGGTTTGAGAGGAGCTAAGCTAACCTTGCACATATTAGTCATAAAAGTATACATATTAGACCTAACATTATGCTTAGTTTCTCTACCCCACTGCCATGGTCTACCTAATAGCAAATGACCAGCTTGAATAGGTACTACATCACATTTAACTTCATCTTGATATCTACCAATGCTAAATGGTATAGTGACTTGTTCACTAACTCTATATTCAACCTTATCATGTCAACCTATATTGACGTGGGTGTTTAAACCTTTCAAGATTCAGCTTGTTAACCATTTGAGCACTAGCTACATTGGTGCATGATCCTCCATCTATAATGAGATACATACCTGGCTTTTGATAGTGGATCGGCTATGGAATATGTTCTCCTTTTGAATGGTTTTTTCTGGATCCACCATTGCACTCAAGATCCTTATGGTGACAAGTGATTCTCCACTATCTGGAAACTCAATGTCTCTGTAGTCATCTTGTGATTGTTCAGCTTCTGCCTCATCTTGAGATTCATAGTCTCCAGCTTCTTTTATGAAAATGACTCTTTGATTTGGACATTACCTTCCCATATGACCTCTTCCTTTGAGCTTGAAGCATGTAATCTCTCTGGGTCTTTGAGGATAAGTTGTCTTGTTAGGTTATGCTCGGTTGTCCTTGCTTGCTTTTGTTATTTTGCCTTTGAACCGAGATTTAACTTCAATGCACTTGCATTTATCCACTGGTTTGATTTAATTTGATGTCCATGTGTTATGTGTCTTGCTTGAGTTTGATGCCCAAATATTATGTGGCTTGCTTTTGTTGTTGTTTGACTTCCTCTTAATGTGTTGCTCAGCTTGAATGTAGAGGTGAACATATCCTTGAAGTCTTGATAGACTTGCATCTCAACCTTGCGGCTGATTTTCTCTTGAAGACCATCTAAGAACTGAGCCATTAAAGCTTCCTCATCCTCATGAAGCTCCAATCTGTTATATAGCTTTTCAAACTCTTCATAATACTCCTCAATTGTTATGGTACCTTTCTTGAGTGTTCTTAATCTTCTTTGTAAGTCCCTGTGAAAATGAGGTGGGACATATCTCTGCCTCATCAAGTCTTTCATTTCCAACCCATGAATTAGTAGCTCTCAACATGTTTCCCTTTTGATCTAATACGACTCCATCCTACCAGATGAGTGCATTCTTAGTTAGTTGAGCCGTAGCTAGTGAAACTGTCTTTGGTCTTTGATGATTGTAATAATCAAATATATGATCCATCATATTTTTTCTAGTCAAGATAAGCTTTAGGGTACACCTTTCCAGCAAAGTTAAGTGTTGTGAGCTTAATGTTGTCATCAACCTCAAAATCCCTTGGAAGACTTCCTTTTCTCAGGTGAACAGTTGCTTTAACCATAATAATCCTTTATGTAGATGCCATTTTGCATGTTGGTTGGACCATAAGATGTTGTTCGAAAGAGGCTGGTGGCTCCTAAGCCCCATATATTGCCGATGGGTTGGTGTGGTGCTCTAGGAACTTGCTCAATACGGTTCATCCTATCTCCCAGCTCCAAATCTCATGTTCCTCATCTCGTTCCTCATTGAATTCAGCAGCTTAATCAAAGCATCTTGAGAGGTTGTATTGATGGAGTTTTTGCCTTCTTCTCCCATGGCTGCTACGGCTGCTCTGCGAAAGAGAAACAAAGAGATGACTTAAACTTAGGTAATTTCCAAAAACAATCAAAAAGGAAAGAGTAAACAAATGAGAAAGTAAAAGATTAAAGTTTCTTTTTTTTAAACTTGGATGAAAAATGGAAAAGTTTGAATTTTAAATTGCTAATGAAAAGTAAAATAGGCACGGCTCGATTTCGATTTGAACAAAAAAAGGAAATATGACTTATTGCTACTCTTAAACAATTTTTTGTGCTTTTCGAATTTTCAAGATCTAAATGATAATATAAGAAGAACATGAGATGAACAATGAAGAATTAAGTGCATAAACGATATTTTTTATGAGCTTTGTTTTAATAGAATGCAAGCTATGAAGAATAATAAGAAAAACAAAATGCCAAATGAAATCCTCTTTTTTATTTATAAGAATGCAAGTACGAGAAACAAAGTCAAATGAAGGCAACTAAGAGAGTATGTTGAATAGAAACAACATTGGTATGAAAGGAACTTTAGCTCCTATACCAAAATGATAAAGCTTTGGCTGTCAAGGCTTTTATGATATTAGACTCAAGGCTTATGTTCTGGTATGGTGGAATGATTCAAAGGCTGAGCTTCTCTAACCAAATGAACCGTGGGAAGTATGAAAATGATGGTTCAAAGTGAACCACACAAGTTATGGAATGACTTGTGATACAACACAGATTCTCAAGCTAAGAGATTTTGGTCTCTGTTAGCTTTAGAAATGAACAAGGTCTCTGCCTCAAAGAAATAAGAAAATTCGATGTTTATTGATTTATTGTAAATGACACAAGACTGCAGTGGGACTTGATAAATTTTCCATCAGCTATGCCCTTCTAAGGAACATGAAGCAAATAACAGAAATAAAGAAAATAAACTCGAAATTGGAACCTAATGAATCAGAATGCAACAACTACTTCCAATTTTCACAAACTAAACAAAACTAAAAGAAATAAGCTGCAAATAAAGAGAAATGTTCAGAAGATGTAAATAGAATGTATTCAAACATACCCTAGCTTTTGTGGGACAGTCCATCTTGATATGGCAAGTACATGGCCTTGAGTTGCGATGATGTGTATTGAAGTGTTGGAAAAGTCTTGATGAAGTACTTCGTTTCACCTAAGTGGTGTTGCAACTAATATGGAAACCTCCCTTTTCTCTTTGAGTAGTGGTATTGCTGGGGTCGGTCCACATTGTATAACATATGGTTTTATGTCCTCATCATACTGATTAGCTTCCTAACTTAGTTCTTCATGGTATTTTGCGAGGATGATCTGGTTATCTGCTTGCCTCTGCTCCTCTTGCAACAGTACTCTTCTAATGCTCTGATTAAACTTGTGTTGAAGAACTTTAGCTCTTGATATGGTCATTGCTCTCTTAAATACTTTTTGTATTTTTGGTTCCTGGTCCTGATATGATTGTTGTGTTATAACCTCATCATCTATGACCTCAACAGGACTTATTAATGAATTTGTTGTTGTGATTTACCTATTCTGGGGTTCGACCAGATATAGGTTTGGTTGGTTTATGGTCTGATAGTGAGTTTCGTGGTGGAATCAAGTTATTAGGAGTTTCGGGATATATCAGGTTTTGGGGGAGATCATTGAATTGTTAATCGATCTTATCGGTCTTATTGAGTCCTGTAGAGTTCAGCGAGTTTTCTTGTGTGTCTTAGTTTACTTTATGAATCCAAATAGGTTTCAGAAAGAGTATTAAGTGGTATTAGGATGCGTTAGATCCCATAAGTCGTGTATGACATTTTGGTACTTCCTTCCCGATGGATCCTCAGTAAGACCCGATCGGTTCACCTAGCCTTGCGGTTTAGATCCTGACGGGTGTTAACCTACGAGAATGACACCACTAGGTGTCGGGACTCGGAGACATGATGGAATTTGGGCTATCATGAAAAATCGGTAGCCCGAGTTACCGCGCATAGAATGATGGAGAACAGTTTCCTTTTTGAAGTATTTTGTGTTTACATGTAGCATTCTTGGATGTTCTAGTCGTATGCAATTGGGCTACGCGCTAGGCATTCCTAGGAAGCGACATGTAAAACTTACCTGATAGAATCCAGACCACCATGTACTTTCCCCAGACTTACCAACTGTCCCAAACAACTCTTAATCCAAGTGTCCTATTTGAAGTTATTTTTGTTTACATGTAGCAGTCATGGATGTTCCATTTGTATGCAATTGGACTCAGGCTAGGCAATCCTAGGAAGCGACATGTAAAACTTACCTGATAGAATCCAGACCACCATGAACTTTCCCCAGATTTACAACCTTCCCAAACAACTCCATAATCCAAGCGAGAAATTCAAATTCACCATACTGACCTCTTTCAGATTACATGCAGTCTCATGAAGAGAGTATCGATCAAAGAATACGTGGACTCTTACTCAACCGGTGCCTGGTCACACAAATTGTCTTAACTTATGGTTCTTGTACTCTCCTTTTTCTCACTTCAGCAACCGATTTTTCACCACTCGGTATCATTTTATTTTTTTATCGGTTGCTCTTCCATTATTATCGGGTTTATTTGGACATGTTTCCATGAAGCATAAGAGATAACATGGTTACTGCCACTCGCATGTTCACTTCGAACCTACTAGCTTATCCTCATACTATTCTCTTTTTTAAACTTTTAAGGGAAGACAGAGGGAAACCGTACTCACACAGAAAAATATTTCAGGACTAGAAGGAATCTAGTCCAGTGTATGCCAAGCCCCAAAATGAGAGAATTGAGTCAGGTTAAGGGAAAAGTCAGTAATGGATCCTCCAGATACCGTAGATGATATGGATAAAAATGTTAAGTTGGTCTGTCGTGGGGTTTTTCATTAGTCTTAGATGCATACCAAGCTTGTTTTGATGGTCACTTAGGTTCATGCAGATCTCGTTATTCCTCAAAAAAATCATTTTTTCCTCCACAAATGTTTGATTCAAAATGGACTAACACAACTGACTCTCAGAATAACGAAAACAACATTATCACCAATGTTATCAAGCCTGAAGAAGGAAAAACAAAAAAATGAAAGAACCAAATATAAAACAAAGAGAAAAAGGAATTTTACCTTGATTGGGGTGTCGACTGACACGAAATGGTATTCATCAACACTAAGATTTTTTGTCGACCACATGTGTCGATAACGCTAGATTATGGAGTCGACTGACATCAATTGGTGTCGATCGATACTTATTGCCATTTATACTTTTGCTTTGGTGGAAGTGCAATGTGTGGAGCTTTCTGTTTATGAGCACTTTCAGGCTCTCAAGATGTTAGAGTATATTCATGATGAACCACCATCTTCTCTTCTCCAATATCAAGCACTTTGTCCTCACCAATCTGAATCTCTGGCTCTACCTTAACATTGAAGGTATGTCCATCTATTGTGGATCTCCACAGCTTGTCCATAATAAATTCAATAGGCTCATCTCCCAGATGGAGATCAATTAGACCACACCTCACGTCAATCATTTCTGCTGTTGTAGCCAAGAAATATCTACCAAGTATCAGAGGATCGTCCGGTTAAAGCATTATACTTCAGCACCACGAAGTCCGTTGGAATCGAGTATTTTTCCAACTCTGATGGGAATGTCCTCAAGAACTTCTTCGGGAATCCTCTTCGAGCGATCATCTAGAATCAAAGAGATCCTAGTCGCCTTAAAATCCATTAGCCCTGACCTTACAGCCACAAAGTACGGCATAAGTTTCACTCAAGATCCAAAGTCACACAAATAATGCTTTAATTTTTACTTGAAGATGGAACAATATAGCGCGAAGACTCCTTGGTCTAGTAGCTGCTATGCAATATGATTTTGTAACACATCATTGATATTTGTAGACCATCACCACCTCTTCTTTTAAATCTCCATCCTTGGAGATCATCTTCTTTACATACCTCCTCAGACAAGGGTGAATTCTCAAGAAATCAACAAGTTGAATCTCAATAACCTCTTTTTCCATCTTTGCTTTGAATCTGGAAGCATTCAGTTCCTGTTTGGCCTTCTTAGAAACCTTAGGGACTGGTGTCGGAGACTTGTAGACTCTCTCGGTTGATGGTACATGCCTGTTGGATTATCTGGGACTGGTGTCCACCAACGCCAAATTTGTGTTGATCGATGTTGGTTCCAAAGAAAACGATTTTAGAGTTGGCATTGCTGAGTGTCAACCAACACCAGTGGTGTATCGATAGACACCGATGGTTGACAACAGTAGTTTAATGTCGATCTTGTCGATTCAGGTCCGTAAAAACTCCAAAATTCGGGAAATCAAGTGGTGTTGACCGACACCATGGTAGGGTGTCGATCGATGCTGCTTCTGCAACACGTTCCTCATCAAAATATTCCTCGAATATCTCAGAATTTTGCCTACCACCTTGCTCCTAGCCAGATCATAGTCAATCTGAACTGAAATGGCACTGATATGTGCATTATGAACTGATTAGGCTTGTCGTAATCAGTAAGGGTGCGTCTGCGACCATTCGCTTCGTTTCCTCCAGCCTGTTGCTGCTGTTGTTGTTCCAGTTCCGCGTCCACGACAATATTTAGAAAGATGGGATTTCCTTCCCCATCCAATCGCTGACCTCTCGCATTGCGTACATGACCCTCTTGGTCTCCTAAAACACCATCTTCAGTGCGAGTCAGAATCATATGATCTATTGTATCTTTCTAGTAGTTCAAAACACCGGTATTTGTGTTCGCAAGTGGTGTCGATCGATGTTGTTGTTGTGTCAATCGACAATAAGTGTTTCTGAACAATTCCTGCATAACCAAATAAAACGAGATGAAAAACTTGAGTAACAAAAAAAATAAAAACTTAGTTGAAATTCTACAACTAAAATCTATCGGCGAACTCAAAAAGTCTCCGGCAACGGCGCCAAAAACCTAATATGCTCAAAGTTTAATTTCCCTGGAACTACACTGCAATTGCACAAAATGCAATCGTAGTATATAGCGGTCCAACCCCCTGAGACTCTAGTTTCCCACAATAGACTTATTTTTTTGAATTAAGTTAAGCGGGATCAAATAAATGTAATAGCAATGCAAAATAAACGAGATGCAAATCAATTAGCGGAAGCGTCACGTCTATGGAAGTTTTTAGAAAATCAAGAATAAAGACAAATTTAAAAATCAGGATCCAAATTATGCAATGTTCTCGAACTCGAATCACTAAATTATAACTATCCAACTCTCATTGTGATAATTATCTATGTCTAAATCCTAGAATCTGAAATACCTTTGCAGATCCTAAAGTCTAAATATGTATTAATTTCAAGTTCGTTCGTTCACAATTTTACTAAACCAAATCTCTTTGAGGAGAAGCTAAATTGATTTCTTTCTAACTAAATAACCAACTGTCGTTACGAGAATAACCTAACATCAATAATCCAAATGGCTAATTCAAATTATGCATTGAGAACAACCTAGATAAAGAACTAGAACGTATGAATCCTAACTAATCAATTAACCTAAATTTCAAATGAGACCTAATGATAATCCCTAAAATTAACTAGCAAAATACTCAGACATGATCAATGAAACATAGATCATATTAAGAATAAAAAGCATAAAAGTAATCAATAGAAAAATTTAATGGGTTTGAAATCTCGTAAGAACAGCCCCAATATCCAGGCTACAAATCTCTCTGGAATAAAAGTAAAGCTTCTCCTAAAAACGGCTTAAAAACCTAAATATAGTCTTAATTCACGATTGGGCTTTTTTGTAAATCAATAAAACACTTCAGCAAAAGGGCAGATTCCATTTCTCCTAAAAAGCACTCACAATAATTTGGAACAAGACCCGCATCGACCGATACACACCTTGTGTGGATTGACGCAACCTATGAACGCAGCCAGTGAACTCTATGAAATCCAAATGTGTTGCATAATTACTCCAAAAGATTTCAGAATCTCCAATTGATCTTCACTCATGCCAATACCTGTAAAAGACTCAAATGACTCGGAAAAAACTGAAAAGACTCGGTAACAAATCCATATATCATGGTTAAAAACCCATAAAAACCATGATATATCAGTCTATCCATGAGAGTTGTGCTCAGCTTATGGTACCAAGCTGAAAGAGTAAGAAAGATAAGAGGCTGGCTTTGTGTCTTCAAGCATATACAAGCCATCCTTTGATACTCCTTTCCCAAGTAACTTATTGGTCTTAATATCCTTAAAGTACACATCATTATGGCCATATATAGAAAACAAATTAAGATCAGAAGTAAATCTCTTAATGGACAACACATTAGAGGTGAAAGTTGGCATATACCAAGCTTTAGACTCTCCATCAAACAACCTTAGCTTAGCAACACCTCTAACTTTTACTTGCTCTCCATTAACTATAATAGCATTCTCTAAGGTCGGTTATATGTATCATGTGATAAGATGCTCTAGTGTCTACAGTCATTGGCTTAGTAATATTTAAATTATGAAGAGAAGTACCAAATAATTACCAGAGTTACCAGCCTCATTCAAGGATTTGATGAGTGTATCCAAGTCTGATTTCCTCACAAACTATTGTTTGAACCATGAGAAAGTGCTTGCATGTTCTTCAGCTGGTTCTTGAGAGAGATTTTCTCTTGGTTTTCGGAACGTGTTGGGCTTGAGGTGAGATCTAATACTTGTCTTTGGTATGGCTTGTCCTCCTGCAGTTCTCACAACCTTCCTTGGGGTTTGTACACCCCTTTTTTAGCAGCAAAAAGCTCTCCTTTCCCACTAAATAGTCGATGATATCCTTGTTCCTTTTGAATTTGTGCACAGACTTCTTCAAGAAATGGAAGCTTGTCTGCCCTTAGGAGATGTTTAATCGGACCATTGTAGGTTGGGTTAGAGTCAAGAGAAGCCAAAATACCTTATATTTCTCGCACCTTTCATTAAGTACCATTAGATATACTGAACTTGGTCTAAGCATTTCTAGCTTAGCCCATAAGAATATGAACTTGGCAAAATGCTTAGTGAATTCTTCTTGTTCTTGGCTGAGCTGATTGATAACTTTCTTAACATCAAAGACTTTTCTTAGGTTGGAGATGTTCCCATATACCTTTTGGAGAATCTCCCAAACCTCCTTGGCAGTTTTACAGTAAGAATAAGCCTCAAAGATTAATTATTTTAAGGTTTTGGAGGATATTAAGTACAAATTGGTCTTCTTGTACTCACTACTCTTCATCCACAAGAGTGACTTCATTTTCATCTTCTTAAACTGCCCCCTTTGGAGATTCATTTCCATGACATGACTCCAAAGCCCCCGGCCACGCAATGTTGTCTTGGTGGTTATATCCCACAGCAGATAGTTCACCGCTTTTAGAGTAAGTGGAAGCACCAACGGTTTTTTGTTTTCCATAGCCAGAATGTTATGGACCATTGGATAAACCTTTGAACCGGTGGATAATAAGAGTTTGACTGGGAAATTTGGGCAGAGAATGGGAGAAATGGAATGGAGAATAGATAATGAGTAGAATATGAGCTTATTTCTCTGATACCATGTAATAATTTGTTGAATATATCAAGAACTGATGATAGTTTATCAAGAACAGAAGAAAAATCATGAAGTACAAAGAGAATCCGAGGGTAAGAGAGAGGAAGAGAGTTTTGAACTTAGAGAGAGTTTTGGAAGAGATAAAACACATTCCCTTAATCTTATTTGTAACTTAAGATGGTCTTTATATAGAGAAGACCAAATGAATAAATAATGGAACAAGTAAATTGGAATGAAAGAGATACATCAGTAGCGGCTCCTTTGGTTTTAATTCCAACAACTCTTTTTGAGACTTCTCAAGATGTCTTCACATGATTTTAAGCAGAAAACTTCACAAGATGTATTCTACTTCTCAACCATCATATTTATTTGAATTCATAAGACTTTTAGAGAAGTCTTCTAATGGTAACGTTTTAAAGGAATTGTCCAGACTTCCATTGCACTTTTCATCTCAATACTCGGTAAGGTGCTCCAGTACTTCCTCTCTTAATGGATCCTAGGGAAAATTAGATTTATGTTTTCCTTGATGCGTCCAAGTCTAGTCTGGTTCACATACATTCATTGTCATATTCTAGTGGGTGTACATCCGCAGGTGACGCCAGTAGGTGTCAGAGCTCGGGGAGATAGGATCATGGCCTAGGGCCGAACATGATGGAAGCTTTGGCTATCCGTGGGGATAGTTTGAGTCACTGCGTATCGAATGACATGAAACGGTATCTTACGTGTAAGACTTGTGTTTACAAGTAGTAGTGGGTGTTGTAGTCGTATGTCTTTAGGGCTATAACTAAGTACTACTGATTTCATGACAGGGGTCTACAGTGTAAGAGCGTGATATATAGAGAGTCTAGATCGATTCTAGGTGTAATCGATGGCATGTTCTGCAGTCTTATCGGTTCAAGTGTTTTATTGGTAACCTGATATATGTTATTTCTTCGACAATTAATGTGGATTTGCGTTTAATTACTATTTCGTTGCCTGTTATTTTTGGTGTGTCTAAGATTGGGTTGAGCGTTTTGAGAAGAAGCCATCTCACTAGACAAGATTAGCTTACTCACCCAACTCATATGTTTTGCAAGAAACCTTATTAGGAGTCCGGGTAGTGGAGGTTGGATGATATGATTTGGCTAGCCATGAGGACATGGAGGTAGTAGAGCATGAACCAAAGGAAGCTAATCTTGTGGCTGAGGATGCCCTTGGAGATGAGGATATTCTAGTTTCAGTAAGAGGACCAATGACTGGAGAAAGAGGCAAGCTATTAAACAAGGTTGTTGGAGGAATGCTTGGACAATTAAGCATGGAGAAAAAAGAAGATATCCAATCTATTCTTGTTTTGATACATTCATCAACAAATTGTTTTTTTTTGGTAATTTTTTAATGAGGCTTAAGTATCAATCCCCATTCCCATTTGTTTCTCCAACCTATGAAGAACATTCGCCCAGCCCATTTGCATTTGAAGATTTCAGCCCAATCCATTTGCATGAAGATTTCGGCCAACATCCATGTTTTCCATTTTCATATTCAAACCATTTAAATTTGTGTTTACTTACTTGCATTTTCGAGATGTAATATGTGATTTTCATGCCGTCCTTTGTCTTTTCTTCTTAAGACTGTTGTATTCCCATATTTGAAAGTTATCAATTCTTTTATCAAAAACCTTTTTTGAGTTTGGATCAAAAGTTTGGTTTGTCATATCCATAAAATCCATAGTCTTCTTCTAGTGTGTAATATTCTTAAAAGAACTAAGTTGTGTTTAGAAGTTCTTCCGCAAGTTTGTAAGCAAACCATTCGACCATTCATCACGGCTGCATCAGCCAAATCTATCCAAGTCTTAACCTATCAAGCTTTGGTCTAGGGAAGATCTCTTCATGTGGTATAAGAGTTGCCTGAGAAGTTAAGTGTTCTATCATTTTTGTTTTGATTTTTTTTACTTTTCACCTTATGACCATGTGTATGCATCACGGTTTGTTGTTTGATAGTTTTAGTTTTGTTATTCCCTTGATCTCATCATTTCATGTGATCTATTTCTTGTTTCAACATGACTATCAAGTCATATGATCATCTGCATATGTTCTCTCACCAATTCGAATCTGACTATTCTTATCCTTATCTTACTTCTTCATCACGGCTATGTTATTTGGATTATGTGAATTTCTTATGTCCATTTCATTTACCATTTCCAATCATCATCTACTGTTTAGGACTGAATCATCATCTCACTACAAGAAATGTGGGTATTAATAGCATCGGAAGATAGCATTCATTACAGTTCTGATATTGTATACGGACACGGGTTTTTTTATAGCATTTGTTATTATAAAACGCTATATTTGTTATCGGGGGGAAATAAAAAATTTAGCCGCGTAAATTTGCTAACTACCGGCGCTTTACCATTCAGATCCAAAATTCAACACTATCTTCCATCTAAAATATCTCAAAGTTTTAGTCAAAATAACTTAAGTGAATATTTTTATACACACAAAAATCTCTTTCTTCATTGTTTCTCAGAAAATCTCAAACTCTCTCTTTCTTCCTTTGGCGATTCTTTCCCATCGAATCGAAGCTTCATTGTTCAATCAAAAAGCTTTGTTCTCATTCAATCAATTCTTTCCTATAATATATCACTTCATTCTTATGATTTGGAGGTTTAGACACATCGATTTTAAGGTTTTGATGCATGTGGGGTTCTGTTGATTTCGGTAGATTGATTTTGAGGTGTTATCTATTAAGGTCAATTGTACATCTATCTACAAAGGAATGAAACAATATTTTGATTATGTGTTTCTGTGAACATGCATGTGGAAGTTTTTGATTTTTAGTTTGAGTTTCATTATGTTTCTTTGTAAGTAATGAAACACGATTTTCACTATGCTGTTTTCGTTTATTCATCAGTTTCAGAAATGGCAAAGACAAGAGGAGGAGTACAAGTTGGTATCCGTCGTAGTAAACGTAATCAAGGCTTGGAGGCCACACCTGCAACAACACTAAAGGTGAATAAGAGAAGAACCACTACAAAAAAATGGGCTGATTACATCATTTATTTCATATGTTTCCATCACTTATAAGTGATGCTAACGAATTTTTAAAAAAGTGACTCTGAAAATGGTGATGCAAATGCATTACATCACTTTAAACAATAGATGCAAACAATTGCATCGATTGTTGTAACCGATGTTACCTTGTATCATTTTGCAAAAAGTGATGTGATTTTTGTACGTACATATGATACGAATGAAAATTATTTGAAAGAATATAATAAAAAACGAAATTTTTTTTCCTGTGTCCAAAAAAAATGAGACAAGTTTCTATTTATAGAGGATAAAAAGTTATGAATTTTAATATAAAATTATATATATAATTGTAATTTCTATAAAATAAATGATGTTAAAGAATTGAGATGAAAAAATAAAGCAAAGAATATAAATATCCAATTGTTAACTTACATGTGTCATTTATTAAGATAATTAAATAAAAAAATAAAAAAGAAGGACCCACCTTTTGGCTTTCAACGGCGTTGAATTCTTTCAACACATGTTGAATCCACCTCATCAAAAAGCAATTCAACACCCCCATTATTTCCTCTTTTACTAATAACGTTATTTCATTTTATTGTTATACTTTTTGCTGATAATTTGTTTATTCTTCTTATTTTATTATAATTTAAATAATAATCAGTGTTTTAAATTCAAATATTTAATATATATACACAAATATAAATAAAATATCTTAAAATTCCGCCCCGCGTAATCCCCGTTTAATCTCCGATTTTTTCGCTAGGCGTTAGGCCCAGCTCTACCGCCCGACTAGCGCCTAGCGATTTTTCGAACACTGCTTTAAACAATAGATGCAAACAATTGCATCGATTGTTGTAACCGATGTTACCTTGTATCATTTGCAAAAAGTGATGTGATTTTTGTATCAAGTAATATAAGTGATGTTAGTATTTGTAACAGTTATAATAAATGATACTAAGTATTTCCATCACTAATAATTAATTGATGTTAAAATAGTGTTGATTTTGATAAGTAATTTTAATAATATATCATTTACAATAATCGATATTAAATTTTTATATCAATAAACATAATTAATGCTGGAATTTGTAACGATTATAATAACTGATGTCAAATATTTCCATCACTAATAAAAAACTGATGTTAAAACTAGTGTCAATTTTAGTAAGTGAAACAAATATTTGTATTAATTACAATAACTGATACAATATATTTCTACCAGTTGTAAATAATTGATCTTAAACTAATTAATTTTCATATATCATTTAAATATCATTTGGTTTTTATGCATCACTAATTAATAAATATCAACATTTATCGCCAAAATGAAGCAAATTATAAAAAAATATTAAATTAATTAAATAAAATATATTTCTTGGGTTTTTATCCAAAAACAAATAGTTAATTAAATAAAAAACGAAAATCTTAGAAAATTCTAGATAAACACCATAATTTAAGCATCTGATTTGAAAAGGAAAAAATACATAATCTCATTAAAATTGCTAAAACTATCTTGGTATTGGCCATCATGTCTCTTACACGTTATGAGTTTCATTGCCACCATCATCCATTTCCTATAAAAAAACATAACAAATTAGTATCATATACAATTTTGATATCTATGAAATATATATATATATATAAATGTCATCTACCTGAGAGTTAGATAATGAATTTGGTGTGTTAGCAACAATTACAGCAAAAGTTGCAGTCAGTGCTGTGGCCTAAATAATTGCTTAGAACAAATTAGTTTAATGTCACATAGTAATACAATTTAAATGAAAATGATCAATTCATTACCTCTTCACCAGATGAATTACTGATTATTTTCTGGATGAATGTACTCATGTTTTTAACTTGGCCTGATAATGCTTCCATTTGTGTCTGCAACTGAACAACGATTCCATGATTTTCCATCGTTGGTGTTATTGCAGGAGAGCGTCTCAGTAGTTTAGAAGGCGTGGGCCCACGTCTGACACAACGTACTCGTCCTGGTCGCTCTGGACCGAATACTTGAGCAAATTCATTAGCCAAAGTAGCTGGATTATTATTGGTAACTTGTCTTGCTGAATTTTGGGTCAATAATGTTGTAAGTGCTTCCTGAAAATACAACAAATATATAAATATCAAGCTTGACTCAACAATCGGCAAGTGTAATTTTGTAATATTGATTTACACAAAAAAATACTACAAACTACAACTACTTGCAATATTAGAGTGGACCCAAAAACAGCTGGAACTAGATGGTATATAGCCTTTTCTCTTGAATATAAATAAAACCTCATAATTTTATAATCTTATCACTATCTACACATTTGTTCCAAAAGAAAAAATACTATCTACACACACCCGTCATCATTCACTATATAGAAAACACACTCACAAACGCAAGTTCTAACAGTGACTTTTTAGAAGTACATTAGTTAATAGAAAAGGCTTACCGCACGTGTTTTAGCTTCCTCAGACACAAAGCTTCTATCAGGTTTCTTGCGAGTCGCAATGAAAAACTCAACTCGACTAGGTGTTTTTCCAGTTTTAATTTTCTTCGTCAAATGTACATGCGATAAAATATGCAGTATCAGTTATACAATTTGATTGCCAAAAATATCAAACGAAATCAAAAATTGACTGAACAATAAATAGACTTACAATCTCATGTCTTCTTCTTCCAAAACCCTTTCTTCCACATACATGAGACATGATATTTTTTCCTTGATATTTGGTATTCCGATCTTGCATTTTCTAGATGCTCAAATAATGAAACAAAGTTACTACCGACTGATATAATATCCAATTTTATATGTAACAATATTGTGATATATAAATTATACCTTCCACTTCTCAGTGAACCGCATGTGAACAAGATCATACCACTGTTCTTCAGGAACTTTCTCTGGTTGATTTTGCAGCATTGTAGCTCGGTCATTTCGCTTGTGGTCTCTCCAAATACGTAACTTAACATCCTTGCATCTGCTCCCTAGTGCACCCATCACATATCTCCGTCTTGTCGGGTCATCAAACCAAAACTTAGTCTGAATTAATGGAACCATTACAACATCTTAATTTTACAGAATCTACAGTTAAATGGAATATACAAAACTTGATATATATTAGATGTTACTTGAATTACATCCCAAGCCTTGTCTTTTATGTGAGGAGCGACAGTTCTCCAATCCTTATAGTTGATGGGTAACAAAATGACATCACTGCTCAACTGACCAGACCATGATCCAAGTAAACCTGCAGAATCTCCAACAGGTTGACCGCTATCTTCATCGAAATGTATGATCACCTTCTGATTTTGCAGTTTCCCAACATCTCTAGATGTCACCAGTTTGCTTTCTATGTTTCCATCATTATCTAGTTGACAAACACACACATATATATATATATATATATATATATATATATATATATATATATATCAGGCTGTCATTATACTATCTTAGGCATGATCTTAAAAGAATAGACATATATACTAGATTAAAAAAGAATCATTCCGCATATGACTTCATTCAATCGATCTTCTTCTATTTTCTCTCATGATTTTAACATTACCTATGACTTCTACTTTCTATTTGAAAGTGTTACATTCCTGAGCAAGTGGAGGAGGAAAATCATAAAGCCTCTCTAAATCTGCTCTATCATCCGGTGTTTATATCTCTGAATCCATGAAATCTGTAAAAATAAAGAAAGCACACAATGGAAAACTAGTTACCGACAGAATTTTTTATTTAGATCAGTCAAATAGGATTGAGAATACATGAATTGTTTCCGGCTTCTACCTTTCTTAGGTTTTCTTCGTTGCTGAAACTAAATGTTTGTAGAAACCCTATTTATAGAGCGGCTCTATCTATAAGTTTATACAAGAAATTTTTAACTCCCACTTGGAAAAGAAACTAGCGGGATTTGTTAAAAAAAAAGTAGGGAAATTTTTTTGGGATAACAAAGTTTAAGGAAACGAATCAAGGTCCTTATATTGGCCAATGAGGGAGAACTTACATTCTCACAGAAAATATTCTTTTGATATTTTCTTTTTTGTTTCTATTTAAACAGTCAGAAAATATTTAATTTATTCTTTATTTTTGTTTCTATTTTCACATACAAACCGTATGTATTAATAGATGATGGTTAAGAGTTAGACATTGATAAAGGACGAAATACTTACGACGCAAGCAGGGTAACATTACAAGAAAACAGGGCTATTACCGACGGAAAAAATCCCGTCAAAAATTACCGATGATAAAACGATGACTTTCCGACGGAATACCATCAAAAATTTTGGACGGTTTTCTCACTCCGTCGGAAACATCCGACGGTAAACCGACGGTTTAATTTTCCGTCGGTTTTCCGTTGTATTTCGGTCGGTTTAGTGTCGGTTCAATATAGCCATTAATATGACCGTTAATGTGACCGTTGGGTCGACTATAAAACGACCAATTTCAGACGGATTTCCCACGGATTTCCGTCTGAAATTATTCTACAAATACCTCATCACTCCTCTCTTCCCCTCCACACCCATCCCTCCATATCTCTCTCTCTCTCTCTCTCTCTCTCTCTCTCTCTCTCTCTCTCTCTCTCTCTCTCTCTCTCTCTCTAATACTTCTAGTAACCGAGAAAAATGTCTTCTTCTAACTATTTTAGATCGTGGATGGACGGAGTTAGGATTGTTGAGGCGACGAAGCTAGTGGAACAGGAATATGCACTCGGTATTACAGAGTTTATGTCGCTAGCTTGCAATCAACCACAAACACTGAAAAAAGGTAAGTTAAGATGTCCATGTGTTAATTGCCGAAATTATAGAAATATTCCGATTGGCGAAGTATGGTTTCACTTGTATTCTGTTGGGTTTATGTCGGGTTATAAGATTTGCTATCTACATGGGGAAACTTCGGATAATGCAAGTAGTAGTAGAGAACATTACGGTTGTACTAGTACTAGGGAACCTAATGTTAGTTCTAGCGAACCTTGTACTGCCGATGTAGATTTTGGTGTAGGCACCATTCAGATGGTTAATGATGCACATAGAGAAAATATTCCAGAGGTAGGTGAATATCAAATTCCTAGGGTAGGTGAGGAACCAAATGTAGAATCTAAGAGATTTTTTGACATGTTAGATGCAGCGAAGAAGCCGCTTTACGATGGTTGCAGAGAGGGTCATTCGCCATTATCAGCTGCTACAAGATTAATGGGCATAAAGTCGGACTACAATCTTGCGGAAGAATGTGTGGATGCGTTTTGCGAGTTTGTGAAAGATATTCTTCCAGAAGATAACCTTGCGCCGGGTTCATACAACGAGGTCGAGAAACTTGTACAAGGGCTGGGATTACCGTTTGAGATGATAGATGTGTGCATCGACAACTGTATGATATATTGGCGAGAAGATGAATTCCATCTGGATTGCAAATTCTGTAAGAAACCGCGCTATGAGGATACAGGGGGAAGAGCTAAGGTTCCGTTCAAGCATATGCCGTTAACCGATAGGCTTAGGCGCTTATACCAGTCGGAGCGAACTGCAGGGGAAATGAGATGGCATGATGAGCATAGTAGAGGAGCAAAGATTGCACATCCGTCGGATGCTGAAGCGTGGCAACATTTTCAGAGAGTATATCCAAATTTTGCTAACGAGAGATGTAACGTGTACCTCGGATTATGCACAGATGGTTTCAACCCGTTTGGAAGGCTTGGGAGACAATATTCATTGTGGCCAGTGATTCTGACTCCTTATAACCTACCGCCGACTATGTGCATGCGTCGAGAGTTTTTTTTCCTCTCCGTACTCGTTCCCGGTCCAGAGCATCCGAGAAGAGCACTTGATGTATTCTTGCAGCCGCTGATACATGAGTTGCAAATGCTATGGCTGCCCGGTGTTGTAGCATACGATGTCTCATGCAAGGAAACTTTTCTGATGAGGGCTGCATTGATGTGGACCATTAGCGATTTCCCGGCTTACGGTATGTTATCAGGATGGACAACGCACGAGAGGTTAGCATGTCCGTATTGTCAGGAATAGACAGATGCATTCCAGTTGAAGAATGGACGCAAATCGTTTTGGTTTGATTGTCATAGAAGATTTCTACCGCATGATCATCCATACCGGAAAAACACTAAACTTTTTACGAAGAAGAGGAAAGTATTTGATGATCCTATTCTCCAAGACGATGGGTCGACCACCTTGGGACTCTTAGAAGGATTTGGTGCATTAAGAAGTCGTGTGTGTGGTGGGAATGGGCATGAGAATATTTATGGAGCTGGTGTAGTCCACAACTGGCACAAGCAAAGCATTTTCTGGGATTTACCATATTGGAAGGACCAGTTACTAAGGCATAATCTTGATGTCATGCATATTGAGAAAAATTTCTTCGATAACATTATGAACAGTCTTCTCAACGTGCAAGGGAAGACGAAAGATAATGTCAAGTCCAGGCTTGATTTACCTGATATTTGTGACCGGCCTGAACTTCATCTTCAGAATAACGGAAAACCGTCAATTCCAGAATATTGGGTAGACTCGAAGTCAAAGGAAGAGTTATTTAAGTGGATTATGCTACAAGTTAAATTCCCTGACGGGTATGCATCAAACTTGCGTAATTGTGTGGACACTGATGGAGGAAAGTTTATCGGAATGAAGAGTCATGATTGTCATGTGATGATGCAGCGACTCCTGCCGTTTGCATTTGCTCATCTCCTTCCTCGAGATGTCCACAAAGCAATTGCAGCTGTTAGATCTTTTTTCAGGGATATATCCATCAGGACACTCACTGTTGATGGGATCAGAAATCTGGAGCAAAACATTGCAAAAATCTTATGCAATCTGGAAAAGATATTTCCGCCGTCTTTCTTTGACGTCATGGAACATTTGCCTATCCATCTACCGGGTGAAGCTAGACTTGGTGGTCCGGTACAATATCGGTGGATGTATCCGTTCGAGCGCTATATGTTCCACCTTAAAAAGAAGGTGAAGAATCCCGCTAAAGTGGAGGGATCTATTGCCGCTCAATACAACAACGAAGAGACTGCGACCTTTGCTGGCTACTACTTCCCTTCGCAAGTACGCACAAGGAGCAGGCGCCCAGCTAGGAACGATGACAGGGGAGAGAGGCAAATTTATCGGTTATTTGTTCCTAACATTTTTCAACAAGTTGGGCGGTTAAGTGGGAAAGAAGGCAAGCGGCAACTAACACCTCAAGAACATACACATCTCCACAAGTACATTCTTACCAACTGCGAGGAAGTATTTCAATATGAGAGGTATACATGTTAGATTTATGATTTTGTGTTGCACTTGCTTTACTTATTTAATTTTTTTTTTTTAACTTTTTGTAGGATATATATGGAAGCTCTCCAGTTTCATCATAATTGAATGAGGGCGAACGTGAGGCTCGGGAAAAAAAATACTTCAGCCAATGGTTACCCTTTTATGTAAGAATTAATTTCTCAAATCTTATAAAACACTTAAGAATTTGAGCAACATTTTTTAACTTTGATGTGACCATATTGTTAGGTCCGGGAGGAACTCAAAGCTGGACGCATCCCCGATGATTGGTTAGTTGACTTAGTAGAGGGCCTACACTACACAGCAAAGTCTTATCCGGGATATTGCACTCGGGGGTACGCATTTAAGGTGCATGTAGAAGGCTCAACAAGAATTACTGTCAATCACGGAGTATCATCTGTATCCGGAGAAGCTGTCTATTATGGTATTCTTAAAGAAATACTAGAAGTAAAGTACATAGGGAAACTTGGAATGCGTTGTGTAGTTTTTCTATGCGACTGGTATAGCCCGATCCCAGGGCAAGGTGTTGTGATCGACGAGTTTGGTGTCACGTCGATTAATTCGAGCAAAAAATTAAGAAACTACGATCCGTTCATTATTGCTTCACAAGCAGATCAGGTTAGTAATTGCAAATAATTATTGTTTGGAATTCAAAAATTTAATAAAAAAAATTCTCAATATAACATTTTTTGCAGGTGTGTTACATTCCATACCCTCGACTAACTTATAAAAATGATCCATGGATCACCGTTACAAAAATAAACCCTCGAGGGAAGGTGTACGGAGTTGAAGAACGCGAATTAAAGCCCTTACAAACAAGTGGAAGTTATTTTATGGCTCCAGTAGAAGAAGCGCTTGAAGTTAATTTAGTTGTCGACTTTAGTCAATTCGGAGACATTGTTCTTCATTCAGAATCAGAAGAAGAAAGAGGCGAATTTGATGATAGCGACTCAATTTCGTCTGACTACGATACTGAGAGTGATGGGGAATAGAAATGTATTTGAATTTAATATTTATGGTTTTTTAAAAATAATTAGAATGTGTTACGCTCTAAACATCTATAATAGTTTTTATCAAAAAAAAACAATATACTTCTTATCTCAACTGGTCTGTAAACACACTAGCACTTCAGTCATCTCTTATGTTCGAACCTCACTCGGTGCAAATTAAAAAAAAAATTAGAATTGTAATTTCCTACGGATAACCGTCGGTTTACCGTCGGTTTACCGTCGGTTTACCGTCGGTTTACCGTCGGTTTACCGTCGGTTTACCGTCGGTTTACCGTCGGTTTTACGTCGGAAATACCGTCAAAACGCGCAGTAACTCTCTACTCTTACCTACGCGACATTCTGGTAAATGTCTTTTCTAAATTAACTCGATTTCCGACGGAATTCCGTCGGAATTACCGTTGGAAAATTTTGTATAAATAGACGTCCATTGCATGTGAGTTTTTCATTCAAATCATAAACAGAACACTTTACCAAATGGATTTCGTTCATTTCTCTCCCGAAGCCCGTGAAACTGCAATACGACAGCTTGGAATGCCGGGTCGGAGACATCTTCCTAATCTCGACCCAACCTGGCAGGCTCATCGGGGGATTTGGTTCGGGTACAACACGGTTATTATATCCGTGACCAGTGAGATCATTCAGACACGTTGGTCTGGCGGATATCTGACGTACTACCAACTCCCGACGTCCTTTAAGGAAGCGTGGTTCAGTGATTTTCTCGTAAGTAATCTGTTATTCTTATAAATTATTAAAATTTATTTAAAATTAAGTTTTTAAAAATTTTCAGGAATACTTCACCTGCTCCGTGGACAATTTGTTCATCGTCTGGCGGGAATTCCACAGGACTGCTAGGCGGGTTTTCCAGACAAAAATGCGGCGGTTGAAGCTACGTTGGGAAAGAAGAGAAGGAAGACCTGCTTGGATGCCTGCGAGGTCTTGGAACTTGTTGGTGAACCAATGGCGGGAGACGTACGTCGGAGATTGGTTTACAAACCAATTCCCGAACTACAATAGATTTTAAATTATGTTGTTTTTAATTTCATGTAATGTTTAATATTTCCTGCCGTTTGTAAAATATGTTTTAATTTTCGTTATTATGCTATGTTTTAATTTTCGTTATTAAGATATGTTTCATTTTTAAAAAAAAAAATCAAAACAATAGAAATATTACATATACAATTTATATGTAATCCAAAACGAATAACACTAAATGGCTATACTGGTTTAAAGCGAAAGAACATGAGGATTTAGAGGGGGGTTCGAACCTCGCATGATCCGAGGTTCATTTCGTTTTTTTAAATTAAAATTTTCGACGGAAATCCGTCGATAAATACATATTCCGACGGAGAGCCGTCGATATTTGAATTTCAGACGGCAATCCATCGATAATTTCCGACGGATTATCGACGGTTTAGGGTTTAGGGTTTCTCCTTTTTAGGGTTTCGGGTTTAGGGTTTCGAGTAGTCAATGCAACCACAGTATATACTATTATTCTTCAGTAACTGATGTTTATGACATGTTTTGTCCGTTACCGAAAATGGATTAAAACACGTTGGCCGAAAACGTTTCGAATTGTACATTAACGTTTAAGAAGAAGTTATTGTGAAACATTATCTAACTTGTGAATTTTATAATATTCTTGAAATAGAGACGTTTAATTATTAACCTCATTCTTAATAGTACATATATGGGTGACCAGTAAAAAATGTATAACCCTAAACCCTAATTGTAACCCTATACCCTGTTTCGTCGGTATTCCGTCGGAAATTTTTGACGGTTCTTCGTCGGAATTCCGTCGGTTATCTGCATTAAACGGTCAGAATCTCAATTAACTCCCCTCTCTTCCCCATGCAACGCTTCGGTAAGTGTCTTTTCGGTAATAAAAATCAATTTCTGACGGAATTCCGTCGGAAATTCCGTCGAAAAGTTTTGAATAAATATGTACGGACGTTACAAAGTTTTTTCCATCATATACTCTAAGATTCTCTCCAAAAAAAAACAAGAACTTACCGAAAATGGATTTCGTTTTCCTTTCCCCTTCCTGGCGCTCTTGGTTAATTCGGGAATTAACTCAACCGGGACGAGAACATCTTCCTGTTCTGGATCCTTATCGTCGAAACCGGACCATTTGGTTCGGTTACAATGCTGCAATTCCCGCTGTTATTAGCGACGTCATAGAGGCTCAGTTTGTTGGAGGATATCTGGCTTACTACAATGTCCCGACAAATGTTAAGGAGTTATGGTTCGAGGATTTCATGGTAAATAATTTTTATTTTTATCATTATTTTAAAATTCTAAATTTAATAATTCTTCAAACATTATATTTCAGGCTTATTTTAATTTTGATCCAGAAGTAATCTTCGCGGTTTGGCAAGAATTCCACCGTGTCGCAAGGCGTGTTTTCAAGACCAAAATGCGTCGGGTGAAACTGCAATGGCTAAGAGGAGAAGGAAGACCATCATGGATGTTAGTGGTGGATTGGAACCGCCTGGTGGAGCTTTGGGAGGAGACTGACATCGGAGATTGGTTCGGGAACGATTCCCTGAATAATGACTGAACAATTTTTATAATTATGCTATTTTTTTCATGTAATGTTTAATATAATTTTAATTCTCGTTATTAATATATGTTATGTTAAGTTTTTTTTTTTTAATAATCAAGACAATAGCATAATAATAAACAAAATTACCATGGAAAACTAAACGATTAATTGTAAATGGCACAACTGGTTTAAAGAGTAAGAACATAGGTATCAAGGCGGGGGGTTCGAACAGAGCATTCCACCATTTTATGTTTATTTTTTTTTTCAAACGGTTAAGGATATATAGAATTACTATGTAATCATAAACGAATAACACTAAACGGATCAACTGGTTAAGGCTATACAATATATGTTTCGAGGTGGGGGTTTCGAACAAAGCCTTCCACCATTTTATGTTTATTTTGTTTTTCAAACGGTTAAGGATATATAGAATTACTATGTAATCATAAACGAATAATATTAAATGGATCAGCTGGTTAAGGCTATACAATATATTTTTCGAGGTGGGGGGTTCGAACAGAGCCTTCCACCAATTACCTTTTTTATTTTCGCCGGATAACCGTCGGTTTTCTAAAAAACGACAGTTATCCGTCGAAAATTAAAAAAGGCGCCATAGGACACGAAATTTTTCGTGTTAACCGCCAAATTTTGGCGAAAACAATTGGACCGCCAAATTACCGACGAAAAACCGACGATAAATGATTTCCGACGGATTTCCGTCGGAAATCAATTCATATTCTCCCGAAGTCGAACTTCTTCTTCTCCACCCTGTTTTGCTTCTTTAGTGAGATGTACTGTTAAATGTATCATTACTGTGAAAAAATGATGGAGGAAAGAGCATCTCCAAATGGTATAAGGTCAACACTATACGATCTTGTAATTTATCAAGCTCACTGATATCAAGGACCTTTCCAGATATAACTCTAAAAAATGACAAATCTCAACAATGGCTGATGTTACATCTTCTGGCAGCAAATTTTGAATAGCGATTGAAAGCAAATCTCTCATTATCACGTGACAATCATGGCTTTTTAAACCTGGCAGCTTCCTACTACTTACATCAACACAACTTGATATGTTTGATGCATAACAATCGGGAAATTTTACATCTTTTCAGAAGCTTAAAAACATGTCGTTGCCATCATTATTCAGAGTAAAACATGTTGCTTTGTACTTTCCATTGTCATCGGGCCATAAATCAGAACGTATGCGAAGCTCATGAAGATCTTGTCTAGCACTCAAATTATCCTTTGATTTGTTTTTGTCATCCAATAATGTGTAAACTAAATTGTCAAACACATTTTTCTCTATATGCATCACATCCAAGTTATGTCGCAGAAGATTAAACTCCCAATATGGCAACTCAAAAAATATACTCTTTTTCTTCCATTGTTGAGTCTTACATTTTTCTGCATTACCTCAACTCCTCTTTTTCCCAACTAACCCTTGTTTCTTTCCAAGAGTAACATTAACTTGTTCAAGTTGACGAATAATGGTAGAACCTGATGGTGTGACTGGTGGAGCTCTGGTTTTAACTTTTCCATTGAAACTAGTTGTATTTTGACGAAATCCATGGTCTAAATTGAGAAAACATCGATGACCGAAAAAAACAGTTTTTTTGCCCATGATCTAGACATTCACCCATGGAATCAAAATTGCAGCTTGGACAAGTTAATTTTGTATATGTATTCCAACCAGATAAATTTCCAAGACCAGGAAAATCACTGATCTTCCACATGATGGCTGCTCGCATGTCAAATGTTTGTTTTGTAGAAGCATCTACCGTTTTGATCCCATCAAACCATAACTCTTTCAGTTCTTTGATAAGTGGCAGCAAATAGACATCAATATCATTACCAGGCACCTTCTTTCCAGGTATAATCATAGAGAGGATCATCAATGTATGCTTCATTGACATCCACGGTGGGAAATTATATGGAAATAAGATCACCGGCCAAATGCTATAACTAGTACTCATTGTACCAAATGGATTAAAACCATCAGTAGCCAAGCCTAGTCTAACGTTTCTTGGATCTGACGCAAATTCAGGATAATTTATATCAAATGCCTTCCAAGCCGCTCCATCTCTCGGATGTCGAAGCTTACCATCATCATTACCAGGAGTTGCATGCCATCTCATGTCTGTAGCAGTTTTTGATGACATAAATAGACGTTGTAAATGTGGTTTCAGCGGAAAATAACGCAAAACTTTTACAGGAGTTTGTTTTTTCTTTTTTGATCTAGACTCTGAACTCTCTGCACAAAATATTTACTTTTCACCGAGATGCTTCACAAACTTTGCAAGTTTTTCTTTCCGCATCTGCTTCCCAATACAGCATGCAGTCATTTGGACATGCATCAATGGACTCATAAGTCACGCCTAGCTTGCGAATAACTTGTTTCATATCAATGAATGATTTTGGTAATTTTGCATTCGTAAATGCTTTTTTAAGAAAATCAAGCACCATGCAAATCCCTTTGTCGCTAATCCCACACATGCATTTGATATGATACAACTTCAATATAAAGGACAACTTCGTGAACTTGGTGCATCCTGTATACAGCTCTTGATTAAAATCAGCAAGCAACTGGTCAAAACCTTCTCCTTTTCCATTGTTTGCACTTGAATTTGATGGCCTATCAGTGTCCATAGGTTGCTCAAATGATCCAGATCCATCATGTGTATTAATAGTTGGAAACAAATCATCTAAGAGATTCGCAGTTGAATCTAATTCAACCGGAGCACTATTATTGTCAGAACGAACTTCTGTTGTACTTCCTATAACACCTATATCCTCTCTGTGTAGTACCCAACTTGTGTAAGAACTTAAAAATCCTGAACACATCAAATCACCTTCGATATCTTCCCTAGACTTAGAGTTCTTTAAAGAACAACGGTTACACGAACACTTCATCATGTTTGCATTTGATTTACCAAATGCAAAATCTAAGAAATTTTTCACCCCTATTCTGTAATCTTGAGATAAACGTGGTTTTTGTATCCATGAATCCATAATAGTTAACCTGAGAAAACCATATTTATATAGATGAATTATAGAATAACTACTGTAATAACATGATAACATACGGATGAAAGATTGGTATACCATAAACACTTAAATGTCAAAAAGAAAATCCTAATATATATATATATATAAGCACATAAAGCAAGTGTACATATATTGATTAAAGGCCATGCGTGAATTCTAGATCTTTTACCATATATTTGAATAAGAAAAACTAGACTTAGTTATCTTCTAGACTAACGAAATCTATCACGTGTTCTAGAACTTTAATCCCTCAAAACTTTGTGAATTAGAGAAGCAGTAATCAGTAAGAGCGAGTCAGTGCTATTAGAATTTAAGGTACCTCAATCGTTTTCGTGTTCTGAATTCCGAGCCTCTCTGTTTTCCAAAGATGATGTTAGAAACCTTCAATCTAAACAATTTGATTATTGTCAATTTATATAAAAGAAATGACTCCTGCTTAGGAAACAATTATATAAAACTATATGTATTTAGGAAACTAAGTTTCCGCTAGTAAAAGAGAAAGTATCAGTTTTTTAAACAAACGTTTTTAATTCATATTATTGCAAAAAAAAAAAATCAGTGGCTTTATAAAATAAATTCCAAATTCACCCGTAAAATTATAAGTACAAAAATATAAGGAACATAAAAAGATAAGGATAACCATGAGATGTGAGAATCGAATAAAGAGAATTTTACCTGAAATCATGGATATCTTGTATCTCAATCGGTATACTTGGCAACTTGTTGGAAACTGATACGTGTAGAAGAGGAAGGCCCAAGGGATACAAGTCCAAGAAGAGGGGATCACTAGTGATGAGTGTCTAGAGACTATAAGAACAATGTCGTATGTTTCATTTAGGTTTATCAAAGAATTGTCATCAGGTTATTGGGGAGCTAGGCTCCTTTGTAACAATGGTGATTTGATCACTGAATATTGCCTTTGTTATCTAAATAAACTGTTTTTGAGGTTTAAAGATGAGTTTATCGTATCAGTGGTATCAGAGCAAGTTACGAGCCATGGGAACGGATTCGATCGAGGTTCCGATCTTTTACGGAGACGATCCAGAGGAGGTCGAGCCATGGGTTTCATGGATCGGAGATTTTGCTTATGATCAGGGTTTCTCTGATTTTGAAACAAGGCAGTTTGCCTGCATATTCATTGAAGGTGACGCTCTAACATGGTATCGTGATGAGGCTTCACGATCTGTGTTTAGGAACTGGGCAGATCTCAAACTCAGACTGTTCATACGCTTCAGCAGAAGCGTGGAAGATACGAAGAGGGTGACACTTAGTTTTCAGGACCGGATGAAGCAGCTAACTAGCCTTCTCGATCTGTGGAATGAAGAAGACGAGGCTAAGAAACAACAGGAGCAAGAGATGATGGCTTTTGAAGACTCAAACCAGATCGTGAGCCATGTTGGTGAGTACCTGAGGAATATTGATCCGATCGTGAAGCAGATTCAACGATCCTCAGAGGAGAAGAAAACCGAAGGAGAAGAGATCCAGACCTCAGGGGAGACTGAGAGTGTTGTCGGAGGATCTCTGAAGGATGTCGATCAGATTCTGTGCCTGGGTCAGTGGATTATGCCGACGGAAGCGACGACAGCAGCTAAAGAAGAACAATCGGGTAAGCACAGCCATAACACAAAGAAGAAGAAGAGAAAAAGATGGAAGAAGTGTTTGCTCAAGATCTGGAAGTTTTTAGTAGTGAATCGGAGATCTAGAAAGGAGAATACATCTCTGAGCTGTGTAAATGAGTGGGTCTGGTTTGATTGCACATAAATGAAGTTTAAGCATGAGATTGACAGAGAGAAACTAAGGGAGGTCAAGAGTGATGGAAGTTATGCGCACCAGATGCTCGACATAATGCATATGAGAAGGAAAAGGGTAATTAAGAAGAGCAAGAGAAAGAAGATGAAGGTCACCAAGCCTGAAAAATCAAAGTACGCTGGGAAAAAAGTAAACTCTGAGATTCTCTGGATGGTGAACTTACAGTACATGATACACAAAGGCATGACTCTCTCATTTGCTGGAAAATATTACCATCGGCTGGTGACAAACCATGTGTTCGACAGGAGGATGTTACTGATTTTTTCAAAAGGAAAAACCAAGACGAAGATGGAGTGTGATGTAAAGGGTATCAAGCACAATAAGAAGGTTTATCGGAGGATTTTTGTCAAGCACTCATGGGGATATATATCAGATAAGAAGCAGCTTGTCAAAGGGAGGAAATTCAAGTTCAAACAGAAGCACGACCGAGCAAATAAGCTCTTTAAGAAAAGGTTATCAGGTCACCAGATTGCTTGTCTTTGGAATTTTAAGCTTGTGCATGAGCTGTTTATCAAGATCTTTAGGCAGTGGTGGTGTAAGAAGAAGTGTGGCTGTGTGAGAACCTATTGGAGGTGTGTTAAAGTACCACTGCGAAATGGTCTAGTGCTGGAAAATTGGATGTTGTTAGCTGCCAAGACAAGTAAGCAAGCCAAGTCGAAGTATAAGTTTGGGGCTGATGGAAATCTTCTCTTGTTGGCGATACCAGTTTGGAGAAAGCTCATGGTCATATGGAAGAAACAAAAGGCTATATACAAGTACAGGAACATACACAAGGTTAGACACAAAAAGAAGTTTTCAGAGAATCTCGTTGCGTTCACATCGAATTCTAAAGGGATTTGGAAATCTCCTGAAGAACACCTTAGGAAGTTGGGTATGTACAAACGTTGGAAAAGAAAGCAACTTAACTATCAGTTCTTTAATAATAAAAACTTCATGAGTCAGAACATGAGAAGAATGAAGGGATGTAAGAGAGTGAAGGGTTGTTTCCTTGTGCTTGTTGAGTTGTTTCGGAGGGGAACTTGGGTAAAGAACAAGAAACCAGAAGTTGGGAACAAAACAGAGATCGTTCACCAGTTTAGTGTTGTGTTGCCTAAAGGGAGAACAAGTGAAATCATGAGGAAGGATACCAAATATGGGGTTGTCAATCTGTATTGTCTGGAGGTGCATCTCTGAAAATCAGATAAGGGGATTGGCTTCGCTTCTGATTGATGTTAAACACAGGGGCTATAAGGCAGTGCAAGGAGAAGATAATTGCAAGAAAGTAGAGCTCACTTTCCAAAACCACAATGGGACTGTCGAGGTTTTACCTCCAAAGTTGGACAGCACAAAGGTAATTCTGAAATCACAGTGGGTTGTAACTTTGAAAAACTCAGGAATAGATGGGAAGGAGCAGGTGGAGAACAGAAGAATTCAGACTCTACAACTTGCAACATGGATTTCGGAGTTGGTGATGCCTACTAACTCCAGTCCAATTGGAGTATGGCTGCAAGGATTCTGTGATGGAGAATTAGGAAGTCTTGGAAGTGTTTTGAGGACAAAAGAAGGGACTGCAGAGAGGAAAGAGATGGTTAATGTTATAAGGGGTATCAAACAAGATTTCTCTGCAATGTATGGGTGCCTTCTGCTTGTTCCAGAAGCGACCTATCAGCTCAAATTGGCACCAAGTGCAACAATTAATCCTTCTCTCCAAGAGGCGCAACTGATAAAGACATTGAGGGAACCAATAAATTATGCAGTTACTCTAAGTAAGTTGATTGGAAGAGCTCTGTTAGAGACAGAGCTAGATGCTAAAAGGAGCTACCCAAGGAACCTCACATCTGGACAAGAGGAAGTCTTCATCAAAGGGAGCAGCAGGGGGCAACAATTTGTTCAGCATGACCTTGGGGACAAGGTCAGTTTCAAAGGGGGCGGTATTGATACGTGTAGAAGAGGAAGGCCCAATGGATACAAGCCCAAGAAGAGGGGATCACTAGTGATGAGTGTCTAGAGACTATAAGAACAATGTCGTTTGTTTCATTTAGGTTTATCAAAGAATTGTCATCAGGTTATTGGGGAGCTAGGCTCCTTTGTAACAATGGTGATTTGATCACTGAATATTGCCTTTGTTATCTAAATAAACTGTTCTTGAGGTTTAAAGATGAGTTTATCGTATCAGAAACATCAAACTGTCTAAGCTGTGAAGTACTCTCGCTACGGATCCGTAGTCCCACACCTCTTTCAGCCGGTATATCTTATTCGGTGACAAAGGAAAAAATTATGGCCCGTCGTATCTCCAAACCAAACCCAATAAGGAACACATAACACCTTATCTATATACCTTCAAATTGGCTTGAGTTAAAGCAATGACTCATGTAGCTTTCCATAGATCAGTGTCGACGTTCTTGTATACAAGGAGACCAGGTTTGCGCTGATCTATTCTATCTGGTACAACAGTTCCAACGATTGGCTTTGTACAAGCTTCCTTTAGTATCAGACATTCCTGTTCATTTCTACAATATTAACACACCTATAACAAGTTGTTGTAACTTCAATTACATTTATATACTAAAGAGAAACAGGCCAATTTTATCCTCAATAGCAATCAATGAAGATATAATATACACAACACTGCAACATACTAAGATATTGAACAAAAGAAGTATCTAAAACCCTAAAAGAAGAACACTGACCCATTAACATGATTTTTGGCTACATCGCCCATTCCAGATTGCTTCAAAGTCGACCTTTCTTCCTAAACCTTGCCTTTGTTTTTTTCCAAGAAATAAAAATTCAATTTTGAATAAGACCTTCGCTAGATTAGTGAGGAAAATAATGGAATTAAATCAGAAACCTTTGAAGATGAGCTTCTGGCCACGAGGAAGAACGCAGCTGATGGGTTGGAGACGAGACTTAAGGTCTTCGACTGTAACATCTGGTGACACCTAATGTGGAATTGATTTGCTTCTGAAATTGACTGTAAGCTTAATGGTGGATCCTG
This sequence comes from Orychophragmus violaceus, assembly GCA_030180135.1. NCBI lineage: Eukaryota > Viridiplantae > Streptophyta > Magnoliopsida > Brassicales > Brassicaceae > Orychophragmus > Orychophragmus violaceus. Next base: position 18,571,686 of record CM058236.1, read on the forward strand.
CCATTGATGGATCTTCGACCTCTTCAATTGGACTACAAGTGAACCGAAATAAAGCACGAAATCTTTCAAGACAGTTATGGATATATATATTCTGAAATCAGGATTTTCTGGGTTAATTTGTTTGTACCTTGAAGCTCCAAATCATTTGTTGAAGCTCCAAATCGTTGGATGAAGCGTCAGAGTGTCGGAATCAAAAGCAAGAAGAAGAAGAAGAAGAGAATGGGCGACAATAGAGGAGAGAATGTATTTTTTCAATTCAATACTCGTTTTGTTTTTTTCTCTCGTAAATGAATTTTTTTAAGGAAAATACTTAGGTTCACCCCTAGAGGTGAACCCCTCCTCTTTCTTTAACCAATAGTTTTATGACCATGTAATTTATTTGGTTTGGTATAATTATAAAATTATTAAGCAATTGGATATTCATAATATTATAAGGACCCTTTGAATGTATAACCTTTAAGGTTTAGGGATTAGGATTTATGGTATAGGGTTTAAACTCTTTGGGTTTAGGGTTAAGCTCTTTGGATTAGGGTTTAGGGTTTAAGGATTAGGGTTTAGTTTTTTATTTTTTTAAATTTACATGTTGGGTTTAGGGATTAGGGTTTATGGTATAGGGTTTAAGCTCTTTGGGTTTAGGGTTTATGGATTAGGGTTTAAGCTCTTTGGATTAGGGTTTAGGGTTTAGGGATTAGGGTTTAGTTTTTTATTTTTTTAAATCTACATGTTGGGTTTAGGGATTAGGGTTTATGGTATAGGGTTTAAGCTCTTTGGGTTTAGGGTTTATGGATTAGGGTTTAAGCTCTTTGGATTAGGGTTTAGGATTTAGGGATTAGGGTTTATTTTTTTATTTTTTAAAATTTACATATTGGGATTAGGGATTAGGATTTAGTTTTAATATTTTAGGTTCAAATTATCGTTTAGGGTTTAGGGTTTAGAATTTACGGTTTAGAGATTAAGATTTAGGTTTTAGTATTTTTATAAAAAAAAATTATTTTTAAGTTTTGTCTGAAATAATATATATTTTCTTTTCTTTTATTTTCGTTTTTTATTTTTTTATTCTTAAAACATTTTTAAAATTTTAGTTATTTTTAATATTAGATTATGTGGAATTATTTGATTGGTTAAAAAAGGTGGAGGTGAACAAAAGGGTTCACCTCTAGGGGTGAACCCAAGTATTACTCTTTTTTTAATCCTTTTCTGAGACTTCTAGGTAAGTTTAATCTAATCTATTAAAACAGGAATGTTTGCCATGGTACATAAATGTTGTTTCCGAAATTTGCCCTTGATATTATTAGGATTTGTAACCTTCATTAAGGGTAAAACTGTAAAACAATTTATATTTGATTTATTATCTCTACAATCCATGTTTCCAAACAAGACAATTATTAAACATGTAGCCAAACAACCAAAATCTAATGGGTCCCACTTTCCTAATTAATTAAAATCAAAACAAATTAATTGATAAATATAATTAATAATTTATACATCAACTATTATATATAAATTAAGATTCTCTAATTTATGATTTAATTCAAAATATATTTATAATATATTTTAATATCTTTTTATTTTGTTTCAAATATATATATATATATATATATATACACATATTACGATTGATGTTTTTACGATTGTACTTTTAGCAGGTTTTTCCATCAAACTGAAAAATATTTAATTAATTAAACGGGTTGAAAAATTAATTAGCCAATCTCGATTATAAATTTTCTAAAAAAAAATTCGCATATAGTAAATAATTTCAGTTGATATATTTTAAAATAATATAGTAAATAATTTCAGTTGATATATTTTAAAATTAATAAAATATTAAAATGATTTCATACTTATATTATTCAAATATTTGAAGCGTCAAATTATGCTTTATGTTTGAATGAAGTTTTTAACGGATAGTTACATTATATATGACTACAACAAATATTTGAATGAAATATTAAAATGATTTCATACTTATATATGACTACAACATGTATTTTATAAAATATTATTTTAAATAAATAAAATAAAAATTAAACATATACCACATAACTTTTACAATAGTTGTTTTCACATATATATATATTTTTCCAAACTATGATCTTACGATACAACACAGATTAAAATATGTAATGTGAAATCGTTATTTTAATCTCTTAATCCTTACGATATATCTCCTCTAAATAACACATAATTCATTTAAAAAAAACTAAATTGCTAACTAACTGTATATAATGTTGGTTAAACAATTATAATCAAAATTAGATTACATAATTAAAAATTTAAACTACTATTAACAAAATGAATAAAAAGTAAAATTTGTAAAGAAAATTGTACCCGCACTTAGAAGTGCGGGTCAAAATCTAGTTGGTATTAAAGCTATAGTGTTGGACGACCAAATAAAAGATTGTGGTTTGGTATAATTGTATAACTATTAAGTGGTATATTATAACATTATAATGACATGTGTATAACTTATCGTTGTCACATGATATATATTAAGTTATTGTAACCAATATTTTGTTAATGTAAATTTTAATTAGTCTCAAATATTTTAATTGATACAAATTTAAACTAGATAACATCAGTTTTGTCTAAGCGATTAAAACAAATAAATATTTACATCATTTTTTTATAATCGATATTAAACTATATAATCAATTTTAATTTAATTAATTAATTTTGTATTTACATCGTTTAATATTGATGTGAATTTATATCATTTATTGAAAATGATGTTAATACAATTTAACAAATACATCGATTTGTTAAGCGGTGTAAATTTGTCTTTTCGTATAAATTTTTTATAATTGATAAAACTAATATATATTAGCATCGATTTAAATGAATTGATGTCAAAACAGCATCAGATGCCATAAATGATGGTAAACAACATATTTTGTATCATTTTAATAAAAAAATGATTTTAAAACAAATCATTTAGTTTTGTGATGCACAATAAATGATGTAATCAACCCTTTTGTAGTGAACTGGTAGAAAAAGATAGTGTCTGCTCAAGCTGATGTGGTAGAAGATGTTGTGGAAGAAGATATTGTGGAAGAAGTTTTTGAGGCTGAAGTTAATGAAGATGATGAGGATGAGGCTGAGAAAGTAATGTCTGAAGATGAAGTTGCTGAGAAAGAATTAGAAGGTGGTTTGACTGGATAGGAATAAAATGAGAATGAAGAAGAAGCTGTCAATATGGAACAAGATGGTGGACATGAACAAAATAAGAATGAAGAAGAAGCTGTCAATATGGAACAAGATGGAGTTAGCAATGCTAACACTGATGATGTAGTGAAAGAACAAAAGAAAAAAGGACCAACAAAGATGCGTAAAGTGGCTGAAAATCCTCATGAAAAAGTTGCAATTACATTCACTGACTTTGGAGATCATGTTGGACCTGGTTCATTAACACTATCATCTTTTCTTGGTACTCTTGTGAGGGAACACGTTCCGGTAACACTTACTCATTGGAGAAAACTTGATGCAGTGACAAGAGACACAATGTGGGAGGAAATTCAGGTATATATGCAACTAAGTTTTTTTGAATAACTATGAAATTATAAACAAGTTTGACCTTTGCATAATTTGATGCAGGGATGGTTTAACGTGCAAGAAGAGTGGCAGAAAGCTGTTATTTTGAAGCAGTTGGAATGTTTAGGGATTATGGTTTAGTTTGAATTTTTATTTTTATACGTTTTCAAATTATGGTTTAGGGTTTTAGGTTTAGAATTTAGGGTTTAGAAATTAATATTTAGATTTAAGTTTTTTATAAATTCATTCATTTTTAATTTTTATTTTTTGTTTAAAATAAAATATATTTTTTTCTAAAATACCTCTAGGGGTGAACCCAAGAATTGTTCAGCCCTAAACCCTAAAAAATTATAATTATATTTTTTATTTAAAACCTATTTATACAGTAAAAACGAAAAAAAAAATTGGCCAATGAACAGTATAGCCCCGAGATTGCAGACGTGGTGTATCCTACACCGCTGGATATGTCTCGCCAGATTTGCATCTCTGATCCAAGCCATTCTTTCTTATTGACTGAGAGTAACTGGGGAAAGGAAAATTTCCAAAAAAAAATCAGATTACACAAATCGTTTTCCTTCTCCCACGCCTCATTTCTTCATAACACAAATCTAAACTTAACCTCCATCTCCATCTTCTTAATATCACCACGAACACAAATCTTTTGAGCTCAATCGTTTTCAAATTGATAAGGCATGGATTTGGCTGCTAAGGTATGAACTCAAATCTGTCGAGCTAACTTGTATTTGTCGATTAAACTTGTTAGGCTAACTTGTATTTTCCGATTTAACATGTTGGACTAATTTTGAGTACTCAGAAGGAGCAACTAATTTCGTGAGTTTATCAGCAAGAAGATTGGGTAATCTGTCTAAAATTCTATTCCCCTGTAGAGATTGCTGCGATTTATGCCATCAGTTATTAGATAAAATAGTTGAGCATCTAGTGATTAGGGGTATGGACAAGAAGTATAAGAGTTCTTGTTTGATTATTCATGGTGAAAAAGAGATGATACAAAAGACAGTGCTCTTGAATCGGAAACTGAGGCATTTGATTTGTTGAAGACAACATTTTGTATGGGTGAAGGTAATCCAAGTCAGACGAATGACAATGGGAAAAAATGATGATGATGAAACAGTTGAGGAAACTGAATTTAGGAAAAAGTTAAGAGAAGCTGAAACTCCATTGTACTAAACTTGTATCAAAAAGGTTGCAGCAATCATGAGACTTTACAGAATCAAAGTTAAGAGTGGTGTGTCTGCGAACTACTTTGATCAGCTGTTGGTTTTAATTCATGATATGCTACATGAAGACAATGTTCTTCCAAAGAGTACAAAATCAATAAAAAAAATTTTATGAAGATATTTGGTTTCGGCTACGACAATATTCATGCTTGCAAGAATTATTGAATATTACATAGGAAGGAGTTTGAAAAGCTAGAAAGCTGTCCAAGATGCAAATTTTTAAGATGGGAAAAGGATAAACACAGTAATGAGATAAAGGTATGGATTCCAGCAAAGATCCTTAGATATTTTCCAATCAAGGACAGATTTAGGAGGATGTTTAGATCAAAAAGGATGGCTGAATATTTGCGTTGGCATTCTACCAATGCCACTGAAGATGGTACAATGCGACATTCTGTTGATTCTATATTTTGGGCACAAGTGAATGATAAATGGCCAGACTTGACTTCTGAACCAAGGAATCTTAGACTTTGAATTTGTACAGATGGGATGAACCCTTTCTCCATTCAAAACACCAATTACAGCACATGACCAGTATTGTTAGTGAACTATAACACGCCTCCAACAATGTGTATGAAAGCTGAGAATATAATGTTGACTTTGTTGATCCCTGGTTTAACAGATCCTAGTAATAACATTGATGTTTACTTAGCACCATTGATAGACGATTTACAAGATTTGTGGGCCGAGGATATTGAATTGTATGACTCATTTGCAAAGGAGAACTTCACACTTAGAGCCTTGCTGCTTTGGAGTTTCAGTGACTATCCGGCCTTAGAGACATTGTCCGGATGTAAAGTGAAGGGGAAACAAGCTTGCAATGTATGTGGAAAGGATACACCTTGTAGGTAGCTTAAGTTTAGCTGTAAGTATGTATACATGGGAAATAGAAAGAGACTCCTGCCTGGCCATCCTTACAGAATAAAAAAGGTTGGTTTGACAACACTGTTGAGGATGGGAATGCCAATAGGATACAAACTGGTGCTGAAATATATGAGACACTAAAAGCGTTTAGGAATGATTTTGGAAGACCTCTAGATAAGGAAAGTAAAAGAAAAAGAAAAGATTTGGAAGATGATGAGATGGTTCAAGAAGAAGAGTGTGAAGAATCAAATGATCTATGGCGGTGGAAGAAGAGATCAATATTCTTTGAACTACCTTACAGGAAGGTAAAGTAGAGTAAATGAACTATATTCTCAGATTGTTGTATACGAATATGCCTAACAGTTTATTGTTTCATGTGTTAGGATATGCATTTTTTCACAATATTGATGTGATGCACGTATAAACGAATGTGTCGGATGCTATATTGTGTATCTTGATGCAAAGTGCCAAGTCAAAAGATCGGTTGAAAGCAATAAAAGATTTATAAGATATTGGATCAGAAAACACTTGCAGACAGAGGTTAGGGGAAAGAAATACTTACCTCCAGCAGCTTATTGTTTATCCAAGAAAGAGAAGACCATTTTTTGCCAAATGTTATCTAAGTTTAGAGGTCTTGATGGTTATTGTGGTAATATTGCTAATAGTGTTTCAGTTAACCCTCCTAAGATAGGTAGATTGAAGTCGCTTGATCATCATGTGCTAATACATAACTTGTTAGCAGCTGCGTTAAGAGGGTTGTTACATAGAGGACCTAGGATTGCCATAAACAGATTATGCAATTACTTCAACAGATTGTGTCAGCGTATCATTGACCCGGAGAAATTTATATCAATGGAGACTGAGTTTGTTGAAACAATGTGTCAACTGGAGCGGTTCTTCCCTCCATCCCTTTTTGATATCATGTTCCACCTTCCAATGCATCTATCAAAAGAGGAACCTTTGGGAGGACCAGTACACTTCTGTTGAATGTATCCCTTCGAAAGGTTTGATGTACTCATTTGCTTCAATAGATGTATTTCCTTCAATGATGTTTGACTAATATTCATATTTCTTGACTGAGTTGTAGGTACATGAAAAAACTAAGGCTTATGTTAAGAATCATGCAAGGCCAGAAGCATGTATGGCGGAGGGGTATTTATTTGGAGAATACATTGCATTTTCTTTAGAGTTCCTTCAAGATTCAGTACCAGTTCAAGATACAGTTAACTGTAATGAAGATATTGAGGATGATAGAATGGTGGTTGAAGGTTGACCCATGCAGAAGGGTAAAGAGGTTACCCTTTCTGATAAAGATAGAGACATTGCACATCGATATGTGCTAATGAACATGGCATCTATAGATCCATATATTGAGTAATAGGTTACCCTTTCAATTTCAGCTATTTTAATTATAATTTAATTTTCATAACTGTTGTTTATTGTTAAATCAGGATGCATTTGGAAGACTTACAAGCTAATGATGCTCGATGTGCTAGAAATGAAACTTTGTTGTGGAGAAACCATACTGAGCTGTTTGCACAATGGGTAAAAAAAAGGTTTTCATCTTTACTGGTTTTCTTGATTATCATTTTAGTAAATGTACAACTTATTATCTTGATCATCATGTTCTGATTTTAGTTTAGTTAAATAATAGCTTGTTTGCTTGATGATCATGTTCAGATTTATAGTTTAGTATACACGATTGTTTGCTTGATGATGTTCAAATTTTTAGTTTAGTAACAAATGTAGCTTGATTGCTTATTTAATTAACAAAAATGATTGTTCTGAAATTGGTGTATTTCCTGCCTCAGATTCGTTCAAACTCAATAGAAAGTCATTCTAAGGAGATAAGGTGGTTGGCATTTGGACCAAGAAATGTTGCTTTAGCACATAGCAGATTTATCATTAATGGGCAGCGATTTCATACCGATGTGGTTAAGCGGAAGACACAAAACAGTAGAGTAACTTATGAATCCTTTAGCATGTGTAGATCAAGTGCTCGAGATACAAGAAAAGTGCTTGATGATATGCTTACATATTATGGAGTGATAAAAGAGATTCTACTTATGGACTACCACATGTTCAAAGTACTACTGTTTAGATGCAATTGGGCCAACAAAGGGAACGGTGTGAAGGAAGAAGATGGCTTCACTCTTGTGAACCTTCATATGAACCAAGCAGCATATTTGAAAGATCCATTCATTCTACCTTCTCAAGCGAAACAATTCTTATACTCTAGGGAAGATGATTCATAAAAATGGTTTGTTGTTATGAGAGCACCACCTAGAGGATATCATGAGTTGGAAACAGAGGAGGATTTAGGTGGTGCACCTTTGCCTGTCCAAGAAGTAGGTGATCTGGATGGTCAAGCTTCTAATGATGATAGTGTTTATATTATGGATGATTATGAAGGGTTATTAGTGGTAGATTGATAGAGTCTAACTAATGTTTGATAGGTTTATGGTTTATGGTTGTGTAAACATGGAAATGTTTTATCGTTTTTATACTATGAATTAATTGTTTTTATTATTATTATTAAAATATTCCAAAAATATATTAAAATTTAAAAATTAAAACCATTTTGTAATTTATTTTAATAAATTTGTGGGTAATTATAAAATACATTAATAACACAAATAATTTGCCATCTTTGTAAAACAAATTATTATTATTAATTAGTTTTAATAACAATTATAACATGATATTATAAATATTAACAATTGCTGAGAGAGGAACGCTATCGTTGTTTATTTAACTATAGCGTATGCCAAGCCCACTATTTAAAGTGTCCGACCTACAATGACGGGAGCTGTCAGAGTGTTTTAGGAAACGTTGTGGTAGTTGAATCATAGCATTTAGCAGACGCTATTAATACCCATATTTCTTGTAGTGTCTCATATCATCACTTGTTTGATCCCTGCTGTCACTGATTTAGAATGTGGTCATTCATCTTCCATTAAGTGTTCATAATCATCAATTGATTCATGTTTATGTTTTGTAATCTCTGTGATGGTTCTGTTTTGATTTATTTAGTTCTAAGAGTGTTTTAGTTTATAATCTATAAGAACTAGTTACTAGTGATGTGTTGTTGATTGTTTCAGGACATCTTAATAAGAAGAAACCAATAACAATAGAAACAACAAGCTTATGATTGAAGCCATCACATCATTAATGGTAGAAGAAATGGAAAAACTAATGGATGATAAGTATAGAGCTATGCAGCAGAAGTTGATCCAAACCAATCAAACAATAAAAAACTAGTCTTCTGGTAGAGAAGTGTACAAGATATTAGAGAGCAAAGGAGACATCCTAGAGATGAAGCTGCACACTATTAATATAGCACCCATTCATCTCATAGAAGCCAAAGGAGAACCAGACGTGCAAGAGAAATCATGGACCCTATACAAGAGAATCTCAAGTCTTACGATCAAGATACCATCTTTCTATGGAACCAATAATCCATATGCTTATTTGGATTGGGAGGATAAGATTGAGCATGTTTCAACTGCCAACACTATGTAGACACCAATATAGTTAAGGTGGCTGGTACTGAGTTCTATAACCACGCCTTGAGCTGGTAGGATCATATAATCACTTTCAAAAGGCGCAATGGAGAGTATCTTATTGAAAATTAGGCAGAAATGTAGCTCCTCATGAGAAGATGGTCTGTGCCAAACCACTACCATCGTGAGCTTCAATCCAAGCTAAGGAAATATACCTAAAGAAACCTGTCAGTTGAGGAGTACTATAAAGGGGTAGAAACATTAATGCTAAGAGCTCACATTCAGAAGATAGAGAAGTCACTATGTCTAAACAGAGAATTGCAGGGAAATACAAAACTGTGTTGGAAACGCAACAGTATAAGGATCTAAAGTAGCTGATGCATAAGCCAATTCTATAGAGCAGAAAGTCAAGAGGAAGGGAACCTCATGGTCAAGTTATAATTCAACCAAGCTGAGCTATCAAAGAGAAGACAAGAAAGTCCTGACTCCTAAGCCATTCACGCCCATCCAAGAGAAGGACAAAAGAAATGTTGAAGCAGTTTCATCTTGGGCTTGTGATCGTAAGTGTTTTAAGTGTCAAAGCAGAGGACATTATGCCTGTAAGTTCACTAACAGGGGTTGTGATCACTAAAGAAAATCATGAGATTGACTCTGAGGATCAGCTTGATTAAGAGGAGAGCCTTTCACCTCCTTGAAAGAGCACATAAAGAACGCTCTTTTGTTGCTAGAAGGTATTTGAGCATACAAATCCAAACTGAAAAGCAAGGGTAGAGGGAGAATCTGTGTCACACTAGATGCCATGTCAAAGCACTAGATGCCATGTCAAAGAGAAGTTTGTAGCTTAATCATTTATCGAGATAGCTTCACCAATGTGTCAAGTGAAACCATGGTTAAGAAGCTCTTTTTGGTAGATAACTAAGCCATATAAGCTTCAATGGCTTAGTGAAGAAGGAGAAATTAAAGTCAAGAACCAAGTGTTTGTGACATTCACCATTGAAAAGTACGAGGATGATGTGTTTTTTGATGTGCTACCTATGGTAGTTAGACATATCTTCCTTGGCCGATCATGGAAATCAAATAGAAGAGTGATCCATGATGACTTCATCAGCCGTCACACTCATGTGTACAAGAGCAGAAAGACCACTATCATTCCTATGTCACCTTAAGAGGTCTATGAGGATCAACTCTACCTCCAACGCAAGGAAACCATGTCAATTAAACAACCTAGTCTCTTTATAAAGGTTAATGAAGTTAAGAAATATATGTATTCAACTCACCCTATCTATCTTGTTGTTTGTGTATAAAGAAGATCTTGTGGGCTTGATTAACCTTGCACCGACTTTACAGAGTGAACTAAGTGATCCTTTATAGTCTTATAAGGAAGTGTTTCCAGAGAAGAATCCAATTGGTTTACCACCAAGTCGTGGCATTGAACACCATATAGACTTCATTTCAGGATCTACACTTCCCAATTGACCAGCATACCGCACCAATCTAGTGGAAACAAAGGAGTTCAAAGAGATTTTGATGAACTCATGGCGAAAGGACATATCATAGAAAGCATGAGTCCATGTGATGTACCTTCAACTTCCAGGTGAGGTAAATATTTCACCAAGCTTTAAGATTACTGATTTATCTCCTTTTTGTGCAGATGATGCTGATCTGAGGTCATAACTTTCTCAAGATGGTGGGAATGATGAGGACATAAATGTGACTGAGCCGGATCAGCTGATTGTGACCGAGCCAGGTGATATATCATGTTTTTTGCCAGTTTTAAGCCATGATATAAGTGTGTTTTAGAGTCTTTTGTCGTGTCTGTGGAGTCATTACAGGTGTTTATTAGGTACATGCACCTTTGGAGGATTATTGGAGATATTAGAGCATTTTGGGCAAAATGAGGAGCTTAAGCCGAGAGAGCTAATTTCACCAAGTCTGATTGACCTATGCAACGATCGTTGCACTATTTGAAAGATTATGTTGGTTCATAGGTTTAATTATCAGATTACAACCTATCACATAATCAACTAGGATCTAGGTGATTTGCAGATGAATCAATGACCAGATCAGGATCATTACCTTATGATTGCAGCGGATTGATCAAGGGAATATCGAGATCTGCAAGAGCTGATGATTACCGGCCCCTCCAAGGAATATCCACACGCTTACAAGCTACTGGATCAGGCTGCTAGACCAAGCTGGAACAACAGAGAGAGAGGAGGACGGCTAGACCTAGAAATCGCAGAAGCATAGGGCTAACTGGCGTACCCTTTTTCCTTATATAGGCCCAAGTAATTAAACTAATGGCCTATTAGGCTTTTGGGCCCAAGACCCAAATCAGACAAAAGACTGTATTTTGTCTGGCCCAATTCTCTGTACAAATACAGTAAATGGCTTTCATCTTACTGTATCAATTCCTTTTAACTTTCCCGTTAGCTATGGTGTGTGACCCTTTGGGATCATACAAAACTGGTAATAAGTCCTAAACTTATAGATCATGAGCGGGCTCTAGCAAGTCATCATGACCACCCAGTATTTATGACTTATGTCTGATCTCGACACTTATCATACTTTCTAGAGATAGTACAGTAGATTTCAGGACATTCCCAACAATCTCCCACTTGTACTGGAATCCTACATTCCCTAATCCTTTTGTCTCAATATCTCGATCTGGCATAAGGCAAGATGCGTGTCATCCTTATATAGCCAGACCATGTTCATCGGACCAGATTTGATACTGACAATGCAAACGACTTGGGCAAGTCCGTTTGGGAGTGGCCACTCTCTTACCAGCTATCAAGTCTCCGATTGGCCTAGAGATATTACCTCCGTTAAACGGCAGGGACAAATCCCATCTTGTTCCATCACTATGAACTACACACTTCATAATACACCCAACCAAGGTCCTTATAGCTCCCAGTTACGAAACAGCGTTAGACAATGATCAAAGCGCATCAATCCATGTGCAGCCACATGCATGCGAACTCAGGTCTAAGGACTATACTCTATAGTCGTATATGAGAACCTCTCATGACACAGATATTAATATCTTGTAGAGTTCTCATCAGCGGGCCATGTCCGGTCATATGCTCCCCTACATATACCTATGTGTCGACTTTGATGCCGCGCATCTATGACCCCTCGAAACTTGGTCATAAGTCTCAACACACTCTAGTCTCAAGTGGTTGTTGGTGTTCCAATTTCAACAACCTTCGACCATGGACACTATGATTTATGTCATTTCGTTAAATATGGGGTTTCAGGATCAAGTCTACTCATGTACTTCGATGGCCCATACATTATGACATGAATCATTTTGGAACGATTATTTTATATCACAGTTAAAAATAATCCAGAAATAAAATTTCATTAACATTTAAAAAAATGTTTACATGAACCAATCAAAATAACTAAAATAAAGCCCTCACAACTCCCACTCAAAAAGATATTACATTTGAATATCTCTAATTCCTACAGCAGCAGTATACAACTCGTGCTTAGGTTTCGGGAGTGGCTTTGTCAACGGGTCAGCCACGTTCTCATCAGTGGGAACTCTGCTGACCATCACTTCACCTCTATTCACTATATCACGAATCAGGTGATACCTTCTCATAATATGTTTTGATTTCTGATGATGTCTCGGTTCCTTAGCTTGAGCAATTGCACCATTGTTGTCACAATACAGTGTTAGAGGCTCAGTGGCATTTGGGAATACACCGAGTTCAATCATGAAGTTCCTAATCCAAACTCCTTCCTTCGCAGCTTCTGAAGCAGCGATGTATTCAGCTTCAGTTGTGGAATCTGCCACGGTGCTCTGCTTGGAGCTCTTCCAACTTACTGCACCGCCATTCAGACAGAAGATGTAACCAGACTGTGACCGGAAATCATCTTTATCTGTCTGAAAACTTGCATCCGTGAATCCACTCATTTCAAGCACTTCACTTCCTCCGTAAACCAAGAACTTATCCTTAGTATTCCTCAAATACTTCAGGATATTCTTTACGGCAATCCAGTGATTCTCACCTGGATTAGACTGGTACCTACTCGTCATGCTTAGTGCATAAGCAACATCAGGACGAGTACAGATCATGGCATACATGATAGATCCTATAGCCGAAGCATAAGGAATCCTACTCATGCGCTTAAGCTCATCAGGTGTTTTAGGACACTGAGTCTTGCTTAGTGTAGCACCATGTATCATTGGCGTGAATCCCTTCTTGGATTTATCCATTCCGAATCGATGCAGGACTTTGTCTATATAAGAATCTTGACAAAGTCCAATAAGCCTTTTAGATCTGTCTCTAAAGATTCGAATTCCAAGAATATACGCGGCTTCACCCATGTCCTTCATGGAAAAACAACTTCCCAGCCAGTCTTTAACAGACTTCAGCATTGGAATATCATTTCCAAGAAGCAATATGTCATCGACATATAGGATAAGAAACGCCACTTTGCTCCCACTAGTTTTCTTATACACACATTGTTCTTCCTTGTTTCTGATGAAGTCAAAATTCTTTATTGCCTCATCAAAACGAAGATTCCAACTCCTGGATGCTTGCTTCAATCCATAAATGGATTTATGAAGTTTGCATACTTTCCCAGCATTCTTAGGATCAATGTAACCGTCAGGCTGTGTCATATACACATCCTCCTCCAAGATTCCATTCAGGAAGGCGGTTTTCACATCCATCTACCAAATCTCATAATCATAATAAGCGGCAGTTGCTAGGAGAATCCGAATTGATTTCATCATGGCCACTGGTGAATAGGTTTCATCATAGTCTATACCATGAATTTGCTTGAAACCTTTTGCCACCAACCTGGCCTTGTAAATCTGGACATTTCCATCCATGTCAATCTTCTTCTTGAAGATCCATTTACACTCGATGGCTTTAGCACCAGCGGGTAAGTCAACCAGTGAAAACACTCGGTTGACAGACATGGAGTCCATCTCGGATTCAGTGGCTTCACGCCACTTTGAGGAGTCAGGGCCTATCATGGCTTCTGCAAAGTTCGAGGGTTCATCACCGTCAATGATCAAAAGATCATGGCAATTAGTCACGAGGAATCCCTGATATCTATCGGGTTCGTGACGGATCCTTCCGGATCTTCGAACTTCAGGTATTACAGGTTCAGGTTCTACTACAACTTCATGTAATTCATCCTGCTGTTCTCCCTCATTAGGTTGAACAGGTTCCTGTCCTTCTTGAATTTCATCAAGTTGTACCTTACTCCCACTATCTTTCTTAGAGAGAAATTCCCTCTCAAGAAAAGTACAATCACGAGCAACAAAGATCTTGTTCTCGGATCGCAGATAGAAGTAATAAGCCTTGGTATCCCTAGGATAACCAATGAAGTAGCACTTGTCAGATTTTGGTGTAAGCTTGTCTGAGATTAATCTTTTGACATAGGCTTCACAACCCCAAATTCTGAGAAAAGACATTACTGGAGCCTTTCCAGTCCATAACTCATATGGTGTCTTTGCTACTGCTTTTGATGGCACTCTGTTCAGTGTGAACGTTGCGGTCAGCAAAGCATATCCCCAAAGGGATATAGGAAGGTATGTGTGACTCATCATGGATCGGACCATATCTAACAATGTCCGATTCCTTCTCTCAGACACACCATTCCACTGAGGTGTTCCAGGAGGTGTGAGTTGGGAGATGATCCCACACTCACTCAGATGATCACGGAATTCCTGGCTCAAGTATTCTCCTCCTCGGTCCGACCGAAGAGCCTTAATACTTTTACCAAGCTGGTTCTGTACTTCATTTTGGAATTCTTTGAACTTCTCAAAGGTTTCCGACTTATGTTTCATCAAGTAGACATATCCATATCTACTGAAATCATCAGTGAATGTAATGAAGTACTGATAGTTTCCTCTAGCATTTGTGGACATTGGGCCACACACGTCAGTATGTATCAGGCCCAATAGTTCACTGGCCCTTTCTGTGGCTTTGTTAAAAGGGGCCCGTGTCATTTTGCCCATTAGGCAAGATTCGCATTGCTCACAAGACTCAAAGTCAAATGAGCCCAAGAGTCCATTTGAATGGAGCCTCTTGACGCGTTTCTCACTAATGTGCCCGAAACGACAATGCCAGAGAAACGTTTCATTTTCTTCGTTAGATTTGAACCGTTTTGTATTAATGTTATATACTGGAGTAGATTGATCCAGCATGTACCGCCCATTAATAAGAGGGGCACAGCCATAGAACATGTCATTGAGATTAAAGGAACACAATTTATTCTTAATAGAAAAATCAAATCCTTGTAAATCCAATAATGAAACTGAAATGATATTTCTGCTTATAGCAGGTACAAAATAACAATTCTCAAGTTCTAAAATCAATCCAGAAGGTAAAGACAACAAGTAAGTGCCAACGGCGAGTGCTGGAACCTTCGCTCCATTGCCAACCCGCAACTCTACTTGCCCTTGCTTCAACCTTCTACTGTTGATGAGCGCCTGCACATTAGTACAAATATGAGCCCCACATCCAGTATCTAATACCCAAGTGGTATTATCAGAAGTAGTAGTATTTACTTCAATAACAAAAATACCTGAAGCAGTAGTCTCCAAGGACTTCTTCTTCTTCTTCAGACTTTCCTGGTATTTCTTACAGTCCCTGCGATAATGCCCTGCCTCTTTGCAAAAGTGGCAGATATCAGAAGGCCCAGCTTTAGACACGGGCTTGGGCTTGGCCTTTTCGTTGTGGACTGCCTTGCCCTTTCCTTTGTCTGCAGCGGATTTCTTGAAATCCTTGCCCTTCTGCACCATGAGTACAGACGGCTCCTTGGCCTTCTTCAGATTAGGTTCTGCAGTCTTGAGCATACCGTGTAGCTCAGGCAAAGTCTTTGTCAACCCATGCATATTATAGTTCAAGATGAACTGGTCATATGCAGGAGTAAGAGACTGCAGAACGATATCACAAGCAAGCTCTTGGCTTATAGGACAGTCGAGTCTAGTCAAATGATCAAGATAACCCATCATTTTCAGAACATGTGGACTCACTGCTGCATCCTTAGCCATTTTACAGTCCAAGAGATTCTTTACAGTTTGGAATCTCTCTGTACGAGCCTGCTCCTGAAACAACGCTTTCAGGTTTGCAATCAGTTCCATGGGACAAGTCAGGCCTTCCCACTGCATCTGCAGTTCGGGAACCATTGTCGCCAACATTAGGCAAACCACGTCATTAGCATCTGAAGAATGCGTATCCCAAGCATTCTTCACAGCTTGTGCGGCATTATTCGCAGGTCTAGGGGGGAGAACTCTTTCAAGGACATAAGCCTTCTTCTCCTGCCTGAGCACAAGTCTCAGGTTCCTGGACCAGTTCAGGAAGTTTGATCCGTTCAGTTTGTCCTTCTCAAGGGCAGACCGGATCGAGAAAGTGTTTTGTGTTGTTGTGCTTGACATAGCTGAAATTATGAGACAATAGAGTTTTAGTTATTTAGTTCATAAAAGAGTAATCTTAAATAACTTATAAGAAAACTCGCATTGCATTCAAAATTTCTTTGTTTAACCTCATAAAAATGCAATGATTCCGAGACCCATGTTCAACCAAAACCAAAGTGGGCCACTGGCCGTCACCCAGAATTAGCTTTACTTGGTAAGCATGCACACAGCTAGTTATATCCATATAACTCTCGGTTGTGGATTGGGCCCAAGGCCCAATTCACCAGATGTCTCAAGGCCCGGGACTCCCGATGGCCCAGTTGATAGGCTCTAAGTTTTACCCTATTCTAAACTGCAAGTGAACAGCAATGTCAAAGTAGTATATAGGGCTATCGAATCCACAGGGACACTTGGTCTCAATAGAAACAGAAACGTAGAGATCAATACTAGAAATAAGCAGATGGTGAAGTAAATAAATTGTGAAGCAAGAAAGTAAACAGTAGCAGAGATTAACGGTTGAGAAGCAATAAACTAAAAGCGTCAAGCCTAGGGTATTCTCAGGAAATCAGACAAGCAGACAGTTCATTCAGCAAGGATCTAATTAAGCACAGTTCTAGAACTCAAAACACAGATATAGAATTAACCAAATTCCTTTGCGATAATTCTCTAAGTCTAAGTGCAGCAAACCAAACTTTCGTTTGCGAGAACTAACAGATTAAACTAGCATTAATCCCAAGTTTGATATGTTCACAATTATCCTAAACCAAACTTCCGTTTGCGCAAAGTTTAATTGCCCAATTTAATTAGTTCAGATTCTTAAACCCCACTTCCGTGACGTATTTAGCAACCTAAGATCTAGATTCTAATTGATCAGGTTAGAACTAGCTTTAAGCACAATTAAATTGAAGAACAGATATAGTTTGAATCCTTAACTGAAATTGAACAAGTCTAGCAAGTCATGAAATCCTATGTGAGAAACCCTAAACTCAACTATGGATCTACTCAGACATGATTAATGAAAACATAATCAAAGAAATAATAGATTGCATATAAGAAATTAAATAGATAAAGGGGTTCGAAATCTTCTCCAAAATAAGTGAATACAGGAAATAGATCAGCCCCAAAAGCTCTAGAAATCTCTTAGCTATTAGTATCAAAGCGTAGGTAAAATAAACACCAAAAACTAGTATATATAGGTATAATCTCGGATGGGGCTTCTGTGTAAATACTGGAACTATCTTGGGCTTCTTTGCAAATCTTCATATCTTCATTAAACCGACGTGTACGGCCCATCTCGCTAGTGTGTCGACCGATGCACAAGGTGTGCCGGTCGATGCACGATCAATAAATCGGACAGTGACTTAAGCTCTCGGCCAAAACGTCCCAAAAGTCCCAAAATGCTCCAAATATCTCCAATTAGCTCCAAACTTGATTAAACCTGTAAAAGACTCTAAACGAATACAAAAGACACTAAAAACACAACTATATCATGGTCTAAAATGGGTAAAAACCATGATATATCAACTCCCCCACACTTAGCCTTTGCTTGCCCTCAAGCAAAACATAGAACTAAAACTTGGTGAAGAGGTTTGAAAACTCTTCAGAAACTCATTTCATCCTAGAAGCTACAATACTCAGATTCCCCTTAGTAAACCACTGCAAGAATCAATCACAGGATATCAAGACCACAATGTACTTCCCCCACACTTAGCAACCGTCCTAGGTAAACTCCACAATCACATTCAAGCATTCAAATTCTCCCTACTGACTTCTGCAAGTATTTAAGTGCGGTCTCACCTAAGGAGTATCGATCAAAGGGCACATGGATTCTTACCTTATCAGCTCTAGACCACCATACTATCTTTCTCTAGTCCCTTTCTTCTCTTTCCCTTCTTTAACAACTGATTTTTCCCCACTGGGTATCATTTATTTTTTTTATCAGTGTTCTTCCCGTTATGGGGTGTACTTTGGACACATTCCATGGATCACATGAGAGATAATAGTGTTTGCTACTATTCCCATGACCACTTCGGAGTTACTAACTCATCCTCAGTTTATTATTATTTTTTTTTTTTACTTTACAGAAGGGGAGAAGGGAACTAAATAGGATAGGATGATAGGCTGTGTCAGAACTAACAAGGGAATCCGACACAAAGTATACCAAGCCCTTAGGTGAGAAATCTAAGTCAGTATTAAATTGAAGTCAGTAAAGGATCCTCTGATACCTGAAGTGATGTGGGTGTTCCCAGTAGGTTGATCTGTGATGGGGTTTTCTAATAGTCAGAGATAGATCCTGCAACTTCATCCCAATGGTTACTTAAGTTCCTGCAAGTCTTGTAAATCTTCTCAGAAAATCATAGTTTCTTACTTAAACAATTTTGACTCAATAAAACAAAAAATTTTGAAAAACGGACTGACTCTTAAGAAAACAAAAAACAAAAGTCAGTAGCACCTCCCCCACACTTAAGACACACTGTCCCCAGTAGTGTCCAGCGAAGGATCGGTAAAAAGAAAATAAAAATTGAAAAGGTGAAATTATGTCTGTCGGGTTACCTCTGTCGCTGAGCATCGATCGTTTCACTGAGTGCATCGACCGTTACTTGGCGATTTTCGTGTATAGTCGATCGTTGCTCAGGACCGCAACGATCGCTGCAATGCGATTCCTTTCGTGTTGTGACGATCGACACAGAAGTGCGTCGATCGTTGCACTGCGATTTATCCGAGACCTGCAAACATAAACTCACCAGAAACAAAAACAAACGTAAAATCCTAACAAAAACACCAAAAATTAAGTAGAAAAACACCAATACCTAATGGTGGGTTGCCTCCCACCCAGCGCTTGTTTAAGGTCAATAGCTTGACCGGACGGATGGGAATTTTCAAGCACCAGGAGGTCTTGATAGAGACTTTTTCTGTCTCTGTTCAAGTCTCCTCATCCAAGGTGGTGAGTAGGCTGTTGCGGAATGCTCATGTCCAAGAAAAGATGGAGTGAAATGTGCTCCAGGATCTATAACCATGGTATGATCAGGCTGCTCAAAATCTGCGTCCCTTATGGTGAATGTCTGCCCATCTATCAGTGGCTTTCGCAGCTTATCCATCTCATAGTGCAGTGGTTCATCTCCCCGATGGAGGTCTATCAGGCTGTTCCTAACATCAATCAACGCTCCTGCTTTAGCCAAAAAGGGTCTCCCAAGCAATAATGCTTCATCCGGATCACAGTCATATTTCAGCACAAGGAAGTCCGTTGGAACTAAGTAGTTTCCAACTCTCACCGGAATGTCCATAAGGAGTCCTTCAGGAACTCGTATGGACTGATCAGCTAGGACTTGGAGTAAAATCCAGCATACCCAACTTTTCTGCCACAGAGTAAGGCATCAAACTTCCAGCAGCTCCTAAATCACACAGAGAGCGTCTAAAACTATCCTCAAAGATAGAACAATCCAGCACAAAGACTCCAGGATCAGATAGCTTCTTCGGGACCTTAGTTAGCAGAACATCACTGATATGCTGAGGAACTATTATCACCCAGTCTTTCAGATCATCATCCAGGGGCAACATCTTGTTCAGGTACCTTTGCACACATGGATGATAAGGTGGATCATCAGAAGTTGTAATTTCTTCCAATTCTTCACCAATACCTTCTAATTTCTTCAGCTCTTCAATCTCTTGCCTAATCACTTCAGACACTGAGGAGTGTTGTCTAAAGATCTGCTCGTAGATATCCTGTTGAGTAATCTCAGAGGCTCCATTGAATAGGCGATCCAGCTCCAAGTCAGCATCTATGCTATTATCATCCGAAGGTTCTGTCTGTTCACGCCCTGCAACGACCGACACTAAGGGTGTGTCGATCGTTGCTATCCCGACGGGTGTATCGATCGTCGCCGATGTTGCATCGATCGACGCACTGCAGCAGATTTCACCCGAGAGTTTTTCACAAATATCCGAAAATTCCTGTTCTGTCACCGACTCAGCTGTACTTAGCTCAAATCTTTCACCTAGGTGAGACCCATCATTAATGCACACAGACCAGGCCTTAACATGAGTGTCTGCCACTCCTTTTCCCTTCAGTGAGCTGGACATCTGGTTCACCTGAGTATCCAACTGCTTCATGTGAGTGCTCAGAGACTCAAATTTCCCATTGAGGTCTTCATAGACAGCGTCCAACTTCTTGTTGCAGTCCACAGAAATCTTGGTCTGACTCTCAATCAGTTGTTCCATCATAGCCTCCATTTTGCTCTCATGGGCTGTAGGCGCAGGAGGAGTCTGATAGGATGTAGATCCATAGGTTCTCTGAGTACCTTGTCCATAGGTCTTCTGAAAACCACCAGTCTGTCCACCATTGGAGAATCTGTTCCCCTGTTGATTACCAAATCTATTACCTTGAAAACCAGAACCTCCTATGAAATTCACATCTTCTTCCTGAGTTTCCTCCTCAGCCTGAATCACCTCTACATCTTGGGCAAAGTGGACAGTTTTCTTACTAGTCAGGAGATTGTAGACTGTGTCCAATCTGGATCTTATATTAGCTATATCATAATTCTCTACAGTTCCACCAGATTTCTTCCTCCTTTCATCCATTGTCTTGCAACTGTTGCTGCCAATCAGGTTCTCAATCAACTGCTTAGCTTGTGTAGGAGTCCTGGTGTTGAAATTAGCATTACTGGAATTATCCAGCGCAGTCTGATAAGGGAGATCTATGCCTCTGAAGAAAATACCAATCAGCTGTACTTCTGTGAATCCATGGTGTGGACAGTCACGCTGGTACTGCTTAAATCTCATCCATGCAGTCTTCAAGGGCTCCACAGCTCCTTGGGAGAAAGTGAGTATGTCCTGTCTGGACTGATCCGAGCGCGCATCATCATAAAAGTGACGCATGAACTCACTCTTTAAGGCTGCCCAAGTAGTATACTGACCAGGTGCCAGTTGTCTCAGCCATGCACTAGCGTCTCCAGCAAGACTGTGCGGAAATAGCTTAAGGAACAGATAGTCCGGGCATACTCCTTCATACTTCATGCCAGTGACTATGTCCTCAAACTTGTCAATGTGATCCATAGGCTGCTCTGCTTGAAGACCATGAAAAGCAATCTGTCTCATCAGCTGGTAGTAGATGGTCTTTACCTCAAAATCATTCCTCTCAAAGGCAGGAAGCACTAGAGCTGCTCGGTTTGCATGAAACTCGTCAGGTCTATTGTAATCAGCTAGTGTCCTCTCATGAACCACCATCTCTCTACCTTGGGCCTGTCCTTGACCCTGGTTTCGGTTCAACTCCTGTTGCTGTTGCTCAGGAGGATCAGGGATGACATTCCCTTCAGCATCAACCCGATGCCCAGCAGCATTGTACGGGTTGTCATCTTGGTCCCTCAGGGTACCTTCAGCATCTGGTATCAAGATCAGACGTTCTCGAACCATTCTCTCTCTCTTTTCTCTTCTGATAGTCCTCTCTAGACGTCCAAGTTCCTCTAGTCCGAGATTAAGCAAGCTCGAGTTCGGATTACTTCGAGTTTTCTGCGTTGGCATAAACTGTCCGTAATCGTCCAGCAACGATCGATGCTATCAGTGCAACGATCGATTCAATCTCAAAATCGCCTAGTGACGATCGACGCAAAGTATGTAACGATCGAAACAAGGCGAAATTCGTACATGCGGCAGAGAGAAATCAGAGAAAAAGTTAGCAAAATCGAAAAAATAAAAACGAAAAAGAACAAAAACAAAAAGAAAAATTTCTAGTAAAAACCCTAAGTTCGGTCCTATCGAAGACTCTAAGAGTCCCCGGCAACGGCGCCAAAAACTTGATAGGCTCTAAGTTTTACCCTATTCTAAACTGCAAGTGAACAGCAATGTCAAAGTAGTATATAGGGCTATCGAATCCACAGGGACACTTGGTCTCAATAGAAACAGAAACGTAGAGATCAATACTAGAAATAAGCAGATGGTGAAGTAAATAAATTGCGAAGCAAGAAAGTAAACAGTAGCAGAGATTAACGGTTGAGAAGCAATAAACTAAAAGCGTCAAGCCTAGGGTATTCTCAGGAAATCAGACAAGCAGACAGTTCATTCAGCAAGGATCTAATTAAGCACAGTTCTAGAACTCAAAACACAGATATAGAATTAACCAAATTCCTTTGCGATAATTCTCTAAGTCTAAGTGCAGCAAACCAAACTTTCGTTTGCGAGAACTAACAGATTAAACTAGCATTAATCCCAAGTTTGATATGTTCACAATTATCCTAAACCAAACTTCCGTTTGCGCAAAGTTTAATTGCCCAATTTAATTAGTTCAGATTCCTAAACCCCACTTCCGTGACGTATTTAGCAACCTAAGATCTAGATTCTAATTGATCAGGTTAGAACTAGCTTTAAGCACAATTAAATTGAAGAACATATATAGTTTGAATCCTTAACTGAAATTGAACAAGTCTAGCAAGTCATGAAATCCTATGTGAGAAACCCTAAACTCAACTATGGATCTACTCAGACATGATTAATGAAAACATAATCAAAGAAATAATAGATTGCATATAAGAAATTAAATAGATAAAGGGGTTCGAAATCTTCTCCAAAATAAGTGAATACAGGAAATAGATCAGCCCCAAAAGCTCTAGAAATCTCTTAGCTATTAGTATCAAAGCGTAGGTAAAATAAACACCAAAAACTAGTATATATAGGTATAATCTCGGATGGGGCTTCTGTGTAAATACTGGAACTATCTTGGGCTTCTTTGCAAATCTTCATATCTTCATTAAACCGACGTGTACGGCCCATCTCGCTAGTGTGTCGACCGATGCACAAGGTGTGTCGGTCGATGCATGATCAATAAATCGGACAGTGACTTAAGCTCTCGGCCAAAACGTCCCAAAAGTCCCAAAATGCTCCAAATATCTCCAATTAGCTCCAAACTTGATTAAACCTGTAAAAGACTCTAAACGAATACAAAAGACACTAAAAACACAACTATATCATGGTATAAAATGGGTAAAAACCATGATATATCACCAGTCAAGGAAACCAATCTCTTACAGCCAAATAATCACTAAAGTCTGGGACTCCCAATGAAATTAGTGACTATATACTACTTTACTTACGCAAAAACAGACACCTCACACTGTAAGCCATATCTGTATTTGAATAAGCGTTAAGTAGCTGACAAGATTGGGCAAGACATCCAAGCTTGATATTGGTTTTGAGGATTTTAGGTTTTCTTTCCAAAAATAGAAGATTACTATTTTTGGAAACTTACTTATTTTAGAAACTTTCTAAATCTAGAAACAGCTAAATTAGAAACTTCTAATTTAATGTTTTATTAAAGTTTTCGGTTGGGTCACAAATTATAGGCCCAATTCTTGGCCCAAGACCACAGAATTCCAATTGGCCCAATAATTCGACATAACCGAGTCGGTTCATTAATTCTGGTCCAAGACCAAATTAACTACTAAATCCAACTGGTTATTTACTAAACCAGACCAGCTCTAAATTATTTGGTCCAACCAAATCAAACTTAGACCAGCCTTCGGTTTAGGTTAAAATTCAAATTTTGAATTTAAATCCGGTTTAACTAGAAATCAAATAATACCAATTGTATTAAATAATTTCCAGAAAACCGCGATTTGGTTAACCGCTTGAACCACCAATTAAATTGGATCGGTTCGGTTAAGTCCAAAAATCGGGAAGAAACGCCTTGCATTTTAGCTAATTTTGACCTAACTTGCGGGTTAAGCTAAAGCTAACAATGAAACACAATCGGTTTGATTGGTTCATTGTCGCGGGTTAGGGAAGGACGAACCGCGAGGCTCGGCTGAACCGATTGGCTACTCGCGGAACGTATGCCTCGCCAGCCGGATCACGCATCGCCGGATCGAGAAGACAAGCCAAGCTCACTTTCGGGACCTCGCGCGATACGATCGGGACAGGCGCATGCGGGACGACGACGAGAAGCTGATCGGGACGTATTGATTCGCACCAGATACGCGATCGATCCCGCATCAGCTCGTTGCGATCGGGTCATCGGGACAGCGAGAAGCAATCGATCCGATCGATATCGATACGCGATCGCATTGCTCACGCTCCCTCGTCGATCGATACTCGCGTCCAAGTCGGTCGATCCATGATCGTCTCGGCTAATTCGCATACCGATGGGATTCAATCGGTTCATGCGATTTACATATTAGGTTTTTAAGTTTTCTAATCAAATTTCTTAACACAAATTCGATTCTAAACATTTAAAACAACCTAAATATGATCCAAACAACAAAACCTAACGACCTAGGCTCTGATACCACTGAAAGATTATGTTGGTTCATAGGTTTAATTATCAGATTACAACCTATCACATAATCAACTAGGATCTAGGTGATTTGCAGATGAATCAAAGACCAGATCAGGATCATTACCTTATGATTGCAGCGGATTGATCAAGGGAATATCGAGATCTGCAAGAGCTGATGATTACCGGCCCCTCCAAGGAATATCCACACGCTTACAAGCTACTGGATCAGGCTGCTAGACCAAGCTGGAACAACAGAGAGAGAGGAGGACGGCTAGACCTAGAAATCGCAGAAGCATAGGGCTAACTGGCGTACCCTTTTTCCTTATATAGGCCCAAGTAATTAAACTAATGGCCTATTAGGCTTTTGGGCCCAAGGCCCAAATCAGACAAAAGACTGTATTTTGTCTGGCCCAATTCTCTGTACAAATACAGTAAATGGCTTTCATCTTACTGTATCAATTCCTTTTAACTTTCCCGTTAGCTATGGTGTGTGACCCTTTGGGATCATACAAAACTGGTAATAAGTCCTAAACTTATAGATCATGAGCGGGCTCTAGCAAGTCATCATGACCACCCAGTATTTATGACTTATGTCTGATCTCGACACTTATCATACTTTCTAGAGATAGTACAGTAGATTTCAGGA
The DNA here is from genome assembly GCA_030180135.1 of Orychophragmus violaceus. Classification (NCBI taxonomy): domain Eukaryota; kingdom Viridiplantae; phylum Streptophyta; class Magnoliopsida; order Brassicales; family Brassicaceae; genus Orychophragmus; species Orychophragmus violaceus. The sequence continues at coordinate 18,597,115 of CM058236.1, forward strand.
CATTCCCAACACTATTAGCGTCGATCGTTGCAGCCCTGCGCCAGCACATTAGTGAAGACTTTGGAGATTTGCATTTTTGCCCCAAAAAGTTTCAGTATTTGCGGAAAGACCCCAAGACGTGATTAAGGCTTTATAATTAGGTTTTTGGTGTTTTGTTTTAGATACGCATTCATACTATTAGCTTTTTAGAGAGAAATACCTAGAGGCTGATTGTTCTTGTACTCCAGAGAGAAGATTTTGAACCTCTTTAACTCTTTACTCTTTTATTTTATGCAATCTATTTATTCATTGATTTGTGTTCCATTAATCATGTCTGAGTAGATTCTTAGTTAGGTTTAGGGATTCTCGTTAGGGATTTCATGACTTGCTAGATTAATTTATCAGTTAAGGATTCATACCTTATTTGTTCTTCAATCTGAATTGTGCTTAATACTAGTTTCTAATCTGATCACTTAGAATCTAGACTTTAGGTTTATAAATTGACACGAAAGCGTGGTTTAAAATCTGATCTATTTAGGTTGAGAAATTTAATTATCTACAAAGAAATTTGGTTTAATTGAATTGTGAACAAATCAAACTTGCACTTAAGGCTAGTTTAATCTGTTAGGAATTGCAAAGAAATTTGGGTTTCTGCTAATTAGACTTAGAGAATTCTCGCAACGAAAGTTGGTTAGTTCTATCTTGTGTTTGAGTTCTAGAACCGAACTTAATTTGATCCTGGCTGATAGTTGATCTGCTTGTCTGTTTTCCTGAGAACTCCCTAGACTTGACGCTTTTAGTACTTGCTTCCCAAAACCGTTCTTGCTACTGACTTACTTTCTGCTTAGTTATTTATTTTCTGATTAGTATCTCTAGCTTAACTTGACATTCTATAGTCTATCGTAAGATTTCTTGAGTCTCTGTGGATTCGACCCCTAGATATTACATTTTCCTATGCACTTACAGTTGAACTTAGGGAAGTAAACTCCGAGCATATCAAGTTTTTGGCGCCATTTCCGGGGAAGTTCTCAGGGATCATGCGATGCTAGACACTTAACTAACAAGATTCAGATTAAGCGCAGTTCAAGAACTAAAAACACAATGCTAAATTACCCAACTCTCGCTGTGATTATTTCTATATCTAGCAACCTAGCAATCCAAATCTCTTTGCGATCCTAGAGTTCTAAACAATTATTAAGAACAGGTTCTATCAGTTCACAATTCTTCTAAACCAAATCTATTTATATCTAGTCAAATTGCGCACACTAAGTTCGTTCAGATTATAACTCACACTCTCATGCTATTGTCAATTATCTCAGATCTGATTATAACTCACACTCTCGTGCTATTGTCAGAATTCAGTGTTAAGCACAACTTAGGTGATGAACGATAAGATGGTGAATCCTAATCAATCAGTTATCAAGCAAGCATAAAACTTTTGTGAGAATCCCTAAACCTAGCAAGGAGATCTACTCAGACATATCAATCATCACAAAAGACATAATCAGAATAGAAATCATATATAAATCCAAAAGAGTAAGAACAGGGGTTCGAAATCTCTTCTCTCTCGAGCAAGAGACCAGCCCCCCAAATCTCCTAATCTCTCAGAACAAAGCTCAAAATCAAACTTAAGAAAATCTTCGAATAAAACTCTCCCTAACAAGTGGCTGTAAACCCTAATTAATAGCTAAAACACGTTTTGTGGCCTTTCTGTAAATATGGGAAACTTCTGGGTAAATCTTGCAATTCTCCAAAAGTTGTATTTTTGATGCGCATGAATTTCGTCTTTTAGTGGCGTCGGCCAACACTCAGCTTAGTGTCGCCTGACACTCAGTGCAGACGCACCCAGTAAAGTCTGTGAAATCCATGTTATCTGCCAAATCACTCCAAAAGCTCCCAAAATCTCCAGATAAGCTCCAAACGTACCTAAACCTGCAAAGGACTCCAAAGACTCCAAATACAAGGTTAAAGACTCAATATATACACATATATCATGGTTGAAAACCTATAAAAACCATGATATATCAACTCTCCCACACTTAGCTCTTGCTTGCCCTCAAGCAAGTAAAGAACCAAAGTATAAGAGAAGAGGTTTGAAAACACATAAACTCATTTCGTCTTAGGAACTTTCATATTTACATTCACTTACTAAACCACTGAAAACTTTCCTACAGGACTCAAAACCACAATATACTTCCCCCACACTTAGAAACTGTCTTAAGTAAACTCCACAATCAAGTTAGGACATTCAAGTTCACCACACTAGCCTCTGTATACAATTAGGTGCGGTCTCACAGAGGGAGTATCGAATCAAAGGACACATGGACTCAACCTATTCAGTGTCTGACCACCAAACTGTCGGTTTCTGGTTTCTTTCTTTTCCCTTTCTCCCTTAGCACTGATTTTCCCCACTGGGTATCATTTTATTTTTTCTATCAGTTCTCTTCCCTTTTTATTGGGGTTTAAACTTTGGATCTTTCCATGGATACACAGGAGGTAATAGGGGTCTCTACCACTCCTGTGACCACTTCGAAGCTACTAGCTTATTCTCGGTTTTTATCTCTTTTTTTTCTTTCAAGGGAGGGGAAAATCAGAAACCATACTTTAGAACAGGATCATAGGCTGTGCCAAACACATCAAAGGAATCCGACCCAAAGATTACCAAGCCCCTAGGTGAGAAATTAAATTCAAGATTAAATGTGAGACTAGTGATGGATCCTCTGAATACCTGGTTAGATATGGGTGTCCTTGGTAAGTTGATCTGTTTGGGTTTTCTAATAGTCATAGATCTCCTGCAAGTCTGTCCAATGGTCACTTAGTTCCTGTTCAAGCGAAAAATTTCCTCGAAAAATCATAGTTTCATATTGATTTTGACTCAATAAAACAATTTGAAAACAAAGGACTGATACTAAGAAAAGAAAGCAAACGGTGGTCAGTAACTACCTCCCCCACACTTAAACAACACTTTCCTCAGTGTTATCGCAGCTTGGGTTCGGGAGAACAAGGTATAAATCAACGAAAACGCCGAAAAATCAGAATTCTTACCTGCTAGCATGGTTGGTGTCGACCGACACACAGATAGTGTCGAACGACACGAGGCTTAGTTCGACACTAATCTGATCCAAATCGAGCGTCCTCGATTACGGTCCGTGTTTTTGAGTTTGGTGTCGACCGACACTAGTTCTATGTCGATCGACACTGCTGTCTGCAATCCTGTTCATCACATTCTGAAACACCAAAAATCAGAAAAATCAAAGAAACAAAATCCTAAAACCAAAAAGAAAAGAAAAACTGACCCATCAGTGGGTTGCCTCCCACTCAACGCTTGTTTTTAGTCATTAGCTTGACTATGGGTAGGAGATCAGACTCATGGGGGTTTCAACAGAGACTTTGAGTGTCTCTGTGAATGTCTCCTCATCTAAGGTGGTGAATATGCAGTAGGATCATGAGCTTGACCAAGGAATGAAGGAATAGAGTCAAGGTGGGAGCGTTGCTTGGGTGAAATAGAGCGTTTCCCTGCATTCACAACAATGAAGTTAGGAGGATTGAGTTTAGAGGATGCATACCTTCGCTTTGGTGGATGTCTGATGTTTGAAGCTTTCTGCTTATGAGCAGTTGCAGGCTCTGAAGATGTTAGAGTAGATTCCTGAGGAACCACCATCTTCTTTTCTCCACTATCAGACATTGTAGCCCCACAAATCAGAGCTTCTTGTTCTAGCTGAACACTAAAGGCTTGACCATCAATTGTGGGTTTTCGCAGCTTATCCATCTTGAAGTACAAAGGCTTATCTCCCAGGTGGAGATCAATCAGACCATGCCTCACATCAATCACTGCTCAACCTGTAGCTAAGAAAGATCTGCCAAGTAGCAGAGGATCATCCGGTTCCATATCATATTTCAGCACCACAAAGTCTATTGGAATCAAGTAGTTTCCAACTCTGATATGGATGTCCTCAAGAACTCCTTCTGGAATCCTCTTCGATCGGTCAGCTAGGATTAGTGAGATCCTAGTTTGTTTGAAGTCCAGCAACCCCAATCTCTCAGCCACGGAGTATGGCATGAGATTCACACTAGATCCCAAGTCACATAAGGAGTGCTTGAAGCTGTTCTCGAAGATAGAGCAATCTAGCGTAAAGACTCATGGATCTGGAAGCTTCTATGGAATCTGATTCAGCACAGAACTGACTCGCTTAGGTACAACCATCACCCCTTCTTTCAAATCTCCATCAGTAGAGATTAACTTCTTCGCATTTCTCTGCACATAAGGGTGAACTCGCGAAGCATCAGCTGGTGGAGTTTCATTCATTTTCTTATCCATCAATACCATGCATTTTACTACACTCTGCTCATGTTTAGACCTCATAGGAACTCTTGGGAATGGTATAGGAGGTTTGTAGACCTTCTCCATAGCAAAAACATCAGATTTGGGCGAAATCGGGTCTGCCTGACCGTCGCGTCGACCGACGCAGAAGTGGTGTCGGTCGACATTGAATTGATGTCGACCTTTAGTGTCGACTATGGTTGACTTCCGTTCGTCATGAGAACTCGAAATTGCCGTCAAAACTGCGTGTCGACCAACATTAAGAGGGGTGTCGACCGACACTACATCTGCAGTTTCAAAAACGTGTTTCTCATCTCTGCAGCTCACGAATCCAGCCTCCAAATTTCCTCTAATCAGCTGTGTAACAACCTCTGCTTCATGCTGGACATGGATATCATTGACATGTAGCCTTGGGTTCTGCTCAGCTCTCCCTGAAAGGAATCCATCCTCTCTTTTCACAGATGCAGCAATCTGAGCAACTTGAGAATCCAACTGCTTCACATGTGTACTCAAGGATTTAAACTTCCCATTCAGATCTTCATACACAGCATCCAGCTTCTTGTTGAAGTCAATAGTGATCTTAGTCTGATCTTCCAGCACCCGCTCCAACATAGCTTCCATCTTGCTCTCATGAGCACTAGCAGTAGGAGGTGTCTGATATGAAGAAGCTCCAAAGTTCCTTGTGAAGGAATTGTTCTGTTTTTGTCCTTCAAGAAGCTGCTCCATCATGGTTTCCAATCTGCTCTTATGTGTAGGTGCAGGAGGTGCTTGGTAAGAAGAAACACCATATTTCCTCGAGAAGGAGTTACTCTGTTGTTGGGAGGGCTCCTGAAAAGCAGACTTCTGACTGTAAAATTCACTCCCTCCAACGTAGTTGATAGCTTCTTGCGCATATATTAAAAGTACAAGACTATGCAGAGAGTCAACTTGCTTCTTCAGCCCAGCCATCTGTGAGCTGTCAATCCCTGAGCTGAAAAAAATCTTTCGGATACATCATCCTTACAGATCTTTTAGTCTTCTTGGTTGCTTCCGCGAAAGGTGTCGACCGACACTAGGTTGGTGTCGATCGACACTAAGTTCTCTTGGTCGTTGTTTCCCTGCAGAAACAAGAAAAAAGCGAACAAGAGATTAGTAACAAGGAAAAGAAAACACTTAGACTAAATTCTAGTACAAAATCTATCGGCGAACTCAAAGAGTCCCCGGCAACGGCGCCAAAAACTTGATAGGCTCAGAGTTTTAATCTTATTCTACTGCAAGTGCACAGTTATGTGATTGTAGCATAAAGGTATCGAATCCCAAAGAGACTCTAGTTTCACACGATAGATTATGAGTAATCGAATTAAGCTAAGCGAAACAAAGTGAAAAACAGTAAATAAGACAACAAGGCAAACGAGTAAAGTGATCAATAAGCGAAGGCGCTAGACTTAGGGAAGTTCTCAAGGATCATGCGGTGCTAGACACTTAACTAACATGACTCAGATTAAGCGCAGTTCAAGAACTAGAAACACAATGAAAAATAACCCAACTCTCGCTGTGATTATTTCTATATCTAGCAACCTAGAGATCCAAATCTCTTTGCGATCCTAGAGTTCTAAACAAGCATTAAGAACAGGTTCTATCGGTTCACAATTCTTCTAAACCAAATCTCTTTGTATCTAGTCAAATTGCTCACACTAAGTTCGTTCAGATTATAACTCACACTCTCGTGCTATTGTCCGAATTCAGTGTTAAGCACAACTTAGGTGATGAACGATAAGATGGGGAATCCTAATCAATTAGTTATCAAGCAAGCATAAAACTTTTGTGAGAATCCCTAAACCTAGCAAGGACATCTACTCAGACATATCAATCATCACAAAAGACATAATCAGAATAGAAATCATATATAAATCCAAAAGAGTAAGAACAGGGTTCGAAATCTCTTCTCTCTCGAGCAAGAGACCATCCCCCCAAATCTCATAATCTCTCAGAACAAAACTCAAAATCAAACTTAAGAAAAGCTTCGAATAAAACTCTGCCTAACAAGTGGCTGTAAACCCTAATTAATAGCTAAAACACGTTTTGGGGGACTTTCTGTGAATATGGAAAACTTCTGGGTAAATCTTGCAATTCTCCAAAAGCTGTATTTTTGATGTGCAGGAATTTCGTCTTTTAGTGGCGTCGGGCAACACTCAGCTTAGTGTTGCCCGACACTCAGTGCAGACGCACCCAGTGAAGTCTGTGAAATCCATGTATGCTGCCAAATCACTCCAAAAGCTCACAGAATCTCTAGATAAGCTCCAAACGTACCTAAACTTGCAAAGAACTCCAAAGACTCCAAATAAAAGGTTAAAAACTCAATATATACACATATATCATGGTTGAAAACCTATAAAAACCATGATATATCAACCTCCATCGTCGAGGCTGACGCTGGAACCGCCACCAAAAATCGTCGGAAAGCCTCCGAAAAGTTGCCAAAATCACGGGGAAACCAACACCATTCTATCGCCGTCCGCTTTACCTATCATAAGAAGCCACCGTGACATTGTCGGAGAAAACGACAGAACTCAACGCCGATCAGCTAAATTCAACACTGAAGAGTCAGGTCAACGACGGAATCAATAGTCAATGTCAGGTCAAAGTCAAAACCGGGCCAATCTCATGTTAAAGTAAGCCCCGGTTGGACGTCGGGTTAAATTTAATGTCAGGTCAACGGTCTATATTAGGTTTGACAGGTTCACGAGTTTCGTAGGTTTGGTCATCAGTTCTTCGGGTCACATTCGTCCGCTTTTCAACAAAACACTTTGAGTTTGTAGTGTTTAATTGTTTGTACATTAGGTTAGATCAAGTCGGCATATCAATCCCAAAATTTATAACCATAGAGTTCCAAGATATGTTATCCGGATTTGATAATTTAATTAAAAAAATTTAAATAAACTAGATAGATATATAAATATGCATTGTATGTTTAAATTCAAAAATGGTATGTTGATTTCGTAATTATAATTTACTAGTTAACTTTCTATCTCCGCGCACGCGCAGAGGTCTAGTGGCTTCTATGTTTTTATTAGACATTATTTGCGATTAGGCCCAATTTGATACTTATTTTAATCCATTCCCTATGTTAATGTCTTGCTATTTTAAATTATGTTGGCCAATTTTGAAGGTGTTTAATGTTTTGTACTTGCAAGCTATTTCTTTCTTGGATTTAGTCCATTCCTCAAAAGAAGTTTTTTTGTGGGATCAAACTTTGTGATCTATTGATCTATTTTGTGCTCCAGTGCACACGAACCAACATTTCATTGATTCAATTAATTCTTTGTTGGTTTCTATTTACATTCTTTAGTGAATTCAAAATGACGACATAAAAATGTAAAATTCTTTCGTTGTGTCTTGTTTCTGTCGGCCCAAAATGATGAGCAAATTGGAGCTGGACTCGTTATATCCGAGGACGAAAAAGACGCTCTCAGACACTTGGCAAAAACAAAGACGCTCTCTGATATTTCTTCTTCGCGTTTTCTGGAATAACACCAACAACATACGGGGGGGGTCAAATTCTGAGGAGCTCCTTGACTCAAAGTTAATTTCTCTCATACTCTTGCCTAATCTACTATACTCCCTACTACTCCCCTTTTAAGGTTATCTCCATTCTACCCTTAATGAACTAATTAAAAAAATCTAAAATAAATTAAATAATCAACCAATCAGAAAATAGCTTCTCTCTCCTCCCCATACGACGCTCTCTCTCTCTCCAGTTCGATTTCAGCTCCAAAAACCAGATTTTGAATGCGCCAATCTATCACAATTCAACCATCCCAGCCACTTCTATTCGGGTTTCCGTTAAACCCAGGTTAGTTCCTCCCCTTTCTTGCCGTCGCTTCTTTCTTTTTTTCTCTTTTATTGCTTGAGCTCGATTGATTGGAGGTCGAATTTAATTTCTGGTTGGTAACTTTAGAACATTGTGTTGGAATCCATGTTTTTGATGTGAATTAGACAACTGAATTGATAATAAATCGAAATTTGTGGGTTAATCGTACTGAATCCTATTGTTGTTATCGCATTTGTCGATTTGGGGATTTTGGGGATATTTTGTATCTGAAGATAAAGTTGCTCAACTTAGTAAAACTTGGTAATAATAGATTCGTAAGAACCGGTACAACTTGGTAAAACTACAATGGTGGAACTGGTACAACTTGGTACAGCTAGGTAAAATACTATGGTGGAACTGGTAAAACTTGATACAACTTAGTAAAACTACTGTGGTGGAACTGGTACAACTTGGTAAAACTTGGTAAACTACTGTGGTAGAACTGGTATAACTTGGTATTACTGTTGAAATCTGAGTGCTAATTGATATTTTTATGTCATTTTCAGAAAAGGATGAGTTCTCCTATCACAAACATACATTTTGATTTTGAAGGACATTATTCAAAGACCGGAGATGACTATGAATGGATTCCTAGAGAAGCTCGGTTGTATGGTATATCGTTTAAGACATCATCTATGGAGGAGATAACGTATTCGTTGTTAGTGGATAGGATACGCAGAAAGATTTCAATAGATGATTCTACAAAGAGGCTGAATTTGAGTTATATTCCATTAGTAGTGAAACCTCAAAGGCAATCGTATATTTTGATGACGAGGATGTTTATGTGTATCTAACCTCTGTGGATAAAGAGCAACGAAGAAGTGTTTTGCATGTAGAGGTTGTCACAGATTTGGAAATATTTCCGTTCACCGAGCAACTTTCAAGAGTAGAGAGGGGGAAACGATATGGTGGGAGTTATGGTGAGCTTATTTCTAGTGCCCGTGATAATATTGGTGTAATTAATGCTGGTGATCCTACTCATGTTACTGGCGAGGAATCAGCAGAACAACCTCATGAGCATACTGAGCCGATTGAGCCGTTGGATAATGTTGCTATTGGAGATGGTGATATTGTACAACATGATAATATGCATGATATGGATATGGTTGAATCAGTTGAGCTTCCCCGGGTTGTGGAAGAGACAAGGCGTTTAGATGAATGGGAAGATGGCTTGGGTTTTGAAATAGGTAAAGAATTTAAATGTAAAGAAGATGTGCAGTATTTGGTTGATAAAGCCGCAAATCTGAACTGTTATGGGATCTCAATAGGCAATTCAGATAAGAGTCGATACGTGGTGAAATGCCGTGAAGCGAAGCAAGGTTGTAAATGGCAGTTGAGAGCTGCAAAGATTAAGAATTCAACCATGTTCTCAGTTAGAACATACACGAAGATGCATTCATGCTCTCGGACTAGTACTAGTGGTATAAGCAACAAGAGGAAAGGTACACCACGGTTAGTTGCAAGCGTCTTAAACGAAGACTATCCAGGTAACTTCGATACTCCATGTCCTAAAACTATTGTGCAGCTTGTCCAAAGAAGAGCCGGTGTGGAAGTGTCGTATTCTACGGCTTTTAGAGGGAAAAACCTAGCTGTTTCTGATATCCGTGGTAGTCCAGTTGATGGTTTCAAGATGTTGCCTTCTTATTTGCATATGTTGGAGAAGATGAATCAAGGAACAAAAACCGATTTGGTTTTGGATGAAGAAAGAAGGTTCAGGTATCTATTTGTGGCTTTGGGAGCTTCCATCGAAGGGTTTGTAGCCATGAGAAAAGTGCTCATCGTTGACGCAACTTTCATTAAGAATGTATATGGAGGTTGTTTAATATTTTCCACTGCACAGGATCCGAATCATCACCACTATCCCATTGCTTTTGCTCTAGTTGATGGTGAAAAGGAAGAAAGTTGGATGTGGTTTTTCAATACGCTGAAAACCGTTATACCGGATAGTCGTGAGTTAGTTTTTATTAGTGACAGAAATGCAAGTCTTATCAAGGCAATAGCTCTAGTGTACCCTCTCTCGGATCATGGTTATTGCATCTACCACCTGTCACAGAATGTGAGAGGAGCAGTTTCCTACGAGAACAAGGATGAAGTTGGAAAAAAATTCAGGGAAATTGCTCGGATATACTCTGAGTCTGATTTCCTAAGGCAATATGGCGATTATAGGAACATATATCCTCAAGCAGCTGAATATCTTGACAAAAGTGTAGAAGTGAAGAAATGGGCAAGGTGCTATTCTCCCGGTGCAAGGTACAACATAGACACCTCCAATTGTGTGGAGTCTATGAATGCAGTTTTTAAGAAGGCCAGAAGGTATCATCTACTACCTATGATCGATGCACTTATTGGAAAATTTACTGAGTGGTTTAACAATCATAGGAAAGATTCCGTTTCTGGATCGAGCGCGCGAAAATTGGTGCCGGTAATGGAACTTGCGTTGCACGCTAGAATTGTGAAAGCGGCCAAACTTACGACATTTGAACTTAATGCATTCTAGCTTGAATACAGTGTTGTTGGAGACGACGGAATCACTTATGTGGTGGATTTGAGACATAACAAGTGCAGCTGCAGACTCTTTGATATTGACAGGTACCCATGTGTCCACACAATAGCTGCTACTACTAAATTCTTGAAGCAAGATATTAGGCCGACGGAATTGAAGGATTTGTATGGTCTGTGTTCGCGTTATTACATGATAGAATTATGGGCTTTGGCTTATACGAGGACAATTTTTCCAGTTCCGCATATGTCTGAGTGGATTATTCCAGAAGAGGTAGAAAAGTTGTACGCTTTTCCTCCAAACTATGTGAAAAGAAAGGGAAGAGTCCAAGAAACAAGATATATGTCAATTGGGGAGCACGGACGGAGAAGGAGCAAGAGGAAGGCAAGAAAGAATTTAGAGAGCTGGTTTAATTGCAGTAATGGGAGCAAAACTGACGTGAGCCAAGAAGGAACTTAGTTGTATTTGTATCTCTTCAATTTTCATTTGTTGTGTTATTTGTTGTGTAACTTTGGAAAACTTGGTAAAACCAAGATTTGTAGAACTATAATTCTTTGTGAAATTCAATTTTTATAATAATGTTAAATATAACAATCAAACTAAAATACAAACTATATAGCATATCTCTTGCTAAAACAAAAAATACACTTTCATAATTTAAGGTAAATATTGTAGATTTGTCTATTAGCAAGCAAATATCATAAACATTTAAGAGTTATTTATCTATGTGAATCATCTTAATCTTCAAAAAGTCAGATAATATATGTATTTTCAAATATTATTGCATGAATTAATTTGTAATGCATATAAATAGCCATAGATCGTGAGTATAACCTTTTTTTTTTGATTAAAGATATAGTATAACCATTAGTACTGAGTTTTGGCAGAAGTAAAACTTGACAGTTTTTGGTAAAACTAGAAACTTGGTAAAACTTTGATCCCCGCCTATAAATTTTGAAACTCCCGCCCCCCCCAAATCCAAAAATTAAATTTCCCCCCCTTTTTAAAAAACCTAATATCTACTGTTTTTTCTATTTTTCTCTCATTTTTCGTTCTTCTCCCTCTCTCTCTAACCCGAATCTCTCTCTCTCTTCTCTCTCTCTCTCTCCCCTTTCTCCTTTTCGGATCTATCTCCAATGAGTACAGAGAATATCATGGTCGATCCCTATGAAGAGGAAAGGAGGCACAAGGAATACTCCGATCGTCTTTACGCTGTCGTCGATGCGGAATACGGCATCCCAAAGAAATGCCCATGTGGTGGCGGTATCGTACGCGAGGTCGATATGGTTACGCCTGTGGATACTACACCGGGCCGTACCTTCTTTACTTGTCAACAATGGAGGGTAAATGGAATTCTAAATTTGGTGTTTTGACGATGGACTCCATTTTTCATGTATTTGGTGTAACTCCGAATTTTTTGATTTTTTTTGTAGGCCGATGGACTCCATTTTCGGCAACCATGGGTGCATGGTGTCGAACAAGAGTTTGAGAAGTTGCTGCACAAGATTGATATGCAAGAGGTCAAAATTGCAGGCATGCATCTGGAGATTTAGAGCAACCAAAGAGAGATTGCCAAGTTAAAGGACACAATCGAAGGGATGCAAAGCTGATGTGGTTTAAGATCTACTATGTCTGGATATCTATGTTTGAATTCTATGTTTGTTTCTATGGGATTTTCTATGTTGAATGCTTATTGCTAGTGTTTAAGTTTGAATGGATGTATTCTGGATAACTTGGCATAACTAGGTAAAACTACTTTGGAAAACTTGGTAAAACTACTATGTCAAACTTGGTAACACTAGGCATAACTTGGTAAAACTACTTTGTCAAACTTGGTTAGACAAGGTAATATAATCCAAACATAATTTAAACTATTATGTTAAACATAGATAATTCAAAACCAAAAGTACTAAAAACAGAGAAGATCATGGTTTGGTGATTCCCTCAGCAACTTGGTTCTCCATTTTCTTCCCCCTAGTCATCACGGGACTCCTAATCTTTATCTTTTTTGTTGGAACGTTCTCAACGTGTCCAACACCTCTCTTCTTACCTCGTTCTTCTCGGCCTCAGACACTACCTTCTCAGCCTCTTTTACTTCCTTTGTTTGCTCTGTTTCCCCCTTATCTTCCACGGTTTCTTCCTTCTCTTGCTCTTTTTCTCCCTTCTTACTGCTTTTCTTCGCATTCTTCTTTCTTCCCTTTCTTCCCTTTATTTCCTCTTTCACTTTAACAACACCATCATTGGCAGTAGCCTCAGGCTCTCTTTGTAATGTCTCCTTAACACCCGCTCTTAGTGTATTCACAACCGATTCCATATCGGTTAATCTACCGTTATACGTCTCAGTCAACTCCTTGAACTGAGCGTCGTAATAAATCTTCAATCGAGACTCTGTTTCCTCATTTCTCTTCTTGATTAATTCCTCCACATCCGCAAGACTTAAAACAGTAGGAGTAGGAGCCCCTTCCGGATACTTCGCAGCCTCATTCCCAGCATCACTCTCAGACGCCTCATGAATAGCACGAGGTTGCTCTTGAGCATCCGCCTGAGACGCACGACCAGGCACATCTTGGTTGAAAAGTTCTTCAAACCAGATTGACTTCTTCTTCTTGAGCAGCCTGTTCCAACCATCGACTATTGGGTCATCCACATCCTTCCAGCCAGAATCAGCGTCCATGGTATTCTCTAGAAGCGTCATTTCCATGGGAGATGGCTCCAAGATGCTTTGAATATCCTTGAAATATAAGAAGAAACAAATTAATATCAACCTCAAAGTATGATATGAGATACTAGGATTAGTAGTATGATATGAGATACTAACCTTGGTAGTTCCAAGCTTCTCATTTATCTCTGAGATACGGAAAAACCTTGACCCCACGGTTTTATACCTCATCTTGCACATTCGCGGTCTCATACGCATTCTGAACCCTTTCTCGGAAATGGTTCTTCAGAACTGGGATGGCCTCAAATGCAAGGACCTACAACACAAATTCGTTACAAGTTAGACAACTGAAAAAAACTAAAAAATACAATTTAAATTGCTCGAAATAAAGTTTGTACCTCCAGAGGAACAATGCATCCAGGAAATACCCATGAAGTGGGTGTCACTCCTCCGGTATGGTCAATGAAGTGCAATATGTCTTTGACGTTCTCCTCGAATGACAAACGCCCCCACGGAAAAGTCTTGCACATCTTGAGATCATCAATGGCTCTGAGGAAGAAACTCTCAACGAAAGTAGCTCCTTTGCCTGTCTTCTTCTTCCCAATGATCAAAGATGACAAGAAGTACATGACAGCCATCTTCAAACGATCCTCGCCATACTTTCTCTTGCCAATATTTTTTTCGTTTTCATAGCTAGGAACTGCTTCACAACTTCTTCATGTGTAAACTTCTCTTCACCAAAGTACTTAGCAATAAAACCTGAGCCACCACCAAGGGATTCATAGTGGTTTGGATAGGAGTGACAGAACAACCCCAAAACGAGTGCTTTCTCCCTAATGGAATAGCGGATTGGAACGCCGTTGACAATAAACCATAGCTCCATCTTCTTATCCACAGCCGTGACCCTAACAAGAATCATCCACAGTCCCATCCATTTTGAGCTTGTCTTCTGACCCATGTGGAAGAAGTGCTTGAATTGTGGATGCTCATGAAACCAATCAAGCTCATCATCCTCGAGAATGTCGTCTACAGTCTTCACGGCTTTGGCGATGTAGCACTTAGAAGAGAGCTTTATCGTCTTCACATATTCTGTGGGAGGGAAACACATCTTGAGGGGCTGCATTGGTTCGGTTTCGTCCTCTGAATTCTGCACACACAAAACGTTTGACCAAGTATTACCCAGTTATACTAAGTTTTACCAAGTGTTACAAAGTTTTATACGAAAGTTATACTAAGTTTTACCAAGTTTTACCAAGTTTTACTACGTTTTACCAAGTTTTACTAAGTTTTACCAAATTACGCACACAGTTTTGCTAATTCCTACCATGTTTTACAGACAAGTTTCACTAAGTTATACCAAGTTTTCAGTCTTTTCCAAATCAAAGTTTCACTAATTCCTACAAAGTTTTACATATCCGAAAGCGACAACAATTAGACATGCAAGGCCCCATAAATGGAAATACGTACCGTTCTTTCCTCTAGTTGATCACTGTGGTGGGTTAAAGAGCGGATTTCACTGGTTTGAACAACCCCTTCCTCTTCTTCGTGAAACCCTAGTCCCGGAACGCGGGAATCTTCAACTTCATCCTCCTCGACTACGGCTTTCTCCTCATCGTCTACGGCTTTCTCTACATCGTTTATCCCTCCGGATTCCTCCTCCTCTTCCTCGTTCTCAATCTCTTCGTCGTCTTCCTGTTCCTCCGCATTCTCAGATTCTTTTTCCAAGTCTGCCGTTTCTTCATCAATTTGTTTCCACACAACTTCGGCTTGGCGATTCGCCTCTTCTCTCGGGTCTCTCTCGGTTGGGGATTCGTTTGGAGGAATCGATTTATCCTCTACTCTCTTCGACTGGGTTCGTAATTTCTTTCTCCCATAACTCTGCATGTTTCCTGTTTCCTTCTACAAATGGAGGATTGAAATTCTTTTTGTGTCGGATGAAGTCGGAAAACTGTAAGAGAAGAAGGGAAGACGAGAAGACGAACGGTTGAATATACTGAAGAGAAAAAAGGATTTTTGATTTTTACCTTGTCATTTTTAGGATTTAAAGAGTAGATCCGACCCGACTCAAATGGATCGACCAAACTCTTTGGGTCAACCCAGGTTGGGTTGTAAATAAGTTACAAAACCCAGGTTTTTCTGTCTTTTATCCCTTCTCACGAATTAAAAAAAAATGAATTAATGGGAGAGGAGTATATGGGACTTTGACTTTGAGTCAAAGAACCCTAGAGAATTTGATCCACATACGGGTTGTTAAAATAATAAATATATAATTTTATATTGTTAACCGACCTTATAAGTCGGTCAATACCCACTATATCTAGACCCCCCCCCCCCTCCTTGTACCAAGTGAATATAACAACACACTTACAAGTTATGATAATAACAAAAGTCCAACGTTTATAACTCTCTCGCCTAAAGTCTCTCTCTCTATTTTTCCTTTCTTTATTTTACAACACGTTATCAGCACGACTGTCTCTTGATCCGGTCAAATACCAAAAAGGTGAGGTTTAGTTATGACCAATTTAGTTTATGAACAAAAAACTATATCTTTTATATTTCTGTTCATATATTATTTTCGAGAAGATAGGCACTGCCTTCCCCGAACCGATCGCTATGGTAGGCTATGCCTTCATGATCATGATCAATGGTAGACTATGTCACCTCAGATCATATTTATGGAGTGGTAGGTTAAACCTCCTCCTTATCATTATGGTAGGCTATGCCTTCACAATCATGATCCATGGTAGACTATGTCACCTCAAATAATATTAATGGAGTGAGAAATTAAGCCTCCTCCTTGAATTTATGGCAGGCACTGCCTCCTCAATTATTTTAATTTTGCTTTTTAATTATTTATTTAAATTCCGCATTTATGTTTATGCCTTTAAATTCCGCGTTTATATTTATGCCTTTAAATCTCGCATTTATATTTATGCCTTTAAATTCCGCATTTATATTTATGCCTTTAAATTTCGCATTTATATTTCTGCTTTTAAATTCTGCATTTATATTTATGCCTTTAAATTACTGCATTTAAATTTACCTTATTTTCTTTAAAATAAGCTTAAATTTTAAATGTTTAAATCATATAGAGATAATGTCGAACTTGGCAAAGCTCGATATCATTGCCCTTGATGCTGCTGGAAAAATTTATATGACATGGGCATCAGATGAAAAATGGCGTCTGAAATCAAATGGTCTTCTGGAGACCATTGATCCGTCGAAAACGACGACTGATGAGGCTAAGGCTAAGGCCATGGTGCTCTTACGCCACCACCTCCACGATAATCTGAAAAATGAATACATCACGAAGGAGGACCCATCGGATCTCTGGCAATCACTCAAGGAAAGGTTCGATCATCAAAAATATGTGATCTTACCAAAAGCCAGATACGATTGGTTGAACCTCCGATTCATGGATTACAAAAATGTTGAAGATTATAATTCCGCGATGTTCGGAATTACTGCCAGGATGGCATTATGTGGTGAAAAGATGAGTGATTATGATATGATTGAGAAAACACTCACCACATTCCATTCTGGAAATGTAATCCTGCAACAACAGTACAGGGCAAAAGATTACACCCAGTACTCGGAGTTGATGCAAGTCCTCCTTGTAGCAGAACAAAATAATGAACTCGTGATGTTAAACCATCAGACTCGTCCAGCTGGATCAGCTCCATTCCCAGAAGCGAATGTCGTAGCATCCAGAAATAATGATAACTCTCGCGGACGAATATATGGACGTGGCAGAGGCCGCGGTCGAGGTCGTGGACGATATCATGGACGTGGGCAAAGAAGAGGTTTCAACACTGGAAGAAATAATAATCTCCAGATAAATGAAGGTGACCGTGCCATAAAGAAGCCGACCGATAATGCTTGTTACAGATGTGGCATGAAAGGGCATTGGGGACATATATGCCGCACGCCAAAGCACTTTGTCGATCTGTATCAAGCATCACAAAACGCCGCGGTTAATAATGTTGAAACCAACTTCATAGATGATGAGACCGGCCCTTCCTATAGCGGCATAAATGAGGATACTCATATGGATGTCGCATATTTCCTCATCGATGAACCATAAATGAGTTGCCAAGGATACTATATATAATAAATCTTAATGTTTTA
The DNA here is from genome assembly GCA_030180135.1 of Orychophragmus violaceus. Lineage (NCBI taxonomy): Eukaryota > Viridiplantae > Streptophyta > Magnoliopsida > Brassicales > Brassicaceae > Orychophragmus > Orychophragmus violaceus. Next base: position 18,614,552 of record CM058236.1, read on the forward strand.
TATTGTCTAATATGTTTTTGTAGCAAAACCTATTCGCAGTTTTAACAAGCTTGTGTAATATGCTTTTGTTATAATATAAAAGATATTTTAATATATTTTTGTTTTATGACACAGAAGATGTCGCATATTAAGAATCATGTTGGAGATATATATCTAGCAGACAGTGCTACGACACACACTATCCTTAAGGATAGAAGATATTTCTCCTGTCTCAAAATGAAAGACTCCGCCGAAAGCGTGAGCACCATTTCTGGTAATGCAAAGATAATACTAGGCTCTGGAGAAGCCAGTTTTTCAATGCCAAGGGGAACTAAATTTAAGATAAATAATGCATTATATTCCCCTAAATCTCACAGAAACTTGATAAGTTTCCGAGATATCCGTAGAAATGGATATCACATAGAAACTTTGGATAAGAATGGCATTGAATATTTATGCATTACATCTGAGACAAAATACGTATTGGAAGAGCTACCGATGTTAGCCTCCAGATTATATTGCACAAAAATAAACATTATTGAATTATATGTTATGATAAATCAAGAGGTTTCCAATACCTTTCGAGTCTGGCATGAAAGGTTAGGACATCCAGGATCAGTAATGATGAGAAGAATTGTGCAAAATTCTAGTGGTCACCCATTGAAAAACGAAAAGATTTTTCAATCGGGAGAGTTACATGTAATGCTTGTTCTCAAGGAAAACTCATCACTCGGCCATCACCAGCAAAAGTTGGGAATGAATCCCCATTATTCTTAGAAAGAATGCATGGAGATATATGTGGACCTTTCCATCCACCAGGCGGGCCGTTTCGATATTATATGGTATTAGTTGACGCATCTAGTAGATGGTCACATGTGTGTCTGTTGACCACAAGAAATACGGCTTTCGCAAGATTCATTGCCCAAATAATCAGGTTGAGAGCACAGTTCCCTGATTATCCCATTAAGAAAATAAGGCTTGATAACGCTGGTGAATTCACTTCACAAGCCTTCGATAACTATTGTATGTCAATGGGAATTGATGTTGAGCATCCAGTACCCCATGTGCATACACAAAATGGTATTTCCGAAAGTTTAATAAAACGATTGCAATGGATTGCAAGACCACTGATATTGAGAACCAAACTCCCAATACTGTATGGGGACATGCTATATTGCATGCAGCCGCATTGGTCCAGATAAGACCAAGTGCATATAATAAATATTCCCCATTACAATCGACATCTGGTCAAGAACCTAATATATCCCATCTCCGAGTTTTTGGATGTGCAGTTTATGTTCCTATATCACCACCACAAAGAACAAAAATGGGGCCGCAACGGAGATTGGGGATATATGTCGGGTATACATCACCAAGTATAATAAGGTATCTGGAGCCACAAACCGGTGATATGTTTACAGCACGGTTTGCCGATTGCCATTTTCATGAAGATGAATTCCCGCGTTAGGGGGAGGATTGAGAGAATCACCAAAAGATATCACATGGTGTACAAAATCTTTGGCTTATCTTGATCCCCCTACTAATCAACGCGAGTTGGAAGTTCAGAAAATTATACATTTACAAAATATGGCAAATCAATTACCAGACGCATTTACAGATACAAAGAAGGTGGCCAAATCATATATACCCGCTGCAAATGCTCCGTCTAGAATTGAAATTCCAAAAGAACGAGGTGATGGAAGCATTTCTAATGAACCCAAGGTTCAGTTGAAAAAGGGGAGGCCATTGGGCTCTAAAGATAAAAATCCCCGTAAGAAAAAGAATTTGGGAGAACAAAATGAAAATGTTCAAGAGGAACCGAATGATGAAAAATGTCCTGAAGACATTTGTGAAAAGGTTCATGAAGAACCTGATGATGAGAAAAACCTCGAAGTCGAGCATGATGAAGAAAAGTGTGAGATTTCCATTAAATACGTCCATGACGGAAAAGTATGGACTAGATATGAAATTGATGATATAGATGGAACATTCTCCTTTTCTATCTCCAAAGACATTGATAATGATAATGATGATCCGGATCCAAGATCCATATCGGAGTGCCAGAAACGGCCCGATTGGGAGAAATGGCAAGAAGCCATGAGAAATGAATTACTCTCCCTTAATAGGAGAAATGTTTTCGGACCAGTTGGTATTACAGCTGCAGATGTAATACCAGTTGGGTGTAAATGGGTCTTTGTTAGAAAAAGAAATGAAAATAATGAAGTCACTAGATATAAAGCTTGACTTGTGGCACAAGGGTTTTCTCAAAGACCGGGAATTGATTATAATGAGACATATTCCCCGGTAATGGATGCAATCACATTCATGTACTTAATGAGCCTAACGGCATCAAAAAATCTAAAAATGTACCTTATGGATGTTGTGACTGCATATCTATATGAATCACTAGATAGTGACATATATATGAAAATCCCAGAAGGATTTAAGATCCCAGAAGGGTCAAAGATTCCAAAGGAATCTGAGAAAATATGTTCGGTCAAGTTACAACGATCACTTTACGAATTGAAACAATCCGGACGCATGTGGTATAATCGCTTAAGCGAATTTTTGTTGACGAAAGGATTTATCAACAATGCAATATGCCCTTGCGTATTTATAAGGAAATCCACATCTGGATTTGTGATCATTGCTGTTTATGTTGATGACCTAAACATCATTGGAACTCAAAAGGATGTTGATGATGCAAGAACCCATATGAAAGGAGAGTTTGAGATGAAAGATCTTGGAAAGATAAAATTTTGTCTTGGGCTCCAAATAGAGCATTTCCAAGATGGTATATTTGTGCATCAATCAAATTACACCACAAGGGTGTTAAAACGTTTTAATATGGATAAAGCAAATCCTTTGAGTACTCCAATGGTCAATAGATCGCTTAATGTTGACAAAGATACATTTCGACCTTGTGAAGATAACGAGGAAATATTGGGTCCAGAAATATCTTATATGAGCGCTATAGGTGCACTCATGTATCTTGCAAATTGTACCATACCAGATATAGCTTTTGCTACTAATCTGCTTGCAAGATACAGTTCATCTCCTACGCAGAGACATTGGACCGGAATAAAACATATCCTTCGATATCTCCGAGATGCAGGATATCTATCTGATCCGCATAAAGCTCGATCGCAAACTGGATATGTTTTTACAATGGGAAGAACTGCGATCTCGTGGCGTTCTCAAAAGCAAACTCTAGTCGCCACATCTTCAAATTATGCTGAAAAAATTGCGCTTCATGAAGCATGTCGAGAATGTATATGGTTGAGATCTATGACTTATCATATACAAGAAGCTAGCGGAATAGTTACAAACAAAAAGCCAACGATAGTATTTGAAGACAATTCTGCATGTGTCGCTCAACTCAAGGAAGGTTATATCAAGAGCGATAGAACAAAGCATATTCCCCCAAGATTTTTTTCATACATTCAAGAGCTCGATAAAAATCAAGAAGTGGACATCGAGTATATCCGTTCAAACGACAATGCAGCAGATCTCTTTACAAAGGCGCTTCCCACTACAACATTCAAGAAACATATTCAAAGCATTGGGAGGCGCCATTTGCGAGATTTATGAAGATCTATCATTTTCAGGGGGAGTTTACGTTATTGTACTCTTTTCTTTGCCATGGTTTTTATCCCATTGGGTTTTTTCATGATAAAGTTTTTAATGAGGTAGTACGTAATATATAATTTTATATTGTTAACCGATCTTATAAGTCGGTCAATACCCACTATATATAGACCCCCCCCCCCTCCTTGTACCAAGTGAATATAACAACACACTTACAAGTTATGATAATAACAAAAGTCCAACGTTTTTTTTTTTTTTTTTTGTCAACAAGACAATCAAAAGAACCTAAGTTTCACTAATCCATCTTGGTGGCTCCGGTCCAACGTGGATTGAATATGACGGTCTTAGACGGGCACTCCGTGCTAATCTATATGCTATCATATTTATTGTGCGCGGTACATGGATGAGTTCAAACGTTGTAAAGTACTCCTTTCTTGTTTGGAACTCCTCTAAGTGGATCGAGAAAGCTGGCCATTCTTTTGGTTCCGACACTATCTTCACCAATTCTGAACAGTCTGTTGCAAATGTGATGTGTTGATATTCATGATGCTTCATGCATTCCATTTCCCAAACTAGGGGTTCAAATTCTGCATGTAGTGGAGATAAACTGGCTCTGATATTCATTGCCCCCATCAAAACATTTGCATCTCTCTCAAATCCACTATACCATCCTTGACCTGAAAACTGATCACCCTCTTTCCAGGATCCATCCACAAAACACCATTGACCATTGAGTATCAAATCTATTTCAGAATTTACTCCACTCATTGGTCTTGGTATTGATTCTTTCACCTCATTTAACTACGCATCTCCCCATGTAACAAATTCCGTTCCTGCCAATCTCAAAGTTTCATGAGGGTTCCGGTCTATATGACTGTAGACCATATCATTCCTACTCTTCCATATATACCATATTAACCAGGGATAGATAATCATCTCCTTAGCCGGGGGTAATCTCCAAAACAAATAATCCATATTCGTATAGATAGACACCGTTGGAAAAATCTCTGGGTTTATCGGTATTTGAGACAGTGCCCAAGTTTGTATTGCTGGTGGGCATTCAAATAAGACGTGGTTAATTGATTCTTCTTCCGCCCCACATCTGGCACATCTAGTGTCACATTTTATCCCTCTCCCCTTCAAATTTTTTGCCACTGCTAAACAACCTGATAATGCTTGCCATATAAAATTCCTTATCTTAGGCGGACATTTAACCTTCCATGAGAAAGCTTGAAGCTTCTTTATACTTGGTTCCATTATAGGGGTAGCTTCGTCATTGTTAGTGGAATCTCTCTCCAAATGATACCCCGATTTCACCGTGTATCTTCCTGATTTCGTACGAAACCATCCCAACGAATCAGATCTCTGTACTCGACTAAATGGGATACTCAGGATCAAAGCCACATCCTATGGTACTATAACTGACTCCATTAATGGTATATTCCACATCTTGTTCTGATTATCAATCAGCTGATCAACAGTCGCCAATGTATGATAAGAATCCATTTTTTGAGTTGCTGGTCTCGGGCGATAGGATGGTATCCACGGGTCATTCCATATTGAAATAGACTTCCCTGTTCCCACCCTCTTGATAAGTCCTTTCTTAACCAGAGGCCTAGCTGATGTAATACTCCGCCATCCATAGGATGCTGAATATGATCGTATTGGATCCAGAGGATCCGTATTCCTAAAATATCTTCCTTTAAAAACCTTTGAAAATAGAATATCCGGCTTATCAATTAGTCTCCATAGTTGTTTCGCTAAGAAAGCTGTGTTTACATCGCGGAAGTCTCTAAAACTAATCCCACCATCTTCTTTTCCTCTACATAGTTTGTTCCAAGACATCCAGTGCATACCTGAATTCGTTCCACCTGTACTCCACCAGAAGTTTGAGACTATGCTTGTCAATTTCGTAGTAATCTTCTTCGGTAACCGATAACAAGACATTACATGATTTGGTAGGGCCGTCGCGACGGCCTTGATCATAACCTCTTTTCCACCTCGTGAGAGGAGCTTTGTCGTCCATCCATTAACTCTTCCATGAAGTATATCCTGTAAAAAACTAAAGACCTGTGTTTTGGGTCCACTCAGACTCTCTGGGATACCCAGATATGACCCCATTCCACCCAACGTTGTGATACCTAGTAACTCTTTCACCTCATCACGGACCTCTGTCGCAACTGTATGCCCAAACTGTAATGAAGATTTCGCAAAATTTATTTGTTGACCCGATACACCCTCGTAGATTTTAAGTATCTGTAAAATTGGATCAAGTTGGATGAGGACGGTTAGGTTAGTTTCAGTATAAGGGAAATTATTAAATAGGTTAGAGTTGGATGAGACCGGTTAGGTTAAATTTCATGTCTTAGTAGAAAATAATAAGTTTAATTTTCGTGGGTATGATGGTTATGTTTAACTCGTCAAACCATAATTTAATTGAATGGTTGGTCGAGTGTGTGATACTTTGTAGAAAGACAAAGTTGTCCTTAATGAAAGGCAAAAATAATGTTAAAAAACTAGTGGCATTCCTTGTAATTATATCAAAAACAGTGGACAATTTTTGTTTTGTACTTCTGTTTTAATAGTATAGATTGAAACTCAATTGAATTGACATTAAGTAATTAAACTGAGACTAAGTAACTGAAAAAAATTGAGTAATTGAATTGTGAATAATTAATCTTATATTATTAAGAGTTAAGGATGGGATTTGATACAAGCTCAGGCTATCAAGGCTTGTATAATCTCAGATCTAAGGTTTTTATTTTGATATGGTGGAATGATTCAGACATTGAATTGTTCTAAACCAAATGAACCGTGGGAAGGATGGAAATGATGGATCGAAATGCACCACACAGGTTATAGAATAACTTATGATACACTACATATTCTCAAACTAAGAGGATCTGGTCTCTATTTAGCTTTAGAAAGGAACAAGGTCTCTGCTTCAAGCAATAAGAAAATTCGATGTTTACTGATATATGGTAAATGATACAAGGTTGTAGTGGGACTTTATAAATAGTCCACCAGCTATGCCCTTCTACGGAACTAGAAGCAAATAAGAAAAATAAGGAAAATCGACTCGAAATTGGGACCTAGTGAATCAGAATGCAACAGCTATTTCCTATTGATACAAACTAAAGAAAAAAAAAAGCTGCAAACAAAGCGCAATGGTAAAAGAAGTAAATAAAATGTATTCAAACCATACCTTAGCTTTTGTGGGACGTTCCGTCTCTATATAGAAAGTACTTGGCCTTAATTTGAGATGCTGCGTTTTGAAGTGTTGAACAAGTCTTGCTGAAGTGCTCCGTTTCACTTAACTGGTCTTGCAATAGATATGAAAACCACCCTTTTCTCTCTGAGTAGTGGTGTTTCTGGGGTCGGTCCAAATTGTATAACATATGGTTTCATGTCCTCACCGTACTGATCAGATTCTAAACCGAATTCTTCATGGTCTTTGGTGAGGATGATATGGTTATATGCTTGCCTCTGCTCCTCTTGCCCCCATCACTCTTCTAATTCTCTTATTGAACTTGTGTTGTAGTATTTTAGCTCTTGGTCTGGTCATTGCTCCCTTAAATACTTTTGGTATCTTTGGTTCTTGGTCTTGATCCGATTGTTGTGTTATAACCTTATCACCTATGACCTCATCATTCCCTCCCTTTTCAAGAGGTTTTGTCCTAAAAACTGAATCATTTGGATAATAAGGACCTAAGTCAAATACATTGATGGTTGGGGACACGTTTAACTCACATGGTAAGTCTAGGGGGTGGGCATTGTTGTTGATCTTCTCCAAGAATCTGAAAGGTCCATCTCCTCTAGGTGCTAGCTTGGAAATTATATGGTTTGGGAACCGTTCATGCCTCATGTGAAGCCAGATCCACTCTCTTGGTTCAAACACAAATTCCTATCTTCCTTTGTTGGCATACTTCATGTACTGCTCAGTCCTCTTCTCTAGATTTTCCTTTGCCTTTTGATAAATTTGCTTGATGTAGTCCACTTTCTCTGCTCTATTGAAACTGATGGCTTCAGCTAGTGGTAATCGCGTCAAATCCAGGGGTATTGTGGGGTTGAAACCATAGATAATTTCAAAAGGTGACATCTTTGTGGCTGAACGTTGTGATCTGTTGTATGCAAACTCAATAAAAAGGATGCACTCCAGCCAATCTTCAAGTTCTTCCCAATAGTACTCCTTAACAGTGCTGATAATGTTCTGTTTACAACTTTAGTTTATCCATTAGTTTGAGGGTGCCAACTGGTTGAGTACAAGAGCGTTGTCCCAAGCTTTCTCCATAGTGTCCTCCAAAAGTGGCTCAAGAACTTGTTGTCTCTGTCGGACACAATTTTGCGTGGAACTCAATGAAGTCTTACTACTTCTCTAAAGAATATCTCGGCAGTTTGGGTTAGATCATGAACATTGGCGCAAGGTATGAAATGTGCTAGTTTGTTGAATCTATCCACTACACCAAAGATGGAGAGAATATAGGTGAGATCTGTACAATTTATATTAGTTAGGATAAGTATATTCAATATACTCCCTTAAGACAGATGGCGATTTAAAAAACCGGTCTTGACAAAGAGATTTTTAAACTGTCGACGTGGTAAGTGCTTTGTCAGTGCGTCCACAAGTTGATCAACAGAGGAGACATGAAACATACACAGAGTGAGTTTGGTTGAACTTGCCTTCGTACGAAATGATAATCAAGTGCAAGGTGATTCATGTGCGAATGGAGACAAGATTAGAAGTAAGGTATGTTTATCCACTGTTGTCGCAGTAGATGATGCGCGTGGAGATAGCGGAGAGACCAATTTCGTGAAGGAGAGAGTGAACCAAATGTACTTTGTAGGCAGGTTTGGAAACTGAAAGATAGGCTACCTCAATTGTCGAGTGCGCCACGCTGGTATGCTTCTTAGATGACATGATATAGTGTGATTACTAAGGAAGACAATGTAGGCTCCAATGGAGGTGTAGTCATCACAGTCACCATCCCAGTCAACACTAGAGAAGAAGCGAAAAGACAGTATGTTTTTGCGGCGAAAGGAAAGACAAGTAGTCATTATTCCAGCAAGATATCTAAGGACACATTTGGTGGCTAGCCTAGTGTATGTCAGTTGTGCGATGCAGGAATTATGATAGCTTATTGACAGCAAAGGAGATGTATGGATGTGTCGGGAGAGATAGTGAAGACCACCAATGAATGTGAATTACTCAGATGCATCAGTGAGAGTTACACGACGAGAAGAGACAGAAACAAAGTAGAACACATGGGAGTTACCACCGGTTTGGTTGCAGTCATATTGGTGCGATGCAAAAGATCTGAAATGTACTTGCACTGGGAGAGAATAATCTCTAGAAAGTAAGATGAGTTTCCCATATCTTTAGTGGAAATTGGTTGGAAATGACATCAATGAAGGTTCGTACGGCGATGGGTGAGTTCCCCGGGATAATTATGTCGTAAATGTATATGAGGAGGAACATTGTGACATAGTTGACGTTGAGGAAGAACAGTGAACCACCTGCAAGAGAATTTTGAAAGCCATATTTGAAGAGAAATTGTTTCAGCTTGTTGTACCAAGCTCGGGGTACCTGTTTAATGTCATAAATTGGTTTCTTGAGCTTGAAAACAGTGCTAGGACGATCTTTGTCTACAAATCCAAGTGGATTTTACATTCATATATCCCCATCGAGTGAACCTTGCAAGAAAGCATTATTGATTTCAAGCTGATGTAGAGGCTAGTCCCTAGTGGTCGCAAATTTGAGAATTTTGTAATTGTTGGAGCTTTGACAACGAGACTATTCGGTAAAATCGATGTGTGGGCGTTGATAGAATCCTTTGGAAACTAGTCTCTCTTTGCGTTTTTTTGTGGATCCAATTGGGAGGAACGAGATCAAAGATCTCATTGTGAAGGAACGCATTAAACTCATTACTCATAGCTTTGCGCCAGAAAGGATCAGCCATTTTTTACATTTCGGTGTGTGGATCAAGAGATAGGAGCATGTGTTTTGCAGAGTATGTGTACTTCGGATTTTGTTTTACGATTTGATTCTTTGCATGTGTGATCATTTGGTGTTTGTTTCCAGGTGCAAGTTGTATTATTGTAGGTGCTGAAGTTGTGGGTGAATTTTTTTTGTAGGTGTTGACGTCGGTGAATTAGGTGAAGAAGAGGGAAAATCCACTATTGGTATCGCGGGCGAAGAGTTGGCACATGGGAGAGAAGCTGTAGGCGCAGGCAAGGACATTGTTCCAAGAGTCTTGTTACCTAGTGAAGACATAGTCAGAACCAAAGAAGGGCCATCCAGGAGAGCGGAAATAGAAGCAGAGGATTTTGAAGAATAAGAAAATAAAGATTAAAAAAGTGAACATGCCAAGAGACATAAAGCCGAGAAGTAAGAATGTGGAAGCATAAATAAGCTGATTGCGTAAGAGAGTACACCAGGATGACGCAAGGGAGAGTTCGAAGTTCAAGTTCATTCGAGTTGTAAGGTCGAAGCCACAGGTAGCAAAGGCAACCAAACATTGGAGCTTTGAATAGTTTGGAAGTGTTAAGAAGAGATATGAGAATGGGGATGCCACATACAATATATTTGGTGGAATATGGTTGATTAGATAGTTTGTAATGGCAAAGTCATATGTCCAGTATGAAGTTGGCATCGAGGTGTGAGTGAGAAGGGCAAGACCAGTCTCTATAATGTGTCGGTGACGGTGTTCAGACATTCAATTGTGCTTGGGCATGTGGGTAGGTATGGGAAGGTGTGTGATGACTTGTGAGGCAAGGTATGAGGTAAGAGAAAGTATTGTCCATTGTTGTCAGAGTAATGCCTATGTATGTGTTGTTGATGCTTGTTCTGTACGAGTGTTTTAAATTGAGTAAAGGTTGCTGCTACATGTAACTTATGTTTAAGATGGAAAATCACATGAAATGGGTGAAGTGGTCATCGATTAAGAGGTAGTATTTAAAGACCTCGACCGAGATTATGGGCGAGGTCCAAACATGATGAGGACATCAAGTCATCATCAACCAAGCAGACTAGAGGATGGCCCACCAAGCCGGTATACGTTGATGTAGGATCAAGGGGTGTTGATCTCACAGGAAGATGGATTGATGGAGCTTGTCAATGGTTGTAGAACACTCTTGACAGAACTGATGGATGATGAATGATTGGGGATGGACTGAGATGGAGAATCAACAAAGGAACATACGTTTCTCCTTGCTGCTTCTGTTGGATGGGATGGACTTGATCTAGGGATCAAGGATGGATTGATAGACGCCAAACAACCTGATGGAGAAGGAAGTGATAAGTCTGTACTCACTGAAACTCAAGGAATCACACACAAGAGAATCACAGAATGAAAGGCTCTTTGCTTGCAAAGAAAACTTGGATTATTGCTTGAAAATTTTGTGTCTGATACAAGAGAAAGACTAAGCCTTATAAGGCAGAATGAAACTTAATGAAAAAGCATATTTGTTGGAAAATAAAATCAGAGTGAATGAAAAGTAGCCGTTGTGTCTTGATGGTGAATATGTGTGTCTTCAGTTATGGCAAGTGTGATATTTCAAAGAATAGCTTGGAATTCTTTGCTCTCTTGTCTTCTAGAAACACATTTAATTGATTGACTCTCTGGCCCTCCTTATGCACTTTGAAATATGCTGAATATGGTAACTTCTTGCTGACCTTGTAAAACCGGCAGAAAAGGCAGTGTTGATGTCTTCTGGTTCAAGTAGTCTGGTTCCTTTGATTTTTTCTTACGTTGAGCTTCCTCTTGTACCTTAGGATCCTCCTGATCCTTGAAGTAAAGATTTCAAGTTCCCTTTCAAGTGGAGTCTTCATATAGAGTTGGTCTTCAAGATAGGTTTTCTCGGATGCATTGAGCAAAGTTATGCTCTCTGGTGCTTCTGGTTCTTCTGTGGTGATCTGATGGCAGTGACCTTCCTTTGAGTTGTTGCATTGCTTGTCTTCATGGTTTGGCATGTAAATGGTCTTGAATTGGTGAGGTTCCTCCTTTGGCTCAGTTGGTGTCTCCTGGATAATCTCCAGCTTAAGTAGTTTCTGTTTAAGCTCTTCATGCTCCAAAAGTGTGATCAAGCTTTCAATTGAGTTGTTAAACTCTTCCCTTAAGCTCCTGGTGCCTGCTCTGGTCCTTGGTATTTGCCTCATGGTTGGGATCTTGATCTCCTGCTCAGCTTCCTTGGTTAGACTAATTTCCATGTCATCATCATTCCCTCCCCCTTGGAAAGGTTCTGACCTCAGAAATGGTTCTCCTGCATTGAAACGAGCTAAGTCAGTAACATTGAAAGTGTTTGAGATGTTTATCTCACCTAGAAGCTCCAACTTGTAGGCATTTTTGTTGACTCTTTCTAGAACTTTGAATAGACCATCTCCTCTTGGTGCTAGCTTGGATCTTCTCTGGTTTGGGAATCTCTCCTGCCTCATATGCAACCAAACCCATTCTCCTATACGTCCTTAGAGAGAAGCATCTTAATCGCACCAGGGACATAGGTACACACTTTGGGGAATAGTTACCTAACCAGGAGGAGTTAAGCTACAAATAATCATGTTCCAGAACCTTAAGCCATCAAGGAGTCATTACAAAGTGGAAGTGCTTCAATAACCTTTCACATGAGGAAGTTATGCAAGTTACAAAACAGAAGACTTCCAAGGAAGTCGCTGGAGACTAACTGCCACTTATGGGAGAGCTCAGAACAGACCAAGATAATCAAGAAACAAAGGAACTTGTTCTGAAATATTGACCCATTGGGGAATCCAGGATAGTTGGAATCAATGCCATACCAGCTCGGATGAAGAAGTTGCTCAAGTTCTAACCTAATGGTTTATGGACTTGCGTCATTTGGAAGCTCACAGACTTGATGCCCTCCAAACTTATATTTGGAGAGAATATAGGAAGTATAAATGAGATATATACGAGAAGATCTTTATAGGTGAGATCCGTACAATTTATATTAGTTAGGATAAGTATATTCTTTTGAAGTCTGACAATACTATTTTGTCAGACTAAATATGATGTCTGAAATTACAAAATTTTAGTACTCGCACAAGTAGCAGTTAAAACTATCATACTGCATATGATGTCTGAATAAAAACTATGTTGTCAGACTTTATATAAAGTCTGAAATTGCAATTTTTTTTGTAACCTCCCCATAGCGGCATTTAATTTTTTTTTTGTAAATTTCACGAAAAATGTGCGGCGGTTTTGTAAAAGGGAGACGAAAATGCTCAACAGAACTGTATGTGGCAAAACTGTCATTTTTAACTGCCCCTTTGGACCCACATATAAAGGGATTTTTTTTTTTACGGTTATCAAGGAAATAAAAATAAATAAATAAACTGATTTTCTCTCAAAGCCACTGACCCGACATCTTCAACTTTTGTTGTTTAGTTTTCAGATCTGGTTTCTCTCTCCTCCGCCGTTGTCCTTTGACGGTAAGATTCATCGACTTCTATTTTCGTCTGCATACTTAGCATATATATTAGTAACCAAACTGCATATGGTGTCTACTATAGTACTCAGACTACAAATGGAGTCTGGCAAGTAGTTATCAGACTGTAAATATTGTCTCACTTTTATCGTGTTTTTTAAAAGAAATTCCAGATATGGTTTCTCTCCTTCGACGGTAAGATTCATCGTCTCTTATTTTCGTCTGTATACTTAGCATAATTATTAGAAGCCAGACGGCAAATGGTGCCTGACTAGTACTCAAAATACAAATAGAGTCTGGCTAGTATTTTTCATACTTCATATTCATTCTGATTATGATTTGGGTGGTTCTTGTTGCAGATTTTCATTATGACAGAGCATGAACTCCTACAAAGGATGTTCACACCCGGTTATGAGCCTCATCCGGATAAAAGCATACGTTACTTCAGTGTTAGGAGAGATCTAATTGATTATCTTAAGCTAGCGCTCTTTGTCGGTGGAATGGCAAGAGCTCCTCGATTCAGAATTTGGGATATTTTTGAGATTCCATGACCTGCACTTCAAATGGTGTTCGAGGATGGTGCACTACATGCTATGTCTACAGTTGGATTGCCAGAAGAAGTATGAGATATGGTCTCTTCTCGGCGTTCAGCCAGCTAGGTTTTACCTGAATAAGTTCCAAAACATAACCGGACTCAACTGCGACTATGTTGAGAATTTGGAGTACCATGAAGTTGAGTATACAGATCAAATGGGAGTAATGTGGGAGATTCTTGGGGTGGATTTCGAGTAAGGTCCAAGTTATTCGCAAGAACATGATGCTTGTAAGAGATGTGGTAGTTGGGAACCGCAACAACGGATTTGGTTGGGCTATCTAGCCATCTATGTATCCTTTATTGAGGCTCAACACTCGAGAATTGCCACAAGGGCTGACATTACTAAGCTACTGCTGGTTCCAGGAGAATTACAATCATATCCATGGGGAAGATTGCCCTTTAAACTTCTAATAGAATCTGTCAAGGATGCAAACATAAAACTCGTAGATGGCAAAAATAATCAGATTGGAGGTTTTGCTGAGATCCTGAACATTTGGGTATATTGGGCATGCCCCGCGATGGCTACAACTTATGGAGAGCCCTTACCGAATGACTCAACCCAACCACTGCTGGCGTACCAAGGATCAAGGAGTCAGAAGAAAGTCAACTAAAACTTACGCAAACATGTATTTCTTAAACTTGATTTGAAGTATGAAATATTTTTACCCATACTGAATATGAAGTCTGACGTTGTGTACCAGACTGAATATGAAGTGTGACTTTGTATATATCAGACTGAAAATGAAGTCTGATTTTGTGTATATCAGGATGAATTTGAAGTTTGGCATATTGTTCCCAGATTGAATATGATGTCTGACGTTGTGATTTTCTAAATGCTTGTATTCATATTGCTATGTGACTTGTAACTTGCAGTCCCCCATCAAGAACTTTGTATTCAAGGCTTTTGATGACATGATTTCCGAGTGGGACAATGATGATGAAGAGAACGAAAAAGTTGAGACCATTGTGAAAGCAATGAAGGGACATCTTAGGACTATACCTTGGAGGTGGAGTTCTAAAAACTGGAAAAATGAAGGTGTGTTCAGGATCAAAGTTGTCGGTCCTGTTAAGCTTGAGGATGTTAAGTCTGAGGATGTGGAGGCTAAGGTGGGACAGAAAAAGAGAAAGGGATTGGGAGTTAATAGGAAGTTAGTACATTTTCCAGATGATGATGAGGATGAGGAAGGAGAGGTTGAGGTTGTTAAGAAGAGAGCAAGATCAGGCATGGCCCATGATGATGTTGTTCAAATGATTGAGGGTTTGAAACAATCATTTGATACTCAAATTAATTCATTAGCAGATGTTGTTAAGGAAGTTTTTCGTCTGATGGGACTCATGATGTATGATCTTGGCAAGAATATTAAGGATTTGAAGGGAGAAAGAGCCAAAGATGATGGCGATGAGAAGAATAAAAATGTTAGAGTTGAGAAGGAAAATGAGAAGAAGACAGCTTCTACTGGAGGGAAGGGAAATGAGAAGAATAAAACTGCTACTGGAGGGAAGAGAAATGAGAAGAAGAACGCTGCTAGTGGTGCCGTTGGTGATGTGAAGAAGTCCGGAAGTGATGAGGATGAAGATGATCAAGATATAGATCTTGATGATGAAGATGAAGTGACAGGTACTGTTGGTGATGAAGAGGAAGGGAAAGGGATCCGCGGAACCTGAAGGCTGCCAATAAAGTGGTACTTAAGATAAAGAATAAGGATCTTGTTTTGATACAGGATCTGAACCTGCAGGGAGAGGGAAGGCAAAGGATGCAGTGGTTGCAGTCCAACCTGCCGTGCCGGCTCAGGCCAACAAAGAAACTGCGGCTGATGATGGGGTTTGTCTCCAAAACCCTTATATTCTGAATGCAAATAAGGAAAAGAAAGATGGGCCTAAGAGAAGTATCATATCTCTTTTTTTTTTCCTTGTTCTTGTGTTTGCTCTGAACATGGATTTCTGGTATCAGTCTTATAATGCAGTATGACGGTGCTGTTCTTTTAAATCAACATTCATAATATCTCAGACTTTTGTATGGTGATGTATTTTAGTTATTAAACTTCTATTGCAGTCTGACTCTAGTGTGAATTTTAAATCAAACTTTATGTTTACCACGGGTTTCCAAATTGTATATGCAGATTAGTATTAAGGGTAGAGATCCGAGTGTTTTAATCGTTGCACAGTAGGCTACGGGCGTAGATTTCAATGCTGCCTGGAGGTTGAAACAAGTCACTAAAAAGGCAACAGCTGAAGCGTATATTCATGCGAAGGGAAAAGAATTTAAATAGAAGGATTAGGTGAAGACTCCAGTTAAACATGTTGTCCAAGCGCAGGTTACACCGAGATTTTACCTTTGTGCTCCTCTAACCAAGTTCCAAGTGAAGGCACTTAATGATTATAACAAAAGAAATTCATATGTCTTAACACTCTACCTAGAGTAAGCTTAATAATGTATTTTATTATTCGATTTCTAACAAGCGTATTGCTCTATCCGCAGAGGACAGTGAACACATCACTCCAATGGTATTATCATCTTCGCACTTCCAAGGAATGGCTGCATGACATGTCATATACTTCGTTTCTATATGGCTTTGTTTTCGGACTTCCGTTGCTGTCTGGTTGTAAATTCGGATTTCCTTGGCAATCTGGTTGATAATTCATACTTCCTTTGTAGTATGGTTGTATATTCAGACTTCTGTAGCAGTCTGGTTGTGATTAATTTTTACACCTACACGATTAACACATTCTTGGCTGAATCCAGCAACTTGATGACGGGATTGATCTGCTGAGGCTTTGCCAACACAACCATTCAGATTGGTTCAGGAGCGAAAGGTTGTGCTTCATTTACACACACCTTGGTGCATTGTGGCGTCAACACTATCCAGATTTTATGAAGAGTGGTGCAGAGGAGAATAGTTCAGCCACGACTAGAAGACTGCCTCCTGGTGTTTGGGATTACCATACTGGTCATCTACCCTTATTCTACAAATCAATGAAGCCTTCAGGGCTGGAGTTGATCATATCTACACTACATTTCACATCGGCGGATGTCATTGGGTAGCGATTATAATTTATATCCTGGATAGGCACACTTCCTTCGACCGAGAACTGATAAGTTGGTAGGGGCGGCACTGGCACCAATCTGTGAGATGTTTCCTTATTTTCTGAACATATTGGCCCTAGCTGATGATAGGTGGTTTTTCCCTTGGATTGATACACCAACACGATTGTTAAGAGCGAAGATCTTCCCTAAAACAACCAATCAAGTGACTGTGGACTGTACTGCTTGAAGTTTATTGAGTTCCTATCACTTGGAAATGCGTTTCCAAAGTATCTTTGTGATAAGAACATCAAGCAAATCATGACAGGCTGGCTTATGACATAATGACTGAACTCAGGCGAACAGGTGAAGAGAAACATAGCGAGTATGAGTTGCTAGACATCTACGATTTGAGTTAGAGTTCCGCGATATCTCTTGGATTCCCGAAACAATGGATTTCTTGCATATATTTATATTTTTTGGATGTAAGAAAAAAACTCATCCGTCTTTTAACTTACCTTTGCAGGCATGTTTTGTAATGGAATTTCTAGGGTGTTGGACATATATGTATGGTATTTGGGTATATGTAGAGTATTTGGGTATATGTAGGGTATTTGGGTGTTATGTAACAAACTCATGACTTGTTCTTAGTTATGTGTATGTGCTACTACGCTTGATGAAATAAAACCAAAACAATTGACACAACAAGTTTCAATATCAAACTTCTCAAATGCATCCATTACTACATCAAATTTCACTAAACCCTAGAACATATCAGATTTCACTAAACCCTAAAACATATCAGATTTCACTAAAACCCTAAAACATATCAGACTTCAACCATTTCTAATCAACCTTAGGTTCCAGAAAATTAGGTTGTTTGTGGCCTGATTGTCTGCAATTCAACAACAATATTGCTTGTGTAGTTTCCGTGGTTTATTGCCCTTCTTCTTTGCAATTTCTAGCCAAGAATGCCACCTCGACTTCTTCTGTCTTCCAGAATTCGGCCTCTCTTCCGGCGGAAAGACACATACGGTGTCATGATCAGCTGTGCAAGTAGAATTCTTTGTTAGGATGCTGCACGAGTATGCAGCGTACAAATAATCCATTCTGTAAGATGGACATATAAGCGTAGAAATGTGTAGCTCAAGTTCCAGTGCAGCGCAAATGGCATGTGAGCAAGGTATCTTTTCGTAATCCCACACACCTAAATTCACACTTTTGATGTTCCAAATCGACAACACAGTCCCTATGTCCTCCCTTAACAACGAACCAATACCTATCTACGCGTTCTGCCGTCATCATATCCGCAAAATATTACGAATAGCCAGCAAATATTCAACTCCTCGAGTAAATTTTGTTGTGAGACTCATTGCATCCAACCGTCTTATATAAAACCACGTCCCTAGCTTCTCTTTTATGAACTCCAAAAGGAAAGATATGGGATATCTTTTTGCCTTCTTAACTGCAGAGTTTATAGATTTGACAATGGTGCCAGACTGCACCCGTAGTCCGATTAATAATCAGACTGCAGGAGTAGTTTGACCATAAAATCAGACATCATATGAACTCTGAATAGAAAATATTAAGTATGACATTATATTGTCTGACTGCACACGTAAATGTCTCCGCCGAAAGGCACGCATGACCATAGACTTACATCCGCCTACTCCAAGTAATTAGCAATTTCAGGATTTACCGCTCGTAAGAAGGCCATGTATTGGTTAAAATTGTAAATCATATATGCATAAGGTGCGTTTTCACCAAGTACAACATATGTTTTCCCCTGAACTTGGTAACTATGTTATTTTGTAGATGGTAATAACATATCTCTCGTTGTGCGCAAGGAAAAACCGCTTCACATGCAGTCTTTATCGAGTCGCATCTATCTGAGACTATGACTGAAGGATATTGGTTTGAAATGCATTCTTTCAGCTTGGTGAAAAACCAGTCCCACGAGGCATCATTCTCAGAGTCTACGATTCCGAAAGCCAATGAAAATATTTGAAAATTTTCATCTTGTGCGGCCACCACTATACTTTTCATTAAGATGAGTACCATCCACCACAATGACTCTTCTAAGAAACGTAAACCCAAGCTCCAAATGCTATATATAGATATTTAAATCTATTCTTCTCATCTAGTTCAAGAGCAGTTATTGTTCCCAAGTTGGTTTGCTTGATTCCATGCAAAAAAGAAGGCAGTCTCTCGTACCCATCTTCCGCTGATCCTCTCACAATCCTTTGAGCATGTAACAATGTTATGTATGCGGTTGTCTAGCTCATCTTAATCCAAAACTGATTCTTCATTGGAACTTTGACATGCTTTGGTGTAATCTGTTCAATTATACCAAAGCATTCAATAAACAACCAACCAATATAATGTGGAGTTTAACTACGCGTATAAATCCGGTCCACCACTGAACATGTATGGACTTTTGAATAGATCATCACCCAATACTTGGTTGGTTCGTTCTTCACAGCCGCTTCCAATTGCATCCTTCCACATGACGTTTGGCCACAAACCGTTTCTTGTCAGATTTCTCTATCCTGAATGCGAATTTCTTCATTATCGCCGTCGAACGCAGCTCTGATATTAGGTCTTTCTTGCTATCAAAACACTTGTTGAGAAAGATGCCCTCGGACGAATCACTTTCTCCAACAAACTTATTAGTTATACCCTCCAACTCATATTTCTTATAATCTTCATCTTCTTCCACATCTACATCTTCATGTTTCACTTTCCCATACACGTTATAATCAACATCGTCACAGTAAGCCTCAGCGTGTTTCTTGAAAATATGCTCAGGCACATCCAAGTTACCAAAACCATCATCACCACCATCACCACAAATAGAGTAATCTGATATTGAGTCCATATCTTCGTCATTCCATTCTTCGTCTTTGTCATCTTCGTCTACATCTTCATCTTCATATTTTTCATCATGATTTCCTGCATCTTCATCTTACATACCGGATCGGCTCGAGACACAAAGACGGATTAAATGCGTATTAGCTTACTCAACCATGCTCCTTACTTTCCTATCATTTGTGACATAAAACGGAGGGCTATATGGATCCATTTGTTTTAAGAGTTCTTCCATTAATGGATATGATAACTCCACATGCTCGGTTTCTTGTCCAGCATATAATCATCTTGTACCATCTCAACAAGTTCTTGATGTATAGAACCATCGCGCAAAGTGATATACCGCCCTCCTTTGAGCTTATCAGCCACAAAATGCCAAATTTGGTCTCTTACATCCCATTCACAAAAATTAACAGGTAACTGAACCATTATCTGTAAAAACAAACACGTATAAACGACATTACAGATCTTATGGGAAAAACCAGACTTCTTTACGAAGTCTGATTCTATTAGCTACATTTCCAATATTATTCAAAAAATGATTAAAAAATATTACCAAACATAAGAATGTAAAACTCACGCACGAGGAACATATACAACTAACACACATTTATAAAAATTAAAACCAACGAAATTAATCACAAATATACAAAAAATGCATTTTTAAATTTATTATCATTTTGGACTTCCAAAGAAGTCTGATAATAGTTTTACCAGACCTCTATTGCAGTCTGAAAAAGAGGGTATTTTTGCAATTAAAATGAAACTAAGCTGACAACAGATGCAGTCTGACAGCTTATGAATAATGAGAACAAAAAGGGGTAGTTTTGCAATTGACTTCTAAATTTGACATTTTTATTAGATTCTCCAAGAAGTGTGAATATTTTCAGACTTCTATTGCTGTTTGACAAAAGGTATGGGGTATTTTTGGGGTTGACCAAGAAAATTAGGGGTTGAATTTTTGTAGCAAACTTCTATTGCACTCTGAAAGATATTCACACAGCGAGGGAAGTCTGATAAAAAGCTTCACCATTTTGGGGTATTTTTGGTGTTGACTAAAATTTGGTATTTCAAATTTCTATAGCCGTCTGACAAAAGTTTTGCATTTCACAATTCTAGAGCATTTCACAATCTGAAGTCTAAAATTTTTCCCTTATTCTGGACAACATTTGAAAATTTCGGTCAGTTACTCTTCTACCCATTTTTATTTTCAGACTTCAGATTTCGTCAGACAAAAAGTCAAGATTCGGTCAAATTCACTCAATTTTTTTGTCAGGCTACCTAAGAAGTGTGAATAAAAAATCAAATTTCAATCAATTGTAAATTTACCCTCTTCTGATTTAGACTTCTTGGTGAAGTTAGATAAATTTTTTTTTGTTTTCACAGGAATTTCTCATACTTCAATGGAGGTTTGTTAATTTAAAGTCTATTGTAAAACTACACTCTCGTTGACCATTACTTTTCATATTGAAGTTTATGAAAAAATTATACTTAAAAGGAAGTCTGAGTTTACAATTCAGAACTGAAAGTCGACGATATGCAAAAATTCTTACCAATGTTCGTTTTCAGTTTGTTTTTAGCCTCGTTGATTGCCCAGAACGTTTAATATCACCGAAAACCCGAAATCCCAGTCGGGTTTTGCCGTTTTTATAAGATAATAAACGATTTTGCTACATCTGAATCGAAAAATCGGAGGGGAAAATCTGAGAAATTGGAGAGGAAAACGTCTGATACTTTCATGGCAGAAAAACGGGTTGGATTACACATTAACTCGTCGGCGATGGTGGTTGTCATGGTTGTTGATAATTCATGGCAATGACATTTTCGTGAATACAATTTTCAGGTGTTTTGTCTTTTGGTAAAAATGTCAGACTTCTTAAGATGTTTGACGATGGCATTATCGTAAATACCTAGAGTATTAAGGGGATATATTTATGAAGGCGTGGAAGGAGAATGGTGAGGGTAGTTTTAAGATTGCGTTCAATTTCGGGGGTAATTTTGCAATCAGCCCTTAATTAGACGTGCATTAGCTATAAGATGTTGAGACCAATTTCTATTAATGAGTAATAGTACAATATATAAAGGTACAAGAGAGCCGATTATATAGAGAATATAGAAGTGTAAATGAGATATATACGAGAAGAATTTTATAGGCGAGATATGTACAATTTATATTAGTTAGGTAGTTAGGATAAGTATATTCAATATACTCTCTCAAGACAGATAGCGATTTACAAGTCCGGTAATGACAAAAAGATTTTTAAACTGTAGACGTGGTAAGTGCGTTGTTAGTGTGTCCACAAGTTGATCAACAGAGGAGACATGAGACCCACAGAGTGAGTTTGGTTGAACTTGCCTTCATACGAAATGATAATCAAGTGCAAGATGATTCATGTGCGAATGGAAGATAAGATTGGCAGTAAGATATGTTTATCCACTGTTGTACCAGTAGACGACGAGCGTGGAGAGAGTGGAGAGACCAATTTCGTGAGGGAGAGAGTGAACCCATTGTACTTCGTAGGCAGTATTGGAAACCGACAGGTAGGCTACCTCAATTGACAAGTGAGCCACGCCAGTTTGCTCCTTAGTTGACAGGAGATAGTGTGATTACTAAGGAAGACAATGTAGGCTCCAGTGGAGGTGTAGTCATCACAATCACCATCCCATTCAACACCAGGGAAGGAGTGAAAAGAAGGTATGTTTCTGCGGCGAAAGGAAAGACCAGTAGTCATTGTTCCAACAAGATATCAAAGGACACGTTTGGTGGCTAGCCTAGTGTATGTCAGTTTCCCGATGCAAGAATTATGATAGCTTTTTGACAGCAAAGGATATGTCTGGATGTGTCAGGAGACATATTGAAGACTACAAATTAATGTGCAATACTCAGATGCATCAGTGAGAGTTACAGCGACGAGAAGAGACAGAGACAAAGTAGAACACATGGGAGTTTCCACCAGGTTTTTGCAGTCATATTGGTGTGATGCAGAAGATCTGATATGTACTTGTGTTGGGAGAGAACAATGCCAGAGTTGACGTCCCCTTCCCGTTTCACCTAACCGACGAGCTGACCGGCCAACAATCAAACAAGAACATGACCGATCGAACCCGAGCAGCCATACGAGAAGAGTTTGTCACAATACGAAGCCAGAGACAGTCCGGTTTGAGTCAATGGCTCGAATCAAACCGTCCTTGACTCCGTTTACCTCGTTTCCACAATACAAAGCTTTTTAACTTGTACCGCTTCCACGAGTTGTGTTTGATTCGGAGTAAACCGTATATCAGGGAATTATTCTGTTTTATACTTAAAACTTATAAATTTTATTCATAACAAAAACAATATACGGTCTAATACTAATCATTTAGCGGGCCCAACAAATCCGAAACCGAAAATAAAGTCAAAATGCGTAAACAAACTGATACCAAATGCCAACCCGAGACTACTCCGAGTGTCCTACGAGTCCGCCAAGCTATGCCAAACCTGAAAACACGCAAAAAGAGTCTAATGAGCAATCTAAGAATACCCAGTGAGACGGCTCCCAACTAAAAGGCTGCTTACAATCTAATAATCCCGCCCAAACCCAAAGTAACAATCAAGTACAATAGCTGATCATGTGCTACCAAGACGTAATGATCTCCACAACACACAAGCAATCAAATAACCACACAACAAATAAAAGGTAACCAAGGGAATCGAGAACACTGCAGCACATTCTCTCGATTAGACTTGATCTATCTATCGCGGCTCTACACAACTCCACACCAACTGGGCCCACTATGCGAACTCGGTAATATCCACCAGTATACTTAGCTACCCCACGGTAACTAAAACCTCCCACGACTCCCAGACGAAAACACGAAGTCCTACAGCTGGGACACCGTTCTCTGTCCATCGATACGCGGTGACTCGGGCTACCCCTAGATAACCAAAGCTTCCATGCAGTCCGGCCCTAGGACGCGACGCCGTATTCTCCGGACCACACACCTACCGGCGTCACTCAGTAGGTTAACACCATAACCATAAATACCACCTGAAGGCACATGAACCGATCAGGTAACTACCCGAGGATCCAATCGGGTCGGAAGTACCAGAACGCCATCTCTAGACTTGCGGGATCTAACGCACCATATAGAGTCCTAATAACAATAATGTAAGCAAGCAGGCTCACTGGGGCTCTATCACGCAATACCAACAAGGTCAACATAAATAAATCTAGTCACAACTCCCAATCCATCCCGCAAGTCCTATCACCAACCTCCACATCATCCGACCTTACCCAGACTGAACCGGTTCCGCACCAGAATAAATATCTGCCAGTATAGTCTACTCGGCCCAACACCAAAGTAGATAAACAATCAAGCAATCAACACTCAACTCGGCCTAACACCGAAGTAGATACACAATCACACAAACAATAATCACCACACCACATAAACAATAATTTAGGTTTATTAGTCTTTTAATATTTTCTTAACCTTAATTCATGTGATCCGCTATATTGGGATTAGTGGATAACTAATCCCGTAGATGGCTTAATTCAATTCTATTTATTACTTCTTATTTCCTTAAACTCTTATTCTTAACCTCCTCGATTCGTCAACTTGAGATTAGTTACTAATCGCCCGACTTCACATTATTATTTAGTTAATTCATTTAACCCAATAACCCTGACTATTGACTAATTAAACCCACCCCGTGATTATATTCTAAGTGTGTTATGTGTTTTAACCGTATTTTAATTAACTCAAAATTTCCCATATATAGATTCTTTTAGATACGTTCTTAAATACTTATATATGCATATACGTCGTAGCATGCCATTCTATATGTATGCAACACCCAATCAAGCAATCAAGTAAACTATCAATCAGTTACCAATATAAGCTAACTAGCATGCATCTCTTTAACTTAACCATTTAATTAGTTAACCGAGTTATTAATCAACCTTGCCGTTCTAACCAATTCAATCATCGAGGTACGCAGCTTAAATCTATGGTTAATGAATCCAAGGTCTATATGTCCTATCTATATGTAACACACAATTTAGCCGACTCACAGTGTTATCATGACGATAGATGGACGGACTGACGGAACTCCGACACGAACCCGACGCTAACCTGAACCGTTGACTTGCTGTGACCCAAAATTGACCCGAGCGTAACCGATCTTGAACTTTCCACTACTAAATAACCTAACTCCTTCTATCCTTTTTCTAAATAAAAGAAGTCCGGTTTATCGGGAAGATTATTACGTCGGAAAATTTCCTTTTCCGAAGAATATTCTCGAGAATATTCCGGCGTAGTAATTTTCCCCTCTCTCTCTCTCTCTCTCTCTCTCTCTCCTCCTCCTTCTTCTTCTTCCTCCCTCCTTCTTCGTCTCTTCTTCTCTTCTTCCTCCTTCCTCCGTCTTCTTCTTCTTCTTCTTCTTCTTCTTCTTCTTCTTCTTCTTCTTCTTCTTCTTCTTCTTCTTCTTCTTCTTCTTCTTCTTCTTCTTCTTCTTCTTCTTCTTCTTCTTCTTACTCCCTTCTTCCTCTCTTCTTTCTCTCCTCTTTTACTCCTTTGAGTTTTTGGTGTGAGGAGAATGGATGGGGGAAGGCCTCCTTTTATAGTAAAAGTGAGATGATCTCCACCCTCCAGTTGTCTCCCATCTTCTCCCCATCTTTCTCCATGACATCCCACCAAAATCAGGCCAAAAACACTGCATTTCATCACCCACCTTACATCTGTAGCCCTCTTCAAGAAGCCTCTTAGATTGGTGCCAACACATTTTAGGTTCAAGCCCTCTTCAAGATGCACCATTTTAGATTGGTTCATCTTCTTCTCCTTTGCAATATTTCGTGTCCCAAGCTCACTAATGTACTTGAATTAAATCCAAAATAACCTCATTTCTTAGCCCTAATCATCATGATCCAAACCCAAGCTCCTATGATTTTATTTTGAACTTTTAGTCATTAATTAGCCGTTAATGATCTAAAAATTATAACCTAATATAGGGATCAAATCTTGCTAAATAATTTTAACCATAGCTTTCACATAATGTAATGGAGCTGTGGTCTAAATTTCATAATTTGTGGAGCCCTAATAGAGTGTTTTGTCGGTTTCCATTCACGACAGCCCGTTAAAAATCTTTAAAACCCCGTAGCCTCTGAAATAAATCCCCCAAGCTTCTTTTTAAAATACTATACTCTATTAGAAGAATTTAGAAATTTGTTTCACCTCAATCGGACTCTCGTAGCTCCCAATATTAATTTTACAAGTTTTGTCGGTTATATCAGTTTCCTTTCTCAATAGTCCGAAAAATCATCTACGATCCGTTTCCACCATTCTTGGTCTTCTAAATATTTTATTTAATTAAAAAGAAGATCATTTGGCCCGTCTCAGCTTCCGGCTTGCATTTTGGTAAAATTACCAAAATGCCCCTCATCTGTTGAAAATTACAAAAATGCCCATGTTGACTTTCTGATTGCCCGTTGACAAATTTTGTGAGACGAGGTATTACATGGAGCATGTGAACTCAATCCTAGAAAGTAAGATGAGTCTCCCATATCTTTAGTGCAAATCGGTTGGAAATGAAATCAATGAAGGTTCTTACGGCAGTGGGTGAGTTCCATGTCATGATTATGTTGTAAATGTAGATGAGGAGGAACATTTAGAAATAGTTGAAGTTGATGAAGAAGAGTTAATCGCCTACAAGATAATTGTGAAAGACAGAGTCCAAGCTTGTGGTGTCTATTTAAGGTCATAAAATGGTATCTTGAGATTGAAAATAGTGTTTGGACGGTCTTTGTCTACAAATTCAGGAGGATTTTACATGTATACATCGTCATTGAGTGAACCTTGCAAGAAAGCATTATTATGTCAAGCTGACGTAGAGGCTAGTCCCAAATCGTTGCAAAGCGGCTAATGATGTAATCGTTGGAGCTTTGACAGAGGGATAGAAAGATTCGTGAAAGTCGATGTGTGGGCGTTGATAGAATCCTTTGGAAACTAGTCTTTCTTTGCGTTTGTTTGTAGATCCAATTGGGAGGAACAGAATCAAAGATATCATTTCGAATGAACATATTTAACTCATTACTCGTAGCTTTGTGCCACCTAGGATCAGCCATTGCTTGTATTTCGGTGTGTGGATCAAGAGATAGGAGCATGTGTTTTGCAGAGTATGTGTACTTCGGATTTGGTTTGACGATTTGATTCTTTGCACGTGTGATCATTTGGTGTTGGTTTGCAGGTGCAAGCTGTATTTTAATAGGTGCTGAAGTTGTAGATGGTTTTTTTGTAGGTGTTGACACCGGTGAATTAGGTGAAGAAGAGGGAAAGTCTGTTGGTATCGCGGGCGAAGAGTTAGCACATGGGAGAGAAGCTGAAGGCGCAGGCGAGGACAATGTTTCAAGAGTCTTGTTACCAAATTCTAGTGGAGTCACATTCGGAACCCAAGTAGGGTCATCCGAGAGAGCAGAAATAGAAGCAAAGGATTTTGAAGAACAAGAAAATAAAGATTAAAAAGGTGAACATGCCAAGACACATAAAGCAGAGAAGTGGGTACACGAGGAAGACGCAAGGAAGAGATCGAGGTTCAAGTTTATTCGAGTTGTAAGGTCGAAGCCATGGGTAGCAAAGGCAATCAGACACTCGTAGCTTTGAATATTTTTGAGGTGTTAATAAGAGATATGAGAATGGGGATGCTACATACAATGTCTTTGTTGGCATATGGTTGATTAGATAGGTTGCAATGGGAAATTCATATGTCCAGTATGAAGTTGGCATCGAGGTGTGAGTGAGAAGGGTAAGACCAGTCTCCATAATATGTCGGTGACAGTGTTAAGACATCCAATTGTGCTAGGGCGTGTGGGTAGGCGTGGTAAAGTGTGTGATGCCTTGTGATGCAAGGTATGAGGCAAGAGCAATATATTGTCCACTGTTATCAGAGTAAAGTGTATGTATGTGTTGTTGTTGCTTGTTTTGTACGATTGTTTTGAATTGAGCAAATGTTGCTGCTACGTGTGATTTATGTTTAATAGGAAAAAATCACATGAAACAGTTGAAGGGATCAACGATTCGGAGGTAGTATTTAAAGACATCGACCGAGATTATAGGCGCGGTCTAGACATCAGAAAAACACATGTAATAGCTGATTTGAGGAGATTGAAGTTGTCAAAAAGGGCAGTTTGTGGCTCTTATTCATTAAATGTGATGTTCAATCAATGTTGCAAGGAATTACATGAACTGGGAGATAAAAACGCGGTAGTAATAGTCCTAAAAATTGGAAAAGCAGGATATTTGAGGCGATAACGCCAATCGGAAACTGAAGATTTAAAACCGAAAATGCTCCTCAACTTTATGAACATGGCCACTTATAGCTACCGTCCTTAATCGGACCCTTTAGAAGTGACGCTCCCGTGTATAGGTCCTTGACCTGAAACATATTTGGATAAAAGTTCAAATTTTTTTAAATGAATGATTTGAAGACCTATTGATTCTAACAAAAAAATTCTATATTTTTGTCATTCTTGTAAATAAATCTATCAAGAAATTTTTTGTTGATTTCCATAGTGGTTTTGTTATCATTGCATAACTGATACACTGACAACAGTTTTGTGAATATATGGTACATAAAGCACATTGTTAAACTCAAATTTACAATTGGCAGAGGAGTAACAGAAAGAAGCAGCGTGTGAAATTGGCAGGTTGGACATGTGCCGGTGCATTGATTATGGACTAACAGATTTTGAAGATCCGACGTCACATGATGTGAGGCACCGCTATCCATGCGCCAACCGTCAGCGTTAGTGGTGGTGAGACCTTCCACTTTAGCACTTGGACGCCATGGAAGGCTGTTAAGAGGAGGAGTTTGAGCTGTAATAACACGATAAATATGACATATTTTCATGTTTTGGCCTTGAATAATGCATACTTGGCATTTCCTTAGATACGGATGAGGACTGTGAGAGAAGCTCCATTGTTGTTGTGGTGCTGCAGCAGTAGAAGGGTGCTAACTGTTGTTGTTCTTGGATCTGGTTACTTGATTCGCCGATATGGAAAGGATGATGATGATGTTTAGGCACAAAGAATCATTTCCTCACATTTAATGAGTTTTTCGTGA
The DNA here is from genome assembly GCA_030180135.1 of Orychophragmus violaceus. Taxonomy (NCBI): domain Eukaryota; kingdom Viridiplantae; phylum Streptophyta; class Magnoliopsida; order Brassicales; family Brassicaceae; genus Orychophragmus; species Orychophragmus violaceus. The sequence goes on from CM058236.1 coordinate 18,643,136, forward strand.
AGCTCAGTGAAAGAGATGAGGCTGTCGCGGCTGTTTTGGGCAGTAAATTCTGATTTGTATTTCTCAGTTAAGCCAGCTAGCACTTGCTCAATGAGATCTTCCGGATACATTGGTTTCCCTGGGCGAGCCCGTTCATATGATTTTTTTTTTTCATTGTACACAAGTACTTTCTGATTATTTGTGTGCCTTTGAACAACTTTCAATTTGAAATCTTATTTGGCAATTGTGTCTTCTTCTTGTAGCCCCTAAGACGCTATCGAGGGTACTCCAAAATTCGTGTCTAGCGGTAGCACTGGTGATGATTGGTTAAATCGGCATAAAGATGGCACCGATTAAAGTCCTGTAGAGAAGACGATCTTGTCGTCTCCAAGATGTGAAAGCGGGATTTGCCGCCGTTTTGTTGTCCACTTCGATAGTTTGGTGTCAGTGTTGTCGAGAATTGATAAAGCTCATGACTTTCAAGCAGATTATGGATTTTTTTCTCCCCATGAGTTAATTGGTGTTGGTTAATTTGGTGATTTTCTCACGTTCCCTGAGAGCAGTGAATTGATTGGATCATCGGAGTTGTACATAGCGGTGCTTTCAGCAGTGGCAGCAGATGAGTTAGTCATGGGGGTGGATTAGTTTGACATATTTAATGAGAGGAGAATCGAAAAGAGAGGTTTTGATGGATCCAAGGCTCTGATACCATATAAGATGTTGAGATTAAGAGTATCTTATTGGATTGGTGATTTGGGAGATTTTATTTTTTTCTACAAATCTCTCTTTATTGAATTTAGTATTTATGAAAATTCTTGTAAATCCAAGATTATTGGATTAAACATTTATCCAAATTCTTTCAGATCTCCCCTTATAGAAAAATAAAAATTTCATCATTATAATATGTAAAGAATTATTATGGATAATTTGAAAAATGATTTACAGTTAAACTTCACTAGATATTATAAGATGGTATTTGAAAAAAAAATGAAAGATTATCCTTTTCTTATTTCTCATAACATTCCTGTGACTATCGATGAAAAAAATCAGAAGATTTTTTTGCAATTTGTTTCCTCAATCGAGTGAGAAGCAGCAGGAAAACCGGCGAATAAAAAACGAAGCTACGAATTTTCGTATTTTGTAAGGAACACTATTCTTTCTCTGTAGATTTGGTAGTAGTTGAAAAAACGAGTTCTTATGTTGTGTTTCTCTTTAGCGAATTCTACGCCTGGGGGTGGGGGATTATTTTACTCGTGTATAAAACTTAGAAAATTTAGGGTTTTTGAGGCTCCGATTTCTCTAAGTAGCCGATCTATCGCGTCTGTATTCCTGTAAAATTCGTCTAGAATTCTCTGCTATTTGTTAGATTAATCGATACCGACGATGTACTGGAAATCGTCAGAAAATGTGTTTTCTTTATGTGGTTCTAAGCAGATTTATCGGTGATCTTTGTTTCAACTGAAATTTATATTCAAAAGAGTGTTATTTCTTCTGAATTTTACAGGCACTGATGTCGGGTAAAAATAACAATACACATAAGCCTCAAGGCTCTGCGCCTTCGCCTTTTGGGAATCATGGGATGGCCTCCACATGGGTTCCTTGAAATCAGGGCTTTGCTCAGTCTTATATGACAACTAATTTTCCAGCTCCTTTTTAGTTCACACAAGCTCAAGCCATGGTCCATGCTCAAGCACAATCTAAAGTTCAAGAACAGTTCCAAGCTCAGATACAAGCATGCATGACGATGAACCAAGCCCAAGGTTAGGTCCATCTTCGCCTTCTATGACTCTTGGAAGCTTAAACGTGAAGAGGTTCTAGCAGAAACCGCTAAAGCGACCTCCATCTGGTTTTCCTATGAATAACAACACTATCTCCCATGAGAAAAATGGCGTTAACTCCTGCCGCATTGAAGAAGAAACACAAGCTTCCTGAAAAGTTGTTTCAGGAACGGGTGGCAACAATCTTGCCCGATTCTGCCTTATACACACAACTTCTTGAGTTTGAGTGTCGGGATGATGCTGCATTAAGTAGAAAGAAAGATGCTTTCAAGATATATGAAACAGGTGTCAAGATATCCGAGTATGCTCATGTGAAAGAAATATTGATAACTTATCTAACAAAGTTTGTCAAGAGGTATTGAAGGACAAAGCTGGAGCGGAGTAGAGAGTTGTTTGAGCATGATTGATATATCATGGTTCTTAGGACTTTTAACCATGGTATATGTCTTCTGATCGAGTCTTTTAGAGTCCTTTGGAGTCCTTTTATGTATGTTTTCAGGTCTAAGCACGTTTGGAGCGGATTTGGACATTATGGCGCATTCTGAAGCTATTTGGAGAATTAACCCGAGAGGAAGAGTTCACTGTCGATATTTGATACTTGTGTCGATCGACACACCTTTGGTGTCGATCGATGCAGACGCGAGTCAGACTTATTCTCGGCGCGTTTAATGAAGAATGTGGAAATTGCACTTTTGCCCAGAAGTTTCTCATAATTACAAAGAAGCCCCAGCCGTGATTAGATCATTATATTAGGGTTTTTAAGCCATTGTTTAGGCTACGCTTTCAGACTTACGCTTTATTTTACATTCAGAGAGTTTTAGGGGATGATCAGATACTCGACAGAGAGAAGATTTCGAACCCCTGTTTCTTATCCTGTTTTATGATATTCGGTTTTCTATTCATCATGTCTTTTGCTTCAATTTCCATGTCTGAGTAGTTTACTAGTTAGGTTTAGGGATTCTCACAGGGGATTTCATGGAATTATAGGTTGATCAATCTGTAGGGATTCATATCTGTTAGTTCTTCATCTATGGTTGTTCTTAATGCTTGATCTGAATTGGCCACTTAGATTATTGATGTTAGGTTTATTTCTGCAACGAAAGTTGATTAATTAACTAGAAAGAACTTAGATGAGCAATTTGACTATTATCAAAGAAATTTGGCTTAGGAGAATTGTGAACGAAAGAACCTGAGATTAATGCTTGTTTAGAACTCTAGGATTCGCAACGAAAGTTGGCTTTCTAGGTTGTTAGACATAGATAATATTCGCAACGAAAGTTGGTCTGTTATAATTCTGTGATTCTAGTTCTAGAACAGTTCTTAATTAGATCCCGATTGATTGATTAGCCTATGTTCCTGATTTCCTGAGAACTCCCTTGACCTGACGTTTTGCCTGATTGCTTACAAACCGCTTGATTTACTTTTCTGTTTTGATTTACTGCTTTCACTACTGTTTCACCTAGCTTAATTCGACGTTCTACAATCTATCGCAAGAATCTTGTGTCTCTGTGGATTTGATACCCTATATACTACTGGTTCACGTCTGTGCACTTGCAGTGTAGATCTAGGGATTAAAACCTGATCGTATCAAGTTTTTGGCGCCGTTGCCGGGGACTTTTTTGAGTCTTCGATAGATTTGAACTTAGGGTTTAGACTAGGTTTTTCGTTTTTGTTTTTGGTTACTAATTTTTCTTTTTCTTGCGTTTCAGGTACGCATGTAATCGCACTGCATCGATCAACACGGTCTTGTGTGTCGATCGTCACATCTTCGTGCCTCGCATCGATCGACGCCTCTCTTGCATTGGTCGACACATCTGCGTAACTGAGACAATTTATGACTGATCGCGACTTGCGAAGTAATTCGGATAAGGAGCTCATGAATCTTGAATTTAAGGAGCTTGCTAAGTTAGAGAGAGAGAACAGAAAAGCTCAGAAGAAAGCTAAGATGGCGAACGTTAATCAGGTGCCTTTGATTTTGAGACCTGATGCTGAGGGAGTTCTGAGAGACCGACAGAACAACCCGTACAACGATGAGGGGCAAAGGATCGATGCTGAGGGGCGTGTGATCCCTGAACCTGAACATGAACATGAACCTGAACAACCCCAAGGTCAAGGGAAGATGATTAATCCTCCTGCTGATGAGAGGACACTTGCTGACTACAACCGTCCGGATGAGTTCTATGCTAACCGGTCAGCAATTGTACCTCCTGGCTTTGAGAGAAATGACTTTGAGATCAAGACTGTCTACTACTCTCTTCTGAGGCAGAATCCTTTCCATGGTCTCCCACATGAGCAACCATGGATCATATTGATGATTTTGAATATTTCATCACTGGAATGAAGTACAATGGGGTAAACTATGACTACATGTATCTCAAACTTTTCCCCTATTCTCTTGCTGGAGAGGCTGCAGCTTGGCTGAAACAACTTCCAACTGGGAAGTTTACTACTTGGGATGCTGTGAAGAGGGAGTTTTTGAGGAATTTTTATGATGATGCTCGCTCTGATCATTCGAGACAAGATATTCTCAGCTTTACCCAAGGTCCTACAGAGCCTCTTAAGTCTGCTTGGATGAGGTTTAAGAAGTACCAACGTGACAGTCCTCATCATGGATTCTCTGAAGTGACGCTGCTGGGCATATTCTTCAGAGGAATTGATCTCCATTACCAGTCTGCATTGGATAATGCCAGCAATGGCAATTTCAATACAAGGACTCCTGAGAAGGCTAGAGTGCTAATTGAAAACTTGGTGAGCAGCAATAGCACCAAGAATGCTGATAGAAGAAGGAAGAGTCTGGTGGGAAGATTGAGAATCTGGAGATTACTGATATCAGGAACAAGGTGAACACTGTTCACAGCTTATTGACTGCAAAGAAAGCTGTCCACTTTGCTCAGGATGTTGAGGTGTTTGAAGGTGAAAAGACAACCAAGAAGAGGATGTGAACTATGGATCATCTTCCTATCAGACACCTCCTGCTGCTAGTGCTCATGAGAGCAAGATGGAAGCCATGATGGAGCAGTTGCTGGAGGGTCAGACTAAGACTGCTGTAGACTTCAACAAGAAGCTGGATGTTGTGTATGAAGACCTGAATGGGAAGTTTGAATCTTTGAGCACTCATGTGAAGAAGCTAGATGTTCAAGTCCAACAGACATCTCAAGCAATGCAAAGGCAAAATGGAGCTGGGAAAGCTGAACAGAAGCAATACTTTAATGCTGTGATCACAGTAGATGAGATTGACTTGCTAGGAGAAGAAGAGAGCATCATCTCGGATTTTATTGATGAATTATATCTCTCTGAGACGAGCATCGATCGACACACACTCGATGTCGATCGATGCATAACCGATACGATTGATGAGACTGCTAATAATCGCCTTGTGTCGAACGACACATCTCTTGCATCGATCGACACAGATCGCAGACGGGACCAGAAACCTGCAACAGTCGTAGAACGAGTCTATAAGCCCTCTGTGTCATATCCTAAGGCTCCTAAACTGTCTAAACAGGAGCTATACGAAGCTAAATGCATGAAAGTGATGGAAAAGAAGCTGATTTAGATTACAGAGAAGATACCAGACCCAGGAGCCTTTGTGCTAGACTGTTCCATCTCTAAGGACAGATTCAAGGAATCTCTGTGTGACTTAGGATCTGGTGTGAATCTCATGCCATACTCTGTGGCTGAAAGATTGGGAATGATGGATTTACAGCCTACTAGGATCTCTCTTATCCTAGCTGATCGTTCAAAGAAGTATCCAGAAGGAGTTCTTGAGAACATTCATGTCAGAGTTGGGAACTACTTGATTCCAACGGACTTTGTAGTGCTGAAGTATAACATTGAGCCAGCTGATCCTTTGCTATCTGGTAGACCTTTCTTAGGTACTGTTGGAGCTGTGATTAATGTGAGGCATGGACTGATTGATCTCCACCTGGGAGATGATCCATTGCGGTTCAAGATGGATAAGCTGCAGAAATCCACCATTGATGGACAGAGCTTCAGTGTGGAAGTGGAACCGAAGATTCCTGTTGGAGAAGAGAAGATGGCAGTTCATTCTGAACTTGCTCTAACATCTTCTGATCCTGCAACTGCTCTTAAGCAGAAAGCTCCAAATCTCTTCAATCCACCAAAGCACATGTATGACTCTTCTAAACTCAAACCTCCTAATCCATCAACTTTGAATGCAGGAAAACGCAGTATCCCACCCTCGCTTCGCTCCCACCCTGATTCTCTTCGCTCTTTTCTTGGGAGATCTCATGATCCGAAAGGTTATACGCCACCTTGGCTGAAGAGACATTCACAGAGACACTCAAAGTCTCTGTTGAATCCCCCATAAGTTCAATCTCCTTTCCATAGTCAAGCTAATGACTATAAACAAGCGCTGAGTAGAAGGCAACCCACTAGTAGGTTCGTTTTTCTTTTCATTTTTCGTTTTGATTTGGTGTTTTTTCATTTTTCTGTTTTGTGTGTTCAAAAGCGTGAGAAACAGGCAGAATCACACTGCATCGATCGACACGTACTTTGTGTCGGTCGACGCAGATGCGATTTACGGTTTGTCGATTCTATTGCGGTTCAGACACCGGTTATTTAGATAACCGTGGGCATAATCGCCTTGCATCGATCGACACTCTAGTGGCATCGATCGACACAGGCCGACGACATGTAAGTGTTATGACCCTTTTTCGGTTTGTTTTCATTCTGATTTTTCTTCTCACCGAGCCTAGGCTTGACACCACTGGGGACAGTGTGTTTCAAGTGTGGGGGAGGTAGCTGTTGGGATTGTGTCCTGAAATCACATTGTACTTACTCTAAAGATAGTTGTATTGTCGAGATCGGACAATTCATGTGATACTGGGTAGTCATAATGTTTTGCTAGAAACCGCTTATGACAAATGAGATGTAACTCATTTCTAGTATCGTGTGAACCTACAGGGTCACACACCTAAGCAAGCTGGATACACTTTGTATGGGATTGATCATTGGCAAATGATCCGATCAATGTGTATTGGATACGTATTGAATTGAGTTTAGAAGAGTTGTGTCGATCGATGCAATAAGTGTGTCGATCGACGCAGGTTTTCGAAAGGGTGTGTCGATCGATACAGTAAGTGTATCGATCGATGCACATTGGGACTCGAGACTGACGTTTTGAGTTGATGACTTAAATGAGTCGGGTTTGATCCGACATTCGTTAGGTCATCCCAGGTCGATATATAAAGTCTTATATGATCGACCTGAACCGTAGCCGTCGGTGTTGCTTCTCAGAGAGAAGTCAGAAACACAGAAACTCACAGCATCCCATAAGATCTGATCACCGGTACTAGCATCCCGGCGGATTCTAGCTTGTGTGCGTGTGGACTACGGTAGAGGCGCAGCATCTGAGGCGCTCTCGATCTCAATTACCTGATATTCATTCCGGTGCCAATCTCCAGGTAATCACGAGGTCAGTTCTTAGATTCAATCACCTAGACCCAGGATCCTAGGGAATCCAACAGTGGTATCAGAGCCATAGGGTTTAATCCATTGAATCTGTAGCATGGAATTCGATTAATGTAGTATTTGATTGAATTGATGTTAGTTAGTTTTCGTTTTGATAAAAGAATCTCGGATTTGTAAGTATCGAAAACGAAGAACTGTGTTTTCGCACTGTGTCGATCGACACAAGTTTGTGTCGGTCGACACACCGCGAAAACGGCAAAAATTATCTTAGGGTTTTCGCACAGCATCGATCGATGCACTGGGTGTGTCGGTCGATGCACCGCGAAAATGCAAAAGAACTTGTGTTTTCGCATAGTGTCGATCGACACAAGTTTGTGTCGGTCGATGCACCGCGAATTCTCCTATTGAAAATTTGGGTTTCGATTTAGAAATCGCACTGTGTCGATCGACACACTGGGTGCATCGATCGACACAGGCTGTGCGAAGGGATAGATCGGTTCAATTGGTTTGAACCGGTTATCTCGCATGGTTATGTCGGTTTAATTCGATTAAAATTCCCTTATACCCTACTGTATCGATCGACACAGGTTTAGTGTCGGTCGACACAGGCCTTGCGATTGGTTAATCAGTTCAATTGGATTGAACTGGTTATCATGCTTGGTTAAAAGTAGATCAGATCGTTTTAAATTGGATGAATTGATTCAATTGGATTGAATTAGTTATCTCAATTGGTATAAACTGATTTGATTGGTTAAGATCAGTTTGATTGGATAAGTCGGTTCAATTAGATTGGACCGGTTATCGCAATTGGTCTAAGACCGGTTATATGGTTGGTAAAGGTTGCATATCAAGTGTCGATCAAGTGTGTCAGTCGATGCACATGGTGACGATGCGAACCGTAATCGTTTGGTTTTGAACCAGATGATTGAAAAACCGAACCAAATGACCTAACCCTCTTAAATAAGAACAATTAAAACTTAATTAAAATAAAAGTTAAACGTGTTCTAAACCTATCGAATGCACATTGGATGTGTATTAGATCAAAGATTAGTATTCGATATGGTCAACTGTCAAGACTCATTTTGTTGTTGTGATACTCTTGCCAAGAGCTTGGTGTCCACAATTAAATGAATAAGGCAGGTAGTTGTGTTGATGGTCTTGCAGTGCTTGACATCAACAATTACTTGACCTAAGAGATTGATTTACTAACCTTTTAAAGTTCCGTTTCCTCAACTAAATATCAAGTGACCTTGATGTCTTGCCCAATCTTGTCTACTGTCAAGACTCATTTCGTTGTTGGATAGTCTTGGATTCCTTGGTATCCACAATTACATGAGTAAGGCAGGTGATCATTGATAGACTTGCAGTGCGACTGTCAATGATCACAAGACTGAAGAGATTGGTTTACTTGACTGGGCCATCAGAAGTTCTGGGCCCAGAGACATCAGAGTAGATAGGACATGGATTGTCTTATCTGCGACCAAGAGTTGTACTGGGTACAATTAGCAATGATTTGCTTACCTAGATGACTAAAATCTGGGTGATGACGAGTCGTCCACTCATATTTTAGTGATGTATGGGTCTTGGATCATTATATTCATAGAGGAAACATTGTTTGAATATAATGCGAGTTTTCTTATTAGATAAGATTTCTCATTTCCTGAGCTTCATAACTAAAATTTTCTTTTATTAAAATTTCAGCCTATGTCTAAAACTACTTTCTCGTTACGATCCGTCCTTGAGAAGGACAAGTTAAATGGATCAAATTTCCTGGATTGGTATCGCAATTTGAGATTAATCCTCAAGTAGGAGAGAAAGGACTATGTCCTTGAGAAAGCTCTTCCAGAAAGGCTTGGGACCAATCGCTCGAATGCAGTATATGATGCTTGGAATAAGCATTATATTGATGTGGTAGATGTGCGTGGTCTGATGTTGGCTACCATGAACTCGGACTTGAAGAGTCAATACGAGAACATGGAGTCGCCAATAGAGATGATCACCAGCCTAAAACTGAAGTTTCAGGATCAGGCACGAGTTGAGAGATTCCAGATGGTGAAGTCTCTCACTGGGTGCAAGCTACCAGAGGATGCTCCAGTGAGTCCTCATGTCATTAAAATGATGGGTTACATTGATAACCTGGGGAAACTGGAATGTCCTGTCAGCTTAGAGTTGGCCACTGACATCATTCTGCAGTCACTGCCGTCTAGTTATGATAAGTTTATCAAAAGCTATATCAAGAATAACTTGACGAAGACGTTGACTGAGCTGCATGGCATGCTCAAAACAGCAGAGCAAGACATCATAAAGGGTAAAAGATTTGAGAAATCTTGTGTTGACAAGGGTAGAGGCAGGGCCGTCCAGATTTGGAATCAGGATAAGCATGTGTCATCTTATAAGCCCAAGTCCGGCCCATCTGGTGTTAGAAAGTGCTTCTACTGTGGTGAGTCAGGGCATTGGAAGAGAGATTGCATTAAATTCTTGGAAGATTCACAAGAGATGAAGGAGATGTATGGTACTTCTTCTTCAGGTATTGTGTTATTACTTCAAGTTCTACGCATGTATTGGATACTAGTTGTGGTGCTGATATTTTGGAAATATGCAGGGCCTAAGCAACAGTAGAACGTTGAGGCAAGGACAAGTGGAACTGCGTGTCTGGTATGGAGCAATGGTTGCTACATAAGCCGTAGAGATTCTCCACTTGTAGGAGCCTTTCAAGCTTGGTTTTTGAATTAAGTAATTGCTACTATGTACCTGCTTTATGCAGAGATGTGTTGGATCGTTTAGTGTTTCCTGATTCAATTCCCAGATTGATTCATCCTACTAAACATGCAGATCTAGGTTCTCTTATTTAGAAACATAATGGATCTCACCTTATACCTGTTTATGCAGCGGAAAGGGAAGGTATGGTCAGAGATCAGCAGAACCACCAAGGGATGGATCCTCCAAAGGCTCACACACGCAATCACAGAAAATGGCTGCTAGACCGAGCAGAGAGGAGGCGCAGAGAGAGGCTAAGGGAGGCGCCTGGGGAGGGTTAGGGAAGAGAGAATTAGGCTTGGTTTTATTTATAAAACCCTTCTCTAATTCTTTTGGGCTTTTGGGCCCAAGTTCCCAGTCTAATTAAATTCCTCAGATTTAATCAGACCCATTAATCTCTCTCTAAGTTCGGTAAATGCCTAGCACTTTTACCGTACTTCTGCTAAGCCGTTTCCTCATAGTTTCCTGTTAGCTTAGGCGTGTGACCCATATGGGATCATATAATAAAGGCAATAAGTCCAAGACTTATAGATCATGAGCGGACTCTAGCAAGCCATCATGACCCCCAGTATTATATGACTTATGTCTGATCATTGACATACTCTTACTTTCTAGAGACAGTACAGTGATTACTGGACATAATTCCAACAATCTCCCACTTGAACTGGAATCTCTGTATTCATAATCCTTTTGTCACAATATCTAGATTAGTCATAAGGCAAGATTAGTGTCATCCTTATAAAGCCTAATCTTGTTCATCGGACTCTGATTTGATTCTGACAATCCAAACGACTCGGGAAAGTCCGTTTGAGCATGGCCATGCATTTTCCAGTATTCAAATCTCCGATTGGCCTAGAGATATTCACTCCATTTATATTGGAGGGACAAATCCCGTCTTGTTCCATCACTGTAAACTACTCATTTCATAATACACCCAATCAAGGTCCTTATAACCATCGCTTAACGACAGCATTAGACAATGATCAAAGCGCATTAGTTCGTGTGCAGTCACATGCATGCGAACTCAGGTCTAAGGACTATACTCTATAGTCGTAGTAAGAATCTCTTATGACACAGATATAAATATCCTGAAGAGTTCTTATAATCGGGTCTTGTCCGGTCGTATGTACCCTACATACACCTATGTACTGACTTTGATGCCGCGCATCTATGACACACTGAGACTTTGTCATAAGTCACATACCAATCTAGTCTCACACGGTTGTTGGTGTTCCAATTTCAACAACCTTCGACTAGGGACATGATGATATAGGCCATCTATCAAATATAGGGTCTCATGATCAAGCTAAATGACTTTGATAACTCAAGATCAAGTCACTTACTTCGATGACCTATAAAATGGTTCATATCATTTTGGAACGATTATTTCATCACAGTTAAAATAATCTTGAAATAATAATTTCATTAAACATAAGAAAATGTTTTACAAGAACATATCAATAACTAAATAAAGCCCTCAAACTCCCACTCAAATTTAGATTACATTTCAATGTCTCTAATGCCTACAACTTCAGTCAGAAACTCGAGCTTAGGCCTTGGGAGTGGCTTTGTCAACGGATCAGCGACGTTATCATCTGTCTGAACTCGGCTGATCTTGACTTCCTTTCTATTAATGATATCACGTATCAAGTGAAATCTTCTTAGAACATGCTTGGATTTCTGGTGTGATCTTGGTTCCTTTGCCTGAGCAATAGCACCATTGTTATCACAAAACAGTGCCAGAGGCTCAGCCGCATCTGGTATCACACCTAGTTCAATAATGAACTTTCGTATCCAAACAGCTTCCTTCGCAGCTTCTGAAGCGGCGATATATTCAGCTTCTGTAGTGGAATCAGCAACGGTGTCTTGCTTGGAGCTTCTCCAACTGATTGCACCGCCATTCAGACAAAAGATATAACCGGACTGTGACCGGAAATCATCTTGGTCTGTCTGGAAACTTGCGTCCGTGAATCCACTGACTTTAAGCACATCACTTCCACCGTATACCAAGAACTTGTCCTTAGTATGTCTTAGATACTTCAGGATGTTCTTGACGGCAATCCAATGGTTTTCACCTGGATTTGACTGGTATCTACTCGTCATGCTTAATGCATAAGCAACATCAGGACGAGTACAGATCATGGCATACATGACAGATCCTATTGCAGATGCATAAGGAATATTTTTTCATGCGCTCAAGCTCGGCAGCCGTCGTAGGGCTCTGCTTCTTGCTTAGCGTCGTGCCATGTACCATTGGCGTGAAGCCCTTCTTGGAATCTTTCATGCTGAATCTTTGTAGGACTTTGTCAATGTATGAATCTTGACACAAGCCTATCAGCCTTCTAGATCTATCCCGGTAGATCCTGATTCCAAGAACGTATGCGGCTTCACCCATGTCTTTCATGGAAAAACAACTTCCAAGCCAGTCCTTTACCGACTTCAGCAGTGGAACGTCGTTTCCGAGAAGCAGTATGTCATCGACATACAGAATAAGAAATACTATCTTGCTCCCACTAGTTTTCTTATACACGCATTGTTCTTCTTCGTTTCTGATGAAGTCAAATTGCTTGATCGCTTCATCAAAACGAAGATTCCAGCTCCTCGATGCTTGCTTCAATCCATAAATGGATTTATGAAGCTTGCATACTTTCCCAGCATTCTTTGGATCTATGTAACCGTCAGGTTGTGTCATATACACATCCTCTTCCAGAATTCCATTCAGGAAAGCGGTTTTCACGTCCATCTGCCAAATTTCATAATCATGAAAAGTTGCAGTTGCTAGTAGAATCCGAATAGATTTCATCATAGCCACTGGGGAATAGGTTTCATCGTAATCCACACCGTGAACTTGTCTGAAACCTTTTGCCACCAACCTGGCTTTATAAATCTGGACATTTCCATCCACGTCAATCTTCTTCTTGAAGATCCATTTGCACTCGATGGCTTTTACACCAGCGGGTAAGTCAACCAACGAAAACACTTGGTTGACCGACATGGAGTCCATTTCGGAATCAGTGGCCTTACGCCACTTAGAGGAATCTGGGCCCATCATGGCTTGATTGAAGTTCGATGGTTCATCACCATCAATGATCAGAAGATCATGACAGTTAGTCACGAGGAATCCTTGATATCTCTCGGGTTCGTGACGGATCCTCCCGGATCTTCGAACTTCAGGTACTACAGGTTCAGGCTCTACAATTTCTTGTAGGTCCTCCTGCTGCTCTTCCTCATTAGGTTGAGCAGTATCCTGCTCATCTTGAATTTCTTCAAGCAGTACCTTACTCCCACTGTCTTTCTTAGAGAGAAACTCCCTCTCAAGAAAGTTACAATCCCGGGCAACAAAGATCTTGTTCTCGGAACGTAGATAGAAGTAATAAGCCTTGGTTTCCTTCGGATAACCAATGAAATAGCATTTATCAGACTTTGGTGTAAGCTTGTCTGAAATTAATCTCTTGACATAGGCTTCACAACCCCAAATTCTTAGATAAGACAGCATTGGAGCCACTCCAGTCCATAATTCATATGGTGTCTTTGCTACTGCTTTCGATGGCGCTCTATTTAGAGTGAACACTGCTGTTAGCAGAGCATATCCCCAAAGGGATATTGGAAGGTCTGTGTGACTCATCATAGATCGAACCATATCCAATAAGGTCCGATTTCTCCTCTCAGACACACCATTCCATTGAGGTGTTCCAGGAGGAGTGAGTTGGGACACGATCCCACACTCTCTTAGATGATCACTGAATTCTTGGCTTAAGTATTCTCCTCCTCGGTCGGACCGAAGAGCCTTAATGCTTTTGCCAAGTTGGTTCTGTACTTCATTTTGGAATTCTCTGAACTTCTCAAAAGATTCAGACTTATGTTTCATCAAATAAACATATCCATACCTACTGAAATCATCAGTGAAGGTAATGAAGTACTGATAGTTTCCTCTTGCATTTGTGGACATTGGGCCACACACATCAGTGTGTACCAGGCCCAATAAGTCACTGGCCCTCTCGTTAGGTTTATTAAAGGGGGCCCGTGTCATTTTGCCCATCAAGCAGGATTCGCATTTCTCACATGACTCAAAGTCAAATGAGCCAAGAAGTCCATTCGAATGGAGCCTCTTGATGCGTTTCTCGCTGATGTGCCCTAAACGACAATGCCATAGAAACGTTTGGTTCTCCTCATTAGGTTTGAACCGTTTGGTATCAATGTTATAAATTGGCGCGGATTGATCAAGTATGTAAAGCCCATTCGTAAGAGGGGCACAACCATAGAACAAATTGTTGCGATTGAAGGAACATAATTTATTCTTAACAAAAAAATCATAACCTTCCAAATCCAACAAAGAAATTGAAATAATATTTCTGCTTATAGCAGGTACAAAATAACAATTATTGAGTTCTAAAATCAATCCCGAAGGTAAAGACAACAAGTATGTGCCTACAGCTAGTGCAGGAACTTTCGCTCCATTCCCAACTCGTAGCTCCACTTGTCCTTGCTTCAGCCTCCTACTGTTGCTGAGTGCCTGCATATTAGTACAAATATGAGCCCCACAACCAGTATCCATAACCCATGAGGTATTATCAGAAGTAGTTGTATTAACTTCTATAACAAAAATACCTGATGAAGAAGTCTCGAGAGTCTTCTTCTTCAATTCCTTTAGACCTTCTTGGAATTTCTTACATTCTCTCCTCCAATGCCCTGGTTCTTTACAGAAACTGCAGATGTCAGTAAGCCCAGCCTTAGACTTGGGCTTGGGCTTTGGCGTGTCCTTGTCCGAGACTTGGACAGCCTTAGCCTTTCCCTTATCCTTAGCAGAGGATTTCTTAAACCCCTTGCCCTTTTGCACCATAAGCACATTGGGGTCCTTGGCGGTTTTCCTCAAGTTGGGCTCTGCAGTCTTGAGCATTCCGTGAAGCTCAGGCAATGTCTTACTCAAGCCATGCATATTAAAGTTCAGAATGAACTGATCATAGCTTGCAGGTAAAGACTGCAGAACGATGTCGCAGGCAAGTTCCTGGCTGATAGGAAAGTCGAGTTTCTGAAGATGATCGAGATAACCCATCATCTTCAAGACATGATGACTCACTGCCGCATTTGCAGCCAACTTACAGTCTAAGAGGTTCTTAACTGTCTGAAACCTCTCAGTCCTTGCTTGCTCCTGAAAAAAGCGATTTCAGGCTTGCCATTATCTCGATGGGTGACAACACACTCTCGAACTGCATTTGCAGCTCAGCAGTCATTGTCGCCAACATCAGGCAATAGACATCATTTTCATCTGACGAATGCTTTTCCCAAGCATTATGCAGAGTCCTAGCAGCATTGTTAGGAGGCCTCTCGGGGAGGGGATCACGAAGGACATAATCCTTCTTCTCCTGCTTGAGGACCAGCCTCAAGTTCCTTGACCACGTCAGGAAGTTCGTTCCAGTCAGCTTCTCCTTCTCGAGAACAGACCGGATTGAGAATGTGTTTTGAGTGCTTGTAGTAGTCATAGCTGAAATATAAGATAAATGGTTATTAGTTAATATGTTCAATATGATTAATCTTGTATTATACTTAATGTGATTAATCACGCATTATATTCAATAACATAAGTTACCCTCAATAGAATATAATGATTCCAAGATCCACATATAACTAAGATCAAAGTGGGCCACTGGCCATCACCCAACCTTAGCTTATATCGGTAAGCCCTATGTCGGCTAATTATATCCGTGATATAACTCTTGGTTGTGAATCTGGGCCCGTGGCCCAATCCACTCTGATGTCTCAAGGCCCGGGACTCCCGATGGCCTAGTCAAGAAAACCAGACTATACAGTCATGTAATCATTAATGTCTGGGACTCCCAATGACATTTATGAATCACAAACCGTCTTATCCACGCAAAAGTAGACACCCTCACACTGTAAGGCCATGAATACAATTGAATGGGCTTCGACAGCTGACATAGACTGGACAAGACATCCAACGCTTGATAGTATTTGAGGTTTGTAGGTTTATTAAGATTTTATCCCAAAATAGAAGATTACTATTTTGGGAAACTTTCCTTTTTTTTTTCCGGAAACCTACTAATTTTAGAAACTTTCTAAAATTGGAAACTTCCTAAACTTGGAAACTTTCTAAAATTGGAAATTTCCTAAAATCCAAAACATGCAAATCTAGAAACTTCTATTTTAAGAAACTTTCTAATTTCAAAAATTTTGGAAACTTACTAATTTAAAAAAAACGATTTTATAATTATTTTATAAAATAAATTTTTAAATTAATCTGATGAAAAGACTCAAATAATTGGCCCAATTGTTTTAACTTCTTGGCCCGAGGCCCAAGAATTGGTCTATGTCCAAGACATAACCTAATTGCCCAATTAAATGACATAACCGGTCTGGTTCATTAAAATTGGTCTTAACCAAAATTAATTACTACGATGACCACAATTGTCAACCGGTTATTTACTAAACCGGACTTTCTCAATTTATTTGGTCCAACCAAATCAAATTAGAAAATCACTGGTTTAGGCACAAAATCCAATTTTTCGACTTTGGATTTCTTATCCCGGTTTAACCAGAACTTAATAAAATTATTAAATCTGTTTATTAAACCGCGACGTTTTGATTTTAATTAAAATTTTAAACCGAGCCTTAAACCGAACCGAACCGATTGATCATGTGAACCAATCACGACCTAGCCGTGAGCTTCACACGATCATGACAGCCGCAAGCCTCACGAACGGGACGATCGGGACAGGCTGCTGGACGGGACGGGACGATCGCTCGGGACGGGACCGTGATCGTCGAGCTCGGGTCGTTGGCTTCACGCGATCGCCGAGCGACCGGGACAGCGCGGGACGAGAGCGGGACGACGCTGGCCGAGACGCACGCGATCCATGCGATCTGCCTAGCGGATCCATGCGATGCTCGCGCCTCACGGTCGATCGATCCGACCAGGCAACGCGATCCACGCCATCGATCCGTGATCGATACATGCGATCGGCTTGGTCGATCGGATCATCACTCGGCCGACGCATACCAAATCATATAGTTTGGTCATGCGATTTTCATTAGTTTAGGTTTTTAATTCATTGTTTCTTGAGTGTTTTTCTCTTATCAGTAGATTGATTCAAAAACACTTCTTTAAACAATCCTAAACAAGATTCTAAACAAGAAAAACCACAGAACCAATGGCTCTGATACCACTGTTGGATCGTTTAGTGTTTCCTGATTCAATTCCCAGATTGATTCATCCTACTAAACATGCAGATCTAGGTTCTCTTATTTAGAAACATAATGGATCTCACCTTATACCTGTTTATGCAGCGGAAAGGGAAGGTATGGTCAGAGATCAGCAGAACCACCAAGGGATGGATCCTCCAAAGGCTCACACACGCAATCACAGAAAATGGCTGCTAGACCGAGCAGAGAGGAGGCGCAGAGAGAGGCTAAGGGAGGCGCCTGGGGAGGGTTAGGGAAGAGAGAATTAGGCTTGGTTTTATTTATAAAACCCTTCTCTAATTCTTTTGGGCTTTTGGGCCCAAGTTCCCAGTCTAATTAAATTCCTCAGATTTAATCAGACCCATTAATCTCTCTCTAAGTTCGGTAAATGCCTAGCACTTTTACCGTACTTCTGCTAAGACGTTTCCTCATAGTTTCCTGTTAGCTTAGGCGTGTGACCCATATGGGATCATATAATAAAGGCAATAAGTCCAAGACTTATAGATCATGAGCGGACTCTAGCAAGCCATCATGACCCCCAGTATTATATGACTTATGTCTGATCATTGACATACTCTTACTTTCTAGAGACAGTACAGAGATTACTGGACATAATTCCAACAAGATGTCTTTCATTTTCTTATAAGAATTTGGATGTTTTTCATTTTGATAAAAAGACAAGTTTTGCTCTTTTGATCTTAATGAAATATTATATGGTAGCACCCCTTTTGATAAATGTGTTTTATGTCATAAACCAATATACACCAGAATATAACATAAATACCAAACGGTTTAAGTCTGATGACTTGAACTCGATTTTTCCTTAGCATAGTCGTTTTGACCACATAGAGTGAAGCGTATTCAGAAGTTCCATTGTTATGGGCTTTAGGCTCATTTGATTATAAATCATTTGAGACATGGATTCTGCTTGGTGGGCCAAATAACTAAGGCTTCTTTAGCAGAGATAAAGAAAAAGGCCAGAGGCTTATTGGGCCTTACACGTACTGATGTATGTGGCCCGATGAGCAATAATGGCAAAGGAAATCTTCAATACTTCATTAACTTATTGATGGCATCAGTAAGTAAGGCTGTGTTCTTTTGATGAGACACGAGTAGGAATCCTTTGAGGAGTTCCAAAATGAAGTGTAGAACCGATTTGACAGAAGTATTGAGATCCTCGATTAGATCGCGGAGGAAAATACTTGAGTCAAGAATTGGGTGATCATCTAAGTGAGTGTGAAGTCACATCACAGCTCTTTTCTCCTGGAAAACCTAAATGGTGTTTCTGAGAGAACGAATCGGACCTTATTAGATATGCTCCGATTAATGATGAGTCACAGGAATCTTCCATTATCCTTTAAAATACGCTCTAAATGAATATGTTTACGCCAAATAGTTTTCTATCAGAATCAGTTGAAACACACCACATTGTATGTGGACTGGGTGATTTCCAAGTATGTTTTTCTGATTAATTGGGATTGCAAGGTTTGTGTAAGGCAGTTGTCAACAAAAAAACTTGAACCCAAATCTGATAAGGGCTGCTTCGCCGGTTGTCCTAGGGAAACCGAGGCTTAGTACTCTTGCAACCAACCTGAGAACAAAGTTTTGTTGTTCGGAACTCTGTTTTTCCAAGAAGAACAGTGGGAGTAAAAGTACAGCTCGAAGAAATTCGAGAAACACAGGAGGCTGTTCAACCTGTTGAGGGAGAGCAGCGGTTCGATCTATAGAGTGCTGTAGGATCTACACATGTGGAGCCTGAAGTTCGCTGATCCTAATGGATCCGTCACTAAGCCGAGGGTGATTCCTCTTGACCGATTGCCGTGATCTGTTGATCATTGAAAAGTGACGAGCCTGCGAAATTCAAAGAAGCGAAGGTGAGCCCCAACTCCGAAAATTTACAAGTAAACTAAAGGGAGCGTAGTTGCAATTCTCACACCGTATGTTTATAACATACTTAATCTCATAAACGACGTTCCAACGCTAAAGTCTTGTCAAGATTTGGGTCGGAAGTCAAATTCAACGATGGACATGGGAGAAGCCGCGAAAGTTCTTGGAATAAGGATCCATTGAAATGGATTGGAAAGGCTGATTGGATCGTGTCAGAATCCTTATAAGGTATTGGACAGTTCAAATGTGTTTGATTCCAAGAATGGCTTCACACCAAAGGTCTTATGGCAATAATCTTAGCAAGATGAAGTGTCTTGGACACTGGCTGAGCTAGTATCTATGAGTGTGATTCCTTTTGCTTATGCAATAGAATCCATCATGAATGCCATATTTTGCACTCGTCAAGATGCAGTTGTCGCATAAAGCATGACGAGAAGATACCAATTTGTTCCAGTAAAAGTCACTGGACAGTTGTAAGGAATATCCCCAAGTGTTTGAGAAACACTAAGGATAGTTCTTGTTCAACTGAGAAAAATGACGAATCTGTTGTGAGTAGTTAGACGGACAAAGATGATTCCCGGTTCCCACCTAGTTATGTCTCTTTGTCTTTATAGCGGCGCTATCTGTTGGAAAGGTCACCAAGCAGTGGACCGTAGAATAGTGCTTATTAAAGAATAGCGGTGTGGTTTGTTGGAATGGTTCCAAGCAAGAACACCGCAGCTTCTCTCACAACCTAAGCATGAGTTTCGTACTGTTGCTGTAGGTACTAGATATCAGAAGACGTGGTATTGATTCTAGTGGGAGTTATGTTAGTTATGATTAGGGATGTTAATATGGGTAAACCCACCACATTTAGACCCAACCCATTTAGACCCTAACCCATTTAAACCCCAAACCCTTTAAGACTCATTTACTTTAAGGTCTAATAGGGTTACCCATTTAGACCCATTTAGTTTTACACTTACCCATTTAAACCCAATTAGACCCATTTAAATTAGATATGAATTTTTTTATTATTTTAATATAGGCATTAAGTCATTAACAACTAAAATCTAATTTTTTATTTTGTTTAATTAATTATATTTTAACATTAAATAATTGATTTTCCCGCCAAAAACGCGGAATTGATTTTTCCGGCCAAAAACGCGGAATTGCGTTTTCCGCCAAAAACGAGGAATTGCGTTTTCCCGCCAAAACGCGGAATTGCGTTTTCCCGCCAAAAACGTGGAATTGATTTTCCCGCCAAAAATGCGGAATTGATTTTCCCGCCAAAAACGCGGAATTGAGTTTTCCCGCCAAAAACGAAGAATTGAGTTTTCCCGCCAAAAACGCGCAATTGCGTTTCCCCCCCCCCCCCCAAAAACGCGGAATTGATTTTTCCCGCCAAAAACGCGGAATTGATTTTTCCCGCCAAAAACGCGGAATTGAGTTTTCCCGCCAAAAACGCAGAATTGAGTTTTCCCGCCAAAAACGCGCAATTGCGTTTTCCCGCCAAAAATGCGGAATTGAGTTTTCCCGCCAAAAACGCGGAATTGCGTTTTCCCGCCAAAAACGAAGAATTGCGTTTTCCCGCAAAAAATGCGGAAATGAGTTTTCCCGCCAAAAACGCGAAATTGTGTTTTCCTGCCAAAAACGCAATTCTGCGTTTTCCCGCCAAAAACAGGATTCCGCATTTTCCAGCCAAAAAATGTTATTCCGCGTTTTCCCATCAAAATCGTGATTCCGCATTTTTCCGCCAAATCGCGATTCCACGTTTTCTCTCAAATTTTCGTCGTAAAGCGATTCTGCATTTTCTGGTCGAAAACTAGGGTTGGGCATTTTATTTGAACCCGAACCCGACCCGATTTATAAAAATACCCGAACAAGTTCTCTAGCCCTAAACCCAAAAAATTCGATCTGAACCCGAACGGGTACCTTAACAGTTTGGGTACCCGAACGTCCAGACCTATCAAAAACGCTATTCAGCGTTTTTCCGTAAAAACGCAATTCTATTTTTTCTTTCAAAAACGTAATTCTGTGTTTTCCCGTCAAAAATGTAATTTCGCATTCCGTCAAAAACGTGATTCCGCTTTTTTCGTCAAAATTATGATTTTTCCACAAAGTGAAATTAACCTTTTTCTAATTATTTATTTTTTAGTTAAGCTAATAAAGTTTTTTTCTATTTTAAATAATTTAAAATTTAATTTTTGATAATGTTACAAAATATAAATGGGTTAATAGGGTCCCTATTTATTTAATATGAAAACCCTATTAGTAAATGGGTCTAAATGGGTTACCCCATTTAAACCCACCAAAAATATATGATAAATGAGTTTAAATGGGCATTTATTTTAACACATACCCATTAAAACCCCATTTATCAAAAGCCCATATTAACATCCATAGTTATGATGTTCAGATAGACATGATATGGTCATGTTTGTGAAAAACTGACATCAGCATTATTTGATTATTAGATAATTAAATAATGGTCCCAAAGTATTTTATGTTCATTTTATAGGTCATCAAGTTGAGGACTTGATCATGGAACCCTATAAGCAAAAGATGACATAAAATTATCTTTGTCCCTAGTCGAGGTTGTTAAAATGGGACACTAACAACCGCGAGAGACTAGCATGTGAGGTGACTGTTGGACTAAGTTTCATGGAGTCAATGATATGATTATCACAGTTAATCACATAGATATATGTTGGTGAACATATGATCGGACATGACCCGCTAATGAGAACTCTACAGGATAGTTATATCTGTGTCATGAGAGGTTCTCATTACGACTATAGAGTATAGTCCTTAGACCTGAGTTCATCATGCTTTCTAGCATATGAATTGGTGCACTTTGACCTTGTCAAACGTCGATCCGTAAATGGCGGCTATAAAGGCATTGCTCAGGTGTATCATGAAGTATGTGTAGAAACAGGGATGGAACAAGAAGGGATTTGTCCCTACTATATAACAGGAGATAAATATCTCAGGGCCCATCGAAGATTTTATACTGAGAAAATGCATGGCCGTGCTCAAAAGAGGTGATTGTCAGTCGTTTGTTTTTATCAGTATAGATCAGGAGTTCGATGAACATGATGTTGGCTATAATAAGGATGACACAGTTTCTTGCCTTATGCCATATCGAGATATAGCGACAAAGGGATTATGGGAATAGATGATTCCAGTACAAGTGGGAGATTGTTGGGATTGTGTCCTGAAATCACATTGTACTTACTCTAAAGATAGTTGTATTGTCGAGATCGGACAATTCATGTGATACTGGGTAGTCATAATGTTTTGCTAGAAACCGCTTATGAAAAATGAGATGTAACTCATTTCTAGTATCGTGTGAACCTACAGTGTCACACACCTAAGCAAGCTGGATACACTTTGTATGGGATTGATCATTGGCAAATGATCCGATCAATGTGTATTGGATACGTATTGAATTGAGTTTAGAAGAGTTGTGTCGATCGATGCAATAAGTGTGTCGATCGACGCAGGTTTTCGAAAGGGTGTGTCGATCGATACAGTAAGTGTATCGATCGATGCACATTGGGCCTCGAGACTGACGTTTCGAGTTGATGACTTAAATGAGTCGGGTTTGATTTGACATTCGTTAGGTCATCCCAGGTCGATATATAAAGTCTTATATGATCGACCTGAACCCTAGCCGTCGGTTTTGCTTTTCAGAGAGAAGTCAAAAACACAGAAACTCACAGCATCCCATAAGATCCGATCACCGGTACTAGCATCCCGGCGGATTCAAGCTTGTGTGCATGTGGACTACGGTAGATGCGCAGCATCTGAGGCGCTCTCGATCTCAATTACCTGATATTCATTCCGCTGCCAATCTTCAGGTAATCACGAGGTCAGTTCTTAGATTCAATCACCTAGACACAGGATCCTAGGGAATCCAACAGTAGCTACTGACGCACACTTTTGTTTTCTTAGAGTCAGTCAAAATTTGTTTTATTGAGTCAAATTGAGTAGGAAACAAAGACTTTTTGAGGAGATTACCACACTTGCAGGAACTTAAGTGACCATTGGATGAGTTGCAGATGATCTATGACTATTAGAAAACCCAACACAGAACAACCTACTGAGGACACCCATATCACTTCAGGTATTCAGAGAATCCATGATATATCATGGTTTTTACCTGTTTTAGGCCATGATATATGTATGTTTTAGAGTCTTTTGTCGTGTCTTTAGAGTCGTTTCAGGTGTTTATTAGGTACATGCACGTTTGGGAGATTATTGAAGATAATGGAGCATTTTGGGCATTATTTGGAGCTTAAGCCGAGAGATCTAATTTCACCAAATCTGGACGACCATTGCATCGATCGATGCATCATTGGCATCGATCGACACACCTCTGCGCCAGCACATTAATGAAGACTTTGGAGATTTGTAGTTTTGCCCCAAGAAGTTCCAGTATTTGCAAAAAGACCCCAAGCGTGATTAGGACTTTATAATTAGGTTTTTGGTGTTTTGTTTCAGATACGCTTTCATACTATTAGCTTTTTAGAGAGAGAGACCGAGAGGCTGATCGTTCTTGTACTCCAGAGAGAAGATTTCGAACCTCTTTTACTCTTACTCTTTTGATTTTATGATATCAATTTATTCATTGATTTGTGTTTCATTGATCATGTCTGAGTAGATTCATAGTTAGGTTTAGGGATTCTCGTTAGGGTTTTCATGACTTGCTAGATTAATTTATCAGTTAAGGAATTCATATCTTATTTGTTCTTCAACCTGAATTGTGCTTAATACTAGTTTCTAACCTGATCACTTAGAATCTAGATTTTTGGTTTATAAATTGACACGAAAGTGTGGTTTAGAATTGATAGGTTCTAAGTTTTCCCTATACTAAACTGCAAGTGAACAGCAATGTCAAAGTAGTATATAGGGTTATCGAATCCACAGGGACACTCGGTCTCAAGAGAATCAAACTGTAGGAATAAATACTAGAAATAAGCAAGTAGTGAATGAAATAAATTGCGGTGCGAGAAAGTAAATCAGTAGCAGAGATTAACGGTTGTGAAGCAAGTAATTAAAAGCGTCAAGCCTAGGGTATTCTCAGGAAATCAGACAAGCAGACAGTTCATTCAGCAAGGATCTAATTAAGAACGGTTCTAGAACTCAAAACACAGATATAGAATTAACCAAATTCCTTTGCGATAATTCTCTAAGTCTAAGTGCAGCAAACCAAACTTTCGTTTGCGAGAACTAACAGATTAAACTAGCAATAAGTCCAAGTTTGATATGTTCACAATTATCCTAAACCAAACTTCCGTTTGCGCAAAGTTTAATTGCCCAATTTAATTAGTTCAGATTCCTAAACCCCACTTCCGTGACGTATTTAGCAACCTAAGATCTAGATTCTAATTGATCAGGTTAGAACTAGCTTTAAGCACAATTAAATTGAAGAACAGATATAGTTATGAATCCTTAACTGAATTTGAACAAGTCTAGCAAGTCATGAAATCCTATGTGAGAAACCCTAAACCTAACTATGGATCTACTCAGACATAGATAATGAAAACATAATCATAGAATGAATAAATTGCATAAAAGAATAAGAGTAAAAGGGGTTCGAAATCTTCTCCAAATACAGATGATGTAACAGGTTCAGATCAGCCCCAAAAAGCTCTAAAATCCTCTGCTCTTAATTATCAAAGTGTATGGTAAAAAGTATAAAGCGTGTCTAATAAAAACACTAAAAACTCTATTATATAGGCATAATCTCGGCCAAGGGCTTCTTTGTAAATATCAGGAACTTATGGATCAAAGTGCAAATTCTTCACTCTTCTAAACCGCCGAGTTTTTGGCCCATCTCGCTGGTGCATCGATCGATGCTAGAGTGCAACGATCGACACCTTCCTCTGTTTCGGACAGTGAACTCTATCTCTCGGCCAAACACTCCAAAAATCTCCAAAATGCTCCATTATCTCCAATTCAGCTCCCAACCTGATTATACCTGTAAAAGACTCTAAACAAAGACAAAAGACACTAAAAACACACTTATATCATGGTCTAAAACTAGTAAAAACCATGATATATCAACTCCCCCACACTTAGCCTTTGCTTGCCCTCAAGCAAAACAAAGAACTAAAACATGGTGAAGAGGTTTGAAAACTCTTCAGAAACTCATTTCATCCTAGAAGCTACAATACTCAGATTCTCCTTAGTAAACCACTGAAAGAATCAATCACAGGATATCAAGACCACAATGTACTTCCCCCACACTTAGCAACTGTCCTAGGTAAACTCCACAATCACATTCAAGCATTCAAATTCTCCCTACTGACTTCTGCAAGTATTTAAGTGCGGTCTCACCTAAGGAGTATCGATCTAAAGGCACATGGATTCTTACCTTATCAGCTCTAGACCACCATACTATCTTTCTCTAGTCCCTTTCTTCTCTTTCCCTTCTTTAACAACTGATTTTTCCCCACTGGGTATCATTTTATTTTTTTTATCAGTGTTCTTCCCGTTATGGGGTATACTTTGGACACATTCCATGGATCACATGAGAGATAATAGTGTTTGCTACTATTCTCATGACCACTTCGGAGTTACTAACTCATCTTCAGTTTATTATTTATTTTTTTTACTTTATAGAAGGGGAGAAGGGGACTAAATAGGACAGGTTTACAGGCTGTGTCAGAACTAACAGGGAATCCGACATAAAGCATACCAAGCCCTTAGGTGAGAAATCTAAGTCAGTATTAAGGTTGAAGTCAGTAAAGGATCCTCTGATACCTGAAGTGATGTGGGTGTTCCCAGTAGGTTGATCTGTGATGGGGTTTTCTAATAGTCATAGATAGATCCTGCAACTTCATCCCAATGGTTACTTGCAAGTCTTGTAAATCTTCTCAGAAAATCATAGTTTCTTACTTAAACAATTTTGACTCAATAAAACAAAAATTTTGAAAAACGGACTGACTCTTAAGAAAACAGAAAACAAAAGTCAGTAGCACCTCCCCCACACTTAAGACACACTGTCCCCAGTAGTGTCCAGCGAAGGATCGATAAAAAGAAAATAAAAATTGAAAAGGTGAAATTATGTCTGTCGGCTTACCTCTGTCGCTCAGCATCGACCGTTGCACTAAGTGCATCGACCGTTACTTGGCGATTTTCGTGTATAGTCGATCGTTGCTCAGGACCGCAACGATCGCTGCAATGCGATTACTTTCGTGTTGTGACGATCGATGCAGAAATGCATCGATCGCTGCACTGCGATTTAACCGAGACCTGCAAACATAAACTCACCAGAAACAAAAACAAACGTAAAATCCTAACAAAAACACCAAAAATGAAAAAGAAAAACACTAGTACCTAATGGTGGGTTGCCTCCCACCCAGCGCTTGTTTAAGGTCAATAGCTTGACCGGACTGATGAGATCTTTCAAGTAGAGGGTGCAGCATCCAGAGGCAAAATCTGACCTCTTGGAATCTCGGCCTTAGCCCAATAGTGTTTTACCCTCTGCCCATTAACAGCAAACTCATTACCTTCCTTGCCAATTAAAATGACAGCTCCATATGGACGCACTTCCTTTATTGTGTAGGGACCGTACCATCTTGATTTCAGCTTCCCTGGAAACAAATGCAGACGAGAATTGTACAGAAGTACCTGGTCATTAGGCTCAAACCGTCTAGAAACAATCTTTTTATCATGATAAGCCTTAGTCCTCTCCTTGTACAGCTTTGAGTTCTCATAGGCAAGATGTCTAATCTCATCCAACTCATTGAGCTGTATCAATCTCCTCTCTGCAGCTGGTTTGAGGTCAAAGTTCATCTGTTTTACAGCCCATGCTGCTTTGTGCTCAAGTTCCACTGGCAGATGACATGCTTTCCCATACAGCAAATGGAATGGAGTAGTCCCTAATGGTGTTTTAAATGCAGTCCTGTAGGCCCATAAAGCATCATCAAGCTTAGCTGCCCAATCTTTCCTTGTCTTCCCAACTGTCTTCTCCAAGATCTCCTTGATTTGTCTGTTAGAAACCTCTACCTGTCCACTAGTCTGTGGGTGATAAGGAGTAGCAACTCGGTGATGCACTCCATGCTTCTTCAGGAGCTTCTCAAAAACCTTATTAATAAAGTGAGATCCTCCATCACTAATTACTATCCGGGGTACTCCAAATCTAGGGAATATGATAGATTTAAACAGCTTAATGACTACTGAAGAGTCATTGGTTGGACTGGCTATTGCTTCTACCCACTTAGAAACATAATCCACAGCAACTAATATGAATTTATTCCCATAAGATGAGGGAAAGGGACCCATAAAGTCTATGCCCCAGCAATCAAAAACCTCAACCTCAAGAATGAAATTCTGAGGCATCTCATGCTTCCTGCTAATTTTCCCTCTTCTCTGGCAGGCATCACAATGAGAAATAAAGGAATGAGTATCAACGAACATTGTAGGCCACCAGAAACCTGCTTGCAAAACCTTAGACACAGTCTTAAATGTAGCAAAATGTCCTGCATAATCTGAACCGTGACAGTGGAAAAGGATATCTGGAACCTCTGACTCAGCAACACATCTTCTATAAAGGCCATCCGAACAATGCTTATAGAGGTAAGGTTCATCCCAATAGTACCTCCTAAGTTCTCTGAAGAACCTCTTCTTTTCATATCCTTTCAGATTATCTGGTTCAGTCTCTGCAGCTAGATAATTGGCTATGTCTGCATACCATGGTCGATCATTTGTTGCGACAGCGTAAATCTCGAACTCATGCTTTCCAATCCGCACCATAAAAGTTTCTGGGTATGTATCCGCACTGCAACGATCGTCACAGTCAGGTGTATCGATCGTTACTGCCCCGATAGATGCATCGATCGACGCTGATGTAGCATCGATCGACGCAACGCGATTAATCCGACAGTTCTGCAGATTTCTGTCCAAATCTGTCTCACAGATTGTCCCAACCATATTGACGTTTTCTTCAGGCAAGTAGTCATTAATTGGCACGTCCTCCTCTACTAGCATCCTTGAAAGATGATCAGCAACTCCATTCTCAACCCCTTTCTTGTCTCTCACTTCAATATCAAATTCCTGAAGCAACAAGATCCATCTCAGCAGTCTTGGCTTAGCATCCTTTTTCTGCATCAGATACTTCAGTGCTGAATGATCAGTGTGTACAATCACCTTGGAGCCAACAAGATAAGAGCGAAATTTCTCAAATGCAAAGACAACTGCAAGCAACTCCTTCTCTGTTGTGGCATAGTTTCTTTGTGCATCATCCAGTGTCCTACTGGCATAATAGATAGCATGAAGTTTTCTATCTTTCTTTTGTCCAAGAACAGCTCCCACAGCATAATCACTTGTATCGCACATTACTTCGAAAGGCAAATCCCAATCCGGTGGCTGAACTATGGGAGCACTCACTAATGCCTGCTTGATCTGCTCAAATGCAGTTTGACAATCTGCAGTGAACTCAAATTTGGTGTCTTTACACAGCAAAGCAGTTAGTGGCCTAGCAATCCTACTAAAATCCTTAATGAACCGTCTATAGAAACCAGCATGTCCAAGAAAGCTTCTAATAGACTTAACAGAATCAGGTGCCTGCAGGTTCGTCATTACCTCGATTTTGGCGCGGTCCACCTCTATTCCTGCTTCGGACACTTTATGTCCAAGCACAATGCCATCTCTGACCATGAAATGACACTTCTCCCAGTTAAGAACTAAATGCTTCTCTTCACATCTTTTCAGAACCTTACACAGATTATCTAAGCATTCATTATAGGATGATCCATATACTGAGAAATCATCCATGAATACTTCCATAAAATCCTCAATCATATCTGTGAATATGGACATCATGCATCTCTGGAAAGTGGCTGGTGCATTGCAGAGTCCAAAAGGCATCCTACGGTAAGCAAAAGTCCCATATGGACAAGTAAAAGTGGTCTTTCCCTGATCCTCCGGATGGATGGGAATCTGAAAGAAACCTGAGTAGCCATCTAGGAAGCAGTAGTAAGGATGATTTGCTAACCTTTCGAGCATCTGATCAATAAAAGGCAAAGGAAAATGATCCTTCCTAGTAGCAGCATTAAGCTTCCTGTAGTCTATACACATCCTGTGTCCAGTCACAGTCCTAGTAGGTATCAGCTCGTTCTTCTCATTCTTCACGACTGTAACACCGCCTTTCTTTGGTACTACATGGACTGGACTTACCCAATCACTATCAGAGATAGGATATATAATTCCAGCGTCAAGGAGTTTCATAATCTCCTTTTTGACTACTTCCTGCAGATTAGGATTAAGTCTCCTCTGATGTTCGATTGATGTCTTGGACTCATCCTCAAGATGTATCCGATGCATGCACAGCTCTGGTGAGATACCTGAAATATCATTAAGGGAATAGCCAAGAGCTTTGCGATGCTTGCGTAGCTTGCTTAGCAGTAAAGTGAGCTATGCGTTGTTTAAACTAGCGTTGACAATCACTGGATAAGTTGAATTCGGTCCAAGAAATGCGTACCTTAGCCCGGATGGAAGTTGTTTCAGATCTATTTTCGGAGCTTTTTCCTCTGCCCAGTCTCTGTCGACTTGCAACGATCGTTGCTTAGTTGGTATCGATCGTTGCAGTCCCGCGTCATACACTTCCACTTGCATTGCAACCTCGACAGAATCCATCAATCTTGTATAGCACATTGCAGGCTCGTCCTACAGGTATTCCAACTCCAAAATAGAACTCAGTAAAGCCCTTTCTAGTGGGTCCTCAGCATGTGATTGATGGAAGTACTCTGCAGCCAAATCACCCAATGTGTCCACATAAAAGGTCTGCCCGTCGATGGTCGGTCTCTTCACCAGTTTGTTCATGTCAAAACTCATCTTCAGATCACCCACATTCAGGATTATCTTACCTCCTTGACAGTCAATCATCGCACCAGCTGTTGCTAAGAAAGACCTGCCTAGAATTAATGGGTCTTTTGGCTCCTGTCCATATTGTAGAACCACAAAATCAGTTGGGATTACGCACTTGCCAACTGTTATAGGCACATCCTCTATTACTCCTTCTGGAATCCTGACTGATCTGTCTGCCAGAACCAGTGATATCCTAGTTGGTATAAAATCTGTCATCCCCAGTCTTTTAGCAACAGAAAGGGGCATTAGATTTACACTGGAGCCAAGATCACATAGGGACCTTTCGAACCTCTCCTTATAGATAGCACAATCCAACACGAAGCTGCCCGGATCTTTCAATTTCTCTGGAATTCTACCTTGAACCACTGCACTACATACTTCATTGAGCATCATTATACTTTCTTCATCAGACCATTTACCAGAAATTGCATCCTTGAGGCATCTCTTCATCATGGGGGAAGTTTCAATGGAATCCAACAAAGGTACTTCAACCTTTACCTTTTTTATGAACTCCTTCCATTTTGCATATTGCCTATCATTCTTAGCTTTTCTGGGGTTCTTGGGATAAGGTATCTTAGGCTTGTATACTCTTTCAGCCGACTGTTTTGGATTTTCAGCACTCGAACTTTCTGCAGTCACCTTGTGTCGATCGTTGCCTTTATTGCACCGATCGATGCTAGGCGACTTTGTCACGACCTCCGGTTCATTGATTTCGCTTGGCAACGATCGCTGCTGAGATGCATCGATCGATGCTCGGCGAATATCGCGTATCTCATCCTCCAATTCTTCAATTTCCACGAGTTCCTCAACGCTTAACTGCTTTTTCTCGCCAGATGACAGCTCCTTACCACTTCTTAATGTCACGGCATTGCATTGGTACTTAGGATTGGCATCAGTTCTCCCCGGGAGATATCCTTCTTCCCTTTGAGCATGTCCAGCAGTTTTTGCAACCTTAGCATCAAGCTCTTTCATGTGCGTGTTCAAACTTTCAAACTTCCCATTCAGCTCCATGTAGATTGTATCCATCTTTGCATCAGCATCTGCTGCATACTTAGTCTGATTCTCCATCATTTGTCTTAGCATCATCTCCACTTTACTATCAGACTCATTGGCTTTCTTAAAACCACTTTGCTGAACTCCATTTGAGAATCTGTTTCCCTATTGATTTCTAAATCTATTGCTTTGGAAACTAGAACTCCCCATGTAATTCACTTCTTCTTCCTGAGTGTCCTCCTCAGTCTGAATCACCTCTACATCTTGGGCAAAGTGGACAGCTTTCTTACTTGTCAGGAGATTGTAGACTGTGTCTAGTCTAGATCTAATCTCAGTCATGTTAGAATCCTCTATACTTCCACCGGATTTCTTCCTCTTTTCATCCATAGATTTGCAACTGTAGCTGTTAATAAGGTTCCCAATCAACTGCACAGCTTGTGTAGGAGTCCTGGTGTTGAAGTTAGCATTACTGGAATTGTCCAGCGCAGTCTGATAAGGAAGATCTATGCCTCTGAAGAAAATACCAATCAGCTGTACTTCTGTGAATCCATGGTGTGGACAGTCACGCTGATACTGCTTAAATCTCAAGGGCTCCACAGCTCCTTGGGAAAAGGTGAGTATGTCCTGTCTGGACTGATCCGAGCGTGCATCATCATAAAAGTGACGCAGGAACTCACTCTTTAAGGCTGTCCAAGTAGTATACTGACCAGGTGCCAGTTGTCTCAGCCATGCACTAGCGTCTCCAGCAAGACTGTGCGGAAATAGCTTAAGGAACAGATAGTCCGGGCATACTCCTTCATACTTCATGCCAGTGACTATGTCCTCAAACTTGTCAATGTGATCCATAGGCTGCTCTGTTTGAAGACCATGAAAAGCAATCTGTCTCATCAGCTGGTAGTAGATGGTTTTTACCTCAAAATCATTCCTCTCAAAAGCAGGAAGCACTAGAGCTGCTCGGTTTGCATGAAACTCATCAGGTCTGTTGTAATCAGCTAGTGTCCTCTCATGAACCACCATCTCTCTACCTTGGGCCTGTCCTTGACCCTGGTTTTGGTTCAGCTCCTGTTGCTCAGGAGGATCAGGGATGACATTCCCTTCAGCATCAACCCGATGCCCAGCAGCATTGTACGGGTTGTCATCTTGGTCCCTCAGGGTACCTTCAGCATCTGGTATCAAGATCAAACGTTCTCGTACCATTCTCTCTCTCTTTTCTCTTCTGTTAGTCCTTTCTAGACGTCCAAGTTCCTCTAGTCCGAGATTAAGCAAGCTCGAGTTCGGATTACTTCGAGTTTTCTGCGTTGGCATAAACTGTCTGTAATCGTCCAGCAACGATCGATGCTATCAGTGCAACGATCGATTCAATTCTCAGAATCGCCTAGTGACGATCGACGCAAGGTATGCAACGATCGACGCAAGGCGAAATTCGTACCTGCGACAGAAAGAAACCGAGAAAAAAGAAAATCAGCAAAATCAAAAATAAAAACGAAAAAGAACAAAAACAAAAAGAAAAATTTCTAGTAAAAACCCTAAGTTCGGTCCTATCGAAGACTCAAAGAGTCCCCGGCAACGGCGCCAAAAACTTGATAGGTTCTAAGTTTTCCCTATACTAAACTGCAAGTGAACAGCAATGTCAAAGTAGTATATAGGGTTATCGAATCCACAGGGACACTCGGTCTCAAGAGAATCAAACTGTAGGAATAAATACTAGAAATAAGCAAGTAGTGAATGAAATAAATTGCGGTGCGAGAAAGTAAATCAGTAGCAGAGATTAACGGTTGTGAAGCAAGTAATTAAAAGCGTCAAGCCTAGGGTATTCTCAGGAAATCAGACAAGCAGACAGTTCATTCAGCAAGGATCTAATTAAGAACGGTTCTAGAACTCAAAACACAGATATAGAATTAACCAAATTCCTTTGCGATAATTCTCTAAGTCTAAGTGCAGCAAACCAAACTTTCGTTTGCGAGAACTAACAGATTAAACTAGCAATAAGTCCAAGTTTGATATGTTCACAATTATCCTAAACCAAACTTCCGTTTGCGCAAAGTTTAATTGCCCAATTTAATTAGTTCAGATTCCTAAACCCCACTTCCGTGACGTATTTAGCAACCTAAGATCTAGATTCTAATTGATCAGGTTAGAACTAGCTTTAAGCACAATCAAATTGAAGAACAGATATAGTTATGAATCCTTAACTGAATTTGAACAAGTCTAGCAAGTCATGAAATCCTATGTGAGAAACCCTAAACCTAACTATGGATCTACTCAGACATAGATAATGAAAACATAATCATAGAATGAATAAATTGCATAAAAGAATAAGAGTAAAAGGGGTTCGAAATCTTCTCCAAATACAGATGATGTAACAGGTTCAGATCAGCCCCAAAAAGCTCTAAAATCCTCTGCTCCTAATTATCAAAGTGTATGGTAAAAAGTATAAAGCGTGTCTAATAAAAACACTAAAAACTCTATTATATAGGCATAATCTCGGCCAAGGGCTTCTTTGTAAATATCAGGTACTTCTGGATCAAAGTGCAAATTCTTCACTCTTCTAAACCGCCGAGTTTTTGGCCCATCTCGCTGGTGCATCGATCGATGCTAGAGTGCAACGATCGACACCTTCCTCTGTTTCGGACAGTGAACTCTATCTCTCGGCCAAACACTCCAAAAATCTCCAAAATGCTCCATTATCTCCAATTCAGCTCCCAACCTGATTATACCTGTAAAAGACTCTAAACAAAGACAAAAGACACTAAAAACACACTTATATCATGGTCTAAAACTAGTAAAAACCATGATATATCAAGAATCTTAACTATTTAGGTTGAGAAATTTAATTATCTGCAAAGAAATTTGGTTTAATTGAATTGTGAACAAATCAAACTTGCACTTAAGGCTAGTTTAGTCTGTTAGGAATTGCAAAGAAATTTGGGTTTCTGCTAATTAGACTTAGAGAATTCTCGCAACGAAAGTTGGTTAGTTCTATATCTGTGTTTGAGTTCTAGAACCGAACTTAATTTGATCCTGACTGATAGTTGATCTGCTTGTCTGATTTCCTGAGAACTCCCTAGACTTGACGCTTTTAGTACTTGCTTACAAAACCACTCTTGCTACGTATTTACTTTCCGCTTAGTTATTTACTTTCTGATTAGTCTCACCTAGCTTAATTTGACATTCTACAATCTATCGTAAGAATCTAGAGTCTCTGTTGATTCGATACCCTATATACTACTGGCTCACGTCTGTGCACTTGCAGTGTAGATCTAGGGATTAAAACTCTGATCGTATCAAGTTTTTGGCGCCGTTGCCGGGGACTATTTTGAGTCTTCGATAGATTTGAATTTAAAGTTTAGACTAGGATTTTCGTTTTTTTGCTTTTGTTACTAATTTCTCTGTTTTTCTCTGTTTCAAGTCTGATTTCGCTTTGCATCGATTGACGCATCTTCTGAATCAATCGACACAAGGCGACACCCGAGTTGAATCGATCGTTGCATACTTAGCATCGATCGTTGCACTGCGATTATAGACGGTTTATGCAGACGCGTGAGACCATAAGTAATCCGAACTCGAATCTCGTGAATCTCAGGCTTGAGGAACTTGCTAGACTAGAGAGAACAAACAGAAAAGGTCAACGAGCAAGGATGAACAACAATCATGTGATTTTGAGACCTGATGCTCAGGGTGTTCTGAGAGACCAACAGAACAACCCGTACAATGATGTTGGGCTAAGGATTGATGCTGAGGGACGTGTGATCCCTAATCCTGAACCGCCCCAAGATCAAGGGCAGATGGTTAATCCTCCTGCTAATGATAGGACTCTTGCAGACTACAACCGACTGATATATCATGGTTTTTACTAGTTTTAGACCATGATATAAGTGTGTTTTAGTGTCTTTTTGTGTTCTTTTAGAGTCTTTTACAGGTATAATCAGGTTCTGAGCTGAATTGGAGATGTTGGAGTATTTTGGAGATTTTTGGAGTGTTTGGCCGAGAGATAGAGTTCACTGTCCGAAACAGAGTACTGCGTCGATCGTTGCACACCAGCGACGATCGTTGCACCAGCGAGATGGGCCCAAAACTCGGCGGTTTATGAAGAGTCAAGATATTGCACTCTGATCCAGAAGTTCCTGATATTTGGTGTTTTAATTAGATACACTTTCATAATTAAGAGCAGAGGATTTTTAGAGCTTTTGGGGCTGATCTGAACCTTTACTTCATCTGTATTTGGAGAAGATTTCGAACCCCTTTAATTCTTTATTTTCTTTTATGCAATTTATTCTTCATATGATCATGTTTTCATTATCTATGTCTGAGTAGATTCCTAGTTAGGTTTAGGGTTTCTCACATAGGATTTCATGACTTGCTAGACTTGTTTAATTCAGTTAAGGATTCATAACTATATCTGTTCTTCAATCTAATTGTGCTTAAAGCTAGTTCTAACCTGATCAATTAGAATCTAGATCTTAGGTTGCTAAATACGACACAGAAGTGTGGTTTAGGAATCTGAACTTTTTAGGTTGAGCAATTAAACTTCTCGCAAACGAAAGTTTGGTTTAGGTTAATTGTGAACATATCAAACTTGGAATTAATGCTGGTTTAATCTGTTAGTTCTCGCAAACGAAAGTTTGGTTTGCTGCACTTAGACTTAGAGAATTATCGCAAAGGAATTTGGTTAATTCTATATCCGTGTTTTGAGTTCTAGAACTGTGCTTAATTAGATCCTTGCTGAATGAACTGTCTGCTTGTCTGATTTCCTGAGAACGCCCTAGACTTAGCGCTTTTAATAACTTGCTTTCACAACCAACAATCTCTGTTTTCTGTTTACTTTCTCGCATTGCTTTTATTTACATCACACTGCTTTCTTCCTAGTTTAATCTCTTGTTCTTTAGCTATCGAAACCAGAGTTACTGTGGATTCGATACCCTATATACTACAATCACTAAACTGTGCACTTGCAGTAGAATAGGATTAAAACTACAACCCTATCAAGTTTTTGGCGCCGTTGCCGGGGACTCTTAGAGTCTTCGATAGCTTCGAACCTAGGGTTTTACTAGGATTTTTCGTTTTCTTTTCGTTTTTGTTTTTGTTTTTTTTAGTTACTAATTTTCTCTGTTTTCTCTATGTCGCAGGTACCGATTTCTCACTGCGTCGATCGTTGCACCCTTGCATCGATCGTCACTAGACGATTCTGAGATTGAACCGATCATTGCACTGATAGCATCGATCGTTGCTGGACGATTACAGACAGTTTATGCAGACGCAGAAAACTAGAAGTAATCCGAACTTAGACTTAGTTAATCTCGAACTTGAAGAACTTGGACGTTTAGAGAGGACTAACAGAAGAGAAAGGATGGTACGTGAGCGTTTGATCCTGATACCAGATGCTGATGGTACCCTGAGAGATCCGCAAAACAATCCTTACAATGCTGTTGGGCAGAGGATTGATGCTGAGGGACGAGTGATCCCTGATGTTGAGGAAGCTGAACCACCACCGCAGGCGCAAGGTCAAGGATAGAACCGAGCTAGACAGATGGTTGTCCATGAGAGGACTTTAGCTGACTACAACAAACCGGATGAGTTTCATGCAAACCGGTCAGGTCTAGTGCTTCCTAGTTTTGAGAGAAATGATTTTGATATCAAAACCATCTACTACTCGCTGATGAGACAGAATGCATTTCATGGTTACCCAACGGAGCAGCCTATGGATCACATTGATCAGTTTGAGGACATAATCACTGGCATGAAGTATGTGTTGGAATTGTGTCCAGTAATCTCGGTACTGTCTCTAGAAAGTAAGAGTATGTCAAGATCAGACATAAGTCATATAATACTGGGGATCATGATGGCTTGCTAGAGTCCGCTCATGATCTATAAGTCTTGGACTTATTGCTTTTATTATATGATCCCATATGGGTCACACGCTTAAGCTAGCAGGAAATAATGTTGGAACGGCTTAGCAGAAGTACGACAAAAGTGCTAGGCATTTGTCGTACTAAGAGAGAAGAATTAATGGGTCTGATTAAATGGTATTTAATCAGATTGGTGTTTTGGGCCCAAAAGCCCAAAAGGGAAAGAGAAGGCTTTTATAAACTAAAAGCCAAGTCTTTTTCCCCTAACCCTAATACCCAGCCGCGATTTTCCTCTCTTTCTGGCGCCTCCCTCCTTGTGGTCTAGCAGCCAGTTTCCTGTGATTGGGTGTGTGAGCCTTTGGAGGATTCATCCCTTGGTGTATCTCCCTGATCTCTGACCTGTTCTATTCCTTCCGCTGCAACAAACAGGTAAAAGGTGAGATCATAATGTTTCTATTACAAGAGAACCTAGATCCATGTTTAGGACTATTAATCTGATGAACTGAATCAGGATTAATCAACTAAACTATCCAACAGTGGTATCAGAGCCATTGGTTCTTAGGATTTCTTGTTTTAGATTCATGTTTAGGTTGTTTAATCTGTTTAGAAGTGTTCTGAATCAACTACTGATAAGAAAAACACTTAAGAAACTGAATTAAATCCTGAACAAACATATGAAAATCGCAAACCGAGCTATATGACTCGGTATGCGTCGGATCGTCAGACGTGCGGTGAACCGATCGCAAGGATCGATCGATCGCTTGGATCAACGCACGCTCGCGTCTCGTTCCGGTCGATCAAAAGTGCGCGAGAGGATCGCATGGATCCGCTGGTCGGAACGCATGGATCGAGTCATGCGTCTCGGCCAAGCCTCGTCCCACGATCGTCTCGGCATCGTCCCGGTTGCCTCGTCGTCCCGATCGCGGGAGTTGGTCCGATCGGCTGATGCGATCGCATCGCGTCTCGGCAGCTCTCGGTCGTCTCCGTCCCGCGTGATCGAGGCTGAACCGCGAGCCGAACATCGTCCCGCCTGACCCGAGCGTCCCGTCCGACTGCCGTGTCGATCTCGGATCGATTACGTGCGGCTTGACGGCTGACGTGATCGCGTGAAACTTACGATTAGGTCGTAATCGGTTCACTTGGTCAATCGGTTCGGTTCGGTTTTAAGGTTCGGTTTAAAACTTGATTAAAATCTTCGTTCTGGTTTAATAAACAGATTTTAATAATTTTATTAAATCTGGTTAAACCAGGATAAGAAATCCAATGTCGAAAGAAATATTGGATTTAGTGCCTAAACCAGGAATTTCTAATTTGATTTGGTTGGACCAAATAAATTGAGAAATTCCGGTTTAGTAAATAACCGGTTGACAATTGTGGTCATCGTAGTAATTGAAACTTGGTTAGACCAGTTTTAATGAACCAGACCGGTTATGTCAATTAATTGGACAATTGGGTCATGTCTTGGACATGGACCAATTCTTGGGCCTCGGGCCAAGAAGTTAAAAACAATTGGGCCAATTATTTGAGTCTTTCTTCAGACAAATTTAAAATTTATTTTATAATATTATAAAGTCGATTTTAAATTAAAGTTTCCGAAATTTTGAAATTAGAAAGTTTCTTAAAATAGAAGTTTCTGAATTTGCGGGTTTTGGATTTTAAAGAAATTTCTAAAGTTAGAAAGTTTCCGATTTTAGAAAGTTTCCAATTTTAGAAAGTTTCCAAAAATAGTAGGTTTCCAAAAATAGAAAGTTTCCCGAAATAGTAATCTTCTATTTTGGGAATGAATTTTAATAAACCTACGAACCTCAAATAATATCAAGCGTTGGATGTCTTGTCCAGGCTATGTCAGCTGTCAAAGCCCATTCAATTGCATTCATGGCCTTACAGTGTGAGGATGTCTGCTTTTGCATGGGTAAGACGGTTTGTGATTCATAATTGTCATTGGGAGTCCCAGACATTAATGATTACATGACTGTATAGTCTGGTTTTCTTGACTAGGCCATCGGGAGTCCCGGGCCTTGAGACATCAGAGTGGATTGGGCCTCGGGCCCAGATTCACAACCAAGAGTTATATCACGGATATAATTAGCCGATATAGGGCTTACCGATATAAGCTAAGGTTGGGTGACGGCCAGTGGCCCACTTTAATCTTGGTTATATGTGGATCTTGGAATCATTATATTCTATTGTGGGTAACTGATGTTATTGAATATAATGCGTGATTAATCATATTAATTTTAATACGAGATTAATCATATTGAACATATTAACTAAAATCCTTTTATCTTAAATTTCAGTTATGACTAGCACAAACAATCAAAACACTTTCTCGATCCGGTCTATCCTTGGGATGGACAAGCTGAACGGATCAAATTTCTTGACTTGGTCGCGGAACCTGAGGCTAGTCCTCAGACAGGAGAGAAAGGACTATGTTCTTGAGAGAGCTCTCCCCGTGAGAATCGGGTCCAATGCATCTCATGCAGTATATGATGCTTGGAATAAGCATTATAATGATGCGGTAGATGTGCGTGGTCTGATATTGGCTACCATGGACTCAGACTTGCGGAAGCAATATGAGAACATGGAGTCGCCAATAGAGATGATCAGCAGCTTGAAATTAAAATTTCAGGAGCAGATAAGAGTGGAGAGATACCAGTTGGTTAAATCTCTCACTAGCTGCAAGCTACCAAATGATCATCCAGTAAGTCCTCACGTCAGTAAAATGATGGGTTACATTGATAACCTGAGGAAACTGGATTATCCAGTTAGCCAAGAGATGGCAACTGAAATCATTCTGCAGTCACTGCCGTCAAGCTATGATAAGTTCAGAAAGAACTATATCAAGAAAGGCTTAACGAAGACGCTGACTGAACTGCATGATATGCTCAAGACAGTTGAGCCAAACGTGAAGAGTACCCTGTACAATCTCATGAATGAGAAGGGTAGGTTTACTAAACCTAATGCTGACAAGGGTGAAGACAAAGTTGTCCAGATTTTGAATCATGGCAAGCGTGTGTCTTCTGAGCCCGAGTCAGATACCTCTTACGTTGGTAAGTGCTGCTACTGTAAGGAGACAGGGCATTGGAAGAGAGATTGCATTAAATTCATGGAAGATACAGAGGAGTTAAAGTCGATGTATGCGACTACTTCCTCAGGTATTCATGTTATTACTTCAAGTTCTACCTTAATGGTATTGGATACTGATTGTGGCACTGATATTTGTGATAATATGCAGAGCTTAAGCAACAGTAGAACGTTGAAGGAAGGGCAAGTGAAACTACATGTCTGGAAGGAGCTTGGGATGCTGCCTCAGTCGTAGGGTTTTTCACTTATAGATCCCTTTGAGGCTTGGTTTTGTATTAAGTAATTGCTACAATGTACCTGCTTTAAGCAGAGTTGTCTTTCATTTTCTTGTAAGAATTTGAATGTTTTTCATTTTGATAAAAGACAAGTTTTGTTCTTTTGATCTTAATGAAATATTAATTGTAGCACCCTATTCATGGAATGGGTTTTATATCTTAAACCAAAGAGTGCCTAAATGTAACATAAATACCGAATTGGTTTAAACCTGATGAATTAAACCTGATTTTTCTTGGCATAAAGCCTTGGTCAAATAGAGTAAGTCGGATTCAGAAATCCCATAGTCATGGACGTTTGGGCTCATTTGATAAAATATCTTATGAGACTTGAATTCTGTTTACTAGACCAAAAGGGTAAAGGGCCTATCTTAGCCGAGCTAGAGAAAGGCCCAAAGGCTTATTGGACCTGGAACATACTGATGTATGTGGCCCAATGAGCAGTAATGCAAGAAAAATTTCCTGTACTTCATTGTCTCTACTGATTACTTCAGTGAGTATGACTGTGTTCATAAGATGAGACACAAGTCGGAATTCTTTGACATGGTCGAAAGAGTTCCAGAATGAAGTATAGGATCTGAATGACAAAAGTATTAAGACTCTGGATTAAATCACGAGTGAGAATACTTAAGTCATTAATTGTGTGATCATCTTATTAAGTGTGAAATCGTTTCACAGCTCATTTCTCCTGAAAACCTGATGGTGTTTCTGTGAGAAAGAATCAGATCTTATTAGAAATGATTAACGATGAGTCACACGAATCTTCCATGATATTATTTAAGAATAACGCTCTAAAATATCTAAGTTTACGCTGAAATAGTTCCACAAATATCAGTTGAAAGACACCACGTAAATGTGGATTGGAATCGATCCAAATTTGTCTTTACTGAGTATTTGTAGTTGTGCTACTTCGCTGGTTGTCCTAGAGAAACTAACGCTTGTTACTTTTACGTCCAATCTGTTTTCTAAGAAGGGAAGTTATTTTCCAAGAAGAACAGTGGGAGTAAAAGTATAACTCGAAGTTTTCTCAGGGAAACCAAGGCTCGGTATTTTACGACCATTCTGTTTTCTAAAAAGGAAATTACTTTCCAAGAAGAACAGTGGGAGTAAAAAGTATTTTTTACGACCATTCTGTTTTCTAAGAAGGGAAGTTACTTTCCAAGAAGAACAGTGGGAGTAAAAGTACAACTCGAAGAAATTCGAGAAATACAGGAGGCTGCTTAACCTATTGAGGGAGAGCAGCGGAAGGATTTACAGATTTCTGTAGAATCTACACCTGTGGAGCCTGAAGTTCGCAGATATGAAAGAATCAGTCACTAATCCGAGAGTGAATTCTCGTCATTAGTTCAGCCTGATGATCATTGAATGTTCGCATGATCTGATGATCATTGAAAGCGACAAATCTGCGAAATTCTAGGAAGCGAAAGTGAGCCCAGACTCCGAAGAATTACATTTTGTGTAAGTTGGCTTCATCGATCCATTCATGGATGGAAGCAAACATATCGGAGTTGGAATCTTCGTTCTGTTGAAGTAGTCAAGGTTTTGACTTGAACAGGAAGGAAGCAGAACTATGTGTTTACTAATAGATTAGTGGGAGCGATATTGCATTTCTCAAAGTGTATGTCGAAGACATACAGATTCTCGGATATAACGTCCCAACGCTGTAGTCGGTAAAGGACTAGCTTGGGAGTTGGTTTAATGATTGACATGGGTAAAGCCACGTAGTTCTTGGATTTTGGATCTAAAGATAGAGATCCAAAAGAGCTGGTAGGACAAAGTCAGGATTCTTAAATTGACAAAGTCCTACACTTTTTGAGCAATCCAAGAAGGGTTTTATGCCAATGTCACATGGCACTAAGTTAAGCAAGATACAGTATCCTACGATAACTGCTGAGCTTAAATGCATGGATGAGATTCCATATGCGTCGGCAATTGGATCTATCATGTATGCCATGAAACATACTTGTTTGATGTTGCTTTAATGTTAAGCAAGACAAATAAAGACCAGTCAAATCCAGCATAGAATCAAGTTTCCTAAAGTATGTCCTAAAAGTATTTGAGGAATACTAAGGATAAGTTCTTGATTTACGGAGAAAGTGAGGTGCTATAAATCGATAGAGTCTGAAAGGCAAGTTTCCAACAGACAAAGATGATTTCCGGTCACAGTCTGGTTATATCTTGTGTTTGTCTGGCGGTGCACGGCACTGTTGCTGACTCCATGACTTAAGCTGAATAGGCTGTTTGGAAAGAAGAGTTCATCACTGAACTTGATGTGATTCCCAGCATAGATGAGACTAGCTGCACATCAGAAGTCCAAACACCTTGAGATAAATGACAGAGATGTTAAATAGATCAGCAAGTTTCTATTCAAGAGAACGTTGCTAATCTATTAACGAAGCCACTCCTTAGCCCTAAGCACGAGTCACGGACTGTAGCTGTAGGATAAGTGAAGTTAAGATATAGTCTTAATTTCAGTGGGAGTTAGTAAAGGGCTTTATTTAGTTATTGATATGTTCTTGTAAACATTTGAGATGTTTAATAATGAAATTATTATTTCAAGATTATTTTAACTGTGATGAAATAATCGTTCCAAAATGATATAAACCATTTTATAGGTCATCGAAGTAAGTGACTTGATCTTGAGTCATCGAAGTCATTTAGCTTGATCATGAGACCCTATATTTGATAGATGTTATATATCATACAGTCCCCAGTCGAAGGTTGTTGAAATTGGAACATCAACAACCGTGTGAGACTGGATTGGTACGTGACTTATGACAAAGTCTCAGTGTGTCATAGATGCTCGGCATCAAAGTCAGTACATAGGTGTATGTTGGGAACATACGACCGGACAAGACCCGCTTATAAGAACTCTTCAGGATATTTATATCTGTGTCATAAGAGATTCTTACTACGACTATAGAGTATAGTCCTTAGACCTGAGTTCGCATGCATGTGACTGCATATGGACTGATGCACCTTGATCACTGTCTAACGCTATCGTTTTGCGATAGCTATAAGGACCTTGTTTGGGTGTATTACGAAATGAGTAGTTTACAGTGATGGAACAAGACGGGATTTGTCCCTCCAATATAAATGGAGTGAATATCTCTAGGCCAATCGGAGATTTGAATACTGGAAAACGCATGGCCATGCTCAAACGGACTTTCCCGAGTCGTTTGGATTATCAGTATCAAATCAGAGTCCGATGAACAAGATTAGGCTTTATAAGGATGACACCAATCTTGCCTTATGACTAATCGAGATATTGAGACAAAAGGATTATGAATACA
Organism: Orychophragmus violaceus; assembly: GCA_030180135.1. Taxonomy (NCBI): domain Eukaryota; kingdom Viridiplantae; phylum Streptophyta; class Magnoliopsida; order Brassicales; family Brassicaceae; genus Orychophragmus; species Orychophragmus violaceus. The sequence continues at coordinate 18,686,512 of CM058236.1, forward strand.
GAGATTCCAGTACAAGTGGGAGATTGTTGGAATTGTGTCCAGTAATCTCGGTACTGTCTCTAGAAAGTAAGAGTATGTCAAGATCAGACATAAGTCATATAATACTGGGGATCATGATGGCTTGCTAGAGTCCGCTCATGATCTATAAGTCTTGGACTTATTGCTTTTATTATATGATCCCATATGGGTCACACGCTTAAGCTAGCAGGAAATAATGTTGGAACGGCTTAGCAGAAGTACGACAAAAGTGCTAGGCATTTGTCGTACTAAGAGAGAAGAATTAATGGGTCTGATTAAATGGTATTTAATCAGATTGGTGTTTTGGGCCCAAAAGCCCAAAAGGGAAAGAGAAGGCTTTTATAAACTAAAAGCCAAGTCTTTTTCCCCTAACTCTAATACCCAGCCGCGATTTTCCTCTCTTTCTGGCGCCTCCCTCCTTGTGGTCTAGCAGCCAGTTTCCTGTGATTGGGTGTGTGAGCCTTTGGAGGATTCATCCCTTGGTGTATCTCCCTGATCTCTGACCTGTTCTATTCCTTCCGCTGCAACAAACAGGTAAAAGGTGAGATCATAATGTTTCTATTACAAGAGAACCTAGATCCATGTTTAGGACTATTAATCTGATGAACTGAATCAGGATTAATCAACTAAACTATCCAACAGTATGATGGAGTCTGCCCGGATTATCTGTTTCTTAAGCTCTTTCCGCACAGTCTTGCTGGAGACGCTAGTGCATGGCTAAAGCAGCTGGCACCTGGTCAGTATACTACTTGGGCAGCCTTGAAGAGCGAGTTCCTGTGTCATTTCTATGATGATGCGCGTTCAGATCAGTCCAGACAGGACATTATCACCTTCTCCCAAGGAGCTGTGGAGCCTTTAAAAGCTGCCTGGATGAGATTTAAGCAGTACCAGCGTGATTGCCCACACCATGGATTTACTGAAGTTCAGTTGATTGGTATCTTCTTCAAAGGCATAGATCTGCCATATCAGTCTGCACTGGATAACTCCAGTAATGCTAATTTCAACACCAAGACTCCTGCACAAGCTAAGCAGTTGATTGAGAACCTAGTAGGCAGCAACAGTTGCAAGACTATGGATGAGAGGAGGAAGAAATCTGGTGGAAGTGTAGAGAATTCTGACATAGCTGATATTAGATCTAGGCTGGACACAATTTGCAATCTCCTAGCAGGTAAGAAAGTTGTCCACTTTGCCCAAGATGTAGAGATAATTCAAACTGAGGAGGACACTCAGGAGGAAGATGTGAATTACATAGGAGGATCCGGATTCCAAGGTAATAGATTTGGTAATCAACAGGGAAACAGATTTTTCAATGGAGGACAGAAAAGTGATTTCAACAGCAACTCATCTAATTCTGGACAGACTAGTGGTTTTCAGAAGACCTTTGGACAAGGTACTCAGAGAACCTATGGATCTTCATCTTATCAGACTCCTCCTGAACCTACAGCTCATGAGAGTAGAATGGAAGCTATGATGGAACAACTAATGGAGAGTCAGACCAAGAGTACTGTGGACTGCAACAAGAAGTTGGATGCTGTCTATGAAGACCTCAATGGGAAGTTTGAGTCCCTGAACACTCACATGAAGCAGTTGGATACTCAGGTGAACCAGATTTCCAGTTCAATGAAGGGAAAAGGAATAGCAGACACTCATATTACGGCCTGGTCTGTGTACATTAATGATGGATCTCACCTAGATGAAAAATTTGAGCTAAGTACAGCTGAATTGGTGAAGGAAGAAGAAATCTCGGATTTTGGTGAAAATCTCTCGGGTGAAAATTGCAGTGTTGCAACGATCGACACACACCTAGTGTCGATCGACGCAGGTCGTGAACAGACAGACTTGCCGAATGATAGTGGTATTGATGCAGAGTTGGAGCTAGATGGCTTATTTTCTGGAGTCTCTGAGATTTCTCAACAAGAGATCTATGCGCAGATCGTTAGACAACACTCCTCAGTGTCTGAAGTGATTAAGCAGGAAATTGAAGAGCTTAAGAAGCTAGAGGAGATTGGTGAAGAATTGGAAGAAATTCCATCTTCTGATGATCCACCTTATCATCCATGTGTGCAGAGGTACTTGAATAAGATGCTGCCTTTAGATGAAGAACTGAGAGACTGGGTGATTATAGTTCCTCAGCATATTAGTGATGTTCTGCTGACCAAGATCCCGAAGAAGCTGCCAGACCTCGGAGCCTTTGTGCTTAATTGTTCAATCTTTGAGTATAGTTTTAGGCGCTCTCTGTGTGACTTAGGAGCTGCTGGAAGTTTGATGCCATACTCTGTGGCAGAGAAGCTGGGTATGCTAGATTTTACTCCTACTAGGACTTCTCTTGTCCTAGTTGATCAGTCTATACGAGTTCCAGAAGGACTCCTTATGGACATCCCAGTGAGAGTTGGAAACTATTTAGTTCCAACAGACTTCCTTGTGCTGAAATATGATTGTGATCCGGATGAAGCATTGCTACTTGGAAGACCATTTTTGGCTACAGCGGGAGCAGTAATTGATGTTAGAAACAGCTTGATAGACCTCCATCTGGGAGATGAGCCGCTGCGTTATGAGATGGATAAGCTGCGAAGACCACTGATAGATGGGCAGACATTCACCATCATGGATGCAGATGATAAGCAGCCGGATGACACTGTGATTGTAGATCCTGGAGCACATTTTACTCCATCTTTTCTTGGACATGAGCATTCTGCAACAGCCTACTCGCCACCTTGGATGAGGAGACTTGAACAGAGACAGAAAAAGTCTCTGTCGGGATCTCCTGGTGCCTGAAAAATCTTGTTCGTCCGGTCAAGCTATTGACCTTAAACAAGCGCTGGGTGGGAGGCAACCCACCATTAGGTACTGGTGTTTTTCTACTTAATTTTTGGTGTTTTTGTTAGGATTTTACGTTTGTTTTTGGTTTTGGTGAGTTTATGATTGCAGGTCTCGGACAAATTCGCATTGCGTCGATCGACGCACTTCTGTGTCGATCGTCACAACACGATCGGAATCGCATTGCAGCGATCGTTGCGGTCCTGAGCAACGATCGACCATACACGAAAATCGCCTAGCAACGGTCGATGCACTTAGTACAACGATCGATGCCTGAGCGACAGAGGTAAACCCGACAGAACTCAACAAAACTTTAACAATTTTTATTTCTTTTTACTGATCCTTCGCTTGACACTACTGGGGACAGTGTGTCTTAAGTGTGGGGGAGGTGCTGCTACTGACGTTTATCTTTCTGTTTTCTTAAGAGTCAGTCCATTTTTCAAAAAAAATTTGTTTTATTGAGTCAAAATTGTTTAAGTAAGAAACTATGAATTTTTGAGAAGATTTACAAGACTTGCAGGAACTTAAGTAACCATTGGGATGAAGTTGCAGGATCTATCTCTGACTATTAGAAAACTCCGACACGGATCAACCTACTGGGAAGACCCACATCACTTCAGGTATCAGAGGATCCTTTTACTGACTTCAACCTTAATACTGACTTAGATTTCTCACCTAAGGGCTTGGTATACTTTGTGTCGGATTCCCTTGTTAGTTCTGACACAGCCTGTCAACCTGTCCTATTTAGTTCCCTTCTCCCCTTCCGTAAAATAAAAAAAAAGATAATAAACTGAGGATGAGTTAGTAACTCCGAAGTGGTCACAGGAGTGGTAGAGACCCCTATTATCTCCTGTGCGATCCATGGAATGTGTCCAAAGTACACCCCATAACGGAAAGAACACTGATAAAAAAAAAACGATACCCAATGTGGGAAAAATCAGTTGTTAAGGAAGGGAAAGAGAAGAAAGGGACTAGAGAAAGATAGTATAGTGGTCTAGAGCTGATAAGGTAAGAATCCATGTGCCCTTTGATCGATACTCCTTAGGTGAGACCGCACTTAAATACTTGCAGAAGTCAGTAGGGAGAATTTGAATGCTTGAATGTGATTGTGGAGTTTACTTAGGACAGTTGCTAAGTGTGGGGGAAGTACATGTTGGTCTTGATATCCTGTGATTGATTCTTTAAGTGGTTTACTAAGGGGAATCTGAGTGTTGTAGCTTCTAGGATGAAATGAGTTTCTGAAGAGTTTTCAAACGTCTTCACCATGCTTTAGTTCTCTATTTTGCTTGAGGGCAAGGAAAGGCTAAGTGTGGGGGAGTTGATATGTCATGGTTTTTACTAGTTTTAGACCATGATATAAGTGTGTTTTAGTGTCTTTTTGTGTTCTTTTAGAGTCTTTTTCAGGTATAATCAGGTTTGGAGCTGAATTGGAGATGTTGGAGTATTTTGGAGATTTTTGGAGTGTTTGGCCGAGAGATAGAGTTCACTGTTCGAAACAGAGTACTGCGTCGATCGTTGCACACCAGCGACGATCGTTGCACCAGCGAGATGGGCCCAAAACTCGGCGGTTTATGAAGAGTCAAGATATTGCACTCTGATCCAGAAGTTCCTGATATTTACAAAGAAGCCCCTGGCCGAGATTAGACCTATATTATTGAGTTTTTGGTGTTTTAATTAGATACACTTTCATAATTAAGAGCAGAGGATTTTTAGAGCTTTTGGGGCTGATCTGAACCTTTACTTCATCTGTATTTGGAGAAGATTTACCCCTTTAATTCTTTATTTTCTTTTATGCAATTTATTCTTCATATGATCGTGTTTTCATTATCTATGTCTGAGTAGATTCCTAGTTAGGTTTAAGGTTTCTCACATAGGATTTCATGACTTGCTAGACTTGTTTAATTCAGTTAAGGATTCATAACTATATCTGTTCTTCAATCTAGAGAAAGATAGTATAGTGGTCTAGAGCTGATAAGGTAAGAATCCATGTGCCCTTTGATCGATACTCCTTAGGTGAGACCGCACTTAAATACTTGCAGAAGTCAGTAGGGAGAATTTGAATGCTTGAATGTGATTGTGGAGTTTACTTAGGACAGTTGCTAAGTGTGGGGGAAGTACATGTTGGTCTTGATATCCTGTGATTGATTCTTTAAGTGGTTTACTAAGGGGAATCTGAGTGTTGTAGCTTCTAGGATGAAATGAGTTTCTGAAGAGTTTTCAAACGTCTTCACCATGCTTTAGTTCTCTATTTTGCTTGAGGGCAAGGAAAGGCTAAGTGTGGGGGAGTTGATATGTCATGGTTTTTACTAGTTTTAGACCATGATATAAGTGTGTTTTAGTGTCTTTTTGTGTAATCAGGTTTTAATTAGATACACTTTCATAATTAAGAGCAGAGGATTTTTAGAGCTTTTGGGGCTGATCTGAACCTTTACTTCATCTGTATTTGGAGAAGATTTACCCCTTTAATTCTTTATTTTCTTTTATGCAATTTATTCTTCATATGATCGTGTTTTCATTATCTATGTCTGAGTAGATTCCTAGTTAGGTTTAAGGTTTCTCACATAGGATTTCATGACTTGCTAGACTTGTTTAATTCAGTTAAGGATTCATAACTATATCTGTTCTTCAATCTAATTGTGCTTAAAGCTAGTTCTAACCTGATCAATTAGAATCTAGATCTTAGGTTGCTAAATACGAAACGGAAGTGTGGTTTAGGAATCTGAACTTTTTAGGTTGAGCAATTAAACTTCTCGCAAACGAAAGTTTGGTTTAGGTTAATTGTGAACATATCAAACTTGGAATTAATGCTGGTTTAATCTGTTAGTTCTCGCAAACGAAAGTTTGGTTTGCTGCACTTAGACTTAGAGAATTATCGCAAAGGAATTTGGTTAATTCTATATCCGTGTTTTGAGTTCTAGAACTGTGCTTAATTAGATCCTTGCTGAATGAACTGTCTGCTTGTCTGATTTCCTAAGAACGCCCTAGACTTAGCGCTTTTAATAACTTGCTTTCACAACCAACAATCTCTGTTTTTTGTTTACTTTCTCGCATTGCTTTTATTTACATCACATTACTTTCTTCCTAGTTTAATCTCTTGTTCTTTAGCTATCGAAACCAGAGTCTCTGTGGATTCGATACCCTATATACTACAATCACTAAACTGTGTACTTGCAGTAGAATAGGATTAAAACTACAACCCTATCACCGACCGGATGAGTTCTATGCTAACCGGTTAGCAATTGTACCTCCTGGATTTGAGAGGAATGATTTCGAGATCAAGACTATCTACTACTCTCTGCTGAGGCAGAATCCTTTCCATGGTCTCCCACACGAGCAACCGATGGATCATATTGATGACTTTGAGGACTTCATCACTGGAATGAAGTATAATGGGTTTGTATCTCAAGCTTTTCCCTTATTCTCTCGCTGGAGAGGCCGCAGCTTGGCTGAAACAACTTCCAACTGGGAAGTTTACTACTTGGGATGCTGTGAAGAGAGAGTTTTTGAGGCACTTCTATGATGATGATCCCTCTGATCAGTCGAGACAGGATATTCTCACCTTCACCCAAGGTCCTACAGAGCCTCTTAAGTCTGCTTGGATGAGGTTTAAGAAGTACCAACGTGACTGTCCTCACAATGGATTCTCTGAAGTGACGCTGCTAGGCATATTCTTCAGAGGAATTGATCTCCATTATCAGTCTGCATTGGATAATGCCAGAAATGGCAATTTCAATACAAGGACTCCTGAACAGGCTAGGACATTGATTGATAACTTGGTGAGCAGTAATATAACCAAGACTGCTAATAGGAGAAGGAAAGATTCTGGTGGAAAGATTGATAATCTGGAGATCGCTGATATCAGGAATAAGCTGGACAATGTTCACAGTTTGTTGACTGCAAAGAAGGCTGTCCACTTTGCTCAGGATGTTGAGGTATTTGCAGCTGAAGAAGATCACCAGGAAGAGGATGTGAACTACATAAGTGGCTCTGGATTCCAAGGAAACAGGTTTGGTAACCAGCAAGGTAACAAGTTCTTTAATGGTGGACATAAGAGTGCTTTCACAAGCAACCAGAACTCTTCTGGATATGGACAGACTGCTGGGTATCGGAAACCTTTTCAGCAAGGTAATTCTTATCAGAGGACTTATGGATCATCCTCATATCAGACACCTCATGCTGCTAGTGCTCATGAGAGCAAGATGGAAGCAATGATGGAACAGTTGCTGGAGGGTCAGACTAAGACTGTTGTTGACTTCAACAAGAAGCTGGATGCTGTGTATGAAGATCTTAGTGTGAAGTTTGAATCCTTGAGTACACATGTCAAGCAGTTGGAAACACAAGTGAACCAAATTTCAAGCTCAGTTAAGGGAAAGAATGTTATGGACACCCACATCAAAGCCTGGTCAGTTCAGATTGATGATGGTTCAAACCAAGGAGAGAAATTTGAGTTTAACACAGCTGAACTCGTGGAAGAAGCTGAACAACCCGAGAGTGAAGAAAAAGTGTCGGCTGGAATCAGTGATAAATTAACTGCATCGATCGATGCACCATGTGCATCGATCGTTGCAAGTCGTGGAGCAGACTTACTTTTCTCTTCTGGCATTGCGGACGAGAAGGCTCACAAGCCTACTACACCTCCCCCTGAGGTGTTTGAGATATCTCAATAGGAACTTGATGAAGCCAGACAGCTGAAAGTGATGGATGAGAAGTTGGAAGAAGATCCACAACCTGATGATCCACCATATCACCCTTGTGTGCAGAGATACTTGGAGAAGATGCTACCGATGGACGAAGTGTTGAAAGATTGGGTGATAGTGATCCCTAAAAGAATCAGTGATGTGTTGCTTACTCAGATCCCCAAGAAGCTACCTGATCCTGGTATATTTGTGCTGAGTTGTTCCATCTTTGAGGATAGCTTCAGGCGCTCCTTGTGTGATTCAGGAGCTGCTGAAAATCTCATGCCATACTCTGTGGCAGAGAAGCTGAGAATGTGATACGATCAGAGTTTTAATCCCTAGATCTACACTGCAAGTGCACAGACGTGAACTAGTAGTATATAGGGTATCGAATCCACAGAGACTCTAGACCTTACGATAGAATGTAGAACGTCAAGTTAAGCTAGGTGAAACAGAGAATAAGCAATAAATCAGAACAGAAAGTAAATCAGTAGCAAGAGTGGTTTGTAAGCAGGTACTAAAAGCGTCGAGTCTAGGGAGTTCTCAGGAAATCAGACAAGCAGATAAACTATTAGTCAGGATCAAATTAAGTTCGGTTCTAGAACTCAAACACAGATATAGAACTAACCAACTTTCGTTGCGAGAATTCTCTAAGTCTAATTAGCAGAAACCCAAATTTCTTTGCAATTCCTAACAGATTAAACTAGCCTTAAGTGTAAGTTTGATTTGTTCACAATTCAATTAAACCAAATTTCTTTGCGGATAATTAAATTGCTCAACCTAAATAGTTCAGATTCTAAACCACACTTCCTAAAGTCTAGATTCTAATTGATCAGGTTAGAAACTAGTATTAAGCACAATTCAGGTTGAAGAACAAATAAGATATGAATCCTTAACTGATAAATTAATCTAACAGGTCATGAAACCCCTAACGAGAATCCCTAAACCTAACTATGAATCTACTCAGACATGATCAATGAAACACAAATCAATTAATAAATAGATATCATAAAAATCAAAGAGTAAGAGTACAAGAGGTTCGAAATCTTCTCTCTGGAGTACAAGAACGATCAGCCTCTCGGTCTCTCTCTCTAAAAAGCTAATAGTATGAATGCATATCTAAAACAAAACACCAAAAACCTAATTATAAAGTCCTAATCACGTTTGGGGTCTTTTTGCAAATACTGGAACTTCTTGGGGCAAAACTACAAATCTCCAAAGTCTTCATTAATGAGCTGGCGCAGAGGTGTGTCGATCGATGCAAATGATGCATCGATCAATGCATAGGTCGTCCAGACTTGGTGAAGTCAGATCTCTCGGCTTAAGCTCTAAAACATGCCCAAAATGCTCCATTATCTCCAATAATCTCCCAAACGTTCATGTACCTAATAAACACCTGTAATGACTCTAAAGACACGACAAAAGACTCTAAAACATACTTATATCATGGCCTAAAACAGGTAAAAACCATGATATATCAACTCCCCCACACTTAGCCTTTGCTTGCCCTCAAGAAAAACAGAGAACTAGAATGTGGTGAAGAGGTTTGAAAACTTTCAGAAACTCTTTTTATCTTAGAAGTAACAACACTCAGATTCCCCTTAGTAAGCCAGATGAAAGATTCACCTGCAAGACATCAAAACCAACATATACTTCCCCCACACTTAGCAACTGTCCTGAGTAAACTCCACAATCAATCCAAAGCATTCAAATTCACCCTATTGACTTCTATAAGCTATTAAGTGCGGTCTCACCTAAGGATTATCGATCAAAGGGCACATGGATTCTTACTCTGTTAGCTCTAGACCACCATACTATCTTTTTCTGGTTCCTTTCTTCTCTTTTCCCTTCCTTAGCAACTGATTTCTCCCCATTGGGTATCATTTTTCTTTTTTTTATCAGTGCTCTTCCCGTTATGGGGTGTACTTTGGACACATTCCATGGATGCACAGGAGGTAATAGGGGTCTCTACCACTCCTGCGACCACTTCGGAGCTACTAGCTCATCCTCAGTTTATTATTCTTTTTTTTTTACTTTAAGGAAGGGGAGAAGGGAACCTTACTTGGACAGGTTTACAAGCTGTGTCAGAACTAAAAGAGGAATCCGACTCAAGGTATACCAAGCCCTTAGGTGAGAAAATTAAGTCAAAATTAGGGGTGAAGTCAGTAAAGGATCCTCTGAATACCTAAATTGATATGCATGTCCTCAGTAGCCTGATCTGCATTGGGTTTTCTAATAGTCATAAATTGATCCTGCAAGCTCATCCCAATGGTTACTTAAGTTCCTGCAAGTGTTGTTGGCTTCTCAAAAATTCATTGTTCCTTATTTAAACTGTTTTGACTCGATAATACAAATTTTTGACTGACTCTAAGAAAACAAAAGCGTGCGTCAGTAGCTACCTCCCCCACACTTGAAACACACTGTCCCCAGTGGTGTCAAGCTTAGGATTGGTGAGAAAAGAAAATGTTAAGGGATTAGCTGGGTTCTGTTTGATTTTTACCTGTCTCGCACCTGCTTCGATCGCTAAGCATAAATGCGACAATTGTTGCAAGGCGATTGTGATTATGAGTCGATCGTTGCACAGGTCCGCAACGATCGCTGCAATGCGATTTTCGTGTTGTGACGATCGACACACAGGACCGTGTCGATCGTTGCATTGCGATTTCGTCAGTTCAGTCAGCAGTCAACAAGTAAGTCCGTGAGAAAATCTCAAATCTCAAACCTGAAAGCTGGAAAACATCGCAAACAAGCAAAATCAAAGCAACAGATGGTCTAGAATCAAGTACAGAATTCCAAACGTAAGTATCAACTAGAAAAATCAAAAGAAAAGTGAAAAAGAAAAATGGAACCGATAGTCTGAAAATGGGACTCTGATCTCACTCGCTCTCATCATCATTCCCATCCAAGGGATCAGTACTGCCCGAGAGAACTGGAGTCGGAGAACGCTGTCAACGACGACTAACAGGAACGGGCTGATGAATCTGTGGTTGTCTCCTGCAAGTGCAGCCACGCATGAAATCCCAAATGCTCCGTAGTATGCCATCCTGACGCTCTCTTCATTCACCCTCGGACATCTCACTCACTGGTACCGAAGGAGCTGGATAAGGACCAATGTCAAATGTAGCTGGAGCAGGCTCGGGCGCAGGCGCAGAGGAAGAAGAAGGCCGTGTAGAAGGCTCTCCCAGCGGATGGGCCATCATAGGTACACTGCGCTGATCGTTCGTAGGAGGCTGGAAACTCAAAGCAGCCAATGTATCAATCTTGGTCAGATCAGCAGCAGGAAGATCTACACCACGCTTCATAGCGTTTGTGTCATAATAGACCCATATACGTCCCTCCTTCAACCATGTAGCACTCTGCAGGTGGCTAAGATCCATAAATACCTCGCTATCATCACGCTCTGTACCCTCTAAAGGGATCCCGCAATGTCTAAAGATGGGAGTAAGCAGACTTCCCACTGTCTCAATGCCCTTCCCATCGAATGCCTTCTTTGTCAGAGAGCACAAATGATGAGCAAACACAACTCCTAAGTTAAGACCCCTGGTAGGATCTCTCAAATCAGAATCAGCAAACAGCTCTCTCAGCCCAATTAAAAGTACCTCCAGCTCATTCTTTCTCATCTTGTTTGCCTCGGCTTTGCATAGCAGCGTGTAACCCAAGATGCGTATCACATATCGCAGCACCGGATGCCTGACCTGAATCTGCTTCGTAGTCCTCGAGTCATATGGTCCATTACCAAAATGGTCCCAAAAATGCTGCGCTTCCTGTCTATCCCACTCAAGAGCTATACCACAACGTGTGGGCTCCACACTAAATCCATAAATACGGCAGATATCAAGAAATGAAATCCGATACCTGGCTCCCAGACACCTGAAAGTAAAGATACCCCCAGAAGCTCTCCGGCAGTCCGGATCAGGATAGTAGACTCTGCAAGTAGCCAGCAACTGTCTAACTAGATCGGGGTAAAGTGGGTAGTACTGCATAGGCATCGTCCCCAAACCCATGGCCTTAACCAATGTATGCACCTGCTATCAATGCCTAGGATCTTGCAGGTCCGATAATCAGCAAATTTGGTTGGCAGAACGTCCATATCCAACCAACTGTTGTAGAGCAACGTATCATAGTCATCCCAGTGCTCTGATATCGGCTTGTTAATGAAATCTGCGTCCTTAGCCAAATCCTTAGGCGCTTTGCCCTAATCTTTATCTGTCGGAATCTTGGCTCCCTCTTCCTTAGGCCAAGGCCACTGTATGGCATCACAGTCTCGCTGATACGGCTCAGGTAGTGTCGAATCTCGTGTAAACCACTCGTCTGGTGGAGGTGTCTGATCCGCAGCAGCCGGAGTAGATCTGCCGCGTTTACGAGGCTGTCCGCGAGGAGGCATCTGCAATCAAAGTCATAAGAACAATCTCGCACAATCATCATCATAAACAACTACAATCCAAGCTATATACGCAGTCAAATCACGTCCTAAATCTGTCAAAATTCGCGCATCAGACAAGTCCCATCACAAAAATGAAATTTTTCAGAAACTTGCAAAATCGAACGTGAAAACTACTTCCTAACCTTCATTCCACTGCCAGACATCCTAAACCAACATCTAATGATCACGGATTCGAGTTCCAGAAGCTAAAAATCAAACTTTTCATGCCTTAGGTTCGCTTCTGAAAAATCGAGATTGAGAGAACATACCTTGGTTTCGGCTCAAATTGATTGGATATATGGATAGAGGTTGAAAAATCGAGTGGGTTAGAGCTTTGAATCGTTAGAATCGAGCAAGAAATGAGTGAGAAATCGGAAAGGGGAAATCGGCTAGGGTTTATCGCGAGAGAGAAATGAAGAAGAAGAAAGAAGAAAGAAAATTTATCGGGACTTACCTGCTCGCGCTTGCATCGACCGTTGCACTAGGTGCAGCGATCGTTGCAAGGCGACCTCATTCCTTTGTTAAATCCCCTTGCAGCGATCGTTGCATAGGACCGCAAGATCATCACAAAGCGATTTTTCTTCATCAAATCACCCTGCATCGATCGTCACAAAATGTGCAACGATGGACGCAGTTCTTCAGACTCGAATTCTGTAATGAAAACACACCAAAAACAAAATGTAAAATCCTAGGAAAACACCAAAATAGTATGTACAAACCAAACAGTGGGTTGCCTCCCACTCAGCGCTTGTTTAAGGTCATTAGCTTGACCGGACGAACAAGATCAAGCTCCTGGAGGTTTCGACAGAGACTGTGAGTGCCTCTGTGAAAGTCTCCTCATCCAAGGTGGAGAGTAAGCATTGTCAGTGTGAGCTCGTCCAAGGAACGAAGGGATGCGACGTTCTCCTACATTCACAGCAGTAAAGTTAGTAGAACTGAGCTTGGAAGACGCGTACCTTTGCTTTGGCGAGGTTTTGATGTTAGGAGCTTTCTGCTTAGAAGCAGTTGCAAGCCCTGAAGATGTTAGAGTGGAATCTGCAGAAACCACCATCTTCTCCTCTCCAGGATCAGAAACTAATGTCTCACTCTCATGCGCTTCCTGTCCATCCTCAATGCTAAAGGTTTGACCATCAATCTTTGGCCTGCGCAACATATCCATCTCAAAGTGTAGAGGCTCATCTCCCAGATGGAGATCAATCAGACCATGCCTCACATCAATCTTCGCACCAGCTGTGGTTAAGAAAGGTCTTCCCAGTATTAGAGCATCATCCGGTTCACTGTCGTACTTAAGCACCACAAAATCTGTCGGGACTAAGTAGTTTCCAACTCTGACTGGGACATCCTAAAGAACTCCTTCTGGAATCCTTCTTGACTGATCAGCTAGAACCAGAGAATCCCTAGTGGGTGAAAAATCTGTCATTCCCAGCTTCTCTGCCACAGAGTATGGCATGAGATTTCCAGCAGCTCCTAAATCACACAAGGAGCGCCTGAAGCTATCCTCAAAGACGGAACAACTTAGCACAAATATACCAGGATCAGGTAGCTTCTTAGGAATCTGAGTTAGCAACACATCACTGATTTGTTTAGGGATCACTATCACCCAATCTTTCAACACTTCGTCCATAAGCAGCATCTTCTCCAAGTATCTCTGAACAGAATGGTGATATGGTGGATCATCAGGTTGTGGATCTTCTTCCAACTTCTCATCCATCACTTTCAGCTTTCTGGCTTCATCAAGTTCCTGTTGAGATATCTCAAACACCTCAGGGGAAGGTGTAGTAGGCTTGTGAGCCTTCTCGTCCGCAATACCAGAAGAAACAAGTAAGTCTGCTCCACGACTTGCAACGATCGATGCACATGGTGCATCGATCGATGCAGCTAATTCATCACAGATTCCAGCCGATAGTTTTGCTTCAGTCTCAGATTTTTCAGCCTCTTCCCCGTGTTCAACTGTCTTAAACTCAAATTTCTCTCCTTGGTTTGACCCATCATCAATATGAACTGACCAAGCTTTAATGTGGGTATCCATAATATTTTTCCCTTTAACTGAGCATGAAATTTGGTTCACTTGTGTATCCAACTGCTTCACATGTGTACTCAAGGATTCAAACTTCCCATTAAGATCCTCATACACAGCATCTAGCTTCTTGTTGAAGTCCACAGCAGTCTTAGTCTGACCCTCCAGCAACTGTTCCATCATTGCTTCCATCTTGCTCTCATGAGCACTAGCAGCATGAGGTGTCTGATATGAGGATGATCCATAAGTCCTCTGATAAGAATTACCTTGCTGAAAAGGTTTCTGATAACCAGCAGTCTGACCATAGCCTGAAGAGTTTTGGTTGCTTGTGAAAGCACTCTTCTGTCCACCATTAAAGAACTTATTACCTTGTTGATTACCAAACCTGTTCCCTTGGAATCCAGAGCCATTGATGTAGTTCACATCTTCTTCCTGGTGATCTTCTTCAGCTGCAAACACCTCAACATCCTGAGCAAAGTGGACAGCCTTCTTTGCAGTCAACAAACTGTGAACAGTGTCCAGCTTGTTCCTAATATCAGCAATTTCCAGATTATCAATCTTTCCACTAGACTTCTTGCTTCTCCTATCAGCAGTCTTGGTGCTATTACTGCTCACCAAGTTATCAATCAATGTCCTAGCCTGTTCAGGAGTCCTTGTATTGAAATTGCCATTGTTGGCATTATCTAAGGCAGGCTGATAATGTAGATCAATACCTCTGAAGAACACTTCAGAGAACCCATTGTGAGGACAGTCACGTTGGTACTTCTTAAACCTCATCCAAGCAGACTTAAGAGGCTTTGTAGGACCTTGGGTAAAGGTAAGAATATCCTGTCTTGACTGATCAGAGCGAGCATCATCATAAAAGTGCCTCAAGAACTCTCTCTTCACAGCATCCCAAGTTGTATACTTCCCAGTTGGAAGTTGTTTCAGCCAAGCTGCAGCCTCTCCAGCGAGAGAATAGGGGAAATCTTGAGATAAAGATAGTCATAGTTCACCCCATTATACTTCATTCCAGTGATGAAGTCCTCAAAGTCATCAATGTGATCCATCGGTTGCTCGTGTGGGAGACCATGGAAAGGATTCTGCCTCAGAACAGAGTAGTAGACAGTCTTGATCTCAAAATCATTCCTCTCAAATCCAGGAGGTACAATTGCTGACTGGTTAGCATAGAACTCATCCGGACGGTTGTAGTTAGCAGGAGGATTAACCATCTGCTTCTGACCTTCAGGTTCAGGTTCAGGATTAGGGATCACACGTCCCTCAGCATCAATCCTTTGCCCAGCATTATTGGACGGGTTGTTTTGTTGGTCTCTCAGAACACCTTGAGCATCAGGTCTCAAAATCACAGGATTGTTGTTCATCCTTGCTCGTTGACCTTTTATGTTTGTTCTCTCTAGTCTAGCAAGTTCCTCAAGCCTGAGATTCACGAGATTAGAGTTCGAATTACTTCTGGTCTCACGCGTCTGCATAAACCGTCGGTAATCGTAGTGCAACGATCGATGCAAGGTATGCGGCGATCGATTCAACTCAAATTCGCCTTGTGTCGATCGATTCAGAAGATGTGTCGATCGATGCAAAGCGATATCAGACCTGAAACAGAGAAAAACAGAGAAATTAGTAACAAAAAAAAAAAAAAACAAAAATCCTAGTCTAAACTTTAAATTCAAATCTATCGAAGACTCAAAATAGTCCCCGGCAACGGCGCCAAAAACTTGATACGATAAGAGTTTTAATCCCTAGATCTACACTGCAAGTGCACAGACGTGAACTAGTAGTATATAGGGTATCGAATCCACAGAGACTCTAGACCTTACGATAGATTGTAGAACGTCAAGTTAAGCTAGGTGAAATAGAGAATAAGCAATAAATCAGAACAGAAAGTTAATCAGTAACAAGAGTGGTTTGTAAGCTGGTACTAAAAGCGTCAAGTCTAGGGAGTTCTCAGGAAATCAGACAAGCAGATAAACTATCAGTCAGGATCAAATTAAGTTCGGTTCTAGAACTCAAACACAGATATAGAACTAACCAACTTTCGTTGCCAGAATTCTCTAAGTCTAATTAGCAGAAACCCAAATTTCTATGCAATTCCTAACAGATTAAACTAGCATTAAGTGTAAGTTTGATTTGTTCACAATTCAATTAAACCAAATTTCTTTGCGGATAATTAAATTGCTCAACCTAAATAGTTCAGATTCTAAACCACACTTTCGTGTCAATTTAATAACCTAAAGTCTAGATTCTAATTGATCAGGTTAGAAACTAGTATTAAGCACAATTCAGGTTGAAGAACAAATAAGATATGAATCCTTAACTGATAAATTAATCTAACAGGTCATGAAAACCCTAACGAGAATCCCTAAACCTAACTATGAATCTACTCAGACATGATCAATGAAACACAAATCAATGAATAAATAGATATCATAAAAATCAAAGAGTAAGAGTAAAAGAGGTTTGAAATCTTCTCTCTGGAGTACAAGAACGATCAGCCTCTCGGTCTCTCTCTCTAAAAACCTAATAGAATGAATGCATATCTAAAACAAAACTCCAAAAACCTAATTATAAAGTCCTAATCACACTTGGGGTCTTTTTGCAAATACTGGAACTTCTTGGGGCAAAACTGCAAATCTCCAAAGTCTTCATTAATGATATATCATGGTTTTTACCGGTTTTATGCCATGATATAAGTCTGTTTTAGTGTCTTTTGGTGTTCTTTTAGAGTCCTTTGCAGGTTTTATTAGGTACACGTACGTTTGGAGCAAAAGTGGAGATTATGGAGCTAATTGGAGCACTTTGGAGATTTGACCCGAGAGGTTGCGTTCACTGTCCAGATTTGATGACTGCGTCGATCGTTGCACACCTGCATCGATCGATGCATAGCGTGTTGGGCCAGACTCTCGGCGGTTTAATAAAGTATGCCAATATTGCAGAAGATGCCCAGAAGTTCCAGATATTTACACCGAGGCTCCAAGTCGTGTTTTAGCTATTTAATTAGGTTTTTAGCTTCAGTTTTAATTACGCTATCATAACTTAGAGCAGGGAGTTTTTAGAGCTTTTGGGGCTGATCTGATCCTGTACTACATTCGTTTTAGAGAAGTTTTCGAACCCCTTTATTGTTCTAATCTCTTTTATGATTTCTATTAATTCATTGATTATGTTTACATTATCTATGTCTGAGTAATTTCATAGTTAGGTTTAGGGTTTCTCATAGGGATTTCATGACTTGCTAGATATAATTAATTCAGTTAAGGATTCACATCAATAGATGTTCTTCAAACTAAATTGTGTTTAATGCTAGTTCTAACCTGATCAATTAGAATCTAGATCTTAGGTTGCTAAATACGACACGACAGTGTGGTTTAGAATCTGAACTATTTAGGTTGAGCAATTTAATTTCTCGCAAATGAATTTGGTTTAATTAGATTGTGAACATATCAAACTTGGATTTAAAGCTGGTTTAATCTGTTAGTAATTGCAAAGGAATTTGGATTACTGCACTTAGACTTAGAGAATTCTCGCAAAGCAATTTGGTTAATTCTATATCGGTGTTTTGAGTTCTAGAACTGTGTTTAATTAGATCCTGACTGATTGATTTATCTGCTTGTCTGATTTCCTAAGAACGCCCTAGACTTAGCGCCCTTAGTTTATTGCCTACAACAACAACCTGCTACTGTTTACTTTCTTGCTTGCTTTTCAATTAATCAATACAATTTGCCTTTTAATTTCTCCTAGTTTTAATCTCATTAGTTCTAATCCTATCGTTGCCTAGAGTCCTCGTGGATTCGATCCCTAAGTACTACAATTGATATACTATGCACTTGCAGTTAGAATAGGGTAAAACTCGAGACCTATCAAGTTTTTGGTGCCGTTGCCGGGGACTCTTAGAGTCTTCGGTATCTTCGAACTTAGGGTTTTTACTAGGATTTTTGTTTTTGTTTTTGTTTACTGATTTTTTTTTATTTTTCTCTGTTTTCTCTCTGTCGCAGGTTTCATAATCGCATAGCATCGACTGTTGCACTTCTTGTGTCGATCGACACTAGGCGATTGGAGTTGAATTGATCGTTGCACTGTTAGCATCGATCGTTGCTTAGCGATTACAGACGGTTTATGCAGACGCGTGATACCAGAAGTAATCCGAACACTAATCTCGTAAACCTCCAACTTGAAGAACTTGCTAGACTAGAGAGGACAAACAGAAGAGTTCAAAGAGAAAGGATGGTTGTTGAACGTGTGATCATATTGCCTGATGCTCAAGGTGTCCTGAGGGACTGACACAACAATCCTTACAATGCTGTTGGAGAACCGATAGATGCTGAAGGGAATGTCATCCATGATCCTCCAGAGCAACCGCAGCCGCAGCAGGAGCAGAATCAAGGACAGAACCAAGGTAGACAGATGGTTGTACATGAGAGGACTTTAGCTGACTATAACCATCCGGATGAGTTCCATGCTAACTGGTCAGCTCTTGTACTTCCTGAATTTGAGAGGAATGATTTTGAAATCAAAACCGTCTACTACTCTCTCCTGAGGCAGAAAGCCTTCCATGGCTCTCCAAGTGAGCATCCGATGGATCACATAGATGAGTTTGAGGGCATAGTTACTGGAATAAAGTACGATGGAGTTAACCAAGACTATCTGTTCCTCAAGCTTTTCCCCTACTCTCTGGCTGGAGATGCTGCAACCTGGCTAAAACAACTTCCATCTGGGACGTTTGTTACTTGGGCAGCCCTGAAGAGTGAGTTCCTGCGTCATTTCTATGATGATGCCCGCTCAGACCAGTCCAGGCAGGACATTCTCACCTTCACCCAAGGTCCTACAGAGCCTCTTAAGACAGCCTGGATGAGATTCAAGAAATACCAACGTGACTGCTCGCACCATGGATTCACTGAGGTAACACTTTTAGGCATCTTCTTTAGAGGAATAGATCTTCCATATCAGACTGCGTTGGACAATTCTAGCAATGCCAAATTTAATACTAGGACTCCTGCTCAAGCTAAGCAGTTGAAAGACAATCTGGTAAGCAGTAATAGCTGCAAGACCACTGATGAGAGAAGGAAGAAGTCCGGTGGGAAGATGGAGAATTCTGAAATAGCTGATATTAGATCTAAGTTGGACACAGTTTGCAATCTTATGGCTGGGAAGAAAGTTGTCCACTTTGCTCAAGAGGTTGAGATGATCAATGATGAAGAAGAAGAGCAGGAAGAGGATGTGAATTACATCGGAGGATCTGGTTTCCAAGGAAACAGGTTTGGTAATCAGTCTGGTAACAGGTTTTTCAATGGAGGACAGAAGAGTGGATTTCAGAAGCCTTTCCAGCAAGGTAATCAGAGAACATATGGATCCTCCTCTTACCAAGCACCTCCTGTAGCTACTACTCATGAGAGTAAGATGGAGGCTATGTTGGAACAGCTGCTGGAAGGACAGACCAAGATTGCTGTGGACTGCAACAAGAAGTTGGATGTTGTTTATGGGGATCTAAATGGGAAGTTTGAGTCTCTGAACACTCATGTGAAGCAATTGGACACTCAGGTGAGCCAAATTTCAAACTCCATCAAAGGGAAAGGTGTTGTAGACACCCATATTAAGGCCTGGTCAATGTACGTTGATGATAGATCACATCTAGGTGAAAGATTTGAGCTAAGTACAACTGAAGTGGTAGAGGAAGGTGAAATTTCGGATTTTGAGGAAAATCTCTCGGGTAAAATCTGTGAAAATTTGACTGCATCGATCGATGCACCCTTAGCGTCGATCGTTGCAAGGCGTGGACAGACAGATTCACAGGATTCTTATGACATTGATGCAGATTCAGAGCTTAACCGCTTATTCCCTGGGTGTCTGAGATAACCCAACAGGAGATTTATGCACACTCTATTCGCTTATATCCTAAGGTATCTGAAGTAATTCAACAAGAGATTGATGAGCTTAAAGAGCTAGAGAAGATTGGTGAAGAGTTGGAAGAAATTCCACCGTCTAATGATCCACATTATCACCCTTGTGTGCAGAAGTACTTGGGTAAGATGTTGCCTTTGGATGAAGAGCTGAAGGATTGGGTTATAGTTGTTCCTCAGCATATAAGTGATGTGCTATTAACCAAGGTTCCTAAGAAGCTACCTGATCCTGGGATTTTTGAGCTAAGTTGTTCTATCTTCGAGGATGGTTTTAAGCGCTCTCTTTGTGATTTAGGAGCTGCTGGAAGTCTTATGCCATACTCTGTTGCAGAGAAGCTGGGTATGATGGATTTTAGACCCACTAGGACCTCTCTTGTCCTAGCTGATCAGTCGATATGGGTTCCAGAAGGAGTTCTTGAGGACATCCCGGTGAGAGTTGGAAACTACTTGGTTCCAACAGATTTCTTAGTTCTTAAGTACCACAGTGAGCAGGATGACGCTTTGATATTGGGTAGACCATTCCTGGCTACAGCTGGAGCAGTAATAGATGTGAGACACAGTCTGATAGATCTCCATCTGGGAGATGAGCCGCTGCATTTTGAGATGGACAAGCTGTGCAAGCCACTGATAGATGGGCAGACCTTCACCATTATGGATGGAGATGAAGAGCAGTCGAGTCACATTACGGTTTTGGATCCTGGGGAGTGTGAGATCCGGGATTCACACTAAGAATTTGTATTCGTGGATTTGGACTTTAGGATATAGAAATGGTATAGTTTCCTATGAATCAAAGACTTTATTGAGATTGATCGTCGAGATAGAACAAACACAGTCGAGAAGAGAGTACAAAGTATAAAATCGAGCTATCTAATCTTTAATGAGTCGCCACTTCTCTTCTTAAATAGTCTCGACTCTGATCTCTTCGTCCCGATATTTCGGTCTCGTCGTTGTAACGATCTCCGAGATTTATGCGGATCAGTTGAACTGGCGAAGACCGAGTCGCTCTATCTCTACGTCATCTTCTGCCGAGCTCGAGCTCGATTGTCTCCGGCTTCAGCATCGTCTGGGCCTTGCCAGGGCGTTTGTTTCGCTTGGGCCCATCGAAGGAGTCGGCTCTTTTGTTTGTCTTTGATTCTGGAATGGGCCCGTAATTATGGGCCTCTGTCTTGTCTGTTAATGGGCCGGATTTCCTAGAGGGAAATCCAGTACCAACAATAGCCCCCCAGCCCATTGAATTCGAGAAGTCGAGGTTAATGGGCGGTGGACATTCTCGGGAAGAGGTGCGTGCCTCGAATGTGACAAATCTAATGATTATTTTCTTCCCATCCATAGATCTTATATCGACGGTTGAGATCGCACGAGACCGAAGGATCACAACTGCCTCGATCTTTTTTCGTGATTATTTACAAATTTCGAATCGAGCGGTTGGGATTGTGGGATACCAAAAATCCCACGGATCTCGAGCACGAGGTAGTTTAAAAGGGGAAGTTACCTAGCACGATTCCCATTACTGCTCACACTGCGAATCGTCAAGGTAACTTCTTCTCCTCCATTATATCCTCTTCTTGCCTCTCGCTCATATTCTCGTTTTCGTTGTTTCGAGAATTTCTCTCTCTGGAGATTTCGTTTTCCCTCTTTCCTTGAAAGAAACTATCGATATTCCGAACTATCATGGTTCGAAAGAGTACAGCCAGGGCTGGTCCTACTGTGGCGGCTGGTCCGGTTGGTCCTTATCCACCGTCAAGTTTGACAGTTGACCAAATACGGAAGTTGCGGGCGAAGTGCCAGATTCCGTCGGAGGTGGAGATACTTATCCCATCGTCGGACATGTCCCCGGAAAATGTTGTTGAAGGCCATTGTTGCGCTTCTTATACCTATTTCGATAAATGCAGATTGTTTTTTCCAATCCCTCGCATTATCTCATGGGTTTTAGCTCAGCTCCAACTGGCCTTTCACCAGATGACTCCGAATTTCGTTCGGTATGTCGTCGGGCTTGGGGTCAGAGCCGTCGAGGAAGGCATCAATTTTTGAGTCGAGGAGTTGATGAGGGTTTGTTCGGTAAAACATAACACTCGTTTTCCCGGAACCTACTACCTCTCTCCTCGCCATGGGAAGATTCTTGATGAGATCCCTACGAGGGATGTGTGGAAGATTAAATACTTCTACTTCAGGATCAACCATCACTCGGTCGAGAATTTTGATTACTCGGTTATCCCGACAAGATGGGCGGCTAACGTTGGTTAGCTTATAGGGTTTACTAGTTTCTCTAGTTGCCGCGGTGTCCTTTATTGATATCGAGCTGTTTGCTAATGACCTTTTTGGTTTCATTGCAGAGGCTCCTGAGTCATTACCTTTGGACCCGACTACATTGAGTTTGATAGCTCGCCTACGGAGAGGGGATATTCGTTGGTGTAACTTCACGGATCATCGAATCCGAGATGCTTTAGGTCCTGCTCCTCGACAACCTCCTCTATACCAACCTCGTCTTTTGCGAGACGAATCACGCCTCCTTCACCAGCCCGCTCCGACTCGAATCGTTCAGGCTCCGCTTCGGATTATCGAGCGGACCGGAGAGGGTAAGTGTTCCGGTTAGTCTTTCTGGGGGTCATCGCGCAATATGCCCTTCGTTTGCCGGGCTGAACCGAATCTGTTTCGTTTGCAGATCGACCTGTTTCGGACGATAGTTCTACTGCAAGCACCCCTTCTCTTGAAAAGATGTCGCGAAGATCTAGCAGCCGTCGGAACGGGAAAGATCCCGTTGATTTGGCAAAGAAAATGAAGGCTGGCGACTTGAGCAACGCCCTCATTTTTGCCATGGACGAGGGGCCTCCTCCTCCTCCTTCGATCCCTCCTCCTAACCCTGTTTGGGTTTCTCCCGTGGTCGCAGGGTCCGGAGAGGCAAACGTGGGGGCGGAGGATTTACCTCCTATTCCGGCCAGTGAGGAACCGGTTCGGGCCCCGTCTGAAGAGCCTGCCTTGCGCAACTCTCGGTCGAATGGTTCGAGAGGGTCGAACGGCCGGAGCCGAGGCGGTCCTCCTCCGGCGGCGAAGCGTCGAAGGACTGACGCAGAGGTGAGCTCGAGAAGATCGGGCCAGAGTGTCGAGGCGAGGCCTGCTTCTTCTGGGTCCTCGGGGTCTTTCAACTGGCGCTTTAGGCACCAGAAGGAATGTCTGATTGCGGACGACCCGACGGGTGTCGCCTATCTGCTACGGCATTTTAAGCCGGCAGGTGTTCAGCTCCCGGCTGTTGGGGATATGGCTCTTGGTGATACTTATACCGAGATGATGGCGGCTTACGGGAAGGTGACGATTTCATCCCTTCGTTTTGTTTCGTGCTTAACTTTCTTCACACACCCCCTCTTTCTTTGTAGGCCTTGGAGGCTGCGAACAGGTTTGCGGCTAGGGCCGAACGCGAGCTGCGAGAGATACCGCAGGTGAGTGAGCTCGACACCATTAAGAAAACGGTCAGCGACCTGAAAGCGCAGCTGCAGGGGGCCTTGGCTCGGGAAGAGGAGCTAAGGAAGAAGGCGGGCGACCTTTATGGGCAGTTACAGGGTGCTCTGGCTCAGGTTTCGGTTGCGGAGGAGGCGAGCCGAACGGCCATTGAGACAGGTCGTGTTGCGGACGTGCGGGCTGCGCAATGCCAGTCTGATCTGGATAAGGTTCTCGCCGACCGAGAGTTTGATGTTAAGGTGGCAGCCCATGAGGCGATGAAAGGGCTAAACGGTGAATATCTCAAGATTCTCGAGGGGATCGCAGCGAAAGAGAGCCGGAGGAAGGTCGCCGTGAGCGCTGAAATGAGGCTCCAGGAGGCCTTGGCTAATATCGCACTTATCGCCGAGTTCGCCTCTGGCGAACTGGACCTGACCAAGGAGGTGATGGACTTGGCCGAGAAGAAGAGATTGGCCACGGAGGATATGAACGCTGCGGCGGTGTCGGACTTCAGTATCAGCAAGCTTAATTTGCCGGTGATGTCGGACGACTCCGTGATCCTTGCGCGCCCTCTAAGCCAGGCGGCTACTCGTCTTGATCAGTATGGGTCGAACCTCCCGACCGGAGTTAATTCGCGAGTTAGCGATGAGGTCGAGGGTCAACTCGAGGAGGACAGGGTGACCGATGGTCAGACAGGGGATCAAGACGAGGCTTCCTCTCCTTCCAAGCAGTTCTAGTCCTTTTCATCTGTTTCCACCCGAAAGGGCTTTTTAATTCAGACTTTTCGTTGCCCGAGGGGGCTTTTAATTTCTTTTTCAGACTTTGGTTGCCCAAGGGGGCTTTTATTCGAACTCGAGGACATCATGTCCTTTACTTTTTTTTTATGAACTGCTTTTTAAATCTTTCATGCCTTAGCATAGATTTCATTGTTTTTATGCCTTAACATAAAATCTGAGCCATTGTGGCGATTCGAACCTCTCTAGAGGAACCGAGCAGATAACTTGTCGTGTTGCCTTAGAAGGATCGTTGCGAACTTTTAAGTCAGTTGCATTTGAGCTCGAGCTCTTTGCCAAGAATGGTTTGGGGCGCGACTACTTCGTAATGTAAGATTCAGGCTTAATCGCTGAATCGAAAAGAGAAGTATTAAGTATGGAGATGAATCGAGGTAAACTTACAAAGATCCGACTTGGAGTGTGTAGAGGTTGCATGCTTGAATAGCTGTCTTGACCTCGTTATTTCGCTTGAGGGGTGGGGTAGCCCCCCGATTCTTTTAATCCGTATGAGGTTTTAGAAGAATTGTATTTTTTTGGAGAGATCATTCTGGATCTCTTTCTTTGGGACGATCATTTCAGTTCGTTCGAAGCGGGAGGACCGTTCTAGGTCGCTTGTTTTTGGGACGATCATTTCAGTTCGTTCGGTTTGGAGGGACCGTTTTAGGCCGCTTTGTTTGAAGGGATAATTTCGTATCACTTTGATTTTGGGGGAGACCGTCTGAGGTCTCTTGGAAAGGATAATTTCATATCGCTTGATATTAGGAGGGATAATTTCATATCACTTTAGCTTTTAGAGAGGCCATTTCAGGTCGCTCCGAAGGGATACTTTCATATCGCTTGATTTTGGGAGAGATAATTTCAGGTTGCTCGGAAGGGATACTTTCATATCGCCTTGATTTAGAAGAGATAATTTCATATCTTTCGTTTCGGAAGAGATAATTTCATATCTTTTGTTTTGGGAATGTTATGACAAGGTTCTTCGCAATGACTCTAACTTTTGCGACAGAAAGAAACATTGGATTAAGGGACTTATTTTGATTTCACAAAGATAAGTCGGTGTAACTTCGTCAGAAGCTGTTGAGCTCGGCGTGAGCTTTGTTTTTGGGGGGCGGCTGCGCTCGAAATCGAGCTGCTTACGTATCCTTTTTAAGGGGATCAAGCCATTTCGTAGTTCGATTATGTTGATGTACTCCTAGTGGAAATACTTTTTGAGGTTGATGATGTTCCAAGGTCGTAGTTTGGGCTTCCGGGTTTCTACCGACTTGAGTCGGTAGACCCCGTCCTTCACGACGTCGGTGACCTGGTAAGGACCTTCCCACTTCGCTCCTAATTTTCCAGCGTGTTCTTCCTTTTTATGGTCGAACACTTTCCGCAAGACGAGCTCTCCTACTTGAAACCTTCGAGTTTTGATTCGGGAATCATAGTAGCGAGCTGCGGCTTGTTGGTAATTCTGGAGTCGAGCTAATGTGAGGTTCCTTCTTTCGTCGACGAGGTCGAGCTCGTCAGTTATCATCTTGTTATTAAGTTCCTATTGTCGTGGGCATTCTTCTTTGCGAATGCTTGACACGAGAATTTCAGCTGGTACTACCGCCTCGATTCCGTAAGCTAGCGAGAAGGGAGTCTCGCCAGTGGATTTGCGGGGGGTAGTCCGGTAGGCCCAGAGTACGGCTGGGAGTTCGTCACTCCAGGTTGTTTTGCACTCGTTGAGCCTTTTCTTGAGACCGTTCATAATCGCTTTGTTAGCTGCTTCTGCTAGCCCGTTCCCTTGGGGGTAGTGTGGCGTTGAGTAAGTCAACTTTATGTTCCAAGTTCTGCAGAACTCCTTGAACGTGTTTGATATGAACTGAGATCCGTTATCGGTGACGATCTCGTGGGGTAGTCCATGTCGGCAAACGATGTTTTGCCAGACGAACTCCTTAACGTGAACGTCCTTAATTTTCTGGTATGACTCTGCTTCAATCCACTTGGTGAAGTAGTCCGTCATCACCAGCAGGTGTGTGGCTTTCTTTTTGCCAGATGCGACCAGCGGTCCCACGATGTCCATTCCCCATCGCATGAATGGGTATGGTGATGAGATAGAGGAGAGTTTCTCCGACGCTTGGTGGATAATTGGGGCATGCTTTTGGCATTTATCGCACTTGTTGGAGAAAGATTCGCATTCGGTGGCCATTGTCAGCCAATAGTAGCCTTGCCTTTTGATTCGAACGGCCAATGCTCGTCCTCCGGAATGGCTTCCGCAGGATCCGTCATGTGTTTGTGTAATCACGGCTAGGGCTTGCTTTTTGTCAAGGCATTTAAGATAGGGTCCGGAGAGGCTCCTTTTAAAGAGCTCTCCTTGTGTGACACAGTACCTTGCACTCTATGTTTTAAGTTTCCGCGCCTCCCATTTGCCGTCGGGAACTTCGCCGTTTGTGATGTATCGAATGATCGGAGTTCTCCAATCTTCGTCGTTGTTAGGCTCAGGTCCCTGACTAGTAGATGCGGTTTGAATTGGTCCGTCGGGGACATTTGCGACGTATACGGTGTTTCTAGGATCGAGATCATCATCAATCTCGATGATGTCGCTACTAGTGTCTCCGGGACACTCCTTGTGTTTGACATCGTCCTTCATAGCGGGCCCGTCCTCTTTCAAGGACAGAGCTTGGAGAGCTATGTCAATGCTTGGTTTTTCTATCCCTTCGACTGGTATGATCATTTTGAGGTTAGGATCTGATGTCGATGCTAATGCGGCTAGCGCATCGGCTGCGGTGTTTTCACCCCGTGGGATTCGTGTTAGATCGAAGAATTCGATCTGTTCGGCCAATGTATGGACTACCCGTAGGTATGCTTCCATTCGTTCGTCTTTGGCCTCGTAGTCGCCATGATATTGGCTCGTGACTAGTTGGGAATCGCTGAAGGCGTTTACTTCCCGGGCTCCTATGGCTATCGCGAGTCTGAGCCCGGCTATTAACGCTTCATATTCTGCCTCGTTATTCGATGCGGCGAAGCCCAATCTAAACGATTGTTCTAGTACTTCACCCGTTGGGGAGACTAATTTTACTCCGACTCCGGACCCTTGTCTTGAGGAAGCTCCATCGACGTAGAGTTTCCATCTTTGGGCTGAAGTCGGGTCGAGTTCTATAGTCGGAGGGAGCTCGATTATGAAATCTGCCAGTACTTGTGCTTTTAGGCATGATCGAGCTTTGTATTCAATGTCGTACTCACTAAGTTCGATAGCCCATTTGACCAATCGACCTGATTGGCTTGGACTGTGAAGAATGATTCTCAGTGGCTGAGAGGTCATCACTATGATCTAGTGCGATTGAAAGTACGGTCAGAGTTTCCGAGCCGATGTTACTAGCGCTAAGGCGAGTTTTTCCAAGGCGGGGTATCTTGTTTCAGCATCGATCAAGGTCTTACTGATGTAATACACCGGCCGTTGTTCTTTTTGTTCCTCGCGAACCAGGACTCCACTTACTGCTGCCGTCGAGACGGCTAGGTAGAGGTAAAGGGGTTCTCCTTCTACTGGTTTCGCCAGTATGGGTGGTTCGCTTAAGTAGGCTTTGAGCTGAGTGAATGCCTCTTCGCACTTTTCGTCCCAGAGGAACTTTTTGTTCGCTTTTAGCAAGTGATAGAAGGGTAGACATTTATCAGTCGACCTTGAGATGAAGCGATTCAGAGCAGCTATTTTGCCGGTTAGGCGCTGGACTTCTCGCGTTGTTCTGGGAGATTTCATCTCTATGAACGTTGCGATCTGTTTGGGGTTCGCTTCGATCCCTCTTTCGGTCACCAAGTAACCTAGGAGCTCTCCTGAAGGGACCCCGAAGGTGCATTTAGCTGGGTTGAGTTTCATCCCATACTTATTAAGAATGGTAAAGCATTCTTTTAGTTGGGGGATGTGATCCTCGTACCTAGAAGATTTTACCAGCATATCATCGATGTAGACTTCCATGGTTTTGCCTAGGAGTCCTGAAAACATCTTGTTGACGAGGCGCTGGTAAGTTGCTCCTGCGTTTTTTAGTCCGAAGGGCATGACTTTGTAGCAGTACGTGCCTCGATCAGTTATGAACGAAGTCTTTTCTTGGTCTTCAGGGTTCATCAATATTTGATTGTACCCTGAGAATGCGTCCATAAAGGATAGCAGCAGATGTCCAGCGGTGGCCTCGACCAGTCGGTCGATGTGCGGGAGTGGGAAGCTGTCCTTTGGACATGCTTTGTTGAGATCTGTGAAGTCTACACAGACCCTCCACTTTCCGTTCTTTTTCTTAACCACCACGGGGTTCGCGAGCCAGTCGGGGTACTTGACCTCTCTGATCGATCCGATTTTAAATAACCGATCAACCTCGTCATTGACGGCTTTGGCCCGCTCAGGACCTAGCTTTCGATGCTTTTGTCTTACCGGTTTGTAGGTTAGGTCGACATTCAGCTCGTGGCTGGTTACGTCGATATTGATCCCTTTCATGTCTGCCGAAGACCAGGCGAAGGAGTCGACGTTCTTTTTGAGAAAAGAGACCAGTTCGTTCTTAACTGGCTCTGATAGATCGATTCCGATGCCAACGAGTCTTTCGGGATGAGCCTCGTCTATGCAGACCTGAGTCGTGAGGTCCTTTGGGGGTCCTATTTGACTGGGGTCGTTCGACCTTTTGGTCTGCATGGTGGCGAGCTCCTCCTCTTTCTGTAATTGCTACGCGGGGGATTTCTCGATCTGCTTGTATCCGTTCATGTAGCATTGACGGGAAATCTTTTGACTTCCGTAAATGGTTTTGATCCCTTTGGGAGTCGGGAACTTTACGCATTGGTGGTAGGTCGATGGTACCACTTTCATGTCGTATATCCATGGTCGACCTAGGATTGCGTTATAGGGAGCTGGCCGATCTACTATGACGAACTCTGTCATTCTCCGAACTCCTCCAGCGATTACTGGGGCGAAGACAGAGCCCATCGAGTATGTCGTCTGGCCAGCGAAACCTACTAGTGGTGTCTTTTCTTCCACGATCTCGGAGTCGTTGAAGTCCATCTTTTTGAACGCGTCGTAAAAGAGGACATCTTTTTGAACGCTTCCGCGACCCTTGAGGGAGTGTTTCGGGAGATTCCGGCTCTTTTGACCGTTCCCGTTTGTTCTGAGAAAGCTTTCTGGAGTTCGACTCCTTGGTCTGTTTGTTTTCCTTTTTGTCGGACAGAGTTTCCTCCTCGACTTCGGAGTCTTTTTTGCTTTCAGACTCTTGTTTTTGAGCCTCTGCTTTAGCTCGAGTATAGAAATCCTCGGTCGAGTGTCCTCTTTTATTGTGGAAATCACAGAATGTTTCCTTGTCGAACTCGAATTTCTTCGAGCTCTTTGGGCTCTCGACCGCGTTGACGTTCCCTGATTTACGGGAATCCTTTTTCGAGTTCGAATTCTGCGAGCCTGATGGGTTCCTTTCTTTCCGGTGTTTTTCCCTGAGGGCCGTGGTTTCGTCCTCGAGGCGAGCAAAGGCCGATGCGCGATGGAGAGCGTCATCAAGCGTTTGAGGTTCGCGGACTGTTATTTCCTCGCGGAATCTGGTTGAGAACCATAGTCCTCGTCTCAATGCTTCTATAGCTACCTCGTCTCGTGGGTTCGCGATTTTGGATTTTATTTCCTTAAATCGGTCGATGTACGAGCGAAGTGTTTCGTCGGGTTTTTGAGAGACGCCAAATAGGGCTGCCTCAGTAGTCTTTTCCTCGATGAAAACGGAGTATTGCTTGAGGAAAGCCGTCATGAACTGGGTGAAGTTGTCAATGGACCTTTCTTCCAGTCCGGCAAACCATTCTAGGGCTGAGCCCGATAGGTTTTCTGCGAAGAGCATGCAGAAGGCTGGCTCCCTCTCCTCATCGGTAAGGTACACCCTTGCCATCGCTAGTCGGAATGCCCTGATGTGGGCTTTCGGGTCTGATTTCCCAGAGAATTCTGGAAACTTAGTTTTCTTGATCTCTCGGATCCTTGCAAACGCAATCCGATCTGTGAACGGCATTTGTTGTGTTTCTTCGATCACTCGATCGATGTCAGGAGCCGCGCTCGTCGCCATGTGAACTTTGAGCTCAAACTACTGAACTGGGCTTTAGCCTGCTCAATCTATTGTCTAAGCATATCGTGTTCATCGCCCTCTGCGGGAGCGAATTGGACTTGTGCCTGACCTGACGTTTGTTCCGGAAAAATAGGGTCGAGGAGATCGATCGTTGGGATCGACCTCGTCTGATCGACCTGGGGCGTTCGGAACTGAACTGAGTTTGATCCGTTAAGGAGTCCCGAGCTCGAGGCGAAGGAAGAACCTCCTAGTTGCCTCGGTCGGATGTTAGAGTTACTCGGGAAAGGTGGTGGCCCGGGTAATGGTCGGTTTCTTGATCCGGTTGGATCTGTGACCATTGAACTCGAACCAAATGGGGTCGGTATCGCGATTGGGGTCATTGTAGGGCAGAAGCCGCTATTTGACGCATTACCGAAATTTCCCGACGCTCCCGGAGGAGTTACTACCTGGGAGAAGTCCAAGCGGGTACATGGTGGAGGACTTATGGGAGTTCGCGTTGGTCTGCCCCCTTGGCTTTGACCGGCGAGCTCTTCAAGACGAGCGTTCAGGCGCCGCTCTTGTTCCTCGAGCTGCGCTGCCAGAGAACGGTTCGCGATCTCTTGGGCCCTTGCGCTTGCCTCGTTGTTTCTCGTTCGGTCTACCAACAGGCTTAACATCGAACGGATCTCGGCAAGATCGCTTGGCCCTTGTCTCTGTGGAGCAGAAGGTAGTGGCGAATTGGGTCTGGTTACTCCAGATCCCCCTCCTGGGGTGGGTATTGAGTCATTTCTCATCCACACCCAGTTTCTGCTCGGATCATTAGTTCCTGACAAAACATTTGTCGGAGTCTAGCTCGTCGCGATTGTTTGAGCGACGGAGCCGGCTGGTACCGAGGTCGTGGAGACTGAGGCAGAGCTCGTCAACACGCCGTCGGTCTGACCCATGTTTCTTACCCCGGTAGTGTTCTGAGGAACGTTGTCGACCGTTTGAGGGCGGTCAACTGGTGGTGTGGCGCTGGGAGAGCCAGTTTGGTCGGGATTCATCTCGATCTATCGGATCTAGGATCTGATTCTTAAGATAGGAAAGGCTATAGAATGTCCCCACAGTCGGCGCCAAATGTGAGATCCGGGATTCACACTAAGAATTTGTGTTCGTGGATTTGGACTTTAGGATATAGAAATGGTATAGTTTCCTATGAATCAAAGACTTTATTGAGATTGATCGTCGAGATAGAACAAACACAGTCGAGAAGAGAGTACAAAGTATAAAATCGAGCTATCTAATCGAAGTGTTCTTAGCCTAGGTTGGAATATCTTTAATGAGTCGCCACTTCTCTTCTTAAATAGTCTCGACTCTGATCTCTTCGTCCCGATATTTCGGCCTCGTCGTTGTAACGATCTCCGAGATTTATGCGGATCAGTTGAACTGGCGAAGACCGAGTCGCTCTATCTCTACGTCATCTACTGCCGAGCTCGAGCTCGATTGTCTCCGGCTTCGGCATCGTCTGGGCCTTGCCAGGGCGTTTGTTTCGCCTGGGCCCATCGAAGGAGTCGGCTCTTTTGTCTGTCTTTGATTCTGGAATGGGCCCGTAATTATGGTCCTCTGTCTTGTCTGTTAATGGGCCGGATTTCCTAGAGGGAAATCCAGTACCAACAGGGAGCAGTTTAGTCCTTCTTTTCTTGGACAAGTTCATTCTGATACAGCTTACTCTCCGCCTTGGATGAGGAGACTTGCACAGAGACAATCAAAGTCTCTGTCAGGATCTCACGGTGCCTGATTCTTGTTCGTCCGGTCAAGCTAATGACCTTAAACAAGCACTGAGTGGGAGGCAACCCACTGTTACGTTTTAGTGGTTTTCTTTTTGATTTTTGGTGTTTTTGTTAGGAACTTACGTTTTGATTTTGTTTTGCTAAGTTTTTAGATACAGAACTCGAGTCTGGAGATGTGTGACGATCGATGCACTTGTGCACCGGTCGTTGCAAGGAGATTTTGACGAGGAGATGGGATCGCATTGTGACGATCGTTGCGGTCCTGTGCAACGGTCGTTGCATTTGGTTTAAATTACAAAATTAAGGTACGTTGAGCTAAACCGGAATCGACCCGATTCACAAGCGACGATCGTTGCTCATCTGCAACGGTCGTTGCACCCACGATCGAGGTAAGTACCTTAAACCCTTTTCTCCTCTTTTCTTCTCCACTTCGCCGTCCGTACAACCGAGACCTCTATTGCCTAAATCTCTCATTTATTCATCATTCTTGTTGATTCAAAGTGCTATTCTACTTGTTTTACTTGCTCTATCTAGTCCTCTAACCTATTTAAGGCGAATCCAAGGTAATGTACCTCATTTTCATGATTTTCGGGTTCAATTTTAGGGTTTTTGGAATTAAGAGATTTTGATTTGAGAATGATGATTTCGTGCTATAATTAGCTTGATTTAGGTCGATTTGTGATGAATGCATGCTGTTCATGGGTTTGATTAACAATTTTGGGCACGAATTGAGGATTGCTTATCGGCTGTGAAATCGCCTAGCAACGATCGTTGCACTTGTGCAACGGTCGTTGCTCTACGATTTCACAGGGAGATTTCTGCCGTGACTTACATGTTTAATTATTTTTCTTGCAGATGCCTCCTCGACCGGCTCGCAAACGCAGAGCCACCGCCGCAGCTGCTACAGCACATCATGCTACACCACCAGAGTGGTTCCATCGAGAATCACCGCACCCTGAGGATTATGTGAGAGTTGGTCCGGCAATAGCACTACCTTGGCCCCGAGCAGATACAGAGATCCAGTCAGATAGAGAGTGGCCAAATAACATTCCTGAGCTCCTTAAGACTGATGAGTTCACAGAGAGGCCATTGCTTAACCAGTGGGACGAGTATGACACATTGTTGTACAATGGTTGGTGTGGCATGACGCTTAAGCAAACCAAGTTTGCAGATTACTCGACTTGCAGGAGTCTGGGGATAGATGAGCAGGTTCTTGCACTGTGTAGGGGCATTGGTTTGGGGACAATGCCAATGCAGCCTTATGAGATGTACCCAGAGTTGGTAAGACAGTTGCTTGCCACCTGCAGAGTGATATACCCTACACCAGACAGCAGGAAGGCTTCAGGAGGTTTCTTTACCTTCATGTGCTTAGGAGCCAGGTATCGGATTCCCCTTCTCGATATCTGCAGGATTTACGGATTCAGCACTGAGCCGCAGCTCATTGCTATGTCACTTGAGTGGGACGTGGATGAGGCTCAGTATTTCTGGGAGTGTATCGGCACTGGTCGGTACAACTCGAGGACCACACCGGTGATTCAGTTTAGGCATCCGGTTCTTAGATACGTCTTGCGCATCTTAGGATCTACTCTGTTGTGCAAGTTTTAGGCCAACAAGATGCGTAAGAACGAGATGGAGATGCTGTTTATCGAGCTGGGGGACCAGTTTGAGGATACAGTTCTGAGAGATCCCACTAAGGGACTCAACTTGGGAGCTGTTTTTGCTGATCATCTATGCGAGCTGCAGAAGAAGCCATTTGATGGTGTGGGCACTGAGAGAGTAGGGAGTCTGCTTACTCCCATTTTCAGACATTGCAGGATTCCCTTAGAGGGAACGGAGCGTAATGACAGCTTGGAGTTCCTTGATTTCAGCCATCTGCAGAGTGCTACGTGGCTGAAGGAGGGACGAGTATGGGTCTATTATGACCCTGCTACGGTGAAGTGTGGTGTGGATCTTCCTGATCCTGGTCTTACACAGATTGATACGCTGGATGCCTTGAGGTTTCAGCCTCCTGAGAGTGAGCAGCGCAGAGTCCCTTCTATGGCTCATCCGCTGGGAGAGCCTTCTACACGAGCTTCTACCTCCTCTGCACCTGCGCCTGCACCTGCTGCCCCTGTCGATGACGTTGGACCTTTTCCCGAGCCTACGATGCCTTATGGTGATATGTCTGAGGAAGAGTGGAGAGAGCGCTCAGATGGTATTCTACGGGTCGTCTGGAACTTCATGCGTACCTGCACTTGCAGGAGACAGCCACAGATACACCATCCAGGACCTACTCGATGCAGACGATGATCTCCGACTCCCGGTTCTTCGAGTGGTACTGATCGCATAGCTGAGGACGAGTGGTATTCTACGGGTAGCGAGCATCTCTAGACATTCGGTTTTGTATTCTCTTATTTTTTTTTCTTTTTGCATTTTTCTTTTGATTTCCTTAGGATGTTTATGTTTGGATTGTGTGTTTGCATTGAAACCATTGGTTGCTTTGATTTTGCCTGTTTTCAGTGTTTTTCAGCTTGCAAGTTCGAAAAATTGGATTTTCTTACGGACTAACCTGCTAACTTGCTGACTGATCCGAGAAATCGCAGTGCGTCGATCGACACACCTTGTGTCGATTGTCACAACACGATAGAAATCGCATTGCAGCGATCGTTGCGGTCCTGAGCAACGATCGACACACGACGAAAAATCGCCTAGCAACGGTCGATGCATTTATGCAACGATCGATGCCTGTGCGACAGAGGTAAAAATCAGACAGAACTCAACACATCCATTAACATTTTTGTTTTTCTTTTTGCCAACCCTTAGCTTGACACTACTGGGGGCAGTGTGTTTTAAGTGTGGGGGAGGTGCTACTGACTTTATCTTTCTGTTTTCTTAGAGTCAGTCCAATTTTTCAAAAGTTTTGTTTTATTGAGTCAAAACCAGTTTAAGTAGAAAACAATGAATTTTGGAGAAGTTAACAATATCTTGCAGGAACTTAAGTAACCATTGGGATGAAGTTGCAGGATCTATCTATGACTATTAGAAAACCCAGACATAGATCAACCTACTGAGGACACCCACATCACTTCAGGTATCAGAGGATCCTTTTACTGACTTAATTTTCTCACCTAAGGGCTTGGTATACCTTGTGTCGGATTCCCTTGTTAGTTCTGACACAGCCTGTAAACCTGTCCTATTTGGTTCCCTTCTCCGCTTCCATAAAAAAAAAAAGATAATAAACTGAGGATGAGTTAGTAACTCCGAAGTGGTCTTTGGGAGTGGTAGCTACAACTATCATATCTTGTGCATCCATGGAATGTGTCCAAAGTACACCCCTTAACGGGAAGAGCACTGATAAAAAAAAAATGATACCCAATGGGGAAAATCAGAATGCTAAGGAAGGGAAAAGAGAAGAAAGGGACCAAAGAATGATAGTATGGTGGTCTAAAGCTGGCAAGGTAAGAGTCCATGTGCCTTTGATCGATACTCCTTAGGTGAGACTGCACTTAAATACTTGCAGAAGTCAGTAGGGAGAATTTGAATGCGTGAATGTGATTGTGGAGTTTACTTAGGACAGTTGCTAAGTGTGGGGGAAGTATATGTTGGTCTTGATATCTTGTGGTTGATTCTTTCAGTGGTTTACTAAGAGGAATTTGAGTGTTGTTGCTTCTAGGACAAAAAGAGTTTCTGAAAGTTTTCAAACCTCTTCACCATGTTTTAGTTCTCTGTTTTGCTTGAGGGCAAGCAAAGGCTAAGTGTGGGGGAGTTGATATATCATGGTTTTTACCGGTTTTATGCCATGATATAAATCTGTTTTAGTGTCTTTTGGTGTTCTTTTAGAGTCCTTTGCAGGTTTTATTAGGTACACGTACGTTTGGAGCAAAAGTGGAGATTATGGAGCTAATTGGAGCACTTTGGAGATTTGACCCGAGAGGTTGCGTTCACTGTCCAGATTTGATGACTGCGTCGATCGTTGCACACCTGCATCGATCGATGCATAGCGTGTTGGGCCAGACTCTCGGCGGTTTAATGAAGTATGCCAATATTGCAGAAGATGCCCAGAAGTTCCAGATATTTACACAGAAGCCCCAAGTCGTGTTTTAGCTATTTAATTAGGTTTTTAGCTTCAGTTTTAATTACGCTATCATAACTTAGAGCAGAGAGTTTTTAGAGCTTTTAGGGCTGATCTGATCCTGTACTACATTCGTTTTGGAGAAGTTTTCGAACCCCTTTATTGTTCTAATCTCTTTTATGATTTCTATTAATTCATTGATTTTGTTTACATTATCTATGTCTGAGTAGTTTCATAGTTAGGTTTAGGGTTTCTCATAGGGATTTCATGACTTGCTAGATATAATTAATTCAGTTAAGGATTCACATCAATAGATGTTCTTCAAACTAAATTATGTCTAATGATAGTTCTAACCTGATCAATTAGAATCTAGATCTTAGGTTGCTAAATACGACATGACAGTGTGGTTTAGAATCTGAACTATTTAGGTTGAGCAATTTAATTACTCGCAAAGGAATTTGGTTTAATTAGATTGTGAACATATCAAACTTGGATTTAAAGCTGGTTTAATCTGTTAGTAATTGTAAAGAAATTTGGATTACTGCACTTAGACTTAGAGAATTCTCGCAAAGGAATTTGGTTAATTCTATATCTGTGTTTTGAGTTCTAGAACTGTGTTTAATTAGATCCTGACTGATTGATTTATCTACTTGTCTGATTTCCTGAGAACACCCTAGACTTAGCGCCCTTAGTTTATTGCCTAAAACAACAACCTGCTACTGTTTACTTTCTTGCTTGCTTTTCAATTAATCAATACAATTTGCCTTTTAATTTCTCCTAGTTTTAATCTCTTTAGTTCTAATCCTATCGTTGCCTAGAGTCCTCGTGGATTCGATCCCTAAGTACTACAATTGATATACTGTGCACTTGCAGTTAGTATAGGGTAAAACTCGAGACCTATCAATTAATGAGCTGGCGCAGAGGTGTGTCGATCTATGCAATGATGCATCGATCGATGCGTAGGTCGTCCAGACTTGGTGAAGTCAGATCTCTCGGCTTAAGCTCCAAAACATGCCTAAAATGCTCCATTATCTCCAATAATCTCCCAAACGTTCATGTACCTAATAAACACCTGTAATGACTCTAAAGACACGACAAAAGACTCTAAAACATACTTATATCATGGCCTAAAACAGGTAAAAACCATGATATATCAGAATGACAGATTTTTCACCCACTAGGACTTCTCTAATACTGGGAAGACCTTTCTTAGCCACAGCTGGTGCGAAGATTGATGTGAGGCATGGTCTGATTGATCTCCATCTAGGAGATGTGCCTCTACACTTTGAGATGGATATGCTGCGCAGGCCAAAGATTGATGGTCAAACCTTTAGCATTGAGGATGGACAGGAAGCGCAGAAGAGTGAGACATTAGTTTCTGATCCTGGAGAGGAGAAGATCGTGGTTTCTGCAGACTCCTCTGTAACATCTTCAGAGCTTGTAACTGTTTCTAAGCAGAAAGCTCCTGACATCAGAACCTCACCAAAGCAAAGGTACGCGTCTTCCAAGCCCAGTTCTACTAACTTTACTGCTGTGAATGCAGGAGAACGTCGCATCCCTTCGTTCCTTAGACGAGCTCACACTGACAATGCTTACTCTCCACCTTGGATGAGGAGACTTTCGCAGAGGCACTCACAATCTCTGTCGAAACCTCCAAGAGCTTGATCTAGTTCGTCCGGTCAAGCTAATGACCTTTGTTTGGGCCAGATTTCACTCCCAAGCTAAATCAGCTGAATAAGGCCTGATTCAGTCCCAGCAGCTAGGCCCGATTACATTTATACCGAAGCCCAGTCCAGTAGGAGGCTCCAACTTCGTAGGGCATCTCGGTGGACGCCACTCGAACCGTTAAACAACCAACCGGCTACAAAGGAGGAGATGGACTGAGCACGTAATCCCGAGGATCCCGCGAGTTATTGGAGCTGGCTCCGAAGATCAAGGAAGATAGTTGTGAAGCTAATGCTATAAAGGAGGGCTTCGACAACAGAAGGGGGGATCCGATTCTTGATTCACATTCTAACCTAGCATTAAGACTTTGTAATCGCTCTGTAGCTCGAGTTCTTATTGTTCTTACATCCAAATCAATACAAATCCACTTTTTCACTATTGTTAAACTCCTTGATCACGTTCAATCAAGAATCTAGCCCACCTACCTTATAAATCAGCTCATCTAAACACTCTAAAATCTGAGTGTGGGTTTTAGGATCCACATTTTGGCGCCGACTGTGGGGACGATTCATAGACATTCTTTACACACGAACCTGGTCAACAGCTCACTAGCGTGGAAATGGATCCCAACGCAACAGCTCTGATTGGATCACCAAGGTCGCAAGACCTCGACCAAATGAACGCAAGCGTTCAAGCCGAGAATACCGGATCAGATTCGATTGTAACTCAAGCAGGATCCGGAGCAGTGGACCGTGTCCATGTTTCCCAGCCTTTGAGAGTTGCGCCGTCGGGCTCAACTTCGCAAGCAACCGAGAGAACAAACTCTCGAACCTGGATCCGGTCCGAGGACTGCCCCCAAGGGGACGTACAAACTCCTCGGGTCAATCCGCAAACACGACCTGACTCGCCGTGCCTAACCAGATCTGTAACCGATGGTATGGCGGAGCTCCGCAAAATGCTAGCAGTCCTGATTGACAGATCGCACGATCAAGAAGTCACACAACGGACTGTATTAGCCCGACTAGATATGCACGACAGGAGTCTGCTGAACCTCGGAAACAGGCCACGGCCCGCCACGGGGACCACGGCGGACACCTCCACGAGGAGCCTATTACCTCGCATGCGTCTGGACTTTGAGGAGGAATATGTAACTCCCGAAGCTCCGAGACAGACATCCATGCCCGGGAACGGTGGCTATCCGATATTCAGCCCAGCTTCGGGACCCACACATCCCGGCGCGAATACCGTGGCCTCTACCTCGATGGGAATTACAGCTCCTGGAGGAGCACGGCTGCCGACGCCCCCACCCATGCCTTCAAGCTACGAAACAAACAGGTATCGGTTGTTGGGAGCATCAGCCTTCGCCTCCAGCACGCGTCCTCCAGTAACGGAATCAGAGACTAACACTGCTCGGCCTCCCCCGAGCGAGATAGCCAAATAAGCCAGAATTAGGGGACCGAACAACACGCGTCCGTGGAGCACGCAGCTCCATATGTTCGACCAACGAACCGATATAAACGACGAAGGCATATATGCCAGACTCCAGCGTCTGCAAGCTGCAGTCCACTCGGCAACAAGCGCAGCTCCAGACATCGATCAAGTTATCGAGGAGACCCGTTGAACCTCATTCACGGACAGAATCGCTAGCGCGAGGATCCAGAATACTGGGAAGATCAAAATCCCAGAATACGCGGGAACTACGGACCCGAAGGCCCAAGTTAGAGCCTTCAGGCTCGCGGTCTCCCGAGCACATTTCACCGATGAAGAAAAAGAAGCAGGGTACTGCAGACTTTTCGCCGAAAATCTCACCGGTACCGCACTAGAATGGTTCGCCAGTCTAGAAGGAAACTCGATTGATAACTTCACACAGCTCGCATCGATTTTTCTAAAGCAATACTCGATATTCATCGAAGAGAAAACTTCGGAAGCCGACCTCTGGGCTCTGAAGCAAGGATCAGACGAAACTCTCAGAGCCTACATCGCTAGGTTCAGAGAAGTCTAAAGCCGACCCAAACGAGACCATAGTGATCGCAGCTCTGGAAAACGGACTCCTGTACACATCGGAGTTCAGAAAAGAGCTCGCGGTTCGACCATGCACGTCTTTGGACGATGCGCTGCACAAAGTTACTTACTACGCAAAGTACGAAGAAACCGTAGCAGCAGCAAAAGAAGAGTCAAGCCAGAAGAAAACCAGCAAAAAGGAATCCTCTGGCAAGGGACAGCACTGCCTGGCAGTAGATGGCAAGCCTCAATGGCGCAAGCCTTACGATGCAAACAAGTATTGTAAATACCACGACAAAAATGGACATTCCTTCGAGGAGTGCAGGTCCAAAGACCGCCTGCTGGCAGCCAAAAACGACAGCAACGAAACTCCGGAACCGGAGGAGAAAGAGCCAGAAAAGAAAGACAAAGGAAAGAGCAAGTCGAGAAGCAAAAAGAATTCGCAATATAAGTGCGAGAGAACCCCAGAGAAGGAGGGATCAGACTCCCCGGTCCCCTCTCGCAAACGCATAGACGCGATTTTTAGCTTAGCTCGATGCGGGGGATCGATGAAATCGGTCATCAAACCACCCCCAGCTCCTAAGAAACCAGCCAGCCAGTGCTTTCCAAAGCTCGGACTGTGTAATTCGAACCTCCCCAAAACGATAAACTTTATATCGGGAGGTTCGAGGTTTTGCCGAAATTCGGTTAACTCGATCAAAGCTCACCAGAGGCGAGTTGCGAATGAGGTCAGAGAAATGGTCCCGATCGAAGGACCAGACACTCACATAACATTCTCTGAAAGCGAAACCTTCAAACTCGACAAACCGCATGATGACGCCCTAGTAATCCGACTCGACGTAGCCGGATTCGAACTATCGAGGGTCATGATTGATACAGGAAGCTCGGTAGACCTCTTATTCTACGACGCCTTCAGAAAAATGGGCTTCAAAGACTCAATGTTGACCGGAGGGAAAACCCCCCTAACCGGATTCGACGGCGAAACCACCTACTCGATGGGAACTATAAAGTTCCCGTCCATCGCCGGGGGGCAACAGGAAATCCTAGAGTTTGTAGTAGTAAACAAACCGCCCCGTACAACGCGATACTAGGTAGACCATGGATCTATACCATGAAGGCAATGCCTTCCACCTACCACCAATGTGTGAAGTTCTCGACCCCTACGGGGATAAAGACAATTTACGGGGACCAAAGGCCGCAAGATCGTGCTACCTAACTTTCTTCAAACAGTTAGAGACCTTGAACGTATAGCAATTACAGAAAGAGGAAGAGCTCGCTTCCCGGGCCGCGAAACGTAACAAAGATCCAACAGTCCGAGGCCCACGAAAAGATTTAGTCGTCTCAGTCTGCATTGACGACGAGAATCCGGAAAGATGTGTAAACATCGGATCGGAACTCCTGAACGCCACCAGGGAAGAACTCGTTAACTTCCTCAAAGAGAATGTGGACACATTCGCATGGTCCACAAAATACATGAAAGGGATCGATATCGACGTCACCTCGCACGAGTTGAACGTAGATCCAACTTTCAAACCCGTGAAACAGAAACGCCGCAAGCTCGACCCAAACCGAGCTAAAGCCGTTAACGACGAAGTCGATAGACTGCTGAAGGTCACAATCAGGGAGGTGAAATACCCCGACTGGTTAGCCAACCCGGTCGTCGTCAAAAAGAAAAACGGAAAGTGGAGAGTCTGCATAGACTTCACTGGCCTGAATAAGGCATGCCCAAAAGATAGCTTTCCACTACCGCATATAGACCGTCTGGTGGAAGCCACCGCCGGACACGAACTGCTGTCCTTCATGGACGCGTTCTCTGGGTACAACCAAATCCTCATGAACCCAGAGGACCAAGAAAAGACAGGCTTCATAACCGATCGCGGAACCTATTGCTATAAGGTGATACCTTTCGGGCTAAAGAACGCCGGAGCTACCTTCCAGAGATTGGTGAACAAAATGTTCGCCAATCAGCTCGGAAAGTCAATGGAAGTCTACATTGACGATATGCTAGTGAAGTCCTCCAAAGAGAGCGACCATATAGCACAGCTCCGGGAGTGTTTCAAAATCCTAAACCAATACGGGATGAAACTCAACCCCCCCCCAAGTGCTCCTTCGGAGAACCTTCGGGAGATTTCCTCGGGTATCTGGTAACAGAACGAGGGATCGAAGCAAACCCAAAACAGATAGCGACCTTCATGGAGATGCCCTCCCCGAAAAACACGAGGGAAGTACAAAGGCTAACAGAACGGATAGCAGCTCTGAACCGTTTCATCTCTCGGTCTACAGACAAATGCCTACCATTCTACAACCTCCTCAATTTAAACCGAAAGTTCCAATAGGACGAGGGCTGTGAAAACGCCTTGAACGAGCTCAAAAAGTACCTTAGCGAACCTCCGATACTAGCCAAACCTGTGGAGGGCGAGCCATTGTATCTCTACATCGCGACTTCGCCTGCCGCCGTTAGTGCAGTCCTGGTCCGCGAAGAACAAAACGAGCAAAAGCCCATATACTACGTGAGCAAAACACTCATAGACGCGGAAACGAGGTATCCAGCAATGGAAAAGCTCGCGCTCG
This sequence comes from Orychophragmus violaceus, assembly GCA_030180135.1. Taxonomy (NCBI): domain Eukaryota; kingdom Viridiplantae; phylum Streptophyta; class Magnoliopsida; order Brassicales; family Brassicaceae; genus Orychophragmus; species Orychophragmus violaceus. Next base: position 18,728,615 of record CM058236.1, read on the forward strand.
CAGTGGTAATGGCGGCAAAGAAAACTAAGGCCATATTTCCAGTCACACGCCATAGTGGTGATGACATCACAGCCTATACGAACTATACTCCACAGCCCGAGCCAATCTGGCAGACTGGCCAAATGGGCAATCGAGCTGAGCGAATACGATATCGAGTACCGCACCAGGACAAGCGCTAAAGCCCAAGTCCTGACGGATTTCATAATCGAGCTCCCGCCCATGGCTCCGGAGCAGGAAAATCATAACGAATACTGGACTCTCCATGTAGACGGAGCCTCGTCCAAACACGGCTCCGGGGCAGGAATCAAACTCGTAACCCCCACGGGAGAGGTAATCAAGCAATCATTCAGGCTCGGCTTCAGCGCTTCTAACAATGAAGCCGAGTACGAAGCTCTCATAGCCAGACTCCGACTTACAATCGGAGTTGGAGCACGAAAAGTACGCGCCTTCAGCGACTCGCAACTAGTTATGAGCCAATACCACGGCGAGTACGAAATAAAAGACGAGCGCATGGAAGCGTACGTCAAAGTAGCTCGCGAGTTCGCCGACCAACTGAAAAACTTTACGCTCGAGAGAATACCTCGCGGAGAAAACTCCTCCGACGATGCCTTGGCTGCACTAGCCTCGACATCCGACCCTCGAATCAAAAGGATCATACCCGTGGAAGGTATAGACAAACCAAGTATCGACGTGGCGCTGAAAGCACAGGCCGCAGACAAACCCGCGTCATCTCAGACGGATCAGAACGAACATCCGTCCGAGGCACCGGACCCCGAAGTCCTTTCGGAGACAGTGTTGACATGCTCTGAAGTTTGCGATATCGGTCTTCGTAGCGGCAGACAGGTTCTGGAGCCCCCAATCGAGGAAGAATCCGAACCGGAAGTCGAGGAACCAGACTTACGATGCGTGCATGCTCAAGAAGCCCTCGCCGTAATGGGAAACACCCATGAAGGCACCTGCAGAAACCACTCCGGAGGACGAGCCCTAGCCATCCGCATCAAAAGACAAGGGTTTTTCTGGCCGACCATGATCGTCGATTGCGAGAACTACACCAGGCAGTGCGATAAATGTCAAAGGCACGCCCAAATCATCCATCAGCCTGCAGAAAAACTATCCTCGATCTCCGCGCCTTACCCCTTCATGAGGTGGTGGATGGATATAGTAGGCCCACTCGTTTCGTCAGGGCCTAAGCAGCTAAGATACCTGCTGGTCTTGACCGATTATTTCACCAAGTGGATAGAGGCTAAAGCCTACCAGCAAACTACAGAAATCGAAGTACGACACTTCATCTGGGAACACATAGTCTGCCGGCACGGACTCCCCTACGAAATAGTAACGGATAACGGTTCACAGTTCATCTCCAGAGCTTTCAGAAATTTCTGTAGAACTTGGAAGATACGCCTGACCACATCAACTCCGAGGTACCCCCAAGGAAATGGTCAGGCAGAAGCTGCGAAAAAGACTTTGCTAAGTAGCCTCAAGAAAAGACTCGACTCTAAAAAGTCCGCATGGTCTGAGGAACTACCGGGAGTCCTATGGGCTTCCCGCACCACACCTCACAGCGCGACTGGCGAGACCCCATTTTCGTTGGCCTACGGAATGGAGGCGGTGGTCCCTGCAGAGGTATCAGTTTCGACTATCAGGAGGGCCCTAAGCCCCAGACACGAGGAACTAAACGAACAGATGCTCCGAGATCGTCTAGATATGATCGAGGAACAACGCGACCGAGCACTGATACGAATGCAAAACTATCAGCAAGCAACCTCCCGCTACTACAACTCCAAAGTTCGACTCCGGAAGTTTAGCGTGGGAGACTTAGTACTGCGCAAGTTATATTCAAACACTAGAGAGCCAGGCGCCGGGAAACTCGGGACGAACTGGGAAGGCCCCTACCGAGTCACCGAGATCGTCCGAGACGGCGTCTACAAGCTCACGAAACACAAAAATGGAGTACCCGTGAAGAGGCCGTGGAATGCCGCGAACCTCAGATTATACCACCCGTGAGTAATCACAATAATCGAACTACGTTAGGCTTGATCCCTTGGTGGGGTACGTAGGCAGCTCGAACTTCGAGTGCAGCCACTCCACCCAAAAACTTAGAAATTCTTTCATTCTACCTTTTCGTTTTTCCGGGGGGGAGTACAGGGTTATCACCCAATACATCAATGTAAACTCTGGAGAATACATAAATGAAATTTTTTACATATCTCTTCGTATTCCTATCAAGTTTCGTGATAAGCAACACATGCTATTACGAATTCACCAAGTCATAAAACCTTGGCAATAGCAAACACGAAAGTTTACATTAAATAAAGTCTTACTTTACACAAGTTTTACTTCATATAAACTCAACGCTACGCGTCGCTCCAAGTCCACACCAAACCTCTTTACCGCAGACGCGGGCTACATACACAAATCGCAAATACGCCAAGTCTTAAAACCTTAAGTGTTTCGCGAACCACAACTCCAGAAGATTCCTCCGGAGTAATCTTCCAAAGCCCGCAACTCGCAAACAAACTCGGAAGTAAACCCTAAACAAACTTTGCACGGGTTAAATAGGTATCCAAACCATAGCGAACCAAAAAGGTTTCTAAGTCGCGAAACGAACTCTAGAATGCATGGAACGTCTGGCCAGACTAAATAACAAAAATTAAGAGTTCTACTTCACGACTCGAAGGTTCAACTTACAAACTGACAACGCATAAGCGAACCTCGATATTTTGCTAAACTGAAAGGTCCAAACTCGAACGAAAACATAAACATAAAAGCGTGCATTAAAAGGCTCACCCGAGCCAAAAAGAGTTATAGATAAAAGCCCTCCCGGGTAACACCAAAAGCAAAATTAAAGAGAGTTCAACTTTAGCCCAAAAGGGGGCTTTAGGGGATCCCAAAAAAAAAACAGAAATTAAAAAGGAGCAGCCATCAGCCCTGCTCCTCACCACAAGCCTTCTCGCCTTCACAGCCTTGCTTCTCCTGGACTCCGATCTCTGCCGCCTTGTTCGCTCCGGTACTCGCAGCTCCCGCCATCATCTCAGCATTCGACCCAAACTCATTGAAAACAGTGGAGCGAGCCACGCGCAATACCGAGTCCTCAGAGATCTGAGGAATGGCACGCAGCTCGGCGCTCAGAGAGAAGTCAGACACCTGCGCGGCTTCAAACTCCTTCGCGAAAGTCTCCCTCTTCTCTAGCAGCTTGGGAAGCTCCTCTTCCAGGGTCGTCACTCCGCTCTGCAGAAGGTTTATCATCTCGATATTGGCCTCCACCTCTTGAACCTTGATCTCGCAGTCCGTCTCCTTCTTCTTCCTCTCAAACTTGTCCTTGTGAGCTTCGAACATGTCGTAGTAATGACTGTCCCTTATCCTCATTCCGTCGTGCCTAGCCGAGCGAATTGCATCCTCCGCCTTCGCAAGGAGCTCTTTGACTTGCTTCTCCAGAGTAACCGTCCTCTCCACAGCGATCGAGCGTTCGGACTTCACAACATTCAGCTGAGACTCCCAAAGCTTCATCTCCTCTTGACAGCTTCTGAGACTCGTGGTCAACTGGTGCACGACGCTTTCAGCTTGTTCGAGCTCCTCCTGACGAGGAACACACCGGAGACCCTGCTCGTAAAAAGCCGTAAGCTGGTTGTCCGCCTCCAGAGCCTAAAACAGAAAAACCAACGTTAAAAGATTAGAAGAGAGCAAAAGCAGAGCTCGAAAGGATATCTTTCCCTTGGCGACCATCGCTTTCACATACAGCTCCCGGCCAATCAAGTTCTTCACCGAAGGCAGAGAGCACCCAGCGGCTTTACAATGACAGAGCAAATGAGCGAGTCCGTCGGGATCATCCGTGATCGGGAAATCATTCGTGTGTTCAAACTTCCAGTGAAACGGTTTGGACCCCGGAGCATTCGACGAGCCTGACCCAGCAGCTGCCTCCTTTTCATATCGAGGCTTCTTATTCAAAGGCTGCACCGAGGAATCACTTCCGGTAGCCCTGGAACTCAGATGAATCACTTGGTCGGGGCGTGCAACCTCCGGGCCCTTCCCAGACTCCGTGTCCTGACGCGGAGGCGGCGGTGGAACGCCTCCAGACCTCCCATCGTTAATCGCGCCAGCTAGAGCATCACTCAGCTGGCCAGCACGGATGGGCGTGTATCCGCCAGACGTCGCCTTCTCAGAAGGCCTCTTGGATGACTCTCGAACAGTGGGACGTCTCCTCATCTTTTTCTTTGTCTGGGTTGTGCTTGACGAAGCAGCGTCAGAAAGCGAGTGCTCTCGGGAAGCTATAAAACAAAGAAAAGTAGTCAAGACTCGCACCCGGGCTGCACATATATAAAAAATATATAAGAAGAACGCGCATATACTCACTGAGAAGTGTCGGGGCAGGATGAATCTCCAGCGGCTTTATCGCCTCCGGGAGCTCGAGCGCACGCTTGACTCTGTCAACGGTAAACGATGACCGGAGTACGTCTCTGGAGCCTAGAGTAACCGCTAGCCTTCTAATCGCAGGAGTTATTCCAAACCTCTCTGGGATCTCTGCAAACATTGAAAAATAAACGCTCACATATCTTCGGATAAAGGCCAAAACCGACATGCAATAGAAGAAACCCTAGCTAAACACTATCTCTAACCAACAGATTTTGACCACGCGGTCGCGATTTTAGAGGGATCGTAATCTCCGATTGAGTGACGGTCGAGCTTGAACTTGAGAGGCCGCTCTCTCCAACGATCATCCCGGTTCGGCACCACTACCAAGACCGCCAAGCTTCTCCGAGGAGAAAGGTAAAAGAGTCTTGTCGCCGAATTATGTTTGATCGAGCACAAATCGTGAAGAACAGACAAATCGAACGGAACTCCCTCCTCTCGGGCCCTAACCAATAGGCCGATGAGATAGCGGATGAAGTTTGGGGTTAGCTGCGGATGCGCTATCCTGAGTTCGCCCAGTACGTCCAACAGAAGACGAGGAATCGGAAAGATCAGGTAACATTTTCGAAATAGGCCTTATAGGCACAACAATAACCCGGCCTAACCGATTCCGGTGTTTCTCCGGGATCAAGAAGCTTCAGTTTCACCGACCTCGGCACGCCGCACGATGAGTACAAACCCTCAATATCCTCCGCCTTTGTAGTCGGAATGGGGTGCTCGTACTCCTCTTCTTCAACTACCTGCTTTTCCTTTTTGACTACAGCTAGATTCGATTTCGACATCGTCTAAAGATCTCAAGAAAACAGTTTTTTCCTTTTCGCAAACATATAAGGGAAAACCGCAAGAGAAAGAGAGATGAAAGCGTAAAAATAAAAAAAAAGGAACGAGCGCTATAAAGAGGAAGTGGAGAAGTTACCTTGTGGACGTCGGTCGTGTGTTGGAGAGTGGGTTCATGAAAGGGGGTTATAAAGACGTCATAATGACGCAACCTCGGGACTCCGAAAATCTTTTCGAATATCGCGTATCGCAACCGTCAAATCACGCGAGCATCCTCCTACGCGCTGCAGACGTGCGCGACTGGCGCCACGCCCTCATCCCAGCCACCCATTTTGGCGGGATTACTTTCTGCGCTCTATCCAACGGTGCACGCGAAAAGCCGAATCGTCCAAATACCTCTGGTGCGATCTGAACTGCTAGATCCGGCCTCATCCAATAAGACTGTGGGCCTTACCCAAGAAGATTCCGCCTTTCAAGCTCGGGAACCCGCTTAAAAGGCTGGGGGCAGATGTTTGGGCCAGATTTCACTCCCAAGCTAAATCAGCTGAATAAGGCCTGATTCAGTCCCAACAGCTAGGCCCGATTACATTTATACCGAAGCCCAGTCCAGTAGGAGGCTCCGACTTTGTAGAGCATCTCGGTGGACGCCACTCGAACCGTTAAACAACCAACCGGCTACAAAGGAGGAGATGGACTAAGCACGTAATCCCGAGGATCCCGCGAGTTGTTGGAGCTGGCTCTGAAGATCAAGGAAGATAGTTGTGAAGCTAAGGGCTATAAAGGAGGGCTTCGACAACAGAAGGGGGGATCCGATTCTTGATTCACATTCTAACCTAGCATTAAGACTTTGTAATCGCTCTGTAGCTCGAGTTCTTATTGTTCTTACATCCAAATCAATACAAATCCACTTTTTCACTATTGTTAAACTCCTTGATCACGTTCAATCAAGAATCTAGCACACCTACCTTATAAATCAGCTCATCTAAACACTCTAAAATCTGAGTGTGGGTTTTAGGACCACAACCTTAAACAAGCGCTGAGTGGGAGGCAACCCACTGTTTGGTTTGTACATATTATTTTGGTGTTTTTTCTTAGGATTTTACGTTTTGGTTTTGTTTTTGGTATGTTTTCACTGCATAATACGAGTCTGAAGAACTGCGTCGATCGTTGCACATTTTGTGACGGTCGATGCAGGGTGATTTGACGAAGAAGAATCGCCTTGCAGCGATCGTTGCGGTCCTGTGCGTCGATCACTGCAGGGAGATATGACGAGGAGATGAAGTCGCTATGTAACGATCGTTGCGGTCCTGTGCAACGGTCGACACAGCTGGTCCAAATTACAAATCGGCGGTATACGAGCTCTAAACCAGAAATCGATTGGTTCAATTTTGGTTAGACCAATCGCGAAAATGCAACAATCGATGCACATAGTGCAACGGTCGTTGCAATCACGTGCAGGTAAGTCCTGATTAATCCTTCTTTCTTCTTTCTTCTTCTTCATTTCCTTCTCGCAAACAACCCTAGACGATTTCCCCTTTTCGATTTCTCACTCATTTCTTGCTCGATTCTAACAAAGCTCTAACCTACTCGATTTTTCAATCTCTATCCATATATCCAATCAATTTGAGCCAAAACCAAGGTATGTTCTCTCAATCTCGATTTTTCAGAAGCGAACCTAAGGTATGAAAAGTTTGATTTTTAGCTTCTGGAATTCGAATCCGTGATGATTAGGTGTTGGTTTAGGATATCTGGCAGTAGAATGAATGTTAGGAAGTAGTTTTCAAGTTCGATTTTGCAAGTTTCTGAAAAAAATTGTTTTTATGATGAGACTTGTCTGATGCGCGAATTTGACAGATTTAAAACGTGATTTGACTGCGTATATTGCTTGGATTGCTGTTGTTTATGATACTGATTGTGCGGAATTGTTCTTATATCTTTGAATGCAGATGCCTCCTCGCAGATAGCCTCGCAAATGCAGAGCTGCTCCAGCAGCTGCAGATCAGCCTCCTCCACCAGTTGAGTGGTTTCTACGCGACTCGACACTACCTGAGCCTTATCAGAGAGATCGTGAGGCCATACAGTTGCCTTGGCCTAAGGAAGATAAAGCAAAGATCCCGACAGACAAGGTATGGGACATGGAACCCGACAAGCTGCTTAAGACTGCAACATTCGCTGAGAGGCCGATACATGACTACTGGGATGAGTACGATACATTGCTCTACAATGTTTGGTGTGATATGGACGTTCAGCCGACCAAGTTTGCTGATTATTGGACTTGCAGAGCCTTAGGCATCGAAGAGCAGGTGCTTGCATTGGTTAAGGGCATTGGTTTGGGGACGATGCCTATGCAGCACTACGAGCTATACCACGGTCTGGTGAGACAGTTGCTAGCTACTTGCAGGGTTTACTATCCCGATGAGAGCCGCAAGAGAGCTGCTGATGGTATCTTTACATTCATGAGCCTAGGAGTCAGGTATCGGATTCCCCTTCTAGATATCTGCCGTATTTATGGATTCAGCGTGGAGCCTACACGTTGCTTTATGGCTCTTGAGTGGGATGTGCAGAGTGCTCAGTATTTCTGGGACCATTTTGGTAATGGTCGATATTGCTCGAGGACTACGAAGCAGATTCAGGTCAGGCATCCTGTTCTTCGATATGTGATACGCATCCTGGGATACACTCTGTTGTGCAAAGCTGAAGCGAACAAGATGCGTAAGAATGAGCTGGAGGTACTTTTCATTGGGCTGAGAGAGCTGTTTGCTGATTCTGATTTGAGAGATCCTACCAGGGGTCTTAACTTAGGAGCTGTGTTTTCTCATCATTTGTGCTCTCTGACAAAGAAGGCATTTGATGGGAAGGGCATTGAGACAGTGGGGAGTCTGCTTACTCCCATCTTTCGACATTGCAGGATCCCTTTAGAGGGTACGGAACGTGATGATAGCGAGGTATTCATGGATCTTAGCCACCTGCAGAGTGCTACATGGTTGAAAGAGGGACGTATATGGGTCTATTATGACATAAACGCTATGAAGCGTGGTGTAGATCTTCCTGCTGCTGATCTGACCAGGATTGACACATTGGCTGCTTTGATTTTCCAGCCTCCTACGAACGATTAGCGCAGTGTACCTACGATGGCCCATCCGCTGGGAGAGCCTTCTACACGGCCTTCTTCTTCCTCTGCGCCTGCGCCCGAGCCTGCTGCTGCTACATATGACATTGGTCCTTATCCAGCTCCTTCGGTACCAGTGAGTGAGATGTCTGAGGGTGAGTGGAGAGAGCGTCAGGATGGTATACTACGGAGCATTTGGGATTTCATGCGTGGCTGCACTTGCAGGAGACAGCCACAGATTCATCAGCCCGTTCTTATTAGTCGTCGTCGACAGCGTTATCCGACTCCCGGTACTTCGGGCAGTACTGATCCCTTGGATGGGAATGATGATGAGAGCGAGTGAGATCAGAGTCCCATTTTCAGACTATCGGTTCTGTTTTCTTTTTCACTTTTCTTTTGACTTTTCTTGTTGGTACTTATGTTTGGGATGCTGTACTTGATTCTAGACCATCTGTTGCTTTGATTTTGCTTGTTTGCGATGTTTTCCAGCTTTCAGGTTTGAGATTTGAGATTTTCTCACGGACTAACTGTTGACTGCTAACTGAACTGACGAAATCGCAATGCAACGATCGACACGGTCCTGTGTGTCGATCGATTCAACACGAAAATTGCATTGCAGCGATGGTTGCGGTCCTGTGCAACGATCGACACATAATCGCAATCGCCTTGGATGCAGGTGCGAGACAGGTAAAAATCAACAGAACCCAACTGATCCCTTAACATTTTCTTCTTTTACCGACCCTAAGCTTGACACTACTGGGGACAGTGTGTTTCATGTGTGGGGGAGGTGGTACTAACATTAATCTTTTTCTTTTCTTAGAGTCAGTTGTGTCTTTTGTGTCAGTTTTATCGAGTCAAAACAGTTTAAGTAGGAAACAATGAATTTTTGAGAAGCTAACAACACTTGCAGGAACTTAAGTAACCATTGGGATGAGCTTGCAGGATCAATCTATGACTATTAGAAAACCCAATGCAGATCAGCCTACTGAGGACACCCACATCAATTCAGGTATTCAGAGAATTCTTTACTGACTTCACCCTTAATTTTGATTTAGTTTTATCCCTAGAAGCTTCCAATAGTAAACTAATATGGTTAAAGGTTTTTTGTGTTGCCTATTGATTTGTACTCTATCTAACTTGTCATATCCTTTTCAGGCTCCATATGATACTGCGAGGACCTTATATCTTTAGTGATGTAGCGGAAGCTTCTAGGGATAAAACTAGATCGTTGATTCTAAGAATACCCGGAAACTAGGGTTTGAGAATACTCTTCTCAGTGCTTTATCAAAAGCTATTTAGGAAAACTCCTTTTAATTAATCAAAACAATAAATTGAATACAAATGGAAACCTAAACGGCGTATTTATAATAAACACCAAAACCCTAAAAACCTAATAGATAAATACCAAAATATAAATATTAATAAAATACAAATAAATCGTAATTATCTAAATAATAAAGATATTTGGAATATCTCCAAATATTATTTTGCATCATTTTCTCCGGGTTGAAGAAGATTCGTCCTCGAATCTTGAACCGGTTTTTCGTTGTTGAAATCTTCCCAAATCTATCTTCAAGTCGTTTTTGCACAAAATCTGCTCAAACCGAAATATGCACAAAATCTGCACAGATCATATCTTCCACGAAATCTGGATGAATCTGTTTCTGCCCGATTTTTGCACGAGTTTGTTTCTTCACAGAATCTGCAGAACACAAAATTTGCACGGAGACACCAAAGAATGAATCCGCGCCCGGATTTTGCACGAACCCGAAATCTGAATCAATCCTTTTGCGCCCGGATTTTGCACGAGTCTGATTTTGCCCGATTTTTGAACGAACCTGATCACGCAAGGATTTTGCACGGACGTTTCTGAAAGAACCAGGCTTGAACATAAAATCAACATGATCAATGTTCAACACATCGTCTTCATAGATGTCGTAGATTGGATCACCATAGATCTCTCTGTAGATCTCATAGTGTTCTTCTCTTTCGACGAACAGGCTTTCGCCCAGGATAGGATAGAGGCGATCACTCACCATGACGGCTCCAGAATCTTCTTCGATTAAGTAATCAAAGAACGCAGCTCTGATACCAAACTGATGTAGCGGAAACTTCTAGGGATAAAACTAGATCCGTTGATTCTAAGAATACCCAGAAACTAGGGTTTGGGAATACTCTTCTCAGTACTTTATCAAAAGCTCTTTAGGAAAACTTCTTTTAATTAATCAAATCAATAAAGTGAATACAAATGTAAGCCTAAACAGCGTATTTATAATAAACACCAAAACCCTAAAAACCTAATAAATAAACACCAAAATATAAATATTAATAAAATACAAATAAATCATAAATATCTAAATAATAAAGATATTTGGAATATCTCCAAATATTATTCTGGATCATTTAGTATGCTATAAGAGGATTATGGTATGTCCAAGCGAGCCATGAAAGTTTTTGATAATTACAATATAATGTAAGGATAATCAATATAATCTTCTGATGCTTTGAAATTACCAATATTCCTTTTTTGTTCTCAAATCTCCTGAAACATCTTATAATCATCTCCTCAAAATTTTATCATTCTATGTTTTGTATATGAGTTACGATATAGATAATACTTTTTTTGTAACACGATATTGATAATATTGATAACTGTTGCACTGATAAAAAACTGTTTGAGATTATCCTATTATTAGTTATTATATATATATATATATATATATATATATATATATATGTCTGTGTGGGTGCTTCTAAGATAGAATCATACATTCGCAAAAAATAAAAAAGAGATCGGTTTCTGTCAAAAAAAAAAGGTAAGAGTTATTTTGTGTTCATTTTTTTCTTCCATATAACCATAAACGTTTCTTTGATCAAGTCTAATCAAACTTGTGTTTGATTTTCTTAGGTTTTTTCTCTATTGTAAAATGGGAGATACACATTAAAAAGTAAAAATTCATATTATCCTTAGTCTCCCCAAGACACCAAAACATTTGTCTTCAATGGTTGATGTTGCTAATTAGAATTGGACTAATAGGAGTGATTCATTTAAAAATTTACCAAGGAGAAAAAAATATTACCAGAGCTAAAAAGAAATATGTGGATGTACCAAACTTTTTCTCAATAAAAAAAATAAAACAAAGATTTTGAAGCAAAGGTACAAGAATTTTGTTAATCTTCGAATACAATCCTAAAAAATCAACATATAATTATTTTTTGGATAAAACCCTTGTTTGGAATTGCGCTAGGCGTTATATGCACGGTTAACCTGGGCCTAGTACCTAGCAAAAAAATCGGGATTAACCGGGGAGTAATCCGGATAGAAATTTTGGTCAATAGTTCAGTATTATGTATATATATTATGTATTAGTAAGATAACCGAAGAAACTGAAGTTAGTCCAGTGGCCTAAAGCATGGGTAAGGCTCCCTTGAACAGGGTTCGACTCTCAGTGTAGCACACGATAAGTTATTTTTTGTATTTTTATAATTAGAAAATAAGGTCTATATAGTGTAATACTGAAACTAGCGTTAAAGTCAGCGTGGTATGGTGGTATATTACGTGTTTTCTTGGCTATAGAGGGCAAGTTCGAACCTTGCTCCTTCATTATTTTTTAAAGGAAGGGCATAGTTGTAATTTTTAACTCATCTTCCTAAATTACGTTTGTAGATGTCCGTAAAATTATTTTGCGGCCGCTATTGATATGGTTCACACAATCTTTTATCTTTTTGCGTTTTAGTTGGTGTTTATACATGAAGCTTGTAAACATATCATCAACTAATCGTTTTTAAGCTTCAAAAGAACAAAAAAACAAGTTTTGTTGAGCTAGCCGCATACTTGCCCGTTTACACTATAATCGCCGTTACTCGCCGGAAAATCGGATGCGGCGCCCGAGTTTTCGTACAAAGAATAAATCTGAACAAAAAACAGAAAAAACAATTTTTACATATCTTAAAATAAGTATAAAATTTTGTGTTTTCTCTTATTTTTGAAGACACTACATTTCTTAGTTAAACCATCAAACTTGGGCCAATGTTGTTTAATGCCCTTAATGTCTCTTATAATTATCTTTTAAAAATTTGTTCAAATAATCTCAAATCTCTTTAAATTCTCCTAAAATTTATATTTATTGAAATTCTCATAAATCACCAATTCAAGAAGACCACTTAATTTCTATTGATAAGGAACGGCCGATTACCTAGAGAGAATATAGGAAGTATATACGAGGTATATACGAGAAGATCTTTGTATGAGGGATCTATACAATCTATATTAGTTAGGTAGTTAGGATAAGTATATCCAATATTAGCCTCTACCATACTAGTCTTAACCAAGTCGCGAATCCACAACCCCAAAAACCGTTACAAGTTATTATCAAATTATTATCAAAAATACCAATTTGACACATTCTCATAAGAAGGTTGCTAAGTTGAAGTAACCACTATTTAGTGCTTAATATATGACTATAATTTTTGTTTCAACTTAGTCGCTTATATATGACGACAACTTGTCGTCGCAAAATAGTCGGTAATCAGCGATTATTTTTTGAATTTTGTATTTTACAACCAAGATTTGCAGCTACATATTGTATTCGTGAAGTATTCGTATAAAGCATTTCTTCACCGCCTTATTAATTTTAGATGGTCGCAAACTGCTAGATTTCTTATAGTGATAGTCTCAATGTCATGATCAAACAACTATTACTTTTGTGCATCACAAAAAGTTGTACCCGTTGAAATAAAAAAATAACATAATGAACAATTCTGTAGAGCTATACATTCTAATAGAGTTTGAATAGAAATTTTTATTTTAGGTTATGCATTTGGTTTGTTAGGACATAACTATTCTTTATGGCCTATTATCTTGACCCCGTATAATCTACCATCGGAGATGTGCATGCAAGAATTCATGTTTCTAACAATTCTGGTTCCTGGTCCAAATCATCCAAAGAGAAGTCTAGATTTTTTCTTCAACCCTTGATAGAAGAGTTGAAAGATTTGTGGGTTAATGATGTTTACACATATGATATTTCTACCAAGCAAAACTTTCAGTTACGAGCATCACTTATGTGGACTATTAGTGACTTTCCTGCTTATGGTATGCTATCCGGATGGACAAAGCATGTTTTGGGAGCTACCGTATTGGAAACATCATAAACTTCGGCACAATCTTGATGTAATGCACATCGAAAAAAACTTTTTTGATAACATCATCAATACTTTGGTGAACGTTCAAGGGAAGACGAAAGATAAGATCCAATCACAACTTGATTTGGAAGAGTATTGTAATCGAAAGGAGCTGCACTTAACAATTGATGGAAAGGCACCAGTTCCGATTTTCAGATTACAAGGCGATGCAAAAACAAATTTTCTACGATGGCTCGAAAAGACGTTAAATTTTCTGATGGGTATGCCTCAAGTATATCTAAATGTGTTGATTTATCGAGTGGAAAATTAACAGGAATAAAAAGTTATGATTGTCATGTGTTAATGCAACGACTATTTCCAATTGCGTTTGCCGAGCTTATGGATAAATCTGTACATGAAGCACTATCAAGTAAGAACATATCTTTCTGATTAAAAAATCAGTTTTTAATCTTGTTTGGTTCTGATTTCAAGTCACTTTTTTCCTTCTAATTTGACTCTTCTTATTTACTTGTGTTTATTGATATTAGAGACACAATTGTTATTGCTTTTCTTCTTTGACTTTTTCAAACCGTATTTTGAATTCAAGCCCTTTTTGAACCACTACAAGAAAACAGGCTTTTAGCGACTGCGTAAATAGTCACTAATCCTTCGTCACTAATTTTATTAGTCGCTATATTAGTCGTTAAATTGTGACTATTTAACGACTATATATATATATATATTGTTATAAACTTATAATTAGTCGCTACTGAGTCGCTAAATTTAGCGACTAATGAACGACTAATTTGCGACTGATATGTGGTTATTTTAGCGACTAATTAGCGACTAACAATAATAATAAAAAATAATATTAATTTTGATATTTACTAATTAGATAATAATTAAATATTAATTAGTATACTAATCTATAAACCAAATTAATTAAAAAAATTATAATAAAAATTAAATAATTTTACAATAACTAAAAACAAAAACAAAAAAATATAAAAAGCAGAATAAGAAATTTTCCGCGACGACCACCACCATTGTCTTCATCCCGCGGCTCCGGTGACAACCACTACCGTCAATGGTTCTCTTGTTTTTGCTATTGAGGCGAGCAATGCTTTGTTGAAGAGAAAGCTTTGGCCTGAAAGAGAACAAAAGCAAAGCACAAATGGGGAGTTAAGACCACAAAAAAAAAAGAAGCAAAGTTTACCGTAGTACAATCAGCTTTAAGTTTCATGAACAATGATGAGTTGATGAAGAACAAAGCTCAATCTGCTCAAAGTGTTAGTGTAACATAGACTCAGGCTCTCAGTGTCAAAAACATTGGAATATCTTCAAGCTAGTTTGAAATATCAAAGATGTAGGAATTTCTAGCAGATCCTAATCCAATTAGGCAATCATGGTCTGAATTCCAAGCCTAGGATCTAGGGTTCATGTAATTGAATCTATCAGATCTCAGATTTACCTGGTAATTAGCAGCAGAAGATTTGCAGATAATCGAGATCACGAAGCACCTCAAACGCTGTGCCTCTACTGGTATCCACACGCACACAAACTGAACAGGAGGGATGCTAGTGCATGTAAGAGATCTAATCTCTAGAGAGGTTTCTTTTCTAGTTCTGGTGGCTGTGAATTAGGTTCAGATCGAGTTTAGGTCGACCATATATCTTATATATGTCGACTTAAACCACAACGGAATTAACCAACGATTAAACCGAATTAATCTGGTAATCCGCGAGTTGTGTCGACCGACACACTCTTTGTGTCGATCGACACTGTCGATCTGTGTCGACCGACACACTTATTGTGTCGATCGACACTGTCCAGAAACTTTGTATTGAATGCATATCAAATATGCATTCACCCGATCATTACATTAATGATCAACCTCATATACTACGTCCAGTTTGCTTAGGTGTGTGACCCTGTAGGATCATATAACACTAGCAATGAGTTCTCAACTCACTGATCATAAGTGGCTTCTAGCAAAGCATTACGACTTCCCAGTGTCATATGATTGTCTCATCTTGACAGTACGACTTTCACTCAAGAGCAAGTACAATAGATTTCAGGACATTCCCAACAATCTCCCACTTGTAATGGAATCATCTATTCTATAATCCCTTCGTCACTATATCTCGATTTGGCATAAGGCAGATCTGTGTCACCCTTATTTAGCCAAGATCATGTTCATCGAACTCCGATTTATACTGACAAGACAAACGACTGACAATCACCTCGTTTGAGTGTGGCCACACATTTCTCAGTATCAAATCTTCGATGGGCCCTGAGATATTTATCTCATGTTATATAGGAGGGACAAATCCCATCTTGTTCCATCCCTGTTTCTTCACACGCTTCATGACACGCCCAATCAATGCCTTTATAGTCACCAGTTACGGCTGACGTTTGACAAGGTTAAAGCGGACCAATTCACATGTAAGAAAACATGATGAACTTAGGTTTAAGGACTATACTCTATAGTCGTAATGAAAACTCTCATGACACTTATATAACTATCTCGTAGAGTTCTCATCAGTGGGTCATGTCCGATCCTGTGTTCTCCAACATATATCTATGTGATTGACTTTAATACTCTTATTAATGACTCCATGAAACTTAGTCATCAGTCACCTTACATACTAGTCTCACGCGGTTGTTAATGTCCCGCTTTAACAACCTCGACTAGGGACCAACATAATTTATGTCATTTATTATCTATAGGGTTTCATGATCAAGTAACATACTTGATGACCTATAAAATGTCATAAATTACTTTGGTACTATTATTTAATAACCATTATTAAATAATACAGATGTCAGATTTCAATAACATAATCAAATTATGTTTACACGAACATCATATCATAACTAAAATTATCATCAACAACTCCCACTAAAATTAAGATCACATCTTAAGACATCTAATGCCTTTAGCAGTAGTCTGACCCTCATTCGCTCTTGCTCAGCGTGTGTCGAAAGACACTGCGTCTTGCTAAGAGTAATACCAAGAGTCATTTGCACGAAGCACTTCTTGGAATCCTGCATACTGGACCTGTGCAAGGCCTTATCACCATAAGTATCTTGACACAATCCAATTAGCTTATCCAATCTATCTCTATAGATTCTTATTCCAAGAATGTATACGGTTTCTCCCATAATTTTATCGAAAAACAACTTTCGAGTCGAGTCTCAACAGACTGAAACAATGGAACTTCATTTCCGAGAAGCAGTATGTTATCAACATACAATACTAGAAATGCAACTGCGCTCCCACTAGTCTTCTTGTAAACACACGGTTCCTCTTCGTTTCTGATAAAGTCAAACATTTTGACTACTTCATCAAAACGAAGATTCCAACTCCGAGATGCTTGCTTTTAATCCATAAATGGATCGATGAAGCTTGCATATCTTCCTAGCTTCATTAGGATCAATGAAAACTTCAGGTTGTGTCAGGTACACATCCTTTTTCAGAATTCCATTAAGGAAAACTGTTTTCACATCCATCTGCCAGATCTCATAACTATTATGAGTGGCGGTTGCTAGGAGAATCTGGATGGACATAAGCATGGTGTCTGGGATTAGGTTTCTTCACAGTCAATACCATGAATTTACTTGAAACCTTTTTCCACCAACCTAGCTTTGTACATTTGAATACTACTATCCATGTCAACTTTTCTTCTTGAAAATCCATTTACTCACAATGGTTTCTACACCATCGGGTAAATCAACCCAAGTCATACTTGGTTCTGTGACATGGATCCCATTTCGGATTCAGCGGCTTTCAGCCACTTTCGGAGTCAAGGCCCATCATTGCTTCTTCAAAATTCGCAGGCCCGTCACTTTCAATGATCAATGGATTACGGCAATTGGTTACGAGAAATCCACATTTCTCGGGTTCGTGACGGATCCTTTCGGATCTGCGAGCTTTAGTTTTGTGTAAAAGTCGTGCATATATCTCATATGTATACTTTTACCATGACCTAATTAACCAAGATTCAAACCGTGGTTAATTAAGTCATAAAGCAAAATATTTTGGTTCGCGATCTGTGTCGATCGATACAACTTTTGCGTCGATCGACACTTCTTCAGAAACTCGCATTTGAATGTATATCGAATATATATTCACCAGATCCTTGCAAACCTTAGGCACCACAGTTGCAGGTTCTACAACTCTTTGTAGATCCAACTGCTGCTCTTCCTCATCAGGTTGAGCAGTCTCCTGTGATTTTCGAATTTCTTCGAGTTTGTACTTTACTCCCACTGTTCTTCTTGGAAAGAAAATCTTTCTCAAGAAAACATGGTTCCGAGCAACAAACAATTTGTTCTCGAACTGGTTGTAAAAGTAACATGCCTTGGTTTTGTTAGGACAACCAATGAAGTAGCACTTATCAGATTTAGGTGTGAGCTTATCAGAGATTAAACGTTTTATATAAGTCTCGCAACTCCAAATCTTCATGATGGATAAATCAGAAACATTTCCATTCCACATCTCAAGTGGTATCTCTGTAACCGATTTTGATGGAACTCTATTTAATGTAAACTCAGACATTTCTAGAGCGTATTCTTAGAAGGATAATGGAAGATCTAAGTGACTCATCATTGATCGAATCATATCTAATAAAGTCCGATTCAGGAGGAGTGACTTGTGAAACACTTTCACAGTCTCTCAGATGATCACTAAATTCTTGACTTAAGTATTCACCTCCATGATCTCATCGTAGAGCTTTAATACCTTTGCCAAATTGATTCTGTACTTCATTCTGGAGCTCTTTGAACTTTTCAAAAGATTCTGATTTATGTCTTATTAATAAGACATAACTGTACCTACTGAAAATATCAGTAAAGGTAATGAAGTACTGAAAGTTTCCTCTAGCACTAGTGCTCATTGGCCCATATACATCCGTATGTATAAAGCCCAATAAGCCTCTGGCCCTTTCATTTTTGTTCATTTGCAACCTGTATCGATCGACGCATCGTTTGTATCGATCGATACTACCTTTGTTGAAAGGAGCCTTTGTCGTTTTACTTAATAAACAAGATCGACTTTACTCATTATGATTCATAATCAGATGAGCCCAAAAACCCATCACTATGGATTTTCTGAATATGTTTCTCATTTATGTTGCCCAAACGACAAAACCAGAGAAAATGTTTGATTCGTATCATTTGACTAGAATCTCTTGGTACTAATGTTATAGTTAGGCAAATTCTGGTTTAGAACATAAAGTCCATTCTCTAATGGATTGCTACTATAAAATATATCATTGTAATCAAATGAATAACACTTATTCTTAATTTGAAAACTGATATCCTTCAATATCCAAACAAGGATTAGAAATAATCTGTCTGCTCATAGCAGGTACATAGTAGCAGTTTTAAGTTCAAAAACATGCCATAAAGAAAACAAATGAAATACTCCTACGGCTAATGCAGCAACTCTTGCTCCATTTTACACGCGTAGATCCACTTGTCCTTTCTCCATAGTCCTACTTTTGCTCAGGCCCTGCACATTTTCACAAAATATGAGTACCACAGCTGGTATCAAATACCCAATAAGTAGGACTATAAGAAGTAACATTTACTTCTATAACATAATACCTGAAGAAGAAGTCTCATACGTCTTCTTCAGCTTCTCATAATCTTCCAAGAATTTATTGCAGTTTCTTTTCAAATGCCCATAACCATTACAATAACGGCACTTAACATCTTCAGAAGGACTGGTTTTAACCTTAGGAGCATGGCCAGATTCGCTTGGATTCACAATCAAGCTCGTCTTGCTATCACCTTTGTTCTTACCAAGTTTCTTAAACTTTTTACCCTTTTGTACCATAAGGACATTTGGGGTGTCCTTCTTGATGTTAGGTTCAGCAGTCTTAAGCATCCCATGCAATTCAGTCAACGTCTTCGTCAAGTTGTTCATGTTATAGTTCATAAAAAATTGATCATAGCTTGACGGCAGTGACTGCAGAATGATGTCAGTAGCTAACTCTTGGCTAATGGGACAGTCCAGTTTCCCCAGGTTATCAATATAACCCATCATCTTAATGATATGAGGACTAACTGGTTCGCCCTTTGGTAGCTTGCACTCAATCAGAGATCTTACCGTCTGGTATCTCTGAGTTCGTGCCTGCTCCTGAAACATACTTTTCAGGCCAGTGATCATCTCTATTGGCGACTCCACGTACTCATATTGCTTCTGCAATTCCGAGTTAATGGTAGCCAACATGAGACAACTCACATCCACCGCATCATTAGAATGCTTATCCCAAGCATCCTTATCTGACTGCCAGGCAGGTACTTCTTGGGGAGAACTTTCTCAAGGACATAGTCCTTTTTCTCCTGTTTGAGAACGATTCTCAAGTTCCGATACCATTCAAGAAAGTTTGATTCATTTAACTTGTCCTTCTCAAGGACGGATCGCAGGGAGAAATTGTTACAATGGTTTGTGTTAGACATAGCTGGAAAAATAAGGGAGGTTTAGTTATGATGTTCAAGAAATGAGAAGTCTTAACAATTAAGAAAACTCGCATTATATTCAAACAATGTTTCCTCAAATGAATATAATGATCCAAGACCCATACTTCACTAAACTTGAGCGAGCCACTGGCTATCACCCAAATTTTAGCTATCTAGGTAAGCAACAACTTTGCTAGTTATATCCAATATAACTCTTGGTTGTGGATTGACATCTCATGTCGAATCCACCTGATGTCTCTGGGCCCAAAACGATTTTGATAGCCCAGTCAAGTAAACCAATCTCTTCAGTCATGTAATTGTCGATGTCTTGCACTGCAAATCCATCAACACGATTACCTCTGTCTTACTCATGAAATTGTGGACATCTTGCACTGCAAGTCTATCGCACAATTAAATGGGTCTTGACAGTTGACAG
This sequence comes from Orychophragmus violaceus, assembly GCA_030180135.1. Classification (NCBI taxonomy): domain Eukaryota; kingdom Viridiplantae; phylum Streptophyta; class Magnoliopsida; order Brassicales; family Brassicaceae; genus Orychophragmus; species Orychophragmus violaceus. The sequence continues at coordinate 18,748,933 of CM058236.1, forward strand.
GATTGGAAAGACATCAAGTATCACTTGATATTTGATTGAGGAACAGAACTATTTAAAACGTTCAGTTTTATTATGTTTTAGTTCTTCTAATTAAATGATTTGTCTTGGTTTGGTTCTGTGGTTTCAGGTTCCATAACCTAAACCACGAATCTGGTGTCGACCGACACTACTTTAGTGTTGATCGATGCAGATTAACCAAAACCAGTCTGCGATAACCGATCAATCCAATTGATCCGGTTTTGAGTACCGGTCAGTGTCGATCGATGCTACATTAGCATCGGTCGATACCAACCCAATCGCAATAAACCATTCTTAGCGTTTAACCATCATTAACCAAGCTCGATAACCGGTCCAATCCAATTGAACCGATTCATCAATCTAGCGAGGTGTGTGTCGACCGACACAACTATTGTGTCGATCGACACTAGGCGAAACCTAATTTGTTCGGGTTATCCTTCTGTGTCGACCGACACCGGATTGGTGTCGATCGACACAGGGCGATAAACCCTAATCGTTTTCAAGCAAAAAATCCTAAAACTAGGTTTTCATGAAAACGAATTTTAGCAAGTTTGTATCAACCATACATAGATTCAGATTCAACTAATCTAATCAACATGCTACAGATTCAATGGAACCCTAAAGCTCTGATACCACTGAAGGAATTTCTAGCAGATCCTAATCCAATTAGGCAATCCTTGTCTGAATTCCAAGCCTAGGATCTAGGGTTCATGTAATTGAATCTATCAGATCACAGATTTACCTGGTAATTAGCAACGGAAGATTTGCAGATAATCGAGATCACGAAGCACCTCAAACGATGTGCCTCTACTGGTATCCACACGCACACAAACTGAACAGGAGGGATGCTAGTGTTGGGAATGTCCTGAAATCTATTGTACTTGCTCTAAGTGAAAGTCGTATAGTCGAGATGAGACAATCACATAACACTAGGTAGTCATAACGCTTTGCTAGAAGCCACTTATGATCAATGAGTTGAGAACTCATTGCTAGTGATATATGATCCTACAGGGTCACACACCTAAGCGAACTGGACGTTAAAGACGAGGTTGATCATTAATGTAATGATCTAGTGAATGCATATTTGATATGCATTCGATATCAATATTCTGGGGCAGTGTCGATCGACACAAAGAGTATGTCGATCGATGCAACTCGCGGATTACCAGATTAATTCGGTTTAATCGCTGGTTAATTCCGTTATGGTTTAAGTCGACATATATAAGATATATGGTCGACCTAAACTGATTTTAACCTAATACACAGCCACCAGAACTTGAATAGAAACTTCTGAAGAGATTGGATCTCTATAGGCACTAGCATCCCTCATGTTCAGTTCGTGTGCGTGTGGATACCAGTAGAGGCGCAGCATTTGAGGCGCTCTAGATCTCGATTATCTGCAAATCTTCCGCTGCAAATCACCAGGTAAATCTGAGATCCCATAGATTCAATTATATGAACCTTAGATCCTAGGCTTGGAATTCAGACCAGGATTGCCTAATTGGATTAGGATCTGCTAGAAATTCCTTCAGTGGTATCAGAGCTTTAGGGTTCCATTGAATCTGTAGCATGTTGATTAGATTGGTTGAATCTGGATCTCTGTATGATTGATACAAGCATGCTAAAACTCATTTTGATCAAAGTAACCTAGTTTAGGGTTTTGTTCGAAAAACGTTTTAGGGTTTTTCGCATGGTGTCGATCGATGCCAATCCGGCATCGATCGACACAGGGCGAAAACCCGAACAAAATTTAGGGTTTTTCGCATGGTGTCGATCGATGCCAATCCGGCGTCGATCGACACAGGGCGAAAACCCGAATAAAACCTATGTTTCGCCTAGTGTCGATCGACACAAGAGTTGTGTCGGTCGACACAAACCTCGCGAGATTGATGAATCGGTACAATTGGATTGGACCGGTTATCGAGCTTGGTTAATGATGGTTAAACGCTAAGAATGGTTTATTGCGATAGGGTTGGTATCGACCGATGCTAATGTAGCATCGATCGACACTGACCGGTACTCAAACCCGGATCAATTGGATTGATCGGTTATCGCAGATTGGTTTTGGTTAATCAGCATCGATCGACACTAAAGTAGTGTTGGTCGACACAAGATTCGATGGTTTAGGTTATGGAACCTGAAACCACATAACCAAACCAAGACAAATCATTTAATTAGAAGAATTAAAACATAATAAAACTGAACGTTTTAAATAGTTCTGTTCCTCAATCAAATATCAAGTGATAATTGATGTCTTTCCAATCTTGTCAACTGTCAATTTAATTGTGCGATAGACTTGCAGTGCAAGATGTCCACAATTTCATGAGTAAGACAGAAGGTAATCGTGTTGATGGACTTGCAGTGCAAGACACAATTACATGACTGAAGAGATTGGTTTACTTGACTGGGCCATCAAAATCGTTTTGAGCTCAGAGACATCAGGTGGATTGGACATGAGATGTCAATCCACAACCAAGAGTTATATTGGATATAACTAGCAAAGAGTTTCTTACCTAGATAGCTAAAATTTGGGTGATAGCCAGTGGCTCACTCAAGTTTAGTGAAGTAAGGGTCTTGGATCATTATATTCATCTGAGGAAATATTGTTTGAATATAATGCGAGTTTTCTTAATAGCTAAGACTTCTCATTTCTTGAACATCATAGCTAAAACCTCCCTTGTTTTTCCAGCTATGTCTAGCACAAACCATCGTAACAATTTCTCCCTGCGATCCGTCCTTGAGAAGGACAAGTTAAATGGATCCAACTTTCTTGAATGGTATCGGAACTTGAGAATTGTTCTCAAACAGGAGAAAAAGGACTATGTCCTTGAGAAAGTTCTCCCCAAGAAGTACCGAGCCAATGCCTGGCAGTCAGATAAGGATGCTTGGGATAAGCATTCTAATGATGCGGTGGATGTGAGTTGTCTCATGTTGGCTACCATTAACTCGGAATTGCAGAAGCAATATGAGTACGTGGAGTCGCCAATACAGATGATCACTGGCCTGAAAAGTATGTTTCAGGAGCAGGCACGAACTCAGAGATACCAGACGGTTAGATCTCTGATTGAGTGCAAGCTACCAAAGGGCGAACCAGTTAGTCCTCATGTCATTAAGATGATGGGTTATATTGATAACCTGGGGAAACTGGATTGTCCCATTAGCCAAGAGTTGGCTACTGACATCATTCTACAGTCACTGCCGTCAAGCTATGATCAATTTGTTATGAACTATAACATGAACAACTTGACGAAGACGTTGACTGAATTGCATGGGATGCTTAAGACTGCTGAACCTAACATCAAGAAGGGACACCCCAAATGTCCTTATGGTACAAAAGGGTAAAAAGATTAAGAAACTTGGTAAGAACAAAGGTGATGGAAAGACGAGCTCGATTGTGAATCCAAGCGAGTCTGGCCATGTTCCTAAGGTTAAAACCAGTCCTTCTGAAGATGTTAAGTGCCGTTATTGTAATGGTTATGGGCATTTGAAAAGAAACTGCAATAAATTCTTGGAAGATTATGAGAAGCTGAAGAAGACGTACGAGACTTCTTCTTCAGGTATTATGTTATAGAAGTAAATGTTACTTCTTATAGTCCTACTTATTGGGTATTGGATACCAGCTGTGGTACTCATATTTTGTGAAAATGTGCAGGGCCTGAGCAAAAGTAGGACTATGGAGAAAGGACAAGTGGACCTATGAGTGGGAATGGAGCAAGAGTTGATGCATTAACCGTATGAGTATTTCATTTGTTTTTCCTTTAATGGCATGTTTTGAACTTAAAACTTCTACTATGTACCTGCTATGAGCAGAAAGATTATTTCTATTCCTTGTTTGGATATGGAAGGATATCAGTTTTCAAGTTAAGAATAAGTGTTATTCATTTGATTACAGTGATATATTTTATAGTAGCAATCCATTAGAGAATGGACTTTATGTTCTAAACCAGAATGTGCCTAACTATAACATTAATACCAAGAGATTCAAGTCAAATGATACGAGTCAAACTTCTCTCTGGCATTGTCGTTTTGGGCTACATAAATGAGAAATAGATTCAGAAGCTCCATAGTGATGGGCTTTTGGGCTCATCTGATTGAGAATCATAATGAGTAAAGTGGATCTTGTTTATTAAGTAAAATGACAAAGGCTCCTTTCAACAGAGGTAGTGTCGATCGACACAAACGGTGCGTCGGTCGATACAGGTTGCGAACGATCAAAATGAAAGGGCCAGAAGCTTATTGGGCTTTATACATACGAATGTATATGGACCGATGAGCACTAGTGCTAGAGGAAAATTTCAGTACTTCATTACCTTTACTTATATTTTCAGAAGGTACGGTTATGCCTTATTTATAAGGCATAAGTCAGAATCTTTGAAAAGTTCAAAGAGTTCCAAAATGAAGTACAGAATCAATTTGGCAAAGGTATTAAACCTCTACGATGAGATCATCGAGGTGAATACTTAAATCAAGAATTTAGTGATCATCTGATAGATTGTGAAAGTGTTTCACAATTCACTCCTCCTGTATCGGACTTTATTAGATATGGTTCGATCAATGATGAGTCACTTAGATCTTCCATTATCCTTCTAAGAATACGCTCTAGAAATGTCTGAGTTTACTTTAAATAGAGTTCCATCAAAATCAGTTACAGAGATACCACATGAGATGTGGAATGTAAATGTTTCTGATTTATCCATCATGGAGATTTGGAGTTGTGATATTCATACATTTTCATGCATTTAGGCTTGTATATAGTTCTTGTTTTGATTTCTTTTCTCCATCATTCTTACCATTTTGCCGAGTCATTGTCACATCTAGAGTCTATAGTTGTTTAGGACTAGGATTAGGCATTCTAGGCTTGCATTTGGAGTGTTTCTTGTGTTTTGCAGGTGAATGGAGGCATCTAGGAGCATTGGTGAGCTTGGAAGTGGAGTCTTGAGCTCAGAAGACCAAGGAAGAGCCAAAGAAGAACCATATCGGTCTGAGTATCGGCCAGGCGGGCCGATACAGCCCCTCGTCAAAGTTTTGGAGCTCAGTATCGGCCACCATATCGGTCCACCCGACCGATATGGACTCTCGGATTAATTTTCGAGGGTTCATATCGGTTCACATATCGGTCAGGTGGACCGATACGCTCGAACCCAGAAATAATCCGAGAGTCGATATCGGTCTGCATATCGGTCCACCTGACCGATATCGACCCCAGATTTGCACTTGGATCCGGGTCAACACCCGGTTTGTTCCGGGTTGACCCGGCTCGCACCTTTTAGACTATTTAAGCCAAAAACCTATTTTATTTTGTTTCTTATGCAGTTTTTGATGTTCTAAACTCTTTTGTAAGAACACATAAAAATCCTTTGATCAATCTAGATTTCTATTACTATTCCATCAACAAATCTTTCAATCTCTCACTAATCTACCATGATCAACTCTATTTCTATGAGTTTTGTTGATCTAGTTATGATTTGTGAGTAGTTTTCCATAGGCTTGTGGGTTGGGTAGGATTAGGTTGATTAGGGGTGATCAATGGAATTCTAGTAGTTAATTGTCAAAATCTCATCTAGCAAAGTGCTCTTAATGCCTAGTTAATCTTGATCACATTGATTAGGATGTTTAGAATTTCTTGTTCACAACATGTTCGATGAAATTCCTGTATTTAGATTTGTTAGGACTTTCATATTCTAGCACATGAAAATGTATGTCTAAAGTGATTGGTTGCTAATTGGAACCTGTTTGAATGCTCGTTTGATTTTGATTCACAAATGATGATTTGTTCTTGAGTTAAGATTAAATGAAGAATTGGTGTTGAGAGATTAAGCCGATTTACATAGTGTGTTCCTTGCTAGGAGATTAGCTTTTAAAAGTTTGAATTAGGATTCCTTGATCATCCCGAGTCACCTATCCGTTGACCCTTACCCTTGGGCCTTATTCCTCCTATTGATTGAATCGTTTGTTTATTTGCTTTTGTTTACTTCTATTTGATTTGCATTCGTTAGGATCGTTAGAAATTGAAAACCAAATTGTTAGATTTGACTCTGGAGGTTTAGTGTATACTTATTGGTTTTATCCGTCCCAGAATAGGTTTGATACCTCAAAGCTACTTCGATAAGCTTGAGGAATTGGTACCTCAAAGGATTACAAAATCCTAGTTATCAATTTGGCGCCGTTGCCATTTTGGGATTCTGGATATATCAATTCGTTTTCTATTCCTTTTTAGTTCAAGTTATTGTTACTAATTTGCTACTTTCTTTCTTATTGATGCTAGGTGTATGAACTTGCGCAGCAAAGGGACTACAAACTTAGTTCCAAGAGTTTACGACATCAAAGCACACGAGAGGAGACTAGCAAGGGAACGACGAGCACAGGAACGAGCTGTTTCAGTTGAAAGTGTTGAGCAAACAGTTATGGATAACCACGAGGATGAGCAGCAGCAACAGCAGCAGCAACAGCAGCAACAACAGCCGGTTAGAGCTATTGGTGATGGAGATACACCTGACACAAATGCTAACCGGAGAGGAATCATTCCACCAGCGGTGAACAATAATAATTTTGAGATCCGCGCTATGGTGATGAACATGGTGCAGAACAATCAGTTCCATGGGTTAGCATCTGAGGACCCGCTACAGCACTTGGACACCTTTGACAAGATTTGTGCCACTACGAGGTTGAATGGTGTGACTGATGATGGGTTAAAAATGCGCCTGTTCGTTTTCTCTTTGGCGGACAGAGCCAAGGATTGGGAAAGCACTATCCCTCCAGGATCCATCACTACTTGGGGAGACCTGAAGAAAGCTTTCTTGAAGAAGTTCTTCTCACCTACTAGGACTGCCCGTTTTCGCAGTGAGCTATCCGGGTTTTTGCAGCGCAACAACGAGAGCTTCGCTGAAGCTTGGGAGAGGTTCAATAAGCTCACCACTCAGTGCCCACACCATGGTTTCACCAAGGAAACACTACTCAGCAACCTGTACCGCGGAGTGCTTCCTAGAATGAGGGCAATGCTTGATTCATGCAGCAATGGACACTTCCTAGGCAAGGGAGTAGATGCAGCTATGGAGCTGATCGAAAATCTCGCACAAAGTGATGGAAACTACAATGAGGATTATGAGAGGACTAATAGAGGTTCATCAACTTCAGATGAGAAGTATGAGAAAGAGATAAAGGCTTTGAATGAGAAGTTGGACAAGATGATCTCCATTGGCCAAAAGAACATCAGCTTTGTGGGACACCAGGAGGATTCTAAACCTCAATTTTATGATGATGATGAGGATTTAACTCAAGAGGAGATTAACTTCATTGCTGGCCAAGGTGGTTTCAACAAGGGCTTCAACCAAAACTATAGAAACCACCCAAACTTCTCATACCGCAGCAACAATGTAGCCAATCCTCAAGACCAAGTTTATCCTCAAGCTCCATCCCAAGGACAAGCTCAGCCACAAGGTCAACAAGGCTTTCAACAACCTCAACAGCAAAAGCCATATGTCAATTACAACAACCAACAAGGTTTTGTAAACAAGCCTCAGTTTCAAGGTCAACAAGGCTATGCTCCAAAGCAACAATACCCACCCGGTTTTGGTCAACAACAACAAACTTCTTCTAACTCGGGAGTTGACAATGAGCTGAAAAGCATGATGCAGCAACTCCTTCAAGGACAAGCCTCAGGGGCTATGGAAGTACGTGACCTCAAGAATGAGCTACAGAGTTTGACATCAAGAGTCACAAACATGGAAAACAAGAATGCCTCTACGTCCCGCACTCAAGGTACTTTACCCGGAAAATCTGAGCAAAACCCAAAGGAGTATATCAGCGCTATCACCCTGAGAAGTGGTAAAGAGTTGCAACAAAGTCAAGTACCCAAGCCTAAGCTGGCATCTTCACTCAATGAGGACATTGAAGTTCAAGAAGGGGAGGAGAATTCTGAAAATTCTGCTCTAAACAAAGAGTGTGATAGTGACATGACTAAGAGGAAAGGAAAGGCTGTAGCTGAAGAAGTAGTGAATGATATACTCAAGAAGAAGGATGTGGTGTTTGTGCCACCACCCTATGAGCCCAAGCTACCCTTTCCGGGCAGATTCAAGAAGAAGCTTCTAGAGAAGTACAAAGCTCTTTTTGACAAGCAGATGAAGAATGTTGAGCTGACCATGCCTTTGATTGATGCCTTCTTGCTAGTTCCTCAGTATAGCAAGTTTCTCAAGGATGCAATCAAGGAAAGAACCAAGGAAGTGCAAGGGATGGTTGTGTTGTCTCATGAGTGTAGTGCAATCATCCAAAGGGATATTGTCCCAAAGAAACTTGAAGACCCAGGCAGTTTTACTCTTCCATGTGCTATTGGTCCATATCGGTTTGAGGGTTGTTTGTGTGATCTTGGAGCGAGCGCAAGTTTGATGCCCTTCTCAGTGGCCAAGAGGCTGGGTTTCTCTACCTACAAAGCATGTAGGATCTCCTTGGTTCTTGCAGATAGATCAGTGAGATACCCAATTGGTCTCCTAGAAGATCTTCCGGTGAAAGTAGGAGGATTTGAAGTGCCAACAGATTTTATTGTGCTGGAGATGGATGAAGAACCAAAGGATCCTCTAATTCTTGGGAGACCTTTCCTTGCCACAGCTGGTGCGATTATAGATGTCAGGAAAGGGAAGATAGACCTCAACCTTGGGAAAGACATAGTGCTCAAATTTGACATCAACAAGGTGATGAAGAAGCCAACCATTCAAGGTCAAATATTTTACATTGAGACTATGGATGAGCTAGCTGATGAACTCCTTGAAGAGTTGAACATGGAGGATCCTCTAGAGGTCACCTTGAACAAGGAATGTGGGGAGTATGGATATCTTCAAGAGGAGAGCTGGGCTTACATGAGAGCGCTTGATTCACACAAGCCTTTGTTAGAAGAGGTTGAGTTCATTGAGCTGGGATCAGATTCAGTGTGTGAGGAGCTGGAGGTGTTTTCTGTAGACATGGGTACCGATGGCGCCAAAGGAGTGGAGCTGTGCAAGGAGCAGCTTGTAGCTGACGATTTGAGCGAGCTTAAGGCGCCAAAGGTTGAGTTAAAGCCCCTTCTGCGGGGGCTTCGGTATGCATTTCTTGGCCCCAACTCTACCTATCCTGTCATTGTGAATGAGTTGCTGAATGATGATGAATTGATTGCTTTGACCACTGAATTGAAAAAGTTTAGAAAGGCAATAGGATATTCACTTGATGACATAAAAGGATTGTCGCCTAGCTTGTGTACTCATAGGATCCACCTTGAAAATGAATCCATGTCTTCTATTGAGCACCAAAGGAGATTGAATCCTAACCTTAAAGAAGTAGTCAAGAAAGAGATTCTAAAGTTGCTTGATGCAGGGATAATCTACCCTATCTCGAACAGCACCTGGGTTTTACCCGTGCATTGTGTTCCAAAGAAAGGGGGGATTACTGTGGTTAAAAATGACAGCAATGAATTGATTCCTACTAGAACTATCACTGGGCATAGGATGTGTATTGACTATAGAAAGCTAAATGCCGCGTCTAGGAAGGATCATTTTCCATTACCGTTCATTGATCAAATGCTAGAACGCCTTGCTAATCATCCTTTCTATTGTTTTCTTGATGGATACAGTGGGTTCTTTCAGATTCCGATACATCCTAATGATCAGGAGAAAACGACATTCACTTGTCCTTATGGTACCTTTGCCTATCGAAGGATGCCATTTGGCTTGTGCAATGCACCGGCTACCTTTCAGCGGTGCATGATGTCTATTTTCTCAGATCTTATTGAGGATATTGTGGAAGTTTTCATGGATGATTTTTCTGTGTATGGTTCTTCTTTCTCCTCCTGTTTGCTGAACTTGTGCAGGGTCTTAAGGAGATGTGAAGAGACGAACCTCGTACTGAATTGGGAGAAGTGCCACTTCATGGTGACAGAAGGAATTGTATTGGGTCACAAGATCTCAGAGAATGGTATCGAAGTGGATAAGGCTAAGATAGAGGTGATGACAAGTCTTCAGCCACCAAACTCGGTGAAGGGGATCCGAAGCTTTTTGGGTCATGCAGGTTTCTACCGGCGGTTTATTAAGGACTTCTCAAAGATCGCTAGGCCACTTACACGTCTGCTGTGTAAGGAGACAGATTTTTTGTTTGATGATGAGTGTTTGGCAGCGTTCCACATGATCAAAGAGGCCTTGATCAGCGCCCCGATAGTCCAAGCTCCCGACTGGGAGTTGCCTTTTGAGATCATGTGTGATGCAAGCGACTACGCAGTGGGAGCAGTCCTTGGGCAGAGGAAAGAAAAGAAACTTCATGTCATATACTATGCTAGTAGGACATTGGACGATGCTCAAGTGAGGTATGCAACAACTGAGAAAGAGCTTCTTGCTGTGGTGTTTGCCTTCGAGAAGTTCAGGTCGTACTTGGTTGGATCTAAAGTTGTGGTGTACACGGATCATGCTGCGTTGAGGTATCTACTTGCCAAGAATGATGCCAAGCCAAGGCTACTGAGGTGGATACTGTTGCTACAAGAGTTTGATTTGGAAATCAAGGACAAGAAGGGCATTGAGAATGGGGTAGCAGATCACTTGTCAAGACTGAGAATTGAGGATGCTGTTCCTCTAGACGACTCTCTCCCTGAGGAGCAGCTAATGGCTTGCAAGGCTGTTAAGGATGCTCATGATACAAGAATGAAGATCGAGGAAGTGAACTCTATTGAATACAAGGAACCGTGGTATGCTGATATAGTCAATTTCCTAGCTGTTGGGAAAGAACCACCGAGCCTCGATAGCTACCAAAGGAAGAAGTTCTTTAGAGATGTCAACAGGTACTATTGGGATGAGCCTTACCTCTACACTTTGTGCAAGGATCAGCTCTATAGAAGGTGCATAGATGATGAAGAAGTGGGAGGCATTCTACTACATTGTCATGGGTCAGATTATGGTGGTCACTTTGCCACTTTCAAAACGGTTCAGAAGGCTCTACAAGCTGGGTTTTGGTGGCCTACAATGTTCAAGGATGCCCAAGAGTTCATTACTAAGTGTGATCCTTGTCAGAGAAAGGGGAATATCAGTAGAAGGAATGAGATGCCTCAAAACCCCATCCTTGAAGTTGAAGTGTTTGATGTGTGGGGCATTGATTTCATGGGACCCTTTCCATCTTCTTACGGGAATAGCTACATCTTAGTAGCTGTGGATTATGTTTCCAAGTGGGTAGAAGCAGTGGCAAGTCCAACTAATGACGCCAAGGTTGTGATAAAGCTGTTCAAGAGCATCATCTTCCCAAGATTTGGAATCCCGAGGATTGTGATCAGTGATGGAGGCTCACATTTCATCAACAGGCTATTCGAGAGCCTTTTGAAGAAGTATGGAGTGAAGCATAAGGTTGCAACACCATATCATCCTCAGACAAGTGGCCAAGTTGAAGTGTCCAATAGGCAGATCAAGGCTATCCTAGAGAAGACTGTTGGAGCTTCAAGGAAAGATTGGGCTAAGAGACTTGATGACGCACTGTGGGCATATAGGACTGCTTTCAAGACTCCATTAGGCACTACACCATTCACCATGCTGTATGGTAAGTCATGTCACTTACCGGTGGAGGTGGAATACAAGGCCATGTGGGCTGTCAAGTTGCTGAACTTTGACATCAAGACCGCGACCGAGAGGAGATTGATTCAGCTGAACGAACTTGACGAGATACGGCTTGAGGCTTTTGAAAGCTCAAAGATCTATAAGGAGAGGACCAAGCTTTTTCATGATA